>OW026523.1:109539830-111011080 GCA_932274085.1 Protocalliphora azurea
AATATAATATTATATAATATAATATAATATAATATAATATAATATAATATAATATAATATAATATAATATAATATAATATAATATAATGTAATATAATATAATATAATATAATATAATATAATATAATATAATATAATATAATATAATATAATATAATATAATATAATATAATATAATATAATATAATATAATACAATATAATATAATATAATATAATATAATATAATATAATATAATATAATATAATATAATATATTATTTAGTAATAATAAAATATGCATTTTTATTGCCTGATTTAAATATTGAAAACTCTTTTCCACAATATAAAAACAAATTAAAAAATCCAAAAAATCAAAAAACTAGTTGGTTCATTACCAAATCATAAATAAACATTCCCAGAAAGAAATTACAAAATTCAACAAATATTAAATATTTACATATGAAAATAAACATAAATTTATTTATTAAAACAAATATAAAAACATACAATTTAAATGATTTTTTGCTATAATTAGCTGACAAATGAGATTGGCAACATATGATCATATTTAATGATAAAATGATATAAACAAATAAAAAACGCAACTTACAAACTAATTTAACAACGTCGCAGGTGAAAGATTTACAAACGAAAATCTCGAATTAAACAATTCATGGAGAATAACAGTGCATCAAATCAACAAATCAAATTAAATCAAATCAAAACAAATCAAATTAAAATTTACATTATGGTGATGATGAGATCAAAAGATGATCCATCCAATTACAAACAAGACAGCTAACATAAACTTAATACGTTAATAAAAATTTTATGCAAACGATTTTGTTAGGAGGATGATGGAAATAGATTGAAGTATAAAAAAGAAAAATTAAAATAATTAACAAATGAGTAATACTAATCAGTACTGTGTGCTGCTGAAAACGTAGCACAGCTCTCAGACCGGAAATGATAATAATTTCCCTTCATGTAAACATCATTTAAATATATGTAATGCGGCGACGACGTTTAAACTTAGGCTTTTGATTGGGATTACGTTTACGTCTAGGTGGCAAATAGCGATTATTGATAATTTGGTTTTGCTCAACATTTGTATTTTCTGTAACATCTTGATGATCATTGAAAATCTTCACCGTTTGTACGTTTTGCTCTTGACCACTACCGCCGCTTACCACTTTAATAACACGATGCCCACCCATAGGTTCTTCATGTGAGGGTCCTAAAATCTTGATAGTCTTGACTCCGGTATGATCCAAAGATTCGAGCACTTTTAAAGTCTTAACAGCATTGGGATTGATGATTTGCACCGTGCGAATTTTAGCCGTAGCTGATTTAGTAGTTGACAGCTTTGCTGGAGCCACTTTAACCGCCTTGGCGATATTGTACTGGATTGTGGTTTGTCGTAAATCTTCAGGCATGAAGGTTTGCAATGTTTGACGTGCTTGCTGACTGAGTTTTGACGTGCCTTGGTATTGATTTTGTGTAAAGGTGGTATAGGTTTGACTGTTAATTGCATTGTTGGTGTAAGACATGGTTGGTGCATAATACGGAGGCCGAGAAGCCGGTTCGCGATACATGGGTGACACGTCGTTACTGGAAAAGTATGTCGCCGATGTGGCGGGCGGAAGTCCATATTCAGGAAATGGCTTTCTAGTATTCGCATAACGATCATTAGGATTAACGCGTGTCATAAAACTACTTAGAGGATACATAACAGCGCGTTGAAAACCAGGAGATACCGTGGGTACGGTAGGAGCAATGGGTGGGAGATAATCGGGGCCTTTAAGGTGTGACTGTTGATCTGGTTGATAAGATTGTTGTACACTTACTGGTGGCAAATATTTGGAACCTTTAAAAACTTGAGCTGCCTGTTGATTATTAAGAGAGGGTGATGTTTGACCAGAAGTTACAGGTGGTAAATAATCAGGACCCTTGAATGTTTGAGAAATAGTTGTGGGTGGTAAAAAGTCAGGACCCTTGAAAGCTTGATTTTGAATATTTGGCGGCAAATAATCAGGACCCTTGAAAGTTTGATTTTGAATTTTTGGCGGCAAATAATCAGGACCCTTGAAAGTTTGAGATCCAGAAGTAGGTGGCAAATAATCAGGTTCCTTAAACGGTTGCAATGAAGGTTGAGACATTTGCTGAACTAAGTTAGAAGGTGGCAAATATTCGGAAGCTTTAAACGAATTTGAATGTTGTTGAGACTGACTTTGGAAATTCGTATGTTGTTGAGCTGCCTGGTATGTTTTAACTTGTTTTTGAAAATTTTGATTAGTTTGTATAAGCTGGGACTGTTGTTGGTTAAAATTTAATTGATTTATGGCTTGGTCAGCATTGGTAGGATTGTGAAAATCATAACCGGGTGGTAAATAACCAGGAGCACGATAAGTTTGACTTGACACATCTCTAGAGGTATAAGCTGATTTTTGAAAGTCATAACCGGAAGATGAATAATGCGAAGGTCTAAAAGGTATTTTATTAGTTTTAGTCTCAAGACTATGTAATTCTTTTATAGCTTCTTCAGAATTTTCTGGTTTTTGAAAATCATAACCAGGCGGCAAACACAAGTTGTTTCGTGGAAGTCCATTTTCCTGTTTAGGAGTTCCATAAACAATATCCGAAGATTGTTCACACCCACTAACTTGAATTTGTAATTGTACAGTTGCATCTCGATATGGTGGAGAATCATCGGGCAGTGTGTGTAGTTCTGCAATAGCCTGTTCGGAATTAGCTGGTTTCCGAAAGTCATAACCTAATGGCAAGCTTTGTATTTGTTTTTGCTCTTGCACTTGATTGCCTTGAGGTGGCAAATAATCAGGACCCTTGAATGGTTGAGTGGTTTGTTGTTGAGCTGCCTGATGTGTTTTAGCTTCATAAATTTCTCTGTCTTGTGTTACCTGAGAATTTTGAAATGTTTGTCCTTGAAAATTTTGTGTTGGCTGGGACTGTTGTTGGTTACCATTTAATTGATTTATGGCTTGTTCAGCATTGGCAGGATTTTGAAAATCATAGCCGGGTGGTAAGTAACCAGGAGCATAATAAGTTTGACTTGACACATCTTTAGTCGAGCAAGATGAATCCATACTATGCAATTCTTTTAAGGCTTCTTCGGCATTAGCTAATTTTTGAAAGTCGTAACCGGGAGATAAATAATGCGAATTTCTGCAAGGTGTTTTAGTACCTTTAGCCTCAAGACTATGTAATTCTTTTATAGCTTCTTCAGAATTTTCTGGTTTTTGAAAATCATAACCAGAGGGCAAATACCAGTTGTTTCGTTGAAATCCATTTTCCTGTTTAGGAGTTCCATAAACATTATCTGAAGATTGTTCACGTCCAGCAACTTGAATTTGTGATTGTACAATTACCTCCCGGTATTGTGGAGATTCCTCGGACAGTGTGTGTAGTTCTGCAATAGCCTGTTCAGAATTAGCTGGTTTCTGGAAGTCATAACCTGGTGGCAAGCTTTGTATTTGTTTTTGCTCTTGCACTTGATTGTCTTGAGGTGGCAAATAATCTGGCCCTTTGAAATGATTGTTTGAAGGAGTGTTTTGTTGCTGTTGAGGTGGCAAGTAATCGGGACCCTTTAATAGAGTATTATGATTTTGATTTATTTGTTGGGACTCTCCTGAAACACCTTGTTGAGGTGGTAAATAATCGGGACCTTTAAATTCAGCACTTAGCCTGAAAGATTTCTGTTCCTGCTGAATCGAGTTTCCTTGAATAGGAGGTAAATAATCTGGACCCTTGAAACTGGTTTGTTGAAGTGGTAAAAATTCTGGCTCATCATAAGGAGTACTTGAACGGAATGTAGGTTTCTGTTGTGACTGCGTTTGTTGGTGGGGTAACAAATAATCAGGACTCTTGAAAATATTATTTTGTTGTGTTTGTACAGAACTTTGTTGAGGGGGAGGCAAATAATCTGGACCCTTGAATGCATTATTTTGTTGCGATTGCACAGAACCTTGTTGATGGGGTGGCAAATAATCTGGGCCCTTGAAAACATTATTTTGCTGCGATTGAATAGAACCTTGTTGACGGGGTGGCAAATAATCAGGACCTTTATATTTTTGTTCAAAGTTTTGCTGCGTCTGCAAAGACCTCTGTTGTTGAGGAGGAGGCAAATAATCAGGACCCTTAAATGTGGCTGTTTTTGTAGGTAAAGGTAGTGAATATTCATTATTGGATTTAGCGCCAGCATGACGTCCACTTGACTGGAATACTTGTGTTTGATGTTTTTCTGATACAGCTACAGATTGTTGCACTGAATTAAAATTCCGATTTATACGTATTTCTTCAGAAGCACCAGTATTTTGAGAGTTCTGGCTATTAATATTTGTGGGTTTGTAATGATGAACTTCAAAAACTTGATATTTGGAATTGCCGTATTTCTTTTCTTCGAATTTTTCTTGTTTTTGTTGGTGCTGCTGATGTTGTTGGTTTTGTGAACTATAATATTCGTCTTTAATGGGTAATTCTTGTATGGGTGGCGGTAAATATTGCTTATTTCTTAAGGCCAAAGAAATATCTGCTTCAGAAGCTGACACCCACAGACCCACTATTAAAAATCCAACGAAATGGTTTAAAAGCTAAAAAGATATTTTTATTTGAAGCAGAAAAAAAAAGAAAATGTCAAGTAATTATAATTCCAATTTAATCCTTAGTACGAGCGGTAATCCACAGGTGCTCGGTTTTTGTTGGTGTCGTTGTGTTTTGTTAATCTCCAGACAAAATTATAACTTACCTTCATTTTTATGTTGGTCGTGTGTATCTTTCAAGTGCCCAACATGCAATGATAACCTAAACTGACCTATCCGCATAATTTATACTAAACTAATATTTAATTTACAAAAATCAAATAAAATCCAAAAAAGTTTCATTCACAAAATCAACAACATGCTGAGCGGGCAAATGTGTGAGTGAATGATATGAGTAAGTGAGTTAACGATGAAGTGTGTATGGCGAACACAACAATACTTCGTATGAGCACACAAATAATTATGTTAAAAAATTCATCGATCTATTGTAGGATGTGTGCTCTAAATCGTTGCATATGATCGACGTTCATCACCTAAATTTTATCTTAATTTTTGAATTTTTTATTTTGCTCTTTGTCAATATTTTTGTGTTTTTACAAATAAAAAGCCAAAAAATTATTTCTAGTTTGATGGGCTTTTCCGCAAAATTTTTGTGAAAGGTCTCTTAAATTTGGTTTTAATTCAAGTAATTTTGTTTAACAAGACAAACTTGTTGTTAATTTAAATTTTTATTTCTATATTAGATTTGATTTATGTTGTAGATTTTGATGTTAGCATACAGAAGCTTTTATTTTATTAAAAATATTATTTATTTATATTTTTAATGACTTTTTAACACTTCTTTATTGGTTTTATACTCCCAATATGATCTTTAGCTTTAAAAAACATAAGTAAGAAAAATATGTTTTTGAAAAATAATTTATGGCTGCATAATTAATTGATAACAAGTGAGTATGTTATATTCGGCTTGGCAAAATTTAAATTTGGCCCATAACTTTTCTGTTTATGAACTCATATTTCACACTTTCAATACCAAACAAACCTTATATAAGACAAATATTTGAGACCCTAGCCCAATTTTCACGAGGACCCAGAATATATATTATTTCGACATATTGCACATGGAATGACAAACCCAATATACCTCCTATCATTTTTTGATTTTGAATATAAAAATGTTGCTAGTTATAAGAAAATATCACTAATAGAATATAACATATCATTGATACGTGAAGAAGTTAAGGTGATTTTTTTTATTAAAATCTGTGTTTTTTTGTTAAATCATTAATACATTTGACTTTGAAGCTTGTGAAAACTCTAAATTACCTATATTTAGTTAATAAATCGTATTACCAAAATTCATGACAATCGGCTCATATCTGAGACCATAACATGCATAAAATGTATTGATCAAAAGCGTTTATATTTTAGTAATATTTTAAAATAAATTAAGCTAAAAATCCAGCTGGGAATCATAACGACAATTTCATTAGTAAGATTTTTTGTACAATTAATTTTATGAGATGATTATATGGTATGAATTCAATTATACATCTTAATAAAATGTTAGTCATAAAAACCAACTAGTGAAAAAGTATAACTGATTGAAATAATATTGTGGGCATTTTAAATATACGTTATATATTTGTCAGTAGTATAAATATTAGGGCAGTCAATTTTTTTCACGAAAGGCTTATGGCAAATACGTAATCTTCGAAGAATTCAAAAAAACTTTCCAAAAAAACCATGAACCTAAAATCAAAAACTTAGTGACATAAAAATTCACAAAATCCCATTGTGAAAAATTTTTTGAGACCCATTTCGGAAAAAAAATTCAGAGGTTTCCTAAACATCGTGCCTATGATATTTCCATCCATCGGGAAATAGCGATCCTTACAACGGAATCATTAAAAAAAGTAAAAGTTATCCCGCGGACGTCCAAACATAATTTGATAATTTCATATATATATATATAGTCATCGTAGTAAATAGTCCCAAAATTTGGAAATCAAAAGCGAAAATTTTTTTAAAGGTCAGTTTTTCGCTAGGCACATTTCAACTTCTAACGAAATAGCATGGATTATTGCGTAAATTTAGTTTTTTATTTTTTGTTATTTTTTGTTATTTCATGAAAAAGATTTTTAATCTTTTTTGTATTTTTATATAGCAAATTGCAATTTGTACAAATCTTGCATATATAGATATAGGAACGGCGATAAATATAATTGATCGAGACCATAAATTTAAGTCAAATGTGTGGCAAATAGAGAGAATAAAAGCAAATTCCGTATTTATCTTGTTTATGGTCCTTCGAGCCGGATGTCGTTTGACGACGTTGCACCACATCTATAATCTCAGCGTTTACGGCGTTAGTTTCTCCAACTTCTCAAAATTGCATCCAGTGTAACTCATGTTTATGATTCAACGAAATCAAAATGTATAAGACGCGAAGAATGCTGACCAAGTATGTTGGAGCACAAAAAATACGTATTCCATTCATTTCAGAGAAAATTTTAAGAACGAAGTGAAAATTTGAATTTAGTTCAGAAATAATTTGACTGATAAGGTTGAAAGAGTTGATTCATCTTCGATCGTCTGCTCTTGCATGTAAAATATGGGAAATGTGGGAACAGTTGAAATTATTTTAAACGTACTTATAAAGATTTAAATATCAAACGAATATATTCACTATGTTTTAAATATTAGAAAATAATGAAAAGAGTAAAATTGATTACTGAGGCTTCCAAATGTTAATATCGATATAAAAAATTGTGGCTACAATTGTTTGGTATTTGCAAATCTACAACAGTTAAATAATCATTATATAGGGGCTCCAAGACATTAATCAAAGTGAATGCATTTATTATTTACAATATTTACAATAAAATAACGTATAGTATCCAAACAAAGATCTTTTTCTCTCTCAATCAAAAATGCCACAAAAGTCAATAACTTCAATTTTGTGTTTTTTGAACTCACACAATGCACATTTAAATTTTGTTTAGACTTAAACCGGTGCTTCGATTTACATTAACCTTTATGGAATAATTTTAAAAAGTTTTGCATTGACAAGGTCGAATACGAAACATAACAATAGCTAATGAATATTTCCTTTGTTACCATAAACAAACAAAAGTTATCTTTATAAAATAAAAGAATTTTTTTTTTTATTTAATTATTCATAATTTTTATATTTTTTAACATTCATTTTTAGGCCCATTGATTTTTTAAAAGCATAAACACTATGATCTGGTATTAATATATTTTTAAAATAAAAATGTAATTAATTTTTAGTTTTTGTGACAACACTATGTGTTGCTGACGCATTTGCATATGTAAATTATATTTATTGTTTTAATGTTGCAACAACAACAACAACCAACAAAAGAATAAAACATAAACAAATTTTTACATTATAAGTATTATGAAATTGATATCTAGGTTTCAAAATCGTTTAATGAAAGAAAGCAAAACAAAACAAGAGGAAGAATAATAATAATTATTATTTTTAATTAATATGATTGATACTTTCATTCAAAGAAATGTTATTAATCTTTTCATTAAATATATTAAGTAATTAACTATTTGTAATTATTATGGAAGTATATTGAAAATAATAATTGGAAACAAACATACATAGTTTGTCTATAGATATTTGGAAAATAACAGTGAATAACTCTTTTTAAGCTATCGAAGATTAGATACGGAATCATAGATTATATTGATACTATAGTTATTATTTTTTATTATATTTTATAAACCAAATTTTGAGAAAAAGTTGTCAAAATCGTCAAAAAATTGTCAATAAATCGTTAACATCAAAAATTAGTTTTTTATATGTTAATAGTCATTTTTTTTCTTTTTTTGAGGAAAAATTTGTTTTATTTATGATTAAATTTTAAGTTAAGTCGGCCAATTACGAAGGTCTAACAGTATCTAAAAAGTCCGAAAATATACATATCAAAATGACCAAACAAAAATAAATTATTTACCATGTCTGTTGAAAATTTGTAAGCCTATCGGCGATATACAAATTTTATTTTTAAATGAATTTAAATTAATTTTCTGTAAGTGATACTTAATACTGCAATTTAAGGATTTCTGAATTTAAGTTTTTATTTAAGTTTTCCATAAATAAACATTTTTTTTAAGTTTTTAAATATGGTTTAAATAGCGTTTGTGAAGCCTCCCGATAGCCTAGATATATGATATATATCAAAAGATCTGAAATTTTTTCCAGAACACTGGTTCAAAAGCTAGGGACTTCGTTTTTTCAAAACAAAATCGGAAAATTTGTTCTGAATTTTTCCGCTGAAGAAGTGAACTCAGTTGCTCCATTAGTTACAGAGATATCGGCCAAAATGAATTTTTGCCGGATATCCAAGTCCTAAATAAGCTATGGTTCTAATGTAAATCTATCACAAATATTTTTCTTATATTTCGGTTTTTTGAATCAAACAAATCGGTTCATAAACAACCAAGTTATTGCCATTTTTTTTATTTAATGTCTGCTTCCGTTACAGCTGTTGTTTTTTCAATTTTTTGAAGCATCTATGCAAGGTAGAGGCTTCATTTTTTCGCAGAAAAATAGGAAATTTTTTAAAGAATTTTTGTGTTGAGAAAATGAACTAAGTAGATCCAGTATTAATCGAGTTATAGGCCAAAACGCGTTATTAAATTTTTTGAAGCTCATATATAAGCTGTGGGCCACATTCTTGCATAAATCTATCATACATTTTTTTCGAATTTCGGTTTTTTAAATCAGTCAAATTAGTCCATAAATTTTTCTTCATACCCTTTTTTAATTTAATATTGTCTTACATTTATAAAATATTTGATATGCACCGAAGTGATTATATCTTCTAAAATATGTGCAAACTTTTGTAAAATTTCAAAGTATTAAATTTGTTATTTACTAGCTTTTATTGGTGCGCTTCTCTACCCTATTTGATACGATAACTAATATTTACTTTATATGGGAGCTATTACTCCCCTGGACCTATTTACCCTATTAGCAATTTGATATGAAAATTACTGTTAATTTTTTAAGACCGTCACTGTAATAGCCTTTTAGATGAGAAAATTTATATTTTTTTTTGTATGGGGCCACCTCTCCCTCTGGACCTATCCGTCCTATTTTCATTTCATCAATGCGATATAATTGAATAAAGGTTCGCACGAAATTTGAGAACTCTCACTGTAATAATTCCGTAGATATGCATAATGAATATTTGCTTTATATGGGGGTAAAAATATGGGTGTGATGTTCAATCGAGATCTAACAAAGCCTATAACCACCTCTGGTAGTAATACTAGCTGTTCGTCCAATTTCGTGAAAATCGGTTCAGCCGTTTAGACGTGATTGATACACAAAAGGCAAACGAATAAAAAAAACAAACTTACACCTAATTTTTATATTATATATATAAAGATATAAGAATTTATAAAATCTTGATTCTATTTCAACTTTATATGAAAATGCAAATTATTTGAAGTTTTTAGTGTTTACATAGATATAGTATAAGTAAATATATTTGTAATTATATCCAATATAATGTATTTCATTTTCATATAACATATCTCAACATGGGTGAAGGGTATACAAAATTCAGCAAAGCCGAATATAGCACTCTAACATGTTTGAGTTATGATTTTAAAGTAAATGAGTAATATTTATTTGCCATATTTTTATTTTATTTATTTTTACTGTTTTAGATCTTTTACAGCGTGTATTACATATTTTCATATAAATATGTTTTCATATAAAATTCTTATTATATTTTTTAATATTTCACAGTTAAAAACATAGTGTTTTTTTTACCATTTTGAAGTAAACATTTGAGAAAAAAGAAAAAAAGAAGTTATCTTCTCATTATTTTTTTAATTAAATTTTAAAGATTTTTTTTAGCAGCTATGTATTTTTAAGTAATAGTGACTTTTTGATTTCCATTTTTACTATTATTAATTTACTTTATCCAAATTTAAGATTTATTGGAATATAACTTTTTTTCTTAGTAATAGTAAGAGAAATTACGTTTGCTCCATTTTGCCAAATCTCTTTGCTATGTTACCGTTAGACCAATTTTTTTTCTACTTAAAATGTGATATTTGTGTGAGTATTAATACGTTTTACTATGAGATTTATACTTATATAAATTACTTGCGCCAAATTTAATCTCAGCTGTGGACAGATTGCAATTAATTTGCTATAAAGATTTGTTTTTATAGAATATTCTATAGTTGTTGATATACACTGCCTGCCACTTGAATAAGGAATCACATTTTTTTTAACGTTAATTAAGTATATCTCCTAAACTAAAGTTCAGAAAAAAATAATTTTTTGTGCAACCAAATTTCAAAGTATTTTGTTATACTAAAATTATGCATTTATTTAAAAACATGTATTTCTGTGGTACTTTTTCGTGTGTTACTTGAATAAGGAATATTTTAAAACTTGCTGCTTAAACGCAACAATATGACAATTGCAACTTTGTAAGTATATTTGGTTGTTAGATTGCATTTACACTATTACGAGACAATTTACACTAAAGACTGAACTAAACTCATGTGTTGCAATTTTCAAGAATGTAACTTTTATAATCTAATAAATGGATCATCGGAATTTGTGCTTTTGTTGTTTTTAATATTATTAAATAGTCTAAAATTAAAATCGAATATCTACAAAATAACTTTGGAAATAACTTTTTTTAGGAAAAATGTTAATAAGAATTATATTTTTCTATGAAGCTAAGCTAGCAAATTATAAATATTGTTGAACAGGGTTGTCCAGTGTAGAATAATTTTAATATATTTTGAATCTTTGAAGTACAAACTGTAAAAACAAAAAAAAAAATCGAACTTATAAAATTGGACTTTTTGCTGCAGCAAATTTATTCAATAGATCCCTCTGTGCATTGTGTTACAAAATATCACATCTTGATTTGTTACAATGTTCATAGTAAGACCTTCCGAGGAACGGACGTCATAAAACAGACTCGGGTAAAGATTATGAGTTAATCATTATATTGATGACTAGTCCATAATTTTTACTAAATGGTATTTACTACAAAAGTAAATTTAATAATAAATTTTCATTCATATATACATTAGAGTTAAAACTATTTTTGGAGCACTACTTTATAGCCAATATTGTCCTGATAATAAAAACAATTTTTTTAAATCAATGCGGACAAAAAATTTCTAAATGCTTTTGAACATTTTTTTAACATTTTTATTTTATATACAGTTAAAAGTATTTAAATGATTCAAGTTAGAAGTATCAGATGGACTACAAATACTTTATTTTAAGTCTTTTATCGAATTAAATATTTAAAAAATTACTATTAACTAATTTATTGCATTTTTGTACATATTCTGTGACAAATTGCAATGCACTTTAAATGCAAATTCATTTCAAAGATTTTCCATTTAAAGTTGCATCATAAAATATCGAAACTTTAAATATTTAGTGGAAACTACAGTTAAAAATTAAAAAAAAAAATTAAATTAATTACTTTGTTTATAATCTACAGCAAACGATTTTATATAGTAGACGACACAGAAAAGCGATCAAAACTTATATAATTTATTGGAAATTATAAAATTTTTGATCCCAAAGCAATGACAAAAAAAATTTTAATGTCACATTCCATTATACCTTTCAATGCTTTACAAGGCCTTGCTAAGGTATTTTGGATATTTGCGAAAGTTGCAAAAATTTATAACTCTAATGTACATAGTTCATATCTTAAATTGAAATCTAAAATGGCATAAAATTAATAAAATAAAATTTAGACCATCAAAAATTTGTGAAAATTAAAATTAGCATAACATATTATATTACATTAAATATACAAATGTATTTATTATAACTTTATTAGAATGATCAAAAAAGTGGGCATTTTGAATGTTTCATTTATTACTACTACTCTCTTTATATCAGTCCCTATATGCATTGTTTAATTATAAAGTGAAATATTTTGTCCCGTGGTGATTTGATTCTGGCTGAAAGTCAATGGTTTAAGAGGAAAGAAAGCTGTTAGTTTCAATTAGTGTATTCAAAAATCCCATATTTTCAGAAAACCGGTTTTTATTAAAAATAAAAATATATTAAAAATGATTGTAATTTTATGAAATGATTGGTTATTATTTTAAAGAAAGTACACTTATAATCAGTGTTGCCAGGAAATGAAAAAAAGGCTAAACTGAACTTTAAAAAGGTCAAAAAGGCCAAGTGCCCAAAAAATAAGGCCATGAAAAAGTTATTAATTTTTTTTTAAATTTAGAAACTTTTTTTTTTCGTTCTCATTAGTTTTTGCTATTTTTTCTAAAGAAATTGTAATAAATTTACAAATAACACCAAGCGAAATGAAAAATCGTACAAAAAATTTCCATTCAAATTTTAATTATAATTCATATGAAAAATTACCCAATGCTTTACGTCGTTTTTTAATTATAATTCCATTTTGATTAAGCATTTCTAAATTTTTGTGTAATTTTTCCCATTAATAAGATTTTTGTTTCAATTATTTTCACAAAATTGGTTGATAAATTGTATTAAAAAGTGATTATAATAAGTGAGTAGTAAAGCCAGCAGTCGAAATATTTTATTAAATATAAATGAAATATAAATAATCTCGATTTTTTATGCGAATAAATCCACAGAAATGCTTAAACGGGTGATTCTGTAAAAATAAAGTTAGTAATTGGAAATAAAAAAATTATTTACCTCGTTGTTGAAATACTAACATTTTAGCTTTTGTAAGTCAATTTTAAGAACAAAAAAAGGCCAGAAAAAAAGCTTGAAGCTAAAACGAAAATTTTGAAGCTGAAAGCAAAATAAAAAGGATAGATTTAGCCTTACAGAGGGTAACCTGGCAACACTGCTTATAATACATGTCATTTTTAATAATAATAAAAAAATATATCGCTTTTCCGATCCAAAATATGTACCTATTTATTGAAATTCACCTTATTCTTGTGATAAAAGTAAAATTGGCTTGTTACCTAGATTTTGTTAATAAAAGTTAGCTTAAATCTATTAAAAAATATACAAATCTCAGTTCTCAGTATATCTGCTGTTACTCAAATCTCAAATTAGAAATTTAAAAAAAAGTAGACTTCCAGCTTGTAATAAACATAAAAAATTCCTTCAAATAATGAAGGACCTGATTCAGTACAACAAGAGAATTGTTTAAAATTAAAATTTGTATGAAAACTACTCAAAAAATGTTAATTTTCATACAAATTTTATTTTTAAACAATTTGATACTATTAATGCATCAGGTCATAAATAAGGTTCAATTAACAAATATGAAAAAAAATGGGAAGTATGGGTTAATTTAATAAAAAAAAAAAAAAAAATAAAAGAAGGAACATTTCATAAAAAACCAGTTAACCAACAGAATAAAACAGGCCTATCGAATTATTCAAAAATAAAAATTATTCTAAACCGGTCGGTTTTTTAAAAAGTAAAAACCGGTTAACTGGTTTCCGCTTGCGGTTTTTGAATACACTAGTTTCAAAGATTAGTTTCATGATTTCAAAATAGATTTTATGATCTTTCATTTCTACAAGCTTTTGAAATGGTTGCTAGAGTTTTAAGAGATCGTCTAATATACTAATATACTAGTGGGCAGTCTCCACTTTTGAAAAAAAAAACCCATTCATATCCAAAAATTTAGGAAAACCAGTTTGGAGAACTTAATATTTAATAAAAATAAGTACTAAATAGATATTGTAACAATACTCTTCCCTCGTTAATAAGACTTAAATAACACAAGATTGGAAAAAAATAAGATCAATTACTTAATTTCAAAGAGTTCTTTAAGGATTTGGTAAAAATATTAGTAACAAATAATCATATTGATATTTTTGAGAATATTATACTCAACGAAAGCTTGGTTATAAGCTAAACCCGTTTCCATTAAAGCATTAGACGAAATGGCTATCCGCTTTTAGCGAAATAGCGATAGTTGTAAGCCGACTCTCAAGAGAATTGTTGAATTATAAATCATAAAAATGTTTTGAGATTTATTTATGAATTCCGAACTGATATTTGGGGATCTAACTTGTATGAGAGCTAAGCCATTTGCTGTATTAAGTTTTAAGTTTGATTAATCTCACTTTCAATGCCTTTAATAAATATTTATTTATAATTAAATACATAAAAATTTTCATTTTATTTTAATGCAAACGATTGAAAATTAGACCTCGCTTATGGCTGTAAATAATACGAAAAATTATTCAATTGTAATAACAAATATTTTTCAATAAAACATCTTAATAGCAAACATTATAATAAAAATGTTTTTAAAAATAGTAAATTCAAATACATATTACAATTATATTTATTTATAATAATATATTTTGAATTTATTTAAACACGCAATACCCGCAGAATGATTGAAAATTTTATAAATTAATAAAACAGTAAAAAACCAACTAGTTACGAATAGACGGAAATTACATAGCATTATAATATAATAAGGGTTTAGCTAAATACTAAAATTAATCATTATTTTGTTTTCAATTTCAAAATATTTTTTTTTTTTTTTTCTTTTGCTTAACAAACACAACCTTAAAAGTTTTATAACTTAAACATTAAAAGGTGTGTTTAACATAAATAAATGTCAAAACTACCAAAAATATAAAATTAAACTAATAAAAATAGTAAATAATTGATTATTATTTAAAATAGCACCGGACACACATACAAATGAACCAACAGACCTTAATAAAAAATTTCAAATTTAAATTAAATACTCAAATTAATCCAATTGTAGTAAAATTTTACAAATAACCTTAAATTATCTGAAAGATTTTAATAAGAAACATTTATTTAAAGAAGCAAAAATAAATGTCGTTGCGAGTTCTGTTTTAAACTCTTTCACTTGTATTGTAGAATAAATTAGTAGTTTCGTTTTTTTTTTTCAAATAACTAATCATTGGTTAAACTTGTGTATAATTTTTTAATTAAGCAAATAAAATATAATCATGTAAAAAATATTCAAATTGTAATAAATTTGCCAAATAAAGTTTAAAAACACGGTTGACAAAATTTATAATCAAACATTATTCCACTTACCAAATATTTGATTTGAGGAAAAAGTTCATAATTACCTATGGATAAGACTTTATTATTTTTTTTTTTTTTTTTAACTTTTTATCTATGTGAATTAATGAAACTCTACGAAAACGTTTAATTAGTCTAACATGATGTTAGCAAAAATATAGTTTTAAAAATCAAATACAATAGAATTTTGGATACCCTATTAAAAAAAATGGTTCAAAACAATGAAGGATTATGTCACTATTTCCCGCAATTAATTATTATTATTTCAAGTTCTTTAAATGCTTAAAAATGAATTCATTTACAAGTACTTGTCATTTTAAAATGAGAATAAATTATTAATTTTCTTAATAAATATTGTAAATATGTATCTTTCCAAGGAAGGACAAAACAAAACAATTGCTAACACTTTTGAAGTATTTAAAACTTGTTTCTTTAAGAAGTACTTAATTTTTTTGATATGGTTATAGAGTACTCATAAAAATATCATCAATTTTAAATAGCAATTTTTTAACAGCTCAGCTTTTTATGTTTTTCGAATATTGTGTATATACAAATTATTGATTTTTAAAACATTTTATTACATTAAAAAAATTTCAGCAATTTATCAATCTATTAAATGAAAAAAAAAAATACACTTGTCTGTCTAATCGTTTATATGTACTTTGAAATACATTAATAATAAAGAAACATATATACAAATACACATAAATCGTATTCTTGGGAAACACTAAACATTTAGATTGTATGACTTTACAAAAAGCTGTTTAAATTACTTAAGTATTTCTTAATAAAAATAAAAAAATATGGCAAAATCAAAAAGTATTCATTAATATTTTTTCTAATTTTTTCGCTTCTTTATTTTGAACTAAAATTTAAATGATTTAAGATATCAAGTTGTTAAATGGAAAAAAAAACTAAATTTATTAATTATAGTTATTAGAAAATCATGAAATATCTAAAATATATTCATAAATTGTAAATTTTGTAAAATAATAAATTTCAAAAGTTATGATAAACTACAGCTATTTGAATTTAGTGATAAATTTATTATAAACTCATCAATATACATATTTTTAAATTTGTTTGCAAAAATATTGTATATATAAAAATCCACTAATAAAAACAAGTTTTACTATATGAACGGTAATTTTAAATATTTGATTATTAAAAAATGAGATATTATATCACATTATAAGTATTAGGGCAATCCCAACGACATTGAATGAACTTTATTGTTAAGATATGTTTGAAGTGGTCAAGTTACAATTTCAAATATAATTTGTCAAGCAGAAAACATATAAAAAGTTAAATGAAGTTTGAAACGTTTATGAAAAATATTTTTTGATAGTGATAAGCTCGAGTCATATTGTTACACCCTGAAAGTGAAACTTGTATAGAACTCCACAGCATAACGACTGAATTTTAATTAATTTTAAAATCATATATGAGAAATTTCAAAATTTTTCGAAATTCTTTAAAACCGACTTTATGTGCTTGTAAGGTCTACCTTACAAAATAACTAAGAAATCTAAAATTTTAGATTATTCACCTGAAATCTCAAGGAAATACAGTCATTTAATCCTAAAAATATATAAAAAAAATGAGTTGAAATTTTCAAGGATTTTTTTATTTATTTCAGTTTTTAACTGGAAATTTACATCTTTTACAATACTAACTATTAACCAGTCGAGAAACAACACTTAGAAAATTCATATGTTGTGTAACAAGCAACCGTTTTACTTTTTGGTGAAAAGTTATACGATGATAAAAATGAAACAAAAAATTTAAGCTTTTTTAAATGTTGCAGTTTTTTTGATGGAAAATTTCCACGCATAAGTGAAATTAAATTTAGGGAACAGAATTTTAAATATGAAGTCATTCTCTATAATTTGAGGTATATCTCGTTAATGTCAGGAAACCAGACATGGGATATCTTCATCACAAACTTCCATATAATTTGCGTAAATGTTTGTAAAATAAATTTTTTTCGCTACTGACATATACCACTTGTATAGAAATTATCTAAAATATCGCGTAAACAGAACTTTTTAGTAAATGACACTTACGAATCAAAGGGGCGTCAAAAAATTTTAATGTATATATATTCTGTGCACTTTTTAGAATTTTCGCCAAGTTTTCAAATTTTGTTCCGCATTTTTTTAAGACCAGATATGACTTTAGATCATCGAAAAGTATCTATAAAGAATGGTTAAAATTGTTAATGTGAAAACAAATTTAAAGACTCCAAAACTTTACCGTAAATGAAACTAATCAGCTTACATGTTTTGCTTATGAAAGAGTTATGTGTATAAACGTAAATGTAACGTAGCAACCAAATCAAATTTGGTCGCTCTACGTTTTTACGTGACAGCTGTAAGAACAATGTTGACAGCTTTTTATTTCAATACACCAAATCTCCATAAAATATCGCTGTAAACAGTTTATTAATTGGACAATTTGTTTTGTAGTTTTCTTCACTAAAAACATTGTTAAAATGATTTCAATTTCAAGTGTAGAGCTGAAGCAATAATTTAAAATTAAAAATTTTTGTTACAAAAGAAAAAAATTGGTTTTACTCAAATTGCTAAAATAAAAAATATATAAGAAATTTATTTTAGATAAGAGATTTACTTTAGATATGCGTAATTGACATCACTGACATTGATATGCACAAAACAACAACAAAGTACCTGCTACATTTACATTTTTAAGTAACCATCAACTTACGATCTGTTTACATTAAAATTTTTACATGTACATTTACGGTAGAGTAATGAAGCCTTAAAAAATATTATTTACACCGGCTACAGCGGCATTCTTCTCCAAACATATTTCTCTAGCTGACAACTACACGCAGTATAAATTACTTTAATATTTATATCAGATGAAAGCATTTTATTTGCTTAATACTAAAATTCCGAGAGCTTCAAAATATTTTAAGGACATATAATTGTATGCACCAAAAAAATGTTCTTAACCTCAAAAATCAGCCCAACATCACGCTTTTTGTAAGTAATGTTATTATGAGTAGTAAAGTTCAAACGACTATATTTTTAAAACCAGTATTGATATTCATTTGATTTCTTAAGAAAAATAACCCACACTATTTTTAGAGATTTCTAAAAAAATAAACATTTTTTGCTATTTACAAAATTGTTCAAAAAATTAAAAATTTTTCTTTTCAGTGTACTTCGATAAATATTGAAGATGCAGTAATAGTTTTGATATGTGCTGATAACACTATAAAAGTTCTATAAAATTGCATTATTTTGGTTACGATTAAGCAATACCTCTATTTTTGGGACCTTTTTTAAGCTTCAACTTTAAACCTTTACAACTTTTGCTCGCATTAATAAAAATTGTTGACGCAAACATACTTTGCATGCATGAATATTGCTTACGTAGAGTCTAAATGAAAGTTTTTTCTATCATAACAAACGTCAAATTCTTATTATGATAAGAATTTATCACATGTGGACCAAATTTATTTTGCTATCAAATGTCATTTTGTTGTTGATTTTACTTTTATTTTATTATTATGTTTTTTTTTTTTAAGAAGAAGCGCAATTCTTCATGTCAATTTTAATTAATTAATTGCTTAGAGCAAAAAATAACACAAAATACAATGAAATTTAAAAAAAGGAAATTTTACTATTAAATTTTGACAACACACCTCGACGAAAAGTGAAAAAATATTATTTATTATAAAAAAAAATTATCTACGTATTCTCATATATGCTGATATAAATAAAAAATTGCAGTAGCTCTGCCGACATTTTGTTACTTGTCATGATAGAAAAATCTCCCGTGTAGACCCTACGTTAATAAAACCACAAATCGAAGTTCTTGTCAGAAGAAAACAAAATTTTAAATATTTTTATTAAATTTTTTTGTAATTCCTCATATCGCACTTGATCAACAAGAGGGTATTAACTAAAAATTTTAAAATTTTCAATAGAGTTCAAAAACGTTTTAAGAGAATTTGAAAATCCGAAAATATAATAGGCTCTAATCAAAATAATACGTGTTTTATGAAAATATACGATGCATTTCTATTTCAATTTTTGTATTAACTCAAAATAACACTATCACGAAAATGCTATCAAATCTGGTTTTAGAGAAGAAGAAAGAATCGGAATACGTTGAAATTTTTACAGTAGATAGATATTGATGTTTTTAGTTGATTTCTTGCAAAAAGTGAAAATTTAAACATTTTTGAGTTAATACCCTGTTGATCAAATGCGATATGTATATTAAAGTTTTGAAAATTTTGAAAAAATTTAAATTGGTGATTTGAAAGACAATGTTTTTAATATAGCATTAAAAGGGGATTATATTATCCTGTAGGATTCAAAGCATTTTTGCAATAATTGTGGTTAAAATTTGACTTAAAATAGTATTTTACTTCAAAATTATGAATGTATTTATCATTGTTTCTAATCATTTGATAGTGTAAATTTCTTCAATTAGAAAGAGAGAAAAAAAGATTTGTAAATATTTTGAATACTTTAATTTCAACCCATTTCTTACAAAAATGTCCATATAATTTTCATGAGGATTTCTTGCATACCAACGCGAAAATAATTAAAATATAATTAAAATAATCTCATATTTTTATTTTACACAATAGAAATAGTATTTACACAATCAAAAATACTTAAGAGATTTCTCCTATTTACATTATTTACAAATACATATACAATATTTAACAATAAAACAATTAAAAAGAGCACTTATTGAACTTGCTTAAGCCCAACCACCTGATGGTTGCCAGCCACCACCACCTCCTCCGCCTCCTCCAGAAGACCAACCACCACCACCACCGCCGCCGCCTCCTCCACCACCTCCTAATTTAATAATCTTAATTATTTTGGTGGAACTACCACCGCCTCCTCCACCACCTCCTGAAGACCAACCGCCACCTCCTCCTCCGCCTGAAGACCAACCACCACCGCCGCCTCCTCCGTGTCCACCGCCACCTCCACCACCTCCTCCTAGGCTAATAATTTTAACAATTTTTATATCTCCACCGCCACCACCTCCTCCTCCGCCTGAAGACCAATCACCACCGCCGCCGCCTCCACCACCAGACCAATCACCACCACCTCCTCCAGAAGACCATCCACCACCTCCGCCGCCACCGCCACCATCTTCAGTTATTATTTTAATAACTTGAACATCTCCACCACCACCTCCTCCTCCACCACCAGAAGACCAACCACCTCCTCCACCACCTCCACCACCAGAAGACCAACCGCCTGGTTTTGGTTTAGCCGACACCGAAGCAGCACCGATTAAAAGCAAACAGACAAAGGCCTGAAATAGAAGGATTTTTTAATTTGTTTAATATAAAAGTTGGTATAATTAGGTAACTTTTTATTATTTTACTTAGAGAAAACAAAAGACTTAAGAGAGAAACCTATATTTTGAATTCAATATATTAAGCATTTCAAAACCATTATGATCCCCTAAGAACAGGCTTACCAAAAAGATCTCATAAAAATATAATTCTTGGTACACTAAATTGAAATATAATTCAATGTACCAATGAGATTTATTAATAGTTGATTTATCGATTAAAAAAAACAAAATAATGCTTCCAAGGTGGGCAAACTTAATCCGAAGGAAGAGCGTTTTGACATCTGTGCATGATTATTGCATTATTATCTCAGTTCTTTCAAAATATGAAATTGATTACAATTTATTTTGATATCGACTCCTTTAAGAATTGGTCAAATCAAGTTTATAGAGCACATTTTAATATTTTACAAAGCCATAAAAAGATATAAATTTATATTAACGATCTCTACATAAGAAATTATTTAAATTCATTGGTTGAAAAAAATTCGTCGCTACCTCTCTAAATTGTTTGTTCAGATTTTTGTGGGTCACGAAATCCATTTAATTACCGATAGAGCGTAATATTCTAAAGTTTACATCTAATATTCTTATTTTAGAGCGTTGATTTTCACAAGCTCTTGCTTTTGACGATACAATTTGAGAACGATCCACCGCAACTTCGGAGTTTTATCCCACTAAATTTAAACGATTCAAATTTTATCATTTTAACATGTACCTAAAAAAAGTTTAAATTCAAAATTTTAAATCAAATTAGTGTTGTTTAAGTATTGAGTATTAAGTATCGAGTACCGTGTATTTGTCTCTTTTTTGGGTACTCAATACTGTAAAGTAGTTCCTCAATACTTTCTAAGTTTAATTTTTTAATGATGTCGCGTTAAAATATAACGGCTAAAATATAACTTTGTATAGAGATACAAATTAATTTTTAAATATATGAAAATAATTTTATTGATTTTTGTTAACGTTGAATTTAAAGTTGAAACGTTAACTTTTTTTATCTTATGTTTTATATAAATAAATTTATTTATATTTTTCATGGTAATGGGATAAATATATTTGTTTAATTTGTAGATAAAAACATCTTAATTAATAATTATATTTTAAATTAAAAAATGCGTTGGGTATCGAGTATTATCGAGTACCCAAATTAAAGGTATTGAGTAGTATCGGGTATCCAAAAGTATTAGAATTTGCCAGCACTAAATCAAATGTTATTCTCAAATCAGACTAAACTTAAGAAAATTCTTAACATTAAATTTGTTTTCTTCAAATTTATTGAAGTTGCGTTGAAGTTGAAGTGTTTAAAAATTTTTTTAAAAATAAATATTAAAGATTTTTACTCAAGAACAAATATTGATTTCATTATAATAAAAAATAAAGTATTTTTTTAAATAAAACTTATTTAACATTAATTTGAGAACAAACTTTATTTAAATCGGAAAATTAGATAAAAAGTTGCATGGAAATAAAGTTTAAACAACAGCTGATTTAAAATTTAACAATTTTGAGGAAAACTTAAATTTGTTAGTTAGATGTTAGAGATGTTTTTGTTCCGAAAATTTGTTGTTAACTTTAAACCGTATAAAAGTTAAGATTGTCGAAGTTAAGATTTTTTCTCACCAACTTTTATTCAAAACTTTAAGATATTTTTTAAGCACAAAGAAATAAACAAATTTGTGTTCAAACAACGGACTCCTTGTGGGACGACCCATTTGAAAACCGTTATTTTGTAGAATATTGTTTATTAATTTATATGCTTTAAAATATCTGAAATATATATTATAATCACATCTTTTATTAAAAACCTTTCCTTATTAAATTTTTATACATACAAATTTTTTCTTTAATTAAATTCAGAATTCATCACAGTTTCAGTTGTTAAATTATTATTATTTTAATTAATTCAGTTGAAAATATTGATTTAATACGAGTTTTAATATTTATATAAATATTATAATTAAATAAATATTATTTTAATAATAATTTAAATAAATATTATTTTTATTTATTAAATACAAGTTTAACACTAATTAAAGTTTTTATTGAAAAAAATTAATGTTTGTTCGAAATTAAGTTTTTGGTTGAAAGAAAGTTGTTTTTAAACTAATTTCTTTTTTTATATCCTTAATTATGAAAGTTATTTTATTTTTATTATTTTATTATTTATTTTGAAGTCAATTAAATGTTAAATTTTAGGTATTTTAATTTCGTTCTATTTTTAAATTGATTTTAAAATTTTGATCAAACACAAATTTTAAATGTATATTAGTAATTAAAATTATTTAATGTTCTAGTTTGCAAAATGTGATCAGTTGAAGTTTATTCAAAATTTAAAATCTATTGATGTTTGCATTTGATCAAATAATCTATTTAAATATATATACTCTTTTTTAAGTCCTTATTTATAAACTCAGTGTATTTTTTTGCTAAACCCAAACAAATTAACATTAAAGTGTTAGTTAAAAATATTTATATTAGTAGTTAAAATTATTTAATGTTCTAGTTTGCAAAATGTGACCAATTAAAGTTATCGTTGAAACAATAATTTTTTTGTTCAAAATTGAACATCTATTAATGTTTTCATTTGAAAAAATAATCTATTTATATTTATATATTCTTTTTTTAAGTTCTTATTTATAAAGTTATTATATTTTTTACTAAATCCAAACAAACTAACATCCAATTAAAGTTTTAGTTGAAAAAATAACACGTTTGTTCAAAATTTAATAAAATCTGTTTAAATTTCCTTAAACTTTTTCTTAATATCCCTATTTCTTTTTTTATTTTACAACCGAGTTTCGTATCATTTTAAAGGACTTTTATTAATATTTTATTTCTTTTTAAAATCCTTAATTAATACAACGAAAAATTTTGATAAAATATAAATTTAAAAATTCATATAAATATTTTAAATCATTCAAGTTTTTGCCGGCTTATTCATAATAAAATTTGTAAATTTATGAAAGCTTTATTTTAAAATTATCCATAAAAATTTTATAAATAAAAGTTTTTTAAATTTAAAATTTTTATTATGTATAAGTCCTTTAGTTTCTAGTTTAACTTTTGATTTTAATGATTTAATTTTTATTATTTGTTAAATACAAATTTAATAACAATTAATATGAATTTTAAATGATTAAAATTTTTGTTTGAAAAAAGATTATATTTAAATTTGATTTTTACATTATTATTTTTTCCTTTTACTAAAAACAAATCTACATTCAATTAAAGCTTTCGTTCCAATAAATAGCATGTTTTTCCAAAATTTAATATTGATTTTGCATTGAAAAAAAGTTAGCTTTTATTTTTTTTACTTTATTTTAATATCCTTATTCTGTTTTAATAATATTTTATTTTATTTATTCAAAAGTTCTTTTTTATAAAAAATATTTATTCACTTTTTATTGTTTTCACTTTTTTATTATCAATGTTAATATTAAACTTTAACGTACTTTCATTATGCTTTTACTAATATTTAGTTAATCCTTGGCGTAGTAATATGAGTTTGTAGTTGTTTATCCAAACTATGCAAAGACTATGGGTTTACTGACAACATGTGGCAGATGTTACAAACTTTTATACCACAATTGTGTCAGTAGAGCCAACAACTCTGGGTACTCGTATATGGGATTGTATATGTAAGTATCAGATGAAAAGTCATACTACAACCGGAAAAACTTTAATAATTACAATTTTTTTGGGGAAAACAAAATTACACTAACAACAAGCAGCAGCAACTAAAACAGTAAAAGCTTGGCAACTGAATCTTCAATAAAAGCAACAGAAATCAATGCTGCATCTGTAGCTGGCTGTTTTTTTTTTTTTTTTTTTTATTATTATTCAATCTGCCTCCTTCTTTCTCAAATGAAAATGAAAACGAAGATGATTGTTGTAACACATTTACAAAACAGTTAGTCAGTCAGCCAGTCAGACAGTCACATGAGTTTAAAATTAAAAGGTGCTTGTTTATTGCAGACATAAGAAGTAGAAGTGTCCACTTGACTTTAACTGTTATATGCTGGGGCTTCAGTAAACTAAACTATTGTTTAATAAATGTTGCATCAATTCATTGTTGGAGTAAGCCTGTTTGTCATTATATGTATGTGTGTTTTATTTTTTTATTCATTTAGGTAAACCTCTGCTTATGTTTAAAGCAAGTAATAGCAAATGCCTATTAGTCCTTTCCAAAACAAAAAAATGTAATTGTGTAATAGTTTATTTTTAAGAAGACACAAACTCGTTTTTTTTTTCAATTTGAAATTATAACATCAAAATCATTTTTCAATAATCATTATATGTATTTATTTTTATTAAGTCCGGAAAATATGTTTGTGGGAAAAATTACATGTTTTGCATAGAAAAATGATTTGTTGCGGTTGAAACTTCATAATATTTGATTATCAAATAAATTTAATCAAATTAGTGAAAAAAAAACAAAAAAAGACAAAACATAATGAAAATTTCCTTAGAGAAAAATTATGCAAGTGATTGATTATCTTCTGTTATTTTGTGTATGAGGTGTAAAAAATTGCTTAATGAACTTTGATTTTATTGTGCACAATAAAATTTTGGAAGCGAATTTTTAATAGTTATTGTTTCTTAATACAATGAAGGTCATAAATAGTTTATTAAGTTTTTAGTAAAGTTTTCAGCCTAATTTAATAAAATTTGATAACTTTAAAACTAAACAAATTCAACTATTAAATCAGAATAAAAGTAGTGTCAAATAAATAATTTTTCGAAGAAGAAATTTCTTCTAATTACTTTTTTCATTGTATCAATTAAGAAATTTTAAATTTTCTAATATTTTTTATTAAGAATAATACAATTTATCAACTTTCGATTATTTTTCTTATTATATTAATTAGTTAATTAATCAAATATAAATAAAAATATGTGATTTGAGTAATTTTAATCGATGAAATAATTGAATATGAATTTTTCATGATTGAAATAGGATTTTAGATTTTTCTTTGTAGAATTTAAATTTAATACATTAGATAACCTTGTTTTTGAGCAAATCATTCAATTGTAAGAATAATTAAAGCCATTTCTTAATTTCTTATTAATATTTTAATCTAATTTCATAAAATATTTCTTCTATGAATAGGAAAACTATTTAATTTAAGGAGATTGTTTAAAGAACAAGATATTGTTAGTTTTTTTTCTTGTTAGTTTTAACCAGTAATAATGGATTGAAAGAGTTTTAATTATAAAACACCCCATATAGCAATTTTTTTCTTTTGTTTTAAATTTGCATAAATTTAGTCTCTGAACTAATAAGATCGTTTAGCTTTTAAGTTCGTTATTTTTAATAATATAAATTGTAAGCTTATTACAATTTATCAAATTTACTTTAACTTGTAGGAAATCACATTTAATTGCAAATAGATAAATTAATAGTGTTGCCATATTCCTAAGTTCATATAACTGCCAATAGAATTTATATCAAAAATTGTCTACAAATAGAAATTTTATCGACAAAAAGATGATAAGTATGACTATCATTCTTGTCAATTGTCAAATTCTATCTTTCTCTTTAAACGTTACGTGTGAACCCATAACAAATCTATTCCTCAATTTATTTCGAAATAAATCTTTAAACACAAAGTTAAGCAATAATGTTTAACACAAACTGTCAAATTAATTGTTCCTTATTAAAATTTTTCGCTTTTTAACAGAAAAAGAAGTACAAAATTAATTAATTTTGTTTTAAAAAGAAAAATGAAGAATACGGGTATGTGATGGATATCGATTTCGAAAACAAAACGAATTGAAATCGAAAAAAGTGTGAAGTATTTATTTTTTCATTTTCTTTACTAATAAAAATTTTAGCAAACTCACTTCTTATCTTCTTATCTTTTTTATTACAAAATTTTAAGTGTTCCACGAAAACTATTTCCTTGGTTTTTAATAGTGCTGTATCTTATAGAGGAATTTTTTAAACCGTTCGATTTGAAAACAATCGATTTACCTGATAAAAATGCAAAAAAAAATAAAACTGTTAATAAAAAAGGAATTTTAACAACTAAATTTCTCATGTACGTTTCCTCCACCCCTTAACATAAAGTTGGAAATAAAAATTTGTTCCCGATATTCTGCCGACGTTATTTCTTAAGCTAGAAAATAAAAAAAGAGCATTTGCGGGAAGTTTTACTTCATTATTATTTTTTGAAGAAAGTCACTGCGGAAAGCAGTCGTATTTTGGTGGAAGATTGTGCTTTAGCAGAGGCAACTTGTTGTGACTGGTTTAGACGATTTAAAACTAACGATTAATGCAAGAGTCAGAATCATTGGGAGTAGATCAAGTAACAATTTTTAAACGTTTAAAAGCTCTTGAATTTATTCAAAAACAAGATAAGCCAAGAGATGCCGATATGATAATCAAAAGCCCAAAAAATCAAATGTAAAGCCCGGCCTACCTGAAAATCGACACCAAGGCCGAATATACCTGGAATACGCTACACTTCAGAACAAAGTATCAAAAATTGGATTGTTTCATTAGTTAAATCCATAAATTGCCAAAAAAATGGGCAAAAGCCTCAGCTTTTTTATTATTATTTTTTTTTATTAAAAGAAGATTCATCCGAAAATTTTTGACGAGTAAATATAAAATTTATCGAAAATTTACTATAAAAGGATAAATAACCATTACAAAAAATAACTTAACAAATTAACATACTTCGGTTAAAGTGTTTAATAGTATGATTTAATTATTATTACATGAATATCAATATTTTAATGAAATCAATCACTAAAGTTACACTGGTCATATATATATATATATATATATATATATATATATATATTCCGAGTTTCAATAGAAAGATTCTGGAAAAAATTTCTGATCGTTTGATATATATATATATATATATATATATATATATAAGTGCAAACTTTTGTAAAATTCCAAATTAAATTTTTTATTTACTTTTACTTTTACCGATGCGCTTCGCTACTCTAGTTGATAGGATGAATAGACATATTCACCCTATTCCAAATTTGATATACAAATTACTTTAAAATTTTTTTTTAAGATTTTCACTATAATAGTCCTTTAGATGACAAAATTTATATTTTCTTTGTATGGAGGCTACCTCTCCCCCTGGACCTATTTGTCCTATTTTCAGTTAATCAATGCGATATCAGAGGATAAAGGTTCTCACGAAATTTGAGTTCTCTCACCGTAATTGTTTCTTAGATATGCCATAATGAAAATTTGTTTTCTATAGGAAGTACTACGCTCCAATCTATTTTAAGCTCCAAGAAAAAGTGGGCGTAAAATATCGGCGTGGCATCTGATCAATATCCAACATAACCTATAACATTTTACTGTCCAAGCGCTATATTTCCATCAGATTTCATGTAAATAGCTTCATTAATAGGTAATTCCAAAAAATTTCGGTATTACGCGTTTGTTCTGATGTTTGTAACGCACAGAAAAAATCATCCAACACCCACCTTTTAGTATACCATTCGACTCAGAATCACTTTTTCAGTCGATCTAACGATGTCCGTCCGTCTGGCTGGAAGACTGGCTGGACGGCCAGCTGGACGGCTGGCTGACTGTCCATTTAACCTTGTGCACAAAGTACAGGTAGTAATTTTGAAGATAATTCAATGAAATTTGGCACGTAGGACTTTCATGACACAAGGAGGAAGTCTATTGAAATTGGTGATGATCGGTCCATTATTTTCCCTAGTCCCAATAAAAATGTCCTCCTGGAATAGGGGTTTAACGATCAAAAATGCCTTAAATATAACAATATTTTAATGAAATTTAATGTGGGAAAGTTTTGCATAATTATCAATCTTTGTCCCAAATTTCATGAAGATTGGTCCATAATTGACCATAGCTCCTATATAAAACCCTCTGCATAAATCACATACAAATGTTAGTATCAGGTTTATATTCGACACAAATAAGTTTTATATAAGTAGAAATCATAGTGACAAATTTTATGTGGAAAGGGCCTTATATGGAACCTGTAGTCAATTGTGGGAGGATCGTTATGAAATTGATTATAATAATTTATGGATATATGAAAATTATTTATGCAAAATTTTATTTTGATATTGGCATTTATGTGAGATTTATGCACGTTTAAGTATTTTTAGGGAATGTGAACTATATGGGTTTCATGGTCACTTATGGATTATAATTATAAAATTTTGTACAAAACATAGTTATGTTAAAATTTATCTCGATATTGATATTTATGTGAGATTTATGCAAGTTTAATTGATTTTCGGAATGAGGATTATTGGGAACCATGTTCAATTATGGACCTATTATTGTGAAATTGTGTATGATGATTTACACTTATACTAATGTTAACATTAAAGTGGTATTATGCACTTTTAAATCATTTTTAGGAAGCGTAACCTACAAGAAGGATATGATCAATTATGGATTGATTTTTATAAAATTTGATACAATGATCTATATTTGTACAAAACTTATGTGTGCTGAAATTATATAAATACGACATATTTCAGAAATTTTTATGCGTTAAACCACAACTACGAGGAAAAAAATTGTATGTGGTGTAGGTGATGTAATGCATTTTTAACCCCATGTATCAAATTTGAGTAAATAATCTTTAAAATCGTCACAATTAAGTCGGCGGATTTTGGCACAGCGGAATATAGCACTCTAACTTATTTTTTTCATGTATTTTATTAATATTTGGTGCAACCTTATATAACGAGAACTAGAGGTAATTAAAAAATATATATTTACAGTACTATGCAGAACAAAAAAGCAAGAAAATTATGATAAACCTAAGAATTATGATAAGAAAAGAATTATATACATATTTATCAACAAAAAACTCAAACTTTTAAAAAACTTTAATTTTGTCTATTAATAAAAACGGAAATAAAACCACTACAATCTTCATATAAGAGAGTGCACAACAATAGCAACATATTAATATTTTGTTTAGTTCTGCTTTATATTTTCCATGATATTTATAAATACATATTAATACGATTAAATTGTTAATTGTTGTCTCTATAATAGTTCCCATTTTAATTTTTTAACTACACAACAGTATGTAATTACACTAATTTTGAAGCCGCATAAACGATCTTTTAGTGGGTTTTTGTATCAGAAAATTAGACTGTAAGATAAAAAAATTTTAAGCAATTAAGCATAATCCAACCAAATACACATATTTCGATTTTACCCCTGCTAAAGCATCGAATTAAAGAAGACATTCCTCTATGTATGATGAAATTTGTATGCTTCTTTAAAAAACTATAAATCTTGTTTACTCACATACTGTAAACAGCCGCTAATTATTGTGCAGTGGCTGCTTTCTTTTTATATTTTTTATAATCACTTTTGTAAACTCCAAGCAAAAATAAAACCACAAATTTATATTTGAAAAAAATATTTCAAGCAAAACAAACCAAATATAATCAAAATTTTCTTGGATTTTTTAAGAAAAGCACACACGATTTTAGATATAAAGCAAGTACAATCATAATTACATCTTCTCCTTGCCCAAAATAATTTTTGAAATTGCCCAGTTTAAGATATACACCTTGACTGAGCACCGCGATGCTGGACGTTACGTATCCATTCAGAGTGGATATAATTTAATATTGTTTTAAATTAAATAAAGTACTTTCCTTTTTTAATATACTCGATTTTACGTGAAAATCTACAAAGATAAAGCACTTCAATTTTTTCATATGCTTAGGTGAAAATCTACTTGTTTATATAAAAATAAAGTACTTGAAATTTTTATATGCTTAGGTGACCTATTTATATGAAAATTATAAAATGTTTCTAAACAGGAATAAAATACTATACCCATCAGGCTAAATCTAGCCTTTTTTAGTTTGTTTTTAGCCTCAAATTTTCGTTTTAACTTCTAGCTTTTTTTAAACCTTTTTTTGATTCGTGAAATTGCCTTAAAAAGGCTAAAATGTTAGTATTTCAACAACGAAGAAAATAATTACTTATTATCTATTACTAATTTAATCTTTACAGAATCATTCATTTAAGCATTTTTGCCTATTTATTCGCACAAAAGGTCTATATTATTTATATTTAGTAAGAATTTTCACCTGCGGCGCTTCATTGTCCAGATCAAGAACAACTAATGTAATAAAATACCTATAACTAATTTAATGGAATTACTAAATCGATTATTTAAATTATTTTTTAATTTGCTTCATTAACCGTAGAAACTATTTATAAAGATAATTTTGAAAAATTCAGCCAAAAATTTTAAAATGCCTAATCAAGAAGAAATTCATTTTAAAAATGGTGTAAAATCACTTTAAAACATTAGATAATTTTTGATATGAAATATAATGAAAATTGGTATGGGAATTTTTTGGGCGATTTTTCAATTCAATTCAATTTACTGACAGCTGTTTTATTTATATATTTATATATTTATTATTTAAAGACTAAACTTATTAACCTTTAATAATACAATTTTTTTATACAAAATTCAAACTAATCAAACTCTAATAAATTTAAAATTTGATTATGAATAAGGCCTAATATCTTTAAAAAAAATATAAAAAAGTAATGAGAACGTGAAAAAATAAGTTTTTAATTTAAAGACAAAATTTTTACTTTTTTCTGGTCTTATTTTTTGGGACATTTAGCCTTTTTTCACTTTTTTTTAATTTAACCTTTTTTTATCGCATCCTGGCAACACTGATATCCATATTAAATATGCTTTTCGGTGAGCAGTATTATTTTGATTGGTCTGTAACTTCGATAAATGTTTTCAATGAATTTTGTGCGTATTATATATTACATTTTAGATATTGAATAACCTATTTATTCAATCAAATACATTGTTGTAGCACATTACCACATTATTTTAAATCATAACTGAACGAAGTTTTTGGCGGAAATCCTTTTACATATATTGAAAAGGCAAAATTTTTTAAATTTTGCTTCTAAAATTAATTTGTAGATCTTAAACAAACAATCTTCTATAATTTTTAGTATGAAACTGGATTAGTTTCCGTTTTTTGATTCTAAAAAAAAGTTATTGCATTGGGATATTTTATCACAAACCATAATTTTTATTCAAACATTTTTTAGTAAAGATGTTTTTACTACTCGTATAAAACTTCCATTAACCAAAGAAAAATCTTAACAAATTTCAAAAATTTTATACGTTTTTAACGTCTGCAAATTTTGTTGCTTTTGTTGTTTACACTTAGAGTTTAGACCGTAGAGTTTTTTTTTTCTCGTTTTGCAAAGAAGAATCAGATTCACATCTTATAACAATTTAATAAAATAAGTTTTGTTGCAAATTTAATACTTTGAAAAATAAACCTGTTTTTTTTTTTTTTTGGGTAACAAATATTTTGTTGCTTATGTTCTACACATTACTGTGTATATAGTTTATAGGCTTAGAATTCCATGGTCACGTGTATCTAAAATAACTAAGAAATCCTATGCCACAGAATCAGGTTTGCCCTGTGTTATTAATGCAAAAATTGTTTTTCACAAAATATGTTTTTATTTTAAAAGCGATTTGTTTCCAAAAAAGTGTTTTTACCAAAAATTAAACTTTTTCATCGAGCTAATGCAATTGTAGAGTCTGTACGCATTTGAATACTTTTTCAACTAATATGTAATTTTTTTTAAATTTCATGAATCATAACTTTTTAATTTCAACTACACAATAATATTTATTTAATACAACATATAAATTTTTCAAACGAAATTCTTTTTAAATTATACATAATTTCCCAAAGATCATCATAAAAGTCAAATACTTTAATTATAATTTTGTTTTCCTTAACCCGGCTGCACATGCTTCCAAGATGTTGCAACAAATAATATTTGTACATTCATATTTACCTTAGCCATAAAAATAATTGTTATTATGAACCACGAAAGTGGTAAATGATGTAAGAATTAATGTTGAACAAGTTTAAACAAACATGCCTCCACAATTGGACCAACTAATGGCTTGTACACATGCACGAGTATGTATGTACGTTTTGTATTTATATGAATACCTTACAATACATTTATAATACAACATCTTCAAATAAATGTTTAAAAATAAAAACAATAGTGTAAAGTAGTCATAAAAATGTTTTTCCATATAAGCGTTACATTTGCACTTTTTAATGTTAATGGAAAGTGCAACAAAAAGAGAAAAAATCGAAAATAAATTCATATGCAGGGAAAAGAAAATGTTTAAATATGAAATTGTAGCCAATAGGAAATGAGGATAAGAATATCAATCTGTTAACATCATCTGGTAGCAAATACGTTCTGAAATTAATTATAAATAGCAAAAACATTTCAACTTTTTGTGATTGAATGCAGCTTAAACTATAAATGTGCTTAATCATAGTTTAACCAACTCATATAAACGCAAGTTTAAACCGTTAAATCATAGATGATCTATTTTTTAATGCAATGCTGCCAAATTCTTAAAAGCGGCTCAAGATTTTATGAACTCGGATCACTAATTTTAAAATAATTTTAAATATTATAAAAAATTCATAAAATAGTTATGTAATTGAATTTCCTATAAAAGAATCCAAATTTTGTTTTGGCTTTTAACTTTTTGATTTCGCAATCTTTATTTTTCCAACCGGGCAATAGTGAATACATCATCTTCAAACAATATTATGCAGTCAGATTATATAATTTTTTTTTATAATGGTGAAGCTGCAATTTTCTATGAAAATGAAATAATAAAAAAAAGTCGATAGCAGTTTTCTTTGAACAATTTTTTTTTTTTTTTTTTTTTTTTTCTTTAAATTTATTTTATTTTGTCTTTGAAACATAGTTAACACAATAATGTACTTTCGAATTGCAGTAAGCACAGCTTAAGGAATCCTCTTTAGGTATATATAAACAAACAAAAGGCTACAGTAGCCAAGAGGCACAAGTCACCGAATTTTTGTATTGTAAGTCTAATTATATTTATTTTGAAGATATAATCATTAAATTCGATATATAAAAACAGTTGGTGTGTGTTTAGTCTTGGGTTAAATGATCATTTCGAAACTTAAAACTTCCTTAATTTACAATATTTTTTAGTCTTGAGGTCTAGACATGAATTTGCAAAAGAAAAAATATAAAGACGTGTAATTGTGTTTTTGATGAGGGATCAAGTTAAACAAACTGTTCATTTCAAAAATATCTTTTAAGAAAAAAATACGAATTTATGTGAAAAATTATTTAAATATTCAAGAATAATTTAATATGTATTTAAGATTTTGTGATTTGAATAAACTATAACTTTCACAGATCGTTAAACTTTTATTAGCCATATTTAAATAAACCCAAATACTGAAAGGTTATATTTTTTATCTCATCAAGAGATTATTAATTAACTAAATATAAAAAAAATATTGTTTTTCCTCAAATTAAATATTTATTGTCCTTATATCGAAGGCATTCAAAAAGGGCTCTCTGCAAAACCCCAATTGTTCAAGAGAACATAAAATCTGATTCTTTCAAAAAGCCCTTTTTATTTATAGAAAATTAAGGTTAAAAATTTTGGTAAAAACGTTACAATTGTAAAATAACATATATATCGAATTTCCAGAAAATGATCAACTATCGTTCCCGGGAAAACGGGAAATTAAAATTATACACTTTTAAATAATTTATTACATATTATTTTGACATTTTTGAAAGTATAATTTTTATATTTATACACAAGACAAAAATAGCACAAAAAATATTGAAATTAACATAACAATTTTTTCTTAATCCGATCATTATTAGAAATTGTGCAAAATTTAATAGCAATATATGAATATGAAAATTTCTGAAAAGCCAAATACTAATATTTGTAGATAATTAATTGAAAATATTCAGAATGACGTGCCAAAAATGGTAAAAATGTTTAAAAAAAGTTCACGTTATGACAGCTCCTCGAGAATTAAAGATATTAGCAAATATTACTATAAAAACACTCTAAAAGTAGTATTGGAATATGAAATAGATACCCAAGTAAAAACGTATGGATACATATGGTTTCATATATGAAAAATATAACCATATACTATATATGAGAATTTTTATTGATGTATGCTGTCATATATGAAAAAATTTTCAATATATTAATAGATATATGACCTAGACCAAAAACACTCACTCAATGCCGGTCTTAAAAAGGAAATATCACTTATTATTATTATTATTATTATTATTATTATTATTTTTTTTTAACATGTTTATTATAACTTCTAACTCTTTCTTAAAAACGATATTGCTGGTACTAAAAATGTACGAAATAATAAGTAAACCTTTTAACCTTGTTTCTAAGTGATTTTGTACAATTATATATCATTAAGCATAGGTTTAAATACCAAATAAGTTGGTTGGTGTTTCTGATAAAGAGTGTTTGTGAATTTAATAAAAACAAGAATTTGACATTGAAAAACAAAATAAGAAATAAAATTTTCATAAAATTAGAAATATAAAAAACGAAATCAAACTTTAACAAAATTCTTTCTTGTAAACGCTTGGTTCTCCTATCATAATAATAAAGTCCGTGGAGTCCGTCAGTAATTATATTCAAAAGAAGGTATGTATGGAAATATATTTGATCAATCCTCTCACGCTTGATGTTATTGTATTTGATAAGGATGTTGCAAATCAAGTTAAGGATAGTTTAGAAATTCAAAAGTAAGCAAGAACCTCAGTTTTCTAAGATATCAATCGGTTATTCATTAGATTCTAAAGAAGCTAAGTTCTCAAACCATTTTGATGAATAATATAGTCCGTAGAGTCAGTAATTATATTCAAAATAAGGTATGTATGGAAATAAATTTGATCAATCCTCTCACGCTTGATGTTATTGTATTTGATAAGGATGTTGTAAATCAAGTTAAGGATAGTTTAAAAATTCAAAATAAAAGCTAATAAGCAAGAAAATCAGTTTTCTAAGATATCAATCGGTTATTCATTAGATTCTAGAGAAGCTAAGTTCTCAAACCATTTTGATGAATATAGTATCATTTTTTTCTATGCTGAATATATGTAGGTCTATTGGTAATCAAATTACGAAGAGCAATTAAGTCACGAAGAGCAATACTTATACAAAGTTTAAAATAATTATTGGATATATTGTATATTTTATTTTTTAATAAAATTTATAATAGCAAAATATAGTTTAATATATGATCAATTTACGGATCCAAATATATATGGATCAAAATATATGTTATATATATGATCCATATATATTTTTTTTTAGATGGGTAATTTTTAAAATAAGTAATAAATTATTTAAAATAACAAATTTTCAAATATGTATATAGAAAAATGCATTAAAATACATTCATAATAATTGTTCAATTACACTGAAGAAAAAAAGATTTAAACATAAATAATGTAATAAACAAGGCAAGATTTATTAAAGGAAATATTTATATGGTATTCGATGAAATTTTTGCAACAAAAGCAAAACGGTTTTAAAAACCAATATATAATCAAATAATTCGGTATATATCGTCGCTACGCTGACTTAAAGTCTTAAATATAATTTTTCCCCTGTTTTTATTAGACCACTCAACTGAAAATGGTCATATAATTTTATATATGACTCATGGAGGACGATATATTGTCATATATGAGTATATATAAGAATTCATACACGGAATAGTTCACAATATATGGTAAAATATATGAAATATTTTGTCATATATGGAAATATACATTTAAAATTTTTATCATATATGGTTTCATATATGATATCATTTTTGATATATGAAATATTAAATGAAACATAAAATGTAATGTGACTCTTAAAAAAAATAATTAAGAAGTCGTTATATGTATATATATATATATATATATATATATATATTTAATTAAATTTGAGAGACATATCAATAATATTATAAATTTCGTTAAAGTTTAAACAGCCTATGGAAGGATCAGCGTCAGCGTATTTTTATAAATAATGGCTGAATGTTCGTGAGGGACATCCCTCGATATTTAGCTTTAACAATATTTCTTTCATAAAACGAAGTTTTTTGTTTTTATAGTAAATAATAAACACAATCGAAGACATAATACATCCTTAAGGTCTAGAAACATTTAGTACATTTTGAATTAGTTTTAAAATACATATTCGTAAAATTTAAAGCATTAATAAGTCGTTATTTTATTTAAAACTTGTGACCACTAACAAGTGTTAATTAGCATATTTGGTATTACATTGTTACAAAGAGATAATAAATAAATAAAACTATTCTCAAAATAATCTTCCATATCTATATATATAAAAGAAAGTGATGTTAGTTACTATTGTTATAACTCAAGAACGACTAGACCGATTTTGATCATTCTCACCAATTCGGACCGGTCACCGGCCAGAAAAGGATAATACGAAAAAAAATTCGCGAAAAATCCGCGATAAAAAAAAACTCTTTTTTGTCATAATTTCTTTGCCTTAATAATCATTAAAAATATTTTTTTTAATACAAATTATAACAATTACTGTTTCTGTTTCTATCGAAACGCTTACTTTTTTGTGCAATTTGTTTTCTGGTGATGGTGTAGAATTCTATTTCCAAACGGTAAGTTCCAAGTAAAGCTCATCATTTAGTGAGGTTGTGATATTTAAAACCATTTGTTGTATTTTTGGCATTCGTTATTAAGTGTTATTCACAATGCCGCGACCCCGGAGATCTAATATTTCGCGTCGAACACGTAATGCAAGTACTTATCGTAATATCGTCAATCAATTGAATATATATGAACGAGAAATCGCACGAGAACAACCCCGTATTAGTTTGGCCTGACTTCGTACATCACAAACGCAGGAAGAAAGGCAGGCGAGAAATGAAACGGCTCGGTTAGCAATGAGAAATCGTCGAGCAAATGTAGCAATTCAACAACTTTAAAATTTTTAATCAACGCATAAGAAGAATTGCTTCAAGTTCTGATTTGAATCAAGCAGCGTTCCATTACAACTGCAATTTCGACTACAGCTCTCATCATTCCGATCAAAAAAAAAGACATTGTCTATCCGCTAACCTTAAGATGAAGTAATAAATAAATATAAATTCAAATTTGCCTTAAATACATGCGTATATTTTTTGATTGAGCCCACATCTACATCATATTTAAATTCTTCTGTAAAAAACACTTTATAATAGGTATTCCTTAGATTTTTATTTAAAGGTCGTAAATTTCGTTAAAATATCAATTTAAATCGTTCAGTAATACAACACTAATGTTTGCTTAGGGCCAGCAACGCGGCTCGGGTCATCGTTCAGTAATACAACACTAATGTTTGCTTAGGGCCAGCAACGCGGCTCGGGTCAGCTTCTACATCATATTTAAATTCTTCTGTAAAAAACACTTTATAATAGGTATTCCTTAGATTTTTATTTAAAGGTCGTAAATTTCGTTAAAATATCAATTTAAATCGTTCAGTAATACAACACTAATGTTTGCTTAGGGCCAGCAACGCGGCTCGGGTCAGCTAGTTATGAATAAATTACATTTGTCGGCAAACAAACTTTTTTGCCTCCTTTAGAAAAAAGTGGGTCAGAATAAATTTTTGTTTATTTTTTTTTTTTTTTTAATTCTTATTTTTTTTAATTCTATTTGAATTTGCATAAAATTTTACATAGGCCTAGCAGAGGAGTGTACAATTTTCAGACCCTTCAGAGTGGAGGATGAAAATAGGGTACTACTGACATAGAAAATTTTTAAACGCTTGCCGAATTTCTTAATCCATTTCAAATATCTTAAAGCTCTCAACAAGACCGATGAAAATCATGCTTGCATATACTATTTATCTCTCATAGTTTTTAAGTTATTAGAATTTGAATCGGCAAACTCTTTAGAAGACATTGTAGTTTCCAAAACTAGATTTAGATTCTTGCTTTGGTATTGAAAGCTTTAAGAAAATGTGAATATATTTAAAATCAGTTAAGAAACAAATATTTGGAAAGCATATATATTTATATTAATTTCGTCATTTATTGATTGTGAATACTAACAAAAAATAGATTTTTCAAATGTTTTATATGCACAACCTTATTCTTATTGCAAAATATAAAAAGAATTGATCCACTATTGGCCTTAGCATCCATATAAGACGTACACCTAAGAACCAATTTTCAGCTTAAAGATTTTTTAAATACGTGAGTGTAAATTAAAAAGTGAAATCTTTCAAATAAAAATGTTTATTTGAATAACTATAAATTAAATTTAAATAAAAATATTTTTTTATTTAAATATTTCGAACGATTTTTTATACGTTATTCACACAAATGGTCTGAGATACATTAATTGCCGGGGGAATTTGTAATAACTTTACCATTTTTAACCGATTTTTATATTTTTTCTGTTGACTCATAGAAAATTAATATTTAATGAATAGATTTTTGAAATTTGCTCATATAAATGCATTTCCAAATTTCAGATCCGATTCGCCATGACCGATCACTCTGGTAGTTTGCAAAATATATCTTTAATACCCAAAGAACAATTCTGTAGGGAATTAAAATCTTAATTATTTATTTTATTACCTTTGAAATAGTTATACAGCGTTTTTCTAAATATTTATCTTCAGAAGACTTGAACTTTTACAAATAAAGTTAAATATATAAAAAGTGAGCAAGATATGCGAAGCTTTTTTTATTTTTTAAATACAAGCTAAGAATACGTTCCACAGTGGGGTCAAACGCAAATTTTTTGGTAATAAATCTGAATCTCCTGAACTACTGGTCGGATCAAATTGAAATGTATGGAAGAGTTGTAGAGGAGGACCTAAGCTTTCAGAAAAATCATCTTGTAGTCACCCTGTGATAACACGAGATAAGCTACAGGGTGTCAAAGTTGATTACCTCGAGTATGTAAAAGTTAAAAAAATCGTAACTTTTACAAATGAAGTCCGATTTTAAAGATTTTTATATTTCTGGAAAGTGCTTGGCAAGATAAAGAAAAAATCATCTAAGTTATCTCTTACAGTTAAAAAGATATTTACGCTTGAATTTTGAATTTTTGATTTTTTGACTCGACTTTCTTTCGTTTTTCGGGAATAAGTCCGGAGATATATGAGGTAAAAATTTTTTAAAAATATTCTGTAATTTGCTACATATTTCAAAATAATATGCTGAAAGAATTTTTGGATTATCTCAATTCGTCTAGACGTGAAAAATATTCAAAGTCAGCACTATGAAATTGGCATGAAAAATTTGCTATTTTTTTACAAAAATATAGTACAATTCATTCACTTTTTTCTCAAAGTTCCGTTAATAAAAAAATTTTTTCCTTATTAATTTCAAAATATAAGGCTTCATAAATGGTTAATAAAGAAATTTTGAATTGATTTAAATTTGCACCCTACATCCAGCATTGGCCGAAAATTGTCAATTTTAAAAAATAGTTTCATTTTTATCGATTAATAAAAAAATGTCACGCAAGCTTTTTTAAATTTGGTACCCATATTTTTTATAGAAATAGATTTAGAATGATTTAACACTAAACTGTGTTCATAATTTTTTTTCTACTGAAAAGGTTTTTAAAATTACCTAAGTACATAAATAAATATATTTTCCTTCGTTTTTTATTACATTTTATTAAGTTTTTAAATAATTTACCTAGCTACTTAATTAATGTATTATAACAAAAATGATTTTTTTACAATCGCATAGGTACATTTTTTGACGTACCTGTTTAACCTACAGGTCATAAAAATAAACTGAATGAAATTGGGGGTTTTGAGCAAAAATTTAAATTTTTTAATTCATTTTTGCCTGTCACCATTTACCTGATAAAATATTTTTTTTCTATTAATAAGTATCCTTATAAATATGCAGATTTATTAGTGAATTTGCCATTATGGAGATTACATTAAAACACTTTTCTATTTGCAAAGTAATCTGGGATAATCTATCTGATATTATAAATCGTCCAGAAAAAATAAGAAAACTCATTGATACAGTAGTATCTTTTGGTTTAACTCTTACTGCAGAAGACAGTTTAAAGCTCGAAAATTTTTATAAATCATACGAAAAAAAGGATGCAAGCTTCAGATTGGTCAATACCAAAGTTCAAGAAGAAAAATGAAGAGTGGTTGGAGGGAGAAATACCAGTTTTCATCGGAAAGCAGAAAAAGGGTCGACCAAAAAAAAGTTACGATGAAGTTCAGCTAAGAACAAAGAGGACCAAACAGGAATCTATTCTAAATTCACATACGAATGCCGAAATAAAAGATACATTTAAAGCTTTAGTAACACGTACGCAACCAAAGGAAGTAGAGAAAGTTATAGATGTGTTACCAACAGCTTCTCCCAATCGATTACATCGGATAATCCAAAGCACCGAAATCAACATCGTCCTTTACCTCTGAGGATGCTTCAGCTCTAATATTAAATTTAGGATTATCAAGAAACCAATACGAGATTTTGAGGAAATCTGTTAGCGAAAAAGGATATGATATCTTTCCCAGTAGCAAATCAGTGAGAGAAGCGAAAAGTAATATTTTACAGCCTATGGAATATCACCACTCCACGCAAGGATAAGATTTTTGGAGTTCTGCTTACATCTTGCGAATGATATGAAGTACAGAAATATTCCCGGGCAGGAAAATGCTACAGTTAAAAAACAATTTGGAACTTCACGAATTACGAAAAGAGGTGAAGAAAAGAATTCAATTAGAAATCAAAGAACAACTCGAATTAATAATTGATAAACCTCTACATGGCTATGGAAGCTCAAATGATGCAAATACAGCAAGACGTTTCTTTGAAAATCCGGAACTCACATCTTCAATCACATGCATTGACTTAAATATTTTGAAGCGTTTTAAGATTATATTGGCAGCCATTAATAGCAAAAAACAAATTAATGAGGACAAATTTAAAATTTTTGCTTACGAAACTAAAGAACTACTTAACATTACATACCCCTGGAAATCAATGACTCCAACAATTCACAAAGTATTGACTCATGGTAAAGAAATAATAGAAAATAGTATTTTGCCATTGGGAGAGCTAACAGAGGAAGCGCAGGAAGCCCGAAATAAAGATGTTAAACATTTCTGACTCTTCAATACCCGAAAATGTTCGAAAATAGCGCAAAATATGGACTTAATGGAATATTTATTAATAGCATCAGATCCAGTTATATATTCTATAAGAACACGATGGCTACCAAAAATCACTCTTGAAATAGAAAAAGAGGATTCCGAAGCTAAGGAAGTTAAAAATTTGCTAAAGTTTGATGTTTTTGATTATTTTCAAGAAAATCTCTAATAATATCTTCGATAATATATTCTTAATAAAATAAATATACGGGATATATGTATAATAAGTATGTAAATATGTAGAACAAATTAAATAAACATTACTCAAATAAAGAATTTACTACTTTATAATAACAAATATATACCTACATAATACATTAGAAAACTAAACATATGGAAATACGGAACAAAATAGTAAATTTTGCAACTTTTGACGTGACTTGGTAGTTTTGAGGCCATTATATTACTATTATCAAATGACCTATATCAACATTTTATATATCGTTGAATTGATAAATAAGTCTATTTTTATATTCTTTTAATATTTTTAAAGTATTTGCAAAATTAGTGGAGTTGTATTAAAAAAATTTAATTTTTTTGGATTTTCAGCTATTTTTTAAAAAAAAATTTATTTTTGAAAAATTACCAAAAATAGGTTATTGGAGCTATTTTATTGATGTTTTTTTTAGGAATGAAAGCTTGATTTGTGTTTTATACATTACATAAGAAATAATATTAAAAATATTATGCTAATATGCTTTTAAAGATAGTCGTTAAAAAAAACTGACTTTTAACATAAAATCTCCACTCCTGCATTCGTTTTTGGCCGGGCGGGAAGCAGTTTAGTGTTAAATCATTCAAAATCTATTTCTATAAAAAATATGGGTACCAAATTTAAAAAAGCTCGCGTGACATTTTTTTTATTAATCGATAAAAATGAAACTATTTTTTAAAATTGACAATTTTCGGCCAATGCTGGATGTAGGGTGCAAACTTAAATCAATTCAAAATTTCTTTATTAACCATTTATGAAGCCTTATCTTTTGAAATTAATAAGGAAAAAAATTTTTTATTAACGGAACTTTGAGAAAAAAGTGAATATATTTTTGTAAAAAAATAGCCATTTTTCATGCCAATTTCAGAGTGCTGACTTTGAATATTTTTCACGTCTAGACGAAATGAGATAATCCAAAAATTCTTTCAGCATATTATTTTGAAATATGTAGCAAATTACAGAATATTTTTAAAAAATTTTTACCTCATATATCTCCGGACTTATTCCCGAAAAACGAAAGATAGTCGAGCCAAAAAATCAAAAATTCAAAATTCAAGCGTAAATATCTTTTTAACTGTAAGAGATAACTTAGATCAGTAAGCTTATTTTTTCTTTATCTTGCCCAGCACTTTTTAGAAATACAAAAATCTTTTAAATCGGACTTCATTTGTACAAGTTACGATTTTTTTTAACTTTTACATACTCGAGGTAGTCAACTTTGACACCCTGTAGCTTATCTCTTGTTATCACAGGGTGACTACAAGTTGATTTTTCTGAAAGCTTAGGTCCTCCTCTACAACTCTTCCATACATTTCAATTTGATCCGACCAGTAGTTTAAGAGATTCAGATTTATTACCAAAAAATTTGCGTTTGACCCCACTGTGTGTGCGTTCTTTTTTAATACACATATCTAAGATCTGGTCCATCAAATATGAAAAGTACCCCAAATTTTGATATTTTTTAAGAAATATTTTAAAATATTTACATACAATATTCAGAAATAAAAACCTAATTTTTGAATAACAAAATACCTCAGTTTATCGGTTACATTATAAAAGTTTCGTTTTTAGAAGGCTTTAATGAAAATTTTCCACTGTCTACGAAAACACCAGTATTTTGCCAACTCATTACAAAAATACTAAACAACACAGATGAATAATTTTAACAATTAGTGATGCAAAATTTTATCGAGTTTCATCAAACACCAAACATTATTAAAAAAAAAAATAATAAAAAAATTAGTTTTAATTTTCAGTTAACCACTTTTAATCCATTGAAACCATTCCTATTAGGAAAAAATATTCCCGGGAATTTTTTTCCTAATAGGAACCTTATTTTCTATATACCATCGCAAAACAGAAGAAAATATAGCTAAACCATGCCAGAAATAAAAATGACGAAAATCTGTGATCATTCATAACCAGAGCAGCCAAAAGGATGAAAATCTGTGATCACCCATATTTTCTAACAAAAACCGATTTTTATATAAAAAACCTAAAAATCGATTTTAAAGCTAAACCAGAGCAGATATAGCCAAAATGGCGACAATCTGTGATCACCCATATTCAGTACAAAAATAGATTTTTATGTGAAAAACCTAAAAATCTATTTTATAGCTCAATTAGAGCAGATGTAACCAAAAGGGTGAAAATCTGTGATCACCTTTTCCCTACTAAAAATCGATTTTTAAATCATTTTTTTTTTTTTGTTTTTTTTTTTTTAATTGACTAGTTTTCGAGATTAATCATTATATATAAAATTAATGAGATTAATTAGTTAATATTGTAGCGACTTGTATGATCTGGTTTAGTAAAAGACCAAATAATATATAATTCAAATTATTTGCAAGTTATGCAAATCATTTAAAAAAAATCTAAAACTACCAAAGGCGCTGTTTTTGCTTTTTTATCATAGGAAACGATTTTTTGAGATTTCAATATAGGAAGGCCACTAAATCGATGCGTATTTATGAGTCAAACACGGAAAAAATATTTAAAAAAAAATTTTAAAATTCATCTTCAGTTCCCTACCAGCAATTGAAAATCTCAGTACATTTTGCCTAAAAAAAGTTTAGTCGAAATAGATCCCAAAAAGATTGTAATTTTAAGATTGTTATGGAAAAAATATTTTTAAATTCTACAGAACTTTTTAGCTCATTATGGGCCATACTTACTAGAATGCTACTTTTTTATAATTTACCCATAAAAGAAAAAAATTATGAAATTTTTATCGATTTTGCAAAAAAAAATCGAATTTTATTTGCATGGCGTTTATGAACCAAAATTTTTGTGAAAAAATTAAAAAATTTTGTCCATAACAGTTAAGCCTGTTACAAGTTTTTTCATACCCATTTCGAGACAAGATCAGAACTGGAGATCAATTTAAAAAGATTTTTAAATATTTTTTACATATTCAGCACATTAATACGTATCGTTGAGATCTTTCTTTAAAAATTTTTTTACGGGACACTCTAATATACAGCTATATGATAAAGTAAAAAGAATGGAACTTTTGAAAAACAAAAATTTTTAAATTTTGTAAAAAATTAGTTTTTTTTCACACATTTTTTTAATATATCCGAAACTGTTAAGCAAATAATGTAGATGTAACTTGCAGATAATTTGAATTATAATTTTTTTACAGTTTATTGTACCAAATCATGCAAATATGTATTTATCGAGATATGCTGCATTCTAATCATATTGTTTTCAAAAATACAAACCATACAAATGCATAGTACATATTTATTATTAAATCTGTAAATTACACCAACCCATCTTAAATAACTATCACACAAAAAAATATAAATGATAAGTAAAGCTACCACAAAGCTTTACTTATCATTTATAAAACAATTCACCAATTATACCCCATAATCTGCAAAGCGGTTAGTCAAACGTTGTCAGATTTATATTTTAGTCCATTAACTGAGTGCGCCTTTGTTTTATAGTATTTATTTTTGCTATTTCGTCTGTTATTAATAAGCTAGTAAACAATTTTAACCTTTTTTGTTTTTGTTGTTCGATTGTAATTGAAGATGAACAAATGTAGACAAAATGTAATTGTGAGAAACGATAAGTGTTCATGTGTGTAAATTTGCGGTTTACAAAAAAATACACTGTGATGTAGGAAATAATGATGAACATGTGTCAGCAATTGAAACGTTGAAGCGCAAACCATTAATGATGTAGATAATTTGAGAAAATTAAAAAAAGTGTTTAAAATGAAAACAAATAAAAACTTCAAAAAACAAAAATGAAAATAGAAACCAACAGGTGGGATAAAAAATGATTTGATATACATAAGTCGAATAAGAAGTTGAACTATAAATAAAATGGAAATTCCAAAATATCAACCATTTATTTTCTCCAGTTAAAAATCTGCAAAGCTTCAAAAATTCAGTAATATCTTTTGTTTAAATGAATTTCGAATTACACTGCATTATAATGTAATCTCATAATAACGTTTTGCAGATGTTGTAATTTAAAAAAAAGTGTCACTTGCAAATATAAAAAAAAAACTCACTAAGTTTAAAACTATGAATATATATGAAAAAAATAAATATTCATACATAAATACGTAAATTATGTATTAAGTTTTTACTTCCCACATGTTGTTTACAAGTTTTATAACAACGTTTTAGTGAATCTTGCAATTTTTTAGATAAAATAAATAATTACTAAATAAATATTTGTATAAAACCAATATTTATTTCAAAATTAAAACTTTATTCACTGATATATTAAATTAATGAATAATTTTTATACAAAAAGACTTAAAAATAAAAAAAATGTATGTGAGATTAAGCCTTTTAAGAATATTAAATCGAAATTAATAAAATTTCAGTTCTTCAGTCAATTATTTTTTTTATTTTAACAAAAAAAAAGATGCATTTATTTAATTTGTATTTCTAACGTAAACAAAATGGTAATGAAAGTATTAAAAAATATGATATTGAAACTTTTAATTATACCTAGAAAAAAAACAGAATACAAAGAAAAATCTTATCATTAAATTTAAATTAATTTCAATTAACAACTAGTAGGTCGACGATGGTAAAGAAAATTAAATACAAAGACAATGAAAAGTAATATTTAAAAAGTGAAATAGTCCAAATTATTACAAAAAATACTTAAAAGCTAACACGTAAATTTCAATTTATTTTTAATTTAACCCTCATCACTGAATTCATGTTCATAAAGTCTAGATGATCTTGCTACCGATCTAGGGGCACTTGAGTGTCGTATCCTTAAATTAGGTGTTACTTGTCGTGCTCTTTGTTTTGTCGAACTGACAGTAGCGGATGTTGAAGCTTGATTTAGGTGATAACGAGACGGTGTAACTCTACCCCTCAAGTTGTTTTCGTCTTCGTTTGGTTCATCATCATCTTCACTTATATCACCTACTGCAGCATTCGAATAATGACTTCCATTGTAATAAGATTTGGTATGAGTATGCTGCTGTAATTGATTTTCCTCCTCTTCACTGTCATTTAGACTTATATCAGAATCATCCAAATCATCGGAGTGTTTTGAGGATTCAAAATGTAAAATTTCTTCATCGCGTAAATGGGAAGCACCTTCAACAAATGCTGCAAAACGCATAGGATCGCGCAATTTACTCATTACCTAAAAATATTATATTATTGAAATTTTAATTTAATGTCGAGAAAATTATTCGCAAGAAAGCTCTTAAAAATAGACAAATTCAAATATATAACCGATTCATTTAGAACAGCATGCAAAATTAACCGCTTGATTTATAATAGCATGAAAACTGAAGCAGTTAAATTAAAATAGAGTAGATACTCGTAATTAACCGGCTATTTTAAAATAGCACGAAAAGTGAACAGGTTCATTTAGACTTGCATGAAAAATTGAACCGGTTCATTTAGAATAGCATGAAAACTGAACCGGTTCATTTTGAATAGCATGAAAACTGAACCGGTTCATTTTGAATAGCATGAAAACTGAACCGGATCATTTAGAATAGCATGAAAACTGAACCGGATCATTTAGAATAGCATGAAAACTGAACCAAATCATTTAGAATAGCATGAAAACTGAACCGAATCATTTAGAATAGCATGAAAACTGAACCGGATCATTTAGAATAGCATGAAAACTGAACCGGTTCATTTAGAATAGCATGAAAACTGAGCCGGTTCATTTAGAATAGCATGAAAACTGAACCGGCTCATTTAGAATACCATGAAACTGAACCGGTTCATTTAGAATAGCATGAAAACTGAAACGGTTCATTTTGAATAGCATGAAAACTGAAACGGTTCATTTTGAATAGCATGAAAACTGAACCGGTTCATTTAGAATAGCATGAAAACTGAACCGGTTCATTTAGAATAGCATGAAAACTGAACCGGTTCATTTAGAATAGCATGAAAACTGAACCGGTTCATTTAGAATAGCATGAAAACTGAACCGGTTCATTTAGAATAGCATGAAAACTGAACCGATTTATTCAGAATAGCATGAAAACTGAACCGGTTCATTCAGAATAGCATGAAAACTGAACCGGTTCATTTAGAATAGCATTAAAAAATGAACCGGTTCATTTAGAATAGCATTAAAAAATGAACCGGTTCATTTAGAATAGCATTAAAAAATGAACCGGTTCATTTAGAATAGCATTAAAAAATGAACCGGTTCATTTGGAATAGCATTAAAAAATGAACCGGTTCATTTGGAATAGCATTAAAAAATGAACCGGTTCATTTAGAATAGCATTAAAAAATGAACCGGTTCATTTAGAATAGCATGAAAACTGAAACAGTTCATTTAGAATAGGATGAAAACTGAAACAGTTCATTTAGAATAGCATCAAAACTAAACCGGTTCTTTTAGAATAGCATGAACACTGAACCAGTTCATTTAGAATAGCATGAATACTGAACCGATTCATTTAGAATAGCATGAAAATTGAACTGGTTCATTTAGAATGGAAAATAAAGCGGTTCATTTAAATGTCATGCAACGGAATAAAAAAAAATGAACAAGTTAATATCCTTAAAAATATGATTGCACAAATGAATTTTATAATTTAAATAAATTCAAAATCTCAACTTACTCTCCACTGATTACAATCTGGACTACTGGCAAATTTACGCAACTCGTACAAAGCCCTCGTTGTCTCCCGAACGCCCTGTTCATAATACTCCTCATTGGTAAGAAAACGGCGTTTAGGCGGAAATTTACGCAGCCACAAAGCTCTGCCCTTATACCACAAAGAACGTGGAAAATAATGTAAAACTATTGTTACAATAATAATAGCAGCGGTAGCTTCCTCATAACGGCTCGAAAAATAAATCATAATCAAAGACATCAATTGGAGTAACCATTTAATAATATTCTTAGAACGTTTATTGGTAGGAGGACCCCAGCGATAGCAGAAAAAGAAAGACACAATACCGGTTATGAAAATATACCAAAAAACGTAAGTACGATAAGTTAAGACGATAACTTGAAGATTTTCCCATAGCATTTGTATAACATATAAACCAATGGTCCAGCCACCAATTAAAACGCCATACATCATGGTGCGTCTAGAAAATATCAAGCAAGAAAATTAAAAAAATGAATAATTAAACTAGCATATAACATACCTAGGTACTAATTTACTTGATAACCATATCAACAACATAAAAGAGGAACATATACCCAAGGCCACACCCGTAATATAATAAAATACGGCATTTTGTGATAGTTTTCCTGCATAGTGGAACACTAATATACCCACAACCAATTGTATGACACGCCAAAAATCGACTCTTACTTTTTGTAATCGTATACGATAAGGTTCTATAGTCTCTATTCCCATACAGCTAGAAGCAAATGATGACAACTGCAGGCGAGTACGTTTTTGGCTAAACAAATTAAAACTAAATAAGGAACGATGTTCATCATAATGTTCTTGAACTTCCTCCGGAGTAGCTCCGTCATATTGTGTATAATCATCACTGTCTATTTCCAAGATCAATTCCACAGTCTCAAACAGTCGACCCAGAGTCTTCTGTTCTCCTCTATAGCAATAGCTACGCAAATCTTTCTCAAAGAAACCCCGATGTCTTCTCAAAGGTTCATAAATATGAATTTCGCCAGCCTCCAAATAGGTTACTAGAAAATAATATGGTGAAACTGTTTAAACAAATAGCTTGGAATTTTGATAATCAAATTTACCTCTGCTTCTTAAATTTTCTTGTTTTTTGTTCTTATCCACAAGTTCAGCGGCAAATGCTACAGTTACCAGGCAGATTAATACCACATATTTATTTAAAGTCATTGTTTTATTTGGTCTATTATCTTATAATTTAAACATTATTATTGATTACTGGGGTAGAAATTTATTAAAAACAAAACAAATGTAAGTGGAAAATAATAAAATTGTTACCGGCTTCGCTCACGTCTGTCAAACTTGTTTTTGCAATAGCTATAGAAAAATGTGATGCCACGCTATGTATATTTAAAAGCATTGCCATATTGACACATAAGAAAATTGATGATATTGTTAACCCTTAATTGAAAACAATATAATAAACTGATCCTACTAAAAATAAAAGAATGGGAAAATTTTATTAATCAATTTAAAAACTATTAGGAATCAGTTTATATAGAATAGCATGAAAAATGAACCGGTTCATATAGAATAGCATGAAAAATGAACCGGTTCATATAGAATAGCATGAAAAATGAACCGGTTCATATAGAATAGCATGAAAAATGAACCGGTTCATATAGAATAGCATGAAAAATGAACCGGTTCATATAGAATAGCATGAAAAATGAACCGGTTCATATAGAATAGCATGAAAAATGAACCGGTTCATATAGAATAGCATGAAAAATGAACATGTTCATATAGAATAGCATGAAAAATGAATCGGTTCATATAGAATAGCATGAAAAATGAACCGGTTCATATAGAATAGCATGAAAAATGAACCGGTTCATATAGAATAGCATGAAAAATGAACCGGTTCATATAGAATAGCATGAAAAATGAACCGGTTCATATAGAATAGCATGAAAAATGAACCGGTTCATATAGAATAGCATGAAAAATGAACCGGTTCATATAGAATAGCATGAAAAATGAACCGGTTCATATAGAATAGCATGAAAAATGAACCGGTTCATATAGAATAGCATGAAAAATGAACCGGTTCATATAGAATAGCATGAAAAATGAACCGGTTCATATAGAATAGCATGAAAAATGAACCGGTTCATATAGAATAGCATGAAAAATGAACCGGTTCATATAGAATAGCATGCAAAATGAACCGGTTCATATAGAATAGCATGCAAAATGAACCGGTTCATATAGAATAGCATGCAAAATGAACCGGTTCATATAGAATAGCATGCAAAATGAACCGGTTCATATAGAATAGCATGCAAAATGAACCGGTTCATATAGAATAGCATGCAAAATGAACCGGTTCATATAGAATAGCATGCAAAATGAACCGGTTCATATAGAATAGCATGCAAAATGAACCGGTTCATATAGAATAGCATGCAAAATGAACCGGTTCATATAGAATAGCATGAAAAATGAACCGGTTCATATAGAATAGCATGAAAAATGAACCGGTTCATATAGAATAGCATGAAAAATGAACCGGTTCATATAGAATAGCATGAAAAATGAACCGGTTCATATAGAATAGCATGAAAAATGAACCGGTTCATATAGAATAGCATGAAAAATGAACCGGTTCATATAGAATAGCATGAAAAATGAACCGGTTCATATAGAATAGCATGAAAAATGAACCGGTTCATATAGAATAGCATGAAAAATGAACCGGTTCATATAGAATAGCATGCAAAATGAACCGGTTCATATAGAATAGCATGCAAAATGAACCGGTTCATATAGAATAGCATGCAAAATGAACCGGTTCATATAGAATAGCATGCAAAATGAACCGGTTCATATAGAATAGCATGAAAAATGAACCGGTTCATATAGAATAGCATGAAAAATGAACCGGTTCATATAGAATAGCATGAAAAATGAACCGGTTCATATAGAATAGCATGAAAAATGAACCGGTTCATATAGAATAGCATGAAAAATGAACCGGTTCATATAGAATAGCATGAAAAATGAACCGGTTCATATAGAATAGCATGAAAAATGAACCGGTTCATATAGAATAGCATGAAAAATGAACCGGTTCATATAGAATAGCATGAAAAATGAACCGGTTCATATAGAATAGCATGAAAAATGAACCGGTTCATATAGAATAGCATGAAAAATGAACCGGTTCATATAGAATAGCATGAAAAATGAACCGGTTCATATAGAATAGCATGAAAAATGAACCGGTTCATATAGAATAGCATGAAAAATGAACCGGTTCATATAGAATAGCATGAAAAATGAACCGGTTCATATAGAATAGCATGAAAAATGAACCGGTTCATATAGAATAGCATGAAAAATGAACCGGTTCATATAGAATAGCATGAAAAATGAACCGGTTCATATAGAATATCATGAAAAATGAACCGGTTCATATAGAATATCATGAAAAATGAACCGGTTCATATAGAATATCATGAAAACCTAAATGGTTCTTTTAGAATAGCATGAACCGGATCATTTAAAACCGAAAACTCCCCGCGATGCCCTTAAATAAAACACAATATCTCTTTAGGGAAGAAAATTGTCGTAGATTATAAACGTGCATTTCTTTTATTTGTTTTTTGGTTTCATTTTTTTTTTCTTGTTTTTTGTATTTTTTATTATTTTATATTAAGGATAGGTACTTGTATAATGTTAAACTTAAATTTTATTAAATAACATTAATTTTGTTAATTTACTTTTAATGTTTGTCAATTGTCAGTTTTATGTTTAATTTTCTTGTATGATTTTTTATTCATGATCATAATTTTTTATTGAAATTAGCAAATAGAGACTTATTTATTATTAATATATATATATATATATATATATATATATATATATATATATATATATATATTGTTTGTTTATTTTTTACGCAAAATTTTTATTTTATTTATATATATTTTTTAGTTTATTTTAATTTATTTAAGAAAGATTGCATTAAAGTTTTACACCATTGAAAGGTATTTGTTGCTTAAAACTAAAAATGTTTTTCTTTTTATTTTATTATTTTTATAGAAAAAATTAATTTTTTTGTTCAACTAGTGAAAATTTTAATTTTAATTTTTTCTACATTTAATTAAATTTATAAAAATTTTCATTGTTTTTATATTTTTGCTTATTAAATTATAGTTCTGAAAAAAATTTTATTGTTTTAATATTAATCAAATTGAGAGAAATAATTTAGGTATTTTTATTGAAATAGTTAAAAATTAATTTTCATAAGATTAGCATTTTTAGTTTTAATTTTTGCTTTTTGTTATAGGTAAATTTGATTAAATATTTAAATTAACTGAAAAATGGTATACATACGCTTGATTGTTTATGAGTGTAAAGTAAATAGTGTTTTAATTAAAATTATTATTTCATATTTAGTACGCAGTTCATTTGCCTATTGTTTAACAGTTTTGTTAATATTAAAAAAAAAGATAATAGAAAATATTTATTACAGTCTTGTGCAGATGTTGTTAAAGCGAAATATGTTTTTTTTTTATAAATAAATATTTAAAAATACTTTATTGTTTATAATAGCAAGGAATATAAATACATATATAAATGTATTTATATTATTTATTATTGAGTCATTTTTCGATATAAAAGAAATTACAATGATTTTTTTTATTTATGTATTTTTTTTATTAAATAATAAAATAATTTTGTAATATCACTCGTTTGTTAAAAGAACGTCATAACTCAAAAAATCAATTTTTTCATGAGGCGCATTTTTAGTTTTTAAGTTGATATATATTTTTAAAAAATTTTGAGTGAAAATAATATTACAAAGGAATTTAATCACTTCTCTACGAAAGTTTTCGATGTTGACTATACAATAGCCGAAGCACAAATAAAATAATACGTTGTTGAAAGAAATACACAATAGATTATGAAATTTGGATAAAATGTTTTTATCGCGATCCTGCGTGAAATATAAAAAAAACTCGTATACAAGACTTTGTCAGTTAAAAAAACACATTATGTAATATGCATTAGTGATGTTAACACGAAAATTGCGTTTTTTTAGTTATGACATTGTTGCAGCAAATGGGCGATATGTGTTTATATTACCTTCACCTTTTGAATTTTTGTTTAGAAAAGTTTATTAAATTTTGATTAATAATACGTAAAAATATTGGTTTTCATTCGAAACTATAAGTTTATAGATTTTAAGAATTGTATCAAGAAAAAGTTCATTTTGCTTCATTTTAATTTACATAATTAATTTCTTATTATTGACTCTTATCTAACCCATCTTTTTTATTTTTTGCGAAATAATTTTAAATTAGGAATACCTTCTGATCATATTGAAATTCCATTTATTACTGAATATTTGTTTTATTAAAAAAAATTAATCTTTCCATTTTCTTTACAATACATCTCCATGTATATCTACTTCCTATTCATTTTTAAAATATGTGTAAATATGTATCAAATATTTTATTTATTTTTAGATACCATTTATTATTAATTTTATTAATAATTTAATGGTGTATTCATTTTAAATTTATTTCCTAAAATATTTTTTATATACATTGTTAATAACAGAAATGCTGATTATGAATGAATAAGTGACTTTTTTAGAATCTTAGCTTTTTAAATTATACATTAGCATTTTGAAAGAACCCAAGGCTTTGTGATTAAAATTAAAATGTTTAAAAAGATCGTTGATATTTCATCATATTTTTAGAAAATCGTCAAATTTAGAAACTCTCAGGTATGGCATTTTTTTTAAATATAAATAAAATTTCACTATCAGATCGTACAAAAATTTTTTAAATTTCTTGAATTCTTATCATGAAAGAATTAAAAATAATCTGAACCTTCAATGAACTACACTTTCGTAATCCAAATTTTTTCATATCTATTTGAACTGATATATTTTTTAGAACCTATTTTTTGTTAACCCTTCTCTGATTAACTCTTTAGAATAGGATGAAAACCGAATAGGTTCGTATAGAATCGCATGAAAACCCAATCGGTTCATATAGAATATATTCAAAACCGAACCGATTCACATAGAATAGCACTGGTTTATATACAATAGCATGAAAACCGAACTGATTCGTTTGGAATAGCATGAACCGGATCATTTAAAATCAAAAACTCCCCGCGGTGCCCAAAATAAAACACAATATCTTTTTAGGGAAGAAAATTGTAGTAGATTATAAACGTGCATTTGTTTTATTAGTTTTTTTTCTTGTGGTTTCATTTTTTTTTCTTGGTTTTTGTATTTTTTTATTTTATTATTTTTATATTAAGGATAGGTACTTGTATAATGTTAAACTTAAATTTTATTAAATAACATTAATTTTGTTAATTTACTTTTAATGTTTGTCAAATCAGTTTTATCATATAATTTTGTTATATGATTTTTTATTCATGATCATGATTTTTTATCGAAATTAGCAAATAGAGATTTATTTATTATTAATAAAAAGTTTTTTTATTTTCTTTGTTTATTTTTTACGCAAAATTTCCATTTTATTTAAATATATTTTTAGTTTATTTTTATTTATTTAAGAAAGATTGCATTAAAGTTTTACACCATTGAAAGGTATTTGTTGCTTATAATTAAGAAAGTTTTTTTCTTTTTATTTTAATATTATTAAATTTTAAATATATTTTTATAGAAAAAAATTAATTTTTAAATTTTATTTTTTTTTTTTTTTAACTAGAGAAAATTTTAATTTATATTTTGTTTTCTTCCTTTAATTAAATTTGTTTTTAAATTTATAAAATATTTCATAATTTTTATATGTTTTGCTTACTAAATTATAGTTCTGAAAAAATATTTAACAAAAATGTTATTTGTTTTAATATTAATTAAATTGAGAGAATCAATTTAGGTGTTTTTGCTGAAATAGTTATAAATTAATATTCATAAGATTAACTTTTTGGTTTTAATTTTTGCTTTTTGTTTTAAGCAAATATGATTAAGTATTTAAATTAACTGAAAAATGGTATACATACGTTTAATTATGAGTGTAAAGTAAATAGTGTTTTAATTAAAATTATTATTATCTATTTAATACGCAGTTTATTTGCCTTTTGTTAATATTTTTTGGAATATTGAAAAAAAAGTAATAGAAAATATTTATTACAGTCTTGTGCAGATGTTGTTAAAGCGAAATATGTTTTTATTTTATAAATAATTAAAAATATTTTGTAGTTTACAGTAGCAAGGAATATACATGCATAAATGTATTTGTATTATTTATTATTGAGTTATTTTTAGAGGTAAAAAAAATAATTGATTTTTTATTATTTTAAATTTATACACAATTTATGCATTGTTTTTAATTAAAAAATAATAATAAAATATTTATGTAATATGTATTAATATTACCTTCAACTTTTGAATTTTTGTTTAGAAAATTTTATTAAATTTTGATTAACAATATAAATATATATATAATATTGACGTTCATGCGAAACTATAAGTTTAAAGATTTTGCGATTTTTCTCAGGAAAGAGTTTATTTTGTTTCATTTTAATTTTACATAATTAATTTCTTATTATTAATTCTTATATAACCCATTAACGTGTATTAAAAATTTAATTTTTTTTATTTTAGATACCATTTATTAATTTATTAACGATTTAATGGTAAATTTTTCATTTTTAATTTATTTCTTAAAATATTTTTGATATAAATTGTTAATAACGGAAATGCTAATTATGATATTAATAAGTATTAATGTCTTTTTTAGAATCTTAACTTTTTAAATTTCACCTTTGCGGGAATATCTTAGCATTTCAAAAGAACCTTAAGCTTTATGATTAAAATGTTTGAAAAGATCATTAATATTTTATCATATTTTTAGAAAATCTTCAAATTGGGAAACTCTCAGTAATGCCATTTTTTAGATGTAAGTATGAATAAAATTTCGTTATCAGATCGAACTACAATGCTTTTTAAGTACTTCAATTCTTATCATGATAGAGCTAAAAATAATCCGAATGAATTACATTTTCTTAATCCAGATTTTTTCATATCTATTTTATCTAACATATTTTTCAGAATCTATTTTTTAATAACTCTTTTCCTATGAATTGTTTATGACTATAATTGAAGCAATACTGACCTATGCGAGGGACCTGATAGAGCAAATGCATTATTGGACAGTACTTGTTCTTAGATGGCGTGTAAATGAATATAAAATTTAGTTCCAAATAATTAGGACATAGGTAGGCAATGCGGTTTATTATGCTATCCCAGTGATATCGTTTATCAAGAGCGACGTCTTCCTCCTACACACTTTTTACTGATATATATCGAGGGCCATGTGATGATAACTAAATATTAGAGGTTTTGAGAAATACATGATGAGATCTCTGAGCATGTACTCCACGTTTTTATCGCTTTGGGGTTATGTGGGGCCAAAGTTTATTTCAAAGGTCTTTCACCGACCAGCCTAGAATTCTTAGTGCTGTGACAATCCAAATCTGAACTAATACTCTCAATAACATTTATACTCATTTAAATGTTTAGTTTTCGGTCTTCTTTTACCTTAAGAGTTAATCTTACACATTTAAACGTTTCCTTACTAAAAAATTCTTTTTAAATATTTTTTTTTCAATTGTCTCAATAATTTTTACACGTTTAAAATGTTTCGTATTCCAGATCGGAATTTAAATTATATATTTGTTTAGCTAAAGCACAAATATGACTGTAATACTGTTACAAATTTATTATTATTATTTTTTTGTTTATATAACTGTTTTATTTTCTTTTTGCAATTATGAACAAAACTTTAATTAACTGTTTTTGTTTGCTCGTTTAAATATAAATAAATAATAGTTTTATTCTTAGAGAATATTATTTGTAAAAGTATAAAAGAATAAAAGGGCAAAATTAAATCTAACAAAACAAATAGTTAAATTTAAACTTTTATCTAAAATAATTGTTTAAAACAATCGCTAACTAAAAGGGAAATTAGACATATAAAAATATAAAGTCCCTTCAGAATTTTTTTTATTTTAGACTATTTAAAATCCTTTATAAATACTGAGTTAAAAATCATGAAAACTCCTAAATAATAGAATTAAACTTTGAAATAACTACATAACTGAAAATAGTTACAGAATAATTAGGCTTGAGTATATGTGCCTTTTTAAAATTAAAATATCAAACATGTCTAAAATTTTAATTAAATTAAATTTAGAAAAAAATATATTAGCTCTGTTCTATTACTTGTTAAATTTACAGGTTTTAGAATTAGTCAGAAAAACAACAAAATATAAATAAAATCGTAGTACGGGAACGCCTTCCTGTAAATTCTGGGAAAAACTTGCAAGTTTGACAGGTACGGGAACAGAGCTATTACAAAATTTTCATAAAATTATTATCCATATTGAAAGCTAAAAAATCGAAAATAATTCTAAAAATCAATTTGAAATTGTCCAAAAAATAAAGCTATTTTTTAGATTCAATTTAGTTCTATCATTAAATTACCTAATTACTGAAATATGAGTAAAATTCTGCGAACTTTTAATAAATTTGAGAATCAAAACGCATTTCCATACTGCATTATTTCTAACGTAATACATCATTTTTGACCTTTAGAAGTGTCTCCATATTTTCTTATGAATACAAGCGAAAAATTCCAATTACTTTCACTATAGCAACCAGTAAATGTATATATAAAATATACTCACAATCAAAATAAAAGATTTTAATTTTATAAAATTATTTTTAAAATTAAATAACTTTATTAATAAAATTCTTAAAAATAAAAAATAAAATGTGTTAAATTAAAAATAGGAGGAAAAAATAAATTCAACAAAAATAACCCAATAATTTATTAAAAAAATAAAAATACAATATTATAAAGTTTTTTAGGTATACAAAAATAAATCGAATAAATTAACTAATAAAAAAATTAACGTAATAAATTCGAAAGGATATTAGGACAAATTTAAAATATTAATTTAGAGATTCTTTCAAGAGGAAAGGAGGACAAATTTTATAATTCATTTAAATCATCTTTTTTTCAGTTTATTATTTAATCTTAAGCTTAATTTAAATTTGTTTGTATGTTGGTTTTTTATTATATTTTCTTTTAATTATTTATTATTCTTTTTATTAAGTTTTCCGTTTATTTTTTAAGAGCTTAACATGTTTAAATTCTTTTTTAAAAATAAAAATGACTAACAATTGTTTAAAAGTTTAAAAAAGATGGCACGTATATAAAGACCACATATGACTATGATCACTAAGTATGTAGTATTAAAAAAGTTGTAGTAAGTAGCCTTTTCAAGAAATTGATGAAGGAGTTATTTTGTTGTTTAGGTGTGTATAGAAAATAAACAATTTACCACTTAATAAAAAAAAGAGTAAAAAAGTCACATTTTTGGAAAGAGTTTTAAAAATCTTTTGATAAATAAAATAACAAAAAAAATATGGTTGATGGAATGGGTAACACTTTTTTAAAGTTTGTATTGTTTTACATAAATATAAAAATAACCAATAATATTTTTATTTTAATTTTTATTAAAAAAAAAAAAAAAGAAAACATATTTAGGTATACAATATAAAATAGTAAGAAAAGTTTTTTTTTAATTATTTTATATTTTTTATTTTTAGTTTTAAAGATTAGTTAAAGCTATCTAAAAAATTTTTTAAAATAGATAGATAGTGAGAGATAGTTTTTTTTTAGAAAGGGTGAGAGAGTTTTAGAGTTGAAGAAGTATGTATATTTTATATAATTTATATATTTTTTATTTTTATTTTTTCTTAAATATTTTGTTGAATTTATGTTAATTTGTTTTCACTTTTTATCTTTGCTAACTTTTTGTTTTATAACTTTCATAAATGTTGTAGATTTTTAATTATACTTTTCTTTATGATTTTTTGAAATTCAAAAATTTCAAATTTTGTTTTTATTTTCTATTATAATTTTTTGATATATGCTTAAATTAAGTTTTCCTCTTCTTTTGCATGTTTTCTTTATTAAATGACTCCTAGAAATATAAGAAAAAATAAAAATTATATGTTAAATTAAGTTTAAAAAAGTTATTAAATACAGATTAAGCTAAAAAATTCTAATTCTATAAAAGTGCTATTTATTTAAAATGAGTTTGATGCTAATTTATATGATGATCACTTTTCAACCAACGCAATTGTGATTTAAATTAAAACTGCTAGGATCTTTATTATGATTTTGCTCACTACTTCCGATATAATTAAAAAAGAAAAAAAAAAGCTAAAAACAGTGAAATATTTAGTGCATAAAATTCATTCTATAAAATTGAAATTTTGATTTTAAATGAATGAATTTAATGAATTTCATTTTTAATACAATATTTAATAATTTTTGCAATACCCTCCAATAAGAGCTTTATTGTGTTTTTGGTTACTTTTTGTTGCAATGGATCCACTTCTTTTTAAGCTCTATTTTAGTTCTTTAAATTTTTTATTATGAACCAAATAGTATGTAGTAGCAACATTTCTTTGATACCACTCAGTTGCTTTTTTGTGGTAATAATGAGAATAGATCAGGTTAAAAAAAAGAATGCATTGTTTTCTAAGATAGGAAGGAACTCCTTCTGAAGGCACTCATTTGAGTACATTTCGCTGTTAAAAATGACATTTGTTATGAATGAAGTGTTTTCTGCCAACATCTACAAATGTCTTGCCAGCATTCGGCGATTTCAATTTTTTAAAATTTTTTTACACGATATTAAGCCTTCTAGAATATTAATGTATGCTGATGATGTAAAGCTGTTCCTCAGCTTTAACTATTCCTATCAATATTCCTTACTCCAATCAGATCTTGACAATCTTTATGATTGGTGTATGAATAATCTAATATATCTGAATTTAAGAAAGTGTAAACAGATGACATTCTACACAAGAAGTATAATAAAAGAATATCAACTTGATCTAGTCGAAGAATTTCTTGATCTGGGGAAGAGAATTTAATGATCCTTACGTTTCCAAGCAATTATTCACATCTCTCGTAATACCAATCTTGGAACATGCTTCCGTGGTCTGGGATCCTCAATACGAAGTCGATTACAGCTTATTTATCTTCCTACTGAAGACTTACAAAGTACCTGAAAGGTACGCTAAAAAAATTATATGAATTTCTTCCAAATGTATACAATGTTTCTCGTCGAAAGCACATCTCGGAATATATTAAACAATTTTTGGGTTGTTCTTTTAAGAATTTTATTTCATATCGTAATATGATGATGTTTTTTAAAGTTATTAGAACCGGGTGTCCGTTACAGCTTCGGTCTGAGTTCACCTTTTCACATTCTTCTAGGAATCCTCAAATTATTATTCCTAGAATTAGAGCCTCTGTTTTTAAGCGATCATTTATCGTTAGGATTGCACGTTGTTGGAATTTTTTGCCACTTGAGCTTCGTTTATTTTCTCAATCGAATAATGCATTTCGTTTGAAACTAATGAGATATTTGGCAACTCTTTAGTTTATTTTTATTATTATGGTAAGTGGTTCGAAATTGTGTGACTTTATTTTTGATGTTTATACTACTTATGGGACTATGTAACTTTATGCTGTTTTATTGGTATATTATATATTCTGGCTGGGGAGCCATTTGAGTTGGAGTATTGAATATGAGTATATTTAATTTTTATAGTTTTTATTTAATATTTAATATATCCTTATTCAGGAATAAATCTTTGTAATATATATTTATTGGCCTAAGAGGGCTTTTTATATTACTGTGAATTGAAATAAATAAATAAATAAAATAAAAATTATAAATTCTCTCTAAAGGACGATAAAATTTACGTACTGTCAAACTTTTACAACATCTTGATCAGAAATTCTAAATAAATATCGTGTAAAAAAATCAAGCTAATTCGCCAGCTTTTAGTTGCCGACTATATCGCCGTGTCCCGGTACCCAGCAGAGTCCTATCCGACATTTTCCCATTAATTCCGTAAGAGCCTTTCAGCAGTCGCTAACTAGCCTATACTTGACGAAATGTTCCTTCAGAGCCCTGAGCGCCGCCTGGATATACACATGCAGTATTATCTCTGTATTCCTTTCAATGTTCAAAGCTACCAATTCCGTGGCTTTAAGAATACCTGAATTTCTGCCTGGAACACACAACTATCGGATCCATCAGTAAATACCATCCATTAAATAGTTTCCCTACACCTGACCACTGGTCCCTATTTGGAATAATGAGTTTCCCTGAAGTCAATCTCAGTGCCCTTGTAATCCGTAGATTCCTAAGGAGGTAGAACATGGCCACTGAAATTGTCATTTCATTGCCTCCCACCATACTGAACACCCAACACTATCAATGTGTAAATCCAGTTTACTACCTCCGGCTTAAGACCCCAATTCCTACCTATGGAGCCTTTCCTGTGTATCCTTCTTCCAAGATAACTTGCTATCAAGAAGCACTCCAAGATATTTGGCTTCGCTCGCCAATTTTAATTAAATTCCCCCTAGTACTGGTAGCCTAAACTATTCAATCTTCTGGTGAAAAAAAACTAGCTCATTTTCTCTGGCTTAGCCCCTAAGCCTTTGCTAGTGGCACATGAAGACAGTTCGCAGAGTTCCGATTGCATGGCATCACTGATCGTGGTAAGAAATTTCCCAATGCCAATTTCGAATTAATGATCCTGCTATTAAGCATTAGGATGATCCATTCGATTAGGAAGTACTGTATGCGTAATGACTCTAGTGATTCCCTTTTGGCCTCAATCTTAATATTATTGAAGGCCCCCACTATATACAAGAACGCTGCTAGTGTATATTCCTTATACTGTAAGCCCCGTTCAATATAACTCACTATATCATGAAGTGCACTCTCAACAGGTTTACCCTTTAGGTAAGCCCCACTGATGATATGAGTATCAATTGACTCTCTAAAGTATTCAATAAAAAGACAATAGACTGATTGGTCTAAAATCTTTGCTTTTCGTGTGGCTTGCCTTATCGGGCTTAGGTATGAATATGACCTTACAGCCCGGAAAACTGGTTTTCATAAGTAGACTAAGAACCGGACTCCGTCCATGAGTTGTCCGCACGCTAAGCGCTTAGATCCTTGCATATTTGCCTGAATCTGGACAGCTCATTTACGGAATCGATTGACTCACAGTAAATTCTCCATGAGTTCCTCTTAGTTCTTTTTATGTCTCCCTTATACCTATTGAAACCTTCCCTATAGCTATTTCAATTTTCCTGCGTGTCAGTTTGACACCTTACCTTTGGTCCCTTGTTCCTTGGTCCACTCATAACTGTTCCTAATTTTCCTTGTGAATTCCTCTGATGAAAATTACCATCCCAGAGCGGCAATTAGCTCCCTATCCATAATAGTAATAAAGAAGTTCCAATCGGTCTTCCTAGAATTCCTATTCGACCCCCGAAATTCAAACTAAAGAATATCCTGCTATGGTCTGTTCTCCACATTATCACTCCTAAAGTTCGTCAGTATTATATCTATAACTGCCACCCTATCTTTAGTTCTGAATGCCGGCATATTGCCTTTATTGCAGATAAAAAGATTGTTAGTAGTCATATAATCAAATACTGACTCACTTCTCTCATTTATTTAACCAAAAAAAGTCGGTGAAGCCATAGTGCGCCTATGTGAAATTTTAAGTAAATCCAACCAACCGATTGGAAGTTAGAGATTTATTAAAAAAAATTGATTCTGCCCACTTGCATAATTTTAGATGGCCAAAATAGGCCATGTCCCCAAAATAAGAAAGGTGTTGAGTTGAAGTACAACATAAACTATACATTTTTATGTAATTGCTGTACAATAACGAATGATGTAATATTTTACATGCAATTTGGAATTGTTCAGATATTTCATTTAAATCAATAAACTAAGGCTCTAATCCAACTCTAATATTCTCAATTGTTTAGTAAAGTTATAAAAATGTGTGTTTTATATGTAAATGAAGAAATTAACTTTTTTTAATGTTCGAGTTCATAAAATTCCATACTTTTTAATTTCTTAACAAATTGAAAGTTAATTAACACTTTTGTTCTTATTTTCGGTTTAATATAATCCGTTGTAAAAGCAACACGTGGAAGCAAGTAAATAATTAAATCAAACACATAAAAAGTCAATATTACAACTAATTGGGCATTTAAAAACTATTAATAATGACCATCAATACAAATCATATGCATTTGTATTTAATGTATGTTGTTTAATTATTGTAAACAAATAGCTATAAATGACCATATAAACTAAAGTTCTTTGGACATATCTATCTTATACGAGTGCAAAAAAAAATTAACCGAGTAAACAACACTCATTTATCATTTCAATATTATGATGAAAGCAAATGATTAGATAGATTATTATACTTAAAAATAACTAATATGTGTGAGTTTAGTTGTATGTTTGCTACCATTATATAATTATAAAAGTATATCAAGTCTATTGACATTTGACATTTTAAAAACTGCCACTAGTACCACTAAGACTAGAAAGGAAAACAAAACCAAATAAACGATTGCACACAATGTACTAATTAAATTGCCATAAATGTATGATACGAAAAAAAGCACTATATTGCACATTAAATAGAAGAAAAATAAACTTCCAAATTGTATAACATATAATATAGTACTTATAATGTATGTATATGTACATAATTTTTTATGTAGTACTTATAGTATCTGTGAATGTTTGCATATTTACCTTCATTATCCATTTTATATGTTCAACCTAAAATTGTTGTTCTTGTTGCATGCAGATATACTCGTATATAAATGTGAATTTCGTTTTTAACAAAGATAGAAAGAAGAAAAAACCTTAAAAACTTGTTTAAACAATATTATTTTTTTGTTTGGTTGGTTGTTTTGTTGTATGGGGTATTTTTTATGTTTTTTTTTTTTTTAATTATTATTATTTTTGCATATGACTTAGAATTATCCATTGATTGAATTCGCATTAGCATTAGCGGCTGCAGCTGCTTGCTGAGACAATGTTTTTTGACCTTCTTCAGCCGGCGAGGGTGTTGTATCACGTCGTGGTGGCATACGCTCATTAACAGCATCCAAACCTTTGGCTTCCGCAAACGAGGTGATTTTGTGATTGGGCGAGAAGCCTTGCATCGCATTCTTCAACGATTGTTTGCCACCCGATAGAGCACCCAATGGCAAGGCACCGGTCGGTGTCAGGCCCTTCAATTGTAGAACCGATTCAGATTCTTCACGAAGAACAGAGAATACTCGAGCCATCTTGCCAATGGCACGTATCTTATTACGTATGACTTCTTTGCGTAAGGCCGCTTCATCATCCGAGCAGGGTTCTTCGCTTTCGGTCATCAATTCATCGTCGGAGCAAATGTTTAAGACATTCACCAACATTTCGGTAACCTTTTCGCCCACAAATGGCAAAGACCAAGTGAAGACGTCCATAAAGTTCGGAAGCCAGTAGGGATGAGGGGAACAATTAAATTGGCGTATATTCATGACATTGTTTTCATATTTCAATACAGCAGCCTTATTATTGTAGACATCCAAATAGTTGGGTGCTGAGAAGATAGTGATAAGAGACGGAAAACCTGTGGTTTGTGATTTCCGATACATCCGATAGCCAGCGTCCTGCGCCTCGTGAGCTCGTATAATCGAGAGTAGATTGTTGTTCTGCAGAAAATCGCAACATGCTGCATAACTGTAGAAATACGAACAGCCTCTCACCGAATTGTGCGTATAGAAATCTGAGTTCTTTTCATTGCCAAAGTCCTCCAAGGGATCGGACCATAACAGATCACACATGGGCCCAAAGGCTGGGGGTTCTTTGAAACGATCTAAACGGCGTATATCCTCCAGTTCGTGTATTTCGGGTGACAGACCGCCGTGGACACAAAGAAACTGTTGGTTCATTAATGCCGCCAGCGGCAAACAATCAAATGCCTCCATACACGCATCGTACACTCGCTCCGAGTATTTTATTTTGCACTCTTGCTTAAAAGTAAAGTATTCTGTCAAATGGCGACACTCATGATTGCCACGTAGTAAGAACAAAGTTGTGGGGTAAGTGATCTTCAGAGACCACAAGTACAAAACACACTCAATACTAAAATAGCCTCGATCTACATAATCACCCAAGAATAAATATTTGGTGGTGGCCGGTGAGCCACCAATTTCGAACAATTTCATAAGATCATAAAATTGTCCGTGTATATCACCACACACTGTTACAGGTGCCTCAATATCAATCATGGTCTTCTCTTGCCTCAGCAAGGCAGCACCATCACGTATAATCTTGAGAGCAGCCTCCTCTTCGATGCGGCCCTCCAAAATAAAATGCTGTTTAAGTACGTCGTGATTAGGTTTGCCGGTTCGGGCATCGAATACATCGGCCAAGTTCAATTTGCGACTGGGCGGAAAGGGTACACTATCAATGACGCGATCTTTAGTGTTTAATGGTGGTTTCTTGGTTGGACTATTGTTGAGGCTATTCGAGGAGGTGGTATTCCCACCACCACCGCCACCAGCAGCTGATGCTGACTGTGTGCTAGTTTGTGATGTTCCTTTAGTTGTTGTATTCACAGCTGTTGGTTTCTCATGTATATTATTGTTTGTAGCTGCGGATGATTTTTGTTGCTGCTGCTGTTGTGTTGGTGGATGCTGTGTTGCTGTCGAAGACATGTTTTCTTATTTTGTTGATGTTGCCACTGCTGATGCTGTTGTTGTTGGCTTTATTTCTTAAAGGTTTACCTTTTTATTTAATATAAATGTTTTTGATTTTATTTGGTTTTACAAAAAAAAATAAGTATTTAAAATTTTCTTGCTTTTTTCATATGATTTTTTGGTTCTATTCGTTTTTTTTATGTGTTTTTCTTTTATTTTCTAGGCCTCAAGGCTTTTTCTTTTATTTCTTTATTTTCGGTAATATAGCAGTAGTATGTTGGCTGATTGTAAGATTTGTTGTTGGTTGTAGCAAATTTTCATATAGTATTTATTTTATGTTTTAGAGTTTTTTAAGTCCTTTGGGGGGAAGCAATTGTTATGATTTCTTTTATAAATATATCTTCTTTCCTTTTTTTGTTGCTTTGCTAGCCTATGTAAACGAGAACGTCATGGAGTGACCTGAAAAATATAAGACGAGGGGTAAAAAATAAGTTTAGATATAAGAGCAAAAAATTAAAAACATGAAATATGTATATATAATACAATATTAATGCAATCGAAATATGAAAATAAGTATTATTTTAAGTTTAATATTTTGTAGATTGTTGTTGTATTTCTTTTCGTAATTTTTTTTTAATTTAATGTATTAAACTTCCCAACATAACCAAAGTATTTTTAAATTAATATTTTTGTCACAATTTTATCGGCAAATTAAATTTGTTAGATATTTGAAAGTTTGTTTTTATTAAACAAAACACATATGCCTTGTCAGCACCTAACACATTTTAAATAGTTATTGAGCGTTTTAAAGTGAATTTTTTATTGTATTATTTTTAAATATATTCACACAATTATTGGCAATTTTTAAATTTACAAAACATAAAATTTCTTTTCACTATATACCATCAATCACATGATTTGTATTTATTTACATAACAAAAAATTGTCTTATAATAATTAATATTGTTACTAATTTTCAGCAAAACTACTTGCTTCTATTCTTACATTTTTCAAATAAATGACTGAAATATATAGGTATGTATATAGTTTTTTTTTTTTTTTTTTTTTAATTTCAAAACCTTGCTGAAATTTTGCAGACCAAAAAAATAAAACAAATAGCAATTCAAAATTTCTGTAATTTGGTGCTGATGTGCTAAAAATAATTAAAAACAATTAATATACTACTTAGAAAAAATTAAGAAAAACCAAATACAAATGCCAATAGGGAAATTGTTGTTTTAAACGAAACCAAATATGAAACAAAAAAAATCAGCACAATGAATAACTGCAATGAAATTTATTTAAAGTAATTATAATATCAAATAAATTATAATTTTAGCAAAGAAAAAGAAAAATAAAGAAAATATGTACCACTATAAACTATAATGAATGTAAATTAATAAACACATGATTTGTTATAATACCATTTTGCATAGGCGAGCTGGGAGGAAGAGAAAACCACAAAACTATAAACGAAAAAAGAAAAGAAACCTTCAACCACTAGTAAACTTATTATCGGGTGGCCAAAATACAAACAATAAATATAAGAAAAAATTAAACAGACATCAAAAAGAATCAAATAAAAAAAAAACGCGTATACGACTTTACTTAATAATTTTAAATATTTATTTTATAATTTTTTTAAGATAAACATTTAAATATCAGCAAAGTAAATGCCGACATTATTTATTATTATTTTAATAGTTGCTACAAAAATGTGAACAAATAATCGACTTTTGTATACATACACATATTTACAAGAAGTTTTATTAAATTAAAGAAATGTTTTGAAAAATATATAAAAAAAATAATAAAAAGTTCATAATATAAAACTACACAATTTACTTTTATGTAAGGTGATCCATTTAAAGATTTGTTTATTCGAAATGAAGCCCTTTAAATACAATTGGATGTTGAAATCTTTTCTATGACCCGAAAGAACATCCCTTAACATTTACATTTTAAAGATAATTTCATTCAAATGTTACCGCGGCTACGCTGTAGGTTGTCCATTCGGAAGGTCCAATTTTCATCCAAATCCAGCACGCTTTGGTACTGACAATGGAAGTTCGGAAGGTCGATGATGCACACAATAGCAATAAAGCAAGCGAAATCGAAAATTTTACCTTCCGATCGCATTTCCGGTCACATTTAAACGAAATTATAAGTATACGTTAAGAGATGTTCTTTCGAGTCATAAAAAGATTCCGATACCCAATTCTATTTCAAGAATTTTATTTGCTCCATCTAAGAAAAATACAAAAAAAAAGTTAAAAAAATTGTTAAAAACTATTCATATATACGTTGCCATTGCACAGCCTATTCCCATGACGAATCCTATCAATCTATCCAGATCGATCCTTGATATACTATCCAATTCGTCAACGAATCTACTGCCTAGCCATTTCTGCCTACTTAGTTGTAGACATGGACAGTGACATATAATATGCTCTACCGTCCCTAGCTCCTCATTATCTTCGCATATCCTGCAAAGACCGGAGGAACCTATCTCCCAATTCCTGTTTCTAGTATTTGGTACATAACTATTTTGTGTATTGACAGAATTTTCCCATATTCAATACCAAACAAACATTATAAATATTAGAGCCAAATTTCATCTCTCTAAGTGGTCTCTCACGAGCCCTATTTTTAGCTATATCGACTAAGAATATTACCAGGACCCAGAATATATACTTTATAGGGTTTTAAATATTTTTTCGACATGTGAGCACGAAATGACAAACCGAAATATCCCCATTTTTTGATGGTGGGTATAAAAAATGTATTTTGGAACCTTCGTAACTTTAAATATCTCTCTCTCTCTCTCTGTATATATATATATATATATATATATATATATATATATACATATATATATATATATATATATATATATATATATATATATATATATATATATATATAGTATAGTTTTATATGGTATAGTTTTTACAAAATCCATACGTCTCAAAACGTTTCATTTCGCACAACTAGATCCTAATACTACTGTTTTTTTTTTTTTTTTTTTTTAAATTATTATTTTTAATATTTTAACAATGAATTAATCCTTTCACAAACTGCTGCAAAATACACAAATAACAACAATCTACAACACACTACAACAAACGATAATTGTTTAAACAAAATTACAGGTGGTATTGTTTTTTTTTTTTCTTTTTGGCTCGTTTTCAAAAACAAAACAAGAAACCGGGGGGAAAAATTAAAAAAGAAACTACACATAACAATATTTTCGAAAAAGAAATTTTAATAAAAAAAGTAATTTTAATAAAAAAAAAAAAAATATATATATATATATATATATAATTAAAATTCAGTTTATGTACATCTACAATGAATGCGAGTGAGAAATTGCAAAGAACAAAAACATTTAGTTATTTTTTTTTTGCCATTTTAAAAACTGAAAAGTAAAAACAACAAAAATATAGTAATTAAATAAAATAAATATGATATAAATGAATGTATGGATATATGTATATATTTAGTTATGAATAAACACGAGTGCTCTGTTATCGCATTGTTGTACATACATACATGCAAGACATTTATTATTTGTATTATTAAATTTAAATGAAATGAAATAAAATAAAATAAAAAAACAGAATAATGCTTAAATATAGATATTGGCATGGATAAATAAACAACAGCAAAAAATGGTACATAGGTATTGTATGTATGTAATTAAAACTCGGTTGTTATATTATTATTATTATTATTATTATTATTATTATTGTTATTGTTATTGTTATTATTATTATTATTATTATTATTATTATTATTATTATTCTTATTATTATTATTATTATCAGAGAAACCACAAATATGCAATTGTAACTTTTTTCCTGGAATTTTTTTTCTTTGGACGTTTTATTTGTTTTTTTCAGAACAAGTAAAACGTTTTGGTTCGATATATTTTTGCATTTAGCAATTATTAGTGCATATCGACCATATCTAACCCTTTTAAAACATATTCTGGCATTTTGAGGATAATTTTTTTATGCCTCAAAGGCTGTTTCTTAAGTTTGACTTATGGCTTGAATTGAACATTTAGAAACAGATTAATTGATCTTTTTTAAGCCATTTTTAATGATCTTAATTAAAGCTTTTTTGAAACGTAATATAGAGGACGTATTAGCTTTTAAACTTGCCCGAATAGCATCAGTTAATATTGTAAAAACAATATATATTTTTCTTATGAAAGCATATGATAATTTTGATACTTTCTGAACTAATAATAATATCTACTATAGAATTAGATGGATAAGTAAGTTTATGTGATATAATAAAACAAGTAAGAAAGTAATAATCGGTCAAGCCTGACACTGATAGCCTACATCGTTGCGTTTGTACCTCTAAATGATTATAAAGATTTTCGGAAATGGACCTAATATGGGACCTATGGCCATTTATAGACAGATCCTTATGAAATTAGATACTATGATGTCTGATTATATTTATTAAACTTATTTGTGTCAAATATTATCTTGATGCTATCATTTATGTGCCATTTATGCGTGTTAAAGTGATTTTCGAAATTGGGCCTTAATTTACTCGTACCGAATTTTATTGAAATAGTCACATAAATAAGACATTTTTAAATATTAAAACTCTATCCCAGGGTGTATTTGTATAGGGCTAGGTGAAATAGTGGACAGGACATAACCAATTTGAATAGGTTTCGTCATTATGACAAAATAAACATATGTGACAAAATTCATAAAGTCTAATTGCGACCTGTACCTGCACAAGGTTTACATGGACAGATAACAAGCCAGTTAGCCAAACGGACGGACATTGTTAAATTGATTCACAAAATGAATAAGTCGAACGGTATACTTTAAGGTGGGTGTTAAAATATTTTTCTGTGCGTTACAAACATCAACAGAAACGCATTATGGATATAAAAATAGGGAATTAAATTTAGATACAGTTTTCAATTTTTATAACATTAAAATATTAATAAAACGTTTCGTTTTAATAAAAAAAATAATTTTTGTTAAAAAATTGCAAAAATTTTTTATTTTTTAAGTGCATATTTTCCCTGATTATTATCACTATTATTGTTATTATTATTCATTATTTTATTTTTTCGTATTAACTGTACAACAGGTTGACGGACGAAAGGACAGACAATTCACCAAATAAATAATTAAACCACCAAACCAAACTGTTATTGTTCTTTTTTCCAACATGGCTTATTTAATATCACATACAGATTTTGTTTATGAGAATTACTACTATGACCGCTTCAGAATAAAAAAATGTTATTAGTTTTTCTTAAAATGATAATTGAACAAAATTCGTTTAAACCCATACAGTATGTCAAGAAATTGTTTTTACATTGAAAAAAAACGAGATTTTTTCATAGTTTGACTTTAAAAAAAGTATATTATTTTTAGCTAATGTAATATTTTTTAATACAAATAAATAAAATTAACTAATATATCGTCGATGCGCTGAAGAAAATACTTTTCAAATTTTTTTTATAATACTTGTTTAAAATATATGACCGCAGCTGTACATAATTACAACTTATTATCGAAATACGTGTAGAGCATATAAAAACAATCGCTAGGAACGCATGTGAGTTGGAAAATAGTTTTTTTGAGTCATAAAAAATACAGTGTTAAAAGAATCCTAATAACCTAAGAAAAATTTGATATACAGACTATAGTATCGCATACAATAATACGAAATTTAATAGAAAACCTCTACATCTCTGAATGGAATGTGACCCATTCTTTAAATTTCTCTGTATCTTTTATCAGATAATTTAAAAAAAAGCTGGACTGAAGATCCACGAAGTAAAAATAAATCCTAATAGGAACGCTTGGAAAAATCTGAAGGCAAAAGAAAGGACGAAAATTATTAAAATTAATTTTTTTCGAAAATATGAATGCTTTTAACAACATCCTGGTTTTCTATGTGGGAAAAAATGGTGCTGCTATGTATCAAAGAAGTCTATGCCACTAAATTATCCAGAACTCTTGTCTATTTTAAATGTATTGGGTTATAGAAAAAAATATTTAAAAAATACCGTTTCAGACAATTTTCTGAATTTAGGAATCGATTTACAATAGCATATTTTTGCATATATTGGTCCTAATATCATGTTTATATTTTGCGCTTAGCTGCACATTTTGTGTTATTTTAATAGAAAATCCTTATTTTAGGATATATTTTAGCAATTTACATGGCACTTTTTTGCAGATTTATACTTAAGGGCAAAAATGTTGGATATTTTAGACTTAATAGAAAAAATTTGCTTATTTTGTACCAATAACATTTTTACATAATTTGACATTACTCAAATGTTATTTTTACTGTCACATACGTTTTTCAAATACGGTTCCCTAATAAATCAGATTATTTTTACCGCGAATAGTTGATAATTTGTAATTAGACTAGAAAAAAATAATATTTTAGCAGCATATTTTTTTTAATTTTAAGGGCATATTTTCCGATTTTAGTTTAAAGGTTTTCTAAAGTTTTAAAAATAGTCTATAATAAAATACATATTTTAATTAAAATCTTTATTTATTGTAGCATTGGTTGAACACTACTAAACATTTTTCTTATTTTTATTTAAAATTTATTTATCTTCTTTTGTTTATATGTCATGTCTACAAAATTCTGCAAAAAAAAAAAAAAAAAATAAACATTTATAGAAACGTTTCAATTTGACGGCAACATTTTTTTTTATTTTAAAAAGAAAAATATTTAGCGAAAGTAAAATGCAACAAATAATGTAAAAGTCTATACCTACATACATATTCTATAAGCAAATACGAAACAGTTTTGAAGTCATAAAAAACGTTAATAAATCAAAATAATTGCTGATAATTAAATGATTTATTGAAAAAATCAATAATTTTCAAAAAAGAAAAATAAAAATGCTACTTGTTAACCAAAATAGTATCTCAAGAATTATAAAATATTTTAGAACACGGACAACCAAAACTTTTCTTTGTACCACACTACGATTTGCCCGCAATGCACAAAGCACAAACAACCATCTGTTAATGTAAAAATTACATAAGTGCCCCATGATGATGAATAATATTATAAACAACATTAGGAGGTGCTAAGAGTTAAAGCAAGTATTATTTAAACACGAAAAAAAGTGTCAATTGTAGACAACCACCATATGCAGGCTGCTGCTATATGTTCTCTCTTTCACCTATTATATACACACATGGACAATAAAGTAGGTGTGAATTTATTTATTTATTTATTTTTTAGTTTCCTTTCTTATCCTTCCAACCTATAGTGAAAACATACACCCAAAAGTCCTTGCTAGGATATCATACCGTTATTGTTAAAAATTATTGAACTTTTTTACAAGTTGGGTTGGAATACATCTCAAATAATTGTTTTAAACATAATTAACAATTTTATCCTATAAATTTCTGCACAATTTTTGGAACTCCGCGAATTTTTCGGATAATGCAAGATATTCAAAATAGGAGGAAACAATTTATTCAGACTCATAAATTATGATAGGAACAATACAATATAAAATAAAAACAATGTAATTTTATTGAAAAACAAGAATCTGTCTAATGGAAAAATGTAAAAACGATTAAAAATGATTTAAAGAAAGAAATCCTCATATTTATGAATAAAAGGCGTTATAGTATTAAGTCGGAATATATGAGTGAGTTTGATCGGGATGGTTAAAACATTTTAATGAAGAGAAAATTTTTTAAATTTTGTGCTAGGATTTATTGGAAATAATCGGGGTACCCTAATCTGACTACAATATTCAACTATAATAGAGAGTTTGAAAGGATAACGACTTGAATCATTCACCAAATCTTATGGAAATGTGGCCCTGGGAATATAATATGAAAGTTTTAAAATAATCAAGTACTATAATCCTATAATATAAGTTCTACCTAAAATCCTTAAATTTGAGGTATAATATTCTACCAAGAACTTTTAGGGTGTGTATCTCCGCTATGCTAGGGAAAAGCAAGAAAATTCAAAAAAATAATTATGTCCTTTCATGCTAGTATTGCATTTTATTAATATCTATTTCCAAAAACATAAAATAATTTTGTAATTTTATAATTTTTGCAACACACATATTTTTCTGTTTAGATAGTTGTATTTAATAAATAAAATAAAAAATGTTTAATTTTTTCATTTGAAGAAATTCACACCTATTTTATTGTCCATGTGTGTTCATAGATATTTGCTCTCGTTGACGTTAGTAATTATAATTGTCTTGTCTGCCATTCAGAATCTTCTATGCAAAGAAACTATTAATTTTAACTTGTAATTAAGTTATTTTAATCAAGTCAACTATTACAAAGTGTTCGTTTAGTAACTAATGAATTGATGTTCGTTGATGTACTACTTTTTCTAAGTTCAGACGTAAAGAGCAAAGTTTTCATTTAAAATGTAAATTATTTATAAATAATTGAGATTTTATTTACGATTAATGTTTAAAACCTAAGAGGTTAACTACTGTATAAATCTTAGAAAAGTATTTAAATTTATCACGAGCGAAGTGTGATGAAACTAAGTTATAAATAAAATTGAGGGATTTTTTTTAATGAAGGTAAGATGTACCCTTTTATATTAAAATTATGTACATAAAATAAAAGCTCTAAAAATCTTTCCAAATCGTTAAAAAATGATTTTCTCTCCGACAAAGAAAATTCCACAACACTAAATTATTGACATCAAAAGTTTTCGATAACTGTTTTTGCCTTCGTAAAAACGGTAACATTTCGCAATACTAATGAAAATTTCTTTCGAAAAATTGTATAAATTTGAAATTTTGTTGTTTTTAATAGGTCAAAAATGTAAAATAATTCCCCAAACATTTAGGGTATTATATTTTTTTGTATGTAAATATTTCATTAACATGTACTAAATTTAAAAGTATTCCATTTTACATGGTACTTAAGTTTAACTTTCGTATTTTTCGATCTACAATTTTCCGTTGAATTTCTTTCAGATTAAGATCTGTCTTTAATGAAGATCTCTTATAAACCTTCGTAATTTGGTGGTAAAAGTCAAGTTCATCAGTGATTTTTAACGGACTATAACGGTATCGAACGGTATGAAAAGTTGTGATAATTTTCCATCGATATTAAGAATATCTTTTGGAAAAATGTTTATTTTTTCTTTACAAGATACAGCACTATTGAAAGCCAAGGAAATAATTTTTGTGAAACACTTAAAATTTTATAATAAAATCTGATAAAAAGTGAATTTACCCTAATTTTCATTAATAAAGAAAACGAAAAATAAATACGTCACATATTTTTTCGATTTCAATTCGTTTCGTTTTCGAAATCGATTTCCATCACATACCCGATAAAAATAAAAGGGGCACTGATATAGAGCAAATTTAAAAAACATCGCATGAAATATAAAAAAAAAAAAAAAAATAATATTGTCAAAATGTCAAAATATGTTTCAATATAGGAAAATATACTCTAAAAATAACAAAACATGCTATCAATATGCTATAAAATTTATTGAATGCAAAATATGACATTATGATGCCAACATACTTTATTTGTAAATAGTTTTTTTCTTTGCGCCAATACAGCATATTTTATTAATTCTACACATTTTTACTCTTTAAAATACTAATTATGGGGAAAAATGTTGCCAAAAGAATTTTCTAAAAAAGAAATATTAAGGTAACCATTAAATATGATTAATATAATAGAGTGACCAGCATAAGTCTTGGTACCTCAGTGAATATAAAACATCTGATTTTTACTGGAGTATATATGATTTTACAATTATTTTTCTAAATAATCTTACAAAATTCAATTTCATGGCTGGACCTGTTTGATCAGCCTTTACATCAGCATCGATATATTAAGGATGATACTGAATGGTATGAAAAATTAATAATCAATTTTTGATTTTTCGATTTTTATAATCGATTAATCGAATCCTGAAATCGATTTTTTAATCGATTATTATTTTTAAAATTTCTAAAAAAAATTAATAAAATGAAATTAGATTGTTTCAAAGGACCATTAGACGTTTAAATATGCATATCTACCGATATGTTTGACAACTAAACCGGAGAGTATACTCTTTGAAATACAACATTTTGAGCGTGTAATTGAATAAAATAGTCGTATGACTGTTCGAAGAGTATCAGAAGATAATAAAAAGAATCGATCAATTTATTATTAACCTACCTCCGCAGATCACTCTAACAAATTTGGCACCACAGAATTCAAATACATGTATTTTGTAAAAGCATAGGCAGTAAATTAATTATTGCACCAAATACGCAACGATATAAAATATTACATATAAAACTGACACTGGAATCGAGTTCGGAATGTTTTCTGCTAAACGGGGCACTTGTTTCTGAAGTTATAAACTATCGGTTTTTATTTGAACGGTCATGTCGGAATTAAGGCGCGGAATTCGTAAGTAGTAAAGTCGTAATGTCTACTCAGCTGCACTCAATCACTATCTATACTTCTCAGCTTAGTCTGGGAAACAGGATATTCGTGGGATCGAAATGGTGAATGAGTGCGCAAAAAAATTGATCGCCTACGGACGGATGATCATATTCCTTTCGTGGAACTGCTAAATAGAGGTTTTAGAAAAGGATTGCTGCAGTTGCTTTATTGAGGATAAGGAACATTCTTTATGTGACTGTCCGGCACTGCGGAAACGCATGCGCAAGTATTTTGGCGATCGTTATTTTACGAATATAGGTTTAATATATCGAGGGCCTATATTTAAAACCTTCTATATTAGGCTTTGATGAAACTGCGTTTTTGATGCCATTATATTCCCTACAACAACACACATCTACGATATAAATTTCAAATGAAAATTCATTGCCTTTCCAATTTTATCAACGTCTTTATTTTTAGTGCAAAATCCTCTATCTCTTTGAGAAATGATTTTATATTTTGACCATATAAATATAACATATACTAATACTACTATTTTATACATGCTGAATATGAATCTGGCCAAAAAATTTAAATCGGTTGAATAGTTCCTTAGATATAAAATAATAAATATTCACTTTGCATGGCGGCTACTACCACCTGTAAGTTACCCTAAATATTTTCATATCAACTGTGGAACTTGACAAGAAAATATTCCGACGAAGTCTATAGACTTTCAGTGCAATAGTTCCATAGATAATTAAGATTTATCTTTTAGGCGGCCTGACACTTCCCCTAGAGCTGCCAGCCCTATTTTTATATCAGTTATGATTCTTGATAAGAAAATTATTCCCACACAATTTTAAAATTTTTTGCTTTAATAGTTTTTCATTCAAGCGATAAATAATTTTTACTCAAATTTTATGGAGGCTAACATTCCCCCGGCTCCGATTCCAAAATAAAGTAACCTATTTGAATTACGTTGGTTTTTAAATTACTACCTAGTTCAAAAAACTTTAAAAATCATACAATAAATCGTAATTAAATGTATATTTTACAATGCAAAACCCTCAATAATATCGTGGGACCAAAATAGAAAAAGGAAAATGGAAACTGATAGGTTAAGCATTGAACAGGACAATGGGACAACGGACAAAGAAACCAACACTAGGGTAGTAGAAGGGACGGAAGCTGACTTACGAGTTAGGGATAGGGTCAAAGTAGGGGAAAACAAGGACGACGTCGGGAAAGGGGGGAAAGATGAGGATGGGGACGATGACATGGACTTAATGAGACTGCATACGGACATCCTCATTCAACACGGACAACTGATGACCCAACTAACGGAGGAGGACAGCCTGCTGGACTCGGCGGAGGACCCTGTAGGATCTGGAGCGACGGAGGGACTGGAGGACCTGTCTCTTTTATCCGATGAAGAGCATGAGACAACAGTGGTCTCTGCTCTTGACCGGGGCAAAGAAATCGGAAATACAGTCACTGCGTCAACTCCGGGTAGGAAGCAGGTGAGCTCGACGGGGGCATCAGGCATGCCAAGGCCTACGGCCAAACCTATTGTTCGGCAGGTAGCGGTAGCATATCCAATGGATGAGCAAGCCGCAACCGACAGCCGAACGAATCTTGAAAAGGCGAAAAACGGTGTTAGGGCCTCTATAGCTGCACTAAATAAGTTGGCTAAAAAGGACCCATCGCTGTTAGACGGGCGGGATAGGCATGTTCGCAGGAAACACCGAAAGAGCATCTACAGGTTTGAACGGACCTATGGCTCCATCGGTGACATCCTGGGATTGTCTTATCCCGATGGTTTTAAAGTGGAGGTAGAGGAAGGTCCGCAAATTGCTCGCAAGGGTAAAGAGTCCGTGTCTACCAACACTTTGGAACCAAAAGTCGACGCTGTCACACAGTGTGATACTCACAAGCCATCCAGCAGTCCTGTAGCTTCTCTCAAGGGAAGCGACAGGGCAGCAAGGATTGGTAGTGGGAAAAAACTCATTGAGAAGAGAGTAGAGAAGGTAAATCAAGCTCTTGCGAGCCCCGCTAAAGGATCTCAAATGAGGTCAATTAGGGGAGCTCTGCCTGGAGATGAGATACCCTCTACCTCTAAGAAAGCAGGTCATATTCCGCATGACTCTTTTAAAGGTCCCCCTAAGGGAACCATAAAAAGAGTGAGGTCGGGGGATGACCAGCAGATTCCGTCTGTGAAGAAGGTTGGTAATGCACCAAGTGGCCCGCTTAAAAACTCTCATAAGGGAGTAGTAAAGCGGGTAGTATCTGGTGACGTGCAACCTTCATCGTCCAAAAAGGGGAAGGATTCGTCCAAGTCGGACATTCTTCAAGCAGCAGTCATTGACCGTGCTGATCCAGATGGGAGAATCAGTACGGAAATGTGGCGGCTGATTGAGGATAGACTTATGGACGAAATCTTCCAGGCAAGGCACAGGCCGGGTGAAATAGCCTTCATGGGTGCAGACTGGACAAGGGGCGTCAAGACTGTTGGTTGCGGTAACAAAGGAACTTTTGAATTCCTGAAAGCCGCGATCAACAGATGTGGCAACCTTTGTCCAGATGCGCAACTGGAGGTTATACCAGCGTCGGAATTGCCTCTGCGACCAATAGTCACGGTATGGATTCCACCACCCATTAAACCGGTGGAAGTCATACTGGGAATATTGGAAGGACAAAATAGGGGGATCAATACAAGTCAATGGAAACTTGTTTCTTCATTGACTTGTAAAGAGAACCAGGGTAAAGATTTCCGATTCGCAGTGGATCGGGAATCTATTAGGAAACTGGACTCATTGGGGGGGGTTGTTACGTTCGGGCTTGGCTACATCAAATTTCGCTACGCGAAAAATGATAAAGCCAAAGAGGTTGCGGATGGTGCAGATAAATCTGCATCATTGTGAAGCGGCCTCGACCGAATTGATAACCTACCTCAGTGAGACCAATGTGGACGTGGCCCTAATCCAGGAGCCTTGGCTAAATGATAACCAGGTCTGTGGTTTAAGGGTCAAAGGATACAAATTGTTCAAGCCGTCCACTGAGGATAAGGTGAGAACTTGTATTTTGGTGAAGAATGATCTTCAGGTAATTCTTCTTAACTCTTTCAGTTATGGTGATCTAACGGTCGTCCAAGGAGAGGCATTGGGAGGCGGTAAACTGGCCTTGGCCTCGGTGTACATGCCCTATGAGGAGTTGGAACCACCAGATGACAGGGTGTGGGCCTTAGCCGAGTACGCAAGACGGAATGGAGTACGTCTATTGCTCGGTTGCGATGCTAATGCACACCACAGTCAATGGGGTAGCAGGGATACTAATAAGAGAGGTGAGTCAACTTTTGATTTTATTATTGCAAATGATCTTTTAATCTGTAATAGGGGTAATACTCCTACGTTCAGAACGAAGGATAGGAATTCAGTAATAGACATCACACTGACCAACTCGAGGGACCTAGTTGAAGACTGGAGGGTGGCCATGGGATGTACTTTCTCTGACCATGGTAGGATAACCTTTAGTCTGAACTTCCGAGGTTCTGAGGGGAAACCTTTCAGGAATCCTAGGAGGACAGATTGGGATGCCTTCGGGCGGGATCTGGGGGTCAAGATTGACTGGAACTCCGTTGGAGATCTTGTCGAGGGAAAATCTTGACGAAATAGTGGGGAAGGTAACGGGGTCCATTAACAGAAGCTATGAGCTTAACTGCCCGGTGAGCTATCCGGGTAAGAGGAAACAGCCAGTCTGGTGGTCGGAGGAGTTGAAGGCTCAACGGACCACAGTTGGAAGGCTGTACAACAAGGCCCATAGATCTGGTAGGGACGAGGATTGGGACACCTATAGAGTGTGTTTCAATAAGTACAAAAAGGACATAAGAAGAGCTAAAAGAGCCTCGTGGATTAGATTCAGCGAGGCCATTGACTCGGTCAATGAACTCTCCAGATTCAGGAAGATACTGTCAAAGGACCCTAGTGTTCCTGGGAGTATCCAGAGATCAGATGGTTCATGGACGGAGTCTAGTTCTGAGTCACTTAATGTACTTTTGGAAACCCATTTTCCGGGTTGCAGGGATCCATTGGTGGAGGAATCAGGTGAGGTAGAACACTTCTTCACGGAGTCCACCAATGGGATGATTGGAACAGTGGAAAGAGACCTAATAACGGTGGAGAAGGTCACATGGGCGGTGAATTCATTCGAGCCTTATAAATCACCAGGCCCGGATGGTATTTTTCCGGCCATGTTGCAGAATGCACCGTTGGTGGTCCGTAAACTACTGGCTGAGATTTTTAAGGGGTGTCTAATACATGGACATATTCCAAGGGGGTGGAGAGAGGTTAGGGTTATATTCATACCGAAAGGTGGAAGGACCTGTCACTCGAAACCCAAGGATTATAGACCTATCAACCTATCGTCTTTCCTCTTGAAGACTTTAGAGAGACTGATAGATCTATATTTAAGATCGTCTGGTAGCTCCAGCATCATGAGTAGTGCTCAACATGCTTACCTGAAGGGTAAATCTGTGGAGAGTGCGCTAAGTGATGTGGTGGGTTATATAGAACAAGGGCTTCGGTATAAGGAATACACCATGGCCGCGTTCTTGGATATTGAGGGAGCGTTCAACAATATTGAGATTGACGCTATCAAGCAGGCGCTGGTGAATCTTAAGGTACATGACTTCTTGATCGAATGGATAATCCTCATGCTGAGCAGCAGGATTATCAATTCAAGCTTGGGTGGAGTATGCTTAAGAAAACTAGTGACTAGGGGAACTCCGCAAGGGGGAGTGCTCTCACCCCTGCTGTGGCTAATGGCTGTCGATGTGATTTTGCGTCAATTCGACAGTAGAGGGCGGAAGATCGTGGCTTATGCGGATGATGTGGTCATACTGGTAAAGGGAAAATTTCTTCCCACAATCAGTGAGATCATGCAGTCAGCGCTGGGTGAGCTGTCCTCGTGGGCTGCTGATAAGGGGTTGGGAGTGAACCCGGAAAAGACAGAGTTGGTTCTGTTTACTAGGAGGTACAAGGTAGAGAAATTCAGACTACCGGTACTATGTGGGACTGAACTGAAGCTTTCAGACTCAGCGAAATATCTGGGGGTGTTCCTTGATAGCAAACTGACCTGGAAGAGGAATGTTCAGGAAAGACTCAAGCGTGGCCTCAATGCCTACTACACCTGTAGAAACTCCATAGGTAAGAGTTGGGGACTCAAACCGAAAGTTGTATATTGGATTTACACTTCGGTGGTGAGACCAATCCTTTCATATGGTTGTTCTGTCTGGTGGCAGGCACTGGAACGCAAGAGCAATAGGAGCCTTTTGTCGAAGGCGCAAAGGTGTGCTTCGATTGGCATCACGGGTGCAATGAGAAGCACACCACAAGCGGCTCTGGATGTCATACTTCATCTCCTACCCATTGAGGAGTTTGTGAGGGGTATGGCGGCAAAGAGTCTACTGAGACTTAGGGAATTGGGACTATTAGGCTCATCAAGAGCAGGTCACTCCAAGGTCATTTACGAGATCAGTTACGGTGAGGTTAATCTGAACTCTACGGGGGCATCAGATTACATGGCCGCTGAATCGGACTTTGGAGTAAATCCTGTCGTGGTGATACCTGATAGGGAGATCTGGTCCGGCACTGAGAGACTATATGAAGGTTGCGCAGTGTTCACGGACGGATCAAAGATGGTCGAGGGTACCGGGGCGGGGGTCTATATTATGGGCACGGATTTGAAGGGCTCTTTTAGACTCCCTGATGAGTGCAGTGTTTTTCAGGCTGAGATTCTCGGCATCCTGAAGGCCGTGGAAATGATCAGGCGAAACATTGCGAGAGGTACCGAGGTCACTCTCTATGTGGATAGTCAGCCAGCTCTGAAGGCCTTGGGGACACATTTGGTGAGATCCAGGCTAGTAGCTGCCTGTAGGAAGACACTAAGAGAGTTGATGGAGGACTACATGGTGAGACTCTGCTGGGTGCCTGGCCATTGCAATATTTCAGGCAATGAATTGGCTGATGAACTGGCAAGGCAAGGTGCGGCAGGGAACGTCTCGGATAGAGAGACATATGTGAAACCACCACTAAGTTTCTTCTATGGGAAGATCAATGATTGGATCTTGGTCAGAACCAATTCGGCTTGGGAAAGTAGGGAGGACTGCAAAGTGTCGAGGGCGATATGGCCGGTATTGGACAAGGCAGGCACTACCACTCTCCTGGGCATGAATAGGAAGAGTTTAAAGGTCATGTTAGGGGCCATAACGGGTCACTGTCTGATAGGAAAGATGAGGTCTAGAATGGACGCTAACAGTTCTGATTTTTGCAGACTGTGTGAGGACATCGATGAGACCGAGTCTATTGAACACATTGTGTGCCATTGTCCGCGATTACAGCATCGTAGGATGAAGTGGCTGGGTAGACAGTTCCTCGACGGGCTAGGTGACGTTCGGAGTGTAGATCTTGTTGACGTCATAGGCTTCGTCATGGGAATTAGCTGCTTGAGGGAGAATCAAGGGTTTAACCCTAGGGGGATTGGTGGCATTGCTGGTCCCCCTCTGTGATTCGTTACGTTTCTGTTCTCTTTTTACCTTTCACTTTAGTTTTTCTGTACTCTGTATTTTCAATTTTATATATTCTATACCCTTATTTCTTATTTCTATATTCTATACCCTTATTTCACAACTGTTCTGTTGAAGGGACTCACAATGGACCGGGATCGGTCTCTGGGTGGAGATGTGGTACTGTCTGGTATCACATCTACCTTCTCTATCTATCTATCTATCTATCGTTATTTCATTTATACACATTAAATATTTTAAAATGCGAAACTCTCTACCTCTCTTTAAAGTTGCCAATATTGTAAAATAAACAAATTATGTATAATATTTAGTCGTGGTTTTAGATAAATATTGTAAAAGAAAATTTGTTGAATACTTGCAAAATAAGAGGATAAACATGATATATAACTCCTAGCTCCTGCTCAAAGTTCGTTCATTGCATTTAAAAATTGTTATCTTAAATTGTATTTTTACTGATTTTTTTTTTTATCAAAATCTTTTAAAACTTGTCCAACAATTTTTTTTTTCCTTTTTTTTTTTTTTTGGATAGTTTAAAATTTTATATTGAAATTTTTGCAATTTATTTGTACAAAAAACTACTCTACTGTGCAGGGTTGATTTTTTAATTAATCGATGTCGATTTCAGTATAAAGTTGGCTGATAAGAATCGACTACAAAATAATCGTTTTTTTTTTTTTAACAACGAGAATCGATATTCGGCCGTAATCGAAATTGAGTTACTAGTTTACGATCATTGTTCTTTTGAATGTTATAGTTCTCACGAATATTTAATTTTTCTTTGAAAATAATCAGGTACATAGATTTATCCATTATTTTACGAATAATTACTAAATTCCCAACACCAACTACCGATATACAACCCCACACTATGCCACTGCCAACACCATGGTTCATTGCGTCGTGATGCATATGCATATGAATCAACCATTTTTTCTGTTATAATATTTTAATCGAATAATACTTGCATCAAATATTAACAGTTTCTAAAATATTGAAGTCAATATTTTTGTGACAGTTTTTCTTATTTACTTTATGAAGAAATTTTTTGCTCTCTGATTTATATATGACTCATTTTTTTATTTATTATTTTTTTTTTTTATTAAAAATTTTGAAAAATTAAATTATTATTGATTCCTAATTCTTTTCTATAAAGATCTTTTACAAATTGTTCCTTTAGCGCTATACGTGCATTATGCGTAGGCTCTTTTTATGGGTCTACTTATAATATCTGACTTTTATTAAAATACGCACTTTTAAATTAATCATTCTTTAAATTTTCTCATATTTTTTTCATTATTCTCTTGCAGTCAGTTTCTATTCGTCGTTTTTTGTACAGTAGATTGACTTTTATTTATTAAAAACTTTTGTTTTGTTGAATATATGAAATTTTTTTATTTTGTTGTGCTTTAGGAACAAATACATGAAATAAAAATATCATAATTATGATATTAATTTAAAATTAATTGAAATTAATTTGGTTAAAATATACATATATTAATAATCTGGATAACATGGTAATGAGCTAGGGGTACCTAGACTTATGCTGCACACTGCATAAAAGTTTACATTATTTTGATAACACTAATAACCGATTTTTATATAAACATTTTCTTTTAACTTCCAGCATTGTTTTATATTATAAAAAATATGAAAAATAGGATTATTTTAGATTACCGGCCTAGTTAAAAGAAAAAAAATTTTTTTTTTTAGCGTTAATAAAGTTTTTTCCGTGTAGCTAGCCTTTTTTTAGAAATAACAAAATTTTGTAAGTTCCGGTATATCAGTAAAAATAAAAATTGCATAAATCCTCTCAAGGATTTAATGAATTTGGTCATATTATATATCATTCAAAAGGTATTTGGACTTTTAAACAGTTATAAAAACAAGTTAAATGACATATGTATTAATAAATTAAAAATTAAATTAAAAAAAAATTATTAAAATTAAAATCAAGTGGGCCGGTAGAAGCAATTTACTGCAAAATAAACTCAATTGAAAAAACTACTCAAAAAATCATATGTATTGATTTTATTTTAAATTAAATTTTCCACTTATTAACACATTCTTAAACTTTTTTTGTCTATGATCAAAACTATTTCACTTACATACGTATGTATATAAAATAACATCTTTCTTTTTACACAAAGATTTTGTTTCACCAATACCTGTTAAATTGCAAACGAATTTCGAAGTAAAAGTTTAAACATCATATAGTCCTTTTCTCTCTCTCCATCTACTACAATACAAAATTGTCATTTTTTTGAACTAAAATCGTCAATTCGCACTTTGGAATTTTTACAATAAAAAATCGTCATGATGCAGATAAATCGGCAAATCTGGTAGCAGTGAACATAATATGTACAATTTATCTGTCAGAGTGTCAAATTCGTTCTCTGAGAGAATTATCTCAAGAGTAGATCCAAATATTAGTATTATAAGAAGTATTATGAGAGTGTTGTGATGAAATTTCTCTTTACAAAAAAACATTTTTAGTAATTTGTGTTTGTGTATTTTACATACACACAAAAACAAACTATCGTATATATGTATTTTTTGACAGTTCAACTTATAAGAAAGTTGTGTAGAGAAATCTCATCGCAATAGTCTCATAATACTTCTTATAATACTAATATTTGAGTCTACACATGAGATAATTTTCTCAGACAGCGAATTTAACACTCTCTTGAGATAAATTTTACATATTCTGTTAGGTAGATGGGCTATTAACATTTGATAATAACGTCAAACTCGATATATAAAAGATTTGAGCAAAAAATCCTCTCGGAACTGCTATAACCTTGTTTAATATGCCTTGAGTTTAAATAAGGCTTAAATAAGTAGGCCTATTTATAGTTTTGATATAGTCAATATTACAATAATTTAGTTTCATTTCAAAAATATTCCTATAACACCGGACATCGCAAATAATCGTTCAAATAAGTTAAGATTCCAACTCACTCGTAAAAATAATTTTAAAAGTATGGCAACTATACAGTTTGATTAAATCGTGTCACACTATTTAACATATTTTTTAATGCAAAAAAAAGTTCTTAATAGGAAACAAATAATTTCATTTATTTTTAATTCAAGCACTTGATTAAATATAAATTGTTTTCATAAAACAATATGCAAATATTTGTAAAGTATACTTTTTTTATTCTTAAAAAATAACACTTTGCTTAGGGCAGTAAAGATGAGCATAAATAACGGTAATAAAAAACAGAGAAAAAGGAATAGAAAAAAATTGTGATGACCAACTAATTTTTTATTTTCCTTGTTTTTATTATTATTGAGATGAGAAGCAGAATACGAAAAAAATAAAAAAAACTACTGTTTAAGTCGCAAACAGATTAACTTCAATTATTGGGTCGATGGATTTGTGTACTAAACACTGTAAAAATAGAGATAGAAAAATGGAAAACAACGTTATGGGTCCCTATGAGTATGTCAGTAGATGTATGTGAGCTTAAACTGGGGGTGTGCTGTCACTTGTGCTTATGACATTAGTGTTGTTGTTGCTGCAAATTTCCTTTTTATAATTTCATTGCTAATGTACAGATATTTTTTTTCTGTCAAGGGGGTGAATTTCATAATATGAAACTATATACCCAAAACACACTCGTTTACAAAAACACACACACTTAAAATAAGCAACAGAGTGGCAGCAAATTACCTGCAACACTTTTTGAACCTATTAACAGAGCTGCGACCCAAAACAGAACACGAGTAGTAGAATAAACGAACGAAAAAATAAAACCAAAAACTTGCGCATATTTTTTTCACAAACATAACACACTCACACTTTATTAAATTCTTCTTCTACACGCATACGAGTGACATACATACACAATTATGCATTGTTTTTTTATATCTTCTTTTTTTGCCTTTATTTCCTCATAGAGGATAATACACGAAAATAGAAAAACTTACTTTTTTCTTATTAGATTTTAATTTATTGTTATTTTAAATTTCTTGTAAAGAATTTGCAAAAACAAATCACTGTATGTATTATTTTCTTTGTTTTTATTTTTAACTTATTCTTTTTTTTTTTTTTTTGATTTTTGGTGTTGGATGAGTAACAACTAAGAAATCGGAACAATTATTTTTAAATTTAATGAACAAATCGTCGCGCACTTGCTTTTGCTGTAAGTTTTTTTATTTCTACTTCTACTGTATCGATCCGCCAGTCAGCCAGCCAACAGAAAGCGTTTTGTGTTGTAGATTCCTTTAACTAATAAAATCCGTCACCAGTGCTTTTTCATCTGAACTGAGAGAAAAAAAAGCAACACACCACAAAATCATGTTTTTACTACAGTTGGCGACTATTTTTAGCGCCGACGTATACGATGGCGATATATTTGCAAGAGTTGCCAGAAATTTTCAAATATCCATATACGGTAAAAGCATTACAATCAATTGAAATTCGGTGCAATATTTATCAAAAAAACCGAAAATAGATTTTTTGTATGGAATTTTGTGTGGAATTATTCCTTAATGGCTTTTCATATGAAAAAATAGAAAATTCTTAGCGTAAAGGAATAATTTTTATATATATTATATTACTCTAAAGTTTGTCTGAAGGCTTAAAATTGGGGCGAGGCGAATTTCGCCGGGTCCGCTAGTATTTTATAAATTTTTAACTACTGCTTCTAGATAAATCGTAAATATTTTCTATACTATTTATCCGATTGCAAAAAATTTAGGTTTCTTCAGAACTGGTCCTTGCTGAAATGCTGACTTTGCGTGAAAGTGAGCGAGAGGGAATATAAAAGGGTACAAACTTGCCTGCACTTCAAATTTCGTTTTGGTTTTCATTTTTGTACTTCTAAACAAAAAAAAATCAAGGCCATTAAAGCAAGAATGGCTGAAGTAACATTTTCTGTGTAAACGTAAATGCAACGCAAACTAAGAACGGTTATGAAATTGACTACTGGTCACAATACGTTGGCAAGCATATAGTAAGATTGGGAATTTTAGATGATTCATGTAGATGTTGGAGGAAAGCTGTTGAAGATAGCTGTTATCACTTTTTATGTGAATGCACTACGTTGTCTAATAGACGATTTAATATACTTTTTCTTTCCGAATTTGACAGACATAAGAGAAATAATCATCGAAATGGAACGCGTAGAATACACGAAGAAGATGAGTAAGAACAAGGAATCATAATGGACCATACTTCATCCTTATAATCTAACTAACATTTCCCATAGCCCCAGCTCAACTCGGCCAAATATAGTCAACCCAGCAACGGCTGCATCAACCAGATGTTTAACCCAGAGAAGACCTATCAACGATAGCAGAACTGTTACAACACATTTCGAGAATTCAACTATGAGAAAGGCCGTAACCACATTTTTAATTTTTTGCTTTATAATGAAGTAACTTAGTGAAAATTTCCAATGAAGCCTAGAAAACTAGATAAAGCAGAATACACTTTCAAAAACACCTTTTTGCTTAAATGCTAATAATTAATCGAATGTTTCGTTTTTAAAATTAATGTTACGGTCTTTTGTCTTCTCATTAATATCATTTTTGAAAATATGTATGAATATGAAATTTTTTGTGTGAAAGAATTTTAGATCTGTACATCATACAGATACGTGATGGAAATCGATCGTTTTTAAGTTGAATGGTTTGAAAAATGATGAATTTCAATCGATTTTAAGAATAATTTTTGGAACAATCCTTATTTTTTCATTTCCAACATACAGCACTATTTAAAACCAATGAAAAAATATTCATGGAACACTTAAATTTGTATAATAAAATCTGGTAAAAAGTGAGTTTACTGCAATTCAATAAACAAAACATACTCGGGATTTTTTACTGTAGATGTAGTAAATATATAGAAAAATTTTCACTAAATATTGAAATAATATAAAAAGGGAAACCTTTACATCTTTTAAAACATGCATGCACATTATTATTAACATCATAAAGCAATTTTTTTCTAAAAGACAAATATATTTCTTCAATATTTTTTTTTATTTTTGAACAATTTTTCGACAACTGCAAAAAAGTATTGCATTAATTTCTTCCAGATGATCTCAATGGGATATCGTCAATTTATTGCAGAAGTACTTACTGAAAAACGGAGATATTTTGATTATAAAAATAATAAAAAATTTTTAATTTTATATATTTTTTGTTGTTTATTTCCTAATTTTCTTTAAAGTGATAAAAATGCAATATTAGAAAAATATTGCTTTGATGATTTTCGTCCAAATAACAAAAAGAAGATACATATTGCCTAAATTTCTTCCAGGAAGATATCTGCCTAAAAGATATTATTAAAAATAATTACAAATTCGTAACTTCCTTATTGTGTTATTTGTTGAAGTATTATATGCAGAACAATTTAGAGCGCTATATTCAGCTGTGCCGAATCTTTTATACACTTCGCCACTTTACCAACAAATAATAAAAATAATGTATTAAATCATGCATTATTATTTTCATATTTATACGTTAAAAAATATTCTAAAATTTTTCCAAACACAAAATAAAGCTATAATATCCAATATATGTTTATACAAACCGAGCAAGCACTGCATATACAAAAAACAACAACACTGATAGTCATTGCAATGCGTCAAGCATATATTAATAAATGTGTATATATAATCAATCATTCCTTGCTTATAAAAATTAACAACACTGATAGTCATTGAAATTTGCAATGCTTCAACAATTTATTATCTACATATGTAAATGTTTGTGTGTTTATTTTTAACATTTTTCAGTTTTTTTACCAATAACTCGATTATTTATAGACCAATTTGGTTGATTCAAAAAACTGAATTTTTAGAAAAATTTTGTGATCGATTTAATTTTAGCCGAATCTGGAATATTTTTTAAAATTCAGAAAAATTTTTACAAATTTTCTGTGAAAGAATGAAGTCCCCAGCTTATATAAGGGTCGCTTTTTAGAGATATCCGAAATTTTTGCACCTATTTTTCTGAATTTCTATAGCAAAATTTTCGAAAGAATTACCGATTGTTTGATACATACATATATCGTAAAAAAAATATAAAACTTTTTCTCTCCGACATAAATTGTGAAAATTACCAGCAGAATGACAAACTTATATACTCCCTTCACACCTGTGGTGATGGATATAAAAATAATTTCCCTTAATTTATACAATTTTTTAAAAGTGTAAGTTTTTTTCTAAATAAGATATTTAATGAAAAAATAATTTTTAATGAAAAAATCCAATTTTCAATAAAAAAAGTGAATTTTTAGTGAAAATTCGAAAAATCGAAATTTAGTGAAAATTCGAATCTTTAATAAAAAATTAATTAATTTAGTAAAAATTTTGATTTTTAGTGAATATTTTAATTTTTTGTGCAAGTTTGTGAAAGTTTGGATTTATGGTGAATTTTAAATTTTTTAGTAAAGGTTTATATTTTTAGCGAAATTTTAAAATTTAAGTTTTGGATGAAAAATGAAAATTTTTGTAAGAAATCAAAAAATTGTTTAAAAAATAACTTTTTACAGCATTCATAAACATATCGTCACCTAAAACGCAAAAGGTCGTAACCACTCAAAAATCGAATGTTGGGTTTTTTTGGACTATGAAGTACTGATCCAAAATAATCTATAAAAAATTTCATATTGATATCTTCAAAAATTACATAAATCATCAACTACATAAACGAAAGAACCAAAAAATTTGTTTTTAAGGAAAATTTGGATTGAAGTATGCTTTATGCTTTCTCTATTTTTGTTTTAAGTGAACGATTGTGGTTACGGCCTTTTACATTTTCATATTTTTTGCTTCTGTTGTAAAAAATTAAAGTGTGGTTACAGCCTTTTGAATTTTAGGTGACGATATGTAGGTTTTACAATGTTATATATCGTCAATTAAAATTCAAAAGGCCGTAACCACAGAAAAACCAAATGTTAGTTTTTCTTATTATATTGTACTGACCCAAACTACATCTATACAAAAATTTCATATCTTCAAAAATGATATCATTGTTGACAAAAGTCAAAAGGTCGTAGCATAAATTTTATAAACGAAACAGCCGTAAAATTTATCCCATTAAAAAAATTGGTTTAAAAATACACTTTTTAAATGTGTAATCTATTTTTGCTTTAAGTGAACGATTAAAAAATTTTGCTTAATTTTAAAGCAAAAAACTAAAAATTGTAGTTACGGCCTTTTGCATTCAAGATGACGATATAATGTTATTTTAAATTTCCATACAAATTCTCATAAAAATATGTAGTATTTTAAATAACATAACACTATAATTCAAATAATATAGGTACTTTATGAATGGAGTAATTATGACCTAAAAATTTTTTACGTGTTCTTATTACATGCATTTCCCAAGCTAACAAATAATACCAATTCGTAATATTAATAATGATAAATTCTAATAATTAATATTGAATTAAATTCTACTACTTGATAAATATAAAAAGTCCTTTTATTATTATTATTATTATTATTTTTTTTTTATTTGAACTACTGAAAGCTTTATTGATTTTCCAATTTCAATTTTAATTTATTTTCAAATATCTGGATTATTTCCAATGTTATAAAAAGTATTAATATTTTATTTTGTATGGCTTTCATAAAACAAATACATTGTTTTTTTTTTTCTCTGTTCTGAAAAGTGTATCAAAAATACTTCATCAGCGCTCCGATTAATATTTAACTATTAAACTATTTTTTAAAAAGATTTTAAATTCCTTCAATCATTTTAATATCGCCTTTTTTATACACTTTTTAAGGAGAGTAAATACTTTTCTTTCTAAAAAATATAAATTGCATAACAAGTAATCGAGTTAAAAATTCTTAAAACCACGAAATCCGAAAAATAAGTTTAGAAATAACTCCCGATTTTGGGTGTATAAAGGGAAAATTCTAAAAATGGTATAGTAATATACTACAAACTACACTATGGCTCTGATTTTGTAAAACGAAACGAAAATTTGTTTCGAAAATTTATATGAAAAACAACATATGTTACATTCCGTGTTATCTAGGATAGAAAATTAGTTTTCGACTGATAGACCCAGGTCATATCGGGTTGATATTTGTTGCAAAAAGCTGGTTTAAAGCAAAACAATATCAGCTCATTAAATCAGCCATTTCGAAAATTAAAAAAAAAAATTGACAGTTATTGTAAGAAATCAACATTTAGCATGAAGACTTCGTAAAACAACTTCAAGACAAAGTAATTTAGCATGAGAGTTCTAAAAATTCCCAAAAATCACACTTCAAGGAGTTATCATTAACTTGAATAGGAAATTAGTTCTTGAACTCATAGACACAGAGAAATTCAATTCACTATTAACCCTGGGCTAGTTTGTGATTTTCGAATATGTAGTATGTATATCTCTTTGGTCATAATCAAACGATTACCTAAAGGTACTTACTTCGACGTGACCTACACAAGCGGCAATATAGAAACTATATAGAAAAGTTTACATCTCAAACTCAACTCGGCCAAATATAGTCAACCCAGCAACGGCTGCATCAACCAGATGTTTAACCCAGAGAAGACCTATCAACGATAGCAGAACTGTTACAACACATTTCGAGAATTCAACTATGAGAAAGGCCGTAACCACATTTTTAATTTTTTGCTTTATAATGAAGTAACTTAGTGAAAATTTCCAATGAAGCCTAGAAAACTAGATAAAGCAGAATACACTTTCAAAAACACCTTTTTGCTTAAATGCTAATAATTAATCGAATGTTTCGTTTTTAAAATTAATGTTACGGTCTTTTGTCTTCTCATTAATATCATTTTTGAAAATATGTATGAATATGAAATTTTTTGTGTGAAAGAATTTTAGATCTGTACATCATACAGATACGTGATGGAAATCGATCGTTTTTAAGTTGAATGGTTTGAAAAATGATGAATTTCAATCGATTTTAAGAATAATTTTTGGAACAATCCTTATTTTTTCATTTCCAACATACAGCACTATTTAAAACCAATGAAAAAATATTCATGGAACACTTAAATTTGTATAATAAAATCTGGTAAAAAGTGAGTTTACTGCAATTCAATAAACAAAACATACTCGGGATTTTTTACTGTAGATGTAGTAAATATATAGAAAAATTTTCACTAAATATTGAAATAATATAAAAAGGGAAACCTTTACATCTTTTAAAACATGCATGCACATTATTATTAACATCATAAAGCAATTTTTTTCTAAAAGACAAATATATTTCTTCAATATTTTTTTTTATTTTTGAACAATTTTTCGACAACTGCAAAAAAGTATTGCATTAATTTCTTCCAGATGATCTCAATGGGATATCGTCAATTTATTGCAGAAGTACTTACTGAAAAACGGAGATATTTTGATTATAAAAATAATAAAAAATTTTTAATTTTATATATTTTTTGTTGTTTATTTCCTAATTTTCTTTAAAGTGATAAAAATGCAATATTAGAAAAATATTGCTTTGATGATTTTCGTCCAAATAACAAAAAGAAGATACATATTGCCTAAATTTCTTCCAGGAAGATATCTGCCTAAAAGATATTATTAAAAATAATTACAAATTCGTAACTTCCTTATTGTGTTATTTGTTGAAGTATTATATGCAGAACAATTTAGAGCGCTATATTCAGCTGTGCCGAATCTTTTATACACTTCGCCACTTTACCAACAAATAATAAAAATAATGTATTAAATCATGCATTATTATTTTCATATTTATACGTTAAAAAATATTCTAAAATTTTTCCAAACACAAAATAAAGCTATAATATCCAATATATGTTTATACAAACCGAGCAAGCACTGCATATACAAAAAACAACAACACTGATAGTCATTGCAATGCGTCAAGCATATATTAATAAATGTGTATATATAATCAATCATTCCTTGCTTATAAAAATTAACAACACTGATAGTCATTGAAATTTGCAATGCTTCAACAATTTATTATCTACATATGTAAATGTTTGTGTGTTTATTTTTAACATTTTTCAGTTTTTTTACCAATAACTCGATTATTTATAGACCAATTTGGTTGATTCAAAAAACTGAATTTTTAGAAAAATTTTGTGATCGATTTAATTTTAGCCGAATCTGGAATATTTTTTAAAATTCAGAAAAATTTTTACAAATTTTCTGTGAAAGAATGAAGTCCCCAGCTTATATAAGGGTCGCTTTTTAGAGATATCCGAAATTTTTGCACCTATTTTTCTGAATTTCTATAGCAAAATTTTCGAAAGAATTACCGATTGTTTGATACATACATATATCGTAAAAAAAATATAAAACTTTTTCTCTCCGACATAAATTGTGAAAATTACCAGCAGAATGACAAACTTATATACTCCCTTCACACCTGTGGTGATGGATATAAAAATAATTTCCCTTAATTTATACAATTTTTTAAAAGTGTAAGTTTTTTTCTAAATAAGATATTTAATGAAAAAATAATTTTTAATGAAAAAATCCAATTTTCAATAAAAAAAGTGAATTTTTAGTGAAAATTCGAAAAATCGAAATTTAGTGAAAATTCGAATCTTTAATAAAAAATTAATTAATTTAGTAAAAATTTTGATTTTTAGTGAATATTTTAATTTTTTGTGCAAGTTTGTGAAAGTTTGGATTTATGGTGAATTTTAAATTTTTTAGTAAAGGTTTAGATTTTTAGCGAAATTTTAAAATTTAAGTTTTGGATGAAAAATGAAAATTTTTGTAAGAAATCAAAAAATTGTTTAAAAAATAACTTTTTACAGCATTCATAAACATATCGTCACCTAAAACGCAAAAGGTCGTAACCACTCAAAAATCGAATGTTGGGTTTTTTTGGACTATGAAGTACTGATCCAAAATAATCTATAAAAAATTTCATATTGATATCTTCAAAAATTACATAAATCATCAACTACATAAACGAAAGAACCAAAAAATTTGTTTTTAAGGAAAATTTGGATTGAAGTATGCTTTATGCTTTCTCTATTTTTGTTTTAAGTGAACGATTGTGGTTACGGCCTTTTACATTTTCATATTTTTTGCTTCTGTTGTAAAAAATTAAAGTGTGGTTACAGCCTTTTGAATTTTAGGTGACGATATGTAGGTTTTACAATGTTATATATCGTCAATTAAAATTCAAAAGGCCGTAACCACAGAAAAACCAAATGTTAGTTTTTCTTATTATATTGTACTGACCCAAACTACATCTATACAAAAATTTCATATCTTCAAAAATGATATCATTGTTGACAAAAGTCAAAAGGTCGTAGCATAAATTTTATAAACGAAACAGCCGTAAAATTTATCCCATTAAAAAAATTGGTTTAAAAATACACTTTTTAAATGTGTAATCTATTTTTGCTTTAAGTGAACGATTAAAAAATTTTGCTTAATTTTAAAGCAAAAAACTAAAAATTGTAGTTACGGCCTTTTGCATTCAAGATGACGATATAATGTTATTTTAAATTTCCATACAAATTCTCATAAAAATATGTAGTATTTTAAATAACATAACACTATAATTCAAATAATATAGGTACTTTATGAATGGAGTAATTATGACCTAAAAATTTTTTACGTGTTCTTATTACATGCATTTCCCAAGCTAACAAATAATACCAATTCGTAATATTAATAATGATAAATTCTAATAATTAATATTGAATTAAATTCTACTACTTGATAAATATAAAAAGTCCTTTTATTATTATTATTATTATTATTTTTTTTTTATTTGAACTACTGAAAGCTTTATTGATTTTCCAATTTCAATTTTAATTTATTTTCAAATATCTGGATTATTTCCAATGTTATAAAAAGTATTAATATTTTATTTTGTATGGCTTTCATAAAACAAATACATTGTTTTTTTTTTCTCTGTTCTGAAAAGTGTATCAAAAATACTTCATCAGCGCTCCGATTAATATTTAACTATTAAACTATTTTTTAAAAAGATTTTAAATTCCTTCAATCATTTTAATATCGCCTTTTTTATACACTTTTTAAGGAGAGTAAATACTTTTCTTTCTAAAAAATATAAATTGCATAACAAGTAATCGAGTTAAAAATTCTTAAAACCACGAAATCCGAAAAATAAGTTTAGAAATAACTCCCGATTTTGGGTGTATAAAGGGAAAATTCTAAAAATGGTATAGTAATATACTACAAACTACACTATGGCTCTGATTTTGTAAAACGAAACGAAAATTTGTTTCGAAAATTTATATGAAAAACAACATATGTTACATTCCGTGTTATCTAGGATAGAAAATTAGTTTTCGACTGATAGACCCAGGTCATATCGGGTTGATATTTGTTGCAAAAAGCTGGTTTAAAGCAAAACAATATCAGCTCATTAAATCAGCCATTTCGAAAATTAAAAAAAAAAATTGACAGTTATTGTAAGAAATCAACATTTAGCATGAAGACTTCGTAAAACAACTTCAAGACAAAGTAATTTAGCATGAGAGTTCTAAAAATTCCCAAAAATCACACTTCAAGGAGTTATCATTAACTTGAATAGGAAATTAGTTCTTGAACTCATAGACACAGAGAAATTCAATTCACTATTAACCCTGGGCTAGTTTGTGATTTTCGAATATGTAGTATGTATATCTCTTTGGTCATAATCAAACGATTACCTAAAGGTACTTACTTCGACGTGACCTACACAAGCGGCAATATAGAAACTATATAGAAAAGTTTACATCTCAAAATACGAGTTTGAAATACCATAAGGAAGAGTTAATAAATAAAACAATTGATCCGACAGTAATTTATAAAATTCATCATATTTGGGAATGAATTTCAAATATACGGCAACTCTCTCAAATTTTAGCTATTGGACACACACGCACACTGCCATACAAAAACACACTCGGAAGCACACATACACAACACTATGTGATTTTTTTACTAAAACATTGTGTGTATGTACATATGTAGTTCACCAAATGTATAAAACAAAAAAATCATAAAAACTGAAACTGTTTTCTTAAAATTATTATGTGCAAGTATTTTACTTCTTGTTATAATGTACAAAATATTTATTTTTATTTTTTTTCTTGTACGACTAAAAAGAATTTTTTATTTCTCAATTTATATATCACCAAAGAAAACAAAATGTGCACTTGTTGTTTTATTCATGATTATTTGTTAAAGATAAAAAACTAAATCGAAAAACAATTATCTTTTATTTATTATTTATAAAAACCCGCTTTTAATTAATTATGCAGAACAAAATGAAAAGTTTTGAAGCAAAATGCTTGTGTCAATACAATACAATCTTTTTAATTAAAAAAAAAAATCACCTTTAAACACTTTACTCTTGTTGAAAGAAACAGTAAAACTTAACAACAACAAACATTTTATCTTGTTTTTTATAAAGAAGTTCGAAATCTCTGTAAACTCTGCCAACTGCAGCTGATTTCTTTAATTTTTTAGCATAATCCCTTTCTTCCGTTTCTTTTTATTTTAAATTTCTTTTGTTTTTGATATTCCTTTTTGTTTTACAGCTTCTGTTAGTGTTTTTTGTTTAGGTTTTGTTGTTTGTCCTACCACTTTTTTCCTTCCGTAAATTATTTCTTCGTGTTGCTTTTTTTTTTTGCTAGTTATTTTTCTTTTTCTTAAAATTTTCACTGAATTTGCAAAATTTTCTTTTTTCACATATGGTTTTCATGGCAATTCATGTCTACTCACATTTATTACTGAACGTATGTTTTTACTTTGTTTATAGTTTTAAATAAAAATGTTTTTGCACAAAAAAGTATTTTATACTTCCTAAATCTTAAAACATCATCCGAAAAATTCTGCGTACTACCTTCCACCAACTAACGATGACTAATTTTTTATTCGACTACTTTCTTGAAATCTTGTCAGATTGCCGAAAGCAAAGTGTGATGCCAGATGTGATATAGTCGTTGTTACTTTAATTGAAACTTTTTTGAATTTGTAACGGAAATGTTTTGATTTAGGTTAGAAGATTTTATATGAAGCTTTTTGTTATGACATGAACGTTGTAGTAAACTAAGAAATTTCTACATTTAATCTATGGGATTTATTAGTATTAGTCTAGTGTATACTATAGATTAAAATAAAGCATATACTATGAACTAGACTATGGCCTATTCTACACAGCACAGTGGGGCAGAATCGAAATTTTTCGGATATAAATCTGTAACTTCTGATCGGCTGGTTGGATTTTCATGAAATTTGGTATAGGCGTAGAGAGTTTGGAGGGGGGCAAAACAAACCGCTCAGGGGCGGTGCGAAGGGGCTCAAAGCTAGGTACGTCTGACATAAAGAATTTTTAATCGCTTGCCAAATTATTGTTTCACGTCCGATTTTTTATTTTTATATATTGTTGTAGGCCCTGATAAGACCTATAAAAAACATGCTTAGGTGTTCTATTTATCTTTTACAGTTTTCGAGTTATATGTGTTTGAATTTTTAAGCACCATAATTTTGCATGTTCTTGGTCTAGTTTTTTTCATATATATCCTAGTATTTCCAACCGATTTTATTAGTTTTTTCTTAACTAGTTAAAGAACAAAATTATCTATTGAATAAAAAAATTTTAAGACGATATCTTTACCGAGTCCAAAAATAAACGATTTTGAATTTGAAAATTGCAATAAAGACGACTTTTTGTGTTTTTTTTAGCCCGAAAAGTATCTACACTCTTTTTTATCTAAAATAAAATTTTCTTCAGCAACATATAATAATTTTACACTTTTCTGAAACGTAACTTCACAGAGATGACTATAAGATAAAAAACAAGCCCAATAACTCAATTGCTCATGCTAAACACCCTCCCGAATTCGACCCATTTTATATGAAAGTTTTGATTTTAGACCATATTTTCTCAAATCCCAAAGCACGAATATATTTTAAGAAACTTCAATATATTGTTAAAAGTTTTAAATCAAAATCTACGGGACCTCGGAAAAATGTAAAAAATCCCATTTTTGGGAATTTTCATTAGTTTTTTGAGAATGCAATAAAACCCTACCCTTGATTGAAATTTGGTTAACGCGCTTTTATTCATATTAATAAGATCCACATTTCCTTTATAAACAAATATGTTATTACAATTAAAAAATTTGTATATTCTCCAAAATTGAAACTTTGGTTTATTTCTAAATAGCGAAAGAAGTTTTAAAAATAAGTATTCCAAATTAAGCTTATCCTTTAGCATATATAATTTCGATCTTTTGCAAAAAGATTCAAGTCAATGTCATGCCTCATTTCTGAAATATGCGCCTTTAAACTTTTATATTTCCAGTTTATTGTATATATGACTATATTTTTACAAACTTGCAAATTTTGCCTTTAGCTTTGCGTTAATAATTACTTAGAAAATTATGAATATTTCTGTATACTTTTAATAATATCTATATACAAGATATTTTTATAAAAATAATTAATAAATATTTTTTATTTTTAATAGGGTTGCCACATTTCCCAAATTTAAGTGAATCTTTATCCTTTTCTAAGCATTCTAATATTTCTATTAATGAATTTAAAATAACAAAACAAACAAAAAAGTCTATTTTAACTTAATTATTATTATTTTTGGTATTTATTATCTTCCTTAATAACTATTCTATTTCTAGTACGATTTTTTATTACTTATTTACATTAAATTTATGTAAACATCTGATAATCTGTTGTATCTGTATACATATCTAGAAGATAATAAAAGTCCTTCAAGTCTTCAGTATTTTGAGTTGATAAAGGCTCTTAATAAATCCAACGTTTTCTCATTGATGATAGTACAGGGTCTGACAATAACAATATGCTATTAAAAATATCCTCGTTTTGTGACGATCTGGAGCATTTCCTGGAGCTGAATAATTGAATGTGCTTAAAATCTCTGTTTCTTGCTTCTTGAGCCTCTTTTGTAAGCTCTCCAAGTGGAAGAATATCTCGTTCAATTATAATTTCGCCATGGCACGATACTTTATGTACTGTTGGTGTCATTTCTTTCCATGGACATAGAGAAACAAGTAGTTTAGATATTTCTGTTGCATATTCTCCAAATCGAGCAGAGTTAATTTTGTGCTTACTATTAATTGTCATTAATAGTATGTTAGTCCTTTCAAGTAACTCTTTATTAATACCAGTTATTTTTGATGTATTTTCGAAATTTCCGAAAAACCTTCTTGCTCTTGTCGGCAGAGGTTTGTCGATGTTTAATCCCGTCTCTTCTCATCCTGGATTCTACTTTTCTCAGATATTCTAAGTGTTTTTAAATCCTCGTTGTTTCTGGTAGGTTTTGTTAAATTTTCTGGCACACTTCTATACTTGAAATCATATGCTATATGCTCCATGAACCGTATTCTGGCATGAAGTGGAGATATTCCGAAAGACAGAAATTCTTCATTAATACTCCTTGCTTTACAAATATCTGAAAATTGTGATTTCGTCTCATCACATAGTGAGCATTTCCAAAAAGAAGATGTTTCCGTAATGGCATTACTAACCTTTCCATCAAGCATTGTTAGACTAAGTTGAAAGGATGTGTCGAATGTGTATTATTTTATGGTTATTGGAAGAGTTTGTAAATTATTTATTTCATCTTTAATATATTCCACTAAATCCTTTGTTATTGTCTTCGACTCCCTTGTGTATTCGAACCAAATAGGTCTGCAAAAATGTTTTGATCCTGGAGCCATATATCTTCAAAGGAGTTTTTACACTTTGATGAAGATTGCTTTAAGGAATAAGATCGCATTCTTAATGGCACCAAAGATACTATAAATACGCTTTTATAATCCGCCATTTTCTTACCTCCACTAGCATGTTTGTATTCAGGAAGGGCTGATAGTCCATCACATCCCCACTTACAGATTAATACAACGTCGCTGTTATTTACTTTTTCCAACTGATCTGCAGAAAAATCTGCAACTATCCTGGTAGCTGTATTCTCCAGCAAAGAATATAGCTCTACACATGCTTCCTTTTCGGTAACCGAAATAGATGGTAAAATAGTTTGCTTTTTTTCTTGAATATCCTTGTATGATGGTCGAATTGAGTGTCCCTTTTCAATCAGAGCTTTTCTTAAAATTTGATATTTGTTTCGACTGAGGTCCAGTTCAAGCATTAAAGCAATTGCTTCTTCCTCTGCAAAATTGAATTGTGATGTTGGAGTAGGTACACTTTCGGCAATCCGTTGCAGTATTTCAGCAATATTAATTGCACTCTTAGGTTGCTTCTCCTTTTTTAACATTTCTTTTAATGTATCAGAAACTTCTTCATTCGAAATTATAGAAAGCTTATGAGCCATTCTTTTCTTCTTAGATCTTGTACTTAAATCATCATATGTCAATCGGAATGTTTAATTTTTTATCTGTTAGTACGCTGATTCAAGGACTTCATTTTTACGTCATACGACTTTAAAAAGCTCTCTGTCTGAGATTTACCAATAACGTCGACTTTTGCATGATATGTAGTTTTTATGAATTCCACTATAGCTTCTAAACGATTAAGATCATTTTTAGATAAACTCCACAGAACACAACACAATTGTTCATGTTTCAATGTAATCACCATGGTAATCAACTTCGTTATGATGTTGATAAGAATTAGCTGCGCATTTATATATATATCTATTAGATATATCGCACAGGTATATATATTAACAGGTATTCTGTGAATTTTCATTAGGTAAAATATCTGAAAGAGTCAATTTGGAAGAGTACCAGTACCGAATTCATTGATATTATACGTTGCTATTAAGTATCACCGGAAAGGATACCTATGCATTGTCACTAGCTCATAAAAGTATAGATTTTGAACCATCACCGGAAAGGATACCTGTACATTGCCACTAGATCATAAATATATAAACTTTTAACCATCACCAATAGATAAATACATTTGTTAAATTTAGGTAAACACCATAAATGTAAACTAATAAAATACTTATTGATTAAGTTAAAATAGACATTTTTTGTTTGTTTTGTTATTTTAAATTCATTAATAGAAATTTTTTTATTTAAATTTGGGAAATTTGGCAACCCTATTAAAAATAAAAAATATTTATTAATTATTTTTATAAAAATATTTTGTGTATAGATATTATTAAAAGTATACAGAAATATTCTTTATTTTCAAATAATTGTTAACGCAAAGCTAAAGGCAAAAGTTACAAGTTTGTAAAAATATAGTCATATATATAATAAATTGGAAATATAAAAGCTTAAAGGCTCACATTTCTGAAATGACGCATGATATTGACTTCAATCTTTTTGCAAAAATTATATATGCTAAAGGATAAGCATAATTCGGAATACATATTTTTAAAATTTCTTTCGCTATTTAGAAATAAACCAAACAAAAGGCTCAATTTGGGGTTTTTGGAGAATATACAAATTTTTTAATTGTAATAACATATTTGTTTATGAAGATATCCTAATGAAATTTGCATAAAATAAAAGCGCGTTAACCAGGGGTAGGGTTTTCCTGCATTCCCATAAAAAAACTAATGAAAATTCCAAAAAATGGGATTTTTTACATTTCTGGCTATAGAATCCACATTTTTCCGAAGTCCCGTAGATTTTGATTTAAAACTTTTTACAACATATTGAATATTCTTAAAATATATTCCGCTTGTCGATTCCTGCTTTGGGATTTGAGAAAATATGGTCTAAAATCAAAATTTTCATATAAAATGGGTCGAATTCGGGAGGGTGTGTACCACGACCAATTAATTGGGCTTGCTTTTTACCTTAAAGTTATCTCTGTGAAGTTACCTTTCAAAAAAGTGCAAAATTATTAAATGTTGCTAAAAAAAATTTAATTTTAGATAAAAAAGAGTGTAGATACTTTTTCGGCTAAAAAAAAAACACAAAACGTCGTCTTTTTTGCAATTTTCAAATTCAAAATTTTTTATTTTTGGACTCGGTAAAGATATCGACTTAAAATTTTTTTATTCAATAGATAATTTTGTTCTTTAACTAATTAAGAAAAAAACTTATAAAATCGGTCGGAAATACTAGGATATATATGAAAAAAACTGGACCAAAAACATGCAAAATTATGGTGCTTAAAAATTCAAATACAAATAACTCGAAAACTATGAGAGATAAATAGGACATGTCTTTTATAGGTCTTATCAGGGCCTACAACAATATATAAAAATATTTGAAATCGGACAAGAAACAAAAATTTGGCAAGCGAATGAAAATTTTTTATGTCAGAGGTACCTAACTTTGAGCCCCCTTAGCTCCGCCCCTGAGGGGTTTGTTGTGCCCCGCTTCCAAACTTAACATTGTACACTCCTCCTCCTGTTTGGAAGGGGAACCCCACATACTGTGGAAATGATATATGGGGCTCTGAAATAGAAAAATTTTAAACGTTCTTAAAGCCCTCGATAATGAAAAACATAGAAAAATGCTTATATGTATATATATATATATATATATATATTGTGTTTGTTTTGGTCGAAAAGGTGTCTTGAACAAAATATCAAAATTATATTTTTTTTCTGAAATGTATCTTTACAAGAATGATAGAAAACAAGCCCAATAACCCTAGCGGTGTAAGTACATACCCTCCCGAATTTGAACTATTTAATATGAAACTTTTGACTTTAGTCTATATGTTACAAAATCCCAAACCAGTTTTCAATCATAATCTCTGGGACATCAAGAAAATATGAACTTTACGGACGAAAATGTGTAAAATCCCATTTTTGGGATTTGCAAAGCTGTCTAAGTACACAACCTCCCGAATTTTAACTATTTTATATGAAACTTTTGACTTTAGTCTATATGTTCTAAAATCCCAAAGCATGAATCTGCAAACATAATGCAGTTTCAAATTTTATAATATGTTTTTAAGAGTTTTCAATCGTAATCTCAGGGACATCAAGAAAATGTAACTTTACAGATGATCCCATTTTTCTGATTTTCGGCGTTTTCTTTTTGGACTTGTGGGATTCCTTTTACAAAAATTTGTAAGTTTGTAAGATATCAATGAGAGAGGTGATCAGTTTTTAATTTTATAACTACTAACAATCTTTTTATCTGTAAGTTGAGCAATATGCCCACATTCAGAAGGATAGAGAGGCAGTTATAGATATAACACTGACAAACTTTAGGAGCGATTACGTTAGTAAATGGAGGGTAGATAGTGAATGGAGGTAGATAGTGTTAGTGACACGGCACTAACACTTCTTACGGAGCTTTTTAGTGTATGTCTTATTAGGAGATATATTCCAAGGAGGTGGAGAGAGGTTAAGGTAATTTTCATACCTATGGCAGGCAAGGCTAGCCACTCGAAACCTAAGGATTTTAGACCGATCAGCCTATCGTCTTTTCTTTTGAAGACATTAGAGAGATTGATCGATCTTTATCTGAGGACGACAATTGACAACCACATCATCAGTGGGGCTCAGCACGCTTATCTAAAAGGTAAATCTGTTGAGAGTGCGTTACATGATGTGGTGAGTTACATTGAACGCAGCCAAGTGGCGCTTGAAAGGACATTTTGTCAAGTCTAGGTTAGTTAGTGACTGTAAGAAGGCCCTTAGGAGATTGATGCGAAATTATCATATCAGACTCTGCTGGGTACCGGGTCATTGCGAGATAACTGGCAATGAGGTAGCTGATGAATTAGCTAGGAACGGCTCAGCTTTGGATAGGGCTGTAAGTGAAAGTGGTGTGAGACCACCTCTGGGCTTTTACTTCAGGTTAATTAGAGAGTGGATTCGGGAATCGTAGAACGGACTGCAGATTATCAAGGGTCCTATGGCCTAAACTTGATAAGGCAGATGCAAATCTGCTTTTGGGCGTGAAGAGGGAAAACCTAAAGACTATAATAGGTATTCTGACAGGTCATTGTACCATAAGGGGAATGACAGGGCATTGGGATAGAGGTTCCTCCGGTCTTTGCAGGATGTGCGAAGATAATGAGGAGCTAGAGACGATGGAACATATTATATGTCACTGTCCATGTCTACAACTAAGTAGGCAGAAATGGTTAGGCAGTCGATTCGTTGACGAATTGGACAGTATATCGAGGATAGAGCTCGATAGATTAATAGGGTTCGTCATGGGAATAGGCTGGCTAAGAGGGGGTCGTTGGCTTAGAGCGAACGATATAGGACGGTAGTACTTTCCCTTTCCGGGTTTTTTCTATTCTTTTTCTATACTTTTCTTGGTCTCAGCTTTCCTCTATTATTTTCCTTTCCTGGTCTTCTCTATAATTTCTACAAATTCTCTCTATATTCTCTACGAAGGGACTCACAATGGACCTTTAGGTCTCCGAGTGGATGCACAAGCACTCTTCTGAGTACTCTCTACCTACCTACCTACCTACACTTTATCATTTTAAACAATAAAGTCTACAATCACAGAACATTTCGATAAGATATCTGAAATAACAACGATTTTATTGCAAATAAAATATAGTTTCTCCAAAAAAACAATTTTTACCAAAATTTTACTTAAATTACAAAAATCAGTTTTATTCAAATAAATTACATTGCGTAACTGTCATAATTGTTCATTATATAGAGATTGAAGTCAATATCTTTTGCAGAATCGAAATTACGCTACTTACGCTACCTGTTTATCCAATATATAATTTTGTTTTAGTTTAAGAAAAAACTAATATAATCGGTCGGAAATACTGGGATATATATGAAAAAAAAAACTGAACCAAGAACGTGCAGAGTTGAGGCAAATAACTCGAAAACTATAAGTGAAAAATAGCACATTTTTTGTAGGCTTATTAGGGGCTTTAAAAAAATGTAAAAATATTTGAAATAGGATAGGAAACAAAAAATTGACAAACGTTTAAAAATTTTTAATGTCAAAGGTACTTTGAGCTCCCATAACAAAAGCAATAAAAAAGGGAAAGTATTAATTTTTATTTCATTTATTTATTTTTTTTTTTTTTCTTGATTTTTCTATTTGATAATAGGTATAATATTATAATATTAATATAGAATTTTGCATTTACCTATATATTTTAAGCTTTTTATGAATGAAAAATAAAATACGACTCCATGAACTGTTGCAGGTAATTGGTTAAAAATGCCTTCAAATTAAATATTTCTGCCTCGCATCAAAACAGGCAGTATTATTAAAATAATATTCGCGGAATATAAAAATTTCACACTTGTGATCATATACACATTTAAATATTGAATTTTATAATACCTGTAAACAATTGGAAATGTTCTCTACTTTTCATAAAACATTATTTGTTATTTATTTGTTTATTTATTTATTATCTATTTAATATTTTATGCAGCCCTTTAATAAATATGTATGTACATGGTATTAAAAAGAAGTTATTTTTCTAACATATTTATGGATCGATTTTTAATTTTTAGCATGAATTCTCGAAATATTGAAATTCTTTTTTTTTTTTTTTTGCTTAATTAAAAAAACACCATATTTATTCATATTGTATCTATGTATACATCAATCAATCTATCTATCTATCTATACATCTATTTATTTATTTATGTATGCATCTATCTACCTATCTTTCTATCTATCTATCTTAATTAATATTAATATAAATAAAAATAAAAAAAATTTCGTTGCCATGATTTCAAAACATTAAATCAATATTTTACAAATTCCTTTCTATGGCATAGGAACAATTTAAAGTCTTGCTAGATTAATACAAAAAAATAGTCATACACTTACCCCGGAAGCAATAATAAGTTGTTCCTTTTTTAGCAATTAAAATAATTTTAATGCTTTGTTGGGAAAATGAGGATAAATTTCTTTCACAGCGTTATCCAACATTGTATCCTAAAACAGAAACATTAAAAGATTTATTATTAAAATCAAGTGTCCCAATAGTGAGTTCTAAAAGGAATTGAACAAACAAAATCATAAGATATTTTGAATTTTTTTCAAACGAAATTTAAACAAAATGAAATATTTTAAAGATGTTTATATTGAAAATCGTTTATTTGATCATCGTTTGGTAAAGGGTGATTTAATTGATCGTTGGCCTAGTGCAAAGAGTGACCAATATGTGGAACGCAAGGATTATAGAAATTTAATGGAGTCATATGTATTCATCAAACATTTGTTTTATTTGTATCATATTCATATCATACACTACTACACTTAATAAATTTTACAACTCACTATAAAAATTAAAATAGATTGTCACTATTATTTCATTATTAATTTTTTGTTTTTAATAGAATTTTTAATACAAATATTTAGTTGAAATTATAAACTTTTTATTAGCGAATAAAATTTAAGTTTTTTTGATCAAATTACCATGTCAAAATTTGAACAAACTGTTATGTATTCCCAATTACAGCCATGGAGTACGGCTGGAGCACCACCCTGTATGGAACCCATATCCGGAACTTCAGTACCACCCCGTGTGGGAACATCCTATCAGGTTGTTATTTTTAAATTAAATTTTGCAATGTACTGGAATTTCGAAAAAATTTGTTTATTTTATAGACATCTCATCCGCATCCATGGAGACCTACACTTAGTTACGAAATGATTGAGGTCAAAAATCTTGCTGAGCAACCCGTAACCAATCAGTTGGTTAAACCACGTTTCGCCCCAGTTGGTATGACAACCGAACCTATGACTTTTCCAAATTTGGTTACAGGTTTTCATCGTAATCCCCAACATGCTGCACGAGCAGCATTATATACACGTTACACCTCAGGAGAGTGGATGAATAATAATCTATCGAAATATACAGAATCTAATATTAATAGGTATGTTATTTAAAGAAAGAGATATGATACCAAAAAGAAATTATTTAAATTCTTTACAGAAACCAATCGGAACGTTTACGTAATGATGCTGTACGTTTAATGCGTGAAACTGATGAAAAAACGGCTCAAGGTCAAAGAGATGCTGGCCGACGTTTGGGTGAACGTATTACAGATGTTACTTTCTGGCGTAATGAATTAAACACTGAATTGGAAAAATTGGTTTCCGAGTCCTCAGCCTTTACCGAATTAAAACGAAAATGTGGCAAAGCTATGATGGATTTGGAAGCTCCTTTGCATATAGCACAAGAATGTTTATATCATAGAGAAGGTCGTGCGGGTATTGAGAAAGTTCATGATTGTGTGGAGAAAGCGTTGCTCTTGGAAATTGATAATTTGCGTAATGCTCGTGAAAAACTAAAAGAATTACACGATAAGGTTTGTTTAGTGTTTGAAATGTATTTTTTCGCTTTCGAAAATAATGGTTTTCTGAAAATTTTGGCAAGATTACTAAACAAGCCAATGATTGTCGAGCTGCCCAACATTTATTAGAAGAGGATATCTCATTTAAAGAGTCAACATTGGGCATAGATTCTGTGTGCCATCAATTGAATAATTACAGTAGAGGCATTACTTACTATGGTGGCATAGAGAAATATGATCCATCTGTAAGTACTCAAGAGACATGGGCCGAGGCAAGTAGTCAACGTGTAAGCAGGTAAGACTTTTCTTAATTTATTTTTATCCTTTTATATATATATATATATATATATATATATATATATATATATATATATATATATATATGTATGTATTTAAATATTTCATATCTCCTTTAGATCTCAAGCAGAACGCTCCAAACTATCTCAACTACGTAGTGATGCCGAGACTACTGTTAATGCAATTGCCACATCTATGTGGGATCATTGGAGCAATACAAATAATGAATTAGATCGTCGTTCTCAAGAAATGGCAGAATCGAAAAATAAAATACAATTACATCTACATAAAGTACAGCAGGAGTTGTTCGATTTAGAAAAGCATATATTTTTACTACAAAAAGCCATACAAGATAAATCGAATCCTTTAAAAGTGGCCCAAACACGTTTAGAGGCACGTAGCCATCGTGAAGGTGTAGAGTTGTGCAAGTGAGTTTATTTTAAAGCAAAAATTATATCTATAGTTTACTTATTTACTGTAAAATATTTCCTTTAAAAGGGACTATGCTCAATTGCGTTTAGTTCAGGAGGTCGAGGATTTGAAAGATGTCGTTAACAATTTACATCATAAGCTTCAAGAAGCAGAGGCTCAACATCAAAGTTTATTGAAAACACGTTCAACTTTGGAAGCTGATTTGCGTAATAAAGTTAATGCTCTTTTTATTGATCGTGAGAAATGCATGGGTTTAAGACGCTCTTTTCCCGTTAATAATATGATAAAGTATTAAAAGGATTTATGTTGAAATAAATATACAGTTGTGGACAAAAATAGTGTCAAGTGTCATCTATATAAAAAAATAAAACTTTTAGTACTAAATCATTGCGAATACAGGTAACCCTCGATTTTTATTGGAACTGATGAAATTACGTGCAAATTGAAAACGCGTAAAACAAGGTTCAGAAAACGTAGACAATTTTATTTTGGGACCAGCATTTTTATATATCGCGTAAATTGAAACGCTATTTAAATGAAAAATTTTAGTTTGGAACCTAAAAATCGCTTCAAATTAAAACACATGAAAAACTATTATTTTTTTAATTTAATATTTCTTGATGATTAAAAAATTAATCATATTGTGCCAAAAATTTGTATATTAATAATTTTTCTAACACATAATACCTTTTGGTATCAGTTTCCATACCAGACTAGTTTCGTCAGTCTTAAATACACACTTTTTGGTGACGATAACCACCATTCTTTATTATTTAAATTAAAATATAGTGGAAGTTATTTAAATCACCTGATGAAGATTCTCCTTGAATTAATAAATTTGAAAATGTCATTCCTAGCCAGCAATTTAATTTGCAGGATTCGTCTTCATCATATTATTTAATCATATTTTTATTGCGTTTATATATTTTGAAGAATTAATAGCACATACTGTTTTTTTTTTATTATTATTTTTATTGTAGATTCATTTAAATTTTAGGGATTTGTTACATATATTTCTTTTCCCTCTTTTTAATTGATCCAAAATATTCATTTTTTCAGCAAATACAAAACAATTCGCTTATGAATTACATTCTTTTGTTTTGGTGCTATTTTTGAAACACTTTCCTGAAACAATTAATTTGTTAATACATTTCTTTCAACATAGTACAGTATTTCGCGCATTTCAAGGTTTTGTTATTATTGATTAAATGCGTTATATCAAGTTCGCGTAAAATAAAATAGCGCACTTCAAAAAATGGTCACTATTATTGAATTGTATTATTGAGAAATCACGTAGATGTAGTAGACGTACATCTTCTCAAGAGCAAATAGTCCTTTTTCAACGCGGACAAAAAAAAATATGGTCAGCAAAAAAATTCGTCATTTTTCTTTTTTTTTTTTTAATTTTTAAAAATTTTTTCCGAAACTTTACTTTTTTAAAATCTCGATAATGATATTAGCAATTAAAAACTGAAAAATATAAGGATCATTAATTTCGAGAACTCTTCCTTGCAAAAAGGATCTATAGATTAAAAACTTTAAAAATATGGGCAAAATCGAAAGTCCAAACAAATACTAAGTACAGAATTTGATTGATATAGTTAGATAACTTTATTTTCAATTAATAGACCACTCGGAAGCAATTTGAAAAGATCAGGGTAAAAGTACTTCGGGGGAAAAAATCGTCTAAAAACTATCAAGACAGGGACCTTTAATGCTATTAAGTCGATTCAAAATTCGGTAGGAACATAAATTTCTTCTAAGAATATAAGAATACAATTGGTGAAAACATAATTTATTGAAAATACCATCCCGAAAAGCTCCGGTCTTATATTATAGACCAGGAAAAGCCATAAATAGTAACTTAATGTACCCAAAAGTATAAAAATTACATAATATCAAGTAAAATAAAATTTTTTATTTTATAGATTAACTATAAAAATTACGTGAAGTCTGAAGGTGGTAAAGGTTGAACGAAAACAAAAATAAAGCGAATTAACTAATGTTTTTATAAATGCAGTTTGGCAGCTTTAGCAACCAAATATAATAATCAGCTACTTAACTGAGGTTACCTTGTATAGATTCGTCCTGATTTTGAGGTTCGCTGATGTTGATGCATTCAAAACAATAACAAAGTACTTGCTACATTTACGTTTTTTAAGTAACCATACATTTACGTTCCGTTTACATATTTACATTTACGGTAGAGTAATGGAGCCTTTATGACTGCACAAAATAACAACCCTAACACTACGTTCACACGATGATTTTAAACCATGATTAAATCATGTTTTTTTTTTTTTTTGTAACCCCAGGTCTACAACTGAGATTAACGCTGATATAATATGTGAGATAACCATTTTGTTTTTATTATGTTAAATCTTAAATAAGGGGTACACGTGGTCTAATAAATTCTATAAGTATCATTATTTTCAATCAGTCATAGAGTAAACATGTCCTTTTTATTTAACCAATTCGCACTTTTTTAGCACAATTTTTATGAAAATGTTTTTTAACATGTAAAACAAACACACAAAAATCTTACATATTATGTTACGTCTAGATGGGCTGTTAACGAGCGTTGTAAAGTTGAAAGAGGGAAAAATATCACGTTTTCTGTTTTCATTATTCTTTTTTTGTTATTTCTCTTCACACTCATTGGTATTCTTCTCATTACTTTTTATTCGTTTTTCTCTTTTGAACTAGTAATATTGCTACAAACAAGAAAAATCAACCCTGCTTATAAGGAAAAAGAGAAAATATAAAAAAAAAATCATGAAACAAAAAAAATCATGTGAACACAAATGATCTTTGGTAGCAACTTCAAAAGAGAATTAAAATAAAACGACGTCTTAAAAATCATCGTGTGTATCTTGTGTAACATTATTTACAAAACAGGCCTGTCTTCACAAAACAACACTGTTTTCTCTGCATGTCACTTCAGCCAGAAAAGCAAGCCGCCTATAATTTATCGGCGGTGGCTTAAGGAGTATACTCATCGGCGGCGGCTAGTGGACCGCTCGCCGTTTTTTCATCGACGTACTATTCTCTTCGGCTCAGCCTCAATAAAACTATTTTTCTTATAACTCTACGTCTAAATGAAGATATTTTTATTTCCTAACATAGTGTCTACATTAGAGATTTTTTTGTCAAGACAAACGTCAAACTTAACGCGAATTTGTGGAAGGTGGCAACAGTTGCACAAAAACAACAACAATATGGCGTATTCATTATTATTTTTTATATATGCAGTTTGACAACTGTAACAATCAAAATAATAATCAGCTCTTTAACTAAGATTACCTTGTATATATTCGCACTGATTTTGACGTTTGCTTTGATAAAAATTTGCCTAATGTAGACACTAGGTAACATAGTGTCTACATTAGAGAATTTTTTATCAAGACAAACGTTAAACCTAACGCGAATTTGTGGAAGGTGACAACAGTTGCACAAAAACAACAAAATGGCGTATTCATATTGTTTTTATATATGCACTTTGACAACTGTAACAACCAAAATAATAATCAGCTGTTTAACTAAGGTTACCTTGTATATATTCGCACTGATTTTGATGTTTGTTTGGATAAAAATTGCCTAATGTAGACACTAGGTAACGTAGGAAATAACGTCGACAGAAAAACGGGAACAAATTTTTATTTCCAACTTTATATTAAGAGGTGGAGAACGCGTACGTGAAATTTAAATGTTAAATTGCCTTTTTACCGAAAATTTTAATTTTTCTAGTTTTTATTTTTTATTTGTCTTTTTAAAACAATATTAATTCAATTTAGACTTTATTTTTGTTAAAAAGAGCAAAATATTAAAAAATAACATTAAATCTGACAGTATGTTAAACATTATTGCTCAATTTTGTGTTGCGGACATAAAAATATCTACGTGTAGACTAGAGGTTACGCAAAATTTCTATGCGAAATACTTAAAAAATGAAAAATTTTTAACTTTTAAGTGCGGAAGTTTTTTCTTTTTTTTTTAATTTTTTGATCGGTCATAAATTTAAATTTGCAATTCTCTATTTCAATTGAAAAATATTTAATTTGTATATTTAGTTAGTACAAAAATATAAAATAATACAACGACTGGTTTCATATGTTATTAGCGTTGCATTTCTGTTCCTGTATTTGAAATGCTTTTAACCTCAAAATTTTCGTTTTAGCTTCTAACTTTTTTCATTCTTTAAATTGCCTTAAAAAGGCTAAATGTTAGTATTTCAACAACGAAGAAAATAGATTCTTATTTGCTATTACTAATTTTATTTTTACAGAATCATTCATTTAAGCATTTTTTGGGTATTTATTCACACAAAAACTGGGGTTATTTATATTTAACAAAAATAACAAATAGTAACTTAACTAATTTTTTGTTCTTACTTTTTTTTATAAATTTACTAGTAACCCGGCAAACGTTGTTTGGCATAGAACTTATTTCTAGTGAATATTTTGGATTTTTATTAAGAGATAACGAATGTATTGTGTGTGGGGTGGGTGGAAGTGCTTTTATCTTTTTTGCTTTATTTTACGCCCTAAATGTTTAAATTTATAGCATTTAGTCCCTTTAGTCGGATAATTAATTAAGAAAATATGGGTAGGGGAAGTTTTACCCGTCTTGCCCTATTCTATGGCCTAAATGTTGGAATTTCCAAAAAAATTATATCTAAGTTCCTTTCACATGTTGCAGTGTCTGCATGTCTTGCCCTATTTCCCGTCCGAAATAATAAAAATTATAGGCTACTAGTTAAGAAAATATAGGGAGCGGTAGCTTTTGCCCTATTTCCCGTCCTAAATAATAAAAACTATCGGCTATAGTTCCTTCCAGATGTTACACTATTTGCCCAGCAAATTTCAAGAAAATCGGTTTATTAATTAAGAAGATATAGAGAAGGGGATCTTTTACCCCTTGTGGCCTATTTTACGCCCTCTAGCGATATGAAATGTACATACTTTACGATCTATTCTCATACCTGTCAAGCCGTTTCGTAGGAGTTCAATTAAAAACACCGTGACACGAGAATTTTATATATATGTAGAGATTACAATATCTTAAAAACTGTCAAAAACAAATCAGAATGTGAAAAAACTAAAAAAATCTTAGCTTTGTTCTGGTTTTATTTTTTAACACATTTAGCCTTTTTTGGCCTTTTCTAAAGTTCAATTTAGAATCTTTCTTTTTTCTAATCTCCTGGCAACAATGGTTCTCAGATACTATTTTCGCCGCAACGCTTATTTTCAAATGTATTGAAATACAGTTCCATGTATTAATTTTCAACATACATTATCTTTATAGCTTATTTAAAAATATTTTGATCTGAAGAATTACTGCCTGTTTTTATAACACGAGCGCTAAAACGACTCGTCTAACTTACATTTAAAACAAAAACAAATTTTGTTTTGGTTAATCTAGTGTATATACTGACATAAAGTTATAAAATTTTATTAATTTAAAAAGAATATTGTAAATTTATACTTCGTCACCAAAAATACTAAACGATATAACTTTAACATTTTAAAATTCGAGTTTTTCACGGAATATGCTCTATTTTTCCAAACTTTCAGACTTATAAGTCCAAAAATATTGACTATAATTGTGTTCGCGTACCTGTTATTTTGTGATAATTATCACAAAATGTTGCTTAAAAATCTTGAAAGAGAGAAGCAAAATTTGACAGTTCATTGATAGAAAAATTGATGAAAGCAGCTAGGTGTTTTTCTTCAATCAACTTCTATCAGTAAAATTTATGTTTAAAAAAGCATATGCCCATTTGTTTACAAAGAAGATCAAAATATAAAAACTCAAATTCTACGAAAATTTAGAAAAACAAATCTAGTAAAATATTACGCAAATACATATAATTAATATATGTTTAGGTTTATGTTGTTACGTGAGCTCATAAGAGCAAAAGGGGAATTTACGGCCTTCCTCTACCCTAGCCCCAAATAACTTATCAACTACAATTCAATTAAAAAATAATTAATGAACAGAACATCTAGAATGGGAGAAGGATATAGACCTCAAATCGCACTTCTAATATTATTTACCAGACCATATTACTTTTCTTTTGTTCTAAATATTTATCTACTACAACTACATATGTATCTAACACTACACTACTTGCCTAAAACTTATTTTGTTATTACTAATAATTTCTTTTGTATAACGATTTTTTTCGTGATTCCTAATTTTCGATAGATAATAATGTTATATTATATTATTTAGATATAGGTAAAATGAAATGATGTTGTTCTTTTTTCTTTTTTTAAGATTAAAAATCGAAGTGTAACAAAAAAAAAAAAAAAAAAAAAAGGCAACCATATGAACATATATCTAACACAAAAAAAATTTATAATTTTGCAAAATAAAGTTCAAAGACTATAAGAAAAAATAATTTAATGTAGTTACTCGGTATTCAGATATTATAGAATCGCTAATTTGGCAAATGAAACCTCAAGTGTACAAAACCTCGGAAACAGGTTGTTTCCAGAGGAGCTTTCTAAATCCTATCAGCCATAACTAGCATCTAACCTTTAATGGACTATATGGATATATAAAAGTATTTATTTATTTTTTATCTTGTTTTAATAACCTATTTCAATCCCAACTGTTTTCTTTTTCCTTAAAACTTAATATAATAACTATACTCTAATTATAAACTATAATCTATTTTATTCTGTTTAAACTATATCTTTCTTCTTTTTCTTTTCTTTTTGCTCATTTATTGCTCTGGTATTATTTGAGCTGGTATGATATATATTTATTGGAAGTATTTAGATCTTCTTATTTGTTACCTGGAACGTAGGAACTCCTTCTTTACTTTAATTTTGTAAGATTGAGGTTAAGAAATCGTCAATAGTTGCCGTTCCCACAAAATTTGTTTTTACCCTGCATCAAAATGATTCTGTTTACTAGATTCCATGCTTTTATTATATTCTTCATTACAGAATAACATATAAGGATAAACGTATAACTTCCCTAAACAAGAATTTATAAAAATATTTAATTAAAATTCACCGTCACTTTATATGTATACGATACGTATCACTCCGGTTTGTTTTAAAATTGCAAACAAATTAAAATAAAAACTTGTTTTCTTTTTCTTCTTGTAGGTTTCTCATAAACTCAATGATCTTTTATATTTACATATTTCTTTAAAATCTTCACAAATGTTAGTAACAATTTAACTATAGCCAACAACTATTATTTTCTCTCTGTTTAGATTTTTATTTGATTCCACATTATTTCTTTCCAAGAAAAAATACGATTCGTCCTTTTCAATTAATGCTCTTATTTTAAAAATCCACAACCCGGTTCACGAAAATCAAAATAAAACGAATAATAAATTCATTCGTAACTTGTTCCTTCTCTATTTCTCATAGTATACATTCAACCACATGATCTGGCAACACCCCATAGTTTTATATTTATGACAATGTAACAGCCCGTCTAGACGTAACATAATATGTAAGATTTTTGTGTCAGAGAGTGTCAAATTCGCTCTCTGAGAGAATTATTTCACGTGTAGATTCAAATATTAGTATTATAAGATGTATTATGAGACTGTTGTGATGAGATTTCTCTACACAACCATCTTATAAGATGAACTGTCAAAAAATTACACATACACGAAAGTTTGCTTGTGTGTGTGCATGTGTATTTTGGAAATTACTGAAAAACAATGTTATTTTGTAAAATTGTTTCCTTTTAGTGTTTGTTTTAAATGTTAAAAATCATTTTTATAAAAATTGTGTTAAAAAAGTGCGAATTGCTTAAATAAAAAGGACATGTTTACTCTGTAACTGATTGAAAATAATACTATCTTATAGGATTTATTAGAATACGTGTACCCCTTATTTAAGATTTAACATAATATAAACAAAATGTTTACTCTCCTCTGCCGGCGTTATCTCACATATTATATCAGCGTTAATCTCAGTTGTAGACCTGAGGTAAACAATGAGAAATTTAGTACATATTTCGTAACATATGTTGACGAACCAAGGAATACATGAATACTTTTCACTTTGTGTATTTCAATAAATTTATCATTTTACTGGTTTTCTTGATGACATTGGTAAGATGTATCGTTCTCGTTTTTCCTCTTTTCTCATTTCCATTTTCCTCATTCTCCATTGGTTCTGTCCACAATCATAGCTCCATTCAAAATTTATTTATGCATCTTCAGGACAGTTCTCAATGCTTAATGTGGCCGCCGATATAATATTCAAACGGCCGGACAGTTCTTCATGGGAAATGTGCCCGCCGTTTTTACTATATTTAATCCGACGGCCGGATAGTTCTTAATGGGTAATGTATCCGCCATTTTTATAAATATAAAAATAGTTTTTTCGAAAATTTTCTTTTCATTTATATAGACGTAGTTACTTGAACGACTGAGAATGGAGCTCGCAACAATGTTGAAAAAATCATGAAAAATCATTTAATATAATGATTCAACTTGGCAACCTTAAATTTGTAAACATTAAAATTGTTATGTCAAGATATTCTTTGTGAAGAAGCAGAACAACACATGTTTTAATTTTTTTTAGGAAGAATAGTTAAAAAAAATATCTAACATTATAATTCAGATGTAGGGTAAACAAACATTTGCCACTATAAATTTATAAAAGAAAATGGATTCTCGACTAACCCCTCAAGGAATTATTAAAATCCTTACAGAGAATAGAATTAACTTAACATCTTCATCTACCATTGCTCAATTCCGAAGTCAAATAAAATTTTAATTTGGAGATTTCTTATTAAAGCTAAGTTTTTTTTTTTTTTTTAATTATTAAATGAATTTATAGGGAAATCTTATTTTTTATTTTAATTAATTTTGAACAATTTCCTGAGAGAATTTAGGAATATGTGGGTATCTAGCCTTTTTATTTAATGTAAAGCGTAAATTTTAAATACAAATGTTTATAAAATTTACAAGGTAAAATATTAAGGTAATAAAGGAAATATGAAGAATTATCAATCGATGAATTACAAGGTTTAATATAAATTACTTTAAATATATATATATATATATATATATATATATATATATATATATATATATATATTTAACAAGAAACAATTTTACAAAAAACATTTTTTTTAGTAATTTCCAAAATACACGTGAACACACAAACAAACTTTCGTATATGTGTATTTGTTCATCTTATAAGATGGTTGTGTAGAGAAATCTCATCACAACGGTCTCATAATACTTCTTATAATATCAATATTTGAATCTACACGTGAAATAATTCTAACAGATAGCGAATTTGTGACTCTCTGACACAAAAATCTTACATATTATGTTACATAGTGTCTACATTAGAGATTTTTTTATCAAGACAAACGTCAAACTTAAGGTGGCAATAGTTGCACAAAAACAACAATATGGCGTATTCATTACTGTTTTTTATATATGCAGTTTGACAACTGTAACAACCAAAATAATAATCAACTGTTTAACTAAGATTACCTTGTATATATTCGCATTGATTTTGACGTTTGTTTTGATATAAATTTGCCTAATGTAGACACTAGGTTACGTCTAGACGGGCTCACATAATCAGTGTTGCCGTTTTGATTATTTTTAACCAAAATTGATTATTTTCCAATGTGGATATGATCACTTTTTTCCATTTTGGTTATTTTGTTAAATCAAAATTTTATTTTTATTAGTTTTAAAAATGCTATTTTCTCTGTTAAACTTGCCAACAATAAAAAACAATAAGAAAAGAGCGTGCTAAAATTTCGTTACACATTTGAAAACTAAAGGTTCCTATAAATTCCCATTCCAATTTTAATGACAAATGAAGAAAACAATTTAAATCAATAGAAAATATAAAGATTTTCTAATATTTAACTAAAAATTTAAATGTATTGGGAGATATTATATCAGCGTTAATATCAGTTGTAGACCTGGAGTAATATTATTCCGTTTTCACACTAGCGTACAGCTTACACATACGTAACAGCCCATCTAGACGTAACATAATATGTAAGATTTTTCTGTCAAAGTGTCAAATTTGCTCTCTGAGAGAATTATCTTACGTGTATATTCAAATGTTAATATTATAAGAAATATTATGAGATTGTTATGATGACATTTCTCTACACAAAGATTTTATAAGCTGAACTTGAAAAAAATACACATATAAGAAAGTTTTATTGTGTGTGTGCATGTGTATTTTGGAAACTACTAAAAAACAATGTTTTTTTCTAAAATTGTTTCCTTTTATTGATTATTTACATTTTAAAATATATTTTTATAAAAATTGTGCTAAATAAGGACATGTTTACTCTGCGATTGGAAATAATGATATCTTATAAGATTTAGTAGAATACGAGTACCCCTTATTTATGATTTAACATAATATAAACAGAATGGTTACTCTCTTCTGCTGACGTTGTCTCATATATCTTACATAGTGTCTACATTAGATATTTTTTTATCAAGACAAACGTCAAATTTAACGCGAATTTGTGGAAGGTGGCAACAGTTGCATAAAAAAACAATATGGCGTATTCATTATTGTTTTTTATATATGCAGTTTGACAAGCATAACAACCAAAATAATAATCAGCTGTTTAACTAAGGTTACCTTGTATATATTCGCACTGATTTTGACGTTTGTTTTGATATAAATTTGCCTAATGTAGACACTAGGTTAGTAGTAGACTTGGGGTTACAGCCAGCCACAGCCGTTAAAATTTTTCGGCGCAGGTCCCTCAGCTATCAGTTGCAGAGACCTTCGATGAGAAATTTTAACGACTGTGGTTGCTTTTGTAAAATCTGTTGTCGGCGGCTTACAAATTACAAATTTTATATTTTCATGTCGCATTGATTAACATTGTTCATAAAAATATGACGAGATTTTTTCCAGCTGAATTATTAATTCATTGAAAAGAAAGAATATGGGAGTAATCTAAGGATATTTTTGGATTTTTAAATAAAATATTAGAATAATTGTTTGCATATTAGAGTGAGAAATGGTCTGCTCCGATATAAAAACATATCAATTATTAAGATATGCTAAATAAAGGAAAAAGTACAATAAATAATGAAATTTATATCAATTATTTTGATAATCCCAACCACATATCGTTCATTTGGTGCAATATCATAACTAAAAGAAACCCATATTTCGACTTAATATCAATAGTGAATAGAAGTGATTTATAAGCTGACAAAATCTTGCGATTATTAGATTATTAGCAACTGTTAATATTATTTTTTACAGTATTAATATCAAAAATAATCAATTATAAGTCATGAAAAAAGTACATGGTTGATTTATAATTATTTGAAGTTCAAAATGATGCAAATATTTTTCTTTGATATTTAAATACAACATAAATGGCAAATACTACATTAAAATAATAAAAAAGTTTATTTTTTTTACATATTTTGCCAAAAAGAATTTAAAAACGGCGGCTGCTTTTAAGCCAAGTTAAGCCGAAAATTTTACGACGGTGGTGGCTTCCAAATTTTTCTCGGCGGTTCGGCTTAGCCGGATTTTAGCCCTTCGGCGCAGGTTTCTGATCAGCTGTCAAAATTACAAAGAAAAGTAGGGTAAGTTAAGTAGAAGCCGGTAGAATTTCTTTTATCACTTATTTTTTTTTGCAAATAGTCATATAGCAAACAATTCTAGTTTCGTAAATTTGTATAATATTCATTAAACTATCAATTCTTTGCGAACAAATGTAAGTGATAGTGTTATAAGAAAGAAAAATTTAAAACATAATGTCGCCAAATCATTGCGTTTTTGTGCTTCTTTAAACTCTTGAAATTTGGATTTGTTTTCTATATGTATAACGAAAATATATCAATTATAATCAAAATATATATATTATTATATATATTATAATTATATTATGTAGCAATATAATGTAATTACATAATTTAGAAAAATATTTTGTTTTGTGCAAAAATTAGTAAACAAACTTTGTGTAAGACAAATGTAGTTTTCCACAGAATGACGTGTACAATGATTTATTTACAATCATTTTTGGATAGCGGCTTTTGTTTTTGTAATAATTTTTTCTTTTCTTTTTTGCGAGTAGTTGTCCCTACTCATAAAGGAATATTTATTAAACAAATAAATTGATCTAAAGTGTTTTTCGGCAAAGATTTTAACATCAAATTAAAACTTATGCAATTTTGTTTGATTACTTACTTTTTTTACTTATTAAATTTTTTAAGTGCTACCCCAATTATAAGGACTGATTTTGATCCAGTTGTTAACTTGTTAGTTATATTGAGGCTTATAAAATGTAAAAAAATAAAGATAAGGTCTTAATATTTGTTGAAAACTTAATAATTTTATTTTGAGGAAGCCGCATAATCATATATTTCAGATTGTTAAATACAAGGAAAAAGAGCATTCAGAAAATCATTAAAGAGAATTATAATTTAAAGAAATCACCAGGAAACCTATGATTTAATAGTACAATTTATGATTAAAGCCCTACCAAATGTTTCTATAATAGTTCCAACTGCATCGTTTAATGCAATAACTATAATTTTTAAAAATATGGGCAATTTCATATCAATATGATACCAAAGACAGGAAAATATTGACAGTATCAATTTCGTATAGATAAATTAGTCTATACAAAATTGATACTGTCAATATATAATTTTTTGGAAATATTGATCCTAAATCGAGGCATTTTTCAATTTAAGGCCTATTTGTCGAGATTTTAAGGATCCTAACAAAAGTCGATTTTTGGTGGGAAATATAAGTGATCATTTTGGACTTTAAAAAAGGCTAAATGACTCAAAAATAAGGCCAGAAAAAAGCTAATATTTTTTATTTAAAAGATTATAGTAATCGGGTTATATTTCGTATGAAAAATTACCTACCCAATGTTTTGAAGTGATTTCTCGTCATTTTTGAATTATACTTAATACTTTTTTGATTAATCATTTCAAATTGTTTGGCCTATTTTTCGTTTTTATAAGAATCTTTTTTTAGATATATGTATTCACAAATAGTTTCTATGACTAATGATCTTTATTACAAAATAATTATAATTGATTAAGTTCATAAAATGAGTTAAGTAATATTTGATTCTGAAAATGAAGCGCCGTTGGCGAAAATTTTTGTTAGATATAAATTATTACGATTTTTTGTACGAATTGATACACAAAAATGCTTAAATGGATGATTCTGTAAAAATAAAATTAGTAAAAGTATATAAGAAATTATTTTCTTCTTTATTGAAATGCTAAAATTTTAGCCTTTTTAAGGCAATTTAAAGAATTAAAAAAAGGCTAGAAAAAAAGCTAGAAGCTAAAACAAAAATTTTGAGGCTGAAAGCAAAATAAAAAGGCTAGATTTGGCCTTAAAAAGGCTAAACTGGCAACACTGTTGATCACAAATCGAGGCTTTTTTAATTTGAGTACTATTTACTGAGATATTTACAATTTCAGATTTGTTAATTTTTCGTACGAAAATCTATATTAGGAAGGAAATATGAGTGATCACAAATTGTGGCTTTTTTCAATTTTCAATTTTCAGATATTAACGATTTAAGATTTCATAAGAAAAACTGATTTTTGGTAGAAAATGAAGTGATCACAAATCGAGGCCATTTTTATACCGTGCACCACCAGAGGAGGTTGGGGATTTGTAAATCGCTTTCTGAGTCGATTTAACGATGTCCGTCCGTCGGTGTAGGGCATCATATAGTCGGTCATGATAGACTATATTTTTCTAACTTGTTTCAATTTGACTAGTTTTTTTTTATAAAAACATTAATTGGCCGAAAATATAAGTAATAACAAATCCAGGCCCTTTTTTCAATTTAAGGCCTATTTACTAAGATATTAGCGATTTAGGATTTATTGAGTTCAATTTCGATTTTTCCAAATCGAAATTTGGTGGAAATATTAAAAATCGTGGTCGTTTTATTAAATTTGAGTTCTATTTAATAAGATATTAACGATTAAGATTTTTTGAGTTTTTAATTGATTTTTGATAGGAAATATATGTAAGGGCAACCAAAAATATGGTCTAAGAAAATGTTTTCTGCGCATAAAAAAATGCTCTTGGAAAATATGACCATGAAACTAAAAAACATGCTATTAAAATATATTTTTTTCTGGCTGAATTTAAATTATTTACTATTCATGTTAAAAATAAGCAGAATCTGGAAATTTTTTCTTTCGATTTATAAAATGAAAATTAATAGGGTAACGGATTTAAAAATCGTCTGTTAAAGTAAAAGGAAATTTTCACTAATGGCAAATTACGTAAAAAATACTATTGGGTGCAAAATATGCAAAATTTTTTTCTTACATTTAAAGTATGTAAAATTATGCTCTCAAGTATAAAATATTCAAAAATATTAAATTACATATTTTTGAATATTTTATTGCTAAAATATGCTTAAAAATAAGGATTTTCTATGAAAATATGACGAAATATATGCAAAAATATGCTGTTATGACCAAAATATGCAAAAATATGTCATAGCAAATCGATACCAAAATTTTTAAAATTGTCTGAAACATATAAATAACAAAAAGTTTGTTCAATTTAAAGCCAAAGTAAAAATATTACTTTGCATGTTTTTGGTTGCCCTGTTGATAATAATCGAAGCCCTTTTTCAATTTAAGGCATATTTACTAAGATATAAACGATTTAAGATTTCTTGAATTTTACATAAGAAAATCGGTTTCTGGTAATATGACCTCAAATCGAGGTCCTTTTTGCGAATTAATTCCTATTGGCAGAGTTATTTACGATTTTTCTTTTAAATTTTCTCATAAAAATTGATTTTTGGTGAGAAATTATTGAAATTGTGCTGATGCATTTCCTTCCTAAGCGACGACTAATATTTAGGTCTATAAACGCAACTATGAGGAGGAAAAAATACTGTAAATCAGATAATATATATTGCTGCCTAATTCCCGGCTAACATTAGCATTTTTGCAACAAACAAGTTAAAGGATTTTTTGTATTTTTTCTAAAGCTATTGGTTATTTTTGTTACATGTTTTTGATAAATTTGACAATAATAAAAAATCATAATTTCACAAAACTGTTTATAAATTGTTTATAATAGAAGAACTTTAAGGCAATAAATTTAATCTAATATTGTTCATATATATATATATATATATATATATATATATATATATATATATATATATATATATATATAGTTCCTATTGTTCATAAGTATGTAATTCTTTTTGTTTATCTTATTGTAGAATTTTTAAATTTTCTATATATTATTAATTTAGACATTTTGTTTTCTTTTAGTGACGCAAAACTCTAATTAATATTTGTGATAATGCGTATGGCAATATTTTTATTAATATTTTGCATATTTCATAATGGTTTTGGAGTAGATCCAACAAATTTCAAAACATGTGAACAAAGCAGTTTTTGCAGGTAAGACTCAAAAAAAAAAAAAAAAAAAATCAATTTATACTCATAATATTCTATTATAGACGTTGTCGTAAAATACAACCTGGAAATTCTAAATTTGCCTTGGCCCCTGGTTCTATGAACACCTATTCAAATGCCATTACAGCCGATTTGATTAACAAGGATAATAAACATTTGTTTGTTTTCAAATTAGAGGCTTTAGTGGTAAGTAAAGTTTATTAATTTATTTTAATAAACCTTAATATTTATTCTATTATTTTTTATTTCTTTTAGAACAACAGATTCCGCATTTTAATTGATGAGAAAACTCCCCTGAAGCCTCGTTACAAAGTAGAGCATGTCTTAGTAGGTGAACCCCAGCCCGAAACGTAAGTTTGTATAAAAATTAATAATTTTTATAAAATTAAAATAAATTATTTAAATTTCTTTTCTCTTAGTTTAACCGTTGAAAAGGAAGATCGTTCTGAAATCGTTTTAGTTTCTGGCTCTAACAAAGTTGTGATAGCTGCTGATCCTTTCCGTGTTGATTTCTTTGAAAACAATGTTTTAGTTGTTTCTGCCAATGCTAGAGGTTTAATGAATTTCGAACATTTACGTCCCAAACCTCAAGCAAATCCCGAAGAAAATCTAGAGGGTGAAGGAGAAAATAAAGAGAAACAAGTTTCAAATACTCCAGAAGATAGTGATCCTGGTGCTTGGGAAGAAAACTTTAAATCACATCACGATTCGAAACCTTATGGTCCCGAAGCTGTAGCTTTAGATTTCTCTTTCCCTGAAGCTGAAGTACTCTTTGGTATACCAGAACACGCTGATAGTTTTGTATTGAAATCGACATCGGGTACAGATCCTTATCGACTGTATAATTTGGATGTTTTTGAATATATTATTGAGAGTAAAATGGCTTTGTATGGTTCTGTGCCAGTGTTATATGGTCATGGGTAAGTAGTAGTGAAAACTTGCAGTTGCGTTAATTTAATAAAAAATTTTTGTAAAAAAAAATGTTTTTATTGAATTTCTTTAGAGCTCAACGTACTGCTGGTGTTTATTGGCAAAATGCTGCCGAGACTTGGGTAGATACCTACACCGCCGAAACTAATGTTGTCTCTTCTATTGTCAAATTTGTTTCCGGTTCTCGTAAAGTTGATCCCCCCGCAGCCCATTTTATGTCCGAGTCAGGTATTATTGATGCCTTCATCTTGATGGGTCCCACACCTATGGATACATTCAAGCAATACACCTCCCTTACTGGTGCTGCTAACCTACCACAACTCTACACTTTGGCTTACCATCAATGTCGCTGGAATTACAATGATGCTAAAGACGTTGAAACTGTTTCCACTAAATTCGATGAATATGATATTCCCATGGATACTATGTGGTTGGATATTGAATATACCGATGGTAAAAAATACTTTACTTGGGATCAATTTAAATTTGCTGATCCTTTGAGTATGATTAAAAATCTTACCGATGTTGGCCGTCATTTGGTGATTATTATTGATCCTCATATTAAGCGTGATAGTGGTTATTTCTTCCATAATGATTGTACCGACAAGGGTTATTATACTAAATTGCGTGATGGCAAAGACTATGAGGGTTGGTGTTGGCCTGGTTCGGTTAGTTATCCAGATTTCTTCCGTAAAGATGTACGTGACTATTATGCTGAGCAATATATGTTGTCCAAATTTAAGACAGTTACTTCGGATGTCATGTTCTGGAATGATATGAATGAACCTTCGGTGTTTAACGGACCTGAAGTTACCATGCCTAAAGATTTAATTCACCATGGTGAATGGGAACATCGTGATGTACACAATTTATATGGTCACATGCATATCATGGGCACTTATGAGGGTTTGATTAAACGTGATCCCAACCAGAGGCCTTTTATCTTGACCAGAGCTCACTTTGCTGGTTCTCAACGTTATGCCACTATTTGGACTGGTGACAACATGGCCGATTGGGGCCATTTGCAACATTCTATTAAAATGTGTTTGTCTGAAGCTGTTGCCGGCTTTTCGTTCTGTGGTGCCGATGTTGGTGGCTTCTTTGGAAATCCCGATGCTGAACTATTTGAAAGATGGTATCAGACTGGTGCTTTTCTACCCTTTTTCCGTTCCCATGCTCACATTGATACTAAGCGTCGTGAACCTTGGCTCTATCCCGAAAAGACCCGTCTAGTAATTCGTGACGCTATACGCAAGAGATATTCTTATTTGCCTTTGTGGTATACCATGTTCTATGAACATGAAATTGATGGCAGCCCGGTTATTAGACCTATATTGGCTCATTATCCTAAAGATAAGGATGCTTTTGCTATTGATAATCAGCTATTGTTGCAAGATCGTATATTATTTAGACCTGTAATGCAACAGGGCGTTAACAAAGTTGATGTTTATTTTCCGGCTATTGATGATAAGAAAATTGGGGATTTGTGGTATGATGTGGATACTTTACAGAAATACGATAAGGCTGGTAAAGAGACTATACAAGTTGATGAGTATAAGGTGAGTGGCATTTTGAGTTTTTATGTATGTATGTATGTATGTATGTATGTATATTATTTGAATTTTTTGGCCCACTTGAGATATTAACAATTTAAGATTTTTTCATATAAAAATCTATTTTCGGTAGGAAACATAAGTGAGAACAAATCGATTCCTTTTCGAATTGAGGCTTATTTACGAAGATACTAGCTAATACCCGGTGCGCTTTGCTGCCCGCTTCGTTGTGTACATTACGCATATTGATATGATAGTTGTTCTCTCAAATTGTGAAATATTTTACTCATTTAAATATGCCAAACTTTTGCTTAAACCTACCTGACTGTTTTTCCCTCACCATCACACCGACTTTACTCCTCTTTGTCCTTTAAACGTAAAATTACTAAAAAATATTGGTTCAAATGATACTTAAAGATCCAAAAAAGTACCATCATTCATTTTTTACCCGGTGTTCTAATTTTCAGAAAGTAACAAACACCTGTATTCTGTTTTTGAGCAGTACCAACATATATGTTTCACCTCCTAAATACTCTTAATTTTCAGAGAGTACCAAAACATCTGTCTGTTCTTTTATTGAGCAGAGAGGAATGAGGTTGAATTTGTTTTTCTATATTTTTATTAGTTTAGGATTTAGTGTAACGAAAATGGTCCCTTTGGATTTCACGCCTTTTTAGGACGTAAACGTTTGAATTTTCAAAAGGTACAAAATTTGTATTTGGTCTTTCTTTATATACAAAAGAAGACCACATAAATTTTTTCATAAGTTTCATACGTTTGATATAAAGAGTACATGTTTAACCCATTTTTACCATACAGACTTGTTGAATACATTTTTGATAAAAATAAAATTTTATTCTGCACATTTTATAAATAAAGATGTGAGTAAAATATTTTTTTCTAGACTTTATAGATCGGAAGATATCATGTTACAAAATTTATACCGTTTTGCTCCTTTTTACCCCCTTAACATTCGAATTTCCAAAAATCCCTCGTATTCATGGGGAGAGGTACCGTTGATTAAAATTTCATACATCATACTACTACCTTCTTTCAGTAATGTTTTTATTTTATATACATATAGATTTAATGTTTCTATATTCAATATCACAGAAAATTATAAAGTACCATTCGAAGAACAAAAAAAGTACCGTAAAATTTCCCCTTGTAAATTCTTACTCAAATAGGAAAATTTATCTTTAATTTCATGTTTCTGGTTTCAATATTATTATATTATTCTAATTCATTAAGTTCATAGTGCACTAAATACAAAAAAACCATTGAGCAGTACTTTCCTTTATTTCTTATTCATTCTGAATAATGTTAACTAACTATTACACCGGTATGTTTATTTATCGAAAATTAGAAAAGTTAGAAAAGTACTACTCTATATGTATATGTTCATAAATAGAAAATATGTTCTCTTAAAAAAGTACCAGAAATAGGAACGGTTTTTATCGCTTAAACGTTCGTATCTCCAAAAAGTACCAAATTTGTATTTGTCATTTTTCGATAAGTTACGCATATAATATAAACTCTATTTCTATGTTTTGGGGTTTAAAATATACATAGAACAGTACCAAAATGCAGTTTTTATCCATTTTCTCCCTAAAAGAGATGAATTTTAAAAAAGTATCAGACCCATCCGCTTATTTTTTAAATTAATAACGACGGATATTATATTTTGCTTGTATTTACTTTAGTTTTTGAGATATAATGTTACAGAATTTACCAGTTTTTACCCTTTTTTTACCCCCTAAATATTTGATTTTCTAAAAATCCCTTCTTAGTAGATGTATGCGGTAGGGGACAAACCTAAAGCCTAGGTTTCATACCTCTACCATTTGTCTTTTGTGCTGGGCGATGTTGAATCAGTCAGTCACTCAGTAACGTTATTCTTTTATATATATACTAGTATTTATTCCGCTACTGCTTTAGCGGACTTGTAGGTCTTCTACATAGACCAGATATAAACTTGGAAACTTTATTTATTTAGAAAAAAAAAAAAAAAAAACAAATTGTACAGCCAAAATGAAAAAAACAAAAATTACACTATAAAATTAAATTATAACCTCTAAAAATTAGCAATATGCATATATTTCTATTCTAATTTCATGCCTCCAGGTTTATACTTAAATAAGGAACACCTAAGGATTGAGGTATCGTATAACTACGTTACCTGCTTAATTAAACAAGACTGGATACCAAAAATCTACCGAAGTAAAGATATTTTGGCGGAGATATACGTATTATTTCTATAAGGTTTTAAATATTTTGGTTATAAAAGTACTGAAAAGTAAAATTTTTAATCCCAAATAATAGGATTTTCAAAAAGTACATAATACGTTTTAAAATTTATTTCTATGTTTTTTAATTTAGAAAAACCGTAGGTTATCAATAAAGTACCAATATAAATTTTTTACATTCTAAAGGCTCGAAGCTTCAAAAAGCACGAAATTATTTACGAATGAATTTTTTATACCTGCGTTTGTAGGCTCAAAACTACGATATCCAATTATTCGTGTTTTCATATTAATCGGTTAATTCGACAAATAATTATTCGGGGTTAAAAGCTGATCGGTTAATAACCGAGTAATGGTAACTTATTCGATTAACCGGATAGCCTTAGTAACATATGTAAAATATATAAATAACACTAATTATAGTATTTAATCTACTGAAATAGTTATTTAGAAACATAGATCAAATTCTTTCACAAAGAGTTAATCTTATCAGTTCTTTCGCCCATTTCTATGAAAAATTGCATTTTTTCACCTAATACTACAAAATATTCTATCATAGAATCATATATATTTAATTTCATATTTCTTAGTTAATTATAAAAAATTTAAAAGGTACTATTTGAAGAACAAAAAAGCACCACAAAGTCCTATCTTCGGATTCTCACTCACTCAGGACCATGTGTTTAATTTAATGTTTCTAGGTTAAATATTACAAAAAAACTTAAAAAGTACCATTTGACAAAAAAAGTATCATGAAGTCTCTTCTTGAGGATTCTTGCTCACTTAAATCCACGTATCTCTTCTTCATTATTATAGAAAATTTTGAAATTACCATTAGAGAATCGAAAAAGACTTTTCATACCCAGGTCTGCTTATATTTAATTTCATGTTTCTACGTTCAACAAGTAGATAATTCAAATAGTACCATTTGAAGAACGAAAAAGTACCGCAAAGTTTCATTAATGAATTCTTACTCACATAAGAACATGTATCTTGAATTTCATGCTTCTAGCTTAAATATTATAGGAGATACGAAAAGTACCATTAGAACAACGAAAAACTATCAAAACGTTCCTTCATATTTGCTTACATTTACTTAGGCTCATGTTTCATATTAAATTTCAATATAGTACCAGACACCTGTCCGATTATTTTTTTAAGCGAATAACGATAACAATTAAATTTTTTTGTATCTGTATTAGTTTAGCAGGTATAATTTATCTGTTTTTACTCTTTTTAACCCCCAAACATTTGAATTTCCAAGAATCCCTTCTTAGTGGATATATATATATATATATATATATATATATATATATATATATATATATATATATAAAGATTGATTAACGATTTAAGATTTTGGGATTTTTTCATACAAAAAGAGATCTTTAGCAGGAAATATGAGTGATCATAAATCCAAGCTCTTTTTTTTATTAGGAGATCTATTTTATGCGATATTTACGATTTAAGATTTTTTGAATTTTTTTATAAGAATACGGATAGTTGGTAGGAAATATAAATGATCACAAATCGAAGTCCTTTTTTCAATTTGAGGCCTATTTACTGAGATATTAACTACTTAAGATTTCTGGTGTTTTTCATATAAAAATCGATTTTTGAAAGGAACAAATCGATACTTTTTTTTATTTGGAGGTCTATTTAATGAGATATTTACGATTGAGATTTTTTTGGTTTCTTCATATACAATTCGATCACAAATCTGGACCTTTTTCGATTAAGTTCTATTTACGAAGATATTAACGACTTAAGCTTTTTTTGCGGGAAATGTTAGTGATCACAAATCCAAGTATTTTTTTCGATTTAAGTCTTATTTTCTGAGATATTGATGACTTCAGATTTGCCAAAAAAAAAAAAAAAAAATAAAAACATCCAAATGCTTTAGTTAGATAACTTAGGGACAGATATGATAGAAACACTGTCGAAATTTAATATTTTTATTTAACACTTGCCTTTATTTCACACAAAACGTAAGTCATATAAAAAAACGTTAACTCCACAACAAAAAACCATTTTCTTTTCAGATTCCCGTTTACCAACGTGGCGGCTCCATTGTACCCAAAAAAGAACGTATACGTCGTGCTGCTACCCTCATGAAGAATGATCCCTACACACTTGTCGTCTGCTTAGATCGTAATGGCAAAGCGGAAGGTACTCTCTACTTGGACGATGAGAAATCTTTCGATTATCGTCAAGGAAAATTTATCTATGTAAACTATAAATTCGATGGTTCCAAATTAACTAATCACTTTGTAAAACCACCCAACTATGATTCAAAATCATGGATTGAACGTATAGTTCTAGCTGGTCTCGAGCGTCAACCTAAATCTGCTACCATTACAGTTGATGGTGTAACACAAGAGCTAGAGGTTTTACCGTATGAAAAGGGTTATGCTGTACGTAAACCTGCTGTAGCTATATACAAAGATTTTGAAATTAAACTTAATTATTAGAAATAATTTAAAATGTATTTTAATGTTTCTCACTACTAAAAAAAAAAAAAAAAAAACAAATTTATGTAATGTAGTAATTTAAATCTAAATTTTGTTTTAAAAACATAATTGCAATTTTACTCAATTCCAATTTATTTTTTCTAAAAAGATATTTTTTAATTTTTATGTTCTGTAATTTTTAAAATATATTTTCCATTGCCTACAAAATAACTCTCATAAATCTCTCTTTAAGGAGGCAGCAGAATTTAAAATTTGTGGCTAAAATAAAATGACATAAAACATTATTAAAAAAAAACAACAAATCAACAAGTGTTTTGCTTTCCAAGAATTATTTTATTTATTTATTTATTTTTTTTGTTTACATCAGAGCTTCTTGGAATTTCTCCGTTTAACAGAAACCGCAGACTCATAATCAAGCACCACCTACACTGGAAATGCTGTTGTAACATTGTTGCTTTTTTATTGGCAACGTTTTGGTTTCTTTTTTATTATTTATGAAAATTGTGGGTGATTTTACGTAAACTACTTTTGTGTTTCACGTTATGAGTAATTAAGGGCTATGGCTATGACTTGCGCACTTGTTACTACAACAAAAGAAAAGTTTATCAAATGTTATATTAGTTACAGAGTTTAGTTAAATTTAGCTGCTTAAGAGGTAGGACGATATGGACTTAGATAAAAATGTAATTTATTCCCATATAAAAATAAATTCTTATCGAGGCCCTTTCTTCGATAAGAGTCCTAGTTGTAAAGATGTTAAGGATTTAAAATTTTTTTTTAGCTATTCATAAGAAAATCGATTTTTAGTAGCAAATATGAGTGATTCACAATTTGAGGCACACTTACTGAGATATTAACAATTTAAGATTTTCTGAATTTTTCGTACGAAAATCGATATTTAATAGGAAATATCAGTGATTACAAGTCGAGGTCCTTTTTTCAATTTGAGGCCTATTTACTGACATATTAACGATTTAAGATTTTTGGAATTTTTCATATGAAAATCGATATTTGGTAGGAAATTTGAGTGATCACAAATCGAGGTCCTTTTTACAATTTCTGAGATATAAAGGATTTTAAATTTTTTAAATTTTTCGTACGAAAATTTATATTTTATAGGAAATATAAGTGATCACAAATCGAGGCCCTTTTTCAATTTCAGGCATATTTACTGAGATCTTCACTTTTTAAGATTTTTTGTATTTTTCAAAAGCTGATATTTGGTAGGAAATATGAGTGATCACAAATCGAGGACTTTTTCAATTTCAAGCATATTTACTGATAACGATTTATTATTTCTAGCATTTTTCTTAAGAAAATCGATATTTGGTAAGAAATATGAGTGATCACAAATAGAGGCCCTTTTTTTAATTTGATGCCTATTTACAGAGATATTAACGATGTAAGTAAGGTTTTGTGAAATTTTCATAACAAAATCTGATATATTAGCGATAAAAAATGTTTGATTTTTTCATGAGATTTTTGTGGAACTACGTTTTAAATGATATTTGTAGGACATATTTTTTAGTATTTTTTAGGCTTTACATATTTTATTTACTTATATATATATATATATATATATATATATATATAAATTTCTGATGACAACGTCTCTGTTTATTGGAAATATTTTTGTTTTAATTGGGAAATTTCTTGAGCTTAGAGGATGTCCAAAGGAATTTTTCTTACAGACCAGGGAAAAATACAAATTCAATTTATTCGTGACAAAGGCTGTTATAACAGAGAAATTGGACGAAAAATTAACTGTTCGGAAGGAGTTATTCGAGGCTATTTTAAGAAATGGGAGAAATACAGAGTGCGGAAACTAACAAAAGGTAATCAAAAATTAATAAAAAGGCAAATTAATAAAGTAAAAAAAGGAGATGGAAATATGGATGAAAATGCAACCAATCTAAATCGCGGTTTAATGAACATAGTATTGCACTATTGGACTGGCCGGCTTATAGTTCGGATTTAAATTGAATGAAGATATATATATATATATATGAATTTACATCATCACGTTTGTATTGTTCAATTATTATGTTTTATCTAAAGCAATAACTTTATTATCTTAAATTTTTGTTATTGGCTATAAATTTATTTTATTCAGCATATTTCTAGCTTAATTACACTGTGGCATTGTTGGTTATTTTCAATTAAATTTCCATTAGGCCATAAACAACAACAATGATTACAACAATAACAACATAGACACTAACAACACCAATAATATTATAAACACATACATTCGTTTATAATGATATTCAGTGGGGAAAACATTTCATGATTTTACTGTGCAGGCCTTTACGGGGCTCTTCTATTTCTTTTCCAGAAAATTTAATTTATAGACTATTTCATTTTTTTTTTTTTATTTAAGAACGTATTTTTGGATGCCTTTTTTTAACTTCTTCTTCTATTCTAGAAAAGTATGCTTTTTGTAAATAATAATTTAGTTAGGTATAATATTGGAAGGCCTTTCTATATGTCCTTTTCACTACAGATTTTGCCCTTCATTTACATATTCGTACATATAAACAAATATATACAAATGAAGCAAAAAGTCAATGACGGTAGTCAGCAGTCAGTGAGCCACAATTAACAGCAACTACAATAACAAGAACAATAACAATAATAATTTAAATTGAACTTAATGTATGTGTTAGAATATAATAGAATAATAATGGTTGATGATAGGACTAAAAAACATTTATAAGTTGGTTTTGAATTTTTTATAAATAGCAAAAATTTTTTTTAGTTAACACTAAGTTCAACCAAATGTATAGGATTATTAGTAGATCAATATTTAATAAAATTTTTCCATTTAAATGCATCCAAAGTTTAATAAATATTCTAAAGGCTATAATTTTAAGGGTCAGACTATTAGTTTCGTATAAAGGAAAAGAAAAATTGTTTTATAGTGTTGCAAGTACCCTCACCAGCTTTAATAGTGATAATATGTGGTTAAATTTATAATGATGTATATTGTTTGATTGTCTGCTCGTATAACATTATATTTATGTATGTATTAATGACAACACCCTTACAAATAGGCATTTATATATATGAGTATATGTGTGATTATTTTTTATAAAACCAAATACATGTTTTTAAATGTGTCAAATTTAACTTAAAACAAATTAAACAATTATCTTGGATTATTGTTAAACATTGCTTTAAATGAAACTAATTTATATGAATAAATATACAAAAAAAAAATAATAATAATAATAAAATAAAATAAAAACAAATAAATAAATCGATTTTAAAATAATAATTGTAATAAAGTTTTAAATTGAATTTAATTAAATTATTAAACTATTAGACAATAATTAATATTACAAATCAAATGTACAATTACAAGAAGGACAACATGTTGTATGAGTTATAAGAAATTTAAATAATAATTATATGCTGCAAAATCTCTATGATAAGATTTAAACATAAATTAATCTCATATGCAGGGACAGGAAGTTCATGCACTTAAAAGTCGTGTTTTAGGAGCTTTAAACAAGCTTGTTTTTGTTAATTTTTTAATTTTTATTAAATAAACAATATAAAATTTCAATTCAGCGTCATACTAAATTAAAAATAAATACGTATACAGCGAATATAAATATAATTAAATATTTTTATTTACATAAATAACATAGTTTGTTCTATATTTTAAAATGTAATATTTTAAAATGTGGAAATCGTTTATTATTTCTTCATCTGAATCTAAAATTGCAATAAACTTCTTTTACTGACTGTTGTCTCCATGATAGATTGATTTTTCTAAAATATTATTAAGTTCTCTCAGATCGAACAGTCTCATTGGTAGCTTATTTAAATAAATTCATCAATGTATGATTGGTTTATAAAAATGGACGACATCGGAAACAAATGTTTCATATGCATAACTCGATACTAAATGATCTACTTCTGACCTCAAATGTATGATTGGAAATTCTACCGGAGAGGCTGTATTTATCTCTGTGTTTTAGGCTATCCAAGTGCTGAACTTTCTTCAACGAGCTTGTCGAATATTTTACAGAGCATTATTTCTCTATTTGTTTTAAAACTTTCCTTGTTTTTCTATATGCAATTATTTGATATTTTCATTAAAAATAAATATGTTCTTAATTGACAATTATAACCTTCAATGTCAAGCATCGTTTACAATAATCAATGTTCTTCTGTGATTGTTAGTTTTTAAAAATTAACTCTCTATATTATTTTTAAATATTTAAAAAATTTTGAAAAATAAATTTAAGTCCCTTTATTAAAAGTCCACTGAAGATATTTAGTTTACATAGTTCTAGGAGTAAAGGAAAAAAATATGCATTTGCATGAACTTCCGATCTTTGCTCATATGTAATGGTAGTTATGTGTGTATATAAATATGTTTTTTTTTTAGCCTTTTTCACTTTGCTAATTTATCAAATCCCTTTGAAATAAAAATACATAATCCTTGCTATTAAAATTTAAATTAAAATAAGTGTGGTTTATTTATGTTTATATGAAAACATACATTTCTAAATATTTAGAAATTGTGTATAATTCTTGTTGTAGTTTTTTTTTTTTTTTTTTTTTTTTTTTTTGGTAAGTGAATGCAAATTCACTTTTCAGTTATAGTTGAGAGCAAATGTTTTAAGTGTGTCTGGGCAAAAAGTGTGTTAATTGGTTTGAAAAGAACAAAACCAAACAATTAAAACTCTTCGTAATATGTATGTTGGTAAAAAGTATCTTGTATGTACTTAGCAAAAAAAAAAAAAAAAAAAAAAGAAAAAAAATATCATGAAAAATTGTTATATGGTTTATGTTTGAAATATAAAATGTTTTATGCCGAAATTAAAATAATTAGTAACTAGTGGTATATTTGAGTTTAAATGAATCTTAGAAAATAAAATACTTTTCTTTTATTTTCATAACATAATCTGCTACAATGAAAAACCACTCGAGAAGTGATTTAGCATAAGTTATAGACCTTCTTGAGGACATAAAAATCAGTTTTAAAAATTACCAATACACCCTCCAAATTTTGAGTGTTTGCTCAAAAATCTGTTTTGAATTAAAATTTTCTGTTGATTTTTTCTTTTTTTATTTATTCTTCAATGAATTATGAGCCAATGAGGCCAAGTTTATTCAGTAACACAATTGACAACAATAATTCTAAAAATTCTTTTCTAACTTTTTTAGAAATTAGAATAATCAAGCTTTTCATTTGCATTTGTTTTCGTTTTGGTTAAATATTAAACGAAAATTTTTATTTATAAAAAAACAAATTAACTGCAATTTATTATACATTTTTCTATATAAACCAATACTACAATGTTATAATTTTTAAAGAAATTTTTGTTATAAATATAAAAAGTTTTAGATTTTAAAATTGGACAAAAAATTGTATAAGTTATTCGATTTTATTTGGAATAGTTTACTAAAAGTTTTCATACATTTCTCAATTTTGCGCCATAAAGTATGCAGTAAATAAAAATATCAAATAAAATAATTTGTCTTAAAATGTATGAAGAACTATTTGCTCAAGTTTAGAAAATGTTTAATAACTTTTTGTCTTTTTATTCTAAACAAAAAATGCACATTTTAGAAAAGAAAAGGGAAATAAAAACTTAAAATTATCTTAAAATTTATGGAGCAACAAGGCCCTTATTGCAGCAACTACCCTCAAAAAAGTTTTTACGTTATATTCCAACATTTTGAAGGTGTTTAGAAATTTTTGAAAATTGGATTGTGATGTAATCAAGAAGATGTACAGCCCACATTGTGTCTTTTTTTGGAGTGAAAAAGGTGTAATTTTATAGCAGAGTATTAGAATATTGATTAAACTTTTATAATAAAGATAAATGTAATCAATGAAAATGAAACACGTTTATGCTGCCGACTAAAATTTTGTTTGGTTAACTTCCCGTTTTTTATGTTTTTTACTGTTGAACGATTTAATTTTAAAGAATTTCATATTTGTTTTTAAGTTCGTCATAGAAATTAAAAGAAATTAAGATTGTAACCATTTTATATACTATTTTAATTTGATTCTTATAATAAGGACACTGCAACGTATAAATTTTATAAAATTATTTCTTATACAACGTATAGTCTTCTGCATAGTATTATCTTTATTCATACATTTGATCAGTGTTGATAGGAGGTGAGAAAAAGAGGCTAAATTATACTTTAAAATGGTCAGAAATGGCTGAATGTCCAAAAAATTAAAACCGGAAAAAGGCTAAAATTTGTTATTTTTTTTTCTCACTAGATGTTGATATTTTTTGTAAAGATATATTGTAATAAATTTCTAAATAAAACATAGAACCGGTGTTAGCAAAATTACCCAATGAAAAATTGAGCACAAATTTGGGTTATATTTCCTATAAAAAATGACCCAATGTTTTGAAGTGATTTGTCATTTTTGAATTATAATTCCTTTTTAATTAATAATTTCAAAATTTTTTGGTGATTTTTCGCTTTTATAAAAATTTTTTTTAAAATTATATTTATGAATTTGTAGTTTCTATGGTTAATGAAGTTTATTAAAAAATAATTACAATAATAGATTAAGTAAGTTCATAATGAATTAAGTTATATTTGAAGAAGGAAACATCGCTGGCGAAAATTTGTGAAATATAAATAATCTCGATTTTTTGTGAGAATTAATACACACAATTCTTAAATGGACGATTCTGTAAAAATAGAATTAGTAAAAACAAATAAGAAACTATTTTCTTTTTTTTTTGAAATATTAAAATTTTAACAACTAAAAAAGGCTAGAAGAAAGCTAGAAACTAAAATAAATATTTTGAGGCTAAAAGAAAAATAAAAAGGCTAGATTTAGCTAATATTTCTCAAAGAGATAAATAATTTTGTAGCAGGTATGATTCTGAGGAATAAATATGATATCCCAAAATAAGAACTACGCACGAACAAATTCGTAGACAATTTAAGGTTTAAAACCTTTATTATTCACAAAAAAATCTTTAAATTGTTTACATTTAATATTACTCTCAGCAACTATGTACTAAATTATATTATAATGTCATAATTAATTTTTCTTTAAATGCAAATTGAACAAAATTCGTTCAAACATATAAATTTATTATTGAAATACATACAAAACATATATAAATAATTATTAAAAATGCAATTGAGTTAGAAAATACAGTATTTCCAGTTATAAAAAATACAAAGAATTTACGATCATCGAAAAATTCCTGATTACCGAAAAGTTGATTTACAGACTGTAGGATCGCAGACAAAATAATACGAATTGTAAAAGAAAATCTCTATATTTATTTGATGATTTATTCTTCAAATTTCTTTGCATCTTTTATCAGAAAAATTAAAAAAAGCTGGGCTGAAGCCCACGAAGTAAAATAAGTTCCTAATATGAACGCTAGAAAAAATGTGAAGACAAAAGAAAGAATATTATTGATATTTTTTTGCAAAAAACTGAATACTGCTAAAGGATAATAAAAAATAAGTGTTGGCGACATCCTGGCCATGAATTTAATATCACAGATGTCATAGGAAATGTATCAGATAAATATCGTATAAAAAATCTAAATTGTCGAATAAACTTTTGGTATGGCAAGATATTTATAGATGTGGGGAAAAAGCATTTCATTCACGCAGAGAAAAAATATGGTTGTGGCAACCATAATCGAAGAGCAACATGTTATGATTGGATTATACGATTGCTTTAAAAGTTTTATGATCATAAATAATAACAAATATGAACATTATATTCATAAAATTATCTAACTTTTCATTTTTGCATTTTGTATTTAAATGTCTTACCACGTTATGATCCGGTTTTATTATATTATGATCTGATTTTCTAATATTATAATTTATATTCATCATAATTCATACTCAAAATTACTCATAACGTGTTTCATATTTATCTTCTTATGATCAATCATTATTTGTTCATTAATTACTTTTAATAAAGTATTTATCATATGTTATCATATGTTGCGCAAGATGATACAAAGATACTATTTACTAATAGTAGTTAATTAATATCTCATATTGTTTCAATTACATCAAATATAATCGAACCTTGTCTACATATTTTTATTCATATATTAACTAAATGGGAATTATAATGAATTTATTTTTTTATTTAAGCAAAACACAATATGGTTGAGAAACAAATATTTAAACCAAAGTATGTTTAAAAATAAACAAATTATTAATTTTTATATAGCTAACATATTATATTTATTTGTAATATTTTATAACTTTTATAATAAAAATATTTTGGCATATTTATCATATTTTTTTTTTTGGTAAAAATATAATATATTTCAGTAAACTATATTAAAATATTTAATTGCGATCTCCACAAAATAATACAATTTAAACATAAGTGTTAATATCATGAACACAATGTTATTGAAGGTAATTATATTTTGTTTCCGATTGTTTCTGCAAACATAATATTGCGACGTAATATATAATAATACCGCAACCATGTTTTTTCTCTGGGTGTTCATAACAAATGACACTTTTAATAAAGAAATATATGCAAATGAGTGCCATCAGAAAAGATTCCTTCCTATCATTAGAAAACACAACAAATTCTAATTTTTTCTGACCTGATCATTCTTCTCATCATTATCACAAAAAGTAACTGAGTGGTATCAAACAAACAAATGGTGTTCATATATACTAAAAGAGGCCAATTTACTAAACTGTCTAGAACTGTCTGAAAACATAATAAAGCTTTTATGGATGTGTATTCCAGAAAATATTAAATATTTTATTAAAAATGAATATTTTTTTAATTAAAATTTTAATATACTTAATAATCGCCTTTAACAAAACCAAAATTTTAAAGAGACTGATCTATTGGTTTCTTTTTTATAAGGTGAGTTGTATGTACTAAATTTTTCGTGCGCAGTTCCTAAATAGATTATAGTACACCTGTACTTTTTCTTGATAGCTTATGCTCGGCGCAATCCATAGGATTGACTCATTTGAGGTTTACACGGTTGAATCTTAGTCAGCAGATGGATATATATATTTATATATTCCCTGGTATGACAAAAGTATTGCCTTTAAACTGACAGATCACTGCAGCATTTTTTGAGTTGATATATCGTCAGTAAATTGGCTAAAATTTTAAAGCTTATATGATAAAGATATGCTGGGTAGAATATATATCTCTTTCTGAAGTTTGTTATTAGTTTGTTTTTATGTATATTTACTTAAAAGCTAATTCTTTTGTAGTATTCTTTTCAATTCTTAACATTTTTTTTTTTCAATAATTGATGACTCACACTGATGACATATGCCACTTACATACCTTTCTTTGTATATTATACATATGTATGTAAGTATTTGCTGATAAATTTCCATTACGGAAATCCTTATCAATTATTGAACAATTTCACAAAAATAGTTTTAGAAAACTTTATACATACTGTATGCATGGACTTGTAGGATTATTGTCTGTTGTAGTAACAAAACTTTATTTGTGTGTGTCAGATAAAACATTACAACAATATAAAACCATTGTAAACATAAAATGAACAATAATACATACTAAAAGAATAAAGAGAAAATAATAAAAATAAACAACATAAACATTTTACTACAATTGTAAGACATAGAATAGAAAAAAGTGACAACAACAAACTACTGTATATAAGAATAGTAAAAGACCACAAAATGTTTTTAATCCTTGAAACAATATTACGAACAATTAAATGTTACAAACAACATAAATAGGGAGAAAAACAAGTGAGAATGTTATATTCGGCTTGGCCGAATCCTTGCATTTTTATCAGATGCAAAGATTCGGCCCACCAACTGCAACTATTTAAAATTTCACTTTATATGGAAGGTAAATTTTGTATTTTTGTAATTTGTAAAATTTCGTTGATGTACATGCTTTTTTGTAAAAGATATCGACCGAAAAGTATAAACTGGAGGACACCATGTATTTCTAGTATTTGGTCCATAACTTTTTTTGTGTAAACCGATTTTGCTCATTCCTTCAAAATTTCCTTGATGTACATACTTTTTTGTAAAAGATATCGGCCGAAAAGTTTAAACTGGAGGACACTATGTATTTCTATTCTATTATATTCTATTCTATTCTATTCTATTCTATTCTATTCTATTCTATTCTATTCTATTCTATTCTATTCTATTTTATTCGATTCTATTCGATTCTATTCGATTCTATTCGATTCTATTCGATTCTATTCGATTCTATTCGATTCTATTCGATTCTATTCGATTCTATTCGATTCTATTCGATTCTATTCGATTCTATTCGATTCTATTCGATTCTATTCGATTCTATTCGATTCTATTCGATTCTATTCGATTCTATTCGATTCTATTCGATTCTATTCGATTCTATTCGATTCTATTCGATTCTATTCGATTCTATTCGATTCTATTCGATTCTATTCGATTCTATTCGATTCTATTCGATTCTATTCGATTCTATTCGATTCTATTCGATTCTATTCGATTCTATTCGATTCTATTCGATTCTATTCGATTCTATTCGATTCTATTCGATTCTATTCGATTCTATTCGATTCTATTCGATTCTATTCGATTCTATTCGATTCTATTCGATTCTATTCGATTCTATTCGATTCTATTCGATTCTATTCGATTCTATTCGATTCTATTCGATTCTATTCGATTCTATTCGATTCTATTCGATTCTATTCGATTCTATTCGATTCTATTCGATTCTATTCGATTCTATTCGATTCTATTCGATTCTATTCGATTCTATTCGATTCTATTCGATTCTATTCGATTCTATTCGATTCTATTCGATTCTATTCGATTCTATTCGATTCTATTCGATTCTATTCGATTCTATTCGATTCTATTCGATTCTATTCGATTCTATTCGATTCTATTCGATTCTATTCGATTCTATTCGATTCTATTCGATTCTATTCGATTCTATTCGATTCTATTCGATTCTATTCGATTCTATTCGATTCTATTCGATTCTATTCGATTCTATTCGATTCTATTCGATTCTATTCGATTCTATTCGATTCTATTCGATTCTATTCGATTCTATTCGATTCTATTCGATTCTATTCGATTCTATTCGATTCTATTCGATTCTATTCGATTCTATTCGATTCTATTCGATTCTATTCGATTCTATTCGATTCTATTCGATTCTATTCGATTCTATTCGAATCTATTGTATTCGAATCTATTGTATTCGAATCTATTGTATTTGATTCTATTCGATTCTATTCGAATCTATTGTATTCGAATCTATTGTATTCGAATCTATTGTATTCGAATCTATTGTATTCGAATCTATTGTATTCGAATCTATTGTATTCGAATCTATTGTATTCGAATCTATTGTATTCGAATCTATTGTATTCGAATCTATTGTATTCGAATCTATTGTATTCGAATCTATTGTATTCGAATCTATTGTATTCGAATCTATTGTATTCGAATCTTTGTATTCGAATCTATTCTATTCGATTCTGTTCGATTCTATTCTATTCTGTTATATTAATAGGCAAACTTCTATACAAAAACAAACTACACAAATTATAATGATAAAACAACATTGAGTTATTATTTTTTTAATTTCAAAAATATAAAAGAGTTTAATACTTTGAATTGCATTGTTTATTTTTCTGATTCTTAAGAATTATGAGAGATAAAGTAGAAAAAAAAAAAAAAAAAATAGAAAATTTGTGTTGATTTTTTAAAGATGTTTTGTTTTAGTGCCGTTCCTTTATATTTTTAGCAAATGCACATTTTTATATAAAATTAATTATTTTACTTGAATAAAATTTTACTTTGAATATTTAAAACCAGGGACCGTAACTGTTATGACTTTTATCATAAAAGTCGGAGGATTATATTTCGAGAAAAATAACAGTAAATAAAATTTATTTCGTGATTAAAATAAAATAAAAAAGTAGCAAAAAAAATAAATGAAAAAAAATCTTCAAAACGAAAAAATGCCAAAATGAAAAAGAAAAAAAAAAAAAACGCTAAATCGAAGAAAACCTAGAATGGATAAAAGTTCTAAATGAAAACAAATATTGTTAAAACGATAAAATAAAAAAAATTGCTTAAATAAAAATCGGCAAATTTAAAAAACAAAAATAAATCGCCGAAATGAAATAAGAAACGCCAAAATAAAAAAAAATTGACAAAGTGGAAAAAAACGCAAAAATGAGGAAAAAATCGCCAAAGTGAAAAAATATTAAAATTAATATGTGAGAATATAACAATTCGGTTTTGCTGAATATGTTATATTCACAAGCTGCAACTTTTTGGCCACCTAAATTTAAAACATCATCTTATATGGGAGATGGGCGGTGAAGTAAAGTAAAGATGCTCGAACTTTGTGTACAAAATTTAATTGTCGTAAGTAAGGAAAAGTTTGCAATGAGTTACAATTGACACTCTGTTTTTCTAGTACAAAACTTATATAAGACAAATATTTCAGTAAATTTTCGAGTCCAATCCTGCTTTCAACAGACAGACAAACGGAAAGACGGACAGACATAGCTAGATCGACTCAGAATCTTACCAGGAGTCAGAACATATATACTTTATAGGGACTAAAATGATTTTTTCGACATGTTACACACGTCTTTTAGGCAAAACTATGAGACGAAAAAAGTATCGTCAAATTGAATAATAAAAATTATATATATATATATATATATATATATATATGTATAGTGGGCGTAATCCGACCACCTTACCGACCACCTCTCATATCAGATAAATTGTGGTATAGAAAGTTACAGATGGTGGGTATAACAGTTTCGGTCAAGACGAATAAAACATTCTTACTTGTTTCAATATGATAGGGATAGCGGAGTACCCCAGGTATTATCCGGTATCATTAATTTTATACTTAAAATTATTTTATAATTATGACAAAGATAAAAAATAAAGAAGTTCGGATAATTTGTTTATACTTAATGTAACTATTCGATCTTGCTTAAAATATATGAAAAATTTATCCTTTAGTTCTATAATATTTTAATGTTTAGAATAGTAAAGACACAAACGAAGTCAAAATCAAAACAGTTGTAACAAATTTCCCAAGTATGCATATATGATCTATCTTTCCCCTTGATACTCTCACTTTACCACAACCATTGTAAATGGAAGAATATTTAAATAAACCATAAAATGTTGTTATTGCCTGCTATTATTGCTACTGTTACTGTTCAGTATCATTGCTATTCTTATTATAGTTGGTTGCTATTTGCTGTTCTCATACAGTTGCAACTATGATGTTGTCATGTTGCTGTTGTTTTTTTTTTTTAAGGGATTTGTTATATAAAATGGTATTTTTTTCTCTTTCAAAATTTTAGAAAAAAAAAAAATAAGATTTAAACAAAAGTGAAGACAAATATGCACAAATACAGCAACAACCAAAAGAAGCGAAAAATAGAATGCAAATGGCAACATATTTTTGCTAATTAATTGTTACTTTTCATACGAAGAAGAAAAAAAAAAAAAAAAAAAAAACAATAAAAAATAAAGTTCTTTTATACACAGTTATTTGTATGTGTTTGTATGTTTGTTATTTCATGGTCATGCGAGCATACTCTTGTCAGTACATGAGTACAAATATTAAATACTTACTTACGAGTACATATCCATATACAAAGAGTTACACAGAAAAATTCATATTATTTCTACCACAACCCTTATACATTTATATGAAATCCTATACAGAAGTTTATACATAGGAGTTCTAGGAGTTCTGATATGCTAGTACAGGAATCAGTTTTTGTATTTTCTGCTTTATGTATATGTATTTTTTCCAGTATCATAAAAGAGATTTTTCTTTTTTTTTTTTTTGCAACAACCAAAACGTAAAAAATACGTAGCAAATATTCACGCTATAAAATAATTTTTTTTAATACTTTACAGTTTGTGTTGGAATAATATTTTTGTATTGTTATTCATTGTTGTTGTTGGAGTTGTTGTTGTGATGTTATGATCTCAGTAAAGATGAAAAGGGATTTTTTTGCAAGGATTAACAAGTTTGCATGTGAACAAATTTTTTTTAAAAGTGTGTAATTGTAAGTATGTTCGTGGGGGAAAAAAGCAACAACTCGGTTAAATATTTATAAAGATAAATTTTAAAAATTAAAAGGGAAAACATAAATAAATATACTATGTATATAAACTACTTAATTTAAATACGCTTTAAATTAAATAAAATTGAAAATTTATGTCATCTTGATAGATACGATTTAATTTTTTTTGATTTATGTAAGTCAGGATACAAATCAGCTTTCATAAGGTTGTATTTTCAGTTTTAGATTATAGTGCGACCTGCTCCTCTTGGATTCTCTCCAAATCTAAAAAATATTTTTGAAAAAGATATACGCATATGGTTCTAAACATCCCAGACATTTAAAGGAACAGACATGGAATTTGAATTGTTGGTTCCTCTTTCGACAAGTGTAAGTGATTTTCGTAGAATTCGAAAGTTGAAGGGGTAATAGTGGAAAACCCATATAAATACATAAAAAATGTTTTTAGTACTTTTTTTAAATAAAAAGTCCCCTAAACTTTCGAATTACAAAAAAGTACCAAAAACGGGTGTGTTTCAAAGCAATGTACTTAGACATAAAGTTCATATCGTCTTTGGTATATTATGGAAATTAGAACATTAAAGGCATAATATTATTGCAGTATACAATTGATTTTTCTATATATTAAAATATTGTCCTATGAGAAAATAAGTATTATTTGCATTCCTGAAAGGAAGTTTTCATCAGTGCGCCGACAATATAAGTTATTAAATATGAACTGCTAATTCCATTGTTGAAAATTTTAGTAAATAATTTGTTTTCTCGCAAATAGGAGTCTACGATCGAGTCGGAAAAAATGCTTATTTTAAAACTATTAAATAAACTAAATATCTAGGCTATGGTGGTTCAAAATTTCCTTTTGAGAGCTACATTTAAACGTAATTAAAATTATGAAAAGGGAAGTCATTTAGAACATCTTAGCCAAATTTCAACTTTCTACCATGTTTGGAACAGGACTCGACACAGACATTTATGTCGAGAATCTCAGAACAAATCTTAAAATTTCAGTTACGTCTAAGGTCGACTTGCGGAATCCACGAACTTTGAGTGAGAATGCAATTGATTTACCTTTTCTGGGGTCAAATTTTTGTTTTTGTTCTCCGTATGTTATATTTTTTAAATTTTCTTCTTCATTTACTAACTTCTTCATTTACTATATATATATATATATATATATATATATATATATATATTAATCTTTAATTTTACGGGAGTAAATTTGCAAAATTTTTTTGTCTTAATACAATTCGATACATTTTAACCTCTATTCTTTAGCAGAGACAGTGTTTTTTTGACAAATAAACTATATAAAATTCCTTACTATGGCTTCGTTGACTTTTATTCTTTTATTTCCACATTAAGTTATTTTTGTAAACATTAATGTCACTTTATTTTTATTCTATGTAGCAGAATAATTTTTAAACATTATTATTTTCTTTTTGGGATGTAGAAAAATCTATGAAATATATTTAAAATTGATTTTGTCCAAGGTCAAAATATAACATCAATCTACAATAACGAACTTAATTACAAATTTTTCAATCAAGAAAAATAATAATAATAAAAAAAAAACAAACTTGAATCAGTAAATTAACCATGTAATCTTAAAAATCATTTCGTTCATTTTCTTCATAAACCATTTAATTTCTTGCCAAAAAAAAAAAAAAAAAAAATATTTTTCTTAGTCAAGAAGAAAAATGAAATGAAAACAAACTTTTTCACAAGCTACACAGAAATAAAACAACTTACTCATCATAAAAAAATTTATAAATACGTTGTATGAGATGAAGATGGAACAAAGAATGAATGAAAGAAAGATCGTCATCAGGGGACACATCAAAAGAAAAACTGTTATTCAATTTTTATAACCGTCACCATAGATATAAAGGGTATATATAAGTTTGTCATTCCATTTGTAATTTCCAAAATTTTCGTTGAAGAGCAAAAAAGTTTATATTTTCTTAATCCCTGTAAGAAATGATGTCGATAAGACGATATCCATCCGCTTGTAGGTTGAAATGGCGTTTATGAAGCCATTCGATATTTATATCAAATGATCAGAAATTTTTGCAATTGAAATTCAGCAAGATCGGTTCATAAATGGCGGAGATATGTCAAAAAACCGGATTTTTAAACCGGTTTTCAATTTTCTGAAGCCTCTATATAAGCTAGGGACTTCGTTTTTGCAAAGAAGATTTGGACATTTTTTTTCTGAATTTTTATGCTGAAGAAATGAATAAAATGGGTCCAATAATAATCGCTATATCGGGAAAAACGCATTTTTGACTTTTTTGTAGCCCTACGGATCTCGTTTCTATATAGATCGGTCATAAATATTTTTCTAAATTTCGGTTTTTTGAATTAACAATGTCGGCCCATAAACAACCAAGTTATAGGCAAAAATCTGAAAAAATATTATTAATATACATACACACACAAACATATATAAAAAGTATTGCAATGATTTTTAGTGTTGTTTTTTGTATAAGCAAGCAGTAGTTGTTGATTGTATATACAAACACACAATCAATTTTTATGTATGCTTGAATGCTTTTTAGTTGGAAATGGAAGCATTGCAATGACACAGTATTGTTTTTTTTTATAAGCATACATATATATATATATATATATATATATATATATATATATATATATATATAAATTTAGTAGTAATTTTTTGTATAAGCAAGCAGGGGTGCTTTGTATATACACACAAACATTTATATGGAGCATTGCAATTACTATTACTATTATTTTTATTTGACAAAAGCAGTATTATAATGATTGGTGTTGTTGTTTTTTATATATGCAGTCAGTTTTTGTATATACATACAAAAATATACAAAATTTATGTAACAAATGTATATATGCTAATAAGTTGTTGTTGCGTTTTTTTTTTTTTTTTTTTTGTTTAAGGAACGGTTGATTGTAAAATATTTAGGCATACTATTTTTTTTATTTGTTGGTAAAGTTATAAAGGGTATAAAAGTTTCGGTACAGTCGAATTGGTTGTCTTCATTTTTGCTAAAGTAACTCTTCAATACAACCATAATATTTCTAGAAAGATATAAAAAAGGAAAAGTTTTAACATTGAAAACATTGGTAGAATGAAAAGAAAAAAGTGAAAATGTGTGATTTTTAACACAAAGAAATGAAGATGGGAAAATTTTTTGGGGAAAAAAATTACTGTAAGCAAGCAATGAAAAGTTAAGGAAATTTGTTCATATATTCGATACAACAAAGTTGACAAAGTTATTTGTTGAAAAAGTAACATTACTTGCTTACATAGCGGAATTGTTGTTAGAGTTAAAAAATATAAAAAGTAAGAGAAAAGGAAAAAAAGGGTCTGTATGGAAAAAAATAGAAATGAAAGTAGAACTCATCATACTAGACAAAATGAAAATTGTAGTTGTCAGTCAATCATTGATATTTGCTAAAATATTTAGCTTTGTTTTATTTTAAAAAACATATGAAGTGTTTTATATGTTAATGCAATCGATTTTAAAAACATTATAATTATTATAAAGGACATACATTTTTGATGATCACATGACTTCTCATTATATTGTAAAAGTTTTTATGAAAATCGAACTTCTAGTTTCTTTATAATATTGGCGAAAGTACTAGTATATCCAATCAATTAAGCGTCATTCGGCTATCTGATTAATTTTGTTTGATTAACTATTCGAATAATTTAAAATGGTATAATATTTGCAGTCTTTTTCCTTATTTTTAAACCATATTCTTTTTTCAACCATATAAATATTATTATTCCCATGATGACAACAAAATATTTCAAATAAATATAATACTTATCTTTTTCACAAACTTAGTGGAAAAATTTATAACTAACTATAAATAACCAATTTCATTGTAATTCTCATTTAGTTTATATTTGAATAAATATTAACAGACAAGGTTTGGTTATACTCGGTATGATTGATAAATACCATTAAAGGGTTTAATTAAAAAACATATCTTGCATTTGAACCACTTATGATGGTATAAATGAAAATTAATGAGCAAATATTATATTTTTTTTTTTTGTTTTTGATCTAATGAAAATTTTTTTTTATTAATACGTTTTATTTTAATATATATGATGGAATAATAATATGACAAAATGAAATAATAATATGATAAGTTTGGATAACTATATGATAACATAGGGTAATAATATGATAAAAAGGAATAATAATGGCATAGTAATATTATAAAATGGAATCATAATATGACAATGTGGTATAATAATATAATAACATCAAATCATAGTCTGATAGAATGGAATAAATCGAATACAAAACTAGAATCATGATATGAAAAAACAAACTATAAAATCGGGCTATTGTGACCATTGTGACAGAATGGAATCATAACATTATTACTGATTATTACTTATAATCATTTTTTTGTCGTGATCATCTTAGAATATGTTGCTCTTAGAATATGGTCACTATAACTATATTCTTTTCTCTGCATTTCGAATAACGAATAAAAAGAATAATTTGTGTCGATTAATATTGATTAACCGAAATTTTGTTTTCTAGAGTTATACTTTTAGAAAATTTTTTATTTAAAAGATAAATCTATGTCAGTTCTTCTTTTTTTTTAAATATCTGTTGCATTCTAGCAAAAATAAATAAAAGTAATTTTTAGGGAAGTACTTTTTCATTATTTCTATAGTATCAATCAGTATAAAGTTTCTTCATCTAAAGATATCATCAAAAAGAGACTCAAATGAAATACTTGTCACTAAAAAGAACTATTTTAAACAAATAATAAATAAAATTTTTTATTAAAAATATGTCGGTTTACATAAAATTTAAAATTAATTTCCCTGCAACGAGAAAAAAAGAATTTGGATGTTCTTTTCGATTTTGCATGACATCATGATCATGACTTCCTTCTCAGTGAATTGCATTAAAAAGACTGATTTATTAAATAAAGTTGATTTAGAATATTTTGTAGAACTAAATTAAAAATGCAATTTTTTCATACAAACGGGCGAAAAAATAATAAGATGAACCCTTTGTGAAAGAATTTGATCAATATTATGTTTCTAAATAGCTATTTGAATATATTAAATACTATAATTAGTGTTATTTTTATGTTTTACATAGACATAGACTATTCGGTTAATCGAATAATTAGACATTAAACCGACCAACTTTTAACATCGAATAATTATTTGGCGAATTAACCGATTAATATGAAAATCCGAATAATTGAATACCGTATTATTTGCCCCGTATAAACTTATTTATATTTTAATTCAGATGTCAATGAGGACCAGAGAAAACATTTCTTTCGATAGATATAAGCCCAGTGAAAATAATAACAAAAATTCTGGCCAAAAGCTTTTCGAAGAAAACAATTTGTTTTCCGATTTTAGAAAACTTAAAAATTTCTTTTGGAAGTTTTCTAAATTCGGATTTTATTACATTTTGTGGTTAATATATTTATCTGTGTAAAGCAAAAATTATTTCATAAAAAGAAAGGATGATTTTGAGGGATTAGAAAAATCTTTAAAATTAATCAAATTTACAAATTTCAAAATCTCCATATATTTCTAAAATAAAATCGATTAATAAGTTTTGTATCAATTTAAACAGGGGAGAGTTCCTAGAATTTTATCGACAAATTTTTGAGTTAAACTAGTATATAATATCCCAATAAGGAGGACGAAAAATTCCAACATCGAGCTTTTAAACTCATGATTAAGAATTCATTCATAACTGCTATAAAAGCGCACAGAAGGAACCCAAATTTTTAACATATAAAACCAACATACCAAGTTATCTTTTAAAGAAACTATTTTATATTTATGTTAATTTTTTGAAAATTATACCATTTTTAATTTTGTTACAATTTTATTTCTAATACGTTAAATATTTTCGTATTAGTCTTTTAGTATTTATCTGCTTTTGGCGTTTTTAGAAAAAATTTAAACAAAAGAATATTTTTTAAGATGAAAGCTACATATTTTATTCACAATATTAATTTTTTTATAAATTGGGCGCTTTTATTAAAATTTAAATATATTTTTATAGACTATATATCAAAAATAAAAATATAATATTTTGGTGTCGATATAAAACTTAAAAAATACAAAATTATCGACACTTTGTCTTTAGATAAGACAAATGCCATTTTCCTAAGAAACTCCCCCAATTTTTTGTTGGTTAATATTTTTTTTACCCCCACTTCATATTTTGTTTTTCAACAAATGTATAAGAGAGTAATAGCGATGATGAAGTGTTGATAGTATATTGAACATAAAAAAGGACTTCAATAGAGTTTTTATACTTATATTTTTTTAGCTAAAAATAACAGTGATGTTTGTAAATAAAAAGAAAACTAAAGATGACATGAAAGAAAAAAATATGTGTATAGTTAGAGAGGAAGGAAAAAGGTATAAAATAGCCCTCTAGGCACAAATAAAGTCATTATGGGCAAAAGGGAATAAAAGTGGTTTTTCAACACTCATTCACTTACATACAAACAAAAACATCACATGAACAATACGATTAACATTATGTTCGATGATTCGATATGATGGACGCTTTTCATTTCAATTCCTGTGATGGTTTCTTTTTTTGTATTTACCCCATTTGATTTTGTTAGAAAAATGTATAAAAACATTCGCTTCTTTTTTCATTTCATTTTTTCAGTTTTTCATATGAACGTGAAATGATATTGTAAAGTAATTGAAAATAAGTATTATGTAATTTATAAAAAAAATTTAATATTACAAGGAAATTACACCGTGTTTTCTAATTAAAATTTTTTAAAAAAATTTTATTCTTTATGTTCGTTAAGAGGTGGTATACATGGGGGCTTTTTGTCGTTACTTAAGCTTGTTAATAGATAATTCAATGTTTGAATTATGCACTAAGTATACGTTTGACGAATGTATGTATGTTTTAGGTGTGTAATATCAAGATATCGGTATAAAAACAGAATTAGCTAATTTTGTATTAAGCGAGAGGGAATACAATATCATATAGAAATTTCTTTGATCGTATAAAAATTTTTGTGCCAAATATAATATTAATACAAATATTAATATGGGATTTATGTTCTTTTAAATCATTTTCGGAAGAGGGGTTTATAAGAAACTTATTACGTACCGATATTTATGAAAATTGGTTTAAAGATTTATTAAAATATTTCTATATTTTAGTCATTTACGCACTTTAAATCCACTATTCCGGGAAGACATTTGCATTGGGTTTAGGGGAAAAAATTTGATCGATTATAATCAAATAGGGTTTGTCCGAGTTCCATAAAAGTCCCGTGTACCAATCTTCACTGAATTATTTTTAAAATTACCACATGTAGTTCGATTACAAGGTTTATATGGACGAACAGACGTACGGTCAACGTTAAGTCGATTCAGAAAGCGATTCCTAGTCGAATGATATAAGTACTTTAAGGCGGAGGTACTAAGATTTTTACTATATGTTACAAACACTAGCACATAAAAGTCCTGTGTGCCAAATTTCATTGAATTATTTTTAAGATTGCCACCTGCATTTTGATTATGAAATTTACATGGACGTACACATGGATGGGCATCATTAAGTCGATTTAAGAGATTAAGTGATTCTGAGTCGAATGGTATAAGTACTTTAAAGTGGGGTGTCCGTAGATTTTTTTGTGCATTTCAAATAGTAGCACAAACCCAAAAACTGGTGGTTATCTTATAAAAGAAAGAAACCGAAGGATATTGAAAATAATATTTTAATAATAAAAATGTCTGTATCTTTCGGCAACTTTGACGATATGTAGTCACCCTAGACAAAATTATATGTGGTTTAGTGCGTGAGTATCAATTTGGTGATTAGTGTATATGTTCAATGCTGTGTGAATATTCCACAACTTCGAAAAGAAATTAATAATAATAATAAAAATAATAATAGCAAGTGACTACATTATAGACTAGACTATAGACTAGACTATAGACTAGACTACAGACTAGACTATAGACTAGACTATAGACTAGACTACAGACTAGACTATAGACTAGACTATAGACTAGACTAGACATTATAGACTAGACTATAGACTAGACTATAGACTAGACTACAGACTAGACTATAGACTAGACTATAGACTAGACTATAGACTAGACTATAGACTAGACTATAGACTAGACTATAGACTAGACTATAGACTAGACTATAGACTAGACTATAGACTAGACTATAGACTAGACTATAGACTAGACTATAGACTAGACTATAGACTAGACTATAGACTAGACTATAGACTAGACTATAGACTAGACTATAGACTAGACTATAGACTAGACTATAGACTAGACTATAGACTAGACTATAGACTAGACTATAGACTAGACTATAGACTAGACTATAGACTAGACTATAGACTAGACTATAGACTAGACTATAGACTAGACTATAGACTAGACTATAGACTAGACTATAGACTAGACTATAGACTAGACTATAGACTAGACTATAGACTAGACTATAGACTAGACTATAGACTAGACTATAGAATAGACTATAGACTAGACTATAGACTAGACTATAGACTAGACTATAGACTAGACTATAGACTAGACTATAGACTAGACTATAGACTAGACTATAGAATAGACTATAGACTAGACTATAGACTAGACTATAGACTAGACTATAGACTAGACTATAGACTAGACTATAGACTAGACTATAGACTAGACTATAGACTAGACTATAGAATAGACTATAGACTAGACTATAGACTAGACTATAGACTAGACTATAGACTAGACTATAGACTAGACTATAGAATAGACTATAGACTAGACTATAGACTAGACTATAGACTAGACTATAGACTAGACTATAGACTAGACTATAGACTAGACTATAGACTAGACTATAGACTAGACTATAGACTAGACTATAGACTAGACTATAGACTAGACTATAGACTAGACTATAGACTAGACTATAGACTAGACTATAGACTAGACTATAGATTAGACTATAGATTAGACTATAGACTAGACTATAGACTAGACTATAGACTAGACTATAGACTAGACTATAGATTAGACTATAGACTAGACTATAGACTAGACTGTAGACTAGACTATAGACTAGACTATAGACTAGACTATAGACTAGACTGTAGACTAGACTATAGACTAGACTGTAGACTAGACTATAGACTAGACTGTAGATTAGACTATAGACTAGACTATAGACTAGACTATAGACTAGACTATAGACTAGACTATAGACTAGACTATAGACTAGACTATAGACTAGACTATAGACTAGACTATAGACTAGACTATAGACTAGACTATAGACTAGACTATAGACTAGACTATAGACTAGATGGGGAAGCAAATATACGAATACAAGGGGACGTATCTTACTTGAAGCCTTTGCAAGGTCTGACCTCGTGCTATCAAATAACGGTAATAAAGCAACGTTTACGGCTAGAGAACTGAGGACCATAGTAGACCTCACATTCGTGAGTGTCATACTGGCAAGAAATGCAGAATGGTCAGTAAGTGATCAATATACCCACAGCGACCACCAGGCCATTGAATTCTCGCTAAAAAGGTGTAGCGGATCACAACATGGTTTAAACAAATGTAGTGCTAAATATGTGGGCTGGGCTACAAAAAAATTAGATGAAGAGGTTTTTATGCAGCAGTTCTCACAGGGTACTGACCTAATTGGTACCACTGTGGACAAAGTGTACCAGATAATAGCTAAACTTAAAGGAGCATGTGACACTGCAATGCCAAGGCGCAGAATGACGGAAAAGCGACAACCAAATTACTGGTGAAATAATGAAATAAACAATCTACGGAAGACATGCTTTAAAGCTAGAAGAAGAGCTCAGCGCTCCAGGGGTAGAGGAAATTTTGAAGAAGTAAGTCAAGAATATAGAATAGCAAGAAGAGAATTTAAGCATGCAATTCTGGCAAGCAAAAGAAAAAGCTTCGAACAGATATGTTCTGAAGCATACTCAGACTCATGGGGAAAGGCTTATAGGGTAGTCACCTCGAAACTTAAAGGGAAGAAATGCCCACAACCGACATGTCCACTCCTAAAGCATAAGATAGTTAGGACACTGTTTCCCGAACATCAAAGAGATAGATACTCAGTAAATATAACAGAATATACAGAGGACATATCATTAATAACGGAGGAGGAAATAACCCAGATTGCTAGAAAAATAGGGGACAGAAAAGCTCCGGGCCCGGACAATATACCGAACAAAGTGCTTAAACTGGCAGTTACGAGAATGCCAAAAATCTTCGCTGAAATATTTGATGAGTGTTTAAAGGAAGGTATTTTTCCAGATCAGTGGAAGAAACAGATGCTGGTATTAATTCCAAAACCACCTGGTGATCCCTCGTCGTATAGACCAATTTGACTTATGGACACCATAGGGAAAATACTCGAAAAAGTAATATACAATCGACTGCTACCCATAGTTGAAACTAAAAGAGGTTTATCGGATCGACAGTACGGATTCCATAAAGCGAAATTTACCATTGACGCTATCGCCATGGTCAAAGAAATAGCTCAAGGTGCAATAGGGGGCAAAGGAGCTAAGAAAAAGTATTGCGCTGTCATCACCCTTGATGTGAAGAATGCATTCAACTCTGCTAACTGGGGACTTATAATTGAAACGCTACTTAGACTTGGCATCCCGAATTACCTAACAAGAATCGTAAGTAGTTACTTCACGAACAGAAAATTGTGTTACTATACAGATGATGGAATCCAGACATACGATGTAACGGCAGGCGTTCCACAGGGCTCTGTACTTGGTCCTTTGCTATGGAATATCATGTACAATGATGTCCTCATGCTAAAAATACCAGGAGAGGCGAATATAATAGGTTTCGCGGATGATATCACCGTGATGGTCACGGCTAGATATACTGATGAAGTGGAGATGATTGCTAACGAAGTCACCCAAATAATTGGAAAATGGATGAAAGGTGCTGGACTTGAATTAGTAGAGCACAAAACAGAAGTCGTTCTGGTCACAAGCTGTAAGAAACTCGAAAACATAAGAATCAAGCTGGGGAAGTATGAAGTGACATCCAAACACAACCTTAAGTATCTAGGAGTTATTATAGATTCAAAGTTCAACTTCAAAGCTCATATGGAATATATAGGCCAGAAAGCATCAAACGTAAGAGTTGCAATAGAAAGAATGATGTTAAACGTAGAAGGCCTCCGTCAATCTAAGAGAAAAATAGTTACCACGGTAGTAAGCTCGCTGATTCTTTATGCGGCTCCTATATGGTCAAAAGCCCTTAAAATAAAATCGGTAGCAGAAAAACTCCTATCAGTGCATAGGCTATGTGCATTGCGTATAAGCAGTTCTTTTCGGACAACATCTGAAGATGCAGCGTTTGTCATTACAGGAATAATTCCAATAGACATTCTAGCCGACGAAGCCAAACGTATGTATGATCATAAGCAAAGAGAGGAAGATATTACTAGTATTAAACGTAAACTAGAGAGAGATACATCAATAGTATTATGGCAGTATCGATGGGAAAGAAGTTTAAAAGGAAGGTGAACCTACAGACTCATACCAGACATTCAAGTTTGGCTAAATAGAGAACACGGAGAAATAAATTACTATTTCACGCAATTTCTTTCTGGTAACAGAGGCTATAGAAGTTATCTATACAGGTTTGGATTGCGCGAATCGCCGATATGTCCTTACCGTCCCAACGTAGTTGAAGATCCCGAGCACGTCATGTTCTACTGACAGCGTTTTAATGAAGCACTAGATTATACAGAAGAAAAAGTCGGTGAAAAGTTAAATGCTGAGAATATCATAAGTATAATGATAAGCAAAAAAACCACTGGGAAGCTATAGGTAGCATGGTAGCTGATATCCACAAGGAATTAAGGATGGAGGAGGAAAGAAGGAAATTCTTTTTATCAAATTCGATAGAGGCTAACTAAGCCTATTCGGCCTTGCGATGAAATATCGTAATAGACAGTTCCGCAGGGCACACGGATGACGAAGAAGGTGGTTTTAGTCGTTAAGAATCCGACATAACCCGTTGATCCTTAAGTGGCATCGGGTATCTTATGACAGATTTCCACCTGCCTAATAGAAAAAAAAAAAAAAAAATACTAGACTAGTTTACAGTCTAGTCTAAACTAGACTATAGACTAGACTAGACTATAGACTAGACTTTAGACTAAACTGTAGACTACACTATAGACTAGACTATAGACTAGACTAGGTTATAGACTAGACTGTAGACTAGACTATAGACTAAACCATAGAATAGATTATAGAATAGACTATAGACTAGACTATATACTAGACCATAGACTATAATATGTTTATATTTTTTCTCTTTATAAATAGTAAAGCTAAATTATCTCAAATCTCATACAACCACACACACACACATATGCATATATAAACGATCAACATTATACATAAAAACATTCATCAAATATTTTCATATATAAAGTTGTTTTGTAGTCGAAATTGTTGTTTTTCTCTTTCTTTTTTTATGTTTTTGTTTATATGTTTTTCAGTTTTTTTAAATGCCAAAAGCCATCAGAAAAATTTATTATTCGAAAAACGCACAAATCAGTTTAATGGTCCTGCTGATGCGCTTAACAATAACAACAACACTTATTCAATCATACTGCAAGAGAAAGGATGAAGATGAAAGAGTTGTGTTTTCAGTTTATGGATGAGTAGGAGTAGATTCATACATATAACAGTTAGAATTTCATATACATGTGCTGATATGTGTTTGGATATGTAAGTAAAATATGACGTGAATATGTATGTATATAAAAGGTTAAAATGAAACGAGTAAAATATTGTTTTTATTAGTAGTAGCTTTGTAAATATGTATGAGGGTAATACGTAAAGTTTTCTCAAAATTAAAAAAAAAAAAAATTAAAGTTATTATATATATTGCTATGTTTAACTATGTAAATGAAATAAAAAATATATATATGTATATAACGCAAATTTTATTTAGCATAACTTTCTAAATGGCCTTCGTAATTATGATTTTATGTAGGGTTTTTAGTTCATATGTATATATTTTTTATGTGTGCTTATGTGCTAGTGCTTTTTTTATATTTTATTTTAAATCTGTAAAATTGCTAGTGTTAAGTTTTATGTGATATTTTTTTTTTCGTTTTCATTTCAATAATATTAAAAGCGTTCAGGGGATCTATTATTGTTTGAATATGTTTTATTTTGTTTGAACAATATGTTCATTAATAATGTACTATATAAAATGTGTTTTTTTTATGAATATGTAAATATTGTTTAAGGATTTTAATAAATTGTTAAAAATTTCTTTGTAAATTTTGATATTTTATTGAGATTTTTGATATGATTAGAACAAATGGATTAAGTACTTTAAATATTTTGCCTAACTAATTCATTAAGTGTCTAATTTATGTAAGATATTTTATGACTAACAGCGATGAAAATACATGTATTAGGAAGAACGTTATGCTTAAATAATAAGAATTTTGTCTGGGCTAAAAATAATAAAAAAATTATTTTTTATTCTCATGTCAATGAAACATGCAACTAGGTCTATAATGAGGCAATGTATCTTTAGAAAGTTACTGTTTGGTATGTATTGTAAGCCGACTCCGTTATCAATCCATAAGTTTTCGAAAATTATAATCGCATAAGTAAATATAACAGAAATATGAAGAAATCAATAAAATGATTTTTTTTATTCTATGAAATTGCAAACAAATGTATACAATTTTAAATATTGTTTTAATTGTGTAAACAAATAAACTTTTATTATTTACGCTTTTATCCCAGACATTTTTAATAATTCTTATTATTTACATAATATAAATAATAATAATAATAATAATAATAATAATAATAATAATAATAATAATCATAATAATAATAATAATAATAATAATAATAATAATAATAATAATAATAATAATAATAATAGTAATAATAATAATAGCAATAATAATAATAGTAATAATAATAATAATAATAATAATAATAAGCATATTATTTACATAATGCAAAAAAGCTACAAAATACTTTATCTTAGAAAATTTAACTTATAACTTATAAGCAAAAAATACATAATGTTGCAAACAATAATAAAATGTTGGAAAAGCATTTAAAAACTAAGGCCCGGTTTTATACTTTTCACTTATTGTATACTTAAGTGAAAACTTAGATGAGAAAAAATTAAGTAAAAGCTCACTCATAAGGAATATTTCTTGAACAGTTTAAAACTTAAGTTGACATACAAAATATGAAAATAAACAAAAAGCTTTGAGCTTTTATATATTTACAATATGGTTGTCCCAACTTTCCAAAAACATTTTCTCCAACTCAAAATCATAGTTATATTTTATTTAGCCTAATTTTTTTTTTTCTCAGTTATGTTAATTTTTTATTAAATATCTTTTTATTTGGGTAACTGTTGGCTTATGGTAATCCGAAAAACAAATTTACTTTTTTGGGGAATACATTTTGATGCCTCCCTAATGTGGCATCAAAAGTAAATAAATAAAAGAACAATAATTTTTTTAAAAATTTTAAATTATTTTGAAGATATGAAGAAATCTGCACCTCATGGGCTATAAAATTGAAAAGGTGTTGGTGAAAAATATATAATCACACAGAAAAGGTAAATTTAATAGGTTTCGAAATCTTTTAAAAATTTTAAGTAGTTTTATTAGACTTTTTTATATTTTTATTTATCTTTGTTTATTTTCATTAAATATTTTTGAACACAACAGACAATTTTTATACTTAGGAAAGACTTAAGGAATGAGTAAACAATACTTAAGTTCTTAAATATAAAACAATTTTTAGAACAATTTAGCAATCAAGTACATTTTAGCAATTAAGTGAGCATTATAACACCGGACCTAAAAATATTATTTTTATTACACAATATGAAATAAAAAAATTCATATTTTAACAAGGACATAAAATTACTTGCATCATGTAAGTGATATGTAAAATATTACAAAAAATCTACAGAATATTTGATCTTAGTAGATTTCTAAATTATAAGCAAAGCAAAAGGTAAATATTGTAATATTAAAAAATATAAAAGAATATTCTTTCAAATGTGTAAATAATTATAGTTATATTACTTTTTGATTTCTATCAGAAAATTTGAATAATTCATTTTATTTACATGTTCTAAGTAATGTGAAAATATTGTAAAAAGCTAATAATATTTTATATTAGAAGATTTTTACCTTATAAGCACAAAATGTACTTAATTTTATTTGAAATTGTAAACAATAAAAAATGGTGTAAAAACATATAAAAACTAAAAAAATATTATATTTCTTAAGCGTTATCAAATATTTGTCAAAATTATAATATTTTACACAATGTATAAAATGTAATGTATAAGCAAAATATTGTAAAAACATATAAAAGTTAATAAAATTCATATTTTTAATTGGGAATATTATAATGTTTGCAATTATTTACAAAATGTAAAAAGAGTATATAACAGTTAGTAGTTGCTTTTATGTGTAAATAAATAATTTTTTTATTATTTATTGTTTTATTCTAAAAGTTTTCAATTGTTTTTATTATCTCCTTAAAGTAAACAATATGTAAAATATTGCAAAAAGATACAAAATATTTCGTATTATTGATTTGTAGGTTGCAATCAATATTTTTTCATAATTTAATTGTTTACACAAAGTAAAAATTCTAAATAAAAGACATATAAATATTGTGAAAAATTTATAGAAACTAATAACAATTCGCTTGTTTTTTAATATATTTATAAAATGAAAAGTAGTGCAAAAACATATGCAATATAAACAATTTCAAACTTATAAAGACTTAAAAAATTAGTATTAGCATTGTCAACTATTTTTCAAAATTGAAAATCTTTGTATTATGTATCAAATCTAAAGTATAAGTAAATATTGTAAAACCATGAAAAAACTAATAAAAAGTTGATATTTTCAATTGGGAAAAATGTATCATAATGTTTGCAATTATTAACATAATGTAAAAAGAAGTATATAACAGATATTAGTTGTTTTTTACGTGTAAATAACGATTTTTTTTAGTATTTATTTTTCTATTCTAAATGTTTCTAATAATTTTTACTATTTACTTAACAACATGTAAAATATTGTAGAAAGTAACAAAATATCTCACATTATGGATTTCTGGGTTACAAGCAAAAAATTTTTCATAAATTTAATTGTTTATACAAAGTTTACACAAATTAAATAAATGGTATATAAATGTTATGAAAAATATATAGAAATTAATAATAGTTTGTTAATCAGTATCAATTATTTTCTAAAATTACAATTTTTTACACTATAAAGATTAATAAAAAAAATCATATTTTTCGATAGAAAATATATCAAAAGTTGTATACATATATGCGTAAATAACAAATTTTTAATTATATCTTGTTTTATACTAAAGGTTTTTTTCTTATAATTTTTAATTATTTACTTAATGTAAAAAATATGTAAAATACACAAAAATTCTAGCTTATAAACAGAAAATGTTTACATAATGTAAAATTTATAAAGAATCATAAAATGTTGTAAAAATATATAAAAACTAAAAAAGAAAATATTATTTTTTTTAAGCACTATATAATTTTTGTCAAAATTGTAACTCTTTACGAATGTTAAAAATGTATAGAATAAAATTTTTTGCAGAAACATGTAAGAACTAATAAAAATTAACATTTTTAATCGCTAAAAAATTTAAAAAAAAATTTGTAATTGTTTACACAATGTAAACAAATGTATATAATAGGCAATAGTTGTTTTATATGTGTAAATAACATTTTTCTATAATTTATTTTTTGTCCTATAAGCTTTTAATAATTTTCGTTATTACTTACTACAATATGTAAAATTCTATAAGAGTGTAAAAATTTTATCTTTATATTTTTAAATTTATATATATATATATATATATATATATATATATATATATATATATATGTAAACTAATAAGAATTTGCTTGTTTCTTCTTTTATTTTTGTTATATTATTTTTTATTTTATTATTTACATAATTTAACCGATATATAAATATCGACAAAAAGTTACAAAATATTTTATTTTAATAGATTTCTGAGTTAAAGGTAAACATTTTTCTTAATATCAATGGTTTATACAAGGTATATATTTTAAAAATATGTAAAAATTCAATTATATCGTAAGCAATTTTAGGTACAATCTGTATTGATTGTTACAGAAACTTGGTGATTTCATCGATATATTCATCCCACCAGACTTTTATAAATCACTAGGCCCCCGTTTTCTGGCAGCTGGCGAATATAACGCTAAGCATACATACGACCCGAAAGGTCGTGTTTTGTTTGATACAATTTCTAAAATGAGTTTGAATGTGATTTCTAGCGGAAACCCTACATACTGGCCCAGTGATCCACACAAAATACTGGATGTCATCGATTTTGGTGTTATAAAAAATATTCCAATGGAGCTAATTAAAGCTGAATCATCTCTAGAATTATCATAGGATCACACAGCCACTATTCTTATGCTACTGAGCCCCCAAGAAATTGTATCCCCGACTGGTAGCTTAGCGATATCAGGAAAAAGGATAAACTGGCTAAAATATAAGAAATACCTTAGTACTCACTGCACAGAGAACATATCGCTGGGTTCACCAGCGAGAGAGAGGTCTCTCTCTCTCTCAATAATTTTGATAGAGAACCCCCCGACAAAACAGATATAATAGAATTTATTCTGCAGATGTCGAACGACTCTTGACTGAAAAAAGAAGAGTTCGAAGAGAGTGGAAACTCCACAGATCCCCTCTACTGAAATCGAAACTAAAAGAATGTAAAAAAAGCTTACTAAACTTTTGGAGTATCGAAAAAATGCATCTTTGTGTAAATATCTGGAAAAGTTGGATGCAACGCCTCAGTCAGATTTCTCACTATGACGAGCTACAAAAAAACTCAAGAGACCAGTTATAAGTGGACCACCTTTACGTAATACAAATGGTGGATGGACAAGAAACGATACAGAAAAAGGGAATCTGTTTGTTAGTCATTTACAGAATGTACTCACCCGAACGAATCAAATAACATAATTGAGTTGCCACCTGTTGCGCCCCTTTTCAGAGCAGTTGAACCCCTATACTTTGAGATTCGAAAGATCGACAAGGCTATTGTTGATTTAAACTGCAAAAGGGCACCTGGTATTGATAAAGTCAGTAATCGGTTAGCATTAAAAATAATACTTTATATTTTTAACGCTATATTACGACTTGAAGGGAAGGGAAGGTGTCACTGATTACCATAATACCTAAGCCAGGAAAAGATCACACAAAAGTAGAATCGTATAGACATATAAGTCTATTATCTAATATGTGTAAGCTATTTGAGAAGCTCCTAATGAACAAGCTATACCCGCTAATAAGCCAATGTATACCCAATCATCAATTCGGATTTAGAAAAAAAAAAAAAAAAATATAGTACTATCCAACAAACACACAGACTTGTAAATGTTATAAACAAAACGTTTAAAGAAAAGAAATATTGTTCCGCTCTCTTCATTGACGTATCGCAAGCCTTCGACAAAGTGTCGCATGTCGGCTTGTTATATAAAATAGAACAAAATTTATCCATAAATATACATAAATTATTAAAAAGCTATATAACTGGTCGGAAATTTATTCTTAAAGAAGGTGACTTCAGCCTATTGAAGCAAATGTACTGGGCCCTGTGTTGTACCTGATATATACCTCCGATATGCCAACTAATAGTCAAACCAATACATTAACATTTATAGATGATACAGCTACTTCTCTATAATTCAGTTTTAAAACCAATATGGAGTTATGGGGTCCAGTTATGGGGTACGGCCTCAGCATCAAATGTTGAGAAAATACAGAGATGTCAAAACAAAAAATTGCGAACTACAACCGCAGCCCCTTGGTATGTAAGAAATACTAACATACATAAGGATCTAAAAGTTCCTTTGGTAAAAGATGTTATAAAAGAACATGCAGGAACATACTTGAAAAGATTGGAAATAAATCCTAACCCACTAGCATGAAATATACTTAGAAGAAACACCGCAGAACTGATCCGAAGTTAAACCATATGCATTAAAATCGCTTTTAGTCTGAAGTTGGTTGGGCTAAACAGATATTAAGATTTAGATTTAAAATTTGATTAATTATTGTTAGTTCACTTAACTTTTGTGAAGATTCAATAAATAAAATTACTGAAGAAAAAAAAAAATTTTTTTTAGATACTTTAAAAAATTGTTATTCTCTACACCATGTAGAAAATGTAAACTATATGCAAGTTAATATTGTGGGAACATAAAAACAAATATTATTTCGTTTTTTAACCAGTAACAAATCTTAAAAAAATGTTTAATTATTACACAATGTATGCAACAGGTAAATTTCTTTTACAGTTTCAATTAATCAATTTTATTTCAATATTTTACATAATGTACAAAAATTGCAGCATTTTTTAAGAATATTTAAACTCTTTATTTTGCATTTATTTCTAATCATTTAAAAATTAAACATTATTTCTTTTTAGAATATATAACAAACTAAAAAAAGTATGTAAAATATGCAAAAAATATTATCTGAAAATATCGACTATTCACAAAATATATTATTTAGTATGTAAATATCACTCATACTTATATCATGATCATAGTTTTTTCTTCCGATTCAAATGTACCAAACTTTTAGTTGATTGTCTGTTTCACACAATTTTAAGAAGTTTTGCATCGATTTGTTATTGCATATTGCTTAAGGTTTCATAAAAAACCTTATTTTGAGTATGTTTTAGTAATTTTACATATTTTATATTTAAATATATAATTTTGCATATTTTGCACTTAAAAAAGAGCTTTTGCATATTTTGAACCACTAGAATTTTTTACATAATTTGCCATTAGTTAATTTTTTGTTTTATTTTTAAATCCAATTTCCCAATAATTTTTATCTTATAAATTGATAGAAATTTTGTAAAATCCTTTCTTTAGAGGATATTTTTGTTTGTCCTGACAATGACTTTATTTATCTGAAGTTTATTACTGAGTTAGATTAAGGATAGTATGAGTAATTTTTAATTACACAATTTGTTAGTAATATTCTTATAACTTTCATAGAAAAATTATATTTTAGCTACAAAGTGTAACAATTTAAATTATTCAATATCATCCGTTCACTACCAATTCACTTTTGCAAATATTTTTATAGACTTTATATTAAATATATTTGATTGCCATCAACTTTAAAATAAATTCTGGAAAAAATAATAAAAATAAAAAAATCATTTACCTTTGTGTGTGAGCGTTAAAAAAAATTATAAAAAATAAAATCACTGAACCAGATAATGTTTAAGGCCAGACCAACCATTATGTCAGGCCAAATAACAATATCAACAAAAACAACACGCCAAAAAGAATCTGACTGGTAACGGAAGATGTTAAAACCCATTGAAATATACACTTTATTTATTGCCTTATAACACTTAAAATCAAAAAGAGGCAAAAAAAAAAAAAAATAAAAAAAAAAAAATATGAAAATACCATCAACAGAATGTAGAGCGAAAACATTATAATGGTAGCCATAAGTACTGTGATGGTATGACTTGACGATTTTTTTCTAGCTTTAAACATCATTGTCAAGGATTTTACAGATTTTCCATGGGTTTTTATTGTTGGTTTTATTTGTTGGAGGAGTATGTTAACTTTACATATTTTTTGGTACACAGTTACTCTTTTTATGGTGATTTTAGAACAAAATCACACCATTTCAAAATTGAAAAAAAAAATTAAAAATAGTTTGTTTTTTTTTGTAACATATGGAAAAATATTGATAAACATTAAAGAAGATCGAAATATCTCTCTTTTGAGATTAAAAATTAAATTAGCTGGATTATATATTTAATTTTAAATTGTTTTTTAAAGGAAATGGTGTTAAATTGTTGTACTACATTTAAGAAAAAATTATCATATATCATGCAGTCAAGTAACAAATTTTTATAATGCAGCTTGCACGCAGAGAAAAAATATAAGGGCAACATATTGTGATTGGAACATATGAACACGGCTAAATATAGAAATGATTATAAAGAATAATTGTTATAATTCCATTTTATTATATTGTGTACGATATTATGGTTTATTTTTTCATGTTATCGTTCGAGTTTATTATCCTATCTTATCATATTGTTATCATCATTCATGTTATTATCCAATCTTATCATACTATATGATCTAATATGATAATATTGGATTATAGTATGATAATAATGATTCTATTTTATCATGTTTCTTTTCCATATTATCATATATTAAAATAAAACACATAAGTTCAAAATTATTATTTATACAATTGGTTTATTGAGTCCATTATATTTGTTTCAAAATAACAGATAAAAGTGCTCATTAATCATAAAAAATTATTTTCATTATATATTGTACAAGATAATACAAAATATTTTTGGTTAACTGAATTCTTTATTATTAGTTATAACAAAACCTTGTCTACTTATATTAATTTATGTGCAAACTAAATGAGAATTATAATGAAGGTGGAAAACAAAATATATTCAAAAACAAACAAGTTATGAATTTTTCAAACATATTTGTAAAAAGCATATTTATTTGTAACATTTCATTGTTATGGGAATAATAATAATATTAGTATTATTTGAAAACGAAATATAATTTAAGAACAAGAAAAAAGATTAATAATATTTAATGGTTGTGGAAATAATGAAAATTTGTATATTAATAAAATTTTGTTTCTGGCAAAAATATTCAAAAACATAAAATTTTTGTAGTCAACTGTATCAACATTTTTATTGAATGTAAACATTGAATGATAAAACTGAAACAAAACATTGTTATCATAAACACAGTACTATTAAAATTAATGAAAATTAACAATGACAAGATAATATTATTGTAGTGACAATGCTGTAACCATGATTTTTCTCTGCGTGTGTGCACTGACTAAAAAAAAAACAACAACAATTGGGGTAAATGTTGAAGTAAAGATTAGAGATTTTTCTTCGCCCTCATTTTTTTGTAAAAAGAAAACAAGTATGTTACGAAAGGATACATGCGCTTTTTTATAGCAAATAAACATAATTTATTTTTTATACATTTTTAATACCCCACTAAAAGAACCTAAAAATATATATTTAAATTTCCTTTCCAACATCATAAAATAGAATTTTTAGACAATTATTTTTAAATGTATGTTATGGATTTTGTTTTAACATTTTTAAATGTGTTTGTTTAACCTTTGTAACCAATTGTTTTATATATTTTTTCTTTTACTATTTTTATATGAAATGAATTGAGCGTGTGGGTTTTTTTTGTTATTTTTTAATGCAAACACTTAAAAATAAAACTGCTTCACAAAGCTTTTGCGAAGTGCATTACTCTGTGCTTTCTGGTTCTTTATTATTTCCACATTTTTTTGCAGTTGATATTTGGAAGCCAGAAAAAAAAAAAATAAATAAAATTAAAAAAAGTAATATAAAGATAAAACTGGAATAGAAAACCTCTGCATTAAATTCTATTTTCAATTTCAAACTGCGGCTGACAATAATGGTTTTTATAGCTGGGACTAAAATAATAAAAATAAATACAATGACAAACTGAAGTCAGGAAGTGATATGAAGGGGCCTGAGAAAATAAAATACAATAATGTATTACATAAATATTTATATGGTATATTCACAAAATTATTCAATGCCTTAGAGATTAATAACAATTGTTCTAACATGACAATATGTTCTAATACTAACTTGAGCATTTAAATAAAACAGTTTATTAAATTTTAGTTATGATAACTTAATATTTACTTATGTTCAAAATATTATAATTTAAATACGACAAATTTTAAAATATACTCAGATTTTATCATATTTTTAAGATTTTTTTCTTATAAAATATGATTTTTATTTTAATAATATTAGAACGTTTTTAAAGATTCACGATAATTTGTTAGCATATGTTTATAAAAATCCATACAACTAATTTCAAAATATATACATACTATACTTTTTATTTAAAGTTTAATGATAAAGATTTAAATTTGCATGATAGAACTACACGACAAAAATCTTTCCGATAACCGCTGTATCCATATAGAACGCCTGTAAAATTATATATTCTGTTTGTTTCATTTAACTTTCCTCCAGTATTCCAAAACGAGTATTAAAGGTAAAATATTTATGTATTTGTCCAATGATGACAACGCGAGAATAGCAATAATATTTCCGTAAGTTCTGACACATGACCGAATCAATTTTGGATGGAAAATTATTTAATGTCCATATATTAAGCGTTTCAAATTTTTTATGATCATAATCTATAATTCAAAGGATTTGATCTCACACATTGCTTTTTTGATACTCTTGTATTGTTTAAAATAGGGAGTCTAATTGTTGTCGAATATTAATTTATAATTCTGTGGGGCTTCGAAAAGAATGAAATAGAAACCTTCCAAAAGATTACTACTGAGAATCGATTACTCAGTTTGAGTGCTGAAAGACTTCTTCATAGAGAAAGTGTTTTCTTTTGTAATTCGAATCCATAAAAAGTACCTCGAAATTATACAATTTATATATTGAATAATCTTATACATTGAATATAATATTAGTGGGGACTTAAATCACGTATCATCAAAGTAATAACTTTAATGATTTTTATAGCAAAGTTATGATTTTTTAAACAAAGTTTCTGGCAACGATGATTATACTAAAAATTTCCTAAAACTATAATATGCCTTCAAAACTTTAAAACTCATTTATTCCATTTTGATATAAAAATAAAATTTTTATAAAAAAGTTTAAGTTCAAAACTTTCAATTTTTTTACACTTTTCTAATAATTTATATTAAATTCGTTATATAAATCTAAAAAAAACAATATAAAGGTAATAACATTTATTTATTTATAGATGTAGTTACTTTTCAATGACTACAACATACTGTCTGCATTACATAGAAGTAGCTTAGTAATTACTTATTTATGATCAGATTTTTTAAAATGCTACTTTATATTGGTTTTTTAATTGACTTTACCAATTCATATATTGAAAAAAGGAAAAATATATAAAAAGGCATAATTTGCATATGCATGTAAATATTTATATTCACAATTGAAAGTTAAAAATATTAATTTGTACTTAAAAAAAATCTGTTGTTTTTGAAATCTGTAATTAAAATTTATAAAATCTTTTTACGTTTAAACTAAAAATAAAATGAGAATTTATTAGTTATGTAGCTAGTTCCTATTGTATAAAATATATTTTAAAATTTTTAGTTTCGAAAATGTTTAAACTATTAAAAGATTAAATAAAATTTAAATAAACTAAAATTTTCATTATTACCTATACTCTTCAAATAAATTTAAATTTTATTAATTTTGGAATATTATTCGAGTATAAATTTAAATAAAATACAAATGTTTATATAATTTGAAACTAAAGATTAAAAAAAAAGTTTGAATTTAATTTACATATTTCGAATAACTTTTTTGTTTTTAATTTTAAATTTCGAAATTTATGTATAATGCAAAAAATTTAGTCATGTGTGGAAAATTTTGATTTCAGCTCGTATTTTATGAAAGAAAAATTTATAAATTTCAAAACCAAAAACAATGTAAAGATAATGAAAAGAAATAATAATGAAAACAATAATTTTAGTAAGTTCCATGATAGAAAAACTCAAGGTGGAATCATTAGAAAAGTCAATTACATATAAAGCAAAAGAAAATGTAAGAAAAAAAAAAAACAAAACTTCAAATACCAAAAAAAATATTTGAAATTTGAAACAGAAAATTTTTTTACAGTACAATATTAAGAAAACAAACAAATATCCATAAATATTTTATGTTTTATATCCACAAAATGGATATAAAAATAAATTTTTTATACTTTATATTTTTTTATAAGTATTTTTCTTTAAATTGAAAACTCTCTCTTCGAAAAATTTTAAAATATGTTCGAATATCTTTTGAATATAAATTTATCCAAATTAGATATACAATTTTATAAAATTTCGTTATGTTTGAAAATCAATTTTTATAGGGAAAAATGAAAGCATAACTTGAAAACATTTCAATTTGATTTACAACTTTAGAATAATTTCAAATTAATTTCGAAGTATATGTGTAAATAAATATGTGAGATTTTGGGAAAAATAAACTTTAATTAAGACAATTTCAAAAAAATAAAATAAAAAAAAAATAATAATAAAAAAATAAAAATAATAATAAAAAAAAAATAAAAAATAAAAAAAATAATAAAATAAGTAAAAAAAATACTAAAAAATAATAAAAAAAAACTAAACAGATAAAAAATGTTTTTATAAGATTTGGTCTGAAATATTCGAACTTGATTTCTGTTTGAACTTGCCAAGTTTTTAAATTGTATGTTTCTTAAGAAATATGTGTGTTTTCTTTTTTTTGAAAAACAATTGTCTAACATCTTTATAATTAGAATTTTTAGAATATTAAAAAAATCGAAATTGAGTTAAAAATTTTAAAGTTAATTAAAACTAACAAGATCTAATTTAAATCTTAATAGCTAAAATAATTTATTTACATCATTATGTACCAAATTCGAAAACTTAAACTTTATTGAAAATCTTCAAAATTTTGGGTCATTTTTTTAAGAAAATTATAAACTTAATTGTAAGGATGCCATTTTAGTAAAAGTAAATTTTCATATCAAATTTGATACACATAAGAAATATAAAATTTTATATGTACGGCTACCACGCCTCCTTTTCACCCACTTTTATCGTACTGTGATGTTTTTATACCACTGTTATTAAACAATTTAATGAATTTTTAAATTTAATTTCTTAGAATCAAAGTAAACCTTTTCTAAAGTGAATGTGGCATCCAATCAGTGTTTCTTTCAAGATATACCTATGTGCCAAGTTTTATTTTAATCTATTCAGTAGCTTAAACATAAATCCATCTTAAATAAAGTAAGCAATATTATGTCTAAAATGGGCGTAAAAAGGGTATGACAAAAATCTAGTATAATAATCATGGTATTCTATAAAATAACAACATATAATAACATTTGGATTTGGGGCCATAAAACTGAAATTCGAACTAATTTTAAAAAATCGTTTGGGGATTTTGTTAGACTATAGCTACGCTTTCATTTTGTGTTAGAATTATTGAGGCAGTTTTTCTTCTTATCATGTCATAAATTATTATATTGAATCAAGTACAAAAATTCAAATTTCATTGAAAATATTGGAAAAGTTAGAATTAATTTTATAATATATTTTCTACAATAGTTTTAGTTTAGAATAAAGTAGAGTAAAATAGAAAGTTCCGATGCGCATTTCGCTGGTTGCTTAAGCCAGAAGAAAGCTAAAAATGTCTTATACATAACAATATATTTAAACTGAATTAGTGTTAAATACATTTAATGTTCAAAGTAACAATAACAAGGTACAATTATTAGAGAGAAGAGTTCTCAAATTTATTTTCCCTGAAAAGTCAGTCACAAATAAAATAAAAGAAAATATGGAAAATTTAAGCAAACTTAAAAAATATAAAATTATAAAAAATTGTGAAAAGAATTAATAAACTAAATTTCGTATTAAGAAGACTAATGTGTGTAATAAATTGTGTATATATTATTATAATATACCGAAAATGAAGTTCTGCTTTTCAAGAAACATTCAACATTTTAAATGTAAACAAAACATTTTTATATTTTTTTATTAAAATTTTTTTTTGCAAATAACAAGTAAACAAAAATTAAAAAACAAAAACAACAAAAAGCGTTGGTAAAGTTTGTAAAGTTGCAAATTTCTTTAGAATTTTATTCTTTTTTTTAATAATTCTTAACTACGTTCAAAATTCGAACTTGATTTAAAAAAACTTAAATTTCAAAATAAATAAAAAATCAATCAATCTGTTTTTATTGACAAGAGTTGTTTATAATCACAAAATTTTCCTAATGGATTAAAAATTTTTTAACTTCAATTATTTTAAACTTTTATTACAATAGAAACTTAACAAACTAACTTTTTGCTCATATTATTCTTAAATAATATGAGGAAGCAAATTTTGTATTAATGAAGCATTAGGCCATCGAATTTTATGAAACTATTTTATTAACCTAAAGAGCTGCAATTTCAAATATTTTTATTAAATGTAAAAACTCCCTAACATTTTAAAAAGGCCCCATTTTAAAAACAAACAAAACACATATATCTTAAATTCTTTACTTCCTTTCGACATTTTGAATTTAGCATTCAGTTTGTAACTGACTTTTCCATACTCTGGTTCTTCTCACACCAACACTCAAATACAAACAAATAGTCATATGAAAATGAAAATATGTATGTGAATCTATAGATTCAACGTGACTTTAGCCACTATCATTTAGAAATCTATGAAATTGTTGTGGCTTTTGCACTACCACCAACGACGAATGACTACTGACTGTTTATTCGATCTACATATATGTGGGTTTAAATGGTGGTATTCATGTGTATGTATATGTGGTACATTTCACCAATACCAGTGTTTATTATGTGGTTCTTGTTGTTATAGTAGTGGTGTAGTCCTTTGTACCATGACAATTCATTTGATGGTTTTTATTTCTGTATTTTACTTCCTTTTATCTCCGATGTAAAAGATTTTTTCTACCTTTATTTGTATTATATATATTTCGTTTTTTTTTTTATTATATGTATTTGTTATTGTAGTGCTTAACAAACCCAAACAATTGCATTTGGTGAGTGTTTAGATTTTTCATCATCAGGTGCGGATGGTTTATTATTCAAACTATCATTGAATGTGAAAGAAATAATTACTTCCGTTAGTGGGTGAGGTCAATGGTATAAAAATAAAATAAAATAAATTCTAGATCAACAAAAATACCAAATAGAATAAATATGGCAAGATAAGAGATAAAGTGAAGCGTATAGAGGAGTTTAATTTATTTTTTTATAATTATTATTTGCCTTGATTTTTTTTTCTTCTTTATAGCTTGTAGTGGAAAATTGAATAAAAGAGAATAGATCAGGATGTAATTGATAATACTTTCAATGTAACTTGCATTACATATGTTAAGGAACAATTAATCAATAGAAATAAAAATAGTAAAATTTTTGAAATTCTATTTTATATATCTGCAGCAGAAGTTGTATAGTTAATTTTCAATATTTTTATTATTTTAAATTTTATATCTGAAAAATAAAAAAATTAATTTTTGGTAGGGTGAAAGGGAGGCCATTACCCTAAATGCTTATTTATGTTTGCTTTTGTTTAAGTAGTTATCTCGACCATTTCTTAAAATCTTTTATGAATTTTTAAAGTTTTTTTTTGAGTGGGATGGCATCATTTGTTTATATATGGTATTTCTTGTTTTACTTCAATACATTATATAATTTTGAAGATAATTCAATGAAATTTGGTACGTAGAACTCTCATGATATAAGGACGAAGCCTATTGAAACTGGTTATGATTGGTCCATTATTTCATCTAGCCCCCATACAAATGTCCTCCCGGAATAGTGGTTTAACGATCATAAATGTCTTAAATATATCATTATTGTAATAAAATTCAGTGCAAGGAAGTTGTATAAGTGTCAATCTTTGTGCCAAATTTTATGAACATCGGTCATAATTGATCCCATATAAAAACCTCTTTCGAAAATCACTGTAATGTGCATAAAACCCATACGAATGTTAGTATCAAATTTATATTCGACACAAATAAGTGTTATATAATTAGAAATTACAGTGGTAAATTTTATGAGGATCGCTCCATAATTTACCATAGCTCCCATATAAGCCTACTTTCGGGAATTACCCGTAACGTAATGTTCTGTATTTGTACATTTCATTTTATACTTAGTAAAAGTATCGGTCCATAATTGTCTAAAATAAGACCCCTTCACGAATTTTGATGGACATACACAATGGTGTTTGGTATCATATGGTCGGGCTTGACCTACTATATCTTTCTTACTTGTTTACATTACATTTGTTATTTGCAATACTTTATTACACAAATGCGCTGTGCTTTATATTTGAATCAACCAATATTTCTTATATAGAGATCGTAATTGAAGAAAGTTTTAAAGTTTTCTTTCACTAATTCAACACTCAAGCATAATATAATTTAATCAGTATTTTTAAAATTTGCCTTGATCAATTGTACCTATATTTCTTTAATTGTTAATTGTATTAAATTCGGCACAGCAAAAAAATATAAAAACAAAAAATAAAAATAATAACAAAAATAATTCAACAAAAATACATTAACAAAAGTATGTTTGTAACACCCAAAAGAACAGTATACTAATCGGCTTAGAATCACTTTCTGGGTCGATTTAACAATGATGTCCGTTTATCTGTCCGTCTATAGGTCGCAACTTTGAAAATAATTTAATGAAATCTTAAAGCTTCGTCATTGAAATTGGTTATGATCAACAAATTATTTTACCTAGCTCCTATACATAGAGGTTTAACGATTATAAATGCCTTAAATATAGCAATATTTTAATGTCAAATTATGAAAATCGGTTTATAATTGACCATAGTTATCATACAAACCCTTCTTCCGAAAATCAATTTTTCAAGTTAATATATGGTTTGATTTCAAAGGCCCACTTCCCGAAATCCCTATAAAGTGCATAAATAACATAATAAAATGCATGTAAGAGTAGAACTGAAAGTATACTCAAAATAAATATAACAAATAAAAACTTGTGAGTATTGATATAAATGAGGAAATGAGTGTAAGTGATGTGGTATGATTTTGTTTTTACACTATACTTATAAAAGCTGTTATAGTTATTTCTGGTTTTGCATTGAGAGAGAAATTTATTTGTTTTTTTTTTATTTGAAGTAACTATTGTACTACAAGTATTTTAGAGTACCTGTTGGTAAAACAAGTAAACATATTAGTTTTTATTGTAAAGTGTGTGAATAACATTATTCAAAAATACCATACCTCGCTTTAACGGCCCATTTTAAAGTATTTTAATATTTTTTTAGTCCAATAAATATTTTTTTGAATTTTCAGAATGAACATAACAGAATGAACATTCAGAATGAAATAATATGTGATTGTAAAGGGTGATTCAAGTAGAGATACTTTTTTCAATAGCCTTTTTTTGACAGATCACTTGTGAGTCGTGTCATGCTGTAATGTTATTTTTGTTTAGTATTGTTTGGTATTTCTTAATGGAAAGACTTACGCCTGAACAACGTTTACAAATCGTTCAACTTTATTACGAAAATTCTCGTTCTGTGAGGAATGTGTTTCGTGCACTTCGCTCAACTTATGGTCAACATAATCGGCCTACTGAGCGTACTATTCGCAACACCATCACCCATTTTGAGACCCAACATTCATTATTGGATAATATTCGACCGCATAGACCACGTTCGATTCGGCGCCGTTCGCAGCAACTCGGACTGACGTATGGAACGACTTGGCACATTTTACGTCGAGATCTTAAATCGGTTTGTGGGCCGGTGGAATCATCGGTCCATATTTCTTTAAAAATTATGCCGGTGCGAACGTAACCGTCAATGGCGACCGTTATCGTGCCATGATAACCGACTATTTGATGCCTGAAATTGAAGCTCATGATCTCGGCGACATTTGGTTTCAGCAAAACGGCGCCACTTCCCACACATCGCATTAATCAACGGATTTATTGAGAGAACACTTCGGTGAGCACATAATTTCAACGTTTTGGGCCGGTCGATTGGTTACCAAGATCGTGTGATACCGCACCGTTAGACTTTTTTCTGTGGGGATATATAAAGTCTAAAGTTTATGCGGACAAATCCGCTTCGATTCAGGCCTTGGAGGAAAACATCACGTGTGCCATTCGCCAGTTACTAGTCGAAATGCTCGAACGAGTCATTGAAAATTTTACTCAACGGATGGACCACCTGCAACGTAGCAACGGCCAACATTTGATAGACATAATCTTTAAAAAATAAATGATAAAGAATGTTCTTTCAAATGATAATAAACATTCAACATTAAATTTGAATTTTCTATGTTTTTTTCTTTAAAAAATTAGGGAGGTAACCAGTAATCATACCAACAATGACCCTTAGATTCCCACGGCTCATGTCATTCCCTTATGGCCTTGAAATATGACACAATTGAAATCCTAACCGATACTCCTACAAAAGACCTGCCCAGCTCCAAGCCCTAAATAGCTAGCTCATCAGCTATTTCATTGCCGAGAATATCACAGTGACCAAGGACCCAACAAAGTCTTATTCTATAGGCATCCATTAGCCTTCTAAATTCCTTCTTACACTCAAGCACTAATCTGGACACAATAACTTGTTATTGCCATTAGTGCTGCCTCACTTTCCACATAGATAGTTACCTCAGTGTCCCTCTCAACATTCTCCTCCAGTAATCCTAGAGCCTTGTAAATACCTAGAATTTCTATCTGGAAAACGCTGGAACTATCAGACATTCTAAATGACCTTTTGATATCCGTTCCCATGAAGTAAACACCCGCCACTGTGCCTACTTCCATTTTCGAGCCATGAAACTTCTCCGCTCCAGTCCAAAGTTTCCTACTAGGGATTTCAATAACGGGAGTAGCCTCGAGCTCAATTATAGTATCGACATAATTCTCCTCAATTGGAAGAGGGTGGAGAATGATGTCCAGTGCTACCTGAGGTGTACTTCTCATGGCACCCATAATGCCAATTGAAGCACACCTTTGAATTTTAGAAAGAAGGGTCTATACGTCCTTTTTCTCAACGCCTTCCACCATACCGAACATCCACAAGTGAGTTTGGGTCTCACAACCGATGTGTATATCCAATATACAATTATCGGTTTTAGACCCCAGTTCTTCCCTATAGAGTTCCTGCATGCGTAGTAGGCATTAAGCCCCTTCCTGCACTTTCTTGAGTATTTCTCCTCCAAGACAATTTGCTGTCCAAGTAAATGCCTATATATATATGTTTAGTATCTCTGAACTCATAAGATTGTGGAGAATTACAGCTAATAGTAATAATAGTAATGAAATTTCTTCAGACCATGATCCAAAAAAACTAAAAATTTGGATTTTAAACATATTTTTGAGAAATAATGCTAATATTTGGATCTAAATAAAATCTTAACCAGTAGAGGTATTCCAATGAAATTTGTACACAATATAGATAAACTTGTTCTAAAATCACTTCTTTTGTACCAAAATATCCGAAATTCCAGTCCGGCGAAAACTTGTCTCAAAAATTGACTTTTTTCATTAGAATTATCACCCAACCGTTGTAAAAGGCGTGGCATATATAGGTACATATTCAATATATTTTTTGGTAATTTCCGCTATGACATTTTAGAAAAAAAAACTTTTTCAAAATAGACAAAGTTTAGATAAAAATGGGTGATGGAACTGATAAGATTATGTTTCTAAATAACTATTTTAAAAGATTTAATACTGTTTATAATTGGTGTCGTTCAAATATTTTACGTGTTAATCGAATAATTTGCCATTAATCGGTTATTAAATATCAACTTTTAACCTCGAATAATTATTTGTCGAATTGACCGAATAATATAAAAACCCGAATGTTTCACAGAAATATACGCTACGCTTAACACAAGTATCGAATATCGGAAATTGACCATAGGTCCCATATAAAATCCCTCCGCGAATTTTGATGTAATAGTGTAGGGCAATAGTGTAGACAATAGTGTAGGACATCATATGGATCTATAACATTTTTAAATTGGTAAACAAATATTAAAAAAAAAACAAGAAAGAAAGATATAGTCGGTCAAGACCTACTATATGATACCCTACACCATTATGTACGAGCATAAAAATTAGAGAAAAGGACTTATATTATACCTGTGTGTTTTACTAAATGTAAAATGAAATATACAAATACAGAATAATGCGTTCATACTAAAATCTAGATGATTTTGTGCACTTTAGAGCGATTCCTGGAAGTGGGTTCATATGGGAGCTATGGTAAATTATGACCGATTTTCATAAAATTTTGCAATGTTGTTTCTACTTACATAAAACTTATTTGTATCGAATATTAACATGATACTAACATGATTTTTGGAAGAGGGATTTATGTGGAAGCTTATGGTGGTTCAGGGTATAAATACATATTGAAAGGTATTTGTTTACTTTACAAATTCCAATTGGTTCAGTGTTTGGTCGTTTGCAATCATTAAGCGTTTCGACTAACATTTTTTAGATTATTAATAAGCGGGTTGGATTTTCTGGTGGAAGATATTTTATATCAAAAAGTAAGTTTTATTTACGCAAAGACTGGGAAATAGTCAAGCAAACATATATGCATATATATATGCATATATATAATATATATATATATATATATATATATATATATATATATATATATATATATATATATATATATATATATATATATTCATTCAATCATCCGCTTAATTGATTTAATAAATTTTTTAATTGAAATTTTTTTCTGTTTCTCATTTTTTTGCAGTTACTAGTAATTGATGTAATCATTTTGGTAAGAGGTGTAAATTTAAAACAATTTTTAATTGAATAAATTATTTTGGTTATTGGTGATTCTTTTCTGTATAAGTCTGTCTCCGGACGTATCGAATTTGAAAATGTTAAACTTTAATGGATGATAAGTCACCGAAAAAAAAAAACGAAAATATATTAATGTCTCAAAAGTGATTAATAAGTTTTCAAGATATTTGGCAATGGCTTCCCTACGGCTTATGATCACCCTTCTTCCCTACAACTGATTAAAGATACCTATATTTAACTTGTACATATCAAAAATCACATATAAATAATTTTTATTATAAGCGTAAAAGTCAACATCAAAAGTAATAATTAGGGAGCGGATATCTGGTGCATATTTTTGCCTAATTAGTTGAAAATTAATAATTCATATTAATTTGCATATTTTTAAATTTTCTTTCATTTTCTTTATTAAAATTAGAAATTATAAATAATATATTATAAATAAGAGCCTATCTAACTAAGCGTGTATTAAATACAATGTCATAAATATAAGTAAAAAAAATTAATCTGAAAGAGTACAAATTTGAAGCATTGATCTTTTAAAACATAGATTTAACTTTTAAAAATATAAAATGTATTGCATTGCTTAACTTACTATGGGTTGATTTTTGTTAATAATTATAATAGAAGTAATTTTTGTTTTTTCTTTTTATTCAATATATATTTAAACAAAAAAATTATAGTAATAATAAATCCATGTTTTTCAATTTTTAGGGTATATTTTTTAATTTTTAAGTGAAATTTTTAGACGCATGTTTTCAAAATCTAAATGCATAAAAATCCGCCCTCTAGTCATAATATTGATTACATATAAGTAACATAATAAATAAAAAAAAGTAATAAACAAATATTACCCAGGGACCAGTTGGCAAAAAACAAATCCCTTAGGAATAACCAGAACAAAGAAATTTATATTATCCAAAAGAAAAAAAAAAAAACTAAATAAATAAAAAATAACAAAAATAAACACAGACACCAGAATATTTTATTTAAAAACATTTTTTTTAATACTCTTACTAATCGACAATCATTCGTTTATTCATTGTGAGTTGTTTCAGTTCTATTCAACAACTTTGTTTTTACGATTTGTAAATGGGGAATGAAAAATAAAAAAGTGGAAGTGTTATATTCGGCTGCGTCGAATCTTTTATACCATTCACAAAATATATATTTCATGATATATTCATAAACATATTGGAATTATATCTTATATCAAAATTTTTGCTTTAATCTGTAAATATATTTAATATTTGTAAACACATTTGAAATTTGCAATATAAAGAGTCCCCGAAAACTGCTTGGGCATATAACTTAGGACTATCGCTCAGACCATTTGTGTTGAAGAACTGAATAAAGAATAGACATGCAAAATTGTAAATGCCTTTACAGCTTTTTTTTATTGTTTTAGAAAAAGATAATTTAGAAAATTATATATTTTAAACTTGAATTAGCTATTTTAAAAATTCCAGAATTTTTAATTTTGGGACTCTAAGACACAATTCCACCAAACATGATCTTATATCTTATTATCTACATTTAAAAACCTAAAACTCAATTGTAGTTAGGTGATAACACACTGGTGAATATTCCTTTAAACGCACATCAACTTTTTTTAATATGCTTACCAAAAAATTTGGTTTCAAATTAATATTTTAAATTATTCATCGACTTCATTTAAAAAATTATAAACAGAAAACTTAAAATGTACATTAAATTTTTTTCATTGCAATTTTAGTAGTTTAATGCTATTTTTTATGGCATTTTCCTATATATGCACTTAAACCAATGAATTAATTTAGCATTATTAACAATGTGTTGATGAACCTTTGTTTTGGATAAATTCAATTCGGTCTGACATTGATTCAACTAATTTTTTGAAGGAAATCCCTGTCAATTTCTTCCCAGGCTTGCTTAATTCTTAGTTTTAGTTAATGTCATTATGGTTTCATTCTGTGTACTTCTTGCGTAAACTTTACGGATCATATATCCCAGATTTTCCATTGAATTTAAATCCGGACAGCAAGCCCGCCACTCCAATAGTGAAATATTATGTTTAATAAAACACGATTTAGATTGGTTCGAAATATGGATTGCAATGTTATCCTGTTGGAATATGCTATCTTCAATCATTTTTTCAACTGTAAATGAGAGAAGAGCATCTTCCAACAGTTCATTATAAATTGCACTGTTCATTTAAGTTGGAACAAAACATATTTTTAATTTTACGCGATTTTTCTTATGATGCTGTTTGAACATTGGCCTACATTTTGGTTTCTTCCATTTTATGTGTCTTACATGACAGAAAGGCCAAATTTATTATACCATATAAACCATATATCCCATATAAACTTCTCTTCCGAAAATCACTTTAACGTGCATAAATCTCATAGGAAAGTTAGTATCACGATAATATTCGACACAAATAAGATCTATGTAAGTAGAAAAAACATTACCAAATCTAGTGAGAATCAGTCCATAGCTCCCATATAAAATCATTTCCAGGAATTGTCCTAAAGTGCATAAAATCATCTAGATGTTAGTATCAACGCAGTATTCTGTATTTGCATTTAGTAAAATTGGCCACAGGTGTAATATAAGTTCCCTTCCCGAATTTTTATGCTACAATGGTGTAGGGTGGCTTTTTCTTTTATTTTATTGACTTGCCTTTTTTTTAATTTTTTATTACCTTTTTTGGTTCCCGTACTCCGTATTTCGGCCCTCGAATAACTCCTTCCGAGCGGTTAATTTTTCGTCCAATTTCTCTATTGGAACAGCCTTGATCACGAAAAAATTGATTTTAAATTTTTTCCTGGTTTGTAAGAAAAGTTCCCTTGGGCATTCCTTAAGCTGATGAAATTTTTAAATTAAAACAAACAAATTTCCACTAAACAGAGATGTTGTCATTAGAAACTTACCTTAGGTGAAACAAACAACTAAAACTTAAAATTTTTTAATTTTTTTTTGCAATAACTTTTTAGAAAAATTTTCTCGACTGCGTTTATAGGAATATTCCAATGAAATGATAACCAATATATTCTGATTGCTAAATTAAAAAAGCAAAAACAACGAAAGGAAGAAACAAATAATAGAAAGCTAGAAGTGTATGTGTTCGAATTCAGGCGAATACAAATGAATTTTTTTTTAACAAATTTCAAAGAAGCATTCTTGTCAAATTATTATTTTTAATAATGAAAATTTGTATTTTTTTTAGGAAAAACAGAAATTTATATTTTATGCATAATGGCTTGTAGTTTAGAACACTTCCTCTAGACTATTTAATCTCATAACTTTCAATAAAAACATTTATATATTATTGCATACGAAATGGAAAATATTATTAAATTTGGACAAAGAAATATTTGAAAAATTTTTTAAGCTGTTCTAGAAAATCGTTTATAACTCCACCTTTCCTAAACGGATTTTCTCTGAATTTCAATATCAAGGTTTTCGAGATTATATGCCACATATGTTTTGAAAAAGAAATATATTTATTGCACTATGGGATTCAAAAAATTCATTTCAACATACAGATAGACATTTATTCTCAAAAGCTATTTTTAATCATAACAATCACGAGTATTTTCCAATTTGAGGCCCTGGATATATATATAAACTTTCGTATAAAATGACAAACTTATATATACCCTTCATTTTATGTGAAGGGTATAAAAATGAATTTGGAATTTTGTTGCAGTTTCAACTAAAACTTCTGTAACTGTTCTGTTAAATATTCTAGTGCCAAAAGGCTATTTAATTTTATACGTTTTTTTTTTGCCAGCTTTTATGTTGTCAATGTCACAGTAATTGTTGTTATTATTATAGTTGTTGTATACTATAATACTGTTTGGTGTTGGTTTGTCGCTGGTGAGAAATGTTATAAATGACTATTTTATTTTAACTTACAACACGACAAAGCACAACACACAATTCATGCCATTATTCAATTATGAAGTCATTAAGTCATTTGTCATTTGTAAGTAAAGTCATGTCATTTTTAATGGCACATTAAGGTTTTTTTCTCTTTCCTTTCTTTTTTGGATATAGTTGTTGGTGCTGTATACTGAAGTATTGGAGTTGTAAGAGGATAAAAATTATAAGTTATAAAGAAAAATGTAAAAGATAAAATGTTTCGATATATTTTTTTTTTGTTTTGAAAAATAGATAAAAAGAAAATTTATTGCATTTTTGTTATTTTTTTTATAAGGGGGTGGGGTATTGGAAGGAAAGTGATATTTGTTGGGAATAATAAGTTTATTTTGGTAATGAGACATTTAGTAACAAAGTTAATTTATGTAAATGTAAATTAATTGCTAGTGAGTATTTTTACGAAAAAAGTTTATATTTTGAAATTAATTGTTAAAGAGATAGATTAGAAAGAAAATGTAGTTATGAAGACATTATATGAATTCAAAAAATAAAAAAATACATATGCGTGTATTTAGGGTAGAAGGTGGACCATTCGCCACTTAATTTAAGTGTTCTCTTCTCATAACTGTAATTGATAATTGTAAACTTTCTTTTGTCCTAAAGACAGCTATGTTGGCTTTAGTTTAACGCCATTTGATCCTGAAGTCTTTACTTCTTGTTATTTTTTATGAAATTTTCAAGTGATAAAAAATGGCGATACAACCGCAACTATGGGGTAAATTCGCAAATATTTCTGATGCATAAGTTGAATCCGGCTCCCTGGAAGTCTGACGAATGATATCAAGAGTTAGTCTTTTGTACCAATGATAATTTGTTAACACTTAAAATTAATTTAAATGGCTGTTGTCAATACTTTTTCATTAATATGAAGTTTATAACACTAAACAATATCATTTTCGAAAAAACAAACAAAATGTCAAAATGAAAATGTGTGTCTGCTGGATGACCAATCATCAATAAAAAAAAGAATAATAAAATCGGTGATTACTTCGTTTTCAAGATAATTGACAATGGCAGATGTGCGCCCCTCTATCCTATTTAAATACTAACATTTAGCAGGGCAACCAAAAATATGCAAAATCATATTTTTGCTCGGACTTCAAATGAACCAAACTGTTATATATTTATCTATTTCAGAGAATTTTAAGAATTTTGGCATCACTTTATTATAGCATATTTTTGTCATAACAGCATATTTTTATAAGTTTTGGGTTTTTTTTTGATATTTTGACATATTTTCATTAAAATACAAATCTTAGAAATTTTAATAGCATATTTTGCATATTTTATACTACAGACCATGATTTTTCATATTTTACACTTAAATAGAAAATTTTGTATATTTTGCATCCAATAGAATATTTCATATAATTTGCCATTAGTGAACTTGGCTGTTTGTTGTCACATACGTTTTTCAAATAAACTTTAATCTTTTAAATTGATAGAAATTTTATAATTATCTGATACAATGTATTAGCTTTGAAAGTTTTTACGTGCAAAAATAAAATATTTTGTAGAATTGCTAATAAAAATCAAGTTACTTTTAGCATGAATTCTAGATAACGTAAAATTTAGTAGGAAAAAATGTGTTTTAAAAGCATAGTTTCTTATTTAAAGAGCATTTTTTATGCGCATAAAATATTTTTTTAGAGAATATTTTTGGTTGTCCTGATCATTATCTATATTTTTCCAAAAATAGTTCTATTAAAATTTCATCTTGATGAGATAAAAAAATATTTAAAATGTTATATTAAAGTAAGTTTTTATTACAAACTATATTTAGCTTCTTCTTAATAATAAATAAATGAAATAAATGAAATCTTAGTTAATTATCAGAGCAACCAAAAACATGAAAAATCACATTTTTTTCTGGGCTTCAAAATTACCAAACTGTTAGTTATTTATCCGTTTCAGACAAATTAAAAAATTTTGGCATAGATTTACTTCAACATATTTTTTCCCAACAGCATGTTTTTGCATTTTTTTTAGCAATTTATATGACATATTTGTGCATATTTTAAAGATAAATAATTTTGTACATTTTACACTTAACAGAAAATTTTTGCATATTTCGGACCCCATGTAAATTTTTACATAATTTGTCATTAATGAAATTTTCTTTTCAATGTCACATACGTTTTTAAAATCCGATTCCATATTCCGACTTTCGTATTATAAATTGATAGAAATTTTGTAATTTTTTTACAAAATGTATTAACTTTAAATGTTTTTAAGTGCAGAAAGAAAATATTATTAGCAATTGCTAATAAAAATAGAGCTATTTTTAGCATGAGTACTATATAATAAATATAGAAAAAAAAATTAACATTTTAAGATAATTTTTTATAATTATATTTTATTTCATAGAATATAACTAGAAGTTTATGTGAGAGGTATTTCGAACTAAATTTTCAAAAAAATTACTAATTTTTTTCCAAAAACAAAAAATATGTGACTACATTTATTTTGTTGTTACATGAATTAAGTATTTTACAATTTTTTTTTCTCACATAAATATCTAGTTATTATTCTATGTTTTATTTCCTTAAAATGAATTTCATATTAAATCATGACTTTCCATCTACACATAAAAGAAAAATAGCATTTTTGTGAAAAATAAATATTATTTTTCTTTTGACATATTTAATATCTCCACAAAAATCTTACAAATGATATGAAATACAAGACAAATAAAAGTCATATTAAGCCTAGTGAACTGTTAAATCGTATTAATTCATTTAAATTTAAGCCAATTTAACGCTTTATATCTTCAATTTAGCAGATCATTGTTGGACATTATTTATTCACAACATGCAAAATCAATGGTTTGATGATGGTAATCCTAAAAATCCACACACAATATTTGCTATAACAACAGGACTCACTCAATAAATAAACACAGAAATCAAGAATGAGATGTGAATGAAAAGAAAAGAAAAAAAAAAACACTAAAAGGAAAATGGGGGAAAATACATAAAATTTCATGTTGAACATAAAAAAATCACTTAAAATATGAATGAATAAATAAATGAATGAATGATTGTTGTGGACGTCTCTCCTGTTGCTACACAAACATAAATACCTATTCCAGAAAACACATTCCCCTGCAAAACAATGCCTGCCTGTTTTCATTTCATTTGGCAGGGGTGTGAAGGTGATGACGTATGCTTAATTTGCCTGACTGAACTGGTGGGAAACTGCTGATGATATTGCTATTGTTCTTGCTGTTGCTGGCAAGTGAGGAGATGTAGAGAGAGATTTTTTTTCTTTTTTGAGAAAGTAGACTATAGAATTATTTATGAGCTGTTAGAACAGGAAATGGACTAAAACGACAGGACAGTTAAAAAAAAAATCACAGGTGAAAAATGATTCAGTATAAAAATGGCTTGTTTTTTTTATGTAGGTAAAGGAAACTATGATAAGTTGTTTGTGGAAAAGGAAGTTTGTTCCTTAAAAATTTTGAAAAAAATGTGTTGAATGATAATTTAAAATATGTTAGTGCGAGTATTTACATATATACATATTTATTTTATATATAAATTTAATGATGTTTAAATATTTGGCTAGAAATAAGAAAAATTTGCTTTCATTTTTTTTTTTAATAATAATTTACGGGAATATTTGGGCAACACGTAAATAACTTATGGAGAGATTTTGACAAATTAAATTAAAAAAATGTGTCTACTAGAAACTATACTATAGAATATACTATAGAATATACTATGGACTATACTATAGACTATGAGTACCTTATTGAATTTCAATATAAAAACAAGTAAGGAAGATATAATCAGTCAAGCTAGACCATACCATTAAGTATGTGAATAAAAATTCGGGAGTTCTCTAAGGTATCTGTAGAACCTACGCATGCATTATAATATGTTTCTACTAACATTTATATTAAATTTATGTACTTTAGGGTGACTTCCGGAAGTGTCACTTATATGCAGTGATGCCAAATTAGCCATTTTCGGGCTAGATTTAGCCCGTTTATAGTAAATCAAAATGAGAATATGTTTTAGGCCGAAACTAAAAACGCGTAAAGCTAGCATTTTTACTTTTTTCCAAATATTGCTAAATTGCGAACGTTTTTTGTTGGAGTATTTTTTTTAATGGAGTAACATGACAACTACAGTAATATTTCATTTCTCATTTTTGTACTAAGTGCTCAAAATATGTTTTCGAACAATATCAAACGTTTATTTCCAATTTTTAAAAAGATCTTAACGAATTGTAAAGAAACTTAAATTTGGAAAACCATCTTCCACAAATAAAATTGAGTTGAAAATTATTGAAAAATTTTGCTTAGAGATTCATAATATTAAAAACTCCATAACCTGTTGTAATGCAGTTTAGTTTCCAGCTTCTTTTGAAATAAAACACAAATATTTTTTTCTATTACTATCTAAGGTAATAGAAATCCAGAACAAAGTTTTTATTTATGAAACCCTTATAGTCTTTATGTAAGGTAATATAGATATATTGTAAAGTTATCTGCAAATTTATCAAAGCTATTCAAAATGTAAAAACATATCCATTTATCTGCTCACCTCTTTTTTTTGTTTATTTCTTTTATTTCACTATTATTCCTCATGTAATGTAAAAAATAAATATCAATCTTTTATTTCTCAAAAATCTTTCAAATAGCTTCAGCTAGCAATTTTTGGGAATTTTTCAAAAGCAAGCAAAATTAAAAAAAAAAAAAAAAAATTAAAAACCAAAAAAGTAATTTTAATTATTTTAAACAAAACTCCGTTTGCTTCTCAAGAACTTATAAAATATTACAAGAATATAGAAATATACTAATTTACTAATTCAATGATATTTAATGTGTATTATAGGTCGTTTTGAAGACATAATATAATGGTCGCAAAACTGATAGCTCAAGTCAACTCTCACTAATTCACTATTTTATAATATTATGTAAAGAGATAATATTCGTAATAATAGAGTAAATTTATTACATATTGTTTATTTTTGAAAAATTACCAAAAATTAACTTTTAAAGCTTTTTAAAGGAATGAAAGACCAATATTTTTTATATGCTACATTAGAAATAATAGTGAAAATATTATGCCAATATGCTTTTTTGTGCAATTAAAAAAAAGTCGTTTAAAAATTTCCTTTTTTCATAAAATCTGCTTTCCTGCATTCGTTTTTGTCCGGACTGAAAGCAATTTTTTGTTAAATCAATCTAAATTTATTTTATGATTAAATATCGTCAATAAATTAAAAAAAATGTGTGACATTTTTTTATTAACCGATAAAGATGATTTTTTTCTAAAATTTACCACTTTCGACCAATGCTGGATGTAGGGTGTAAATCTAATCAATTATTAAAATTTCCTTATATATAAGAGAAGGCTTCACTTCTCTTTTGAAATATGTAAAGAAAAAAATCTATTACAAAAACTTTGAGAAAAAAAGAACAGTACTATATTGTCTTGTAAAAAAATAGTCATTTTCAAAATGCTGACTTTGAACATTTTTCATGTTTATACAAATTAAGATAATAAAAAAATTTCATATTATTTGGGAATGTATGAAAAATTACAGAATATTTAAAAAATTTTTTTCCCTCATATACCTTAGGACTTATTTCCGAAAAACGAAATAAAGTTGAGGCAAAAAATAAAAAATTAAAAATTCAAGCATAAATATCTTTTTAACTGTAAGAGACAACTTCGGTCAAGCACTTTATAGAAATATAAAAATCTTTGAAATCGGACTTGATTTGTAGAAGTTATGATTTTTTTCGAGATAGCCAACTTAGACACCCTAAATCTTATCTCGCGTTATCACAAGGTGACAACAAAATAATTTTTCTGAAAGCTTAACTCCTCCTCTACAACTCTTGCATACATTTCAATTCGATCTAATCGGTAGTTTAGGAGATACAGATTTATTATCAAAAATTTTGCGTTTGGCCTCACTGTGCAGCATTTTGATGAGGATTTTTAACAAATTTTTTATATATGGAGTTTTGAGTTTCAAAAAAATTACTGGGAGAGAGAAATTTATTATTTTATATGAAGTTTGATAGTTTAACAAATCAAAAAAAATAATCAGCTGGATTAACGATATTATTTGTTAAATCTGCCTTGATGTTTACTCTGTGTGGGAGTTTTCATTCTCCCAAGAACTATTCGGCCACTTCTAAACCTAGCCTTCCTGTTTTTTTCTCACCATCACTCCCTTTTATTTTTAAGGCTTTGTAGTTAAAAAAATGGTACTTAGGGTACCAAAAAAGTATCAATATTTATGTTTCAGATAGTTCTTATTGAGCAGAGAAGAATGCAATTAATTTTTTTATTAGTTAAGGGAATATTTAGAGCAACGAAAATGTATCACCTATCGGATTTTACGGAATACAGAAAGCACTATTAAAGGACCGAAAAAAAATCAGTAAGCTCTGCTTTTGTGCATTCTAACTCAAAAATACATAAAAAAGTAACATTTATACTTATTTCTTTGGTAACATTAGGTGGAAAAAACTAACCATTAAGGTCTACTTTCCCTGAATTTTTTTTTTTTTACTCAGAAACGTATTAGCAAACTTTTGTTACGGTAAGTTTATCTATTGAAAATATTAAAAGAGTACCATTATATGCAACAAAAATACCAAATACAAGATCCATTAAACTTGGATTTTCAAAATGCTCACTGTGCTTAAATTTACATCCTACATGTATGACTCAATCGAGTAAAATTTGCCTTCAATTCTAACTTAAAAACGTTATGTTTAAAAAAAAAAGCCAAACTATTATTCGAACTTGGTTCTATCTACCTTCAGGTACTCGAGTTCCAAATAACGTTCAAATTAGCTGATTTGTGCGACTAAATGAACCATCCAATCCACAATGGTCAAAAATCTACTTTTTCTGGCATAAATTCAAAAAGCATTGTTAGTGCCTTTTTGAGGTTATATCGAAGTCATTTTATGTAAAATTAACAGTAATATTTATTAAAGCCGATTTTAAGTATTTTTGCTTAAACCTCTATAATACGAGGGCGGATCAATAAGTCCGTGACTTTTCGAACTTCACTCGTAGTTATATGAAATGCAACACTACTCCCATCAAGTACTCCGGAGACCATGCAACAGTCTAAACAATGGGTTTCTCCGGGTGAACCTGCTCCGAAGAAGGCCAAGGTAAGTTTGTCGGCCAATAAGGTGATGGCAACAGTTTTTTGGGATGCACGCGGGTTCCACATCGATTACCTTCAAAAGGGAAAAACAATAAACGGCGAATATTATTTCAACTTATTAGACCGATTTAATGAGGATTTAAAAAGAAAACGATCACATATGACCAAGAAAAAAGTTCTTTTTCATCATCAAGATAATGCACGGGTGCACACGTGTGCAGTCTCAATGGCAAAATTCTATGAATTGGGCTACGAATTGGTACCTCATCCGACATATTCTCCGGATTCAGCCCCTAGTGACTACTTCTTATTTCCAAACCTAAAGAAATGGCTCGTTGGAAAGAGATTCAGCTTCAACGATGAAATTATGGGTATTACAAACATCAGCACAAACGCATTATACTCTCCTCACTATGGTAGTATAATGAAATGTTCTACATAAACAATCAGAATTTTTTAAACTTGAAAACTGAAAGGTTTGGAATAAAATATCCTTTCATTAAACGTTCGTGTTGTTTTAAAACATATTTCCTTTCTAGATTCTTATACAAAAATATTAAATATTTTTTTAACTTATGTCTCAACAAAAACTATACTTTTGTACAAACGGTTTATTTCTATTACATTCCCCTATGGAGATTGGGTGGAGAATAAAAATTTTTATTTAAAAGAAAAAAGAATTCATGATGAGTTTTCAAAGTCATGCATAAATATAAAAAAGTGTTCGATTGCAATTAGAGCGATCGACAACAAGAAAGAATTAAAAACGAAGTTATTATATAATTTAAAATATATTTTCCTCATATAAATGAAAATAAGCTTATGATAAAGTTTTCAAATATGATATAATGCATAGCGGTTCCAAAATGCTTTTTTTTGGAAATAATTCTATAACTGTTCAACCGTTGGAAATATCTCAATAAAATTTCACCTGGCCAGAGAAGAGGTATTTTCGAGTTGATTTGAAGGAGTACATATTCCTAATGGATCAGGGGTAGGAGTGAGTAGATCTCCAAAGTTGGTCATCTAGGGTATGCAATTTTTTTTCTTAAATAATCAAAAAATTCATTTATGATTTGACCTGAAAAACTTTAAATTTAAATTTTAAGTATATTTTTTGGAAATAATGTTAATATTTGGACCTAAATAAAATTTAAACGAGTAGAGTTATTCAAATGAAATTTTGACAAAATATAGATAGACTTGCCTTAAAATTAAGGAATTAAAAATACACCCACTGTTTTTTTTTTATCAAAATACACAAAATCCCAACCCGAAAAAACGTGTTTTAAAAATTTACTTTTTCCATTTAAATGGTCATACTGTCGTTATACGAGGAGCCTATCAGAAAACTATTTTTGTGTGTTTACCCAATACATGGAGGTAATTAATCAACATAATTTTTTATTACCACATTTGCTGTTTGAGAATTTTACAAATTTAAAAAAAGTTGTGGGAAATTGACAAAGTTTGAATAGGGCTTGTGGGGAGACCTTTGCTCCAAGCGCCTTCGAGTTTACTTACGCGCTTCTACATTAAGATTCCTTTTAAAAACATTCAAAAGATTATATGGGCCAGAACAAAAAACAAATTTTATAAGTAAAAAAATATTGCCACCATTTTTGAAAAAAAAACTAAAAAATATTAAATTTTTTTAAAGTTACAACTTCAGACTAATATAATTTTTTATATAATCTATATATTAATACGATTTTTACGGTAATATTATTTAGAATTTTGTAAGGTATTCAGTCCGCCAAGTTAAAAAAGACCTAAACAAGTAAGAAAGATATAGTCGGTCAAGCACGACCATATAACACCCCATACCATTGTGTATGTTCATCAAAATTCGTGGATCGATAATTTTACTAAGTGTAAATTAAAATATACGATTACAGAATATTACGTTAATACTAACATTTATATGAATTTATGCACTTTAGGGTGATTCCTTAAAGTGAGCTTATATGGGAGCTATGGTAAATTATGGAGCGATCTTCATTAAATTTGTCACTGTGATTTTTACTTATATAAAACTCATTTGTGCCGAATATAAACTTGATACTAACATGTGTATCTGATTTATGCACGTTAAAGTGATTTTCGGAAGAGGATTTTATATTGGAGCTATGGTCAGTTATGGACCGATGTTCATGAAATTTGGCACAAAGATAGAAAATTTTTATAAGTTTCTTGTTTTAGGATTTTTTTTCATCTCTGTCAAATTTACAATTTTAAAATTTCCCAGTCGCTTTAATTGTGTCTTCAGTTTAAGTATTTCAACATAAGTTTGGTTATGTTAACAAAATTTTTAAATAACAAAAAAAATCGTAGGAAAAAAACTAAGAATGTCATATGGAAAAAATCTACTTCATGTCATTATAAATGTACAAGTTTTACAAGAGTGGATATGATGGTAAGTTATACAACACACATATGACTATGAGGAAATACATGTGGGTATGGGTATTTGGTTAAAAGTCATGAGTCGAAGTTTAATACTTTTACTCTTAGGGATTTTATATCTGCTTTTGCCTTCTATCTATTTTTTTCCTTTATACATTTCAAGTTATGTCGTGCTGTATTTTTATACATGGAGATTGTATTTTTCAATATAATTTTTAGCAGCCGCACATGGGTATACGATTTAAAAACGAAAATTTCCTTGAAATATAAATTGAAATTTCTAGAATACAACAAATTTTTTTAGTTTTATAAGAACTGAAAGTTTTAGTTATTTAGCGTTGACTTATAAAAATAAGCCGACCCATTGTGCGCAGTTAAATGTTTTATTTTTCATATGACAGAAAATAATAAAAAAATCCAACAAGGATCAACAGGAGTTTTGTAATGAAGAAAAAATAAGAAAATACTACTGTGAATAAATGGTATATTAAATGTTAAAATAAAAATGAATATGTTGAAGGTTGTTACCAAATACTATAAGAAATGATGATGACTGTGATGAAGAAGGAGACGAAGACGACGATGAAATTGAAATAAATGCTATTTGCAAATGTCGTTTTCATATACATATGTATATGTATGTATAGTTATAAGTAAGTATAAGTTCTAGCAAACAAAGTCATCGTAAGTCTCTAAAGAAGTCATGATGGTTGGTGTCTCTGTGACATGTGACACAACGATATGTTTTCATTGTCAGCATAGATGTCAACGTTTTTCCTTTTTCCAATTTCTTTTTGGAAGAGCAATAAAATCTAAAGTACTAAAAAAAAAACTAGTGAAGAACAAGAATTAAGAAGATCTAACAGCGAGAAAAACCTAAAGGAAAAAAAATACTGTGATAGATTTATTAGGAGGCTTTGAAGAAGTAGATGAATTTGAACAGAAATCAATTTTTTATGTTGAGTAAAAAAGTGTAAAAAGGTTAATAATTTTAATAGGGTACTAAAAGATGTAAGTTTTTAAGAAGATAAGGAAAGGACAAGATATTTAGGTAAAAAAGATGATATATATTTTTAAAGAATTAAAAATAACGGCACTTGCAGTCTAATTTATAGTTTAAAATCGTACTATAATTTATAGTCTAGTCTATAGCCGGGTTTATATTCTATCTTAACAGTTGAGGTTATAGCATCGTCTATAATCTAACCTATAGTGTAGTCTGTAGTGTAGTCAATAGTCTACAATATAAGCTATAGCTATATAGTTTATTCCTTAGCATCGTTTATAGTCTATTCTATAGTCTTGTCTTTAATTTAGTCTAAAGCTTACATATAGTACGGACTATATCTCAGACAATAGTTTAGTCTATAGTCTCGTCTATAGTTTGAACTCTTATCTAGTTTATACACCAGCATATATTATAGTATATATGTTTTAATCTGTATTCTGCCTATAGTGCAGCCTATATTTCAATCTATACTACAGTCTATACTACAGACTATGGCTCAGTCCAGGTCCAGCCTATAGTCCAGTCTATAGTCCAATCCATAGTCCAGTCTATAATCTAGATTAAAGTTCAGTGCAGTCCAGTCTATAGTCCATCCTACAGTCTCGTCAGCCTATAGTCCGGCCTATAGTGCCAATTATAGTCTAGTCTTTAGTTCAGTCTATAGTCAAGTCAATACTACAACCTATATAATCTATAGTCCTACCTATAATGCAGTCCAGTCTTGCTTATAGTTCTATATGTTGTTTACTTTATAGCCCGATCTGCAATCCAGTTTGTAGATTTGTCTATAGGATAGCTAGCCTAAAGTCCAAACTATAGATCAGCCTAAAGTCCAGCCTACAGTCCAGCTTATAGCCCAGTCTATAGTCCATCAAAAAATTTAGTCCACAGTCTAGTCTATGGCCCAGTCTATTGACTAGCTAATATTCCAGTCTATAATATAGTCTATAGTCTGGTCTATAGTCTAATCAATAGTCTAGTCTAGTTTACAGTCTAATCTATAGCCTAGTCAAATCTATAGGTAAATCCATAGTGTAGTCTGTAGTTTTTAGTCTGTTCAATAGAATAATCTAGTTTATAGTCTAGTCTTAGTCAGGTATACAATCTAGTTTCTTCTTTGTTCTATAGAATAATCTATATTATGTTCTACAGGATTATCTATAGTATAGTCTATAGTCTACGAAAATGGATATACAAATTAGATATAAAAATCAAAACGGATTTAAGATAATTATACATATGCGAAAAAAAACTTTACATAAAATCACTCTAAATAAATTTTAATATGATTGATAGATTATAACACAAACGTTTCGTATTTTCTTTGTCACATACGAAAACGCAAAAAAAAAACTATTTTTATTATCTAAAATACTAAAAAAATGAAAACCCATTACACTGATAGCATTTTCTCAAGGATTTTTATACATTTATCATAAAACGATAGTTTTGCTTACAGTTACAATAAAAAAGGAAAAAAATAATAAAAAGAAAAACTTTCTCTAAAAACTAAAAGAAAATCACGAACAAACTTGAACAATTTTTTTATTTTTGTTATTTAAACGTAAAGTATTTTATTCTTTTGAGATTTTATCATTCTTAAAAATGACATTGTTCTTTAGAATAAATACAATATTTGAAATCACATAATCATATTGTTCCATTCCAATCACATTAGATATTATATATTAGTAAGTGTGAGTATGTAAGTATGCAATATATCATATTTTACTACTTATGGCACATTCTATTTATTATCTTCAAAGTACTCAATAAACCACATAAAATGACCCTTGAGGCGTAAAGGAGAATAGCATAAAGAAATAAGTTAAATATATAAAATATGTGTTTGAATAAATCTTCAATCTACTTGAAGTTGATAAGATATAAACAACTTAAGAAAAAGATAAAGTTTATAAGTATTTTACAATTTAATATACTTAGAAAATTAATTTAACAAAAATGGATTGGCTTTATAATGAGATCGGATTTTTTTGCAAACAAAAAAAATAGTTTGTTGATGGAGTAATAGAAAGAGTATATGAATCTAAATCACTGATATATTTTAAGTTATCAGTTTGAGTTCCAAAATTTTGAAAGCATTACGTTTTGTTTTTCCGGGAAAATGTTTTAGTTTTTTGAGATTTTTAAATTCCGGTCGCGATTTTATAAATATTTATATGCTTAAATAACAATATATGTGTGTGACACCACATTTATTTATATATGTGTGTATATTATGTTTTAAACACACAAATAAACATTATTTATGATAACTAGAGCTCATCTATTAAAATTTGTCTGGAAGCTATTTTTGGATGTTTTCAAAATGCCATAATAAATAATGTTATGGTGTTTTATGAGGTGGAAAATATTATACAAAAACAAAAAAAAAAAAAAGTATTTCAATATTGAAAATCAAATATTTTATACTGAAAAATTTTGCATATTGATAACGATAGCGCTTAGTTAACTGACTTTCAATTATACTACTTAAATATTATATTAAATTCTTCGTAAGCATAGTTTTGTAATTAAAAGAAAATATAAAATTTTTTAACTGAATCAATTAAATATATTTAATAATTTTTTTATTACTTTATACTAAATAAATAACAACAAATAAAAAATAAATTTTTTCTAGTAAATACCTTCTATTATTTTCATTTATAAAGCTCTAAAAATAACACTTTCTTTTTTATAACTTTTTTAAAAGTCTTGTGATTTTGTTAATATTTATGTAAAATATTTAGTTTTAACCATATAAAAGCAAAATTTTGAAGCTGTAAAATATATATATTCAACTAAGTAATATTGATATAAGTATATATTCCTAAGAATCAGTTGCATTATATATTTAATTTTTTTCTTGCTGTTGTTGATTTTTGATAGGAATTTTTTTAATTTAACGCTTTATATGATTTTCGTTTTACTTTTTGCTGTTGTGGATTGCGTTTATAGAATATTTTTTTCACGTACAACTATTTTTGGAAAACTAACTTCAGCGTCCTTATCTAACAGAAAACACATACTTCAAAATATGCATACACACAACTACACATATAGAATGCACTATATGGCAAGTATATTATAAGAGAATTTGAAGAGACTTGAGAATATATGAAGCTATAATTTTTTATATAAAAAATATATCTAAATAAATAGTTTATTGTCTAATCTTTTTTCTAATTTATAGTCAATAAATAGACCATAAAGTTTACTTTTTAGTTTATTCATGTTTAAAGTCCTGTTCAACTATATTTTAGTCCACAGTATGGTCAACAGAGTAGTCCATAGTCTAGACTTTAGTCTAGTCTAAATACTTTCTATAGTATATTCTACAGTCTAGTCTATATTCTATTCTATACTATAGTCTGATCTATAGCATAGTTTCTACTCTGGTCTATAGTCTGGCCCATAGTCTAGTCTTTCAATTCAATATTTTAATCTATCTATTATATATCCTCATATATATATATATATATATATATATATATATCCTTATATTTAATTTAGTCTAGATCTTATAGTCTAGACTCTAATCTAGTCTATAATATAGATATAGTCAGTCTATAGTTCACTCTGTATTCTATACTAGAGTACAGTCTATAGTTTAGCTTATAGTCAATTCTATAGTCTACCCTATAGTCCAGTCTTTTTTTTTTCATTAGGCAGGTGGAAATCCTTCATAAGATTCTCACGATTATAGATTAACCATGAGATATGTCGGATTCATAGCGACTAAAACCACCTTCTTCGTCATTCAGCAACCCTGCGAAACTATCTACGAAGATATTGCAGGGCAGGAAAGCCTTATCTAGGCTACGTCTGTATTTCTTCAGATTCTCTTCCGTTCTAGATTGATCATGGATACTTTTAATCATTGAGGACATTACATCCCAATTTTCCCTCTTATTAAGGATGATGTCAACAAAATTTTGCGGATTCAGTTGGCACCCAAGGACTTCTTCTGTTTTTTGTCGATCGTGGCGAAAGCGTGCGCAGTTGAACACGACGTGTCCTGGACCTTCGGTATCCTCTGTGGCCTGAGAGAAACTACGTTAAGTGGTAATTTACTTCTCCATGTCGTCTGTTTAGCCACACATCTATTCTCGGGACTAGTTTAAAGGTCCACCTTCCTTTGCGGCTGTTTTCCCATCTGCTCTGCCATTGTCTTTCAAATTTTCTTTCAAATTTATGTACACGAGTGTCTAGCAGATTTGGATCTCTTCTGATTTCATCCAAGCGTTTGGCTTCGTCAGCCAAGATATTCATGGGAATCATTCCCGCTATGATATGGGCCGCTTCGTCGGATGTTGTTCGACCGATAACCTTTACACAGATTTTAGTTTCCTCGCTGCGGTCTTTACTTTCAGAGCTACTGACCATATGGGAGCAGCGTAAAGTATAACTGAGCTGACCATCGTGGATATAATCTTCCTATTGGATTGCATTGGTCCACCTACATTCGGCATCATTCTTTCAAGAGCGGCTCTAATATTTGCTGCCTTGTTAGCAGTATACTACATATGTGTCCTGAAGTTAAGTCTGGCATCTATGAGAACTCCTAAATATTTGAGACGGAATTTTGATGCGACTTGGTGTTCTCCAACCGTTATTCTCATGGTCTCCTTTTTACGCCTGCTTGTAACTAATACAATCTCCGTTCCAACCCCACACTTTTTATCCAGTTTCTAATAGTCCATACTACTTCATTCCGTAACTGCTATGTCATCTACAAAACCTATAATGTTCGCCTCTTCTGGAATGTTAAGCTCTAGAACATCGTTGTACATTATATTACATAATAGTTAAGAAGGGGTCGGTTTAGTAATAGAGCTTTCTGTGTGTGAAATAGCTTACTATTAATCTTGTTAAATACTCCGGTATGCCGATTCTGTTTAGCATTTGAATTATTATTCTCCAGTTCGCAGAGTATAGTCCAGTCTATAGTCGAACCTATATTCCAGTCTATAGTCGAGCTTATAGTCCAGTCTATAGTCCGGCATATGGTGCAGTCTATAGTCGAGCCTATAGTCCAGTCTATAGTCCAGCCTATAGTCCAGCCTATTATCTACCTTATAATCTGCTCTATAATCTAACCTATAGTCCAGCATGTAGTCGAGCCTATAGTCCTGCCTATAGTCTACCCTATAGTCTAGCGTATAGTCTAGCCTATATTTCAGTCTATAGTGTATTCTATAGTCTAGCCTATAGTCTTGTCTATAGTGTAATCTATAATCCTGTTTGAGTCATATGAAAGTCATAAAGAATGCTTTGCTATTCCCAGTTTCCCCCGAAATATTTTCCCATTCTTATACATGAATTTTGATTGTTAAAATTCATTTTGCAACTGTAATATTATTAGATTTTTCTGTATGCCACTGAGTATCTGTGTGTGTATTTTTCTCTGACCAAGATTGATGATTATGTAAATTGAGTACAATTTTTTGGCCCATAAATACCCGCGTTCATTCCCCAAACATTAGCAACAACATCAAGGGAAAATACCAACAGCAGAAACAATGATGACAGCAACATATTCGTATACCAACGCAGAACACAGTAAATGCGTGTTGTGGCAGTTTAAACTTTGACTTGATGAAAATACAATGACGCATATAATTTTACGGAAATAATAAAACAAATATATACGTTGTAGATAGCAATCATGATGACGACTAATATTTTTTTTTCTAATTTTCATTTAACATATTCTCTACCGACCGACATCTTTGAAACTAAATTTTTCACATGTTAAACCACAAAAATACTAAAATGTTAACATTACAAAAAACAATATGATTTTCTTTTTTTTTTTTAGTTGAATTTCTATTTCTGTTTTTTTTTTAGTTAACCAACATTTTAAATGCGGCGACAGTTTTATAGTTGCAACTAATAAATTAGAATTTAAAAATGTATAAACTTATGTTGAAATTTTAGTTAAGTATAAAATGTCTGTACAGAGAGAAAGAGTACAAAGATACATAGATGCTATTTAGAGAAATATTTCAATGAATTTTTGTAAGAGAAGGAGGAGCTGCCTGTAAACATGCACATTGTGGTAGGTTTAAAAGCATATGAGTGGGTTTATGTATTTTTGTATCTATGAAGTTGTTAGTTACATGCATTGGGTGGAGTCTTGAGTATAAAACCATAAACATTTTAAGAAAATTATAACTAATTTAAAAGATTTTATATAACTTTATAAAATTAACAACATTTTATTAAGTTCTTTTAAAATTTCGTTATTATTTCACTAAGTTTCTATATAAAATCCGTTTGCATTTCTTTGTTTTTTTTTTAATTATTTTTTATTTATGTTGTAAATCACCAAGATATTGTTGCGTATCCTTAACTTAACTAATTTTGCTCAAGATTTTAATATTTTAAGAAAATTTTTTTTCTAACTTTTTTTTATAAATTACTAATCATATTTTTCGATTCTATCTTAAAATACTTTCATAATTTTCATAAATTCTTTTAATATTAATTTAAAATTCTTGAAGTATGTTCAAAAACTAGTTTCCATTTTACTCTTTTTTGTAATTATTAAATACAATTTTACAAAACTTTCACCCAAAAGAAAAGAAAAAAAAAAAAAAAATTAAAGAAGAAACTTTTAAATCAATTTCTTAGTAAACCTAAAACTTTGGGATTGCAAAGGACAACAAAGCCAGGGAACGGGTGTAGACAACGATGAATGTAAAAAAAATTTTTAGCAAAAATTAAGTTTAGTTTTTAGGAAATAACTTAAAAAACACAAAAGGGAAAGAGATAAGAAGTCTTTAAATTTAATATGTAAATAAGTGAGTAAGAAGTGTAAAAAAGTACCACTTAATTAATAAATTAAAATGAACATAATGAATTTTAAAAAGTGAAAAAATGTTTTTAAAAAGATAATAATAAAATAATCAGAGAAATTTTAAAGGAAGAATAATTTAATATTCTTTGTAACTTTTGTTGTATTAAATTTACTTAATTATTTGAATCTTATATATATATATTTTTTTTTTAACTTTAACAACTTTTAAATTAAAAGTTTTCTGTTTAAGTTTTTGATATTACCCCATGTATTCCGTAAACTAATCCCATTTGAATATTAACAAGTTACAATATTATATTCGGCTTGGTTAAATCTGTTATACACACCATCCGTATCTTTCTGTACTATCTCAATTTAAAATTTGGGTAAATTATGTTTGGGCGGATTATGTCCATTTTTGGTTTCCGAGTTTATATCAATCCTCGAACTATTGCTATGAAATTGAGTCATTGTATATGCTTTTGTTTAAAAGATATCATCGAAAAAGTGTGAATTGGAGTTACGTGGTCATCCTGCTTTTCTAGTACTTGGCCTATAACTTTTTTGCTTATGAACCGATTTTTTCCGTTTTCAATGTCAAAAAAACCTTCTATAAGAAAAATATTTCAGCAGACAGATGGACAAAGCTAAATCGACTCAGAATCTTACTAGGATCCAGAATATATATGCTTTATAGGGTCTTAAATCTTTTCGACATATTATAAAAGATATGACAAACCAAATATACCACCCCATCATTTTTGATGGTGGCTACAAAAATAATCTTTTCATATTTTTTAAATCAAACAAAATTTTAATCGTATTCCTTTTAAAATTTGTTTGCATTTATCTTTCCACATAAACAACTGCACTCAACTGTTAAAATACAATCTCTAGTAATCTTTAGTAAGTGAAGTAGAATTTTTATGGAGCTTGTTAAAATTGTTTCAATGGTTTTTGTTTAAAAAATATTTGTAGTTGGCGGTTATGTTGGATATAAAGGATAAACACTGCAAAATATATATGTGAGAAAACGGGGGAAGAAAACAGTTTAAGATGCTCGAGTTAAAATGGTTTTTCACTTTATATTATTCATTGTTCTAAAAACAATTTGGTATTGGTAAGAAACAAAAAAATCAATTAAATTTTATTAATATCTAGAGGATAATCAAAAATTACACAACATATTAGATGCGCGTTTCAATATATATTTTATCTGGCTAAATCTATAAAACAGAAATAAAGTGTATAAATGATACAAATTTTTACTAATTTAAAAAATTGAGATTTTAAATGACAAATTTGAAATTAAAATAAAGAACTTAAATGTATTGCTCTTAGAAATTATGTTAACTTTTATACACTAAAAAATTTTCTACAATTTTGCTAAAGTATATTTTTATGTAACATCATCAGTTTTAGTCCTATAGCGCACCTTATGTTCGATTTAATGTTATATATATATATATATATATATACCTATCTATCTATCTATCTAGCTATCTTTTTTTTATGGACGTAGTGATTGCGCACTATCATCTAGTGGTCCTACACAGGAACCACCATCCCGGAATCGCTCTCGCATTACTTCGGTATGGGGTTCATTTACCGATCAGTGCTGATATCCTCCTTTCCTACTCCGCCGTCCAACATACGTCTGAGATTAGGGGTTCGGTTGGCCCTTGATTTTTTCTCTTATAATTTCCACAATGAAATTGGAGCATCGTCAGTATTCCGTTGCTATTCCAGAGCAACACTTATTTAAATTTCAGTCAGGTAGAAGTTAAGCTCCCATTCTCTCTATTCACCTATTTATTTTTATTTATTTATTTATTTAATAGCCAATGAAATTACAATTTCTTACAGGCTAGCATATATATTATTCTTAAAGCTATTAACAATAAAATATTTTCATAATCATTCAATAACAAAAACTTATTATTTAACTAAGTTAAAAATAATCCTCTTAATGCGGATTGGATTTAATGAGAAATCAATATATGGATAGAAACTGTTGAATTGATTGCATATACGTCTCATGGGATCAAAGTTGGCATAATTGGTTCGAAAATATTTTATTTTTAAAGGAGTATAATTTCTAGTTGGACGATTTGGGATTACGAATTCGATCTTACAAAGCAGGAACTCAGAATTAATTGAACCGTTTACTAAATTAATTACAAATGAAATATTCATATATTTTCTCCTACTTTCAAGAGTAGGGAGATCAATAAGCTGTAATCGACTTTCATATGATGGTAAATTAATATTAGGATTCCATGGAAGATTACGAAGACAAAATAAGAGAAATTGTTTCTGGACCGATTCAATTTTCTTTATATGAACTTCGTATTGAGGATCCCAGACCACGGAAGCATATTCCAGGATTGGTCTTACAAGAGATATGAATAATTGCTTAGAAACATAAGGATCATTAAACTCTCTTCCCCAGCGCTTGAGGAAACCTAGAACTCCTTTTGCCTTATTAACGATTTGTGAAACGTGGGAGTTAAAGGATAGTTTACAATCAAGCAACACACCCAGATCAAGAAATTCTTCGACTAGATCAAGTTGATATTCATTTATTGTGTATCTACAGAGTACTGGACTTCTTCTATAGAACATCATGTGTTTACACTTTTTTAAATTCAGATCCATTAGATTCATCATACACCAATCATAAAGATTGTCAAGATCTGATTGGAGTAAGGAACATTGATAGGAATAGTTAAAGCTATGGAACAGCTTTACATCATCAGCATACATTAATATTTTAGAATTCCTAATGCAAGCTGGTAGATCATTTATAAATATTAGGAATAGTAAGGGGCCGAGATGACTACCTTGTGGAACACCAGATAAAACAGGAATGGTTTTTGATGTACATTCTCTGAATAGTACACATTGGCATCTATTTTTAAGATATGTGGAGATCCATTTAAGGAAAACAGGAGAAAATCCGAGCTTATCCAATTTGAACATTAGGAGATCGTGATTTACTTTATCGAAGGCTTTACTGAAATCTGTGTATATTACGTCTGTCTGTAAACCGGACTCAAATGCAGTTATAACTGAGGTTGTGAACTCCAAAAGGTTAGTAGTAATGGAACATCCTTTTTTAAATCCATGCTGAAATGTCGAAAGATAACATACAACTTGATGCGAAAGGATTTCAGTAACTATCTTTTCGAAAAGTTTTGGAATAACACTTAATTTAGCAATACCTCTATAATTGGAAATGTTGGATCTGCTACCGGATTTGAACAAAGGTATAATATAAGATTTCCTCCAAACTTCAGGAAAGTAACCACTAAATATTGATATGTTGAATAAGTATGTTATTGGAGATATAAGAGAATGTAAACATTTTATAAGAACACAGCTTGGAACACCATCAGGTCCACATTTATCAGAATATTTTAGATTCTGTACAGCTCTCAGTACCATCGATTTATCTAATGTTGGACAATTTATAAGGGTTGCAGCTGGAATTGGATATGGATAATTGGAAAGTTCATGTGAATATTTATCAGAATAGGCGGATGAGAAGAAAGCAGCAAACATATCGCAAATATCTGCATCGTTTGAGGATTCTTTATCTCCAAATTTCATCATGGACGGATATTCAGAGACTCGACGCTTAGAATTTACGAACTGGTAAAAATATTTTGGATTATTTTTAAAGTTCTTTATATTGGGTATGAGAAGATGTACTTCCCTTGTTCACTCTATCCCATTGTGTCTGCCATGTTTGAAGCATGTTATCCCTCGCTTTTTTCTGATATTAGTCCTTTCGATATTACCATGATTGACAATATTCATCAATGACGTATGTGCCTCATATATTTCTTTATACTTGAGAATATGCAGCTGTAGCAATTAATTTTCTAGTTGTTTGACCAAGACCTTTAACATTTGGCATTATCCTCGCCAATTTCGATGTTGTTACCAAAACCTTAGTAGATACCATTTTTATGTACGATTCAAAAGATAGTTTACTATTGGATAGACTCCTAGATATTTCAAGCTTTTACCCATTGTTATCTCGTATCCATCGACCCTATTTATATAGTTCTAAAACATGGTGGATATTAGGAAACATTAAATCTACAAAAGTTGTAATGGCATCAAAATACATACGATGCATAAAAAGCCAAATAGGTATGTATATTCAAAAAAACTGACCTTTAACCATGAAAAGGTTTGAGTTGCATACCTAAAAAGCAATACAATTTTTTTTAATGAAATTTTACACCAGTATAAGTTTTTGACGCTTAATTCGAAAATAAAATTATTTTTTTAGATTTCCTGCAATTTCCAAACAAATTTCTAAAAATTTTATTTTTTTACTTTTTCTCTATATAGTTCCAACCAATACCGGAGCACACAAATTTCTATTAAATAATTAAAAACACATTAGGTCATATAGTCTAAACTCAAAAATTAAACTTATATACACCTCTACTATTACTATGTGAAATTTCATTAGCCGGACCAGTCGTTTGGACACTGAAAATTTATTTCCATTTAATTTTTTATACCAAATCAAATGCTACTAATTGTCCTTGAAATGATTCACACCCCCCCCCCCCCCATTTTTCTTTGGCACTCTGCTATTAACTTAATGAGATATTACTGTGAACAAAAGCAATTTTTTTCTTACAATTTTTTAAATCAAAAATATTTTAAATGCCTAAAATATATATTTTTTTTTACAAAAAAAGTAAAAAATAGTTTTTATTTTATTTAACACATAACAAAATTTTTCTTGAAATCAGATTTTTTGATTATAAGTCTGTAACTTTATAATCGTTGATTATATAAGAACACACTTTTACACTGTCTGGAGAATATTTTCCATAACATTAACTAAATCCATTCGCAAATTGCACATTGGGGTAGAATCGAACATTTTTAGTAATAAATCTATTTACATAAAATTTTACATAGGTATAGCAGAGGATTTATTAAAATTTAAAGTAGCATTGTTTTGGCCCTTTAAAAGATATTAACTTCAGTTTTTTTTACATATAATTAAGAATTACTTCAGATAGATAAGAAAATTTATTTGAAAAAATTGGAGTTAATAGTTTTTACAATTTTTGGAATTAATGTAACATTTTTGTAAAAATTTGGTTTTTGGAGAAACTATAAATATTATATATTTAATAAAATCTTTGTTAGTTAAAATATCTTAATGAAATTTTCCATGACTATTAACTTTAACATTTGAGATGATGAGTTATAAAAAAATTTGAGATATTGGTAAATGCAATTCCCTAAAAACCATCGAAAATCATAAAAATGGGATTTTTTTGAATTTTGTCTATAAAGTTTACATTTATTACAGGTTTGGAAAAAGTCGCTGGCAACCTCTTTTCAATATATTATAATTTTCAAAACTGCAATACTTTTGTAGATCCATGCTTTAGGATTTTAGAATACATAGGCTAAATTCAAAATTTCGATCTGTACTTAACTCTGTAGGGTAATTCGGCTCATTTTTAATTATGGAATTATCTCCGTAAAGATACCTTTCAGAAAGGTATAGAATCATTATATATTCTTAAGAAAAATTTTATTTTAGAGGAAAAAGAGTGGAGAGACTTTATATGCAAAAAAACTCACAATCGTTTATTTTTGGAATCGGAACACATTAAGCTAAAACGGTTGCAAATATTGGGCTATATATAGGAAAAACTGAACCTAGATCATGCAAAATTGTAACAGTTGAAATTTCAAAGACAAATGCCTGGAAACTGTAGGTGTTATCAAGAGTTTTAAGAAGATATAAAAATCTTTGAAATCACGTGAGAACAACAATTTGTGTGGTTAAACATCTTCTATATAAAAGGTACCCGACTTAGCTCCGCCCCTGAGGTGCAAACTTAAAATTGTACTCTCTTCTGCTATGCTTATGTGAAACTTTATGTGAGTCCAACTAGCCGAGTAGAGTAGTATTCATGACAGCCAATACCTTTTCCAATACATTTGAGTCAAGTCTTAAGGTAGGTTTTCCACTTTAATTGAAGCACCTTAAAAACATGCATTTTTGTTACAGTGTTGAAATAAGTTGACCACACAATTTATTTTGATTCTGGGTAATGCAATGCAGTTATTGGATAATAAATAAGGGTTATCTTGCGAATAACCATACAATTCGATGTTTGCGCTGAAGTGTCGTAGTGAAGAATGACTCGCTTCGGCAGCTAATTTTCCTTACTCCGTGGAAAACTTTTGGCAAAAAAATGACTGCACACCGTTTACAATTAACAGTTCTAATACTAAAGTGTTCGAATTTGATATTTGCTATTTTTTTTTCTTCATTTCCTTGCTAAAATCAATGCGCACGTTTTTAAAACGATTTTAAACGTATATGGAGTTAGAAGAGAAAGAATATTCTGGATGCTGAAATCTTTATGCAATGTTGAATACCTTTTAGTGAAATTAATGTCCAGCAATTTCTCGATCTCTGGAAGTGTCATATGTCGGTGTTGCAAATGTTTTTAGAAGGTCTTCAATGGATTCCGCATACCAACGATATAAGGTGGTTCCCTATGGAGCTTCATTGCTAAAGGTTGATTAGAGTTAAAAAATGTATTGTTGTTCAATTAATCCGCACCAATAGTTATAGAAAATCATTGCATGATCATTTTTTATTATAAAATTAAATTTTTTGACGAACACAATTTTTTAAGTAGCTTTTGGGAACAGAAATCGCCCTCATATAAAACAATCTTCTGAAAAAGTAGGGCATTAAAAGCATCATATTTAATGATTCCGTGTCAGATGTAGACCTCTTTCAAATACTACTGCTTTAAATGATAATGTATTATTCCAAATATTAAATTGAAAAAAAACCTAAATATGCGTATTTCATTCAAGATAATTATTACCAGTGTTGCCAACTGCTCAAATTCTTATACAAATTTGAGTTATATTTCATATGAAAAATGAGCCAATGTTTTGAAGCCATTTTTCGTAATTTTAGAATTATAATTCCCTTTTGATTGATCTCAATTTGTGGGTGATTTTTCGCTTTTATAAGAATGTTTTAAAATTATGTTAATAAATAGTCTTTATGAAGTAACTATATTAAAAATAATTCTATAATCGATTTAGTAGTAGTTTTTTATTTTATTTGATATTGAAAGAAGCGCAGCGGGCTAAAATTTTTGGATAGATATAAATAATCTCGATTTTTATGAATACACAAAAATGCTTAAATGGATGATTCCGTAAAAATAAAATTAGTAATAGAGAGGAAGAAATTATTCTCTTGTTGCTGAAATAATAACATTTTAGCCTTTTCAAGACTTTAAAAATAAAAAAAAGCTAGAAGCTAAAACGAAATTTTTGAGACTAAAATCAAAATAAAAAGTCTAGATTTAGCTTTAAAATGGCTGAACTGGCAACACTACTACTTTAATATTTAAGTTTATGAATATTAATTAGTTAACAAATTGCTCCTATATTTTCTTTAAATATTAGAATTTAGTAAATTTTTTTTAATAAATAATTATTTTTTAAACCGGGTTTTTTGTGTTTAAAAAAACCGGTTTATATGACATTAAAAAATTAAAATTTTGAAAAAACTGACAGTACTTAAATCGGAAAACCGGTTGCAAACCCGTGTCTATCACTTTACTATTAGTGTTGCATCAATTTATTTATGCGTTATAAACAATAGTATAAACACATATTATCCCAACCTCCTGTGTAGTTATTTACAAAAATTCCCATTCATACAATATAAAATATTTTGTTTTTCAAATTTGAAGAAAAAAATGCATTAAGCGCAGACTTAAATTTCTTAATTTGATATCTAAAAGACTTTACCTTTTCAACGATACCAAAAACTAATACTAAAACTTCCTAGTTTAGTTAAAGCCAAGTTTTGTTCAGGTCGACCCCAATGTGCATTGTGCATTATATATATTTTAGAAGATATTCGTATTTTCATAATTACTATCAAAAATTATTGGAGGTATATGTTGGGTTTATCACTCCGTGTGTAGCAAACATCTAAGACCCTATAAAGTATATATATTCTGGATCCTCATGAAAATCTAAGACAATCTAACTATGTCCGTCCAACTGTCTGTTGAAAGCAGTATAGGACTCGGGGCGGACATCTTAGCGGGACAAAATTTGGCTTCAATATTTGTCTTATGTAAGGTTTGTTTGGAATTGAAAAGTGAGAAAAATTGGTTCATAAATAAAGAAGTTATTGATCAATACCAAAAATAAAAAGGGTTTCCGTCGCAATTCTAGTTTATACTTTTGGGCCGATATCTTTTACAAAAAATCATGTATATCAACGAAATTTTAAGGACATATAGTTAAATAGCTTAAGGACAAATGTAAACTCGGAAACCAAAAAATGGGCGTGGCCACCCACTTTACCTCCCATATAGGGTGAAATTTTAAAAAATTGCAGTTGGTGGGTATATAGATTCGGCCAAACCGAATATAACATTTTCACTTTTTACAAAGACAATTTATCTTATTTTCGAAGTAATGTAAATCGCGAATCATGCGGAATTAATGCAAAAACTCGGTAATTGCTTTACCAGTGTTAATGGTGATATTCTTACTAAATTTTATTAAATTTCAATGATTTTTGGAAGCAATTGATAATTTTTCTGTTTGATTATAAACGAAACAATCCAGCAAAAATAAATAAGAGTCACGCTTAAGGAAGTACTTTTTCATTACTTCCAAAGTTTCTGCAAGTGTACGGCTTCTTATGAGATGTTACTAAAAAGCAATTCAGACAGATTGAGAACTGAAAATTACAAATTTTGTTACTTAATAATAATTGCCCAGCAAAAATAAATAGAAGTAATTTTTATGGAAGTACTTTTTCATTACTTCAAAAGTTTCAATAAGTGTACGGTTTCTTGTGCTTAAGAAGCTATATAAACATCATCTAAAGATGTTATTAAAATCGATTAAGATAAATCTTTCTGATATAAAACGTTGAGAATTTACAAATACTTACCAATAAATGTTTTAATTAAATGAAAAATATTGCTATGCATACTTTTTTGGTTCTTATATAAATTAAAAGTAACCTACTTGAGTTGATAACAAAGAACATAAAAAAATTGATTGGAAATGATCCGAATTTACACTGCTTTTGGATTGCAAGTTCAGCATCTTGTTAATTTTTTTTAGGTTCTTCTTTTGCTGGGAATATAAGTTGAAATAAAAATTTGGATTTATTATGACATTTTTTGTAATAACTCATAAACATGTCACTTACCAAGGGTATAGAAAATATTTTCATTAACATTCACATACATATATATATTTTTTTTAATTTAACAAGATATGGACCATTTTAATCATGAGAAAAAATACGACACCTCAATACTTTGGAAGATATTTGTAATTTTGTGTATACAACTTTGTACATTTCATTTAAGCTATTATACACTTTCGCAAACCGCTTGATAAAATTATTCGAAATTTTGTATTATATATTTTACTTTTAATGAGTGTAATGATTGTACCGAATATCATTAAATTCGGAGAGGTAAGGTCGAAATTTTAAATTTTTCTTGTTGGTTTTAAATGGAATGACTCTATATTGTTTTTCAATAAATAGGTATTCTACAACTTTCAAATAGAGCAAATTTTTTTTTTTTTTTTTTAATTTTAACATCCAAACCTTAATTTTTTTGTTTTACTTATTCATAACTGCCAAATTATATAAATGTTTATGAGCTAAATATTTTAAATATTTAATTAAATTAAACTCAGATAAAAAAAAAAAAATTAATTATTGCAGGTAGCATAACTGAAATAATTTTAATTCGAGTTGGTATTATTTTATGAAATACGTTTTATTATACGTTTGTATTATGCGTTTGTGCTGACGTTTGTAACGCATAGAAAAGTTATCCAATATCTATCTTAAAGTATACCAATCGACTCAGAATCGAATCTAATGATCTCCGTCCGTCCGTTTGGCACGTGGGACTTTTATTTTATAAGCCTATTGAAATTGATTGTGATCGATCCATTATCTCACCTAGCCCCCATACAAATGTCTCCCCTGAATAGAATTTAAGTATTCAAAAATGCCTTAAAAATAAGGTTGTTTTAATGAAATTAGGCGCAAAGAAATTCTGTACAAGTAGCAATATTTATACAAAATTTATGAAGATCGATCCACAATTGACCATAGCTCCTATATAAACGCCTCTTCCAGAAATCGCTTTAACGACCATATATTCAATACAAATGTTGGCATCAAGTTACTATTTCACACAAAGAAATTTTATATAAGTACAAATTACTGTGCCAAATTTAATGAGAATCGGTCCATAATTTACCATAGCTCCCATATAACCCACCTAAAGGAATCGCCCTAAAGTGCATAAAATCATCTAGATGTTAGTATCAACGCATTATTCTGTATTTGTATATTTTATTTTACATTTAGTAAAATTGGCCACAGGTGTATTATAAGTCCCCTTTCCGAATTTTTATGCTCGTACACAATTGTGTAGGTATCATACAGTCAGTGTTGACCTACTATATCTTTCTTTCTCGTTGATTATAGGTAACGGTTGGTATTTACGTGAGTATTTAAAATATACAAAATTTAAGAGACAAACACAATTTTTATTTTGTTTGGGAGGAATAAACATTGCTTTTAATACAGCGAAAAATCTATAATAAACAACTAGATTGAAGAATTAATATTAATAAATATCTATAGGATATTTTCCAAATTGTTTACAGCAGCAAGACTTAATTCATAGACCTAACTAATAGTAACGATTATAAATCGTTGAGTAGCAACTTCACTTGATAACTTTTGCTAATATCACAAATTACAAAAGAGTTGAGTAAGAAATTGTGGTATAAAAGTATATATATTACAAAAATGTTTACTTTAAATGTAGGTAGTTATATAAATTTAATTTAAAATATAAATGCAATAAGTTTGATACAAAATAAATAACAAAAATATAAAAATCAAATCCTAAAACTACCATTTTAAAGATTATTAATCTTTTGATTGATACAAAAATATTTATGGTTTGGTCATCCATTGTTTCAATTTAACAAATATTTCTGTTTATTAAAAACCGATAATACAAAAAAAAAAAAGATCCAGCTACAACCAGTACCAACAACATCACAGTGGAGTAGAATCGATTTTTTTGGAAATAAATCTGTAAGTTTAATCGGCCGGTTGGATTTACGTAAAATTCTACATGGCCATAGCAGAGGAGTGTATAATTTTAAGTTTGGAAAGGAGGCCCCACAGCAAACTTCAGGAGCGGAAATATGTTACCTCTGACTCAGAACATTTTTCATTGCTTGCCAAATTTTTGTTTCTTATGCGATTTCAAATATTTTTACATCTTTTTAAAAATATCAATAAGACCTATGAAAAATGTGCATTCATATGCTCTTTATCTATTATAGTTTTCGAGTTATTTGCATTCGAATTTTCAGTTATCTCAATTTTTAAAAAATTTTGGTCCCGTTTTTTTAATATATATCCCACTATATCTGTCCGATTTTGTAAACTTTTTACCCAGTTGATTAAAGAACAAAATTATTTATCGAATAAAAAAATTTGTAGTCGACATCTCTTCTCAGTACAAAAATAAGCGATTTTGATATTGAAAATTGTAAAGGTTATGATTTCTTATTTTTTTTTTTGCCGAAAAAGTGTCTACACTCGTGTCTCTTTAAAATAAAATTTTATTTAAGAATATATAATAATTTAACACCTTTCTTCACAAAGATAACTTTAGAATTCAAAACAAGCTAAAACACACAACAGAACTATGTACAGACCAGCCTGAATTTGACCTATTTTAGATCAAAATTTTTAATTTAGCCTATATGTTATAAAATCCCAAAGGATAGTTCTGCAAACCGAATGCAGGTTCAAAAACTTTTATGTGGCCCAAAGTGTTTGCCAATTTCTTATTCCAAACCTGCAATAAATGTGGACTTTATGGGCAAAATAAAGAAAAATAACATTTTTGGGATTTTTATCGGTTTCTGGGATTCCTTTTACAAGAATCTTAAATTTGTCCACATTTTACCATTTCAAATGATAAAGTTATTAATCGCTGAAAATTTCTTTAAGATAGCTTAAAAAACCATTATTTTATTAGAGATCAAACATTTATAGTTTCTCCAAAAAACAATTTTTTATAAAAAATTTTTCTTTAGTTTCAAAAATCGGAAAAACCATGGACTTTTTTTAATTAAACTTTTCTGTCTTCATATTTCTTATCGAAAACTTTAAGAAGAAGTAAAAATATAAGAGGTTTGTAGGGCCTTTCTTCCAAATTTAATATTGTATATATGTAAATCCAACCAGCCGATTATAATTTAAAGATATATTTCCATAAAATTTTGATTCTGACCCACTGTGCATTGCACTAAAGTTAAGTCAAACGGAAATCAATATGTGGTTGTTAAAAATATTTCACAAAAATAAAAGGGATTGTTAAAACAAATTTAAAAGAATATGAATATTTGTTAAAACCTTTTTTTTTTGTGTATTGCTTTCTTTAAAAATTTTAACATGAAATATGAATATAGAAAAAAATTTGTAAAAAAAGTATTTCATACATGATTGGTTTGTTTTTTTTAAATATTGTAGAAAAAAAAGAAAAAATAAACGAACTAATATAAAAATTCCAATAACAAACAATATAGAAAATAAAAGGATGTAGGAGAAGGAAGCAGCATGTAAAACGCCAGGAAACAGTAATAAGTAATAATCTCTAATAAGTAACATAGTCATATACACAGTTAAAAACTATATGTAGATATACATTCAACTAAACTCATATATAAAGATATTAGTTTTTATACATATGAATTTATATATGTTATGCAGTGTTAAAAGTCCTTAAGCTTAAGCTAAAGGCAGAGATGGGAAACTTTTAATTTTGTAGAGGTGAGAATATATAATTTTTCCCATTATTAAGTTTTAAAATATTATTAAATTAATTGAAATAAATCCTTTTGATCTGTAATTATATTGTTGCAGATTTTGTAGGTTTATTTCCGAAGCGTAGAGCTTTTAACTCATTGACTATCAAAGAAAATATGTTTTTCTGTTGACTTTTTAGGTTTTATAGACAATAAATAGTGCTAAAGGCATGTAGTATAAGTCAAGTCTCCAATCTACCGCACATGTATCCTTAAAGATGTAGAAGTTTCATTTAACTTTCTACAGTATATTTAGTCTAAGGATTAAGAATTACGTAGAATTATTTGCTCTTTTGCTGACCTACATAATTCTCTTTAGTAAAATAAAGACTACGCTGGAAAAAGCTAGTGCATACAATTCACGTGTATAAAAATGAAGTCAATAAGTCAGTCACTTTGAAATTTTGATTTTGTTAAAGACTGTTATATTCAAGTTTTAAATTTAATATAAAAATTATTTTTTTTAGTATTTTTTTAATGAAATATTTAATTTTTCTTTTGTTTTCGGTTATTTTATTATTATTATTTTTTTTTGTTAGAATGAGTAATTAACTCTATTTTATTCATTTATTATGAACAGGGAAACTCAAAATATGCTCTAAAAAAGTGTTTTATACATTAAAAGTTCTTTTAAAATCGAAATAATGCCCTTAAAATTAAAATGTGCACTTAAAAAATTACTTTTTCTGACCAAATTTTAAATTAACTATTACTTATGCTAAAAATATATTTTTTCTTTATTAGAAATTACTAAAAAATTTTGTCTTTTTGAAATTAAAAACATTTAAAGCTAATATATTTTGTTAGAAAATTACATAATTTGTACTAATTTATAAGATGAAAACCGTTAGGAAACCGGATTTGAAAAACATATGTTACAATAAAATGAAAATTTCACTAATGGCATGTTATGTAAGAAAATCTATTAGGTGTAAAATATGAAAAATTTTTCTCTTAAGTTTAAAATATGAAAAATAATGCACTTTAGTGTAATACATACAAAGTGAATCTCTTAAGTCTTAAAATATGCAAAAATATGCAAACTAAATTGCTAAAATATGATCTAAAATATTGATTTTCTATGAAAATATGACAAAATACGCCAAAATATATTATTAGAATCGAAATAAATTTCAAAATTTTAGTTGCTAAAATGTGATCTAAAATATTGATTTTTTATGAAAATATGACAAAATATGCTGCTAAACCCTAAGTGTGCAAAAATATACTCCTAGGATCAAAATGTGCATTACAAATTGATGGCAAATTTTTTAAAATTATCTGAGACGGATAAATAACCCACAGTTTGGTTCGCTTGAAGTCTAGGAAAAAATATAATTTTGCATATTTTTGGTTGTTCCATTTAAAAATGATTTTTTTTTCCTCACACGTACAAATATCTTGTTAGACGAAAAGTTTAGTCGACAATTTAGATTTTTTTACACGTTATTTATCTGATACATTTTCCATAATATCTGTGATATGGAATTCATAACCAAAATTTAGTAAGAAGTCCGCCAGTATGTACCTTTTATCACCCTTTAGAAAAAAATTTAATCTAGTCCTCTCTTTAGTCTTAAGTCTTCAGGCCACCAATTTTTAACCTTGCTGATAAAATAAACTGAGAAATTTCAATAATAAGTCACATCGGGAATCCCGGGAATTAAAATGTGCAAAAAATAGTGCATTTTTACCATTTTTAAAAATAAAAAAAATCTATAAAAAACTTGTTTCATCATAATCGAACAAATATATGATTGGATTGCTTTGCATACAATTCGATATAATTTACTCTAAAGAGTTTATTAATATCCTAGAAAAAAGAATTTCCGAACTAAGAAATATGGAAATGATAAAACAACTTAAATATTTGAACATTTTTACTATTAGAACACGAAACATAGTAAATGAATGCATCACGACACAGTTGTGTAACACACCGATTTTTTGTTTTGAACTTTCTCACCTTCAGTAATTTTTAAAAATTAGTTTTGTATATTTAAGTCCAAAAAAATTATTATTAATTATAAGAATTTCTAAAAAATTATTCTTATTTATGGTTTCTTAAAAAGTGTTATGTGACTATGAGGAACGTTATCCAGGATATCGATGCTCAATTACATGATATTTAAATAATAAAAGATTTTTAATTTTAAAAAATAGATGCAGATTCAAAATATTTTTTAATATAACAATGAATTTCCAAAAAATCATTTTGATAATATTAACACCCATATTCACAAACAACTTTAAAATTTGAACTGCTATTTAAAATTAATTTTTCAAAAAAATTTTGTCTCAACAATGTATTTTAAATTTAATTTTTTTTTTGTGAATTCGGGTGTAAATGCACATTTTATTTGTTACCCCACAGAAATATTTACTCAAAATTATTTTCAATACCTATTATAATTTCTATTAATGTAATATTTTAACCAAAATTGTCGTCTTACAACATATATATTTTTATTTTAAAAGTATATATATTTGCGTATAAAATCTTTGTAAAATAATGATTTTTGAAATAAAAGTTATTTATTTTTCATGGTTTTTAAATAATATTGTATTTTTGCCGAATATCCGGGAATTACCGGGAATTCCTTAAATAAAATCCTCATTTCCGAGAGTTAAAGAATGTCGAGAAATTAAAAATCCTAGTCACATTCCATGCAAAAATGTACAGATTTTTTCTTGAAATTCATATTATTTTGTCTGCTATCATACAGTCTGTAAAATAACTTTTCTTTCATTTTGGTGACCGTGAACTCTTTGTATTTTTTATGACTCAAGAAACTGTATATCCCAACTCACCTGCGTTCCAACTGATAGGATATATATTCGACATGTGTTTCGATAATAAATTTGAATTCTGTGTTTGAACAAATTTCTTTTAATTTTGATTTGAAGGAAAACTGAAAATAATAACAAATACAAATAAGTTAACGATACTACATTTTTTCACGTATAATAAAATCTATAAGCCTTAAAGTGTACACGGATTTTTTTCTTGTGAATTCCTTATATTGAATAAATCAGTTACAAGGAAATAATTATTTCATGGATTGAAAGTAATTAAAAAGGTAAATACCCTGTGTTACTGAATACTGCATATAGTAATATATCATTGATAAATCTGGGCTCCAAAATATCTTTTCGAAACGGCTCACTTTGGGTTAAACAGTACTGATAATGAGGATTAATTCAAAATTTTAAGTTTATATTTTATAATAAATTTTGATAAAACTTGTCATCACTAACTGGAAAACTTTTTGCCACAAATTGTGTACTTTTTTTTACACTCTCTCAAAGTTAAATATCATTTTTAAAATTACTGCACCTTGTTAAAACATTAAATTCATGCAATTTCAAATATATTTTTTAAAAAATTTTTAAAGTTATAATTATTTTTCCAAATGAATACATCCACTTCAGGTATAAAACTATATTTGTAAAAGGAGATATATACCAAATTTTTATTTTAAATATTTTTGATATTCTTTTTTAAAAGTATTGCAAAAATAGGGTATTTGGGTATTGGGAAAAATTTGTTATGTAGTGATAAAATATAGGATGTTAGCTTGTGTAATAAAGAAAAAAAAAAATTTGCCAATATTTTCCTAAACGAAAAATATTTAAGTTTATATTAAAATAAACCAGTTTAAATTATGCAAAAAACATAATATATTACACTATCAGAGGAAACTCAGTAAGTTCAAAATAAAGATTTTAAACAACATGAAAAGTAAAATAAAAATATTTTCACTTGGGGTCTGTTAATTGTAAAAAATATATCTTAAATTAAATAAATTTTTAACTTTTTGCATTATTTTTCTATTAACTAAAAAAAAAAAATTACCTTAATTTATAATACTTCGAACAATACTAATTAAACACATTAATCCATTTTTTCTTTAAATTATCTAATTTAATATGTATACTCACATCTGCAATTTAATTTATTAATTTAAAGCTTTTAGTTCAAAAGTTACAACAAAAAATCTAAATTGAGCCCATTTTCCCCGAAAAACAAATATAAACAGCATAAAAAAAATTGCTTTTCAAGATATATTTATTTTAAATTGTAGTATTTTACGTATTTATGAATATCCATTAATAAAAGAAAATATAGTTTTAAAATTAAAGCTTTCCCGAATTAATTCCAATTTTCGCTATCGTTGAACTCACTATGCGGTTGGAACTTCTAAAGTCTAATATATAAACAAAAAGTTTATAAAGTACCCAAGTTTAGGCTAATCAGTATTACTCAAATAAGTTATATATATCTAATACATACACAATGTGTTTATGTATGTGGTATACTAACTCACACATGTAAATGGATGTCAACATTGTGTTATATTTGAGTATAAAACGGTGATGATGTGTAAACATCTGCCTGACGTGCTTCATTTTTTTTTTCATAATAAATTTTTCATTTTAGGTTTTATTTTTATACAAAAATAAAAAAACACTAAAGTGAAATTCTTATATGTTTTGATATTGATTCACATGTAGGCACAATTGATATCCTGTTCCGACCAAAAAAGAAAAAGAAAAAAAACAAATTGAAATGTAACGTAAATATCAAGAGAGGCAGGAAAAAAAAAATAAAATAAAACAAAATCTACTCTCGAAAAACTAAAAAGGAAGGGGAAGCATAGAGGAAACGTGTATCAAAATATTTGCATAAAAATTTCATGTATTGTTTATACATGATATGCACAAGTAAAAATAATAAAACAATTTTTTAGAATCATATAAAAATTAAAACTAAAGCAAGGCATAAGTAAAAAAAGGCAACAAGGGAACCCAAGGAAACGGAAATAAATTGATTAGTTAGAATAATATTATTTTAATAAACAAAATTCAAAGTAAAAACTCAGTTTATTACTTAAACACTTCTCTTTTTAAGTTTACCTTTATGAAACTGACCTTAAGCCTCAAATATTTTTTTCTATTTTTTTAAATCTGATTTCTTAAAATAAGTTTTGGAGTAAACCAACAAAAATTCAAGACCTGAAATGGCCCCATATGGTACCGGCAAGCACTCAAATGTAACAAAACCAAAAAAAGTGTTTGCTGTAATCGTGATTTTAAGCATATGTGTCCAAATCCTTTAATGTAAATTCCAAACACTTGACCAGTGTTAAATTATATTGTAGATAAGTTATGAAACCAAAATTTTTAAAATATAAATTTTTTTTCAGTTTTTCGATTAGAAAATTTGAGCCGTTTCGAGAATTGAAAAGTAAAGTATTGAGATTTCTTGTTGTTCTTGTAATTATGAACCGTTTGAGATACATCGCGTTAATGTGCCCTCAATAGCAGCACTGTAGGGTATACTAACTTGAGGAGAAGAAACGTAGATGGCCCTAAGATTAGTCTTTTTCGCGAGCAACACTCACAGCGTAATTTCAATGAAGCTAAAAAAATCAAAATAGGTTTCCATATTACATTTTAAAATGTTATAACTCTTTAAAATCGATTTATATTTTTGCGTTCTTTATATTAGCATTCTTTTTTTTTACATTTTATGAAAATTATATTTATAATAAGTTCATCTATTCCGTTTTATTTAAGCGAAAAATGGGTTAAAAAAAAAAAAAAACAGAACAAAATTGCATAAAAAGTATTCATGACCTGAGATTGCGATGTCGTTAATATTTCATAAATCGTCGAGGCACACCCAAGACGTTAATTGAAATTGGTTAAAATATATACCAATCTGCAGGTGTTGGAATCAAGTGGCCCTCAAATATAATTACGCTTTTGAATTTAGTGTAACTTTTAACAGTTTTTGGTGTGTATTTTTGTCATTGAAAAATTCATTTTGTAGAAGTATAATTAATATTTGCAACATTTTATTTATTAAAATCATTTGAGGAGTTTTTTTTAGGTTAGATGTGAAAATTACATTAGCGAATTAAATGCAATTAAAAAAAACCTATGTAAGCTTTGTTTTTTTTTTTTTTGATATTCTGAAGGGAGGTTTAAACAGATATATGCCGGCGATTATGTTCTCTAATATAAAATATATCGAGCTTTCTTTAATTTGAAATTTGTATATTTGTCTAGGTTACATATGTACAATTATTTTTGCTATCAGATTTAGAATGGAATTTTTTAAATTTTTTTAAAATTTCAGATTTTTGACTACCATAACATAAATGGTCATTTCTTTTCAAATTTGTTGATTGTCAAATATTAAAAATATATGAACAAATTTTATAAAATCAAAAGACGAAAAACCTATGCTATTTTTAATGAAATTTAAAAAAATAATTATGATCGAGATTATCTTCGGTGTCATCACCTATGTCTTATCACTTTTAATTTTTATTTTAGTCATATTGACGTAGATTATATATGTATGGTAATTTTTTAAAAATGAAATAGAATTTTGGCAATATTTTATAACTTTTTATCTTAAACCACCGCACCGTGGCCCAGAAATTAATTTCATTGGCTAAAAGTCCAATTTGTTGTTAACACCGTTTTCCAAAATTTTAATGTCATTCAATAGTAAACATATTGGAACTAAGGTGGCCAAAAAATTAGATCAAAATATTGGTAACTGTGTTTTGGCATGCTGTTAAAACCAAATATTTTATGTTATTTTATAAAAAATGTGATTTTTGTAAATTTGATCAGAAGTAAATTATCATTACTCGCAAACTATTGACGATAATTGGTTGAATTTTTTGTTACATAGGCAGGATAATAGTCTTTAAGAAATAGTATGATATGTCACTGTACCGTTTATACTTGCTGTGTTATTAAATGTTTTTTCAGGTATTATATTTAAGTCAAATTTGAATTTTAGTGGAATGGAACTTTTAAGGGTCAAACAAATTTTACTACCAGAAGAAAGGTGAAAGTGTCCTCTTTAACCCCATATATACTTCTGTACCTGTTTGGTCCTATCTGTAGAACAATTTTTCCATTTGAATGAAATTAATCCCAAAATTTTTTTATGGAACACATATTAAAAATCAGTTATTTTCATGAGTATATTTAGATCTTAAAACTACAATAAAATCAATAAAAAAGGAAACATGTTCAGGACGAATTCCTTAAATATGGGTTGATTATAGATTAAGCGAAATAAAGATCAGGCAAGAACAAGGCAAGAAATAAGGAACAGCAAGAAGGTTCTTTTCAGATTTCGAAAGACCATATGAAATAATACGTGTTTATATCAACACTATTCAAGATTTAAAACAATTATCGATGTAAATTGAAGCTAGAAAATTTGGTGATTATGCGAAGAAAACTTCACGAATATATACAAACAAATATTCATAGAGAAATATGTCTGCAGGAGTTCACAAAATCCTTTATCATGTAGAAGATATCATTAAGCATCATTTACTACCACTTAGAGATCTATTTAAATAAGCCCAGGAAAAAAGGACTAAGGATTACAGACTTCAAATACAGCATAATACCAGAAAAATGTCACGAAATTCTACAAAGAAGATCTATTTAATATATTACTGGTAACTTCAGATCCGACCATCTCTAGCATTCGAATTCAATGGAAAGTAGAACATCGGCACTTGGATGAAGAAGTAAAAGGGCTGCTAGAAGACAGAAATAATATAGAACTAAATATGGAATACTTGCAGTCTATTTTTCAATTGAATACATAATAATTATAATTTTCTTTATTGTTATTTAAGTAAAAAATAATATGCCATTTACACCAAACAAAAACTAGTAGTTTTTGGCTTTATTTGGTTTTTGAATAAAAAACTAAGTAAATTTGTTTGATTTTTTCCTTACAAATCAAAAACCATTTTTAATTAGTTTTTATTGAAAACCAAATCAAAACCACTAAAATAACTAATTATGATACATCCTGTTCAGCAGATTTTAGAACCGTATTTCTTATATATAAAGAGAAAAATAAAATTTCAAATTTATAGAAATTATTTGTTTTGTTTATGAAATAATTAAAATAAATAATTTATTAAAAATTGTTAAAATATGTTTTAATATTGAAACTATGTATTCTCTGATCGAAGAAATAGCAAATAAATAAAATAAATAAAAATGTCTATGAAATGTCAATGTCAACAAAAACTACATTGGGAAGAAATAAGGTATGTAAACGATGTAGTTTTTGAAATTTTGTTTTTCAAAAACCAATTAGTTTTTGTTTTGGCATTAAAAAAACTTTTAGTTATTATAAAAAATAAACACTTTTGTCCTTAATATTATTTAAATAAAAAAAAAAAAATAATAATAATAATAATAAACATTAATAAATCGTCAGTTTTTTGTCCTAAAACAACCGATTCTAGTGGAAATGGTTCTTTAAGAGCCGGTTTTAGTAGAACTTGTTCTAGAATTGATAAATTGGGAACCTGTTCGCAAACTTATACAGGATATTATTAAAATGTTTCTGTTAAATCTGTTTATAATTTTTTTTTAAAGTAAAGCTGATTCAAAAAAACAAAAGATCCCCATTTTCAAATTAATTCCTATAAAAAAATTAAAAGTTTAGCCTTCAATTTCTCAACAACTGCTGAACCGATTTTAATGAAGTTAAAATTGGACAAAAATTCAAGAAAATATCTCCCCATCAAAGAAAAAAAATCTAAAATATTTATTGAGTCAAAAGTTACAGAGCTTTGGCTAATGAAAAACGATTCTGAGCCACTATTCACGCGAACAAATTTGTGTTTCATTAAAGCCAGTTAATATTGATACAAAGTAGGGTTGATATGCCATTAAAAAAAATTTCAAATTTTTTGAACCCCAAAAGTACAAATATTTAAACATGTCTTAAATCTAAAGCAATTATGATGATTACCATCATCTTTCAATTCAATTTAAATTGACATTAAAGTCTTCTGTTGAAAGCTAAAAAAAGAGAGGAGTTTGTTTTCCTCCTTTTTCTTAGATTTTTTTTTGCAATTTTATTGCCTGTTTATGAGTTTGTTGTTATTGTCACTTTTTTTTTGTTTGGCCTCAACTTGGCTTATCTGTTATATTTATTTACACATATACGAACATACTTCTAAATTCCCTTTTCATTTCCAAATTTTTACTCTATATATGTTGGACCTTTTCTTGTTAAAGATTCCATTGTCATTATTATTACGCTCACACATGTCGTGTACTACTTACTTACTTTGTGGCTCTTTGTGTACGTGTGTGTGTATGTCAAATGTGTGGGTGTTGTCCAATCTATAGATGAATAAACTTTTTATGAGCATGTAATCGAAAAAGTTTTTTTCAAACACACAAACATACATGTTTAACACATACAAACAAATATTTGTGTTGATTATATGGCCATTCTATACTTAAAGAAGGCTATAGAGGAGGGTGTATGAGTCTTGCTTAACTTTATTGTTAACTTTTGCAAACCAATATTCGTTGACAAAAAAAAAAAAAAAAAAAAAGAGAAAAAGTAATGGAATAAAAGTTTAGGGTAAAACGACTGTAAAATGTGCTACATTTTAAAATTTTCAAGTTATGAAAATGCATTAAGAACAGTAGTCAGAGTTTTATCAAAGATGAGATAAATAAGTGTTTGTTTTTATACCTTTAGATACTTATTTATATTCTTGTTTTTTTTTTATATCATTGATATATTCTAAGTCTCTAATTGAAAATTTCTCTTGAAATATAGGTTTTAATAAAATTCAATCTCAATATTTATGTATGCGCAAATATTTTAGAGAATTTAAGTTGCTTCAACGAAACCAAAGCACATATCAAAAATATTGTTATACCTTTCATATTTATTGAAGTATGCTGAAAAGAAAAAAATGTTGAATTTTATATTTGGTGAATATTTTAAAAATTGCATAAAATTTTTGCGTTTTAAAATTTTTTTAAAGCTTATTTACACTAGGAGGTGCTATTAATTTAGGAGATATTAAAAAAAAAAATCAAAAAAATTGCGAAATCAAAGAAATCGTAAATAATTGGTTTAATTTTTTATCACTCTCAATTCTGGACAAAATACTTTTTTTTGCTTTTTTTTTGCAGAGATGAGTGATTTTTCATATTCAGCCATTAATTAGAGTCTTGCTTAAGCGTGCATCGAATAAGCATCCTGACAAAAATACGTTAAATATGTAAACGTGAATTCTATTTTGTTATTAAACTTATTACTCAAGTGTTTTACTTGATTTTGTGAATAAATACACAACTTACCAAACGTTTCTGTTTCACCTGTGATTTTTTCTCAGAAGTGGGATTATATAATTGCCGTAAGGCTATTGCAGACGAAATGTAATGAAGCATATCTACCGAGTTTCAGTAGAAAGAATCAGTTAGTTGAAGGCCTCGAAGAAAGACACAATGCGCCTGGTTTTAATAAACGTATTGAGCAGTTGGAAAGAACGGTTGCTGATCTTCATATACAAGCCGCCCATTTTCAGCCGATCGATAGTTCATTAATTGGTATACGTTTTCGTCACTCATTGGTTCTACAGTGCGAGTATTATCAAACACTGTTTCATCCGGAAACATTCTGCCCGTATCATCGGTATTTTCTATACAACATCATTGTCGATTGTTTGCAACAGTCCGTCAAGTTGCAGCCGTCGTTACTCCAACAGGTAGCACCAAACACATATATCAACCTTCATTCTCTCTGTGAATCATACACAGCACCTCGTTTCGTTAGTGATCAAGTTAGTTATATTTCAATCAATCATAACATTGTTCACTTTTTTCGATTATAGTTCTTATGCAGCCAGATTTTCTTCATAATATTTTTTTTCAATTATGGGTCTTTATATAGTTCATCATTCTTCTTCCTGTTTCGAGAATCTATATATTGTCCAATTTTCTGCTCGATCGAAATTTCAACTGATCTGTATAGCGAAGGTCTCGAGTATATAAATAACTACGTACGTCGATTTCCTCTCATCTTTCCAACTATATCAAATGTTACAGACTTCACACCTAAAATAAATTACCAAAAAATTTTCTATATGACAAATTATATAAAAAGAACTCATCGATTGTTGTTAGCTACAAGGGTTGTTAGTTTGTATTGTTAAATAAATTCAGAAGGTCGTTATTGCTAAAAAGGTTAGATGACTACTTTTAATTTTTTTTACAACATAGCTTTCTATAACTTTTTCTACACAGATTTAGTTATGCGTAGCTCCAACGATTGTTTACTCGTTTAAAGGAGTAGACGACTTTGTAATACAACGTGCTAGTATTGAAGTTTGTATGTTAGTTGCAATAAAATTTCTATATTGATGACACTTTTGTGTTTATCGGTTAAAAGAACAAAGTTTTTTTGTTTGCTTGTTTGTTAAAACAAACTATTGGTTTTTATCTCAACTAATCACACAGTTGTTGTTTTAAAAAGTTTTGCTAAATAATAGATCAATATGTTATTAAACTTTAAAGGTTGTTTTTTTTGTTTAAAAAAAAAAAAAAAAAAAAAATGTAAAATTTTAAAGCGAAATTGAAAATATTATAGAAAATATAATTATCCCTGTTCATATCATTTTATGTTCATCAATTTATAAAACTGTTTATTGATATATAGTAGTAGCTTAACCACAAATTTAATTATGACAGCATATTGTTTATAATTTTTAACACATACACACACTCATGAAAAACAGTTACATGTAGTAGTATTTTTTTTTTTTTACATAACAGCAATATTTACATTTACTCAATAGTGTAAACGTTCAAATATATTTATTAAGAGTTGCCATTTGAAGTGAAAATACGAATTTTGGGAAAATTCTTAAATTTACACTAAGGGGAAAAAATTGGATTCAAAATCCACCAAAGTTGTGGTCACATTGAAAATTTACTGTATCAGCTTTTTTTTTTTACCGTTGGTTTACTAATTTTAAATTCATAAAATAGAAAATATAATGTAATTTAATCATTCGATACTGAACTGGTGCAAACTTGATTCCAATGCGGTATTAATTTTCGTTAATGATTTCAACACGCAGCGTTGAATTTCAACACATACGGGGCAGATTCACTATTGATCTTTTCACTATGGTATCTTTTTCTATACGTACACAGAAAAAATTATATTTCGTATTCAATAAAAAAATTCTTAAACCCAATAATATTTTTAAATGAAAACGAACCTATCATAAAATTTGTAAATTCTAATACTCAAATTCGTAAATATTTTATTGAATTTTTTTTTATTAAAATATTATAATATTTATTAGAACAGAGAAATTGGATATTCTTAAAATAATTACTAAAATTTGTAAGAATGGAAACAACAAAAAAAAAAAAAAAAAAAAAAAAATTTGGTTTTGTTTGGGTACTTAAAGAATATTTTTTATTAAATCAGTAAAAATTGTTAATAAAAAAATGTTAAAACAAATAATAAAAAATTGTTTTTCCATATTTAGGTATGTTTCCTTAATGTTGTTTAGAGCATTTATGGCGTATAATGTAATATTAAGTTCTAATTTTTAATGTTTTCTAAGATAATTCGGTAATGTAAATGAACTGCCAACTAAATGCAGAATTTATGAAAATAAAGTCCATGTATTGTGTATATAGTAGGTATGATGTATACTATGTAGTATTACTCGTATGTTTTACAATGTTTTGTTCAGGTACTGCACATATCGCTCATTTGCTATAATTAAGTAATGGTGTTGAAGTTAAGGAAAATGCTACTGCTGTAGATACATTGCTTGACATTACAAAAGATGTCGGAGTTAATTTAAATGAAGATGAAGTTGAGGATGCGTATATTATTAAAAATAAAAATACACTGAAGAATAAACATACAATTATTGTTAAATTTGGTTTTAAAAAAACGAAAGATACACTAATGGCTGCAAAATATAAATTGAAAGAAAAAGAAAGTACCAAAAATATTTTTGTTAATGATTTTTTGAGTAAAGAGACTCTTAATATTTTCAAATATGATAAATCTTTAAAAAATGTTGGATATGCCTCAATTTCCACACTAAATGGGAAGGTATATGTAAGAAGAAGCGCGATATATAAGCCAAAATTAATAAGAAATGAAGAGCATGTTGATGATTTGTTGTTGGAGGCCACAACACGTACAAATAAACGTAGATCTAACCAAAACCTTGGCGCAAGAGAAGATACTGATGACGATGATGATGGAAATCGTTCTGCATTTATATAGCCTGTTAAGTAATAATTATTTATTATTTATTTTTTGCTAATAAATATTATTAAAAATATTTTTTTACTACGAATAATAAACCCTTCGTAAATTTAAATACTTTTAATGATTATTATAAAACATTTGAGTTTTCACTATTTAATATTATATCTGTAAACATTCGAAGCATTTCATCTATAGACAAATTTAACAAATTTAAGTTTATGATTCCTAAATTTGAAAAACTACCTAACGTTATTGCTGTTCAAGAGACTAGGTTTTCTTCGAATATAGCTCAAATATACAACATTACTGGATATAACGTAGTTCACTGTTGCAGACCAGATGGATATGGAGGAACTTCAATTTATATAAACAAATGTTTACAATATAAAATAGATCGATGTGAAAGCAAAGATTTTATTGAAACGATAACGATTTCGTTGGATAGCCTTAAAATTAATCGTAAACCGTTAAAACTAACTACGTTTTATAAATCTCAAAAATGCTGTTTTAACACTTTTTTGGAATTTTTGGAAAATTTACTTGTTTTTTGTGGTCGACATCCCAGCATTGTAGTTTGCGATTCTAATATTGATTTTTTACGAAGCCCATTATCTTCAGATTTAGTAAATATACTGTCAAGTTTAATTATAAAAATTGTCATGAATTAATAACACACCCTGGATCTGAAACATGTATTGATAATGTATATAGTAACATTTTAGAAGAAATTTTTATAGATTCTGTTGGTTGCAGTTTGACTGATCACAATATAATTTCGTGTAAACTTAAAACTAATATTAAAAACTCTGATTATGTTAAAAGTGTTAAACGATTTTGTGATTATGAAAAAGCTAGAGAAATTCTAAACAACACTTTGCTTTTGTATCAAGAATCCGGAAATCCTTCAGAAGATATGTCCCAACTAATACAGTATATTGCACTTGCAGCTAAAAATAGTACTACTGAAAAATGTGAACTCAAATTAGTAAAAAATAAACTAACACCCTGGATGAATAAAAACTTAATGGAACTTATAAATTACAAGAAAAATCTACTTAAAATTCGGAGATAAGGAAAAAGTGATGTTCATGACAGATTGAAGCGGATAAGTCGTGTAATTAGGAAGGCGTGTAAAGAAAATATGAATAACTATTATTATAACAATTTAAATCAAATTCAACAAGACTCCAAAAATTGTTGGAAATTTTTAAATGAACATCTTGGTAGTCAACCAAAGGAAGAAATAAAAATTTGTGATGTTAATGGACACCTTGTTGCAGACAACAAAAAATTAACAAGTTTAACGAATATTTTCTTCAAATTCCAAGGACCTTGAGGCTACAAAATTGAATGTTTACCTGGAGACACATGTAATAGTTTAAGAACACTAAACCTATGTTAAAGTGATTTTAAATTTTGTCATACAACTATCTTTGAAATTGATAACATTATTTCGAAATTTGATTTAAATAAATGTTGTGGTCATGATGGAATTTCACCAAGAATGTTTATGTGCAAAAAATATTATATCTCCTTATCTTACGAATATTTTCAATAACGTTGTCGATTCTTCTATATATCCTGAAGATTTAAAAATAACAAAAATTATTCCGATACCTAAAGAAAATAACGCTATGCAAATAAAACAATTTGGACCAATAGCTTTACTTCCTATAATTGATAAAATATTCGAAAAAATTCTTTACCAGCAATTATCATTTTATTTAGATGAAAATAATTTGTTATATGAATGTCAATATGGTTTCAGAAAAGGATGCGGTACTGAAGAAGCTGTTGTTAATTTAGTGAACAATATATGTCAAGGATTGGATAATGGATTTAGCGGCGTAGCAGGTGTTTTTTACGACTTTACGAAAGCTTTTGATCTGATAGATCACAATATAATTATCGAAAAACTTGTTAAGAAGTTACTTAACAAATACGAAACAATATGTTGAAGCTGATAGTCATAAGAGTCGCATTGGTGCTGTTGATTATGGAGTCCCGCAGGGAAGTGTATTGGGTCCGTTACTTTTTAAAGTTTTTCTTAATGATATAAAGAATCTACAACTTTTTGGGAAATTATTTATATTTGGTGATGACATTAGTGTTTTCTATCCATATAAATACGAAACATCTATAAAAATTCAAATGGAATATGATACAGCAATTATTACAGAAATTTCTAGAATAAATAAATTGTGTTTAAATGCTGATAAAACAAAAATGATAAGATTTAGACCATATCTTGTTCACTGTTCACAATCAAAATTTTAGCATCTTTGTTGATGGAAAAGAAGTACGTGAATCAATTTCGATAAAATATCTGGGAATATACTTGCAAAGTAATTTATCCTAGGACATGCACATTTAACATTTAAAATCTAAGGTCGTGAATGCTACTGGTTTAATTTACAAATTTAAGAATAAGTTCAACATAAAAACGAAACTTATTATTTACCAATTGCTAATTCAAAGTCATTTAAACTACTTGCCTATTGTTTATGGATATAACAGAACTAATGAATTAAAATCACTTCAGAGAGCACAAAACAAAGCACCTAAAACTATTTTTAATCTACTGTTAACTTTTTCAACATTATCTCTATATAAAGATGTTTCAACTACAATACTTCCTGTTTATGGTTTGCACAAAATACAACTTCTATTATATGTTTTAAAAACTTTAAATAATATAGGTTTTCACACTATATCATTTAGAAGAAATCAAACTACATTTAATACAAGAAATGCATTGAACTTAAGAGTTGCGAGATGTCGTTTAGAGACTACCAAGCAAAGGGTTGGACACTTGGGTAGTTTGGAATATAATAATATTCCAGAAAATTTGAAAAATATTGAAAAAATATCGATTTTCAAAAAAGAAATAAAGAAATATTTATTAGAGAATATAGAAATGCTTATATTGTAATAATCTCATTGTTATATATAATTTTAATTTTTTAATTAAATTTTTCATTATTGAATACTAAATATTCTTAATTTGTATATCGTATAATTTGTCTATTTTGCCAACTGGCTTCAATAATGTCCAATGGATGCTGAGGCACTAAATTTGTAACGAATATTTAATTTCAATAAAAAATTAATAAAAAAAAAATTAATTAGATTGGTTTAAAAATTCGAAATTCGAGAAAAATATTTGTGACAGATCTGCGCAAGCACGAAGTCCGTATCTTATAAACGGCATTCAAAAGCCCAGAAACTCGTTTTGGCCTATTTCTCGTATTAATGGATCAATTGAGGTAATTTCTTCAGCCCAAAAATTATGAAAAAAAAAGAATTTTCTGTAAAAGAACGAAAGTTCTAGCTTATAGGAGATTCAAAAAGATGAAAAAAAAATAAAATATGATATAGCTTATGTTATGTTTTTCAGTGCCCATAAAAACAATTATATGCAAAACAGCTGTTAAGTAAATCAAAAAAAAAAAAAAACGGTTTTCAAATAACTAACTTTTTTATAGATCGATTTGGTTGATTCAAAAAGCCGAAATTATAGAAAAATATCTACAACCGATCTATTTAAGAACAAAGGCCATAGCTTATATAGGATCTGCAAAAAGTTAAAAAATGCGTTTTTACCAATATCTTGGATACTAATAGAACGTTTTTTGGAGGTACGCTTGGCGATATATAGGCTATTTATGGGCCGATTTTGGTAATAAAATTGGTGTATAAAACAAATATACTCGATATTTAGGGCTTTCTAACGACTGATTCATATATATATATATATATATATATATATATATATATATATATACATATACATATATGTATATATATATATATATATATGTCCCAGAACAATTTATTATTTCGGTAGTATTTTTGGTATCGGTAACGTAATTTTAAATTATATCGGTATAGGTGTACCGAAACTATACGGTATATACCGTTTTCATTAAAGATATAACAAAAAAATTAAAAAGTTAATAAAACTCTTTTATATTTTATATCAATTTAAAACATGAATATTCTTTGCAGTTTAGTTTTCGTGGCTATTCAAAGTTTACTTTTTTATCATTTTTTAAATGCATGAAATTTAACACCATATACCTTCGGACCTAGTTTCCTTTCAAATAAAATTAACAAAACTTTGTAATTTTCCCTAATATTTTAAATGGCGTAGCTACCTGCTAACATATTGTCAGGTCGTTCATACCAGAAGAATCTTCCTTCACAAATGATCCACTCTATCAATACCTTCATATAGAAAGCTAAAGTTTCCGAATTCAGCTCCCCGAGTTTTATGGTCTTCACCGATATCAATAATTTTTATAACTAGTATTGTTATAAAAAATAAATTTTAATTTATAAAGGTAAGAATAGGCAGTTCGTGCAGAATTCTTTGTTAACATTTTTGAGACCCAATGTAGCGTTACAGAATATTAAGAAAAGAACCAAATATAAATAATATAGGAAAAGAAGGCAGAATTACCTAATAGCTTTTAAGTCTAACATCAGTTGTTAAAATTTAGGTGCAAAAGTTGTTAAAAAAAATCAAAATTAAAGATCGTTGTCCCATAAAATATGGAAAGTTTTTATTTCTCTATACGCTCGCTATATCCGATTATTCACAAATTTACTTTCTCAAATTGTAAAAAGTTCTTAAAAGCTAGGGAAAGCAATAAAAAAATTGTGGCCCAAAAACACTTTAGAATTAGGTCTTTCTGTTTTGAGCTCATTTGGGTGAGTTTGGGTAACTTCGGTAAGTTCGTCGAACATAACTAACGGATATGAACTGTGTAAAATTATTTGCGATACAATTTTCTCTATCACATTACTGAATTGTGTTAAAAAAACTATTAAAAAAAAAGTTAGAAAGATACAGTCGGTCAAGCCCAACTATATGATACCCCACACCATTGTGAATGTCCATCAAAATTCGTGGATTGGTTATTATATTAGACATGTGGACAATTGTGGAAGGATAATTTTACTAAGCGTAAAATAAAATATAAGAATACAGAATATTACGTTAATACTAACTATGCTATGGTAAATTATGGAGCGATCCTCATAAAATTTGTCACTGTATTTTCTACTTATATAAAATGGGTTTTATGCATGTTAGTGATTTTCGAAATAGGGTTTTATATGGAAGCTATGGTCAATTATGAAATGATCTTCATGGAATTTGGCACAAAGATTGATACTTTTACAAAACTTTCTAATACCGAACTTCATTAAAATATTGCTATATTTAAGACATTTATGATCGATAAACTCCTATTTCGGAAGGACATTTGTATGGGGACTAGGTTAAATAATGGACTGATCATAACCAATTTCAATAGGCTTCGTCATTATCTCATGAAAGTCTTACGTGCCAAATTTCATTGAATTATCTTCAAAATTGCAACCAGCCAGACGGACGGAAGGATATCATTAGATCGACTCTGAGTCGATTGGTATACTTTAAGACGATTTTTTCTTTGTGTTGTAAACATCAGCACAAACGCATAATATGAAAAAAAATCTTAGCATCTTTTGGGCGAAACATACTTAGTACTTTATATTTAAATGCTAGTAAATAATTGAAGATAAATTTTTATTTTTTTTAATATTCTTCATGTATTAATTAAGATGATCAATACGGATCGTTATAGGAAATCTATTAAATCAAAAATACAAACAAAAAAAGGACTTTAAAATCAAAATTCGATAAATATTACATTAAATACCTCTTATTATTAAAAATAATTTCATCTTTCTTAAAGCAAGGTTATATGAGAAATAATTTTAACAAAACATATTACATAGAAAATAGTATATTTTAAAATAACGAGACTAAAATACCGGTATATACCGAGGAAAACGGTATTTGAATATCACGGATTATGAATTTGGAAAATAATGATTTCGGTAACGGTATCGGTAACTGATTTTAAATGGTATTTAATCGGTATCGTATTTATGACGGTGTTGGTTTTAGTAAACATTATAAATTTTATAATATCAGAGGAAGACAAAAATTGAAAGTGTAGAAAATTTTCAAAAATGTATCCCAAAATTGTATTTGCATTATGAATGCGTTTTTGAGTGATAATATTATTTTTAAATTATTTTGTTTAATTATTACTTATTAAAATCCTTTTACAGCTTATAGATATCGGTGATTAAAGTTACATTCTTTTTCCACTTTTTGGACTTTTCAAAAAATTAAAATTGTGAATAAATTTGCGATCTTTTCAAAAATAAAAAAAAAAATAAATAAAAATAGAGATTCAAATGGCTCCACAGATATGCATATGCAGAATATTAACAAAATCCGAAGACCTAAAGAAAATTTTTAAGCGTTATTTCATGGAATGAATGTTAATCATATTTCATGAAATGAATTTATGGCAACTCTTAGAAAAATTTACTCATACTTTTTGTTTTATACTCAAATAAGTATCTATATAAAATATAAAGTAATTCATCGCTATATCTCCAGGCATATTGCCATCACTATCATTCTCACCAACGCACAGAGGGGTAAAATTGAGAAATAAGGCGATTAATTGAAAATTAATATTTTGAAAAACTAAATGATTTTTGGTAAAAATATGTTAAATGAAAAATCATTATCAGTTAAAAAAACTTTAATTTTTTTTAATTTAATTTCTTTTCTTTACCGTACAGTGATCTGATATTTATAATCGCAGTGGTAAAAACTGAAAATTTAAATTTTTAAAGTTTATATTTTTCTGTTTTATTTTATAAAAAGCAGTTTTTTTTTATAATGGAGCTGTTAGCATGGATATTTAGAAATATATTTACGTATGTTCTGTTAAATTTAATGTTGTAGAAATATTTTTAATTTTTTTTTAAAATCGGTCTAAAATGGTAATTTTTTACTTTTATATAGAAATTCAAAAAGCTTTTAGACGAACTTGGGTGAAAATAAAAATTTTATATTTTTGTTTAATATGTGTAATATGAAGATATAAAAAAACATTTTGCAGATCTTTTGCGATTTGGAAAAAAAATATGAAAAAAAAAATAAAATTCAAAGTAATTATACTTGTTTTTATAACAAAAACTAAATAAAATTGGTGATATAAACTTAAAAGAAAAATTTTATTCACTTATTAGTCGCATTATTTAAGAAGAGAACTATATAGAATTTTAAGAAAATATTTAAAACAAGTAAAAGATATCCGTCCAGCCAGACAGATGGACGGACATCGTTAGATCGATTTAAAAAGTGATTCTGAGTTGATTGGTATACTTTAAAGTGAGTGTTGGATAACTTTTTCTATGCGTTACAAACATCAGCCCAAATGCATAATCCCCCATTCACCTATGGTGGTGTAGGGTATAATTAAGAGTAGAGCAAGTTTTGACATATTAATTCCCTTTAATACGCAAACGTAATTGTGAATTTGCATTAACGTTACAGGGTCTTATTGGGATGCTATGGTCATTTATGGACCAATCTTTCCGAAATTTGTTGATAAGATTAATACGTAAATTAAATTTAATTTTTACTATATTTTATACATATTTTGCTTAGACAACACTTAGCTATGATGAATTTTGTTTAAATACGGATATATTTAAGATATTTGTGACTATTTCACAAATTTTCAGTAAAATGTTCATATGGGGGCTAAGTAAAATAAAGATTGCATTTATATTATTGGCCTAAAATAGGCTCAAGTACCAAATTTTGCAAAGTTACCTTTAAACTGCAACCCAAAGATTAGCAGAAATTATGGATTTTGATGCACAGACTTTACACTAAAAAAAAAAAATAAAAATTCAAAGAGTATTGTTCGATTTATTAATGATCTAATTATTGCAACAAAATTATAAACAAAACTCTGTACATAGAGTTTGGGGGCCGGAAATTCCTGGAATTCCGGAAAAATACTCTCGGGAATTTTTTAAAATTTTCCCGTAAAAGCGGGAAATTAAATATTCTTATAGTTTTAAAATTATATATTATTTTGCTATTTTTAACACCTTATATCAATGAAAGATTGACGTTACTATAAACATGATGTTAACTAGAACGTTAACTGAGAGGAACGTTTGTGTTGCATGAATTTTAGATACTTTAGTGTTGTTATAGATTTGTGAAAATGAATATTAAATAAGTTGAACTTCAAAAATACTTACTCAGAAAAAATTAAAATGGATTTCAATTAAGAAATTGCTTGAATTAATTAAAATTTTGTTCGATTTTGCTCCAGTCATTAAAATGATAATATTAATTAAGTAAAATAATCGATTTCTTTAAATATTAAATGAATAAATAAATTATAATTTTGATTGAAATTTTTCGTAAAATTAATAAAAATATTAATTGATTTAAATAAGAAATGAACACAATCTTTACTCTTATTACAATCAAATTAAAATAAAAAATGGTATTTATATTATTTTTTAAAAATTATAAATTTTATTAAAATATTTTACCATAATTTGTGTAAATGAAATCCATGCAATATATGTATATAATGTATTTAACAGACATACGTGATTAACATTTGTAAATTTTGCAACTAATGTATCATGTAATTAGAATACCTATTTCGAAGAAATTTCGGACAAAATAGGATTTATAGCAAAGGGGATGGATGACGCATCTATAAAGATAATAAGCACATTTTATTGAAAATTAAAAAAAGTAATTCGCAATTGCTTATCTTTATGCAGATATGTACTTTCCAAATGTGTAGATCCTTTATTTTCCGTCATTAATGTAAGAAACATCAACACTGTACAGAATCCGCTTTAGATCGAAATTGCAAAACATTTTACAAACTTCCTAAAAGGCGACACAACGTAAGATACATTTAATGACATTTCGTGGAAAATCATGAAAAAGCTAAAAATGTTTACTCACACGGAATCATTTTTCCAAGTTCTGATACACCATAGTTAAAATAACAAACCATAGCCATTATTTTTGTTGTTCTAGAAATGATTTGAATATCTGGAATAATATAAGAATAAATATAATTAATATTCGAAGAGAATACATACTAATTCTTCGTATTATAAAACAAAATTTTGGACAAAGATATTATAAAACAACTTTTTTGATAAAGATAAAGATACACAAAAAAGTTCTAAAAAATCTGAAACTGATTACATTTAATAATAATAATTCTTTAGAGAATGTTAGATGTAAATATTATATTTTCAAAATACTTATAAAAAAACTAGTCTCCTGTTGAATTCAAACGTATATGAGATTTCTAAACACTATGATTTATCCGAAAAACATTGTTGCGAAAAAATTTTTCGTATTTTCCAGATTTATGTTTAAATTAGTAAGAAAAAATTAAGTAAAAAAACTGTAAATTAGAGAAATAAAGTGGAAATAAATGGAAAGTTATTTATTATGAAACATCAAAAATACAGTAAAGTAAAAATCTTAGGCGTATGTAGTTTTTGACACAAATTGCGAGAGGTGCTAAGTTTTGTAAATCTTAAAAACAGCGTTGAACTTTTATATTGTTTAATTTTTCGTTAATTCATTATATTTTGTTTCGTTTTATTTAATTACAAAATAATTTTCGTTTTAAGAAATCATAACCTTCTTTTCTTATAACAAAAGTTTTAAAAAATTCCCGGGAATTCCCGGGAAATTGATTTTTTATCGTTTCTGTTTCGTTTGTGGGAAACCCCAAACCCTGTACATCTTCCCTGAATTAAGCACCATATTTGACGATTTTATCCCACTATGCAACAGCATTTTTTTTGCCTTCAATACGAGTATTATTCTATTAATTAAATTTATTACAATGCGGTCATGTACAATTAAGTGTGTTACTGTTGGAAAAAAAAAAAAAAAAAAACAAAAAATTACCAAATTTACAAAATAGTAAAAATTTACAGGGAAGAGTAAATTTTAAAGCCCATATAAAGGCGGATGGGTGGTATTCAATATAAGTATGTAGTATATACATGACATTCATCATCTCCAGCACTAATAGCTGGCAGCCACAAGAATTATTACAAAAATACATAAAAGGTAACTGGTATGTGAGTATATGAATATCACGATGTTGATGATTTTCATTTATATAGATGTATGTGTTGTGCAAAAATTAATAAATGGACTGACTGAAAGAACGACGAGAATGTATAGAGATGAACTGAACTGACTGAGCCTGAATTGAATTGATGTGAGGTTTTAAATAAATGCAATTTATAAAAGCACTCAACGGAATAAAAGCACTCTGTGACATTATTAAAAAATGTGATCAAATTATTAAACATTTACTTTGCCAAATTGTATGAGTATTTTTTTTTTAATATTTTCTGTATGTTTTCATGGTTGTAGTTTATAAAATTAAACAATAGTTTGCAATAGTTTGGTTTTTGAGAGCACAGATTTTATTTGCAAATAACAAAAATAAAATTGATAAATTTGCCTATAGAAAATTAATTAAATAAAATTTTAAAAAGTTTCAGGATTTACCTTTCTTTTTATTTTGTTTTCATACTTTAACAACAATAGTTCCTTTTCTTCTGCTACCTTAGCCTTATCTATTAAGCACGAAAAATAGTTTCCTTTTAAGTTTAATTTCTTTTTCCTCCATTTATATTGATGACAGACAAAAGTTATTCATAATTATATTAGTAATTTCCATTAAAAAAAAAAAAATGAAAAAAATAAACGAAAATAAAATCAAACAAAAAATTGTGGTTAAAAGCATTTTAGTCAATTTTTATTTATAGTCATTATTTTAGGGGGCAAATATATAAAAATGTCAAAAGACATTATTTAACCCATAGAAAGTGTGGAAAATGCCATTAAATTATTATAAAGAAATAATGGGTTATTATTATTTCATTTATAAGGAAAATATAATAAAATTACAATGAAAACTAAAATATTGAAAGTAAATTTTGTAAGTGAATTTTATAGGATGAGGAAAGGTGACGGTAGGCGAATTATATATTTATGTTATATAAATATTACTTTTGATTTATTAATTTAATATCCATTGGAGTTTAATGTTTTTACTGTTATATGAATTTATTACACATGTTTGTCTATAAATATAAATTTAAAGTGGTTGTAGTCTAGTCATGCACCTGACCACCGTTGTGAAGGGTATATATAAGTTTGGCATCCCATAAAGTATAAACATATATTCCGGGTCTTAGGTAGTGGAATCGAAATAACGATGTCCTTCAACATCTTATGGAAATATTTATATGATATATACATCAAAATATCGATAATGCTTTCGGGAGTCAAAATCGGTCCATAAATGCTAGACTTATAATCAGAAACCGTTTCCCTATTTTAGTTACGAACCAAAACCTAACATTTAATATAGAATTGTTCTAATGTTTTTTTTTTGTGGATTTATCAAACAATAATGAACAAATGAACAAAAAATTGTTTATGCGAACACCCAGAGAAATAATGATCACAATCGGGTTCAAAATGATATCATTCAGTGTCAATAGTATATCAGACATGCATGTGTTAAATTTGAAAACGGCGTGTTCAAATATGCAATGGAAATTTGTTAACGAAATGGTATCAAATTGAAACTGAATTTGTGTCGAAATAAACACTAAAGTGATTGAACTTGATACGAATCGGTAACAGGATGATCTTTAAGTGTGCTTTTGCTGAAATCATATTATCGGTCAGATCCGATATTTATATTTTTTTTTTTTATTTATATTTTAATACTTGTGGAGGGGTCTTTTATGGGACCGACCTATGGTCAATTGTTGAGCTGTTACTATAAGATTTGATGGTGTAAATTATATTTCTGTAAAACACATCACGATAATATTATATATAATATTATCGTGATACCATTTAAATTACATTTATTATGCGCCTTATTCCCGAAAGTATGTTTTATATGCCAGCTATGGTAATTATGGAACATCTTTGACAAAACTTTCAAACGTATATGAGATTTCTGAACACTATGATTTATCCGAAAAATATTGTTGCGAATCAATTTTTAGTATTTTAAAGATTTATGTTTGAATTATTAAGAATTAGTTAAATAATTAAAAAAAAAAAAATAAAATAAAAATAATAATGTAAGTTAGAGAAATAAAGTGGAAATAAATGGAAAGCTATTTATTATGCTAAGTTTTTTAAATCTTAAAAACGGCGTTAAACTTTTATATTATTTAATTATTTAATAACTCAATATGTTTCATTTTGTTTTATTTAATTACAAAATATTTTTATTATAAGAAATCATGACCTTTTTTCTTATAACTAAAGTTTTAAAAAATTCCCGGGTATTCATGAGAAATTGATTTTTTTCGTTTCTGTTTCGTTTGTGGGAAATCCTAAATCCTAACTGTATACCTTCCCTGAATTCAGTGCCATATTTGACGATTTTACCCCATTGTGCAACAGCATTTTTTTGCTTTCAATATTATTCTATTAATTAAATTTATTACAATGCGGTCATGCACAATTTAGTGTGTTACTGTTGGAATAAAAATTACCAAATTTTCAAAATGAACTTGAAAGTGTTTTTAGGAATGTGGGCTTATATGAAAGCCATGGTCATGGTCTTTATGAAATTTGACACACTTATTTATGCATATATACAGCTCACTTGGTCCTAATCTTAATGAAATAGTATTTAATATAAAGCATTTATAAACATTCATTACTACTATTGTTCTATAAAGATGTATGGATATAAACTCTTATTCCATTTGAAGCTATTTTTAGCTGCAAAACATTGTAAGCTCTAATACGAATTTTTCAGTGACACTTTGTATACACAGAAAAAATTATGCCAAATAATTTTTTAATAAAATAATTAATTAACTTTATATTGAAATTTAATTATATTATTGATTAATGTAATTAACTTTATAATTGGTTCAAAATTTTTTGGTAAAAATCAACAGCTCTTAAAAAATTTAAAGAGAAAAAGAAATACGTGTCAATAAAATATGAAAATAAAATAACTTTAATTTAATTTCCAAATATTTTAAACTGTTTGGGCACAATCTATCGTTAAAAAATAGTATAACGAAATATTTACATGATTTCCTCAGTTTTTGGTGACGTGTTTAATGTATACATATTTGGAAAGTACGAATTTTAAATATTTGATGAGATTATTAATCTTTCTATACTATTGTAAATGCTTCCGTCTTTGGTACCGGAGGTTCTACTTAATTTCAAGATTACAGTTTGTTTAAAAGCTGTTCTATGAAAAACTATTTATATATGCATATAAGGTCAGTTCATATTGGTTGTTTTTGACGATTTGTTCAGACATCTGTCATATTGCAATTATATCTCGTCCTAGGCCGCAAAGACACTCAGATAGGATATTATCTTTGTTGGAACATCTCACATAGATTAACGCTTTTATGTCAAGTTTTCGGGAATTAAATATAAGTGTAAACATTACATACTTTAAAATGTTCACATTTTATAAACATTACAGTGAATTATACTATATAGATTTTTACATTATGCAAACACCACAAACATTATTGTAAAATCTAGTTGAATAAGTGTACAGCATCAGAATTTATGTCAAGGGCTTCTTATAAATCCTTTTAAAAGTCACCGATAATCACACGTTAGTCTCATGAGATACTCGTGGTCAAATATTACAAAAATCTGATTTATATGTGATTATCGGTGATCGATGAAATTATAAATGTACCAAATTATTTTCCCTCAATCAAATTTGTAGTTTTAATATTTTTCTGGTTTAATTTTACTTGTATTGCATTATTCGAATATTTTTGATAACTCAATAAATAAATACATTTAAATCCGTGCGTTTTTATTGAGGAAGGGATTTAATTAATTGTCGAATTGAATCAATAAAATTTGTAGTTGATTTTAGATTATTTAGTCATATTTCTAAATTTCGATTAGCAAAATTAATTGAAAATTATTCTGTTTAATTAATATTATCATTTTGATGATTGGGGCAAAGGTTAGGTTAGGTTAGGTTGGAAAGGGCGGCGCATTCACGCCTACACCCAGAGGCCAAACGGCCCATTGTGATCCCTTTATGAAAAGAAGAAAAAAGTGGAACCTATACCCAATCAATCAGTTATGATTGTTCCTAAGCCATTTTATTCCCATTACAAACCCTATGAGGTTGACAAGTTCTTTGCCATTAACCTCACCTAGTTCATGTAGTGTATGGCTTCCAAACCACCTCAACCTATTACGCTGAAGCCCTACGCAGTGACAGAGTATGTGCTCCACTGTCTCTAGCTCCTCCACATCATCGCACGTTCTACAAAAGTCCGATGAGCCAATGTCCCACTTACTCATCATATTCCCTATTGGGAAGTGACCCGTAATCATACCTACTATGACTCTAAGACTACCACGACTCATACCTAGAAGATGCTTGGAATCCGCCAGTTTTAAGCTAGGCCATAATGCCCTAGAAACTCTGCAGTCCGATCTGTCATTCCAGGCTCGATCCGTGTTGTCCAGAGTCCACTCTCCTATGGCCCTAAAGAAGGACCCAATTGGAATCTTAACAGATGACTCTATGAAAGACCTATTTAGCTCCGAGCCACTGCGAGCTAGCTCATCGGCTATTTCGTTGCCAAGAATGTCACAATGACCAGGAACCCAACAGAGTCTCATCGTATAGGAATCCATTAACCTTCTCAATTCCCTTCTGCACTCAAGTACCAGTCTGGACCTAACAAAATGACTAGTCAGAGCCAATAACGCCGCCTGACTATCAACATAGATAGTAATCTCAGACCCTCGTTCAACATTCCCTTCAATCAAGCCTAGAGCCTTATAAATGCCAAGAATCTCTGCTTGAAAGACACTACAACCATCAGACAATTTGAAGGATCATCTGATATCAGTTCCCATAAAGTATACACCTGCACCAGTGCCAACTTCCATTTTCGAACCGTCCGTGAAGACCGCGCACCCTCCATAGAGCTTTTCTACTCCATCCCAAAGGTCCCTGCTAGGTAACACCAAAGCGGGAGTAGCCCCGAAGTCAATCGTAGTCCCGATATAATCCGTAGGCTCAGCCAAGGATAGTGTCCGACCATTGAATCTGATTTCATCTAGTATGCTGACATGCCCCGCTCTAGAGGAACCTAATAAACCCAGTTCCTTCAATATAAATAGGCCACGGACAGCCATACCCCTCACGAATTCCTCAATTGGAAGAACGTGGAGGATTATGTCCAGCGCCGCCTGAGGTGTACTTCTCCTGGCACCTGAGATGCCAACTGAAGCACACCTCTGAACTTTAGACAGAAGTTTCCTGTACGTTTCCCTACCCAATACCTTCCACCAGACTGTACAGCCATAAGTAAGAATAGGTCTAACAACCGAAGTGTAAATCCAGTATACAACTTGCGACTTAAGGCCCCAATTCTTGCCTATAGAGTTCCTACAGGTGTAATAGGCAATACCGTTCAATACTGGCAAGCTAAAATGCTCGACCTTGTATTTCCTAGTAAACAAAACTAGCTCCGTTTTCCCGGAGTTTACCCCTAATCCCTTACTGTTGGCCCAAAGGGACAGATCACGTAAACCTGTCTGCATGACCTCACTGATTGTAGATAAAAACTTACCAGAGACCAGTAAAACAACGTCATCGGCGTAGGCCACAATCTTCTGTCCCTTAGCATCATCATCTTAAAATGACGTTCACGGCCAAGAGCCACAGTAATGGAGAAAGGACCCCCCCCCCCCTTGCGGTGTGCCCCTAGTCACGAGTTTCCTCATATAAGTGCCTCCCATGATTGAGTTGATAACCCTGCTGCTAAGCATCAGAATTATCCACTCAACAAGGAGCTTACTTATATTCAGCGAAACAAGTGATTCCTCGATAGCTTCTATCGTGATAAAAAAAAAAAATTGGGGCAAAATCAAATAAAAATTTAATTAATATAAGCAATTTCGTAATTGAAGTCCAGTTTTATTTTTTTCTGTATAGTTTGTGTACAGATATTTATTTAATAAATACCAAATATTGAAAAAAGTTAAGAAAATGGTTAGTTTTATTATTTTATAAAGTTTTTATCGTCTCTTGTAAATTTGTTTTATGACTTATGCACCCTTATACGCATCCATGATTCATATGTAGTTTTTTAAGACATACATTTTATTTCCATAGTATTTTGGAAACGAAATAAGTATATAATTCAATATATTCAAGATATATTTTAAAATTCTATTTTGGAAAAAATATATAACTTGAGATATTATTTAAACAAAATATTAGTTTTATAAAGGTAAAAACAACACCATACACCATTCCTTTTTACTATATTTTGCGATAACCAATATACATATCGGTTTGAGAAATATACTAAATAATTTTTCTACGAATTGCGAATATATTGACATGGTAGGTAATTTGAAATTGTATACCTGCTACCTTTAATTCCAATTTTTTTTACAGAATTTTAATTCCTTTTTCAATAAAAAAGTATAATTCTGAACTCCGATCGTAGGACTAACAGTAGCATAGCGTCCCTTAAGTTGTCCATACGTAAATAGGGCAAACTTTTAAATGCCACTTGTGCGGCCAGATAATACAAGAAATAATTATATTACATATTAATGTTAGATATAATTTTTAAACTCACCTCTCGGATAAATAAAAATATGGCATATTTGGCGTATTTATTTCCTCCAGGAATTGACGGAGTTGTTCGTCATCACTGGATTCCGTTGCTACTCTGTCTATTGAATAAGTTGCAAAACCAAAATTTTCAATACGTTTTAATTTCTTCATTATGTATTCTCGAGAAAGTATTTTCGATAAAGTATTCTGTTTCAACACGATCATTATATTTATAAAATTTTTCAGAAATAATTAATTTGTCCACATTAAATTCAAACGTTTGCAGCCACAATTTCATAAAAACACTGTAAGAAAACCATGTCAAGCAAAACTTACAGCGTAGTAGGCTGCCAATATAAATGACGGAGCGACTTTCTTGAGTTAAAGCTAGTGAAGGATTCAAAAATTTAAATGGAAATAAATATGCAGTTTCAAAATAGATAGTTAGATTTTAAATTTTACACGATGATAGTGGGGGTATATACGAGTTTAAGTTTTGTATTTGGACTATATAGACCTAATAGGGGCGGGTATACAAGGTTCCAAACTTGGACACTTCAAGTTTGAAAAGAAATGATCCTGATCTTTTTACATCAGAACCGACTTTAAAGATTAATGTATTACTAAAATCGTCCAGCCAAGAACTACAAAAACCCTATATATAGGTTATCTTTTTTTTTTGGTTTACGAGATATTGGGCTTCGAATTTTAAAAATTTTCTCTCACTATACGGGGTCCAAATTTTCACGGATTTATATAAATATTATTTTATTTAGTGAACAGCAAATTATAGAATTGTGTGAAAAAGAAATGGTAAAAGAATCTTTATGAAATCGTAAAAGCATTTAAATTTTGAATTTAAATGACAAACATTTTTAGAAATCCGAAAATCTTAATAAACGTTAAAAAAAATTAGCTTTTTTTTGTTCAATTAAAATCAGGAAGCTGAACTTTATATTACAAATAAATATTAAAATATGTTATCAAAATTCATTTATTTATTAAATATAAAAAAATAAAAAAATAGAAATAAATTTACAAACTTTTTATCAATCAATTTTTTGACAATTTTTTTCTATTAAACTTTGATAAATTAAAAATTTTATTATGAATAAGGCAGTAAATATAATAAAATGTCTTTGTTTTTATTAATTTTTTTACACTGTGAAGGAGAAATTTCTAAAAATAATTTCTTACTTAATTTTCCACATTCAAACATGTTGTAACTTTGGATTTTATGACCTGTAGGACAGAAAAACTAGATACCAACTTTATGAAAAGTTTTAACGCGTTGATCTCAACCGTCGTATAAATTTTTAGTGATTTAACCTAAAATTTTTAGTCAACATAGATTCAACGTCAGCTTTGGCACACGTTCTATTACTTATTCTTAAAAATTATCGGGTATGTCATCAATAGCAATGTTGAATGGATTACGAAGTAAGCTGGTTGAAAAGAATTGGTTTTTATAACGGAAAAAATCATCGCTTCACAATATAAGTGTATTATACTTCTCATATACATATATATGTTCTTTTCGAACATCAGATGAAACTAAGATATTAGTCAGTCGTGGAAATGACGAATATTTTGGTAGAGGAAGCACTTATTGAATCAAATTCAGTTAAAATATTTACGTGCCTATTTTGTAGTTTAATGTTAAGATTGATTCACGAATAGGAAAATTTTTAGATATAAGTAAAGTAATATATGAAAATAATTTTCTGTAAATTTTTAATTTTTTTAATCCCTTCGAATTCCAACGAACATTGGTATGAAGTTAATTTCTTATGTTCTGCATTTAAATCGACACATAGGGTTTTAAGAATTCTATTTCCTAAGGCACTAACTTTTATAAAATTTACTATGTCTATAGTAGTTTGAAGAGCATTTTTAAATATATCAGGTAAGCTTTTCGCGGCAAGTCGCTGGATTACACAATGAGATTTAAGTGACTTAATGTTTAGTAAACAATAATTCTTCCTTTATTTCAATTTCTGCAATAAATATGAATTAAAATAAAATTTGATTTAAATCAAAAACATCAGTCGTTGCATTACACTGCAGACAATTTTTTTATCTGACAGATGGATTCTTATGAATTTTTCTTTTATATCCTCAACGACAGCAAAGCTAGGCTTAATTACAAATTCACCGATTATATGTAGATTGTTTGCTTTAGCTACTAGCTATTGTACAAAGTTTCAATAGATTTTTCCCCATCTAAACCCAAAAAAAAAAAAAAATAATTGTAAATTATATTTTAATAAACTTTTTAATTCATTTTATATTACAATTTAATAAAAGAAATTAATTTACACAATTTACGCAAGGAGTTTATGAAGTTTTCCCAATTTTTTTTGGGTATAATATTGCCTTTTTAATCTACAATTTGTGTTTACTATGAGGTAAGTTGTATGTATATGTTTTGCATATTTGGCAATACACATATATTGTTAATCATGTCATGATGTAACCATCAAAACAATTTATGGGATTAATTGTAATAGTTGCTAAGATGATATCTACTTCGGCTGCTTTTTGGAGAAATACTTCCATATAAGTAAGTATCATAAAGATTTTCCAATCATTTTATCGCTTGTTATTAAATGTTTTGTTGTGTCATTCTATAGGCTGTCCTTTTAGTAGAATGTTCCATTAAACCCGGTTTGCCGCCATTACAAACCAAAAATTGTGATATTTGTTTATATTTTTCGTGTTATTAATACTAATAATAATAATAATAATAATAATAATAATAATAAAAGAAAAACATTTTCTATAAAATTTCCTAACAAAAGAACTTTTTGCGAAAATTTTTTATAAAAAGAAATTTTCTTTTTTAAAATCTAAAAAGAAAAAAAAAATATATGGAAGATTTCCTAGAAAAAGAAAATTTCCCACAAATGGAAAATTTAAATTTTTAATTTAAATAAAATTATTCTTTAAAGAAATTTTATCGAAAATTCTCTATAAAAAATTTAAAAATTTTCTTAAAAAAAAATAATAACAATATTAATAGTAATTTAAATAAAGAAGGAAAATTTCAGGAAGGTAAACTTTTGGATTTAAAATTGAGTGAAATATTTTGCAATGGTAGAGATTCAGTTAAAAATTTAACTGCGTCAATTAGTAAATTAATTGATTTTAAGCACAGTTTTAATAATAAGAGTAATTAATATAATTAAACATTTGTTTGAAATTATATAATTAATATTATCATTTTAGTGATTGGAACAAAATCAATTAAAATTTTAATTAATGTCAACATTTTTGTAATTGAAACCCATTTTTATTTTTTTCTGTGAATGAAAGACATTATAGACTCCAACTTTGGCATAATTATACATGCCGAAAAATACAAAAAAATATATCATGTGCAATTATTCCATACACATTTTCGGTCTCTTTCGCACACCCCCTGGAATGTTGCTACGGACTCCAATTTGGGAAATCTTGGTTTAGTTAATAAAAAATATTTCTGTATAATCTAGCACAATATATGATAACACAAATAAATAATTTGTGAAAATGAATTAATGAACAAATAATAATTGATGATAATAAGATAAATACGAAATATGTTAGGAACATTATGTGAACATTAATATGATAAAATCGATATAATAAAATCGGGTCATAATATGAGAAAATTAGATCATAATATGATAAACCCTCATCATTACATGAAAAATTGCATTATTTTTTTATTATAATATTCATACTTGTTATTATTTATGATCATACATATTTGTAAAGCAACCATATAATCCAATCATAATATGTTACTGTTCGATTATTTTTTCTCTGCTTGCAATCTAACAATTCTGATTAGAGTACTGTAGTTTGAAGAATATTTTTAAATTTAAAAGCGATTTTAAGACAACCCTATATACGTGAATATTTTTATTTAATTTCTTTTTTTTTGAATATTCTCATTTTGCTGGCCTTTTTGAAAAATGCTAAAAAGAATTTAGTTTTATATTCTATTATAATGACTTCTTCCTTTTTTACTGCAACAAATATTTGCCAAACTTCTATTAAAAATCAATTTTCATGATACAAAAAGAAAACGTAGTTGGAAAAAAATACTTAAGAATAAACTTTATTTTTATTTAACAGACACCATTTATGCAAATGACATTTTGTCTCATGCACACAGAAGAAAGAGTGTCATTTAATATGAAAACTGTCTGTGATTAATTTTCTCACTTTATCACTTTCTCAGAATACTTTTGCCATAAAGTGAAAATAAAATAAAAAAAAAGAAAGTATTTTACAAATATTTGTGCTAAATTTTCTTAAATTCTTTTACTTTTTTATTTTATTACTTTTTCTTCTTACAGGCTGCAATAAAACCCTTTTAAGGCAAAATGAAAAAAAAAGTATACGCGGAAAAACTTGTTGAAAGTTTTATAGTTTGTTTTTTCTCCCATATTTGTTATTTTACTTATTTTTGAAAACACAAATATTTTTTTGCTAAAATTTTTAATAATTTTCTTTTATGGTTACGAATATAGAGGTTTTTATTTTATTTTGTACATAATTTATGTTTTATAGAAAATTAACTGCATTTGGTTTCGTTTTTTCTTTTTTCATTTTTGGCTACAAGCGTGGAAATATAAAAATTACCAACTTTATTTTTTAATTCCTTTGAGATTCTCAAGTGGTTTTCTTAAGATTTTATGGTTGCTCTAGATTTTAAATATACTCGTATATATGCAAGTAGTTCGAGTTGTATTTTGTTAATCCTATATTGCTATTGCTGTTGCTGTTCTTGTAGGGTAAGAGGAGCATCTTGCTATAAGAAAATTCTTATAAAGTTTAATGCCAATCTAAAGATTTTTAATTACAATCTTCTATTCTTTTAGTTTTTCTTGTTGCTGTTTGTTTTATGTTTTTTTTTGTTCTTGCGTAAGATTTTATAGATAGATGCTGCTGGTATTAAAGTCTTTGTTAAGGCATATTACCACAACACTCCCTGAAATCAATAAAAACCTAAACTCTACCAAAGTTTTTTTTATTCTGCTTTGTTGGCGTTTTTTTTTTTTATCAATTTTCTAAAGTTTGAGCAGAAAATCAAGCGTAAAGTTTTTTTATACTTTTAAGTTTTTGGTGTTGGCAGCAAGGTTTTTTTTGCAATTTTTTCGTAAAGAAATAGAATTTTATAGTAGAGGATTCTTTATCCTATTTAAAAGTAAATAATGGTTTTAAGATTTGTTATAAGAAGTAAAGAAAGAATTTTATAAAATTTGAAGAATAAAAAAAAGTTGTATGAAATAACGTAAGCAACTTAAAATTGTAACAAATTAAGAAATGTTCAAATTTTTCTTAACATTAGCGTCAATGTTATATTATTTGTTGGTTTTTGTTTAAAGAATTTAGAACCCTTTTGTGATAATTTGAAGGCTTCTAAATTCCAATTGTTTAAAATATTGATATTCACAATTTTTAGACCTCTTATTGGATTTTTATATCATAATGGTCTTTATTACTTTTATTTCTACAAGACTACAAATTCTGCTGAACTTAAATTGATTCAATACATAACAAGCGATTTAAATTTAGAAAGAGGTTTTTAATTTTTATAGTTTGCTTTATCAAAAACCTTAAAATTTCCGATCATTATATCCGGATATTAAAGTAGTTTAGTTTATTTGAATGTATTTAATACATCTTTGTGGTATCGTATGAGTAATATGCATGTATATAATGGGTTTTATGGTTGGCGTATTATGTTTGTAATGCACAAAAAAAAAAAAAAACTTCGGTCGCCCACCTTAAAATATACCGTTCGACTCAGAATCTCTTTCTGTGTCAAATCACCCGCCACGGCTGCTTGTCTTCTCGGATAAAATCTCATCCTTGATGTATAGCTAATACGTGGTAGAACAAAATTCTTGTCTTTCTAAGCCTAAGATTGCTACTTTGTCTTATGTGAGGATTGACAGGAAATAGATTGGGAGTCAGTATCCAAGAATCTTCTGGGTTCTAAAGCTGAAAGAACGAATGTTCGAGGTCTTGCCTAGAACTTGAAAGTAGGTGCCACAGGAACCGGAACCTCAGGGACAGTGAGGTCGCCTCAACCTTCACTGTCCTTGGCTGGTTATTGGTCAGGCCCTTTATGGGGGTTACGTGGTAGCTTACGGTTTCATGTGTTAACTGCTTGCGCAATAACACGGTCACAAGGGTGATCAGGAGAGGGTAGCCCCGACCCCTAATCAAGGGGAAGTATCTTGCCAAGAAAACGAGTATTTGTTGCAACCTTTATATGTCAGAACATATGGGGACATTGGTTGGCGCTTTGTACTTCACCCGGTGCTAAGACCACCGTATGGTTAGGCCTTCAAGGAAGGTATCCACGTTAATTTGTGATTTGGCTTCTTCCTTGATGTATAGCTTATACGTAGTATAGTAAAATGCCTGTTATGCTAAGCACTAAGATTAGTCTTTCGGTCCATTTCGGTTTACCATTGCCTGGACTTGTCTGTGGTCTACACTGGTAGAAAAGGACCTTCTGGGCCTGACCAAAGACCAATCACAATCTGGTACTACGGGAGCCAGTAGGCCCTGTTATAGCAACATCTGCTTGTCGGGGAGTTTCGTGGTGGCTGTGGTTTAAACATAAATCGAAGAAAGGGGATTATTTACCCGAAGTGGTGTTGCATGTCAACACATCGCCGCCAATAGTGCCGCAGGATGTTGGATAGCTCCAACTCCTAAGCAAAGGGAAGTGAACTTATCCAGACAAGGAGTCATTATAATTGCCACCTGTATGTTCCTAACAGGCACATGGGGGTGTTGGTAGGCGCATTGTAGTTCAGCCGGTGCTAATACTACCGTGAGGTTGGGCCAACAAGGCCCACGTAAATCTTGAGCACATCTGTGATTTGACGGCGTTTATCCATTCGTCTGGTCGCAGTGTGGGGCTGATCGCAAAAATTTTGGTAATAAATGGGTATTTCCTAAACTAGTGGTCGGATCGTATTGAAATGTATGGAAGAATTGTAGAGAAGGACCTGAGCTTTCAGAAAAATTATCTTGTACACTCTGCAAAAATATGAGAAAATTTACAGAGTGTCAAAATTAATCACCTCTAGAATGAATAAGTTTAAAAAAATCGTAAGGTCTATATATAAAGCCCGATTTCAAAGATTTAGAAACCTTTGCAAAGAACTAGATGTGATAAATAAATATAATGTCTGTTATGGTTAAAAACATATTTGTGCTTGAATTTAGAATTTTTGATTTTTGCTTTAACTTTTTTTGATTTTTTCAAAGAATTTCTGTAATAGAGAAATGAATATTTTTTAAATATCCTAAGATTTCCATTTCATAATAACGCGTTGAAATTTTTTGTATCCAAAAATATTTTAAAATGTGGACGAGATATTGCTGTTTTTTACAAAAAAAAAAAAAAAAAAAAATATTTACTTTTTGCTCAAAATTTAATAAAAACAGAAACGTTTTTTAAATATTTTAAAAGGCAAGGCTTCAAGAATAGATAATGTAGAAATTTCTATTGATTGAGAGTTTTATGCGGCGCCCATTACTGGCTGAAAATGGTGAAATTTTTAACGATATTTTAAGTTGATAATGCTAGAATAAATTCACGCGAGATTTTTTTAATCTAACAAATAGTCTTAATAATCATTTCTATGGGCCATTATCAAAAAATTTAGATTCTTAGGGTTAAAAAGTGTTTAAGATTTTTTATTGGCACATGAAATTCTACTTGTACAAATATAAAGTGACTCAAATACATGCAGAATCTGTAGGCGTTAATCATTTTTGTGCAAGGGGAGGTTTTAAGTTTAGTATATAAAAAATTTTACTTACTTGAAGTTTATGTAAAACTCATGCAAATTTTCAATGTTTGGTGGTATTAGTGTAGCATATTTTAGAGCTTGCCAGTATAATTATTAAGGCTATGTGCCACATGATGACACCCATTGTATATTAATTCCCATGAAGAAATTAATTATTTTGAGATTGTTTCACAATATAGTGATATAAAAAAAGACTGAAACTGTTAAAAACTGTAGCTAATGATAAATTTTATGAACAACTATTTATGCGGAATCTTTTTGGACCGAATTGTGAAAATTACAAAATAGATTTGATGAATGCCTATATCCTAACTTATATTTTTATTTTGTCTTATAGCAGTTCCTTGGCGGAATGTCTTTTATCAAAATTGTAACTAATGAAAAATAAATTGACCAACAGACTTAAGGTCAGTACTTGTGAATCCATACTTTCAGTTCTAAATTTAGCAGACAGGGATTTGTAAGACTGGAGTCCGAGTGAAGACCTCGTGCAAAATTACAGAAGTTTAGTTACTGAAAAGAGAATTTCATGTTAACTATTTTTATGAGTAATTATTTTTTTTGCAATAATAAAAATTATTATAAATTATATTGTTATTACTAAAATTTAATTTAGCAGTTTTTCTTAAAATAAAATATTTTTTGTTTTTGTTTTTATTAAATTAGCAAATTTTAAGAAGTTTTTTAAGGTATTGATGCAGTTGGCCCGCTTTCTTTTAAGTCCCTTTTTTGGACACTTTTTAAAAATTTTCAATGACAACGCTGTTCGTGGTTATAAAATGAAATTTGTGGTACTAAGTTTTTGCACTCAATTAGTTTATAGTCCTATGAGTTCAGATCTCTAACCAATTTGTTCAAGGTATTATTGCCGCATCGACCGCGAAATTTGTTCGCTGCATTTAGAAAATTTTGACCTTCCACATTATTTTAAATAATTTAGCTATAATGAACTCTTTTTGCAATTTAATTGAACTATACAAAGATCTACAACATAGATGTGGAGAAAATTGGTATATAAAAATAACTAAGATTTACCTTTACCGTTTAGAATTTTTAAAAAGTATCCGAAAAAGAGGATTTTTCAAAAAAAGAGGCCAACTTCTTCAATACCTAAAAAAACTCCTCAAAATTTGATAAAAACAAAAAATATTGTAATTTAAGAAAAAATATTAAATTCTACTGTATTAGTAACAAAATAGGTTAGGCTAGGTTCAGTGGGTGCTGTCTAATCAATAAGAGATAGCTCATTTGGGTCCAATTTGATCCCGTTGTGAAACACTGAGAGATCAAGTGATATAAATTCACGTGTCCATAACAACATTCGAATCGAATTGATCCTGAATTGAGACCTGATAATGGGTGCACTAACGGACTCTAAAATTAGCAGTATTAATCTCAGTGAGAGTGGGGCAGTGGCATAAAAGATGCTCCACCGTTTCCTTCTCCTCTTCTTCTTCTTCTGAGTTTTTGTACGAGGTCTTCAGTCAGACTCCAGTCTTACGAATATCCGTCTAAAAAATTTAGTACTGAAAGCATGGATTCACAAGTGTGGACTTAAGTCTGTTGGACAATTTATTTTTCATTAGTGATAATTTAGAAAAAAGACTTTTCACCGAAGCACAGTTATGAGCCAAATAAAAATATAAATTAGGATAAAAGTGTTCTTCAAATCTATTTTTTTAATTTTCCCAACCCGGTAAAAAAGATTTGGCATTTGATGTTTTATATAATTGTTAATAAACTTTAACATTAGCTTTAGTTTTAACAGTTTCAGTTAATTTATTCTTCGGGTTATTTTTTTACATCACCATATTATATTATATAATATATATATATATATATATATATATATATATATAATTATAATTAAATAATTATATCATTGGCGACTAGAGTCGTCAAACGGTAACGCGATATATCATTTGGGTCTGCAGTCGATTCTTTGTGTATCCTTAAAAATAAAAAAAAAATAGTAAAGAGTTGCTTTCCAGTAGCTAGATACCAAACTGTGTTTGGAATGATACGTCTATCGTCAAACCGGATCATTTTGATACCTCTTGTGCATAAGTGACATGACAAATAAATCCGAAATATCACGCAACAAAGGTATACCCATTTCACGTAGAACAGGGTAGTGATAGATTAAGTGTAGGATTGTCTCTTCTTCACCCTCGTTATGGCAACTTTCTCAGTAGTTAATATAGGAAATATGCAGTTTCCTGTCCTCACCTTTTCCAGTTTAAAAAAGAAAAATTAACAATTTAATAAAAATTTAAAAATATTAGAGTTGCCTGGAAAGAATAAAAATCGATTTTAATTATGAAATTGCTTATATCAATGAAAATTTTGTTTGATTCCAATCACTAAAATGATAATATTAATTAAGTGAAAATTATTGACAGTCTTGCAAAAGTTTAATTAATTTTTTAATCAAGTCAATTATTTTTATGTTTGAAATCTTACTTAAAATTAGTTAAAGTATTAATTGAGTCCATCATGAAATTAACTAATTCAAAACCAAAGTCCAAATAATAAATACAATAAAAGTTTGAAAGTTTTAACTAAAATATTTATTAGAAAAAATACATAAATAATATGTATATTGCAAATATGTTAAATGTGAGTAATCTTTGAATTGTATTCATTAAATTTTGTAATGGTATCATTGGGTCCAGTACGATCTTTACATGGCGGATGATAAGTGAGACATACGCCATAAATGAAATAGTTGTTTTTCTAGACAAACTGTAACGCAACGATTTTCATATCGTACATAAGTACATTCATCACAGCGTTCAGCATCTGGACCGGAGCAAGTGCGACATTGTAAGTGACACTGTTTGCACTAAAATAGTATTCGAAGTATTTGGTAAATATATGCTTTCTATAGGTTTACTTTAAAGATAATTAATATAATAATTACCGCTGTATGCAAAGTTTTTACATTTCCGGAATCCCAACAGCCGAAATTAGCGCAGTGATCTTTTTCTATAAAGAAAATATAATATTAAAGTATTTATAATTATTCCACAGAAATTAGTAACCATCCTAAAAGAATACTAAAAAAAAAAAAAAAAAAAAAGAATTTTGTTGGTTTAGATATGGATCTACAAAAGAACAATAATATGTGTCATGTTTTAATAATAAAAATAAATAAATAAATAAACTAATAAATAAAAAAGGCTTTGAAACTAGCCTGATACACAAAGTAATTTAGATGATTTAATGCAAACTTCATGGATCAATATTGGGAACATCTGCAGTGACATCGGAATTATTAAAAAACTCACCAATAATTAGAAACTTATACTTATTTTCATCTCCACCATTTAGATATTTCCTTTGCAATCTGTAGTACATACGGTTTGTTTAAATTCAAAAAAAAAGTAGAAAACATCGTCGAAATATGATATATGCGTAAAAAATTTCTTTCGTTGTTTTCACTTTTCTTCCAACCAAACTTTCAAATCCTTCAATATTGTCCCTGTTTGCAAAATAAATCAACCCATTTTTAATATTATGATTTTATTCCACAAAAAACGTAAGAATAGAAAAAAATTCCCCAACAAAATAAATAATCTGCCATAACTTGAACTGTCAAAACTGACAAATTGCATGTTTTATGAGCATAAGTAAGTAACTAAGTCTGTGTGAGTATATGATAAGTAATAATGTGTAAGTGTAATTTGTTTTTATGCTGTTGTTGTTCATGTTGCTTAACGGAAATTTATATCCTTCAAAGTAGCACCTTGAAGCAATCTATATATATTTTCTACTAAAAAAAATACACAGATTTCTTTTTCTTAATACTCTTCCCTTAAAAAAAAAAACTGTATATGTATATGTATATAGTTTTTAGTTGTTATTGTTTAAATCCCAATATATAACTTATGAGTGTGTGTAGTGTTTTTTATCCTTAAAATGGTTTATAACTTAAAACAAGTCAGCCAAGCACTCAAATAACAAAACCATAGTAAGACCATGAAAATGTTCTACAAGCATGTTGTACAACATGTTCTACGTACATACATATATCGAATCCATGCAAACAATATTATAAACTATATTTATATTTATGATGGTGGTATATTAAGTATAGTTGGTAGACAAAAAACTAGGGACATATTTAAATGGTCATAAGAAATATAATACTATGTGTTTTTAATATATTTTAAAATCATTCAAAGACATTATAAAAGTTTGAATAACACAGAAAAAAATTATTGCATAAAATGATTTAATTAATAGCTCTGTGCCAGCAATTGTAAGATTTACATGTCTTAGAATTAGTCAGAAATTGTCAAAAAAAAAAAAAAACAACAAAATATATATAATTTTTGAGTACAGTAACACTTTCCTGCAAAATTCTGACTAGAACCCGTAAATTTGACAAGTACGGGAACAGAGCTAATTTGTTAATTTATTTTAATTTGAAATTTAATAAAAATTATTTATTTATTAGAGAAAGTTCAAATTAAATTTTAAAAAAATTTACTCAGTTTCTTTTTGATACACCAAAACAAGATATATGTGACTACACGTACTTTGTTATTGCATGAATTAGGTTTTTGTCTCTCACATAAACTTCTAGTTGTATTCTATGCAATAAAATTTCTAATTGGTTTTAATGTTATTTGCTATTAAAAAAAAATAATAATAAAAATAGGAAAAATATTTTGAAAAAAAGTATATGTAATTTTATATAAATTATCGTCGATTTCAAACCGCTTAGGTTTTTTGTGTCCTATTAAAAAAAAAGCATGTGCCGAGTATTGATTTTCCTACATCTTAAGGATGATGTGAATTAATTTTATTGAAAAATTTTGTGTAATTTTTAAAATTAGAATTGTTTGCATTGATATATTTACATTTTAAAAATTTCTAAAAAAATGGTAGATATTGAGTAGCTTTTTTGGCATATTATTTTTTTAAAATAACAGCTGAATCACGTAGTTCAGCTGTTGTCGGCTTATCATATTCCAAAGACCATTGTATGCATATGTTTATCGATGTTATACAATCACCTACTTTAATTTTGTTTTCCTCATGACAACTATCGTATAAATCCTCCGATTCCGTATCTAACAATTCCATATGCTCCTCATTACTTTTCTTCTTGAATCCAGTTCGTGAGCTATAAGTGTACCAATAGTTGAAAGATCTTCGTTTTCTTTCTGAATTATATTTTGTGAAATATTCAAGGACATGTTATCCTCTTCACGCTATTCGATACTAAATTCAAGCAAGGCGTTCCAGGATTTTCGAATTTGGATACTAATATTTTACCACAGGACGTAGGTAGAATCTGAACTGCATTATTGAAATTGAAGCTTTTTAGTTTGAGCAGTTGTTTTTTATAATTTAATTTGACCAAGTTGATAAAGTTTTGATTTAACGGTTAAAAATGCGCCACCTAGTTCCTCAATTGGGTGACACATCGCGTTATCTAAAACCAAAACTGCGGTAGACCTTTTGAAGCCAAATATTCTCGGACCTAAAAAATGTTTACTTATGAACAACTTAATTTTACTGATTGGTGAAAATTAACTTATGTGGGGAACAAATTCGTGATGTAACCAGTGCTTGAATATAAATGATGTAATTCAGGCGTTATTACTGGAGTTGTACCGGGATTTCCCTTTTTTGGTTATAGACTTTGTAATCAAATTTAAGAAAACAGATAAAAGAAAATAGAACACGCTTTTCGTAAACTCTCGCAATTATAGAACCTGCAATTTTAAAAATTAAGCCGTCGCTATAACCGGACCGTCGCGATAATGGGTAGCCGCGAATACCGAGTTTGCACTGTACTTATATCTAACTCCCGAAAACTTCATATAAAAGCGTTCATATTTGCGGAACGTTCCAATGAAGATTGTATTTTTCTGTCTAATAAAATATGAGAAATGTCTGAACAAATCGTCAAAAACAATAAATATAAAATGACTTTATATACATATGTAAATAACATTTCAAAGAACAGCTTTAAATAAATTTCGATCCTGAAATTGAATATAACCCCCAGAAAAGTGTTGAACCTAAGAACCATCAACCCTGACTACCTATAAGCAACTTTATTCCCATTACGTACCCTATAAGGTTGCCGGGTTCTCCGCCCGCAACCTCCTCTAGTTCGTGCAGAATATGGCTCTCAAACCACCTCAGTCTCAACTCCGAGCCCTTACGAGCTAGCTCATCGGCTATTTCATTGCCGAGAATATCGCAGTGATCACAAACCCAACAAAGTCTTATTCTGTAATCATACATTAGTCTTCTAAATTCCGTCCTACACTCCAGCACTAACCTGGACCTGACACAGTAACTTGTAATTGCCATCAGTACTGCCTGACTATCCACATAGATAGTTACCTCAGTGTTCCTCTCAACATTCTCCTCCAGTAATCCTAGGGCCTTGAAAATGCCTAGAATTTCTGCCTGAAAACGCTGCAACTATCAGATATTCTAAAAGATCGTATGATATCTGTTCCCATGAAGTAAACACGCGCCCTGTGCCTACTTCCATTTTCGAGTCATTCATGAAGATAGCACACCCTCCATGAATCTTCTCTGCTCCAATCCAGAGGACCCTATTAGGGATTTAAATAACGGGAGTAGCCTCGAATTCAATTATAGTACCTACATAATCCGTTTGGGCGGCCGAGAATAATATTTGACCATTCAACTTGACTTCATTAATTATGCTAGCATGCCCCACTGTGAAGCTCCCTATTTATCCCAATTCCTTCAGTCTAAATAAGCCTCGCACAGCCGTACCTCTCACGAATTCCTCAATTGGAAGAGAACGATGTCCAGTGCTCCCTGAGGTGTGCTTCTCGCTTCACCCGTAATGCTAATTGAAGCACATCTTTGAACTTTAGAAAGAAGGTACCTATACGTCCCTTTCCTCAACGCCTCCCACCATACCGAACATCCACAAGTGAGTATAGGTCTCACAACCGATGTGTATATCCAATATACAATTACCGGTTTTAGACCTCAGTTCTTCCCTATAGAGTTCCTGCATGCGCAGTAGGTATTAAGCCCCTTCCTGGCCCTTTCCTAAGTATTTTTCCTCCAAGACAATTTGCTGTCCAAGTAAATGCCCAGGTACTTGGCCTCCCTCGGCTAACTGAGTTCCGTCCCATTCAGAACTGGTAGACTAAATGTCTCAACTTTATACCTCCTGGCAAACAGAAATAGTTCAGACTTTTCAGGGTTGACTCCTAATCCATTTCTATTTGCCCATTGAAAAAGTTCTCGCAGCACAGACTGCATGACCTCGCTGATCGTGGGTAGAAATTTGCCCGAGACCAACAATGCCACATCGTCAGCTAGTGTACGCTGACGATCTTCCTTCCCATGGCATCGAACTGTCTCAATATAACGTTAATTGCCAAAAGCCACAATAATGAAGAAAGAATCCCCTTGCGGTGTGTCCCTTGTTACAAGATTCTTTATATAATTGTCTCCCATGCTCGAGTTGATAACCCTGTTGCTTAGAATCAGGGTGATCCACTCGATTAGGAATACACTAATGTCTAACTAAGCGACTAATTCCTTAATCGCCTCTGTCTTAATGTTGTTAAAGGCATTAATCTCATTAAATATTTAAAACTCGCACTTACTAAATAATTATACATTAAACACGCCACTAAAGACTGAGGAAATATAAATATTTCGTACTACTATTTTTTTAACGTTATATTGAGACCAAATATTTGAAAATGGTTGAAAATTGAATTAAAGTTATTATATTTTTATATTTTTTATTGATATGTTTTTCTTTTTTCTTCATATTTTTAAACCAATTAAAAAGTTAATTTTATTAATTAATAATGCAATTCAATTTCAATATAAAATTAATTAATTATTTTATTAAAAATATATTTGGGATAATTTTTTCTGTGCAGCTTTTATTTTAATATTTATAATAAAGCAATAAACAATTTAGATAAAACTCGTGTTATTGTCAAAAGAAGCGTTTCTGTGTAATCGTGCAGATTTAATTAATTTTAGAATCAGATCAATAATAATAATTAGTTTTAAACGAAACTTCAACTATAGCTCCTATTGGATCAATTAAAAAAATTAATTAAAATTATAACGAAAAGCAATTATTTCAGTATTATTTTATTGATTGGAGCAAAATCAATAAAAAAAAAAAAATAATAATTAATGCAAATATTTGCATAATTGAAGTCCACTGTTATTTTTTCTGTGAATATTTTATTCCATAGAAACTTAATAATAGTTTATAAACTATTAAGATATTCTACACCAAAGATTTTTATTGAAATAGCTTTGATTATAATTTGCCAATTTCAGTACACAGAAAAAAGTCAACAATCACCAAAATAATTAATTCCATTAAAAATTGTTTAAATTTGCGTCTCTTATCAAAATGATTATATCAATTAATAACTGAAAAATAGGAAAATATTTCCAATTAAAAAATTTATTAAATCAATTAAGTAGATGGTTGAATGAATTAAAAACTTAAATGAGAAAAAATCTTACTTGAATTTTATTTATACTATTTCTTTTATATTATTTTTGCGCGAATATATTAATTAAATTTGGATGTAAAATGAAACAATTGTGTTAATTTAAAAATATAAATTTTTTCTGTGTATTCAGCATTTTTTATAATAATTCAATTTAAGTCCATATTTTTTGCCTACTTCTTATAAATACATTTATCCCCACATATTCACATGAACATAAAGGGATCAACATTCATATGTACGTATGCACGTATGTATATATGTATGTATATATGTATGTAGGTGAAGGAATGTTTATACTCCAATTTATATTGCTCACAGCACATACCTATGGAAGTGTGTATATGTTTCTATATGTACTGTTCATACATACAATATTATTAATGGTTTTTGAAGTTATTATTGAAGTAGCGATTAAATATTCTACAATATTATAAAGTTTATAACGATTAAATATTCTTACATATATAAATGTTTGTCTATTTGTATTAGTGTGTCTATAAATTTGTAAGTTTTATTGCTAGATTTTTGTTGTTTGTGGTTTAGAAAAGTCAAGAAGTCAATAATAATAATGTTGGTCTTTGTGGTTTTTGTTATTTTTGCTTTTTATTGTTGTTATTTTGATTTTCAATATTTGATGTTTAAAACTATTGAAACCTTTTGCTGTTGTGTAAAAGTAGGGTTTTTGTTGTAAATGTACTTACATGTCTGTATTGCTATTTTAGTATTAAATGTGTGAGTTTACGTTTCTATAATAACTTTTAGAGTTATGTATTAAGTATGGTTGACTGAATTGTTTACTCTACAGCCAATGAAGAAGTAAATGTTTACTTATGAATAGTTATGAATTTAATATGAAAATGAAATAATGAATTAAATTTTGAAATTTTAGGAAATTTGTTATAATAAAAAGCACTTTCATTTAGATTTCGGTAATTTAAAAGAAAACAAGGAAAATACAAATATCTAATGTTAGATTAGATTGCAACAGGATACAATAAGTCAATGCCATCTCGCTTCGGTTGGTAATTGAAATAGTGGCATCTGAAAAAGATAGTGACCAGGTCCTTTCTAGAACCTAGAAACTTACTTATTTATAATGTACTGAACTATTTTGATGGTTAAATAAAATAATCGATTGACAGCGACAGGAAAAGTGCAAAATTATTTACTCCTCTTCTATTTTATATCAGCTTTAGCTGTAATTGTAATAAGGTAGATTCATTATTCTAGGACGCTTTTGAATAACACAATAATGAAATGTAAAAGTAAACGGCTGAATGTGAAGTTGTGAGCCAAAAAGTTGCACAAGATTGGCAGTAATCACATTTGCTCATATATACTCAAATGCGATCAATCACCTCGAGGTAAACTATACACTTAGCAAGCATATTCCACACATAGTTACTAGGTGTGTTAGTGAGGTTCGGTATATGTTACACGAAATATGACTACATCGCCATCTCATTTAGAAATTCTTGGTATACACGGATCATATTAGATGTTATGTGGATAATGAATTTTATAGAAGCCTTACAGTCAATATAAAATCCGATGCCACTTCCGAATATTCCATAATATTTCAGCCAGATGGCCACCATTACAAGGTCGAATTTGAAAAAAAAAAAACGAAAAAAAACAGTTTGGGTATAACTGCTAAAGGAATATATTGATTTTTATTTTTAATATTTATGTGTAATAAAATCAAAATTTTTTTTGTAAAAGGTTGCAAAATTTCTGACTCCTTTGGACCTGGATTAAAATTTTTGTTACGTCATTAAGTGTGCATGTCAAAAGCCTTTCTTATGATACCAAATTTTCATATTATTCTTTTGGCAGAAATATGAAAAAAGAAAATTCGAAAACCCCGAAATAACTACCTTTTTTCTTTTTGATCCAGCTCACGAAAAGTAATGTAAGGACGAAAATCTTGACAAACAGTATTTCAGAATGAAGTAAATTTTCATTTGAACCGGGAACATCGATACTTTTTATTTTGGGGCCACCCTAATATACATATATATAAGACACAATTTTTTAATAAAACAAATTACACAATTTTTATAAAAATTTCCTCCACATAATTTTAACTTTTTGTAAGTGGTAACGATTTTTTATATTTTAAAAAATCTTTTATACTTCAAAAACTTTTTCTCTGAGACAGAACGGTGTTTTGTTTTTTAATATTATAAGTAGGATTCAGGGTAAGTAGAGTAAATCTACATTAAAATTTATTAGTGTGTAATATAGCATGAATTATAGTGTGAATATAATTTAAAATTCCAATCGATATAATTGTTTAAATATTTGAAATAAAATATTTTTTAACGAAAAGCTAGCACATTTTAAAAAATATTATTTTTAGTCATAAATTTTAAAAACAATAAAATCGTATTTAAAATTGTTGTACAGATACACTGAAATATTTTATTTGAAAAATAAGTTTTAGCAGAATACGTATTTGTTTGTATTATCAATATAAAAAGATATATTGATATTTTGTATATTCAGTTTTTAAAATTTATTTGCGAATATCTGAGCATTTAGACAGGGGATAGCTGAACATTGCCCCTTTGCCGGATGTACGGACTGATGTAATTATACCACCAAAATGTTTTAAATTAATATGTAAATAATAGCTTTGTAAATTTTCATCACGTTTACTCAATTTATTTTTCAGTTTTTAATAAAACTAACTTGATGTTAATCCAAATAAATATTTTTGCTGGAATTAAAATGTAAAAAGTGTTGAATTCCATTAATAAATTAAAATTTAAAGTGTTGAAATAAACTTGTGGAATACTATGTTTTAAAGATATACTCCATTGAAAAGGAAATTTAAATTCAAGTCGAACATAACAATGTTAACATAGTTCCTTTCTAGTGTTAAATTATTCACGTCGGAAAATTATTTGAATTCAAGCTTAAAAAGGTAATATTATTCAAGTCTTTCCTAATAGTACAATTCAAGTTGTAAATAAAATAGAAATCGAGTTTTCGTTTTCCTTTATTCTAGTAAATTCATATGTAAGATTATTTTCTTAACACTTTTTATTACCTGAAAAAATAATTTTAATAACAAAAATTAGTAATTAATGTATTAGTTGTACATCTAGTTCCAGAACGCATAAAAATAGCCTATGCTCATTCTAATTTGGCGTTAAGACCAATGATATGGAACTAGTTCTTTAATCAATAATTTTTGTAAGAAATTGACACATTCATAACTAGTTTTATAGAACCCTGCTTTTTATTTTTTATTCTAATTGATTTTAAATCAATTTAATTAATAAATTTGTTGTTTGTCTTCTTCTTAAATTTTTGGAATTTTTAAATTTTTTTTATATAGGCCTTTTAAACAGTTCTGGGAAGTCATTTGGGAACCAGTATTTTTTTTAGAGAAGTGATGTAGAAGTCATTCATAATTAGTTCTTAATCACTAGTTCTCAAAAACATGTCTAAAAACCCATTTAGAATCACAATAAGTTTCTGTTCCATGAGTGGCAGAATTGGCTGCGACACCACTAGTTCTAAGGATATTATTAGATAATCTGAAGTGGTTCTGATTGCACCAGTTCCAGAACTAATGATTTTACAACATGTTCTAAAATTTTTCCTGGGTTTTATTAAAATGATAAATTTGACGATTAAAAAAAAAGAAATATAAGGAGAGGGAAATAACTAAAAAAGGAAGATATTTCTCCTCTGGTATCTAATTAAAGTTCATAAAGTCTGTTTGGAACCCCCAAATGAAGACATCAATGAAATTTCTAACATAATTTGGTTTATATGCAACTGAAAGTTTTTGAGTTATTTTTATAAACTTAAATATTTAACATGATGTATTTATAACTCACACTAAATTTTCTTCATATTCTAGAGCTCTTTCCAAACTTAATTATAGTTTCCTTCGTAACGATTATTGATTTGATAAAATATACATCGGGTTTATCATTATGTTGTTTAATATTGAAACTGAAAAATGTAAAATAATATTAGCTGTATTTTGTTACTAAAGCTTTATTGAATCTGGTTTGACGCTGTTTTCTCTTACAAAACATTTGCACGATCAAAAAAAGGCAAATAATTTTTGTGTAAAACTAGTAGCCACGCAATTTCGATCAAATATTTGCCAAATGTGAACACAGCTAAGCCGTTAAGTCGTTAAATCAAATGTCTTCAATTTTAAAATTTTCTACTTAAACATTTCGAAAATATTGCAAATGGTCATACATAGTGCGAAATTTTTTGTCAATGAACAAATATTTGCACCAATAATTTTAAGAATATTTTCTATATTAGCTAAATTAATTTGCAAATTATTTGGAAAACTCTTTTTGAATTTGAAATTTATTGCATTTTAATAACCTACGTAAGTCTAAATTATATTAAAAATGTATGATATTTTGGAATGAGCAGAGAAACATTAAAGCCCTTGGCTTAAAGAGTTAAAAATACTCCTCTTAATGCGGATTGGATTTAATGAGAAATATATGGATACAAATTGTTGAATTGATTGCATATACGTCTCATTGGATCAAAGTTGGCATAATTAGTTCGAAAATATTTTATTTTTAAAGGAGTATAATACGAATTCGATCTTACGAATCAGGAACTCAGAACTAATTGAACCGTTTACTAAAATAATTACAAATAAAATATTCATATATTTTCTCCTACTTTCAAGAGTAGGAAGATCAATAAGCTGTAATCGACTTTCATATGATGGTAAATTAATATTAGGATTCCAAGGAAGATTACGAAGATAAAATAAGAGAAATTGTTTCTGGACCGATTCAATTTTCTTTATATGAACTTCGTATTGAGGATCCCAGACCACGGAAGCATATTCCAGGATTGATCTTACAAGAGATATGAATAATTGATTGGAAACGTAAGGATCATTAAACTCTCTTCCCCAGCGCTTGAGGAAACCTAGAACTCCTTTTGCCTTATTAACGATTTGCGAAACGTGGGAATCATGAAGTTCTTCGACTAGATCAAGTTGATATTCATTTATTGTATATCTACAGAGTACTGGAATTCTTCTGTAGAACATCATATGTTTACACTTTCTTAAATTCAGATCCATTAGATTCATCATACACCAATCATAAAGATTGCCAAGATCTGATTGGAGTAAGGAACATTGATAGGAATAGTTAAAGCTATGGAACAGCTTTACATCATCAGCATACATTAACATTCTAGAATTCTTAATGCAAGCTGGTAAATTATTTATAAATATTAATTATAAATATGAGTTAGTGTAAATACTTTAATTAATTTTACCGTGATAATAGAACACTATTTGGGGTTAAAGTTTAAATTTCCGGAACAACAGCAGGACGTACATAATATGGCCACTATATGATCTTATAATAATTTGTGGTAAATGAAATGTTATTTAGTATTATCTACTCCAACTCCATACAAATTTTCGTTGTAATGGTTTAATTGGATTGTGAGATATTAATAAAAATATTTTGATATTTAATACATTTTAATGTAAATAAGTTTGTTTTTTAAGTAATTCAATTTTAATTAAAAATATAAAATATATAGTACAAAAAAACATCTCAATAAGCACTTAAAAACTTAAAGTGCTTAATATTTCATATATTTTTTTAATAAGAAATATTTATTAAAATTTCTGTTTTATGCCAAGCAAATATATAAAAAAAATATAATAGTAAAATTTTAATTGAATCAGTTTCCTATTAGTAAAAAAGATGTATTTTGTGTAAAAAATTCAACGAAGGAAAGTAAATAGAACTAGAATTTCAAATGATAAAATAAACAAACGATACTCACCCATATTGGTATCAATTAATATTCAAACAAAAATTTCGCAAATGAATCTTAGTATTTTATTTTATAAAACTAATGTTTTAACTTTATTTTCATTTTATTTATTTTTATATTTTTTAATTTATTGACATTAGGGTATCCAATTATTCGACAAATAATTATTCGAGGTTCAATGTTAATCGTTTAATAACCGATTAATGACAAATTATTCGATTAACCGGATGGTCTTAGTAATACATCTAAAATATAAAAATAACACCAATTATAGTGTTAATAGAATGAAGTACTCATTTAGTAATGTAGACAAAATTCTTTCACAAAGGATTCATCTTATCAGTTCTTTCGCCCATTTGAATGACAAGAATATAGTTTTTTGACCTAATACAAAATTTTCTTCTTAATTCAGCTTTATTTAATGAATCAGTGCTTTTAACTTTACTTTATTTTCTGTGTGAAAATGATTTTTTATCATAAAAGTAAAAATTCATATTGGTATTTTTAAGTACATTTTGTTGATGAAAAGTAATTTTTTTAGGACTTCTAAGACTTTAAATTTACTTTACTCAAAACTATGTTTTGAGAATTTCTATTGTTACAAGTTCATAAATATAAAAAGTTATAATATAATCTTTTCTGTTCGCTTTTTTAACATTCTATTCCAACAACAAGAAAAATAACATCTAAATAAATCAATAATATCCTGAAGTATCGGATCATTTCCTATAAATTTAACATAGGCTTGCCATTGGAAGATGTTTTCTTTTTTGATATCTAATCACTGAGAAGAAAGTTATATTCACGATTTCTTTTTTACTGAAAATTTGGTTTCATTTTTATATAAACCTACATATTTTTTAATAAAAAAATGAGGCATAACAATATTTCTCATTTGTTTAAAACAGTTCTTTTTAATAACAAGTATTTGCAAAAATAACAATCGAATCGCAACGTTTTATAACGAAACAAATCGTTTGATTCTATTTTTATTCATTATTCGAAAATAAATCATTTTAAACTATTCGAACAGTTAATCGACCAAAATTAATAGGATAACCGAATGACGTTTAATCGATTGGATACCCTAATTGACATTCAAAAATTCGTAAGTTAACATGTATAATTCTACACGTTAACTTCTAACGTATATACATTTAAATTTTGTATAATTTTGCCTATGAATGTTAAGAAAATTGGAATTATAGCAGGTGTTTTAATTAGGAAGAAACTTATACTCAAAGGTTCGAAAGAATAAATTCTTTAACTCACTTTTTAAAATAGAATTAAATAATATAGAATTATTAATTCTTTCAAATAAATACATCCAATTTATTCTATAGCTTAATTCATAAAGCATTTGATGTAATGGAATTTATGAATCGGTTCTTTGGGAATGCTTAATTCCTTAGATTTGTTTCAAATTTGTTTAAATTCAAACTATTACAAATTGAATTAGCAAATTTTTCAACCAATCAATTTGTGTAAGATTGAATAAAATTTTTATTATTTAATTCTTTAGAATTAAAAATTTTTTATAACTGCAAAAGCAATTAATGGTAAGCCATAATTATGTACATACATATTTCGTGGCGTATGCTATATTTAATATGCGAATTCTAGTATTTTTATTAATTCTGCATGAAACATGTGCAAAACTTCATCTGTTATATAAGCTTAGGTAATTTTGGATCTATAGGATTTATCACTAGATCTTACAGAGATCGTATTTCGAGTATTATTTGTCTTTAAAACTTTTACGCAATTGATGGAGTTTAGCTGCATTCAGAGAAAAAACATGATTACAGCATTATCACTACAACAATATTATGTTCTCATTGTTAATTTTCTTGAATTTTAATAACTCTGTATTCATGATTGACTGCAAAATTTATATGTTTTTTAATATCATTGCCACAAACAAAATTTTGTTAATATGAACCATATCTTTACTTCTACAATCATTAAATATTTGTAGTCTTTTTCCATGTTCTTAAACCATATTATATTTTTAAACCATATTAATACTATTATTCCTATAACAATAAAATATTATAAATAAATATAACACTTATCCTTTTCACAAACTTAGTGCTTTTTAAATATATTTACTTGTTTTTAGATATATTTATTCTATTTGTTTTCCAACATTAATGTAATTCTCATTAGTTTAGTTTGGTTATACTCGGTGTGATTCAAAAAATTAATCATTCAAATTTAATTTTTATCATGATTTTAAAGAATGCTAAAATCAATTTTTTTAAGCTGAATTAAATTCATAAGTGAATTAGTTCTAAATAGAATTAATTCTTTCGAAGTTCTGCTTGTACTTTATAAAAACCAATAACTGATTTTTTTTTAAAGAACAATTAAAAGGAAAATTAAATATTTAAAGCTTTAAAATTGGAAAAAGAAGATATGCAATGGAAGAGGTAGTTTGCAATCTAACATTAAGAATAGAATTGAAGAAATATAGAACCATGATTGAGGAGAAAATTTAACTATAACATATATACACTGCCTGCCACTTGAATAAGGAATCATATTTTAATAACTTTCATTTTTATAATCTAAAATTTAAAAATAAATTACAGTTTGCTTAGTTTTAAAATATTCCTTATTAAAGTGACACACGAAAAATTACCACAGAAATACATGTCTTTAAATAAATGCATAATTTTAGTATAACAAAATATGTATATTTTTTATTTCTTTGGGAAACTAAAGCCAACACTTTGAAATTTGGTTGTTGTAAGGGAATTCCAGTTTATTATTATTTATACTTATATACGTTAATATTTAGTAGCCCTCGTAAATAATATAAGTATTTTCAAATAAAACTTAACAACTTAACTTTTGATTATTGAAGCGTACATTCCAAGTCATCATTGCCTAATAAAAACAAGAAATTTAAAGTTGTTGTTTTGGTACTTTGGCTGACAATAGTTTAAGTGTGAATTAACAACTTTCATATCAATAGATGCGTATAAATGTCAGTTTGCCAATGATTTACTTACTATTTGAGTTGTTGAAGCTATGGGTGAGTGTCTATATGTTTCTCAGTGTATGAGAAACAAATAGTAAGTGCTAAACCACATGTCAAAATTGTGTTCTATAAACTACAGGTGATTTAAAAATGAAAATGGTTGGCTTAACAAAAGGTTTATTCAGTTAGAATGAGATCAATATTTGGTGGCTAAAGTCAACTACTAGAAAAGAAATAATAAATAATTTAAATAAAATAAGGGTATTGTTGTATAAACAGAATCTTAAACAGTTTTTAAGGTTTTCAAATATTTTTAATGTTCTATAATTTTTAATATTAATTAATTAATATTTAATATTCTTTTATATTATATTATCAGTTAATATTAATAATTGTAATATTAAATCATATATAAACATATTTTATAATATTTTAAAATATATCATTATACAAAATGATCTTTATGTGTATAAAAATTTACTTTTATGTTTTAAAAACTATTTTCTATTAAATTTTACACATCGACACTGTTGTTTTAAGTTATTGTAACCTAGGTGGAAACTTAATTACTATAAATATATCTATACAATTTTGTAAGGACTTTGCTCTCTTCATGTTAATTCTCATAATTTGGCAATTTTTGCTGCATTGGGTCTTCGAAAACATTCATTATGAGTATTTTTGAAAATTATTTTTTATTTGTTTATCGTAAAATATTTATATTTGAAAATGGCAAACATAGAATAGAATTGTAAGTATTTTTGCTTTATTAAATAAATATTTAAGAAAATTCTTAATAAATTTGTATAATTTTTACTTGTTGTTTATAATTAGTTTTTGAAGTATAACCCAGGATTCAAATGCTTCAAATACTTTTCACATGTTTGGAAAGTAAACAGTGAAGAATGATATGACACTCTTCACACTTTATTTGGCACTTTATTTTCTATTTATATAAAACTAGTGTGTAAAATAAAATTTTAATGCTGACATTTATATGCGATTTTTGCATGATGATTTACATAGATAGCCAACCAGACGGACGGGCATCGTGACATAGACTCAGAAAGTGATTCTGAGTCGAACATTATACTTAAAGTGGGTTCCACAAGAATGTGGTATTCTCCACAAATCGCAATCTATTTGATTGTGATTACTATTTTTTTTATTCACAGCAAAATCAGAATATGTGACTACACACAAGTCCATAATTTTTCGTCATGATAATGTTCGGCCTCATGATGCACGATCAGTTAAAAACTATTTTTAAATATTTTTATGTATCTAATATTAAATTTAGCCATATAAGCGTATGAGTAATATTAATTAATAATAAATTTTTCCAAAACGTTTTTTTTTAATAATTATAATAATAAAATAAATAAAATAAAAAAATAATAAAACCTGTGATACCTTAAAGATATCTGATTAAAATTTTACATGGCCGGAGTAGTATTTGAATTGTTTTTGTTTTGATTTGGAGGAGTACAAATACTTAACGGGTCAAGTGGTAGTAGGTGGACTTCCAAAGTTAGTCCATGGCTCTGTATTTTTTTTTTAAATAGCCAAAAAATTATTTGAGATTTATTTATAAAATAATAATAATAATAATAAAATTACATATACATAGTCTTTGTCAAACTCTACAAATCTCTCTATTTACCATGAATTTTTAGCTTTTTTTAAGCTTGGGTTCAATTTGGAACCTAATATGTTTTAAAAATATTATCTGTTTTTTTATAAAATTTTAAATAGCGGAGACTAAGGTAAAGTGGAACATACTTTTATCTAACTTTAATGAAATACGAAACAATAATCTTATGAACTCTACAATAAATCTTATGAACTTAGAATTGATTATTTTTTAATGTTTTGAATAAAAATAATAAGTTGCATTTGCTTCTTGGTATTTTTCTTCGGCGATTTCACAAATCGATTAATTTAAGAGTAAATTGGTGAAATGTTGTTATAAAGTGGAACATTAAAAATATATATATTTTTGAAGTGAAAAATATTACAACCATTTTTGAAAAAGAGTTTCAATTAACCTGTTAATATAATCCAACAGGGATTGGTTTAATAACATTTTCCCAAAAAAAAAAAAAAAAAAAAAAATAATGAATAAATTGTGTTTATGTATTTGATTTCTGTTTATCAAATCTAATAATTGGAGTTGAAAATTTAAATATCGTCGTTCCCAGTTTATAAGGCGAATTTCAAAACGACGCTTAAAATCGTTCATTATTTAATTTTAAGAATATAAATATAAGAGAAAACATACACATGTTTTCCCTTTTAGTTTAAGGAATTTTTAGGGATTTATAAGAACTATCAGAGTATGTTTAAAATTTTTTTTCCAATTAAATCATAAAAGAATTTTTGCTGATTAAAAAAAAGTACCCCAGTTGACCAAATTTGGAGGTCCACCCGTTAGCTCCCTGACACGCTAGGGATCTGTGCTCCTCCAATTTAACTCTAAAAGACCTAAACTTCGGTCTTATGAAATTTTATTTAGATATCTTAAACGAATTACAAGTCGCAGAAAAAAGCGTTTTGGAACCAATTATTATTAATTAGTATTACTCATACGCTTGCATGGCTAAATTTCATATTAGACAACAAAAAATAAATATTTTTTAACTGAACATTATCGTGATAGAAAATTATGGACTTGTGTCTGGTCACATATTCTTGCTGCTTTTCGTTCAATGCTCCCTTTAAACAGATTAAATGTATTCGGTACATTTGTGTTCGGTTTTCTGTAATCGTTTTATCTAGTTTTAACAACTCATATTAGATGACATCCTTCTGATCCCACAAAATGCAAAGCATCACCTTAAGGCCACAAGTATTTAGTTTGCTTTGTGGTAACATTTCTTAGACCGTGGCACCCAATTTCTTTGCTTTTGAATAAATCGAAGTGCTTTTCAATTTCTGGAAATTATTGTCTGTTCTATTTTCAATGATTCTGTAAGAATTACTGCAACTTTTGCTTTCTTAAATCATTAAAAAAAAACCTTGTGTTGGGTTGTATATATTTTAAAATCATTATAAATGATTTGTGTACACACAATACCCTCATAAATCTTATATTATTTAAAGATAACAACTGTTCTACGAACGTTGTTCACTCAGTCGTTTATTTCTGCAGGAAATAAATGGCCATAAATAATGTTTACATTCAAATACAACAAGAATAATAATAATTATTAATATAATAAATATTTACAAATATTAATAAACAAAATTTAATATAATACTCAAACAACTAAAAAAAAAAAAAAAAAAAAATTAAATAAACAAAACGAAATGAAACAATTATTTTGTTCCAAACATTGACATTTTGTAAGGAAAATTGAATTAAAACTTATTTGCTACAGCAAAAAACGTAACTAATGAGTTCTCCCCTCCTTTCTATATTTATTTCTTCCAACAAAGTGTTAAACATAAGTACATAGTTGTTGTAATTGTTGCGAAATACTGTGAAAAAGAATTTCTTCACTTCAACTGTGCACAGTGGTCCCAAAACGCTTTTTTTCTGGAAATAATTTTGTAATATTGTGAACCGTTGTAAATACCTAAACAAAATTTCATATGTTGAGAGCTTAAATGCTTTTGAGCTGATTTGAAGGAACACAGCTCCCTAGCTGGTCGCTGGAAGCTTTCACCTCGAGTAAGTAAAAAAATTCAACAAAAATTCATTTCTGACTTCAATGTAAACAAATTTTACATGTAGATTATGTGATTTAAATAGTTTAAAAGTTATTTAGGTCGAAGAAAATTTTACCCTCATTTTTGGCGTAGTTTTTTTTAAAGTTCTTTAAACTTGTGGGGTCTCAATTTTGCCCTGAAATTGAAACTTTTAAAAAATGATTATGATTGTTTTACATATCATCATTGAACAATTTCACTTCTTTGGAGTTATTTTCCAAAAAAGTTGCAATATATTTTCACTTCTAAAAAATTTTTTTTTGTTCCGGACTACAGAATTTTTGTAATGACTTCAAAAGAAATTTTAACGCAAATGAGTCTAAAGTAAATTTGGAAGCGCTTTGGGCAATGTTTCCCCCCAAGGCCTATCCAAACTTTGTCAATTTTGAAAAAAGTTTTTTAATTTTTTTATTCTCAAATGTCATTGTTCTTATTAGCATTATTTCTAAAAAATATGCTTAAAATCCAAACTAAGTTTTTGTTACGGTCCGGAGAAATGTCAACGCATTCAATTTATTTCTATCAGTTGTAATTCCTCACAATCATATGAGTTTTGATATACTAAATACTTATATATACCGCTAACATCTGAACAAAAAGATAAGAATAAACCTTGCAAGTTCTGGCAATTTTTCATATTTTTGAATGAAAAATGCAAACATGTTACAAGTACAAGCGCAATGCAAAGATAACAGAAGAAGTTAACATTATATTGCTGCTCGTCTGTGTCTACATTTTTCATAAAATACGTGGGAAAAGTGCTAACGATTATCTAAGAAGACAAAGTTTTCGTTAGTTTTAAACAAAAGTATAAATATTTTAAGCAAGTATTTAGTATCATAGGAAACGCTAGAATATAAGTAATTATAATTATTGAAAATAATTTAAATTTGGTGAAATTTCTCCAAACCATGCTTTGGTATACTTAAGATTTTTATTTTTATTTTTGAGAAATATTGTTAATATTTGGACTTAAATAAAATTTAGCCCTCTAATAGTTGGAGCAAAAATGCATAAAATCAATTTTTAAATTAAAAATGTAATAAGTGTAAATTTTTTTGAGGATTTAAGGTCTTGATATTTAGTTTAATATATCAACTATATAACCAAATAATTAGAACAGAAAAAGAAGTTAAAATATAAATTATTTTCATAAAAATAAAAATAAGAAAAAAAAGAAAATAAAAATACCTGAGGCAGCCTTGACCATTAGAGGGTTTAGCAAGTAGAGGTATTTAGGCACAATATAGATAAAGTTGTTCCAAAACCAGGAAATTTTAAAATCTCTCACTTTTTCGTACCAAAATATCCAAAATCCCAGTCCGGGGAAAACTTTTCTCAAAAATTGTCTTTTTTCATTAAATGATCATCCCGCAGTTATAAAAGGTGTCGTTTAGAAAATATTTTTTGTGTGTTTAACCAACATATATGGGTATATAATAAATATACTTTTTTTAATCTCGACTTTGATATTTGATAATTTTACCAAAAAGTTTCAAAAAAAAAAAAACTTTTACAAAATTGACAAAGTTTGGATAGAGCTTGTAGGGAAACCCTTGTTAAAAGCGTTTGAAACCATATTATGGGTACTCATTTAAATGCTTAAGTTTCATATTTTTGCAATTTTCCACATTTGCGCGACATGTTTCATGAAAGCCCTTTTCAAATGTTGTGCAATATTAAGAAAATAAGAAACCATTGTAAATAATTGAAAAATTTTTTAAAAATTATTTTAATTAACGTAACTAAAATTTTTTACATCACAGTTATTTATAATTTAAATACAAACAAATGCACATAGTAGATATTCGCGCAAACTTATAAGTGTTGTGCAAATGAATTTCCATAAATTTTTTATCAGTTCATTTGTGAGTGTGCAAGGTTGCACATTTCGCGAGGGTTTTGCGCGTTTTCATGAGGACTTTTATTATAAGTGAAAGAATATTTCCACATTTTTGGAAAATAACCCCAAAAAATTTAACATTTTCTAAGGTTTCAATTTCATATTAATATAACCTTTTATCGGATAGAGATATTTATATGGTTCTAGCAGGTATATTATTTTGAATTTGGAAAAAATCGAGTGGATATTTTAAAAATATTCTAGAGTCTAAATTAAAGCCTCCAAGTTTAAAAAACTTTAGAAAAAATAGGACGAAAATGAGGATGTTTTCTCTTTAGTTTAAGGAATTTGTAGGGATTTACAAGAACCATCTAAGTATGTTAAAAAAACGTACCCCAGTTGACCAAATTTGGAGGTCCAACCGGTATCTCTGTGACACGGTAGGGATCTGTGCTTCTTTAATTTAACTTAAAAACACCTCAGCTTCGATTACATGAAATTTTATTTAGATATCTTTAACAGATCTCAAGTCACAGAACTATTACGTTTAAATGGCAAAATTTTATATTAGGCACATAAACATGTTTAACAACAAAAAGAAATGCTTTTTAACTGATCGTGCATCATGAGGTCGAAAATTATCATGGTGGAAAATTATGGAGTTGTGTCTGGTTACATATTCTGGCCGGTTTTCGTTCAATGCTGCCTTTAAATAGATTAAAAGTATTCGGTGCAGTCTGTGATTCTGATCCCGCCAACTGCAATTTGGCGATTTGTAAAAAATCCAGTGGATATTTTAGAAATATTCTACGGCCTATGTTATGGTCGCCTACCTTAAAAAATTTTAGAAAAACTAGGCCAAAAATGAGGGTAAAATTTGCTTTGACCTAAATATCTCTTAAACAAAATGAGATAACCCGCATATGTAAGTATGCCTTTTGTAGATATTTACAATCTAGATGTAAATTTGTTTTATATTTAAGTCATAAATGAAGTTTTGTCGAATTTTTAAAAATTACATACTTGAGATGACCAATTTTGCTGGTCTACCCAATAACTCCGTGACCCGCTAGAGACCAGTTCTCCTCCAAATCAACTCCAAAGTACTTAAGCTCTGAATATGTGAAATTTTATTTAGATATCTCTAGCGGTTCACAAGTTACAGAATTATAAAAAAATAAAACGTTTCGGGCCACTGTGCTGTGTGAAAAATTAACATTTTTCTCTATTTAAAGATGTGAAATGAAAATATAAAAGAAAATAAAATTAACTACAAAACAAAACTGTCAATTAATATGCTTTTGGCGTGTATATCTGAATGTTTTCTTTACCTACTTTAGTCAGTAATATTTTTACCCCTATCCTTATTACTTCCTTTCTCCCTTTTTGTTCTTTACTCACACCCAGGAAATTTGTAATTTAAAGTCAAGTCTAAAATAACAATTTGAATTTTTAGTAGTAGCAACTACCGAAAGGATTGTGGAATGAAAAGTTAATATATATGTTTGTGTTCACTAGAAAATACGTGTGAATTTAAGTATGTATATGAGGAAATGTAGTAAAAACTCATTTTAGTTTTACGTACGGGTATGTGTGTGTTTTTTGTGTAAAATAATAATCATTTAAATATTTACGCAGTTATTGCGTGCATTTTAAACAGTATAATGAACATTTGTTTATTTCAACGTCAATGCTTTTACTTAAAAGAGTTATTAAAATATTTCTATAATACGAGTAACTTGTATTTGTAGTTGTTTACATTTATTCGTATATATAGGGGAGAGTGATTACAGTGGGGAAATTTGGAAAGTGGTAAAATGAATAATTTACAAATTTTTGGATGATTTATTGTTTAGTGTTTAAAATACAATTAAAAGTATTATAGTAATAAAATAAATTAATAACACTCTGCTACAAAATTAATTTTATTATTTTTAATAGAATAATGATCTTATGTGGGCCGTAGATCTTAACAATTTTCAAGAATTTCGAAACATTTTCCAAAATGTTGAGGTATTGCGAAAAAACCGTTTTGAGTGAAGTTCCTTCACCAAATTTTGATAGCCGTATTAAAAAAAAATAGTACTTATTGTTAAGCAAAATTCCTTAAAGTTGTATTCAAAAACGATGAGTCGCTTAATGTACCTTTAGTACCCCACTTCAAAGCTACTTTAAGATTATTTCCGTTAGAAATATATTTCAAGAAAAAACTTTTTTTCTATTCATGCGTTCATTTTTGACAAAAATGTTACATTTTGTAATATCCGGAAATTTAAAAATGCGCCAATGTAGCTTCTGAAAATATATATTCTGGATTTCGTGACAGAATAGTATTTTCTGAACACATATTTAATTTAAGCTATTTTGTAATAAAATCATAAACATAAACAAGAAAAAGTCTATTTTTTCCTGTTTGTCAACCAAAAAAAAAAAAAAAAAAAAAAAATACTTATTTATCATCAAGAATGTACTAGAACATCAATAATAATAATGAAATAAAACAGTTAACGAATAATTTATTCCAATTGTTTACAACACTGACAATATAAATGAGAGAGAAACTGAGAAGGGTTGTCTATATGAACATTAAACTATTTATTAGTTAATGTTGACTGTAAACAATTTTTTTAATACGATTTTCTTAATAAAGACTTTAAGGGCTAAATTGTGTATTAGCTAGTTTGTGATTTAAATATAAATTAAAAAATTTTTTGAATACGGCTGTAAGACAATTAAATTGATTTAGAAAGCAGAAGAACGCAGCTAACGTAGTGAATAAGTAATGTCTTATTCAACGTCTTTAAATAAATTTTCTATTTTATTTTTTAAAAATTTAGACTGATGTAATTTTTTAGTTTATTCTTTAAGATCGTACATATTTGTTTATAAAGTTTCATACTGTTTGGAATAAAATGAAACAATTTTTTCTCCAATTGTTTAAAAAAATCAAAAGGTTATTCAACATTTTCTAATGTTTATCAATAAATTGTTCATGTATTTTATTCTATATTTCACACAAATATATGTGCACAGGAAGTTATTCCATATAAAATTCACTTTGAAAAACAATTATTATGTTTACAACAAAACTGTCTTTAAAAATTATTGAATCATTGTATAGGCTTTTATACGAGTATGTACAAAAAATATATAACAAATTGCTGTTAAATTGGAAATTTGTTTAAAGTTTTTAAGCAATTTTCCGTTAATATCTGAACAAAACAAAAAGAAATATATTCGATAAAAAAGCTTGATTCATCTACTTTTCAAAATAGTTTAGAAAGAAATAATGAACAAAAAGAATTATGGAATTAGGGAAATATTTACATAGAAACCTACCCAGAAACTTGTTTGAACATAACTCAAAATTTTGGGGGAATTTTTAAAACTGATTTATGATGACTTGAAGAAGGTCTATTACGTAAGCTATGTCATTTCACGTTTCAGTTTTAACTATGGCATCGTGTATTTTTTAAAAATTGCACAAATATAAGATTTATAATGAAAAAAATAAAACCTGTTACATTTTTATAAAAGCGAAGAAGAACATACTCTTGCAAATGTGTTTTCTGGAGAAATTAAGGTTTTTCCTTGTTGAAAAGACAACCCGCTAAAATACTATAATTCAATTATGCGAAGCCCTTTGTATTTAACAGGGCAAGTTTTAATATGCAAAGAAAAAAAAAAATAATAATAAATAAAATATATGCTTTAAAAAAGCATAGGAATAAGGAATAATATGCATAGAAATGTGCATAACGCCATAACAACCGACAAACGAACGAACGGACAGACATCATTATTTAAAGCAGGGCATAGATATTTTACAAGTATTTTACAAAAAATTATTTTTTTCTAGTCTTTACTTAAAGTTGCATATAATAAATATAACAATTTGTTTTCTTTACAGAAATGCTATTTTTTCGATTTGGATTAACTGATTAGAATAAATTGCTTTGTAAATTTTTTGAATACCCTATAAATAATTGTAAAGAAAAAATTTGAACATATGAAATATAACTGTCCATCTGGCTGGCTGTGTAAACCTTTTGCACAAAGTACAGGTTGCAATTTTAATGAAATTTGGACTTTCATGACACAAGGACGAAGCCTATTGAAATTGGTTATGATCGGTCCTCAGTACAAATGTCCTCCCGGAATAGTGGTTTAACGATCATAAATGCCTTAAATATAACAATATTAGAATGAAATTCGGTGTAAGGAAGTTTTGTATAAGTATCAATCTTTGTGCCAAATTTCCCATATTAAAGCCTCATCACTTTAACGTGCATAAATTCAATATACATGTTAGCATTAGGTTTATATTCGACACAAATAAGTTTTATATAAGTAGAAATCATAGTGACAAATCAACCTAAAGGGTATAAATTCATATAAATGCTAGTATTATGGTAATATTCTGTATTCGTATATTTTATTTTACACTTAGTAAAAGTATTGGTCCACAATTGTCCTCATGTTTAATATAAGACCCCTCCACAAATTTTGATGGACATACACAATGGTGTGGGATATCATATGGTCGTTCTTGACCGACTATATCTTTCTTTCTCGTTTTTAATATATTTTAAATCGAAAACTATTAAAATTTTAAAGTTAGAAGAAAGCATATTTATGATTATTTATAAAAACATATGAATTAGTTTGCTTTTAAATGTTTATTAAACGATCAGAAATCCTTTCGAAAATTTTACTATTGAAATTGAGTAAAATCGATTCATAAATGGCACAAATATGTCGAAAAAAAATGTTTTTTAAGGATTTTGTACCCTTCATTATTTTCATCTGAGACCGAAAAAGTTTAAATTTCTGGATCCTTAGAAGAAAGATGTCAAAATAACGGTTGTTATATTATGTAATGAAACCCACATAAATAACGGGGATATGTCTGGATTTTTTAAGGATTTTTCGACTTAAAAATGGTTTCTTAACTTAGTTCTATGACACATATATCGTAAGATCAGTAATTTTTAGTGAATCTTTATATTAAGATTGTAGAAAAACACGTTCAAAGATATTGTCGGTTAAGCCCGACCATATGATACCCCACACCATTGTGTATGTCAATCAAAATTTGTGGAGGGGCTTTATATTAGACATATGGAAAATAATTTTACTAAGTACAAAATAAAATATACGATTACAGAACGTTAATACTAATATTTATATGAATATATGCACTTTAGGGTGATTCTCGAAAGCGGGCTTATTTGGGAGCGATCTTCATAAAATTTGTCACTATGATTTCTACTTATATAAAACTTATATGTGTCGAATATAAACTTGATACTAACATGTGTATGTAATTTATGAACGTTAAAGTGAGTGGGAGTTATGGTCAATTATGGACCGACTTTCATGAAAGATTGATACTTATACTTATACAAAATTTCCTCACACCGAATTTCATTAAAATATTATGCGTAAGGCATTTATGATCGTTAATCCCCTTTTCCTATGGGATCTAGGTGAAATAATTGAAATATCTTCATAATTGCGACCTCTACTTTGTGCACAAGGTTTACATGGACAGCCAGTCGTCTAGCCAACCAGACGGGCGAAGAGACGGTTAGATCAACTCAAAAAGTGATTCTGGGTCGATGGGTATACTTTAAGGTGGATATTGGATAACTTTTTCTATGCGTTACAAACATCAGCACAAACGTTTAATACCACCTATGGTGGTGTGAGGTATAAAAATGGCGGATATATCTTAAAAATAGCAGTATTTTCTTTTCTGAAACCACTATGCAATCCAAGGACTTCGTTTTTATATAGACTTGAAAGTTTTTTTGCTGATGAAGTATTTTCTGATTTTTCGAAGCCCCTGTATAAGCTACGGATTTCGATTTTATACATAACTGTCACAAATATTTTTCTAAAATTTAGGTTTTCTGAATGAAAATCGAGTTATTGACGTATATAAAAGTTTTTCATTTATTTAATGTTTGCCTTTCTTCTAATTATTGTTTTCATGGGTACTGAAAAACAACAACTATAAACTAAAGCATTAATGGTTTTTTTCGTCTTTTTGAAGCACCTATATAAACTAGAAACTTAGTTCCTTCACAGAAAACTCTGATTTTTTTCTGAATTTCTTTTGTTATAGCCCAAAATGCACTATTACGATCCAGCTTCTATTCAAGTTATGGGTTTCGCTCTTGTATAAATCAATCATAAATATGTTTTTTTTTGAATTGGTCCATAAGTTTTCAAAATACCTTTTAATAACCTACACAACCATAGGCGGTTGGGGTAATATGCGTTCGCGCTGATTTTTGTAATGTAAGTGTACCAATCGACTCAGAATCACTTTATAAATTGATCTAACGATGTCCGTCCGTCCGTCTGGCTGGACGTCTTGCTGGCTGTCCATGTAAACCTTGTGCACAAAGTACGGGTCGAAATTTTAAAGAGAATTCAATGAAATTTGGCACGTGGGACTTTTCTGATATAAGGACGAAACTTATTGAAATTGGTTGTGATCGGTCTATTATTTCACCTAGACCCCATACAAATGCTCCCCGGAATGAAGTTTAAACACTCAAAAATGCTTTAAAAATAATAAAGAAGTTCTGTACAATTATCAATCTTTGTACGAAATTTTATGAAGAATGGTCCACAAGTGCCCATAGCTCCCATATAAACCTTTCATTCAAAAATCATTTTAACGTGCATAAATCCCACACGAATGTTGGTATCAAGTTAATATTCGACACAAATAAATTGTATGTAAGTAGAAACAACATTGCCAAATTTTATGAGAATCGGTCCATAATTTACCATAGCTCTTATATAAACCCTCTTCCAGGAATCGTCCTAAAGTGCATAAAATAATATAGATATTGTATATTTTATTTTACATTTAGTAAAACTGGCCACAGGAGTAATATAAGGCCCCATTCCGTACACAATGGTGTAAAATATCATACAGTCTACATATTTCTTTCTTGTTTTAAATTAATATTGTCTTCATTTGGTATTGTTGTTGTTTTAATAACTTTAAAATATATGCATTTTCCATATAACATCCCAACACGTGTGAAGGGTATATAAGATTCGGCACAGCCGATTATAGCACTCTAAGTTATTTAATTTTATTTGTTTTAGTAATACACTAATATACATTAAAAAAATATAATCTGCCATAAACGTGGGAAAAAAACTGTTTTTTATTTTTTTTAGTATTCGGAAATTCATTCAGGCTCAAGTTTAGTGAAGTTAATGAACTTGAGCCTGAATAATTTTCCGAATAACTCTAAAATCTAAAAAAATTAATTAATTAATATATATATATATATATATATATATATATATATATATATATATATATATATAACAAAACTTATTTTATTGACCACCTCCTGGCAACACTGCAAGTTGTGTACTAATTGACATCAAACACACACCAAAGTTCCAGTTGAGAACCAGTGTATCAGTTGAGAATCAATTTCTAGCATGATTGTTAAATGCGCAATTAGGAACTCCTGTGTTAACAGCCTGTGGCTGAGTGGTTAGCGTGTAAGACTTTAAAACATAAGATCAATAAAAATGATGTGGGCTCGATTTGTGTAAATTGTTTAATTACTGTTTAAAATGAAAATATAAAAAAGATAATATAAAAAAATTTTTTTGAAAAAGAAGTAACATAATTTTTGCTCTAAATTTTTGATAATTTCTGTTTTTATACCCTATGGATAGGTGGCTGTCCGTCAGTCCATGTAAACCTTGTGAATAAAGAACAGCTGGATAGCTTGATGAAATTTGTCACAAATATCAGTATTTCACCTAGTCCCTATACAAATGATCTTCCGGAATAGAGGTTTAACGCTTACTAATCCCTTAAATATCACACTGTTAAATTTTGATTCACATAAACAACTTTCGTTTTTCGTGGCTGAACTAATACTAATAATTGAGAAAGTTGAGAAGTACTTAAACTGGTCATACTTATTCTAAGGTATCACTAATATGTAAATAAGGTCTAAGATAATTATTAAAGAGAAAAATAAAAATGAATTTAAACTTATTACTAAATTATTTAATACACCTCTAAAAATAAACCAAAATATTGTTCATTTCATTATCAAAACACAATTAAATTCAATTTTCCCTTTAAATTCCAAGACTAAATAAAATAAGAGTTATTTGCTAAAAACAAAAAATTTCGTTGTAAAAAGCTTTTAATTTTAAAAAAGAACATCTCTCATTTATTCCATTTCCCTTTAGCCTCCAAAAAATAAATGTTCACGTGTTCGTATTTAAACTATATAAAACGCCTTCGTTTTTCAGTGCTTTTACCACCATCATTACTGCCACTTTATATTCCCATTTGCTTCAATGAACTTTTTACACGCTGTGAGTAAAAAAAAAAGTAAAATAAAAATAAAAAAATATAAAGTTGCTCTACTATAGCTAATGTTATGCTTCCTTGTAATGCTCTTGCAATTTCTGGTGTTGCCTTTTAAATAGCAGCAACATGAAGAGAAAGGAGTCTGTTTAATAAAAACCTATTTTAATTTTTGGCAAAGGAATATACATAATAAAGACAAAGTAGCAAAGCATTTGAAGTTTTGTACAGTAAAATTGTTTTATTTTTAGTTTATTTCTTCTTTTTTAATTTTACTATTCTCCATCACTTTCCCTGTTTATTTCCTTTGTTGTTGTTGGTGTTATCGTTACTTCCGCTGTTGCGCTAATAACTCAATGCCGGAAAAAGTTAAAGCCAGTTAAAGTAAAAAAAAAAAAACAGGAGTTCAACTATTCCTTGCAGATAACTTTTCGAAGCCGCACTAAACAGTTGTAGTTTAATATGGTTCGTTGTAGGCTGTTTTTGTGCATAGACATGAATGTTTTTGTAGTTGATGTTGTTGTTGCTTTTATGGCCTCCATGTTAATGTAAATTATCAAAAGAGAGTTTATTACTCTTGGTATTATTAAATGTTTTTAACTTTTGTAAATTTTTTTTAATTGAATTTTCTTTAATAATTTTTTTAGAGTTTTAAGGAAAATGAAATTTGCTCTGAGACTGTAGAAATAGCATTCCTACAGCCATTTATTATTCATTTATTACGAAATTAGTCAATAGAAAGTTTTTGTGTACTATAAAATAAAATCATTTTTAAAATAGACTATTTATTTACGAAAAAAAAATATATGAAATAAAAGATACTTTTTGTATTTTGCTACAAAATTAGTTTTATTAACTAAAATTATTAGAATTTTAAAGTTTAAGGTGTGCGTTTGAATAAAATGTAACATACATATTTTTAAATAAAAGATAAATGGAAAAACTTAGAATTAAATAATAATAAAATTATTTTAGCATTTTGGTCTGCAGTTTTTTATTATGTACCATATATAAATTGTTTATTAAACAGACAAATTCCTTCTTTATTTAGTATAACTACTGGAAAACTGTTGTTGAAAACGAACATAGTCCTCTACAAATGACTTTTGACTTGGATTCAATTCTTTTGAGGTATTAACACTTTGTTGTATAAAAAAAAAAAAATATTATTCTTACTGAGCATTCCATTTATATGTATTTAACTATACAATACTTTCAAAATTGAAATTTTGCAAGAGTAGTAATTTTACTCCGATGATATTTGTCATCATCTTACGACTTGTTTCTATTACACAACTTTCAATTAGAAAATAAAATATTTTGTCTTAATGTACATGAAGAAGTTATTGATAAACTTTAGAAAATGTTTAATAATACTTTAAGTTTTTAAATGATTTTAAAAAGATATATTTCGTTTTATGCTAAACAAAAAAATTGTAGAAATATTTTTGTGGAATATTCATGATGGGTATAATTTAATTTTCTCCATTTTCTAAATTTAAATATCGCGAAAGATTGTTAAATTCAAGCCTTCTTTTGGCCCAAGCTGGAACCATATTAAAACTTGTGGGAATCGGTCCCAAATACATTAAATCATTTATTTCCATTTTTTTGAAGTTTTAGTGTTTTTTATGTGGTCTATTCCAGGAGAAATACTTGACATGCAAGAAATACATTAGATGCTTTCACAAATAAATTATAATCAAAAGGAATTTAATTGATGTAAACAATTTCATATTAAAATTCATTATATATTTTTTCTTTGCGTGAAAACCCTTGCCTAGTCTTATGTTTCCTACAGGTTGGATTTTGATAATCTTAAGTAATTGTATTTTCAAAAAATCAACTCATTTTATTTCCCATATTACAGCTGGGAGAAAACAAAATTTTGCGAGCAAAAAAACAAAAAAAAAAAAAAAAACTCCTCCGATTGTGATAAATTTTGGTATACACACTTACTACGTCAATAAAAAATTTGAAGTTCTTCAAAATTCTCAAAATCGTTGTGGTATCGTTTATATTACAACTCAAAGTTCACTTTTTTCTGACATTTTTTTTAAAAGACACGAAATTTAAATATATATATCCTTGAACTTATTAAATCGATTTCAACAAACTTTGGTTTAAGCTGATGCTTAATAAATATAGTTTCTAATTATTTTTTTTAAAAACGTCATTTTTGAGAAGAAAATGATAACGAAGTCAATAATCGTCCTTGTATCAAGGATATTTAAAAAATCATATCTTCTATTTTTGTAATTTTTCTTTAAAATGCTCCTTAAAGTGTTGGCAGTAATATATAAAAAATTTAGAGTGAAACCAGTAAAAGCAAATCAATAATTTCAGTAACAATTTCGATTGATGACGAATATCTGAGCTGTTCCAAGGAGCCTATATATGAGTTTCTGTTTTAGTTTTGCGAAATTATAAAATTTTACGATTTTTCTTTACCTTTAAAAAATCATAAAATTATGTAACTTTAAACAACAATATCTCAGAGACCTCTTACCAGTTTAAGACAATTCAAACTGCGTTTAAATTATATTGTTGTCATCTTCAACCAAAAGATTTTGAAAATTATTAAAGTTTTTAAAAAATGCATTTTAATGCAATTGCATTTATGAAATGCAGTTTTCGTTGATGTCACCTTAGATTTATGTTTTTTCTAGCATTTTTTTAAATATGGAATTTTTTCATTATAATGGGAATCCAAACATTTTTGGGAAAATAAATTCACATATGTTCATACATAAAACAAAAATACAGTGAAAAATATCAAATTACCAAATTTGTATATGTTGTTGGCAACACTTTGAGGAAGATTTTAAAGAAAAATTATAAAAATGGATTGATTTTTAAAATATTCTTAATGGATAATTTTTTAAATATTCTCAATACAAGCACGAATATTGATTTCAATATCCTTTTGTTTGCAAAAATGGTGTTTTTATAAGAATAATTAAAAAGATGTACTGGGGACTAATTCGAGCTAAAGTTTGTTTAAATTGAACAAATAGGTCCGAAGATATATAGATTTAAAATGTATGTATTTTAAAAAAATTTTCTAAAAAAGTGAACTTTGAACCGCGATAAAAACTAAACTACAACCAATTTGAAATTTTCGTAAAACTTCAAGTTTTGCATTGATGTAGTGTGTACCGAATTTCATCGAAATTGGAAATGCTGAGGTTCGTCGGGTGTTAGAATGTTAGCGTTTTCTCTCTGCTATGATTGTCTAAAATTTTATTACGATATTTCACATTATATAACCGTTCGAAAAAAGATTGGTAATATGGGACAGCCACGAGCTTGACAAAAATTCAGGGGTTCATAACTTTTAAAAATAAAGGCTGATTATGATGATTTTATTTTATTTTATGGTTTTAAATATATTTTTGCTTGAATTTTGAAATTTTTGGCCTTAACTTTATTTCGTTTTTTGCAAATAATTTCGGTAATAGAAGACGAATTTATCTTAATACTCTATGATTCCTAAAAAGAAAAGAAAATGTTCTAGTTATGACAACACTTTGGGTTATTGAATATTGCCTCAATAATTCCAACGCAAAGTGCAAATTTTTCTTGTTGCACTGTGTAATTGTCGAAGTCAATACTTTGAAATGAGTATGAAACTTCATTAAAATTTTATTATTAAAATTATAACTAGTTTTAAATATTTTAAAGGCAAGATATTAGAAAAAATTAAAAGTTAAATTTGAAATTACTTAAGAATTGTACCCTATATACAGTATTTTTCGAAAATGGAGAATTTCGAAACAAAAACTCATGTTGAGGTTGAAAAAAACAAACAAAAATAATTTTTTAAATTTAAAAATTAGTTATAATAAACCGGTTTTTACGTTATATGTACTGACGGTTTTTTCAAAATGTTAATTTTTCAAATGTCGAATAAACGAAATTTTATTTAGAAAAATATATGTACGTTAAAGTGCCTTGATTTGTATGGAGACAAAAATATTGCAAATGTACCATCCTAAAATTAAAGTTAGATATGTTTCAAGCTAATCTCAAAAATATTTCGGTTTAATTATTTCGTTTACGTGAGCTGGACCATTTTTAAAACACCACCAAAAATATGGTTTTCGATCAACAGTGTACATAATTTTTAACTTTTTGTAAAAAAACAATATTTGATACACAAATGACGTTTAATACGAGTAAAATTTTTTTTAAATTAGTTTTCATTCTCGCGAAATTTAAATTTTAGTAACATTTTCTAATATTTTATTTCAGATACTTTTTTATTAAAGTGTGAGTATTTTGGACATTTTCTATTGTAATTTATATTTTAGGGCATCATTGAAAAGGTCTAATTTAATGCTATTGATAATCGTATTCATTTAACCCTTTAGTTGCACAATTAATATTTTGTGATTTTCGGTCTATAATTGATTAAGTTTATTTTTGTGTCAAATAAATGATTAGTTAAGAAAATAAATGTGATTAAAGCATACATTTATCATAAAAACTATAAATTCGTGTAAAATAGTGACTAAATTTTAAAAATCTTTTTAATTCTATTATTATCGCCCTTTGAGATGAACTTATTATATTTTTGATAAATTCATCTATATTTAAGTATAATAAACTCTTCCATGTGACTTATTTGCAAAAATTACTTTGGGAACAAAATGCATAAAATGGACCCTCGTAATGTTAAAGGGTTAATAGTATCAGGATAGACCATTCCAATGGTACTTTAAAATCAAACATATGTTGAAAATTTTCAAAAATATATAAAATTATATGTTTGAATAAAGAGAATATGACAAAACACGTTAGTAAAATCTTAGAACTACGCGACTAAAATCGTACATAACAATTAATAAAATGGATATTCCAGGCCTTAGAATGCCTCTATTACAATTTGAAATTAATTTTCTTTTAACGAAAATTTTGATAATGATATCGAAAGAGAGCTGTATTTTAAGAGCTGTTTTGAAAATGGTCCAGCTTACGTAAATTTAAATGTTCAGATGTAATATTTCGGGAATCATATAAGAACAGAACAATCTTTATTACTAGAGAGGTACATTTACAACTTTTTTGTGAGGCCCTTTAATGTATGTACTAAATACTAATATTTGAATGGAAATTTACGAAAAATGTATTTACTGTAAAGTTAATTTCTTGTTATGTTTTATTAATACAGTTTAAGGTTGAATTGCAATTAATTTCATAAGTTTAAAGAAATATTAAAGAAATAATTATCTTGGATGAAATTTGCATATCAATGGAATTAGTTTTTTTCTCTTGAAAGTTCTGTAACATTCTTACAAACAATTTAAATATTTTATGGTTTTTATTAATTCAATATTTGGAATAATACATAACTTTATTTTTTATAGGAGTAATATTTGGAAGAGGTCTAACTACGAAATTGATTTCGCAAAAATTAGACATAATTTTTCCATATGAAACTATAGCATGGTGTGAGATCTTATTTCTATTATATATATTGAATAGAAATAAGATATAGTCATATTTTAACCTGTAGCCATTATAAATCATCTCAGACCTTCTAAATTCTTGAATTTCTTGAATTTCTTGATATTGAAATGAAACTCAATGAAAATAAATTTTAGATATCTTAAAACTATTTTACAAATTATTGTCACGTTACAGAAAAAGAACTATTGAAAAATTCGATTCCAATAATTTTTTTTGGCGTTTTGAAGATTGTGATTAAAAAATTGACTTTGGCTGGCTAAGTCATCAATATATGCATAGTTTCTGTACATACATACAAAAAAAAAAAAAAAAAAATTGATTTTAATTACCAAATTGATTCATTTAATAAAAAAAATATATTTCAATTTGCACCTCTTACCAAAATTATATAGTCAATTTTAATTTATTAGTGATAGTAATTATTAATAAATGTAAATACTGATAAAAAAGTATTTTTTCCAACTAAACACTTTAAAGATTTAAAACAAGATTTTAAACAATGTGTTAATTTAATGAATTAAAGAGTTGATTAGAGAAAATCAATATATTAATTAAATCAATCAAGCATATGATTGAAAGAAACAAAATATTAATAAAAAATAAATTTATATGTGTTTTTATTTCTAATATTTCATTTGTTTTTTTTTATTTTTTAACATTTTTATTATTTCTTGAAATGTTTACATATACACGTATGTCAAACAAATTAATTTACATTTTTATTTTTGGAATTTTTTTTATTTAATTATGCTATTATTTCATCGACTGTTGTTTATGCGTTTTCGTCGATTGTATCTTCGTGGCATTGCTGGTATTTGGATTCATATTGATTATTTAATTTCCATTCATTCTTTCCAGAGTATTAAGAAATTTAAGCTCCTTTGTAGAGCGTATCAGCTAATTGTTGTGATGTATGTTTTGACAGATTACGGATTACACATGAGTTACCACTGGAGGTGGCGAATATTTTCAAATTCGTTCGCCAACTTTCTCCTTGAAATCTCTGAAATAAGAAAATTGGATTCCTGAAAACAGATTGACCAAACAATTTTAAACCTTTTAATTGTACGTAAACCTCCATAGTAGTCATCGGTCGCATGGATGTTTTCGTTCATTATACACTACACCACTATAGGCGGGGAGAGTATTACGTTTGTAATAACCAAAATATTGATCTAAGTCCCACATTAACGTATGTCAATCGGCTTAAGATCACTTCTGTGTCGATTTAACAGCAACCGGTTTTTTCAAAATTTCAACTATTCGCACTATTCGAAAACAGGTTTCTCCAAAAAATATACATAATTTAGCATTAAACTCGCTCTCACCGGTGGAAAACGTAGACAATGGCGCATATTTTATGAAAATAGTAAAATATTCAGAATCATATTCCTTAAATTCACAAAAACATTTTAAAAGTTATTGTTTTTATTGTTTTTATTAATGTCCAGCCCACGAAAACTTTTTATTTTTATTTTTCAATTAATTTAAAATATTTTTTCATTTGTTGAAAAATTTATGTGCATGATTTTTATTTTTAAATATATAATATATCATCACGATAGAGATGGAAAAAGTAAATGTTTTTAAAAATAAGACTTAGTACGAAGAATTTTCAAATGATTGTTTTTATTTATTCGTACTTCTCTTTTTGTTTCAAAAAATATTTTCTACTATTTTATTTATTTGAATTTTGTATGTGTGAATACATTTTAAATATTTGTTTGTTCAATAAAATTATTGTTATTTGGAATTTTTTTCATCCGAAGAAAAAAGTTGAAAATAATTTTTTTGAACTTTTGTGATAAAATCACAAATGATATTTAAATTTTTTATTTCGATAAAAATAAAAAAATTAAACTTAATGAAAATAAAAAAAATATGATGGATTTTTATTACTTTTTGAACACCAAAAATTGTTTATCGATTAAAATAAAAATAAAAAGTTTTTTCTTTTAGTATTAAAATCCGGTCTCTGACTAATGTAGTGTTAGTGTTTCAAAACTAATTTAGACACATTAAACGAGTAAGTTTCGTTATAAGGTGTTAATATTTTGTTAAGAAACTCAATATTTAATGATATTACAAACATTGAAGATCTTAAACATATTTTTATTGAGAAATTTAAGAAATTCTTTAACCAACAGGTTGAATGAACTTCTTAAAGAACTGTCATCCTCTACTTTTTTGCTCTAACATTAATGTATTCATACATTCATTATAAGTAAATGTAATGACAATAAGTTTCAAAACATGTCTTTTTCATGAGATTCTGCTCATCGTCATTATTGCCTCCACTCCATAGTCACTATCCTGCTTCTCTGCCAAAACTTTTTTCCATGAACAAAATTAAACCAGGAAAAAAAATGCATAAAAAGAAAGAAAAAAAAACTTTCTAGCTTTTGTATGCATTTAAACTAATTTGAATTTTGTGTGCGGAATAAAAAAAAAAAAAAAAAAAGATTTAATTAACTATTATACATTTAATGAGTGTCATGCATTATGAATTCATAAAAACTATTTTTTTGTGTTTTTGATTTTTTTTGTTCAAAAGTTAAATAATGTTGACATAAAAGATGACAATATAAAGACGACATAGTAAAATTGTTACACATATAAGACTTTCAGTAATTCCCCTCAACAAACTATTTATTTTTCACAGAATGAATTTAATTAAATAACACTATTTTATAAAATTTTTAATGTTATATTTTGTGCCTAAAATAATTAAATATACAGTATGTAATATTAAATGAAAAATGTATATGTAACTTGTTGCTAATGTACAGGATATTTTTCAAAAGAATCAATTAAACAAGATTTTTTGAATTAAATTTTAATTGAATGTTTAGCTAAATGTATTTGAGAGAGGGTTGTGGTGATATATGTATGTATTTGTTTTAAAACATCATAATATTGATATTTTAAATATTACCCAGTTGCCAATATTATTATATAAGACCCATAGTAAATTCTTGACGATATGTTGACTACAGCCCAGACAAATCGTCGACGATTTTTTCAAACAAATGTCTGCTAAATCGTTCACAACGTTGTAAGTGACAATGTCATTGTATTTGATGATTATATAGATGACAACAAACTTCAATGTATCGTCAACGAATACGGTAGCGCTATTTTTGCTATTTAATCGTTGACGACCCTATTAGCAAGAAAATACTTTATTTACTATTGTTATTGTTAACAATTTGTATGATTAATATAGTTTTAAATAATAGCTCTGTTCCAGTACTTGTTAAACTTGCAAGTTTTAGTCAGAATTTACAGGAAAGTGTTCACATATTAAGAATTTATGCATATTTTGTTGTTCTTCTGACAATTTTGACTAGTGTTGGAACAGAGGTAATTGAATAAAAATTTTGAAAGCATTTTTGGGAAGTTTTTAATGTTTGCTATATTTTCAATATTGTATAAAAATAACGATAAAATCAACATTCAAATTTTGAAAAATAGCTTAGGTTAATTAATAGTGAAAGTACAATATATTTAATTAAATATATTTTATTAAATTATTTTATTAGCCTTTTTTGTATTTGGTGAATTGAATTCGCTTATTTGCCGTTTGTGAATCGATGGAAGGAAGACCAACATAATTGACCTATATAAAAATGCATTAATACCACATAAATATTTGTATCAAGCTACAAATGAAAAATTTTATAGAAGTATAAATCCGATTTTAAAACTTCACAGAACTCAGTTCATATCCTCTCTGAATATCACTTTGCCGAAAATTAATCATTTAGGGTTTTCATTACTTATTCTATGTAAATTTATTTATAAAAAGAAATCGTGTGCACAATTTATTTTTTTAAACTTCTTAACACTTGCTGTACATGCCAATTTTAAATTAACACTTTTGAGCGCAATAAAAAATTTACAATTTTAATTTATTTTCTATTCCTTGTTTTTTTTGCACGTTCTATTTTTAAAATTTTCTCCACAAAATGTTTATTTTTCAAAAAGAAAAATTTTTTTTACAATAATTTTGTAACAGATCATAAATATGAAATTGTTACATAACCTGTCCTCAGTAACCCAACAAGCAATATAATACGAAAGTGATTCAAATTCGAATTGCTTAGAAGAAAAATTTTATTGCCGCAATAATCATATTCGTATTGCGAAAGTTTGCCCCATCGGCGAAGATTGTGCATCACAGGCGATACATCTAAGCAATAACAAATCAATACGCCTGTAAGGCAATATTGCTAGATAATCATCTAGGTGAAAAAAAAGAAGATACCGCCAGATAATCTTCTGGAAGATTTAATAAATATATAGAAAAATTATCACAAAATAAATATTGAAATAATATAATAAAGAAATCTTTTACATCTTGTACATCTTAACATCCTAAAGCACGAAAACTGAAACGCTCACTTGAAATATCTATTTGTTGCCAAAAAACAAACAATTTTTTTCATTTTTGAAAAATTTTTCGACTACTGAAAAAATTGTGACTAAAAAAGTATTGTAATAATTTGTTCCAGATGATTTCAACTAGATATCATCAATTTATTGCGGAGGTGATAATCACCTGACTGAAATAATGGCGATATTTTGAGAATAAAAATAATAAAAAAGATTTTAATTTTATGTATTTTTGTTCTTAATTGAATAACTTTCTTTAAACTGATAAAAATTCAATATTAAAAAAAATTTTGCATTGATGACTTTCGTCCAAATAATAAAAAGAAGATATTGCGTAAATTCCTTCCAGGAAGATATCTTCCAAATGTTTATAGGGAACGTTTAAATATCATAGGTTCAGGACATTGTCGCTCATATAGTCGTCAATAGGACTTGAAGTAGGACAATATACATGACATAGTTGCTTAAATTACAAAATTTCTTCCACCGTCGATGACAACTGGGTGTAATGACTGTGTAAATAAAACATTAATTTACAAATTTATTAGAGAAAATGTAGGTATATTGTTTACAAAAATTTAATTGAGAGGACTATAATGTTTATTAAATAAATAGTTTAGGGAAAAAAAATTACTTGGAAGATCTGCTCGGGATCAGGAATTTTAGAATATACTAAACTCGTTTAGAAAATTAGGAGTAATTTTATCATGCTATTCTTATATATATATATATATATATATATATATATATATATATATATATATATATATATATATATATATATATATACATACATACATAATACCATTATTTGGATGTAAGCCCATTTAATGACTTGTATTATAAAAACTTCAAATCCTTTTAATTTATTGCTGCTGTAGCTGTATATTTTTTTATCTATCTATCTATTTCTGCAAAAAGTTTTAACTTAATTAGTTTTATTTACCGTTTAATATTTTTCCACAAATTATAAAAAAGACCTAATCAGCTTTAAAAATAATCAACCACAATTCAAATGAACGACCGCAACTAAAATTTTGTATTGAAATTATTAATGAAAGAGATTTAAATAAAAAATTAAACCAACAAATTTATATGAGTTATAATTTAATTATTAGTATTTATCGTTTTAAGTTGTGAAATAATAATTTAGGGTTCAGTAATCACAGTAAACAACTATTAAGAGAGAAAAGAGATATTAAAATTAAATATAAATTGCAATTTTATAGCAAATTTTTAAATTTCTATTAAAGTATTTGCTAAATTAAAGACATTTGATTTAAATTTAAAAAAAAAATGCTTTAAAATAATTAATGATAAATTTAGCGTTAAGCTGTACATATTGAGTTGATCAAAAAATTTCCGTCTATTTGACTATACGTCATGTAAACTGAATAATTAAAGGTAGTTCGCACTCTGTCGCTTACTGCTTTAGCTGTAAGGATGTGTCCTACTAGAACGTTCTATGGAATGTTTTTATTTTATCTAATATAAAAAATATTAATATTAATACTAATACTAATCCATAACAAATGACGTATTAGAAATTTCTAAAAAATTCATTTAAGATCCCATATAGTTAGGAATATCCCGGGATGGGAAATCCCGGGAAATTTGCCATTTTTCATGTAACGCTATCTCTGGGATATCGTCTGGGAATCCTGGGAATTTTAAAGGCACTTAAATCTATGAAAAGTACTAGAATTTAAAAAAAACTAATTAATTTTGGTAGTTTTTTTTAATAAAATTGGGCTTAAAAACCCAGTTGGAAATTGAATCATAACGACAATTTCATAAATGTGTGTTAAAGCATGGGATGATTTCATGTGATTCTCTTTCCTTAATGACTTTGACAGCACTGTATACTGACAGAAAAATTTTAATTTGTTAATGGTAACGACAACATGCTGAATTTGTCTTGTAAAATTTTTTAAAAAAATATATATGTATATGAAAAAGCGAAGAAACAGTGTAACGAGTAACTCTGACAGATCACAAAGTATTTACATAAAGATTTCTAACTAGGTATGACTTGAAAATTCATCGGATCTATAATGCTAATAAAGTTTAATACTCTTTAATACCGTTTAAACCTACTTTTGAATCACTTGCGACGTAGTGATTCGGTAAAAATGGTTGCCAGCTGGTTTTTTTTGAATTATTATAAGGTACCAGATTAACGTTTTCTTCTTTACTACTGAAATAACTTTACAGAAATGCGTTCACAAAAAATTTAAAATTTATTATTATCATTTTTTTAAATATTTAATTTATCACTATTTACTGAATTTAAATTGAATATAATTAAAACGCTGCGTTGCAATTAATTGATTTTATAAAACAAAATCTATATTTTAATTATTATTTTTTGTGAACTGTTTTGGAACTCACTGTAAGTATTAATCTAAAGGTCTATACACAATTTTTAAAATAATTTTTACAAATTTAATTCTTTAAGAAAATATACATATTTCTTAATTTTTAATCGAGTAGGCTAAGCAAAAGATCACATTTTATTTTCTCCTACATTTAGATATGTTAATGCATAAATTTATATCCTATATGTGTTTCAAATGTTCAACTTAGATTGATTAAGGACAACTCTTTTTTAATCTGGGATCCCGAAAATTCGATTTTTTTCACATATAATTTAATTTTTTTAGTCTCTTTACTTTCTCAACGTTCTAATGAAGAGTAATTTAGACCAAAGGTAAAACTAAAAAAAAAATAATACATTCCTGATGCAAATACAATTTGGAAATGCACTTATGATAAGTTTCTTGCCATTCGATTATAATCTTATGTTAATATGTTGAAAAGCAATAACTTTGCTACAAATTGCAATATCAATTAGTCTAGAACAAAGTACTATTTTTAACAGTTTTTCAAGAACAGAAAATAATCATTATTCTTAAAATTTTAAACAAAAATATAAGATCAAGGATCAAATATCAGATCAAGGATAAAAGTGTTAAATACAGAAATGTAATCCTCACAACACGTTCTATCGTAATCCGGAACGATTTTTATTTTTTCGCTCAACTTTTAATGATTATTTTTGATTTTTATTTGTTTGTGCTCAACTTATGATTAGTATTTTATAAATTTTGTTGAAACAAAATTGAGACTTTTTAACAAAAATCCTTACAAAAAATCAAAACTTTAACTATAAATCAAAATTTTGATTGAAAATCAAAACTTTATAATTTTCTTATAAAAATCAGATTTTTTTCACAAAAAATATGATTCTTTGTTATTGTTATTACCTTTTGCTTTTAGAATTAGCTGTTGAAATTCGGATTAGTATTGTGTATATTCTTAAATATACCATCAGAAATGTCTAAATAAATCGTTTTATTTATATTGTAAAACAATATAAAACATTGCCATTGGCTGCTTACAATTCTTTTTTCTGTTTTTAAAATTTTCAATTTTATATTTTTAAAATGTTTAGAAAGAAATTTTAAATTTCTCAAATTTTTCGTATTTATTTTTTAATTCCTTTTAGTTAAAATTTTCAATGGTAAAATATTTATTTGTTAACAAATTTTAAGTTTAGTTTTTCAAATCTTCATTTCTAAAATTCTTAGTAATAAAATATACATTTTTTTAAATATTTCGTGGTAGCAATATTTTTTGAAATTGTTAACAAATATAATTTGAATATTCAGAAAATTTTAAAATTAAACTTCCGCTATAAAAATTGCATTATTTAAACAATGTAAAATATTTTTACTAAAATTCTATATTAATTAAATTTTAAAATACATTGAAAAAATAAGCATTTTAGTAATTTTATTTTTCATAACTTGAAAATATTTGGGAGTTTTCATATCAAATTACGCATTAAGTAGCATTTTTTTTACTAATTTGGTAGTAGCTTTTAAAAATTTCCATGTAGTAATAAATTCGATTTCACAAAAAAAAAAACTCTAAAAAATAATATTTGTATAATACACTCACATCAAGATGTTGACTTTAATAATTTATCACGACTAGATAGATTAAAATAATAAAAAATAAATAAATAGTTGAGAATGTTTTACTCGGCTTGGCCGAATCTGTTATACCACCCTAACTAAAATTTCATCATATATAGGAAATGGGTCTTAAAGTAGGCAGATTACGCCCATTTTAGCTTTTGAGCTAACATCGGTCTTTAAACTGTTTGTTGTCGTAAATGCTTTTACTTCAGAAATATCGGCGGAAATGCATAAACTGGAGTTATAATGGACGCCTTGTGTTTCTAGTATTTGGTGATAACAGATGAACACAGCTAGATTGACTCAGAATCTTAACAGGGTACAGTATATATATAGATATATATAGATATATATATATATATATATATATATATAGATATATATACAGTACAGAAATTAAGCCTCAGTTAGTAGATTCGTAACGTGTATAAACGTGTCAGCTGATTCAATCTGTTATGTATATATGTTATGTATACATATATAAATATCTATTTGAATAATATTTTTAAATACTCTCACTTAAGTGTCTGCGTTACGAATCTACTAATTGAGTTTTATCTGCAAAAAACAAAATAAAGTCATAAAAATTTCAAAATTCAAACACAAATGTCCTAAAGTCTATAATAGATAAGTTATGATGGAAAACCAATGTACTCGGCGCCCTACGACAAACGGTAATCAGCTGATCTTGTTTTCTTACGTGGTTCATATAAAAAAGTTGAAACAAATTCAAATTTTCCTTTGTAAATTTTGGTAAACAAATGATTGCTATTTAAACAGGTAATAGCTGAAATTTGGCTCTAATATTTGTCATTTATAAGGTTTGTATGGCATTGAAAATGAGCCAAATCGGTTCATAAATAAAAAAGTTATGGAACAAATACTAAAAAAAGGGTGTCCGTGTTAATTCCAGTTTATATTTATCGACCGATATCTTTTACAAAGAGCATGTACATGAACGAAATTGTACCAAAAATGGGCGTGGTGCGCTCACTTTACTGCTCGCCTCCCATATAAGGTTAAACATCAACGATGTAAACTCGGAAACAAAAAATGGGCATGATCCGCCCACTTCCCATATATGGTGAAATTTTAAACAGTTGCGAATGGTGGGTATATAGATTCGGCCAAGCCGAATATAACATTCTCACTTGTTTGCAATATATCTTTTTCGTTTTGATAAATTAAAAAATATTTCAAATTGCTTCTTTATGTTTCATTAAAATAACACAAAAAAAAAAAAAAAAAAACAGCAGCAACAATAACGACGGATGCATAACATAAAAGCAATAACATATTTATGTCAAACCTCAATCATAGTTACTGCCAACAAAATACTAGTATGAACGTATAACAGCAACAATACAAGTAGCAGCAGAAATACAATAACAAAACAGATCAGTATCGAAATCAAACTAGAAAATATTTGATGCTGCTTCTTGTTTAGTTTTTTATTTTTTAATTTTTGTTCTTACCCCAAATCCAATTTTATTGAGTTTTTTTAGAATTTTATTATTGTTGTTGTTGTTGCTGCTGCCGCTTTAGTTGTTGTTCATTTTAATTTCCGCATAACAATGCAAGTTATTAAAATTTTTGTGCAGTTTATACTGTCTTCTTTATATTTTTCCTTTATTTGTTTTGCATATATTTTTTTCTTGTACTTTTTGGTTATTACTATTTTTGGTTTTTATTTTATTGTTGTCGTTATTGTTGTTTACATAGTAATGCCTTTGGGTGATAAAATTCTTTAAAATGAATGAGTTCCTTTTAGACCTTTTATGTATATAAGCTTACACTGGCTGCGAAACAAAAGTGGAATCACGATTGGAGCCGATATCAAAAGAAATGCTGCAGAAACGAAATATTTGTACAAAATTGCTTATTTCTGTGGAATAAAAATTAAACTTTTATAATATTCAACAAATTTCACTGCAAGTGTAAACAGATCACTCTATGAGAAAATATACAATTTAGCATACACAAATATGGTATTTTATTATTGTTTTTGTTTTTAATTCTTTCTTTTTTTCAGAACTTTTTTATTTCTTTTGCAACATTTTGTGTATAAAATGAATGTATTTCACACTTTCATATTGTTGTTCTTTTATTTTTCCTTTTTATTCATACTAGTTCTTATTGTTTTTTTGTAGTTATTTCTGCTTTGTTGTTGTTGTTGTTTTTTTTTTGATATAGTTTAGTAGAACAATTCATCACAACATTCTTGGCATATTACGAGTAGTTAGGCAAGGAGGCACAATGCAGTTGTAAAACATTTTCTGTTCTTGCATCCACTAGAACTATTTGGTCAACAGTGCAAAACCGAATAAACCCAAAAATATGCATTTCTTTATGGGTCAGCGAATATTTTGCTCTCAACAAATTAAATTTAATTAATTTGAATTCTTAGAAAATAGAAATATTCTGAATTTTAAAACAAAAAATAAATGTTGAAGGAAATTAATAAAGAAATAAGCAAAATATATATAAAAGCTTTTTTCAGGAAGATGATAAAAATATTATATTATCAAGCTAGTTATGAGAAAGTGGTTTAAGGGTAACTAAATCAGAAATATTAATTATTAACATATTAGTCTATCAATAACAAAATTTTCTACAAAAAATCAATACAATAATTTCCCATAATAATTTGATGATTCCACCAACTCTTCATGCAAAAGATTACTGTTAACATTTTTTAAACCAAATTTAAAATTTTTTTAACTTTCATCAGGTTTTCTAATTTTTCTTTTTCCCTTTTTTATTTTTCCGATAAAAAATGGTAACGGAAAATTTAGTATTATTTTCCTTAGAAAATTTATCGATAGCATTCGTTTTCTGTAGAAAAATTTATCAACAGTATTAATTTTCTATAGAAAATTTATCAAGAGTAATAATTATCTATAGAAAATTTATCGATAGCATTAATTTTCTATAGAAAATTTATCGATAGCATTAATTTTCTATAGAAAATTTATCGATAGCATTAATTTTCTATAGAAAATTTATCGATAGCATTAATTTTCTATAAAAAATTTATCGATAGCATTAATTTTCTATAGAAAATTTATCGATAGCATTAATTTTCTATAGAAAATTTATCGATAGCATTAATTTTCTATAGAAAATTTATCGAAAGCATTAATTTTCTATAGAAAATTTATCGATAGCATTAATTTTCTATAGAAAATTTATCGATAGCATTAATTTTCTATAGAAAATTTATCAATAGCATTAATTTTCTATAGAAAATTTATCGATAGCATTAATTTTCTATAGAAAATTTATCGATAGCATTAATTTTCTATAGAAAATTTATCGATAGCATTAATTTTCTATAGAAAATTTATCGATAGCATTAATTTTCTATAGAAAATTTATCGATAGCATTAATTTTCTATAGAAAATTTATCGATAGCATTAATTTTCTATAGAAAATTTATCGATAGCATTAATTTTCTATAGAAAATTTATCGATAGCATTAATTTTCTATAGAAAATTTATCGATAGCATTAATTTTCTATAGAAAATTTATCGATAGCATTAATTTTCTATAGAAAATTTATCGATAGCATTAATTTTCTATAGAAAATTTATCGATAGCATTAATTTTCTATAGAAAATTTATCGATAGCATTAATTTTCTATAGAAAATTTATCGATAGCATTAATTTTCAATAGAAAATTTATCGATAGCATTAATTTTCTATAGAAAATTTATCGATAGCATTAATTTTCAATAGAAAATTTATCGATAGCATTAATTTTCTATAGAAAATTTATCGATAGCATTAATTTTCTATAGAAAATTTATCGATAGCATTAATTTTCTATAGAAAATTTATCGATAGCATTAATTTTCTATAGAAAATTTATCGATAGCATTAATTTTCTATAGAAAATTTATCGATAGCATTAATTTTCTATAGAAAATTTATCGATAGCATTAATTTTCTATAGAAAATTTATCGATAGCATTAATTTTCTATAGAAAATTTATCGATAGCATTAATTTTCTATAGAAAATTTATCGATAGCATTAATTTTCTATAGAAAATTTATCGATAGCATTAATTTTCTATAGAAAATTTATCGATAGCATTAATTTTCTATAGAAAATTTATCGATAGCATTAATTTTCTATAGAAAATTTATCGATAGCATTAATTTTCTATAGAAAATCTATCGATAGCATTAATTTTCTATAGAAAATCTATCGATAGCATTAATTTTCTATAGAAAATTTATCGATAGCATTAATTTTCTATAGAAAATTTATCGATAGCATTAATTTTCTATAGAAAATTTATCGATAGCATTAATTTTCTATAGAAAATTTATCGATAGCATTAATTTTCTATAGAAAATTTATCGATAGCATTCATTTTCTATAGAAAATTTATCGATAGCATTCATTTTCTATAGAAAATTTATCGATAGCATTCATTTTCTATAGAAAATTTATCGACAACATTGATTTTCTACAGAAAATTTATCGACAACATTGATTTTCTATAGAAAATTTATCGATAACATTGATTTTCTATAGAAAATTTATCGACAACACTGATTTGCTATAGAAAATTTATCGACAACATTGATTTTCTATAGAAAATTTATCGACAACATTGATTTTCTATAGAAAATTTATCGATAGCATTAATTTTCTATAGAAAATTTATCGATAGCATTAATTTTCTATAGAAAATTTATCGATAGCATTAATTTTCTATAGAAAATTTAGCGATAGCATTAATTTTCTATAGAAAATTTATCGATAGCATTAATTTTCTATACAAAATTTATCGATAGCATTAATTTTCTATAGAAAATTTATCGATAGCATTAATTTTCTATAGAAAATTTATCGATAGCATTAATTTTCTATAGAAAATTTATCGATAGCATTAATTTTCTATAGAAAATTTATCGATAGCATTAATTTTCTATAGAAAATTTATCGATAGCATTAATTTTCTATAGAAAATTTATCGATAGCATTAATTTTCTATAGAAAATTTATCGATAGCATTAATTTTCTATAGAAAATTTATCGATAGCATTAATTTTCTATAGAAAATTTATCGATAGCATTAATTTTCTATAGAAAATTTATCGATAGCATTAATTTTCTATAGAAAATTTATCGATAGCATTAATTTTCTATAGAAAATTTATCGATAGCATTAATTTTCTATAGAAAATTTATCGATAGCATTAATTTTCTATAGAAAATTTATCGATGGCATTAATTTGCTACAGAAAATTTATCGATAGCATTAATTTTATTGATAATATTAATTTTCTGATAACTTAAAATTTCCTTAGGAAATTTATAGATAACATGAATTTTATTTAGAAAAATTTCTGACAACTTTTTTCGATAGAAAATTTAATTTATCAATTCTCTTAATTTTCTATAGAATATATTTCAATGAGTTTTTCGAAAAGATTATTGGCAAAAGACGATTTTATTATTATTATTATTATTATTATTATTATTATTATTGTTATTACTTTTTTTATTTTTATTTTATTTCCAAATATGTAGGAAAAGTTTTCTATTTAATTTTATTTTGAGAAACTTTTGTATATTTTTTTAAGAGTGTGAGGCACATTAGAAGTATATATTGAGTATTTGAGATTGAGTATATTGAGTATTTGAGTATTTTAAAAATAACTTTTAAAGAAATAAATATAATTTTATTTAAGATTTATGCCCGAAGATATTTTAAACATTCTGTTGTCTGAAAGAAAAGTATAAATCTACGTAATGACATTTTTTAAAGTTAAAAATAGCTTCGAAATTGTTGGATACCCACATAATTGTATCGAGTAGTTTATAACAAGTATCTATACATTTAACAACACTATACATTTAACAACACATTGGTTGAACAGCTTATTATTTTAACACGACGATGACATTAGAAACAACTACTTACCTCATGTCATTACTTAAATATCATTACAATAAATAATTACTTTCAAGCAGGTTTTAAAGTCATTATTAGTAAAAACAATGGGAACTAGTTACATTTTAGGTTACAACTAACTTATTGATAATGAAATATCAAGATATAAGTAGAATTTATTTATTTGAACCGTATTTTTTTTTTTAATTTCAATTTCAATAACTTCACAATAATCAAAAATGTATTATTTTTAAAAACTATTTTAGATTTAAAATTAATTCATATGCAAGTTTTGTCTTTTCATATATTTATCCCATCTTCAAATATATAAATTTTAAATATCTGTTCATAAACAAGTAAATATATACCGGGTTATAAGTAACTAGTTCACAGACTACTTCTATGTAATGCAGAAGGTATGTTGTAGTCATTGAAAAGTAGATACATCCGTGACTACATGCCATTACCAAGTTTTTGCTGGGAAGTGCTTAGTTCTTATACGAAGTAAACAATGCATTGCAATGTAAACAAATACTAAACAACAATTTTATCAGCATTGACTAAGTGAAATGAATATAAAATATTTTTATGTCAGTATTGTTTGATAATTGGCTGCATTTTATTTTCATAATATATTTAAAGTGATAACAAAAATATATCAAACTACTCTGAGATTAAAAATACACACCAATTTATACTCAATTAGTACTAATCGGTCGTTTGCAGTAATAGGAGGTTCTTTTGCTCAGATTTGGAACAAAATTATTTAAAATGCATGTTTGTATTTTGGGTGGCGGTATCAATGGTTTCTGCTGTGCCGTAAGAATTTTAGAATATTATAAAAAACAACAAAAACCTATAAAGGTGACCTTAATATCAGATAAATTTACACCTAATACTACGGGAGATGGTTCGGCTGGCTTATGGGGTCCCTATTTGTTGGGCGGTACACCAACTTCCAAAGTACAGTAAGTTGATTTAAATAAAGCAATTTTATTATTTTGAAGGTCTACTTAACAAATTTTAATATTTTAGCAAATGGTCTAAGGGAATGCATGATTTCTTGGAAGAATTATGGCTGTCAGAAGACGCCGGTGAGGCTGGTATTTGTTTAATTCCAGTTGTACGTTTAACAACAGCTGATACGCCTGTTGATGACTTTTGGAAAGATATTGTTTATGGTTGTGAACCAGTATCTGATAAGGCACTGGCTGAGTACAATGTAAATCGCACTAACAAATATACGTGAGTATTGCACGAACAACTACTTGTTAAATAAGATTAAAATTTTATTTCTTTTGGCATGTTTGAGTACTTTAAGCAGTAGTAAAGTATTTAGAAACGATTATTTTAACAGCTAATATGATTTTTTTAATAGTTAATATTTTTGAGATAACATAAAATTTATCTCAGATACTTATGATAAAATCTAAAACAGAATTTCGTTAGATAAAAATATTATTGTTTTCGTTAAAATTATTGACAATAGATTTTTTTATAGAAAAATAATCAATTACAGAAATTTCTATGTGTAGAAAATTATGGATATATACAGAAAATTAATCAATAAATTATATTTTCTCTAGAAAATTAATCGATAAATTAAATAACTTCTGTAGAAAAATGAACCGATATATAATTTTATTTTGTAGACTAATTTAACGGAAACTTAAATTCTATATGAAAATTTAATTTTCTATGAAAAAATTATTCCATAACTTAAAACTTTAATAGAAATTTTTTAAAATTTAAATTTCCTATAGCAATTAAATTAATGACTTAAATTTTCTAAAAATATTTTATCGATAATTTTTTCTTCTATAGAAAATCTATCAATAGCATTCATTTTCCATATAAACTTTATCGATAACATTGCTCTTCTATATAAAATTTATCAACAACATTGATTTCTATAGAAAATTTATCGACAATATTGATTTTCGATAATATCGATTTTATATATAAAATTTATCGGTAACTATCATTTCTTATAGAAAATTTATTAGTAACTGTGATTTTTTATAGAAAATTTATTGATAACTGTGATTTTGTGCAGAGAATTTATCGATAACTGTGATCTTTTAAAGAAAATTTATTGGCAACTGTGATTTTTTATAGAAAATTTATCGAAAAATGCGATTTTTTATTGAAAAGATATCGGTTTTAGATTTTTATATTGAACATTTATCGATCTTTGATTTTTTATTTAAAATTTATTGATAATATTGCTTTGCTATAGAAAATTTATCGTTAACATTATTTTTCCATAGAAACTTTATCGATAACATTGGTTTTCTATAGAAAATTTGTCGATAATATTATTTTTCTATAGAAACCAACATTGACTTTCTATAGAAAATTTATTGACAACCTTGATTTTCTATGGAAAATTTATCGACAACATTGATTTTCTATAGAAAATTTAACGACAACATTGATTTTCTATAGAAAATTTATCGACAACATTGACTTTCTATAGAAAATTTATCGGCAACATTGATTTCCTATACAAAATTTATCGACAACATTGATTTTCTATAGAAAATTTATCGACAACATTGATTTTATATAGAAAATTTATCGACAACACTGATTTTTTGTAGAAAATTTTCTATAGAAAATTTATCGACAACATTGATTTTCTATAGAAAATTTATCGACAACATTGATTTTCTATAGAAAATTTATCGACAACATTGATTTTCTATAGAAAATTTATCGATAACATTGATTTTCTATAGAAAATTTATCGATAACATTGATTTTCTATAGAAAATTTATCGATAACATTGATTTTCTATAGAAAATTTATCGACAACACTGATTTGCTATAGAAAATTTATCGACAACATTGATTTTCTATAGAAAATTTATCGACAACATTGATTTTCTATAGAAAATTTATCGACAACATTGATTTTCTATAGAAAATTTATCGACGACATTGATTTCATATAGAAAATTTATCGACAACATTGATTTTCTATAGAAAATTTATCGGTAACATTGACTTTTTTTAGAAAATTTATCGGTAACATTGCTTTTCTATAGAAAATTTATCGGTAACATTGCTTTTCTATAGAAAATTTATCGGTAACATTGATTTTCTGTAGAAAATTTATCGGTAATATTGATTTTCTATTCCATTCCACATTGATTGATCAATAATATAGATTTTCTGTAGAAATTTTTTCAATATTGTCCAAACTTAAATTTTCTATATAAAATTTATCGGAAACTTTAACTTCCTATACACGATTTATTGGTAACTTCTACAGATAATTTATATTTATCGGTATAGGAAATAAATCGATTTAAAATTTTTTTAAATAAAATTTGTTGATAATATACATTTTTTATATATTTATTGATAATATACATTTTGTATATATTTGTTGATAATATACATATTTTTAGAAATCATGAATTATCTATGCAAAATTTATCGGCAGCTTTAATTTGCTAAGGAAGATTTATCGATACCTAAACTTTCTGTTTAAAATTTATCAATAACTTAAATTTTTTATAGGATATTTATCGATCTTAAATTTTCCATAGAATATTTATTGAAACTTGATACCTTGATTTTTCTTTAAATAATGTTTCGAAAACTAAATTTTTCGATTACTTAAATTATCTGCAGAATTGTGTTTATAATTTGAACTTTATTTAGGAAGTTTATCGATAACTTTTTTATATAATTTTAATAAGGATGTATTTATTTTCTTTAGCTCTGGTCTACATTTTGTTACTTACACCTCTGAACCCCGTTTATTACTCCCCTATTTAATTAAGCGTTTCCGCAAACAAGGTGGTCAAATTATTACCGAAAAAATAGAAAATCTTCAAAAATTCATGGAAACCACCAACTACGATATAGTCATCAATTGCACAGGATTGGGTTCCCAGGAACTATTGGGGGACAATAACATGTTCCCTGTCCGCGGACAAGTTTCAAGAGTAAAAGCACCCTGGTTGTATTATGTGGTGTTGGATGAAAGTGATGTAGGCAACTATATTATACCAAAGTAAGATTTAAAAATATAAATTAATAAAAATACAAAACTAATTTTTTTAATTTTTATTTAGCATGGAGTCTGTTGTATTGGGTGGCACTCACCAGGAAAATGATTTCAATACCAAAGTCTGTCCAGTTGATAAAAAATTCATTATTGATGGTTGTCGTGAAATTGTCCCACCCTTGCATCAAGCCAAGCACTTGTTTGATTGGGTGGGTTTGAGACCGGGAAGAACAAATTTGCGTTTGGAATCTGAGCAAATTATCGGTACATTATTTTTCTTGGTATAAAATCTTTAATATTTTTTTATTAATTTCTTATTTTCTTAATTCTGCAGGCAATAAAATATTAATCCACAATTATGGTCATGGTGGCAGTGGTGTTACTTTAGCTTGGGGTTGTGCTGCTGATGTCATTAAAATATTGGAAAAGACTTTGGAACAAAAACATAAAATTCCTGCTAAATTATGAGAAAATAATGTAAAAATTTCTCAAATTTGTTTAATAAACAATGAAAAACAAATATATCTTAAAAAAAATTGTGTAATGACTGTATACATTATTCAGCATGTTGATAGCAACATTTCATTTTGTGATGTTTATAAGTTTTTATACACATGTTTGATACCTTTTGGGGGTTGCTGTATATAACTTCGTTTTTTCGACTAGTCCTTTGTTAACCTCAAAGTTTCGATAACACTCTTTAGTTTGCCATCGGCTTTTATGGAGAAATGTTGGCTAAGTACAAATAACGGATAGTATTGGTTGCTGTCACTGTAGTGGTTATTTAGGATTGTTTAACGTATTTTCGTTAAATGTCAAGGTTTAAAATACATAATTTGTTTTCAATTAAAACTTTTCAAATTTCTAATTTTAACTAAATAATATCTATTTGTGACATTTTGAAATTTAATGAAAACTTTAAATAACATTTTTTTTAATTCGTATAATTTTTAATGTTTTCCACTTTTTTGCACAAAAACATTATTGTTTCCAATGAAGGCCTATAAATATTAGAAAAAAGAAATAATAATAATAATAATAATAATAATAATAATAATAATAATAATAATAATAATAATAATCATTAAAAAATTTTATTATTTTCATAAACTATTAATATCAAAACAAAATTTATTGCCTGACTCGAACTCGAACCAAAATTTCGTTCGACAAATTATGTTGGAAGCAAAATTTTAAATTAATTTTTTGCTTTCCATATAAATTGTCGAAATGAAATTTCATTCGACATCGTGAAGCAGGCCGTTAATTTAATTTTCAATTTTAGAAAGACCACAAATACAGAAAAAATATTAAGAATAGCTTAAATTCAGTTCACTGCCTGCACTTGAAAAAAGTCGGTCTATAAGCTACAATTTTAATATATTATGTGAAAAAAAAAAATTTATATTTTTTTTATGAAATGGATAAAAATTTCATACCTAGATTCCTTTTATGGGTAAAACATTGAAAAAGTGTGTTGTTGTAATTGTAGTCAATTATGAAGTAGTTTTCAATACTTTGTTCACAAGAATGGACTAAAAAACCTTTCGAGGAAAAAATCTCCTTGGAAAAAATTGTATAATGCTATCTATTCTGGAAAACGCGACGAAGAAGTGAAAATTTCCATTAAAACTAAAAAAAAGTTTAAAAAGTTGTTTTTGTTTACCATAAATTTCTAAAATAGAATAAACGTTAGAATTTTAACGCGTTTCTCTCTTTTAAAAATGGTAAATTCTATTTTAGAAATGTATGGTAAACAAAAACAACTTTTTAAACTTTGTTTTTGTTTTAATGGAAATTTTCGCTTGTTCGACTCATTTCCAATAATAGACAGCAATATTTTGAAAAAAACTCGAAACTTTCTTTTTGGTCCAAATGATATTTTCAATTGCTGGTAGGGAAATGAAGATGATTTTTAAAAAATAACATTTTTTCCGTATCCAGTTCGTCAATACAATCAATTATCGTTTGGGAAAGCTTCTTACATTGAAATCGAAAAAATTTATCGTCGGGGATTTAGTGGAAATCCCAATGTTTTTTTTTTTTTTTTTTTTTTTTTTTTTATAAAAATTAATACGAGATGGCCATTTTCTGTAGAAAATTAATGCTATTTTCTATTGAGAATTTAAGTTTTCGAAAAAACTGCCTATAGAAAAGTTATCGATAATTTTTTTTTCAGAAAATAAATGCTATCGAAAAATTTCTATAGAGAACTAATTAATCGATAAATTTTCCATGGAAAATTATTGCTATCGATAAACTTTACATGGAAAATTAATGTTGATAAGTTTTCTATAGAAAATTAATGCTGTCGATAAATTCTCTATAGAAAATTAGTGCTGCCGATAAATTCTCTATAGAAAATTAGTGCTGCCGATAAATTTTCTATAGAAAATTAGTGCTGCCGATAAATTTTCTATAGAAAATTAGTGCTGCCGATAAATTTTCTATAGAAAATTAATGTTGCCAATAAATTTTCTATAGAAAATTAATGTTGCCAATATATTTTCTATAGAAAATTAATGTTGCCAATATATTTTCTATAGAAAATTAATGTTGCCAATATATTTTCTATAGAAAATTAATGGTATCGATAAATTTTCTATAGAAAATTAATGGTATCGATAAATTTTCTATAGAAAATTAATGGTATCGATAAATTTTCTATAGAAAATTAATGGTATCGATAAATTTTCTATAGAAAATTAATGGTATCGATAAATTTTCTATAGAAAATTAATGGTATCGATAAATTTTCTATAGAAAATTAATGGTATCGATAAATTTTCTATAGAAAATTAATGGTATCGATAAATTTTCTATAGAAAATTAATGGTATCGATAAATTTTCTACAGAAAATTAATGATATCGATAAATTTTCTATAGAAAATTAATGGTATCGATAAATTTTCTATAGAAAATTAATGGTATCGATAAATTTTCTATAGAAAATTAATGGTATCGATAAATTTTCTATAGAAAATTAATGGTATCGATAAATTTTCTATAGAAAATTAATGGTATCGATAAATTTTCTATAGAAAATTAATGGTATCGATAAATTTTCTATAGAAAATTAATGGTATCGATAAATTTTCTATAGAAAATTAATGGTATCGATAAATTTTCTATAGAAAATTAATGGTATCGATAAATTTTCTATAGAAAATTAATGGTATCGATAAATTTTCTATAGAAAATTAATGGTATCGATAAATTTTCTATAGAAAATTAATGGTATCGATAAATTTTCTATAGAAAATTAATGGTATCGATAAATTTTCTATAGAAAATTAATGGTATCGATAAATTTTCTATAGAAAATTAATGGTATCGATAAATTTTCTACAGAAAATTAATTGTATCGTTAAACTTTCTATAGAAAATTAATGGTATCGATAAGCTTTCTATAAAAAGTTAATGGTATCGATAAATTTTCTACAGAAAATTAATTGTATCGTTAAACTTTCTATAGAAAATTAATGGTATCGATAAGCTTTCTATAAAAAGTTAATGGTATCGTTAAATTTTCTATAGAAAATTAATGGTATGGCTAAATTTGCTAAAGGAAAATAATACTATCGATAAATTTTTTACAGAATATTATTCCTATCGATAGATTTTCTGTGGGAAATTAATGTTGTTAAATTTCCAAAGAAAATAAATTTATCGACAAAATATGAGAATAATATTCATCGATAAAATTAAGGTTGTTTTTTAATTTTTGCACTCTGTGTGTCTATTTTACAATTTTTTATTATAATTATTCCCATTTGACTTTACTGAGTTTGGTTGTCTAAAATCTAGTCGGTTATTTTAGGGAATGATAATCATTATTTTAACTGCAACCAAGCGAATCTATTTATCAAAAATCTATTGTTATAATAGGCATTTTGCTTGAGCGATTTTAGCACGTGGTTTTCGCACATGGGTTATGTAAAATGTTTACTGAGATGCTGAAATTTGTCGCCCTTATAGTTTTTTATGGGGCTTCCTTAAATCGCAGGTCCTTGCCAATATGTCACAAATAGTCCATGCTTTCAAATTGAGCTAAATTTAATTAATATTTTTTAGATTTCAATCAAATTCATAAAAAATTAATTTTTCAAGTATAAGCACTTTAAAATGTTTAAAAATCAAAGCTAAAGTTTACCAGACATTGCTCTTTTTTAGTTCGAACGTTATGCATAAGGAATATATGGGAGTAGTTAAAAGTAAACAAGAAGCACTTTTTTCTTCTGTAACATTCAAAAAATTCTCGCATATTTAATTTTTATTTTTTTATTTTCAAAAAGTTTCTAATAAATTTAGCTCTAACGGATACACAGGGAGCATGACATTAGCTGTTTGATTTCTGTTGGAAAATAAACCGATTTTATGCAAACAAGCAATAATGCCATCATCAACATCAACTACAATAAGTAGACTTCTTGACTTTCACAAAAATAAAACAGAAAAAATGTGGTGGAACAGAAACTTTAAGAATAAAAAAATATCATATATAAAAGGGGGAAAATAAGTATGTTTATAGCGCCTATATGTGTGTATAAGTGTGAGTATATATAGTAAAGTATGTGTTTGTTTTCCTTATCAGGAAACTGCAATGACAAATGTGTTTATATTGCCAGGAAGGCACAACACAATGCAGTTTACCACTCTCTATACAACACAACTTGTCTAGAAACTATAAAGTGCTGGCGTAAATGTAATGGAATTTTTTCAAGTGGTAAATATAACGTGTTGCATGTTTTGAATAGTTTTAGTTGTAAATAGTTTTTTACTAACAACATTGTAAAATTGTCTTTAAATTGCGTAAAAAATAAAGTTTTATTTAATTTTTTGTATTCGTTTTAAATAAAATGAATTCCATTTTTTAGTTTTGCGTTTATTGTAAAGACAGTAGGGAAACTTCAAGAAACAAAGAAAAAAAAAAAAAAAAAACATAAAGTATGACAATTTAAACCATTGACTATTAAGCGTCTCGTTACTATTTTATTGTATGTGTGAGTGAGTATAAATATATAAATGTAAGTGTTTTGTATATAAGATACTATATATATCGTGTTATGAATATTTAAAAACATTTGAATCACTTTTATCATATATGTTTGGTCGTATATAAACGAGGTTAGGCTGAAGATGCCTTTATAAAAATAAGTATATTAAAAATTAAGAAGTAAAATATATCTTTGTCTCCAAATTAATTTTATCTTATTTCTAATATTTTCAAAAGATTTAGGAGATATTTAAGGCATTTTCAAAATAACAGCGTTATGAGATTGGTAATTTTAGCTACATCTGTCAGTCTGCCCTTCAGTAAAAAAAGACTCCGAAACAGATGAAATTCACCTAGAATGTTTATCATACTTCTAAGTAGATTTCTAATGAAAACTAACAAAATCAATCAGGTAGAAATAAAACTATAAACAAAATTGTAAGCCAATCTCTACATAGGCATTAATAATAAACTCAATTTATTATTTTCCTTTTAGTCTTACTTTTTTAAAGGAAATTTGACTGAAATTTTACTCAAAAAGTATTAAAAGAATCAGTTAACCCAAAAATTATTTATATTTTATATGACTTTCCTTTCAGTCCTCATATAAGCGCTTGTCATCCAATAAAATAAAGTCATAAAAAAATCCACTTAAATGTGTCTTACATTTATATGAGTGTTTATACATAAGTAAATGTTTATGTGAACGTGTATGTGTATGTCTAAACTTGCACTGTATGAATTCTAAATGCCAAAAAAGCTTTCACTTTTTTGGATATTATTTTTGTTCATATATGAGGATACGTATTTTTTTTATTTTTTTTTCTTTTTTTAAGTTTCAACTTGTATAATAAAATCTTATGTCTGTGCATGTGTACAGAAATATTTATAAGATTTTATAGACTGAAGCAGAGAGTAACATTGAATGAAATAAAATAAATCCTTTTTAAAGAACTTGTTAACTTTTAAAATTCTTTTGCTGTCATTTTTACTTCTTTGATACTTCTTTTTATAACATAAAGACTTAAGATTTAATTTCTGAATCTTTGTTAGTTATCTCTACGCGGAAAAAATGATTACCTCACATTTTTCAATTAATATAGTTGTTTTATTCTACATCAAAATCTAATCTTAAGTAATATTTTTTTCTCAATTAAATTTTTAATTAATTCAATAATCTACTTGATTGATTTAATAAATTTTTTAATTGAAAAAAAATTGCGGTTTTTCATTTTTTTACAGTTGTTGGTAATGGATATAATGATTTTGGTGAGAGGTGCAAATTTAAACAAATTTTCATTGAATGTATTTTTTTTTGATTGGTGTCTTTTTTCTGTGTACTATAAGCAATATTTTGATTTAAGGGAAAATATTATATATTTTTCTGTTTTATTTCGAAAAATATGGAGTATTAAAAAATTGCTTGAAAAGGGTAACTTGTAGTCACCTAAATCGTTATTATAATACATATGCATTTTTTACTTTTTCTTTCTTTATTATTATTTAGAAGAAAAAGTAAAAAGGAATTTTTGTCATATTTTATATTGAAATATTCGAGAAAATATTTTTGTTACTTTTTTATGTATTTTTTATATAAATACACAAATACATATACTAATTTTGTGTATGATAATAATATTTGAAGTAAACAAAGTTAAAATTTTTTACATTAAGTGCATTTGAACTTTATATATTTGTATTTATTTTTATTATTTTTATTTTAAAAGTAAACATACATACACGTAGATAAAAGACATTGCTACAGCATTATCTCTATAATAATATTATGTTCTCATTGTTAATTTTCTTAAATTTTAATAAATTCATGTTCACGACAACAATGTTTTTGTTTAAAGTTTGTCATTTAATGTTTACACTCAATAAAAATTTTAATATGGTTGACTGCAAAAATTATATGTTTTTAAATTACTTATATAATCATTAAATATTTGCAGTAATTTTCCATGTTCTTAAACCATACTCTGTTTTCAAACCATATTGACATTATTATTCTCATGACAATAAAATATTTCGGATCAATATAATACTTATATATTTCAAAAACTTAGTGGCAAAATTCATAACTGGTTTGTTTTTAAATATATTTTATTTTTAGTGTTTGCATTCCAACTTTATTGTAATTCTCATTTAATTTATAAATGAATAAATATAAATAGACAAGGTTCGGTTATACTTGGTGTGATTCAAGCAATATAAAATATTGATTAACTACCATTAAAGGGTTTGGGTAAAAGAACATACCACATATGGTGGTAAAAAATGAATATTATTAATGAACAAATAATATGCAAATATGTTTTTTGCTCTTTCTTCTCTACTGTTTTCAATAAAAAATTTATAAAAATAATTTTTTATTAACACCCTTTATGATGGAATAATAATATGACAAAATGAAATTATAGTAGGATAAGATTGGATGACTATATGATAACATGGTATAATAATATAATGAAATGGAATAATATGATAATATTATGTAATAAGATAGAATAATATAATAACATAATAATGTAATAAGATAGAATAATATAATAACATCAAATCATAGTATGATAGAATTGGATAATGGTGTAGTAATATTGTTCAATTATATGTAAAACTAGAATCATAACATGAAAATACAAACTATAGAATCGGAAACAACATGACAAAATGGAATCGTAATAATTATTACTTATAATCATTTCTATTTTTGGTCGTGATCATGTGTTCCAATCATAATATGTTGCTATTAGATTATGGTCACTACAACAACATTTTTTCTTGCGTGAATAAAAGTAGTTAAATAAATTGAAGTATTTAAATTCTTAAATTAATATTATATAATAAAAATAGGTTTAATGCTAAATTAAAAGAAATTAAATATAAATTTTCAATTTATTTTATATTTTTTTAAAGAATACCTCGAAAAATTAATTTATCCCTTTCGCTATATTACATTCATGTGGATACTTGACAATTTTGTCAAGTATGTTAAACTCCGCTCGATCATTATTGCTTCAGTGCCTTTTTGCCTTTAAAATGAATACTGATTATCATATATGGAGACAAGATGAACGAAATTTAAAAATATGACATGTTCCGACCCACAATATAAAAACTTATTGTGTAAGGGTTAATGAACAAAATTAAAATTCTGTCTTATTTTAAGTTTTTTGCTGAGTTTTGTGAATTCTACGAGATTTAGTATTTATTATCGATCTAATCACATATGTATTCGAAGGACTACTTGGCAGTTTATAAAAAAGCTATTTAATTTTGTGGTTGATGTTTAAAACAAATATAGCAATGCATATATGTACATGGAGAAAAAGTTTCGTGTTAGCAACTGAATTTGTTGCCAAACTAATTTTGTTGGTCCCACGTACTATCATTCAAATTAGTTGCAATATCTGAATATTTCATTCGACAACACTTTAATATTACTTTAAGGGAAATGAAAATGTCACTGGAAGTAATTGAATTGAAAGCTTCTAATTCAATACTAATTCGATTACCAAAAATGAAACAGAATTTTATTTACTTAGTTGTCAACAGTTTATTACGTTATTTTAATTTTTTGTTTTTATATTAATTTTTCATTTATTGATAACAACATCTTAGATCTTACTTAGCCCATGGAAGTTTCAATTTGGCAAAATAACAGGTTTGCATGCAGATACTATTAAAACGGTCTAGGAAATTCAAAGTTCATTAATTCCGCATCCAGTCCAAATTGGATATATGATTGATTAGAGTTTGATAAGTTACAAATTAATTCACAATAGCAGATACCTACTCATAACGGTTGCATTAAATTCAATAAGATAGCTCGGCATTTTTGGCGTTTCTACCCAAATATGCGACTCCCTGGAGACATTACCACATTTGAATGTGTCTAAATGCTAGTGTTTCGAAAATAAAAATATATAATAATCAGAAAATTCGGGAGATCTATCTAATAAGAACATGCCGAATTCAGTAGCTCTAACTACTCTTCTAAGTTCTCCAGTTCTTTTTTTCGATTTCAAGTTACCTGACGTTGATAGGTTATTATACAAAGACACTAGGGAGTTCATAAAAAAAACATAATTTAATGCATCGATTTTGAACCTGTATTTTTTAATTTATTTTTTATTTAATTTACATGAACTTGAATTATATTATTTTTTATTTGTTTTGTTAAATAATGAACCAAAATAAAATAAAAAAAATAATAATAATTTCTGACGATTCTGCCCCACCCATTTGGCGAATGTTCACCTTGGGTGGGGTAATGTAATGCTGTTTTGATCATTTCAGAAATTCATAAAAAAACAACAAACAGATGATATAGTTAGGACTAAAAGGATTTAAACTAAAACCAAAATATCAAAGCCTTTATAAAAAAATGAAGTATTTTTTACCACTATGAGGAGAGAGCTATTTAAATAAAGTGACTGTAGTCCTCCTGTTATTCTTCTAATTCCTCTATACTAGTCGACCTTTGCAAGAAAGAGCTATACAGGGAAAATAAATTAAAAACTGACTTTACCAAGTATCAGGGCCTTTTATTATCATTATTATTTTAAAATATTTTTTTCAAAAGTTCATTGACATATACAACTTGTTATTTAATTAAAAAGCAATTTATTTAAACTGCGCTTAGTTTATGTTTTATTTCTTAATTAAGTTTTCATTTTTTTATTTTTTGGCTTATTAAATCAACATTTTTTTGTAAATATATTTGTGTGTAAAAATAAATTCCTTTTTTATTAAAAAAAAAAAAAAGAAAATCACAACATTTTCATGACCGTACTTAAAATATTCACAAGTACATATTTTGTCAGAAAACAAAATAAATTTAAACAAATATTTGTCTTTCTACGACTAAAAAAAATAAAATATTTTTTTGGTTTAATCACACAAGTGCATACATGTGCATATTTGGATAGCAATTTTAATTTTTTTAGGTGACATACAAAAAATGAAATATAAATAAAATTAAGAGAAAGCATTTTTGTATTTTATGAAAAAAAAAAAAATGATAATAATAAAAAAGTTATATTAATAAATATTTTGAATATTTGAAAAGAAATTAATAAAAAAAATCATGTCTGTGTGGTAATATACATAAATTAAAAGCATATTTGTAGTTACATATTGAAAAAACACTTACCGAAAATACTAATATTTAATACGAAACTGTAAAAAGTAGAGAAAGCTATATTTTTTAATTTCTTTTAATTTAATTTAAAATACTTTCTTGAAAGTTACACTAAAGTTTTAGTTTTATCTTTAATTTAAAATCTTTTGTTGTATTTAAAATTACACATACATACACATATTTTCTTTAGTTCTAATCTTGATTAAGGCTGTTTTGTGTTAAACGAGAATTCCTTCGACTTTTTTTTTCCTATGTGATGAGTATATGTTCGAGTTGCTGAACAATTGCTAAAAACCACAGTGTGAGAATAAACTCGACCGCAACATTTTGTAAAATAATACTAAAAACCGAAAAACTATTTCAAATATTTGCCAAGTTAAAAGATACAAGAATGAAAAAAAAAAAATACTTAGAACGAGAAATGAAAATAAAGGTATACAGGCGTTAAGGGAAAAAACAAGAAACTAACTGTTATAGACGGACTATGACATAAAGAGTTAAAATGGAATGTTTGAATTTTAAAAACGAATTCAAAAACCCCTATATTTGTTGATTTAATTATCTCTGTTGCTTCAAAATATAGACTATATTAGGGTCCTCTAGTTACTGCTTGAGAAAGTATTTAGCTTTCGTGAAAATTTCTTACTGCATAACAATGGTTAAACATGTCCCTAATGTGGCGACTGATTGAAATTTTAAAAGCAAGTTTTTATATAATTTATTTTGCGAATCTAGTATAACTGTCTATTGGATACAATTTCATTGCATATTTCATCATTTAAATCTTTAAAATGTATAACTTTTTGAAGATTAAAAATATTTTTCTTACAAATTATAAACAGAGTCATTCCATTTGAAATCTACACGAAAAATTTAGACTTTACCTCTCCGAATTTAATGATATTCGGTGCAATCATTATACTTATCAAAACTATAACTGATGCAAAATTAAAAAAATTTTATCAAATGGAATATATAGCGATTTGACAATGTAAAATAGCTAAAAAATATACAAAGTTGTATACACAAAATTACAAATATCTTTCAAAGTATTTATGGTAAAAGATTTATTGAGGTATCAAAATTACCTATAATATGACGTACAACATGACAATATAAATCTACAATATACAATATAAATCTATTCCATATACTCAAATATTTGGTGTTCCCCAGGGTAGTGTTTTGTTTTGTATTTTTATTAATGATATATTTGTATGCTTTCGATATTCTAATTTTCTATTATATGCTGATGATTTAAAGATATTCACTAAAATTAGTTGCATAAGTGATGCTAATAAATTACAATGTGACTTAGATAATTTAAATATTTGGTGTGCCAATAATCACCTAAAATTCAATTTCAATAAATGCTTTCATGTTTCGTATTCACGCTCACATATTCCTTTAAGTATAATATATAAAATAGGTACTGATAGTATTGGTAAAATGAATGAAATTAAGGATTTGGGTATCGTATTTGATTCCAAATTGAGTTTTAAATCCCACTTAGATTACTTATTACCAAAAGTTTTCTCAACATTAGCATTTTTAAAAAGAAATTCATCTGAATTTTCGGATCCATATACACTGAAATTGTTATATTCTATGTTTGTGAGATCTAAACTTGAGTATGGTGCCATTATTTGGAGTCCACATTGTAGTACTCATATTGCACGAATTGAAAAGATTCAAAAACGTTTTATTCGTTATTCTTTACCGTATTTAGAATACATTTATCCCCTACCTTCTTATGAATCCCGCTGTTTACATTTGGGAATGATTTCATTAGAAAAAAGACGCAAAATTCAGTCAATGTTATTTATATATGATTTAATAAATTCAAATATCGATTCAATAGAATTATTGAATAAAATACCATTCTATGTGCCTTATAGATTGTCTCTTCGACATAGGAACATATTTTATGTTGGTTTATATCATAGAAATTATGTATTAAATAGTCCAATAATACGATCATTAAATTATTTGAATTCTCTAAATAATGCTCATATGTTGGAATTTACAGCATCAAAAACTGATTTTAAAAACTTTGTATTGCAAAACATGAAATAATATTGTAAATTATTACAAAGTAATATGTTTATATTATTCATTAGTCTGTAAGGAATATTGTTCTATAGACTTAAATAAATAAATAAATAAACATGACATTGTCCTTAACATTAAAATGGTCCATATCTCACATGTTAATGGTAAAAATGTTGTATTCTGGGACTCGCAATAGTTTATGAATTATTACAAAATATTTCATAATAAATATGAAATATTTATTTCATGAACAAATCACACAAATTCGTAGTTTTAGTATGATTTCAGCAATATTTCGCGATTTACACTACTTCTAAAATAATATAAATTGTCTTTATAAAAATACGAATATCTTCCAATATACGTTGCAACAGTCATTGAGGTCTATAGTTAAATAAATTCGTGAATTAAATTTCGCGGTCGCGTATCTCAAAGAATGGTATTTTTAAATTCGTAGAAAAATATAAATCTAGACGATGAATTCTTTCTGTATACTCTTAAGTATCGTACTGGAACTCTCAATAGTTTCTGAGTTACTGAAGAAAGTCACTTCGTATAAGTGAACAAATTTATGCTTACAATTTCTTTAAAAGTTATTATTTTTTGGTTTTATACTTCGTTTTATTTTTTGTAATAACTTAGAAGCCATTATGCATTCGAGAACGATGCTTACAAAGAATATTTAGAACGGATTTATTGGATAAATTTAAGTATAAATTAAAAGGAAGTTTTATTACCTTTAACTATAGACCTCAATGAACGTTGTAACATATATATTTTGGAAGATATTCGTATTTTTATGAAGACAATTTATCTTATTTGAGAAGTATTGTAAAACGCGAACCAATCAAAACTACCGATTTGTGCTGCCAGTGTTAATGAAAATATTAATATTTTTGTAAAATTTCATTAAATTCGATGATTTTTTGAAGCAATTGGAGACTTTTCTGTTTGAAATTAAAATAAATATTTTGTATTTATTTGATTTTTAATTCATAAACTTTTTCGGGTTCCGGAATGCTACTTACCAGGGCTATAGTAGATATTTTTTAAAAAGATAATTTTTTCAGATATCACGAGATATGGATCATTTTAATGTTGAGAAAAAGTCATGTTGTAAATCATATTAAATATAATTTTGATAACTTTAATACGAGTCCTTAATGAATCCTGTATCGTAATTTCTTTGAAAGATATGTTTAATTTTCTGTGGACAGCTTTGCATATTTTTTTGGTTATTTTACATTTTCAAATCGCTCTATATTTTATATCAGTATCAGTCTTTGTTTTGACGTATATAATGATTTAACCAAATATCGTCAAATTCGAAAGAGGTGAGTAGACCAGCTGATTGGTTTTAAATGGAATGACTAAAATTTACAGTTTTTTAAGAAAACTTTGTTTAGATTTGAAATTTTTTAAAAAAGTACTTGCTAAAGCTGTCAAAATGAGTTTTCGAATACGAGAAGATCGTTATCTTTCTGAAACATTTCATTAAAAATAATATTAAAAAGAAGTATAATTATAATATATTCTTTTGTGCACTTTATAAATCATATTAACAATTTAACTATTTTCATAAAATATGCTTTGTTGTTTACATTTTTGAGCGGAGAGTAACTAGTTTAATGTTAAATCAATGTATATTTTGTATATGTAAAATAAATAATAATAATAATCTCGCTTGAAATTTTTTTCTAATCCGATGAACTTTTTTGAAATCTTGTTCAAAATGTCACAAGGGTGCAACTGTTAAACAAATTTTCTTACTATTTTTTATATTCTTAAAGACTTCTTTTCTGAAATATGTGAAGAAATTATTATTATTTTTGTTATTAAACTATATTTTAAGAAACGAGTGAAAGCACCAGATCACTTTTTTGTAAAAACAAAAACAACAATTCTTCGTACTCAATTTTCAGTTTTGATTTTGATAATTTTTCAGTGCTAGAAGAATTGGTATATTTAAAAAAATTTTCAGCACTTCATTTTGGAACGAATTAGAAACCTTAGGAAATCTTAGAATATTTTTAAAAAATATTTCACTCTTATATTACGGAAATTATGTGAGAAAAACCAACAAAAGTTCGAGGCAAAAATAAAAATTTCCTTTTAGTAATAAGAGATATCATAAGTGAGTAAATTTTTTTCTTTACAAAATTTATGTAATCGATTTAATTTGCATAAGTTACGATTTTTTTTAAACTTTTTCATACTCGAGGTGCTCAATTTTGCTGACCTGTACCTTATCTCGTATTATTACAGGGTGACTACTTGATGATTTTTCTGAGAGCTAAAGTCCCTCTTTATAACTCTCCCATATATTTCAATTCGATCTGTAGTTTAGGATAGTTTAGGAGATACGTATTTATTATCAAAAAACAAAAAAAAAAAAAAAAAATTGTAGGAAGACCACTCATACGATTCATATTTATGAGCCGAAAAATAATGCAAAAATTTTAAAATTCATCTTCAGTTCGCTACAAGCGGTTGAATATCACATTTTGCAAAAAAACTTACCAGTTTTCTTCAAAAAAAAAAAAAAAAAAATTATTGCAAGGAAGGAACTTTTGTTTTGGTAACGGTAGCAAGTTTGTTCACAAAAATGTACTAAAACCCTTATGAAGAGCAGGAATTCCATGGAGTTACATATTCTATAAATATCCTTAATAAATTAAATATATTTTCTTTTAGCTTATTGTTATCTTATTTTTATTTATTTATTTTATTGAAAAATCAATAAAAATATAATAATAATAACTAGTGTTAATAAAATTATTATGGGGGAAAATTTAAAAATATTTTTTCCATATCAAGCTCAAAATGAATAATTTTTTGAAAGCCATTTCGAGAAAAAATATAAACTTTTTATGTAATTTGTATAAACGTCCTCTAATCATATTTTAAAAATGGTTTTAATAAAGATTATTAAAGCAGTTTTTAAATCTTTATGATTTTTGGTACAAGTCAATCCCTTCAGCGATTTTTGATGAGCTCATGCTATATTCATTATAATTAATTTTAAACACTGAATATTTTGGGATCTTTTAAATTTTTTGTACATCAAAAGTCCAGTCCCATGATATAAAAAAAAATTATCTAAAAAATTTCAAAACATGCTATAATATGGTTAAATATACCCTAAAAATAACAAAATGTTTTATAAATATGCTATAAATCTTTACATGCAGAAATAATATATTAAGCGTTAAATATGCAAAAATATTAACTTATAAATCGATGCTAAAATGCTTTATTTATTCTAAAATGGATAAATATTTTATGGATTACTTCATTCAACGTACAGGAAACAACATGCAATTGCATATTTGTGGTTTCCCTGATAATATTTTTATGCGAATAACATTAAATTTATTCATGTAAGCGTATGAGTGAATATTTTAAAACTTTTTACAATATAGGTAGAATGATGACCATCCTTTAGAATTTGTGGTTTCAAATTATGGAAAATATAATATTTTAAAATTTCGAAACAATGATTTTAAGTACTATTTTTTCTTCATTATTTTAATACATAACAGCAGACCAAAATTAAAAAAAAAAAAAATCTAGCATTACAAATTTCTTTTGAGAACTCCTATTACCGACAGTAGCGGCAACTGCAGAAATTAGTAAATTCAAAAAAAAAAAAAAAAAAAAAAAAAAAAAATACACTTTACTCAAGGAACCTTTTTTACAATCTAAATGAATTAATGTCTACCTTTGTTCCTATTTCAAACTGCGGCGTCTTGTAGTGGTTTAACACAAATATTTTCCTTGAAACGTGTTTTTATTTTTAAAGCGGAAAAATGTCTAAAACTCTAAAAAAAAAGAAAAAAATAAATAAACAAATAATTGTATTTTCAAGATCATATTTTAACAGAAACAAAAACTCAAATATTTTTACCTTTATATAAATTTAACCTTCGCCTTTAAAATTAAAGAAAATTTTGTTTTTTGGTTAGTAAATAACAAAACATTCTGTCTTTTTTTTCAGATACACAATGGAATTGAAAATGTTCTCCATTTTGCTAGTTAATGTTTTATTTTGCTTGAAAAGTACAAAACGAGTAGATTTTCTTAAAATAGTAAAAAAAAAATTGTGTGTGTGCGAAAAGTGCTTTTGTTGTTGTTTTTTTATTATTATTCTGCTGTTGTTGGTTTGCTTTAAACTGTTGGAGTTGCTACTGTTAGCATGAAATTGTTTAACAACTGCGGATAATTTCAGGAATTTTTAGTGTAAGTATTACCTTTTTATTATTTTTTATTGTTACTACTGCTACTACTGTTGTTGTTGTTACTTTTGTATTCACATTTTATTTAAACAAGATTTTAGTTGAGAGTTGTGTTTGCGTACAATAAAACTCATGCAAAAGTATATTTAAGTATTTTTTTCTCATAGATTTTAAAGCAATTTTCTGTATTCTTTCGTTTGTTTTTTGCTGGTGAAACGAATTAATAAAATAATGTGAATAAGAGAAAGAAAAACTTAAAATTTTGTGAAATTTAAACAAGTAAATTAAAAGAATTTAAATTTCCTGGGATTCTTTATTTATAAGAAAATTTACTAATTTTTTTTAATAACACACACAGAGAAAAAAATTCATATATTTTAAAATTTTTCCATAAATATTATGAATCGAAAATGACTTCTTTTTCCCAAACTTTTGTCATAAAAAAATAAAATTTTATTCATTAAATTGTTATTAAATTGTTCATAATAAAATTTTTAGGAATTTTGCAAAGTTTTGTTCAATCTATGATTTAGTTTTATTAGATTTGATTGCAAATTGTAAATGAAAATAATTATACATGAAAATATTGAGAACAAATGACGTAAAATGGCAAAATTCCAAGCAAAATCTGTAAAAAAAATTATGTTTAGAAATTTGCATAATTTCGTTCGCATTTTGCAGCACATCACTTTGATAAAAAGCGCTTCTGTACTGGTTCCATAATATAGCAAAAAAAATCATTAAAAAACTAAAATTTTCCGAAGAATATTTCAAACATTTTTTTATAAATTGAAAATATAAATTAAAATTTAAAAAATTTATTTTAAGTCTTCTTGACTTTTGATTCATCTCAAAAAATGTAAAAAAGTGTTAATATTTAAGACATTATTCTTAAATTTTATGAACTTAAATCAATGAAAGTAATTTCTTATATTTATGCATAAACTTTTTTCTGTACACATTTTCTTTAATAAATTGTTTAGCAAATTAAAACCCTATTAGGGTTTTTAATTTCACGGACTTCTTCTGTTCCTGGGAAATGAGAAATAAATTTTGGTACTTCTGGTAATTCCCTTGAATTTTAATAAAATAATTGAAACTAAAAGGAGTAAAACTAAATATTACATATTAATATTGGTCCCTGGGCATATTTTACTACTACTTTTTGGTAATTTATTAACAGGTTTAAGATTTTCACAGATTATTATTTTCTAACTGCCTGTTTTAAAATAATACGAGCATAAAAACGACTCGTCTAGCTTACATTTAAAACAAAAAAAAAAAAAAAAAATTAAAATTAGCTTTTGTTTTAAATATAGGGTCATTGCGCTCGTGTTATAAAAACAGGCAGTAAGTTCCTCTTAATTATGAAATAAATTTTTAAAATTTTTTACAGCCTGTCCCACGCCATAACAAAATTTGAAATTTATTTGTCGCTTTCCATATAAGTTGTCGAAGAGATTTTTTCATTTGACATCGTGGGACAGGCAGTTAAATTTATCTAAAAAATATAGCGTTAATAAAAGTGTCTCTTAAAATGTTTTTTATTTCGTCTGCTTGGAATACAAAGCAGTTCAATGGCTTGAAAAAACAAACATTGTAATCTATTGATTATATAACATATCAAGATCAGTTTAAAATTTAGAAAATATCCAATGTTACAATAATTATCTTCTTAAAGTGAAAACAAACTTTAAAAAATAATCTAAAATATTTCTACCAGTTCGTAAATTCTAAGCGTCGAGTCTCTGGTTCATGATGAAATATGGAGATAAATAATCCTCAAACGATGTAATTATTTGCGATTTTTGCATGGATTTAGAAAAGGATGTTCCACTAATACTAACATTTTGGAGTTTACAACAGATAGACACAATGTATATAGATTTCAGTAAAGTTTTCGATAAAGTAAATCAAGATCTTCTATTGTTCAAATTGGTTAAATTCGGATTTTCCTCTGTTTTCCCCAAATGGATTTCTACACATCTTAAAATATATACCAATGTGTATTATTTAGAGAATGTACATCGAAAACCATTGCTCTTTTATCCGATGTTCCGCAAGGTAGTCATCTCGGTCTCTTATTATTCCTAATATTTATAAATGATTTACCAGCTCGAATTCTAGAATATTATTGGTTGTTGATGATGTAAAGCTGTTCCATAGTTTTAACTATTCTTAACGATGTTTCTTACTCCAATCAGATCTTGACAATTTTTATGATTGATTTTAAGAATTTAAGATAGTGTAGACAGATGATGTTCTACGGGAGGAGCCCAAAACTCTTTAGGTACGGTGAATATCATGATCTAGTCTAAGAATTTCTTGATTTGAGTATGTTGCTTGATTGTAAACTGTCCTTTAAGTCAAAAAATTCTAGGTTTCTTCAAGCGCTGAGGAAGAGATTTTAATGTTCCTTACGTTTCCAAGCAATTATTCACATCTCTCGTAAGACTAATCCTGCAATATGCTTCCGTGCTCTGGGATTATAAAATTGAATCGGTACAAAAAAATTTTTCTTATTTTGTCTTCGTAATCTTGCATCATATTAATGTCGATTATTGCTTATTGATCTTCCTACTCTTAAAAGTAGGAGAAAATATATGAATATTTAATTTGTAATTAATTTAGTAAACGGTTCAATTAATTCCGAGTTCCTGCTTCGTAAGATCGAATTCGCAATACCAAATTGTCCAACTAGAAATTATACTCCTTTAAAAATCAAATGTTTTCGAACCAATTATGTCATCCCATGTAAATGCAATCAATTCAACAGTTTTTATCCATATATTGATTTCTCAATAAATCTAATCCGCATCAAGAGGAATATTTTTAACTTAATTAAATAATAAGACTTAATTATTGAATGATTATGAAAAACGTTTTATTGTAAGTAATTTTTAGAATAATATGTATGTTTACCTGTAAGAAATTGTAATTTCATTGGCTATTAAATAAATAAAATAAAAAAAAATATAAATAAAAATGCCAATTTAATTTTACTAATAAAAGTTAGAAAATTTTTATAAAAACTAAATTGAATATCTAGAATAAAGTTTATTTTAATATTTAGTTTCAAAACAATTTGGCTTAAAATAATTTTCTTCGAGATTAGGCTATTTTGAAGTCTTTTTGAGAGGAAATCAGACACAGTTTTACCACGGTTGGTCTCTAGGTTTATCTTTATAACAATTTTTTCACGTGTGGTAATGATTGTTGTAGTCTGATATACATTTGAAAATAAATATTAAAAGGTAAAATTTTCAAAAGCATATTTTCTTAAGTTTTTGTGTCGTATCATTTAAATAAAAAATATTAAATAATAAAATATGGATCAGTTTTTCTCCTTACAAAATAAGCACTGAAAAAGGGATGAAAATATATGATGATTTTAACATTGTGTTATCATTGGAAGGAATTGCTTAGTGCTCAAAAGGATCTACAGAAATTCTTTTTTTAATCCATGGTTATCATTGTTATGTTGTTCTTCTTTTATGCTTCTTGTTCATCTCTTTTGAAGTACTTCTCTTAAAACTACATTTTCTAATAAAAATATGGCTTAAGCCATACCTTTCAATTTGTGAAAATTTTATTTTCTTAGAAATTATTAACCTTTTTTCCTGCTAAATATATATTTATTTTCACTTTTTGAAAGTAATTTTTATTAACTTCCAAAAAAGTTCAAAATATGCACTTATTTCTACTTTTGATGAAAATGTTCTCCTTTGGAAGCATTTGCTCGTCTTTTTGCTGGGTAGATTTACTACATATGGTCTCTAGTTTCATGCATATACCGATTTTTTCATGTGTGAAAATGACTGTCACACGGTGTATTTAAGATATTTTTTTGGAAACTTGAAAAAAGCATTAATATATTGTTCTAGACTTAAAAGTGTCTTTAAATTTACTATAAATATATTATAGAATTATGAAAAAGGTAGTTTTATTTCTGCTTTGAAGCTAAACTTTTGTGGTTTCTATATTTAGAGGCTTATCTATTGAAAGTTCTAACAAGGAAACTGAATACAGAATAGTATTTTGAAGTTTTTAAAATCAATTAAAAGTGAAAAAATAAAATTTTAATTTTCTATAAAAAATTCCCGGAATATTAAAAAAAAAATATATATTTTTCTGGAATTCCCTAGAAATTTTGCCCACGTAGAAACCCTAACCCTTACTTAAAGCTTAAAGAAAACACAATGTATTCTTGCAAAAATTAACAATATTTTAGTTTCTTTTTTAAATTCTTTAAGAAAAAATTCTTCACATAGTGTTAAAAATAAAAAAAAAAAAAAAAAAAAAAAAATACAAAATTTTATACATTTTCCGCAACAATAAAGATTCACTATGGCCAACCAGTTATTCACTCAGCAAAACCAACAATCAAACAATGAGCTTTTTAGGAAATTTTGGTAGAAGAGAAAAAAAAAAATTGTATTTTTTTACAGTCACTACTTACTGTCAAATTTTATAAGCAAGACATTTTCATGGTTGTTTTATCACGTCGTCGATGTTCATTCAAAATTTAACACCTATTACGCTCTACGCTTACAACACTCACAATCACATACAGTTTCTTTGGTCACCTGTAAAATTGTGATAAAATTAAATAAAAAAAGAAAACGTCTTTTATTAAATTTTACCTCCTTGGAAAGTAAAAAGAAGTGTTGATGTTTTTGTTGAGTTTTTTCTTGTACTTTTTTTTTGTGTTTCGTTTTGAATGAAGTAATGAATTGGTTGGGAAAATAAAGATTTTTTATTAACAAGCTTTATATGACAAGAACGATTTGTAAAGGATTATTTTTTAAACTTTTTCCCTAAGCTTGAAATTTCGCTAAAGATAAATATATATTTGAAACATAGGGGCATGCTTCATTGTGGGAAATGGTAGAGTACGAAGTGATCATGAATATATATATATATTTTTTTAATTTTTGAAATTTTATAAAATTTAAATTTTGAAGTAAAACTTAGATATCGTGGTATATTGTATGAAAATATTGTAAAATTCCAACCAGTTCAACTATTATAAAATATAGACGAAATGCCATTTGCCATAATTTTTTTTTAACAATTTTCAAGAACATTATTTTCGCATCTACATATATGTAGATTCTATTTTCTGTCTTGAGCTTAAAAAGTAATGTAACCGAATTTTTTATTTCTTCATAGGCTACAGTTAAATATTTTGGATGGGTTTTTTGTACCCTTCACCAAAGATTTAAAGGGTATATATAAGTTTGTCATTCCATTTGTAATTTCTACAATATTCTTCTAAATCCCAAAGAATATATATTTTCTGGATCCTTATTGGTAGGGAAGTCGATGTAATGATGTCTGTCTGTTCGTCTGTCTTTTGATATCAGCTTTTAGAAAGCCCAAGTTATCGGACATATATGTTTTATACATAAAATTTAGGAAATATTTTTTAGAATAATGCTAATCAAAATCAGCAAAATCGGTCCATTAAAAAAAAAAACCGAAAAGGCTTCTAAAAATATATTTTTTTTTCGACTTTTCTAATCCCCCATATAAGGTAGCCACTTTGTTTTGGCACAGAAAATTCGGAAGCTTTTTTGAATTCGGAATCTATTTTTTTTTTTGTGAACCTTTTTTTTGAAATGAACACAATCTGTTCATTGGTAATTGAGACATCGGTCAAAATGTATTTTTGGACTTTGTGAAATTTCCATTTAAACTTCAGTATTCGCTTTTGTACAAATCGTTTGCAAATATTTTTTTGAATTTTCAATTTTCTTAATTAACATTATTGGTGCCTAAACAACCGTGTTATAGGAAAAAATCTAAAAAAAAAATTTAAATATACACTCACAAACATATATAAAAAAGCATTGCAATGACTTGTTGTTTTTTGTTTTAAGGAATCAACGCTTGCTATGATTCTTTTATTTTATGTTTAAATTTTTGTAGTTCGGAAAAAAATGTAGACTATTTCTTTAAGTATAAATTTGAAAATACAATTAGGGCTCCAACTCTACATTTTTTATTCTTTTCGAACGAACAAAATTTTTAGATTTAGAATCTAAAGATATTCGATCAATTTTTAACGAAAAATCTAAAAATAGAATAATTTTGAAGTCATAAGTGTAAAAGTTTTTTTTATTTGGAAAATCCTGTTGAAAATGATTAAAAATTTCGTTAGGATATATAAATGTGTAAACCACGTTTTAAAAGATTTCGGCCTTTCACTGAAGTCTAAGTATTATTTGGAAAAGAATAGAATAGCTTTTCTAAAGATTTAATCAAACGCCTTAAAGTTAAACGGGAGACGTATAAGTTATTATTAAATTCTGGAAATTTTCCAGCGCATATTAACTTTGTTTAAATATTCAACAAAAAGTGAAACAAACGTATATGCAAAGGCTTTATTTTTGAGAATTTTTAATTTATTATTTATGTCAAAAATTATTTTAATGATTCAAGTGTATAACAATGGTTTGCTAACTGAATTCAATCAATCAATATCAACAATTTAAAAAATAGTAATAATAATAATAAAAATAATAAATTTTAGCAATATTGATGATCACTGACTTTATTTAGAAAAATCTAAAAAGAGCAGAAAAGCTAGATTTGCTATTAATGCTATGTATTGTAAGTGAAAGGATTTTTTCCACATATCTGTTTTTATTAAAATTTATTATGAATGATAATTTTAAAAGAAGTTTAATTTCATTATATAATCTTTCTGTAATTTTAATATGGTTTCAGTTTTTGAATATTTTTTGCTCTATTGTAATGAATTGTTATTTTTAGATTCGTTCTATGTTAGTAAAACTAAAAATTTATTTGCATTTTTTTTAACTTGTAATTAATTATTCGAACCATATATTTTATTATCTTTATTTATTATCTTTATTTATTCGATAAATCGAAGAAAATTCAAATTTTATTATATAACACGAATACTGAAATTTTATTCAATCAACTTCAATGTTGAATAATTGACAACTCTAGCTCAAACTTTTTTTATTTTAATGGAATAAAATTTTTTTGTTCCCTTTATTACCTCTTTTTAATTATAGCGATTGAATTCATAGCTACATTGCATTTTCGATAATTTAAAAGCGATGTTTTTATTGGTGAGAGATATTCTCAATGATTTGCAAATATTCATAAATATGCAACAAAATTAGATTTTTACTTTTGCAAGTAGTAGTTTCTCGACGGAACGAACGTCTTTTTTCTAAATTGTCACTGATGAAAAATAAAATGTCCAACATGCTTAAGGTCCTAAATTTTAATTAGTAAAAAGAGAATTTTATGTTAACTGTTTTTATGAATAAATCTTTTTCGCAATAATAAAAATTCTTATAAATAAATTATTTTGTTATTAATAAAATTTAATTTAGTAGTTTTTCTTAAAATGCAATATTTTTTGTTCTAGTTTTGTTCTAGTTCTAAAAAAATTCATTGCAAATATATAATTCGGAATTTATTAAGTCGCTTGGAATAAATTTTATTTAACTAGGGATTGAAAAGCTTGAAAAGAATCATTCACTTCAAATTTTGTAGTTTAGTTAGTGAAGTTCTAAAGTTAGGCTAGTAAAGTTATAACATTTAATTGTAAAAATACTAAGGTTTCGATTTGTGTCGTTGTTTGATTTCAATAATTTGATCTGGAATGTTATCATTTCATTTGCGTCATTACATATATACAAATATATATACATATATATACATATACATATATATATATATATATATATATATATATATATATATATATATTACTTTCTTAGTCTTAATTTAACAAACAATGACGGCTAATATATTAGTAGGAAATCTTTTTCTTAAACACTGAAATAACAATTACTTTTAATTTGTGTGGCTTTTATTGGAGTTATGTTTTAGATATTTTAAAAATGTTTATTTTACAGAGGAATATAAGATTTTTATTCACAAATAGGATAAAACAATACTTGACGGAATTAAACGTATTTAACATTTTCCAAAAAGTACAGTAAAATATTTTGTTTAAATATTGCTCCATTCTTAGCATTAATATAAAAGTTAGAAACAAATTTGAAGTGGCATACAAATTTATTTTAGAATTTTATCACCTAATTGATATCGAATGATAGCTAAGACTTTCAGCCACCGTTTGGCGACTTTAGTCAATTTTTAGCCAATTGCCCCTTTTTCAACCACCTGGCCACTTTTTTTGAATCCTTCTGTAAAATGAAACTAAATGGCGACTTTTTAAGACTATGTGCTAAATGACGAGGAACTAAGTTGCTTGATATATCTCAACCTATTATATATCATTTCCAAAAAAGGAATTAACTAATTAACTATTTTGATATTGTTTCACAACATAGTGATTTAATAAAAGATCCCGAAGAATTTTCCTGAACTGAAACTGTTAAAAACTAATGTTAGTGATAAAGTTTATGAACAACTATTTAAAGCATGAAATGCTGAAATTTTTTGGGATCGGATTGTGAAAATTAAGTAATAAATTTGATGAATGCTTACATCCTAATTTATATTTTTTACTTTTGCACGTAGTAGTTCTTCGACGTATCGTCTTTTTTTTAAATTGAAACTGATGAAAAATAAATTGTCCAACAGACTTAAGGTTCTAAATTTTAATTAATAAAAAGAGAATTTTATGTTAACTGTTTTTATGAATAAATATTTTTGCAATAATAAAAATTATTATAAATAAATTATTTTGTTTTTAATAAAATTTAATTTAGTAGTTTTTCTTAAAATGCAATATTTTTTGTTTTCGTTTTAATCCAATGCACAAATTTTGAGGAGTTTTTTATGTATTGAAGCAGTTGGCCACTTTTTTTAAAAAAATCCCCTTTATTTTTTGAAATTCCCTTTTTTGGACATTTTTTAAAAATTCTCAACGGTAATGCTGCTTTCAGCATTCAAGATATATTTTTTTTTGTGCAATTTGTCTTCATAAAATACGACTACTCTAAAGTGGAGGATTTTTTCAACTATTTTTAGAAAAAAAATTTAGGTATCGAAAAACTGGTTTTGAAAAAAATCGCAATAATACAGTTTTGGATGTTTAGGTGCATTTTATTAATTATATGTATTAAAAATCCTACTAGGGACAATATAACAAATAAAATATAAAATATTTACCTATATTTTGGAACAAATTGGATAGCTTTGATAGAATATGAAATATTTTCTAAAATATTGTCAAATTTAATAAAAAAAAGTAACCAGGGAAAATAACCTAAGTCTGAATGGAGGTCAGTATTTAAAATGTTTTTTTTTGGAAGAACAATCGTGATTTTATTAGAAAAGTTAGCAAAGAAAATACATAGAAAAAAAGTTTGTGCATAAACATTAAAATTTACTTTCAATGATTTTAGTTCATAATATTTAAGAATAATGTCTTAAATATTAACACTTTTTTACATTTTGTGAAATGAACCATAAGTCAAGAAGACTTAAATAAATTGCTTAAATTTTCATTTATATTTTCAATCGGTAATGCATATTTGAAATTTTCATTTGAGAATTTTTACTTTCTGATTATTTTTAGACACATGTTGGGAACAGAAGAGCATAGCAGAACCGTTTTCTAAAAATCACTTTTTAACAGCTTTTTATTGGAAATTTTCTATTTAAAGGTCTTTATTTTTAATATTTTCAAGCATAATTATTTCTATTTCATTCATTTGAGTCAAACCTAATAAAACTAAATTAAAATTTAGCAACATTTTTACAAAATTCGTCAAATTTTCATTAAGTACAATTTAATAATATCTATGAACCAAATTTTATTCTTTATGAAAAATGTTTGAGAAAAAAGTTATGTTCGATTCAAGAAAAAAATTTTCAAACATATGAATTTTTTTCTCTGTGTAATCAAACTTTTAATTCCTCCCAATCGTGAAGTTACCGTTCACCGAATCATAACAAATTAAAGCAACAGTATTAATAACTATTACTAAACCTGTAATTTCGTATTAAATTACGAAATTGAGATTTGTGATTCGTTTTGTATTTGTTAATATCTTCACTAATGACAATAATGGTGAAAATATTGATGTAAACATTTTTGAGTGAAAGTGAATAGTTTGGAAGTTATAGCCTATGGAAAAACATATTTCTCTAAGAAACTTATATGATAAAAATTTCTGTTGCTAAAAAATCCGCATAAATATTGTAGAAAATATTTACTATTTTACTAAGTTAGGGGTATGTATGCATTTTAGTGTAAATGTAAAAATTAAGAACAAATATAAAGTAACTATTTAGATGACTATTTAATATTGTTCGTAAATCTCTTTCAAGTATGTATTTAAAATTTAGCATTTTTATAAATATAATTTCATTATTTTTTTCCTATTTGCTTCTGTAAACCATTCAATCCTACAACTTTTTAATAAAACGAAAAAAAGGAAAACAATTTTGATCTTTTTGATTTTTGTAATCTTCTCTTCTCAATGATTTGGTGAAGAAGCCAATTCAAACCAATTTGTTTGCACAAAAATTATTTTTTAACCACAAAAAAAAAAAAAAAAAAAATTGAATAGAAAAACCAACATCTTAAGTACTGTTGCAGTTCAAGTATGCTACACATGCGAGGATTAATATCAAAGTTTGTGGAAAATATATATTTATAAGCAAGTATATAAGTCATTAAACATAATATATGCACGCAGAGAAAAAATATAGTTGTAGTGACCATAATCTAAGAGCAACATATTATGATTGAAACATATGATCACAGCCAAAAATAGAATTGATTATAAGTAACAATTATTATCATTCTATTTTGTCATACTGTATCCGATTTTATGGTTTGTTTTTCAATGTTATGATTATAGTTTTACATATAATTGAACAATCTTATTATGTTATTATATCACATTTTGATATTATGATTCCATTTTATATTTTTACTTCATGCTATCATATAGTTATCCAATCTTACCATATTGTTATGATTCTATCTTATGATGTAATAATAAAAATTATTGTATAGAATTTTTTGTGAAATTATATATAAACACACACACGTATATATGTATATATATATATATAACCGAACCTTGTCTATTTATATTTATTCATATATAAACTAAATGAGAATTACATTGAAGTCAGAAAGCAAATATTAAAAAGATATATATATATATATAAGTTAACAACAGAAATATTATAATATCAACAACAACTGCAACAGGTAACAACCTACAAAACGAGCTAATGTTAAACTTGCTGATTCAACAACATCAAAGTTAACAACAGAAAGAGTATAATTTCAACAACAACAACAACTGCAATGGTAACAACCTACAAAACGTGCCAATGTTAAACTTGCCGATTCAACAACATCAAATTGCTCAACAATAAATATTCACAAGCGAAATTTAATCCACACATGCAGCAAGTGCATGAGTGGCCTGATGGTGGGAAATGCAACATCAGTAGTTTGGTAGTTTAGTTGATTGTCTTTAGGAATTATAATTGTAAATTCTTTGCAGTCAGTTTTGTGAATTAAATAATAAAGGTTCTATTGTTAACCCTCCGTTAACAATAGAAAAAAATATTTTTTTTTTAAAAAATCAACTTGTATTAAATTAATTGGCGCCCGAGCAGGGACCCTTAAAAAAGGTCCTTTTTCGTAAAATAAAACCCTCGGAAAAAGGGTTTTCCCGGTAATTAAATTAATAGATCGCGGAAAGAGTGCGCCTTAGTAGCCTCTTACGAAAACAAGAGGTAAACCGGAGGTCTCACGGGAGACCAGCGGCCGCGATATAGCCTAAGTGATAAAAATTTTTTTTTTTTAAACAACTAAGTAAACATAAAGGTTAACATAAAAGAAAAGAACAACTAAAGTGAACATTAGTAAAAATCCTAAACAAAAGGAACAAATTAACAAACAAATATAATAAACTAAAAATTATTGAAATAATAAACTGTGTAAAGAATTGAAAGAGCAAACTTTAAAAAGCCAACAATTACGGAATCAGGAATATAAAGGGAAGTCTGCAATCATCATCCCTCCATCATCATCCAGCTATGTTCCAGATACTAATGTAAGACTATTATTAAGTACATTATTAATTATCTTGTTTAAATTAAACCATATTAAGATTTTATTCAAAAATTAAATCCATCATCCCTATTTTTTTGTATTAACTATTACGATCTTGAGTTAGTTGAAATTTTTTAAGTAAAGGAAAAGTCTCATAAATATTCGTTGTTATCAATTTTGTTTTCTGGAGTCGGTCTAAAAAAATTTTATTTTTATTGTCCTTGAATCTGATCGGAATTTGTGAAATTAATTCGATTTTTTTTGATCCTTTTATTTCGAAATCATTTAACCGGTATGCCCGACGAAACTATCGATCAGCTGACCGAGAGACTAAGTAGGACACTGACAATGGCACAACCAGTAGCACAACCGACCGAAGCATCAGTGGGTTTTACCACACTGCAAAGGGAACAGATAGCCCTCATGATAAGGGAGGTTATTGAAACATCGTCCGATCATTTGGCGGACGAGGGAGCTGATCACCCCATAGGGACAGTTACTGGCAGGTTAGATGAACTGGACAAGGTTCCCGACATAGTTAGGTCTTTGAGGGAGTTTTCTGGTAAACCGGGAGAGTTTAATTCTTGGCGAAAGTCCGTGGAGAGGGTTTTAAAGCTTTATGATTCGGTAAAAGGTACTGGAAGATACTACGCAATTCTACACACCATTCGCACAAAAATCGTGGGTGACGCAGATACCGCCTTAGAATCGTATCGGACACCACTAGATTGGCCACGAATTAGAAAGTGTCTCGCAATGCATTATTCTGATAAGAGGGACATAGGAACGCTAGAATACCAGATGGTGGTATTATGCCAAGGGAACAGGAGCATAACGGAATTTTATCAGGCTGTTTACCAGCATCTTTCACTGTTACTTGACAAGGTCTCTTCCCTGGATCTGGAGGAAAATAGCCTTCACGCCATGACGAATACCTACAGGGAGAAAGCCTTGGACACATTCGTAAGGGGATTAAATGGAGATTTACCGAAATTGTTAAGTGTGCGCGAACCAACGTCCTTGCCGCAGGCACTACATATTTGTCTAAAGTTGGATAATATGACATTCCGGAGAAATTACGCTCATGGACAATCTATCAGGAATAATGTACAGAAGGATAAGATCGGTGCGACGACTTTCACAAATGGGAGAGTATTCTATCCCGAACTTGCTTATGTTGGTGGAACACCACCCATTAGACCACCTATACCACCTCGCTATAATCCCGTTCCAAACTTTAACCATAACCCAAACATTCATTCGAACTTCTATCCAACTTACAGTCGCAATCAAAATTTTGGTCATAACCCAAACTTCCAATCTAACGCTAACCCAAATTTCAATCGTAATATTACTTATAATCATAACCGAAACTTTCCTGGAAACTCTGGATTGAATTCGGGCATTCAAAATAATCCTAAAAGCCAACGAGTAGAACCAATGGATGTGGATAAATCAATCCAAACCCACCGGGTCGATTATATGAATAGACCACATAACAATTTAGCAATAAAGAGACCAACAGCAGCGTCTTTTCAAGCTCCAGCGAATAAATTTCAACGGAATTTCCATATAGATACGGATAATATGCCGAAGGAAACCTATTATGGTCGCTATCCACCGGAAGAAGGTGACGTCAACCATCGTCACGAGAATGTGGAACCTGAGTACGCTCAGGATTATTTTCAACAAATTCCTGCGGAAGTAGCTACGCTCGAAAGACAGGAAGACGAAACTGATGATGTCCAGCTTGCTGTTAATTTTTTAGATTAAACTGTTCCTCATTACCTTATTTCGAAGCAAAAATGGGGAACGACAAAAAATTGAGAATATTATTAGACACCGGCAGCAATAAAAATTACATCAACCCTAAATTTATAACAAACCCTAGACAGAACGAAAGAAATTTTAAGGCAAAATCCGTTAAGGGATACATCGAAATAAAACAGCACAAATTTTTGAAGTTGTTTGATGATACTCCCATAAAGTTTTTCCTTTTACCAGAATTAGAGACATTTGACGCAATATTAGGAAACGATAGTCTGAAGGAATGTTCGGCTGTCATTTATACAGCCGAGTATTATTTCACCATTAATGGGGGTAGGAAAGTTCCAATTAAACAGCTCATTTCTCAGAATGTAAATAATATTGAAATTAGGACAAACCATCTTTCAGGGAGTCGAAAGAAGTTGTTGGAGAACATCGTCGATCGCCATAGGAATCTATTTGCGGACCCCGACGAAAGCCTTACGTACACGACTAGGGTCGTAGGCGAGATAAGAACAACAACTGAAAATCCCGTCTATTCAAGAAACTATCCCTATCCAATGGCTCTCAGGAGTGTTGTTGACTGCGAAATAGCTAAATTACTAAAGGACCAAATAATCCGACCATCGCGTTCTCCCTACAATTCACCAATTTGGATTGTTCCAAAAAAACAGGATGCATCCGGAAAGGACAAGTATAGAGTTGTGGTAGACTTTAGGAAACTTAATACGGTAACTATCGCAGATAAATACCCCATCCCCGAGATAAATGACGTGCTTTCCCATCTGGGAGGGAATAAATATTTTACAGTCATCGATTTGAAAAGTGGGTTTCATCAAATACCCCTTAGGACGGAAGATATAGAAAAAACGGCATTCTCAGTCAACAATGGGAAATATGAATTCTTACGCTTACCTTTTGGACTAAAGAATGCGCCATCGATATTCCAACGTGCTCTGGACGACATTTTGAGGGACCATATCGGTAGGAGGTGCTATGTTTATATCGATGATATTATTATTTTCAGCAAAGACGAGGATTCACATTTTAAAGACCTGGATGCCATTTTCGAAACACTAAATGGTGCGAATATGAAGGTACAGCTGGATAAATGTGAGTTCTTCAAAGAGGAAGTTGAATTCCTCGGTTTCATCGTTTCCCATAACGGCATAAAAGCTAACCCAAAGAAAGTTCAGGCAATTGTGGAATTCCCTTACCCTAATAATGTGAAGGAACTTCGATCGTTCCTTGGTCTTTCGGGTTATTACCGAAGATTCATAAAAGGATATGCAAACATCGCAAAGCCACTGACGAAACTCTTACGAGGAGACGGAGGCTTGATATCCAGAACAGAATCAAGCAAGAGGAAAATTGAAATGGATGATGAAGCGAAACATGCAGTTGACAACTTTAAAAACGCCCTTATATCTCAGGAAGTGATATTATCGTATCCTGACTTCCAGAAAGAATTCCAGTTGACTACAGACGCATCCAATGTTGCTATTGGAGCAGTACTAAGCCAGGACGACAGGCCGATTTCCTTCATTTCAAGAACATTAACAGGATCCGAGGAAATTTATGCAGCGAACGAAAAAGAAATGTTGGCTATAATATGGGCTTTAACCCATTTAAGAAACTACCTATACGGATCAGCCAAAGTTATAATTTACACCGACCATCAACCCCTAACTTATGCTCTAAGCAATAAGAATAATAATGCGAAGATGAAAAGATGGAAAGCGATACTGGAGGAATACAATTATGAGATGCAATATAAACCAGGTAAAAGCAATGTTGTGGCTGATGCGCTGTCTAGACCCCCTGGAACGAATATTAACTCTCTAACGGGAACAGTGCATAGTGGCGACAGCTCTCCAGAAGGACTCATAAATAGTGTTGAGGTGCCCATAAATGCATTTAAAAATCAAATATTTCTTCAAATCAACGATACTCCAGCATACCAGTCTCAAATAATTTTTCCGGGTTATCATAGACATTCGATTATGGAACCGGAATATGATACTGAAAAACTAATTTCCATTTTGAAGAGATACCTTAACCCATCGGTCATAAATTGCATTAAAACCCCAGAGTTTATTATGGGGAAAATTCAAGAAATTTACCCACATCATTTTGGAAATTTTAAAATTAGATTTACTCAAAAATTTGTCGAGGATATATTGTCGGAATCTGATCAAGAAACCAAAATTGTGGAAACTCATAACCGCGCACACAGAAATGCTGTAGAAAATAAGATGCAAATACTGGAAAAAGCGTACTTTCCCAGCATGTTCTCCAAAATTAAGAGAATATTGAAACTGTGCTCCACATGCAAGAAAAATAAATACGATAGACATCCCAACCAACCAAAATTGAACGCTACACCAATACCAAACTATCCAGGTCAGGTTATTCATATTGATATTTTTTCAACCGATAGGAAATTGGTATTGACGGCCATAGATAAATTCTCAAAGTACGCCCAAACGAAAATTCTTCAGGGAAAATCAATAGAGGATATTAGGAGACCTTTGAGGGATATTTTGTTTTTCTATGGAGTTCCCAAAACGGTTGTCATGGACAACGAAAAATCATTGAATTCTGCAACCATACTTTTCATGATGAAAGATGAATTGGGAATAGAGGTATTTACAACACCACCATACAAAAGTGAAGCCAACGGTCAAATCGAAAGATTTCATTCAACATTGGCCGAAATTTTAAGATGTCTTAAAGATGAGGGTATTTGCAGGAATTTTGAGGAACTTTTGGAAAGATCCGTCAACGAATATAACCACTCCATACATTCCACGATCGGTAGGAAGCCAGTGGATATGTTTTTCGGGAGGACTGTGGATTTTTCACCTGGAAGCTATGAAAGAACCAGGGAAAATAACATCACGATGCTGAAAAAGAAACAGGAAAAGGATTTGAACTACCACAACAAAGATAGAAAAGACGTTAAGCAATACGTACCCGGACAGGAGATTTTTGTTAGGGTTAACAAGAGACTTGGCACTAAATTGACTGAAAAATTTAAACGTGAACTAGTGAAGGAAAATAAACATTCGACCGTAGTGACAGAGAGTGGGAGAGTCGTTCATAAGAAACATATAAGGAACTAAATATTGTTACATTTACTTACAGGTTATTTCTGTTACCTGGATACTCCGTCGGCGAGTTCCAGATAATGGATTACTCCAACTCTAGACTAGTCGTGATCAATACGGGATCAGCGAAAATTCAAAACGGCGTATTCAAACTTGTCCATACGATTGACTTGGGGGAGTACGAAGATCTGATAGAGAAATTGGAGAACGGAATTGATTTACGCGACAACGATGATAGCTCATTATTACCTTACCTATCCTATACCTTATCCCAAATAAAATCCTGTTTATCCAGACTAAAATCCAAGACGATGACAAAAAGGTCTCTTGACTTCATTGGCAGCGCCTGGAAATGGTTAGCCGGTAGTCCGGACCACCATGATTTCGAAATAATAGAGGATAAAATGAATAATGTCCTAGTTAACAATAACAATCAAATCGTAATTAATCAACTAACAATAGATAAAGTAAATCAACTCTCAAAGATTACCAATAATATTTCTAAATTATTAGAGAATAAAGATAAAGAAGAAAATTTGTTAGATTTTAAGTATAAACTCGAAATTATTAAAGAGGAACTATCTAATATTGAATATGCCATTCATTGGGCCAAATCAAACATTGTTAATTCATTTATTTTTTCTAATACTGAGGTTAATATTTTGAGAGATATTTTTTATAAAGATAATATTCCATTCGGTAATATGGATGAGTTACTAAATTTTTCGAAAATTAAAGTCGCTTCAAATAATAATGAAATTGTTTATATTGTTAATATCCCAACAACTGATAATGAAAATTGTGACAATTTGTTAATTAAACCTGTAAGGAAAGATAATAGGATAGTTAAGTCAATATTTAAAAATGTTTTGAAATGTAATGATAAGATATTCGGTATTAAGAATGACTGCAAGAATTATAATAAGATAAGTATTTGTGAAATTGATAATATCCTAGACATAAGTAAATCTGACTGTATCCCAAATCTGCTAAAGAGTAAACCATCCCGCTGCACAACAACCAACGATGAGCATGTGGCATCAGTGGAAGAAATAGATGACAGCATGATATTATTGAACGATTACAAAGGGCAAATTGAAATAGACAACTCAACAATCAATATAGATGGCACCTTCATAATTCATCACCTGAATTCTACAGTTCGAGTTGGAAATCAAACATACTTAACAACCCAGGTCTCTCTCACTAAACCTTTACCTGCCCTGCTGCAGCCAAGTAGCGATAGTATTCAGGAACAGGTGATAACTTTGGAAAGAATGGAAGCAGTAAATGTTAACAACTCTCACATAATCGACAAACTGCAAATCGAGAATAAAATAAATCTAACCATCAACATTGGACTGGTAATGACTTTCATAATATCGGCTACCATTATCTACTTAATAAAAAGGAAGAATAGAAATGGAACCCACGAAGATGGAAATAATCCACCCAAAGGAAATACAGAGTCCACTAAAACGGAGCAGAAAATAGAAATTATAGAGAATGTTCAACTAAGCACCAACCCAAAAACCTCCTTGTCATTACCATCAAGAGGTTCAAAAAACAAGAGGATTCATGACCTTCCATTTTTCTGAAATATGGTTATTCATGCGAGGACGCATAAGCTTAGAGGGGGAGGAGTTAACAACAGAAATATTATAATATCAACAACAACAACAACTGCAACAGGTAACAACCTACAAAACGCGCTAATGTTAAACTTGCTGATTCAACAACATCAAAGTTAACAACAGAAAGAGTATAATTTCAACAACAACAACAACTGCAATGGTAACAACCTACAAAACGTGCCAATGTTAAACTTGCCGATTCAACAACATCAAATTGCTCAACAATAAATATTCACAAGCGAAATTTAATCCACACATGCAGCAAGTGCATGAGTGGCCTGATGGTGGGAAATGCAACATCAGTAGTTTGGTAGTTTAGTTGATTGTCTTTAGGAATTATAATTGTAAATTCTTTGCAGTCAGTTTTGTGAATTAAATAATAAAGGTTCTATTGTTAACCCTCCGTTAACAATAGAAAAAAATATTTTTTTTTTAAAAAATCAACTTGTATTAAATTAATTTATATATATTTAAAAAGAAACAAGTATTGAAGTTTTCCACTAAGTTTGTGAAAAGTATACGTTTTATATTTATTTGTAACATTTTATTTTAATATTAATATGGTTTAAAAACAGAATATGGCTTAAGAGCAAGCGAAAAGACTGCAAATATTTAATGATTGTAGAAGTAATGATATGTTTCATATTAATAAAATTTTGTTTCTGGTAAAAATATTTAAAAACATATAATTTTTGCAATCAAACATTAAATGACAAAATTGGATCGAAATCATTATTATCATGAACACAGTGTTATTAAGGTTCAATAAAATTAACAATAAAAACATAATATTGTTGTAGTGATCATATTGTAACCATGTTTTTTCTTTGCGTGTGCATAACTAATTAATATGTATTTACAAAAAATGAATAAGGAGCAATCGTTCTTATGCCGTTATGAAAGATGTTAAAAGTGTGAAATTACAACATCTAACATCTACCATCTTTCATCAATGAAAATGTCACATGGTCGAAAAAAAATGCTTGGCGAAAAAAGACATTTTAAGCAATCATTAAAAGTAATCAGTAATTTTTATTAAATATTGCATTTAAACAATAAAAATAATTATTAGTACTACAATTTAGATGATTTTTGCTAATATTTGTATTTTTTGAAAAGTTTTAGTATAGATTATGTTGTGTTCTCACGACTTTTTACGTTTTTTTCCAATTTAATGTTATTTTTCTAGTAATGACACTAAAATAATCGAAAGATGTTATGTGAAGCAAAATGAGATAGGAACATATTTTAAAGGTGTTGAGTTCTGAGCTCTATACAATTTATATGAGAAGATGTTAATATCTTGTAAAATTGATGGTATATCTTAAATGTGAAGAAGTGTGAATACTAATCGAATCCGATTAATTTGGGTCAATTAACTATTTGAATAATTCGAATGAATTTATTCGAATAAATGTATGTCAACTGCATCTTTTTATTTAAATGTCTGTAATATCCTCGAAAAAAGAAATAAAATTTAGTTTTAGAGAAGTACTTTTTTATTACTTCCAAAGAACCGATAAGTAAACGTTTTTTTGTGCTTACAAAGTAACATAAACATTCAAGTTAATAGTTATACTGTAAAATGTTGAGTTTCTGTTGTTATTTTTTCAAATACTTGTTACTAAAAAGAACTGTTAAACTGTTGTTAAAAAATATGTTGGTTAGTGCAAACTTAAAAATAATTTTCTTGCGGCGATAAAAAAAGGAATTTGAATATTTATTGAAATTTTTCATAAAATCGTAAACATGACTTCCTTTTTGTCTTCTAATGACAAGGCTATGTTCTTGATCACAAGTTTGGTATCTTATTGACTTCCTTGGATGTACTTTTTTTGTTGTAATAGAATATTTAACAAATTGCGACATTAAAAGATTATAATATTATGATTTTAAAAATACTTGAATAGACAAAAGAAATTATGAAAATATAGTTTTGAGTAAAGTAAATTTAAAGTAAAAATATACGCAAAAATACCAAAATATTAGTTTTAACTTTTATGACAAAAAATCATTTTCGCAGACTGATTTATGAAATAAAGCTGAATTAAGAGAATTTTTGTTAGTATTAGGTCAAAAAATGCAATTTTTCAAACAAAATGGTGAAAGAACTAATAAGATAAGACCTTTATGATCTACATTATATTTCTGAATAGCTATTTCAATGGATCAAATACTATAAATAGTGTTATTTATACGTTTCATATGTATTTCTAATACTATTCGGTTAACCGAATAATTTGCCATTAATCGGTTATTAACCGATTAACGAAAAATACCATATTAGAAGATTAAATTTAGCGTAATACAAAGAGTAATGAATTACTAGTTAAGAACTAGGCACGAAAAAATCCGCACACACTTTAAGTCTTAAAAATTTCATTATGCGCTAAAAGAAATTAGTACCGTTTACTTCATTAAATTCATCATTATTCTGAGTAACTACGTGCTGATTTTTGATGTAATAGCATAATTCAATTTTATAATCAAAATATATGTCTACAATTGCTAGGAGTGTAGGTGAGTTGTGAAATTTAGTTTTTAGAGTCATAAACTGCGAAACAACAAATGCGCATTTGCATGTTTCTTCCTGTACGTTGAATTAAGCAATTTGACATATTTTGGCATATTTTGACAGTTTAAAGATTTTTTTTATTCCCTGGCGGGATGTATGTTAAATTTGATTTGTAATGTATAAAAAAAATCAAGAAAAAAAGGTCTCTATGACCGGAAATGGGACTTATATTACACCTGTGGCCAATTTTACTAAATGTAAAATAAAATATACAAATACAGAATAATGCGTTGATACTTTAAGGTGATTCCTTGAAGTGGGTTTATATAAGAGCTATGGTAAATTATGTACTTATTCCCATAAAATTTGGCAATGTTGTTTCTACTTATATAAAACTTTGATTAAATGGGGATATAATTTCATATGAAATTATTAGGTAATTGGAAAGGGATTTGATTCCAATTATAGAAATAAAATAAATAGATTGTTTTCTAAGGATTAATATAATTTCATACGAAATTGTTAGATAATTAGAAAGGGGTTTGATTCTAATTATATATGTAATTAAAATAAGTAGATTCTATTTGAGGATTTCAGGATTAATTTTGGATTTATTAATAAAATGTGTGTTACCAGTCGCAGGTTCAGAAGTAGAAGACCGGAAAATCGCTTACATCGTTTTTTAGCGACATTCGGCTTTTCGAAGATCCACTGAAATTACTGTTCAGTGGCGATAAGAATACATATTTTAATTCACAATATAAATTTTATGTTTTAGCAAAAATTCACAATAATTAATGTTAATTAATTTACATTATGTGTAAATAAGTATGTAAATAATACAAAACGTTAATTTTAATATAATTCAATAATACAATATAAGTATAATACAAATATAAGTATAAATTAAGATTTCAAAAAGCATTAGTCGAATAAAGTTGGGTTTGAACAAACTTATTTGTGTCGAATATTTACTGGATAACAACATTCGTATGGGATTTATGCATGTTAAAGTGATTTTTGTATGAGGGGTTTATATGGGAGCTATGGTTAATTGTGGATCGATCTTCATAACATTTGGTACAAAGATTGAATACTTATATAAAACTTCTTTGCACCCAATTTCATTAAAATATTCTTATTTTTAAGGCATCTTTAAATGTTTAAATTTTATTCCGGGGGACTAGTTAAAATAATGGACCGATTAAAACCAATTGCAATAAGCTTTGTCCTTGTATCATAAAAGTCCAACATGCCAAATTTCATTGAATTATATTTAAAATTGCGACCCGTACTTTTTGCACAAGGTTTACATGGACAGTCAGCCTGACGGACATCGTGAGATCAATTTAGGAAGTGATTCTGAGTCGGTTGGTATACCTTAAGGTAGATGTTATATAACTTTTTATATGCATTATAAACATTAGCACAAACGCATAGTAATGAAATTTATTTTAATGAAAACTGCCTAAATTCGTTAAAAATCCTTCAGGAGCTTGAATTGTAGCAACAATTCATGAAGATTATTTAGGAATTGATTAAATGGTCTTTATTGCAGGCATTTTTGAAATATTTTATAGAAGATGTATTCGTTTTCAAAGCTGCGCAAATATTATCAGTTAGTGTTGTAAAAACATATTATATTTTTGAATGAAAGCTATATATATGTAAATTTTCACATATTGTGGGCTAACGAAAAGTTCTATGTGTAATTTTACGATTTTCTTTTTAGTCATCTGAAAGCGTTTTCAAATAATCAATTTTAATATTTTCTTCAATATGACTTCTTCTATATGACTTCGATACCAAAAATTAAACGTTTTTTCACTCCTTTTAAAAGTTGTTCACGAATACATTAGACATTTCCTCAACTTACCGACAAAATGAAAATTTCTCAATTCGAACTAATTTTTAGAACTAGGTAATCAAACGGAATAATGAAAAAATTTAGGAGTTTAAGGTAAGACTTTTTGACAAATTTAATGGACAAATTTTAGTTTTGCCTTATTAAAATATTATAAAGAATTTTGTTTCAATAGAAAATTATTTTTTGTAAGAAAATATTAAGAGCACATTTTTTCCTTTTTAGATTATAAATGTTGTTTTTTAACTGCGTATTTAATGCGCATAAAACACTTCTTTTAGAGCATATTGGTGGTTTGTCTGTTCACAAAAAATACAAAGAGTTAATAATCATCGAAAGGAAGCATTATAACCGAAGAACAAGCTGTTTTATAGAGTGTAGCAGACAAAGTAATACGAAGAAGAAATTAAAAATTCTACATCTTTGGATGGAATGTGACTCATTCTTTAAATTGCTCTGCATCTCTTACAATTAAGGTTTAAAAAAGTGAGCCTGAAGACCCACAAAGTAAAAAAAGTTCCTAATAGGAACTCTAGAATAAATGTGGTGGCAAGAGAGAGAACGAAAATTATTGAAATTAATTTTCTTCAGAAATATGAATGCGTCTAAAGGAATTCCGTATCACAGATGTTAAAGAAAATATTGCAGATAAATATCGCATAAAAAAATCAAAATTGTCGAACAAATGTTTGGTCTGGCAAGTTATTTGTACGTGCGGAGGGGAAAAAGCGTCATTTGTTATGAACAAAAAAGTTTCATTTGTTTCAACAAAAAAGTAATCGAAAGCTCAATAAAACTTTTACTTAGGGTATTTTAGAAAATATTAAATACCTCATTAAAAATTACTAAAAATTTATTATTCTTTTAAATATAAAAGTAAAATATAAAGTCTTTAAAAAACAAAGTTTCAAAAAGATTAACCCATTGGTTTCATTTGTAAAAGCTGAATTGTATGTCCAGATTTTTAGTATGCACTTCTCAATTTACAAAGCTATTAGAGTGAAAATTATAGCTACATCTTTATCTGGGTGCTAAAGAAATGTGTTTTGAATTTTATTCAATATTTTTTAACTTCTGTAACAACTTTCGCATATGACTGCATACATTATAACTACGAATGACTGAGAGGGTATTTGATAAATGAAAAAAAAGAAAAAAAAAAGGAAAAGAAAAAACCAAATAAAAAAATGATAGAAAAACTTTTGCTTGTGGTTTTGAATATTTTCTAGTATTAGTTGTAATTCTCCATAGCCAAGTGTTGTATGTGTGTGAAATCATGCGTGTATGTTTAAGTGTAGATGTACCAGTATGTTTAAAGTAACTATTTAAAGTGTTTACATTATTTTAACGAATATTCATTCATACTCGTATAAACTAAGAGAGCATTTAAGTGTAAAGTTTTACACTTTTTTTTTTCATTTAACTTTCGATTTAACTTCTCAATTTTCCAATAGATTTAATCTCAAAAAGATAAATAAAAAAATATATGTATATGAGTATTAAACAAGAAATTTATTTTAAATTAAATTTTAGTGTAGTGTAATACATACACTCTTAGAATTATGAGAGTTAAGAGATTTTTTTCAATTTGCCTGCTGAGATAGGAAATGAAACGTGATATTTTAAAAATTCTAATAATTATAACAGACCCCTTGAAATTTTTAATTAAGATTTAAATAGTATGGCTACTAATCAGCATTATAAGATTTAAAATTTCTACAAATGTTGGGCTGATAATTAGATGGCAAATTTTTAAATTTGTGGCTAAAGAGAAGTAATTTAACCTATTATTGCCCGGCAGCCTAAATCGGGAACCGATTTCGTTGAAACTTTGCACAGAATAGGTTTTTGGTCTAGCTAAGGTATATTTCAAGTTTAAGGAGAATGGAATGATTCGTTCTTTAGATCTGCGGTGGTAAGTTTACTTACCAGTGGGCCGAAACGTATAGCTTTTTTAGAATAATATGAGAAAAGAGCTCAAAATGAAAGCATTATTTCTGTAATAAATATCTATTGAAAAATAAAATATTTCATTTAAAATGTTTTCAAGTTAAAATTAAAGTTGAATTTTTAAACTTTTATTTATTTTCTTGCTTTTATCTAACACATTTGACATTCATGTAATGAGTGAGTTTGAAAAACTACTCATCGCCTTGGTTTTCTATAAAGTGATATAGTATAGAAGTTTAGAAAATTTCGGCAGATGAACTACTGATAATGTCTTAAACGTTGAAGTTAGTCTATTAGGGGATAACATTGTAAATTAGTCTTAACTAGTTCCTCTTTTGTTATCAGAAATTTGGAGATTCCGTACATAAATTAATATGTTTCCATTTTTTTTTTTGGTCAGGTATTATTCTGAAATTTAGCCAAAGTGATATCTTTAGGATCTACTTACTATATGTCTATTATGCTGCACTAATGTACCTGGAGCTTTTACATTGATAGGGATTTTTGCTTTAAAATTTTAACTTTTCTCATTTAAATTGATATTGTGAATTGTAAGAATGTTGATGAACGAACCATCTCTCCTTTTGAGAGTTTTGCATTGTGGATAAATGGAGAAAAATACAAAGTGCACACTGTGAAAAATGCTAGAATATGATCTGATCATAAATATTTTATGAAAATTTTTGAATTTTTAAAAAGATTTTAATTTAGTGTAAAGCTAACATATTATGAACTATTGTGTGAAAATATTGCAAAATTTTATATTCTCATCTTATACTTTTTGGACTATTATTTACATCATTTTGGATATACAACTTTGCGTAGAATATGCATGACTAACATGAGTTTCAAAAATAGTAGATCCGTGGATAAAATTATTGTACAGATTACATTTAAATATTTTGGGTGGAAATTTAGTTTTAATAAAATGCATATTTGTTGCTCCTTATAATAAAAATTTTGCGCGAAAGTAAAGGAATTTTTAAAACATGTAGCTGTGAATGCAGCCAGTGGATAACTAAACACTGTCTTTGTGCTAGACATATAGACGGACGTAATTATATCACCAAAATAATTAAAATAATTTAGGCAATATACACGTGATTCACTATTATAACCTTAAGAGCTCTGTAAATTTTTTTATTGTGATAATTGCTTTTACTTTATTAATAAAAATGACTTAGTATCTGCATTTAAAGAGAATTACTTAAAAAAAAAACTTATTTATATTAAAATGTACTACTTATCACAACATTTTTATTAATATCTCAGAATCCCATTAATCTATTTGAATGAAAATGCATACGAAGCTGGAGGAGATAATAAAAAATAATACACTATTTACGCCAGATCATTACAAAATTATATAGTTGTCATATTTCGCCTGTGCCGTTGTCTTTTTGGAAAATTAACCTTTAACCCCAAATAGTGTTCTATTAACATGATTTAATCAATTAATGCATTCATGATAATTCTTTCAGACAAGGGCTTAAACTTTCCTACAATCGTTCCTCCAAATGTTACACATTTTTAATATAATTTAAACTTGTTTAATTAAATAACATTAAATTTCAATTTTAAAGAGAGTTTGTCAAATATTAATTAATATCATTGCAAACATTCTCGAAATTATTTGATTGTTAATTTATTATTAAAGATTAAAAAGTTACAGTTTTATGAACTGAAAATGACAACAATTTCCCATTATGGTATGGTCGTGATACATTCCTATAACGCACTTTTAAAAACTTTTATTTTATACAAAATTTTGGAATTGTCAAATATATTTTGGAACATTTTATTCAATTTAAGTTAAAATTTGCTAACTAGCTTAAAATGTTAGCTCATATTTAAACCTCTAAGTTCTTGGAGATATCATATTGTTTGCAAGATTGTGGCCATCTACTTAAAATAAATCCTAATTAATATTACATATACGCATGTAGTTGTAAAATTGTTGTAAAATCATTGATATTAATATAAAATATTTATTCATGTTTTACAATAATTTATTTTATTAATTTAAATTCAATTATTTTGATGTTGCGATATATAGTATACTATTATGTTTTTAAAATTGACGTAAATATCTGAGCAAAAAAAATTATTATATAAACAACAGCAAAAAATGCATATCCAAAGCAAGCTCTTGTATTATTGTTGTTTTCTTTTTATCACTACTATTGGTAGCTTATGGTAAAATAAAAAAGTTTTTTGCCTACAGAATACTTCGGATTTTTAATATCATATCAAAATCATAAGAACTGACGACTAAGAGCAAATTTCTTAAAACTTTGAGAAGCAAGTTCTGGGCGAGAAATTTCCAGAATCCCATTGTGTTTAAACATTTTAACATTCGAGACTCCTAGATAGGAATACTAGCAAGACTGAACATAGTTTTCACATGTTTTTTTTACCGATTTTGCATTATGCTGTTGCGGCCTATTGAAACGTAATAACCCCTAGTCTAGATAGAGAGGAAGATATAGTTGCAGAAGTGTATCATTTTCTTATTAAGCTAATGTTCTAAGTGCAATGATCAAAAAACTTTTCTATGTACAAACACATTACAAAAGCCTAAAGAAACAATTAGTTAAAAAGAAACACTCTTAATATTTAAATTTAACATTAATTGAATAAAAAATAAACAAAACGCAATCTTTAAGTGAGTTTTTTAATGTTTATTTTGAATTGTTTTTTGTATAAATATCAGCCATAACAAAGTTTACCTTTCAAAGCTGCAATAGCAACCCTATCTTTATCTACTTACTCCCTAAACACTCAGCCCAAATAATAATTTCTTTTTAACCTTCAATAACATCAAACATATGATTTTTAACCATTTACTTTAACTTCCCTCCTCCCAACAGGTAATCCTTTGATTTGATTTGTTTTTCTATTTTATTTTGCTGTTTGTTGCCTTTAAATAGCTATATAAGAACAACAACAACAACAACAATCAGCAAGTTAACAAAGTATATTCATTTTTTTTATTCAATTTTATTAGATGAAAAGTAACAACAAAAACAACAACTCTAACAGAAATTCAAAAGTGGCAGGGAAAAAATACAAAGTTTCTTTTTTGATCTTTATTTCAGGCTTTTTGATTACTACTTTTACTTTATATGTATATTAGACTGCACAAAAATTTATCGGTTTTTGAAATTTACAATCCAGTGAAATCATTCACTGGATTGTAAATTGAATATCGTTAACCAGCGAGCCATCGGACCTGAATTTTATATGGGAAAATATGGCTTTTTTACAGTTTTATAAAAATTTATCTATAAAGTACTTTGATTTTAAAAAAAAAAATCATAATCTACAAACAGTTATCTATCCAACAAGAAAAAAAGGAATCGGTAAAAAAAATTCTAAAGTTATTAAGAATTCCCCAGACCATTAATGTGTTTTAGACTACTTTTGCAAGTAGTGTATAAATAATTTTTTATTATTTTTTGAGATATATTTAAATAAAATACTTAATCATGTTTGAATCACATCTACTGAAAAGTGAGTTTTTGTTTCTGTAGGATAAATCAAACCCTATTATTTCATGCTTGGTAAAAATGTGGATTTTTACAATTTTAAACTTTAAGAAATTTTGTTAAACAAATTTCAAAGAAATTTAAACAAAACTACGCAGATTTATAGAAAGTTCTATAGGAAATAAAAATGAAAATGAATTTTGTGAATACCTTGTATGACTAAACCGTACCTATGATTTGAATTTTGCGGATTTCAGCAAGAAGATATTTTTTGATGTTTTTTGGTTTTAAAGTAATTTTTTACAACTGTTACTCAGACTAAACATAATCATTATAGGTTAAGATAAAATATGTCTTTTTTTAGGAAAATGGGACAAAGATAATCTCTAAAACAAGAAGATCAAAGTTCAAAATTTGTAATATTTGAAAGTTTTAAGAAAATCATAACGAAAACTTATTTGTATCTTGATTTCGATAAAATTTTATGGAAATATAACTAAAAGATCTTCGTTGATACTGGAAGTAAAAGGGCAAATTTAAACCTCAAGTGAGCTTGGGGTCAGTATTTTAAGTTGACTTGAGTTATCAGTTTTGAGGCTATTATGTTATATTTTCAAAACGACTTATATATCCACATTATAATTGGTATATAAGTCTTTTTTTATATTCTTTTAATATTTTTTAAGCTTTTGGAAAGTGGACGGAGTTTTATTTAAAAAACTTTTATTTTTTTTTTTTGGTTTTTCATTTTTTGATATTAATTAGTTTTGAAAAATTGCAAAAAAAATTTACTTTTCATAAAATCTGCATTCTTGCATTCGCTTTTGGCCGGGCGGGAAGCAGTTTAGTGTCAAATCGATCTAAATCCATTTTATGATTAAATATCGTCAATAAATAAAAAAAGCTTGCGAATATTTTTTTTAGTCGACAAAAATTAAAATTTTTTAAAAGTCACCATTTTCTATCAATTTTATAATTTCTTTATTAAGTATTTGCGAAGCCTTGCTTTTTGAAATATGTAAAGAAAAAATTTTTTATTCAAAAAAAAAATTTTGAGAAAAAAGTGAAAGAATAGTACTATATTTTTTTTTTAAATAGCCATTTTTATGCTGATTTCAGAGAGCAGAATTTGAAAATTTTTCACGTTAAAAAAGTTTTCACGTCATTATTTTTGGGGTCAGTATTCTTTTTTAACGCAGCTATTCTTAAATACTTGTAAAGTAAATTTTATGAATTAATATCATGGACAAATAAAAAGATAATTACCTCATTTTGATATGTAAAGTAATTTTAAGTGATCAGAATTCCTCACAGAAATTATTGCATCCAAATCCAGATAAAAAAATTCGTGATGTTTTTTTTAAAAATTTTAAATATTACAAAACATCATTCAATATTTGACTTCCTTATTTTAAAGGTAGTCCTTGTTCAATTGTCCTAAAAACTTCATAATATATTTTCCGAAATATAGTTTATCTTATTGTGTATCAATTTTGTTTATTGTGAATATCTGTTAAAAAAATTAATTTATAACTAAAAAACTGCAAAAATCCTTCTTTCCGAAATCCTCAAAATTCAAATTGCAGTTACGTCTAAGCCATAAAAGGTATTGATCTAGATCTTTTTTAATTTTATTTCCTGTAGAGATGTCTATAAATCTGCATAGTTTTGTTTGACTTTTTTTTCGAAATTTATTTAACAAAATTTCTTAAAGTTTAAAATTGTAGTTTTGAAACAGTTTTAAAAAAATCCACATTTTTAACGAAGCATGAAAAGGGGTTTGAATTACCTTTTGGAAACGAAAATGTACTTTTCAGTAATTATGGTTCAAATTTAATTAAAAATAGCATTTCATTTAAACACTTCTCAAAAAAATAAAAATTTGTTTGTACACTCCCTACACAAGTATTCTAAAACATATTAATGGTCTGGGTAATTCGTGATAGCTTAAACATTTTTTATGTGATTTTTTCTTTTTATGTCTTGTTTAGATTGCGATGTTTTAGTATTTTGTTACAAAACAAAGTATTTAATTGCTAAATGTTTCCAAAGACTATAAAAAAAGCCATATTTTCCCCATGTAAGCGCATCATACAAACTTCAGATTTCACTAATATTTTACACAATATCTTTTTACATCCCAATAAACGATTGCAGAGGGATTTACGGTCAAAATTCAATAGTCGGCAAATTTTAGCAGTCTAATATACATGTGTTGGAGTACTTGTGTTCGTTTTTAACTCTTTTTTAGTGAATTTACGCGTAAAAATGTTTTCATAACTTTGAAAAAACTTTTCAATAAGTTACAAAAACAAGGAAAATCAACAAGAAACCATTATTTGGAGAAAAATCAAGAAAGTTTAAATTCAAATAAAAAGCAAAATAAGTAAAGAAGAATCATACAAACGAGTTTGTGAATTGTTTTTGTTATTGCTGATGGCTGGCATGTGTCAATGTTTAAATGGAAATTGTAAATAATTTTCCTTAAAATTTAAAACTTTATTGAATTTGTTTATATACTTTTTCCCATGATTTTTCTTGGGAATTTAATATTTTAGTAAGGTTTTTGAAATAATTAAATTGCCTTAGGTTGAATTTGGGTTTATTTGAAAAAAAAAAAAAAAAATGCACAGGGGTGACATATGACAACAAAGTAAAAAGGAAAAATAATGTCATTGATAGCAAAGAGTAAATAGCACTGGTCAGCAAAAAAATCATCCCCTAAAGACGAATAGTTGGACTATATGAATTTTGATGTGCTAAACACGAATTAGCTTTCAGTTTTTTCCATTAGGTTTGGATTTTTTCGGCGTGTATAATATTTCGGCCATAGTAAGGCCATTATAAGAGTATATTTCACCATAACTCAGGAACGTTGCATATGATTCATATAAATCATACAAAAAAGATGCAGACTAAGAATATTTTAAAACCATCCTAACATATTTTTTTTTATATGCTCAATATTTTCGGAGTTATTTAGTAATTAGTATCCAATTTTTTTTTTGCAAAATTGAAAATTTTTTTTTTTAAAGTTCTTTTTATAATAAATGAAAACGCCAAAGCTTTTCCGTTTTTTATCTTCAGCATAAAGTTCTTCTAAGAATACAACAAGCCATGCATCATCAAAATTGATGCACAAATCTTGATTTTATTCACAGTTAAGTAAAAATTTCCATTTATAGCTACAACTATAAACTGGTGGGCAAAAAAAAAAAAAAACATTTTTTTCTTTGTTAAGCAAAATAAGTAGGTTAGATGGAATTTGACGACCTAAACAAGAATTTGCTTTTACGTACTAATTTTTTTTACAGGCATGACTGGTATGACCATCTTATTCAGCGGTTACACTTGTATAACTAGGGAACAGTTTTCAATTTCGATAGATAGAGGTTCTATAGATACCGATTAAAATTAGTTTCAGATTGTCTTGATATTACTTTTTTATCCGGTCAATATTTTGGATTTAAGAAGTAAAATTCTTTAAATTTTTTATGAAAAGTTTACATTTTTTTCAGCGCTAACTTTCGAATAATTCCGAAAATATTGAGCGGATCAAGAAAATAAAGTTAAGATGACTTAAGTATAATTTTTGTTTGCACCTTTTGGTGTTCTAACACCAGATTCATGTTCAGCACATCAATTTCCACTTATTTTTATCTTAAAAAAATAATTGTTAGTATTCATGGGTATTTTCACTTACTTTTGAATAAAATCAAGGTTTCATGATACCTGGCTTACTTCATTCATAGTGGTACTAAATTTATGATAATGGATTAAAACAGTACATTGTTCCGGTTTAATTTGTTAACAGCATACACGATTTTGAGCTTACATTTTAAAAAATTACACATTTTAACTTTTGCATTTGGACTATATAGGCCTAAAAAGGGGGGGGGGGAGTCTACAAGCTTACAAACTTGTACTTTAAAAATAAACGACCTCGTTTTTTATATCTGAAGAGATTTTAAATATTAATATATTAGTAAAATCGTACAGCCGAGAACTACAAAAAATGGTGCTATATGTTACATCTTTAATTTACGAGATATTGGGCTTCTAATTTTAAAAATTTTATTTTGCTATAAATTATCACAAAATCGTAAGTATTTAAATTTCGAATTTAAACAAACAAACATTTTTAGAAACCTGCAAATCCTAACAAACATTAAAAAATTTTTCTTTTTACTTTTATTTTTATCAGAAAGCTTACAAATAATTGAAAGCATATTATTATTGCATCAAAAGAAGTGCGAAAAAGATTTCATGAAATTATAGGCATAAATATCCTTAAACTTATTCACGAGCGGCATTCGACGTGTGAAAATTCAATGGCTTATATTTTATGATACACTGCTACGATGGATGATGATTTATGATAGTCATTTCGTACACATATGTTAACAAGTTAAAAACGAAAGTTTACGAAAAATAGATGTCATGTATGGTGGCAATGTAAACAAAACTGTTGCCGATTTTGCAAAGTAATTTTTCCCTCAGTGTAAAATGTTGAATGACATAATTAAAATTTAACGCTAATCATAAAATGAATAGTTTGCAGTGGGTAAAATATAATTTGAAAGATTATAAAACATAGTACAGTAGTAAATTGCATAAACTGGCATCTATTAAAAATACTATCATTTATTTTAGTTCACAATATTTAAGAATAATGTATTAAATATTAACACTTTTTTTACGTGTTTTGAAACGAATCAAAATTCAAGAAAACAATCAAATTGTTTAAATTTTCATTATATTTTCAACTTGTAAATGCATTTTTGAAATTTTCTTTGGAGAACTTTTAGTTTTTAAGGATTTTTAGACACATGTTGGGAGCAGATGAACTCAATAGTAACGTTTATTATTAAAGTATGCATATCCTATAGAATTGTGGCAAATTTATGCAAATTTCTAAACATTAATTTTTAATAGCTTCTTATTGGGAAATTGGCATTTAGAGGTATTTATTGTTAATATTTTCATTAATAACTATTTATATTTAGCATTGGAATTAAATTTAATAAAACTAAATTAAAATTTTTGAAAAATTCGTTAAATTTTCATTAAGTACAATTTAATAATATTTATAAACAAAATTTTATTTTTAATGAACGTCATCTTCGATTCATAATATTCATGAAAATATTTTCAAGTACATATATAAATTTTTTCTCTGTGTTATTGGCATCGTGGTTTATTATTGATCTTGTAGGATTTAAATACCAAATCATAACTGATTTTTAGTATGTGTTCCATGAAAAAATGTTGGGAGTAATTTCATTTAAATGGAAAAAGTGTTCTACAGATGAGTTCAGACAGGTACAAAAGTATATATGGAGTTATAAAAGACACCTTCGCCTTTCTTCTGGTAGTAAAGTTTGTTTAACCTCTTTTGACTCTCAAAAATTATATTACACTAAAATTCAAATTTGTTTAAATTATAAACGGCACAGTGACACGTCATACCATTTCTTAAAGACTATTATCATGATAACATAACACAAAAAAAAAAAAAATGTAGCTAATTATCAATAATAATATAATATTGATAACTTACTTCTGATCCAATTTACAAAAATCAATTTTTTTTTAAATAAAATAACATAAAATATTTATTTTTGATAGCATGCGACGCCTACAATTACCAATAATTTGCGCTAATTTTTTGCCCACCTTAGTTTCAATGTGGTTAATATTGATGGCATTAAAATTTTGGGAAACGGTTTTAACACAAAATTGGAATTTTGGCCAATGAAATTAATTTATCCAAATTAAGAACAACGAATATACTAAAATATTAATAAAAATTTGATGGAATTACTAAATCGATTATTATTATTTTTTTCTATTTATAAACATAATTTTAGCAAATTCTTATAGGAGCAAAAAATCACGCAATAGTTTAAAAATGCTTAATCAAAAAGTAATTATAGATTAAAAGTATCGAAAAATCAGTTCAAAACATTAGGCAATTTTTTACACAGAAAAAAGTTTGTGCATAAATATAAGAATTTACTTTCATTGAATTTAGTTCATAATATTTAAGAATAATGTCTTAAATATTAACACTTTTTACATTTTTTGAAATAAATGGAAAGTCAAGAAGGCTTAAACAAATTTGTTTAAATTTTCATTTATATTTCCAATTTTTTTTACAGAATTTTTGATTTTTAATGGTTTTTAGGCACATGTTGCTGGCAGAAGAACACAACAGATGCGTTTTTTATTACAATAATGCATGTGATATAGAATGGCAGCAAATTTAAGAAAATTTCTAATTTATTGGAAAATTACCATTTAAGGGGATTAATTGTTAATATTTTAGAATTTTAGAATTTGAATCAAATCTAATAAAACTAAATTAAAATTTTAGCAGCAGTTTAGCAATATTCGCAAAATTATCATTAAGTACGATTTAATAATACCAATGGAAAAATTTTACTTTTCATGAAAAAAGATTGGGGAAAAAAGTCATGTTCTGTTCATAATATTTATGAAAAAAATTTTCAAGTATATGAATTATTTTTCTCAGTGCATATGAAATATAACCCAATTATAAAGTTTTTAAATTAAAGAAAAAAGTTAACTTCTTTGTGGGACATTTAGCATTTTTTTGACCTTTTTTTTTTAAATTGAATTTTGCCTATTTTTTGGCTCCTGTTAACACTGCTTACTACATTAGTATTATAAAAACAAAAGTTTTTTGGTAAGCAGTTTAAACCAACCATAGCGCGTATGATTATTATAATATAATTATTTACATATTACGTATACGCTTCAGTATTGATAAAGTAACTCTATTGAAATGGCATTTTTATAACTTTTTAATAAAATATTTAATAAGAATAAAGATTAAAATTATGGATTATATGAACGATATTTTCATATATTTTTATCCTTAATAAATAGTGATCAAGTGAAGAACAGAAACCATTATCCATTTTAATAAAAATTTTATAACCAAATAATCTTTTATACTTAAAACTTGTCGAATATTTAAATAAAATTTTTTATTTATGTTATTTTTCTGCAATCGTGTTCCTTTCATAAAAAGCTAATAATTAAAAAAAGAAAAAAAAAATTATACCAAATTTAAAATTTTTTCTATATTATTTTTTAATATTTGATTTATTTGACGATATAAAGAGTAATAAAAACAATATCAAGATTTATTATATTGCATTATGCATCTAAATTTAAGATTTTATTTTTCATTTATTTTTTTCCAAATCCAATAACGAACTAAACCAAAAAATGAAAAAAAAAGAATTGAATTCAACTTTATCAAAAAGCGTTAAATTGCATTTGTGGTGTAAGTATTCAGTTCGTATATGCCTGCTGTGCATTACGTGACTTTTCATACCGCACACACCATTTGATGTGATATACATACACAAATATATGTACAAATACATAGAAGAATATACATTTTTGTATTTATATGGGTTCGTATATTTATATTTTGTGATTGCAAACAACAAATGCCAACACATAAATACACATAAATAAAATGTTGCACAATTTTTGCATGATGTTTTGTAAAATGATGATTATTTTTAATGAAATTCACGATTTTGTTAATGTTTGTTTTTTGGTTGTTTCTTTTTTATTGTTGTTTTCCTTTAAAGTCTATGGTATTGTTGTTGATGGTATTATGCAATTTTTGTAAAATAAATTTCTACACGTTCAATTCGTTCCATCAACTCTTGTGTTTGTTTCAAAACTCTACAGAATGACAGTTTTTTTTGAATTTAAAACCGCTTTCACCAATTATATGGTGGATGTCAGCCTTTAATTTTTTTATTGTGAAGTTTTTATATTGTTGTTTTTGGTTTATTTATATATACCTATTTTTATATATATATGTATATATATAATGTGAGCAGACAAAATGTATAAGTGAAGTATATTATTCATCGTATTTGATTATAATGCTATGTTAAGCATTAAGTACAAAAACAACTACAGTAGTAACAAGTTAGAACGCTATATTCGGCTGTGCCACCTTATCGACAAATAATAAAATTTACACTTATTGTATGCTTTCATATTTCCACATTCATACTTACAAAAATAATCTACTTTTTTTTCAAACTACAAAAATATAAACTCAAAACTATAAACTCAAAGCATAACTTCTGATGTCTACTAAATTTTTATACATATGTTTGAATATAGATTAACGGTTCTCAAATGGAGATCCATGACCCACAATGGGTCCATACAAATATTAAAGGGGGATCGCGAGGACCATTTACTTAAACTTAAAAAAATTTAAAGTATTTTTTATTTAAAGATTAATAATATACATTCAACTCGTTTTATGTTCTCAAGAAATGTACAATTTTAAATTGAAAGTAAACAAAATTTATAGCCTGTTCGAGAGATTAATTCAATTATGGATCAATATTTATACTTTGCTGAAAACGTTACGTTACGTAATTCTGGAAACTCTTTCTCAGAGCTTTTATTACTTAGTACTAATTTTATATGAGTGCACATCTTTAAACCTTTTAATATTTTATATTTTCCCATTTTTAGTTAATACTGATCATTTTAGTGTTAATATCATTTGTTACATATTTTCTCTCAAAAATTTATTTATTTTTAGGTTTAAGAATGATTTGAAATTAACTTTTGATATCAATTTAAGAAAAATTAATTTTTAAATGTATGCATTTATTTTTATTTTATTAGATTTCAGAATAATTTAAGAGTAACATTTGACATTAAAATAAAAATTATAATTTATTTAACGCTTTTTCTTAAATGAGCCTCAATTAGAATTAAAACTTAAATTTAATAAAAACGTTGGTCTATTTTGCAACATTGTTTGCAAAACATCTTTCATATGAAACATTAAAATCGTATTTCAAACATTTGCTCTGACTTGGTATTAAATTATTACACAATAACTGTGTACTCGAGCCATAACGTCTCAAGGTGGTTGTGTAGCTGATACTTGTTAAAATCAAAAAACAACAACAATGCTTCTATTTTCAACTAAAATACGTCCAAAGACTCATAATAATTTTTTATGTGTAATCATTCTTTATGTGTGTATTTACATACAATCAGCAACTGCTTGCATATATACATACATACATACATATATACATACATACATACATAAAAAATGATTGTGTGTATATACAATTAACAACTACTGCTTGCTTATACAAAAAAAAAGAAAAAAAAAAAAACAAAAACAACACTAAAAGTCATCGCAATGTTTTTTATATATGTTTGTGTATGTATATTTGTAATAATTTTTTCAGATTATTGCCTATAACTCGGTTGTTTATGAACCGATATAGTTAATTCAAAAAACCGAAATTTTTGATAAATATTTACATAGATTTGTGTAAAAACCACTTTTGAAGTTTATATAGAAGGGTCACTGAAATATCGGTCAAAACGCATTGAACATATTTTGTTAATTTCCTTCACAAAAACATTCCAAAAAAACATTAACAATCGCTAGTTTATATAGGAGCTTAGAAAATTCGGTTTTGGCGATATTTCGGCCATTAATAGATTAATGATTTGATGTTAATTGGGGCTTTCTAAAAAACTGATTTCAACAGAAAAACGGAAAGACGGACATCGTTATATTTGTGTAAAAACCACTTCTGAAGTTTATATAGAAGGGTTACTGAAATATCGGTCAAAACGCATTGACCGATATTTCAGTTACCAGAGAACCTATTTTGTTTATTTCTTTCACAAAAACTTTCAAAAAAAAAAAAAAAATACCAAGTCGCTAGTTTATATAGGAGCTTAGAAAAGTCGGTTTTTGGTGATATTTCGGCCATTAATGGATTGATAATTTGACATTAACTGGGGCTTTCTAAAAACTGATTTCAACAGAAAAACGGAAAGACGGACAACGCTATATCGTTATATTATTTTCTATCAATAAGGATCCAGTATGCCTTTTCCAGTATTTACCTTTTTGAGATCTTAAATGAATATTTTTAAAAATTACAAATGTAATGACAAACTTAATTATACTCTTTACACTTACGGTGAAGGGTATAAAAATAACAGTTTAGAGACAGTGGGATTGGAAATATAAAATTTTAATTTTTTTATTTGCTTTTTAATTTTAAATACCATTTTATTAAAAAAAAAAAATCATATTTTTTACCAGCACACCAAATACTTTTAGTTCTTAAAAATATTCAACCATTGGAAAATTCTGCAGCAATCCCACTTGCATTCAAATAAAAAATTATTTAAATAGTGAAATATAATTAAAAATATTAAAGATTTGCAAGAAAAATAAATTTGACTTGAATTTAAATTCCCTTCACTTGAAACGCTCTATAATTAAAGATTAATGAAACTTTAATTTAATGCTCTACATTGGACTCAAGGCAGCAAATAGACTTTGTTTCAACGTAAATTTCAGAAAAAAGTGCTGATTGGTTTAGTTAATTTGACATGTGGAATATAATAAATATATTTTGTCAAATTGGAAAATTAAGGTTTCAGAAACATATTGCATTAATTTAATTATATTTTTGTAATAAAATTAAATGGATTACTAAAAGAGATAACCTATATTTTTATTTAAGGGAAAAATAAGGTTGCAAAGTCAGCAATTGTATGTCTAAATTTTCACCTTACACGGTATCTATTTTTCGAAAAATTTCGTTATTTACTTATTAAAATATGTATATCAAAAATCTATATAATGTTTTTCAATCATCCGCTAACGCTTTGCGTCACAAAATAACAAGTTTAATGATATTTATGCCGTCTACAAATGCATGATATGTCTTTCGCACAGCTTTTGATGCACGAATAATATGATTTTATTTATTTGTAATATAAAGTTTAGCTTTCTAATTTTAATTGTAAAAAAACAAAAATTATTGTTTTTTAAATCAAAAATTTAAATGCTTATGATTTCGTAAAGATTTTTTCACCATTTTTAACACAATTTTTGAAATTTACTGTTAACTAAATAAAATAATATTTAAAAAAAAATCAGAGAAAATTCAGAATTCTTATAGCGAAATAAAATTTTTAAAATTAAAATCGCAATATCTCGTAAACTAAAAGAGATAACCTATATGATTTTACTAATATGCTAATATTTAAAATCGGTTCAGATATAAAGAAATGGGTTAGTTTATTTTCATACTCGAAGTGTCCAAGTTTGTAAATTGTATACTCGCGCCTATTAGGCCTATATAGTCTAAATACAAAACTTAAACTCGTCTATTTTTACCTCTGCTATCATCATGTAAAATTTCGTTCAAATCGAACTATTCGTTTTGAAATTGCATATTTATTTCCATTTCAGTTTTCGAATCGCACACTATCTGTGACTCAAAAAAGTTGCCGCCGAAATTTATATTGCCAGCCTACTACACCGGAACTTTTGTTGGGCTGGGTTTTCTTATAGTGTTGTTATTAAATTAGGGTTGTAAATGCATGAAGTTAATGTGAAATTATTATTTTTTTTTATTTGAAAAAATTTAAAAAAATAATTGTTGTGATGAAACGGAATACTCTATCGAAAATAATTTCTCTAAAATACGTGGTGAAGAAGTCAAATATGTTGAAAATTCCGGTCGCACAACTTCTTTAACAGACAAAGAAACAGCAGAATTCAGTAAAGACGAGCAACTCCGTAAATTCCTGGAAGAATTCATTTATTTTTATTTATTTGAAAGGTGAGTTTAAAATTATATCTGACATTCACATAAAATATAATTATTTCTTGTATTCTTTAGCCGCAAAAGTGACATTTAAGAGTTCAAGTCAGTGTGGTTTTAAAAAACAGGCGGTGTGTATATGGTACAGATTCGTTTTCAAGTCCATACTGATGCGGTGTCCAGTTCAATCACTATCGTATTTATTTCGACACAACTTTAGTTTCAATTTGATACCATTGCGTTAAAAAATTTCCGTTGAGCAGGCTGTTTTTAAATTTAACAATTACGTGTCTGAATGGTATTATTTTGAGCATAATTGTGTTTATTATTTCTTTGATGATATTGATAGCATAGATATAAATTTCGAAAGAAAAACACAGCTAATATAACTAATTTTAGAAATTTGTAATTTTTTTGAAAAATTTACCTTTTATAAATTAGTATTTTACCTTCAAATTTTTTAACCTTTTTTTTTTGAAAACTAGTTTGTTTTTTATTAGTACATTTTTTTAAACTAATTTCTATTTCTTATATTGGTACTGTTCTGGAAAATTTGTTTTTTTTTTTGTTACGTTTTTCAACTTTAGTACTTTGGTACAAATTATAAATACCTGCTTCGAGCATTGGTACTATTCTGGAAAATTATTTTCTTTTTTTAATTTGAAAATTGGTACATTTTTGAACTTTGATACTTTTTATTCAGATGTTGGTAGTATTTTTGAAAATTAGCACCTTTTCGAAAATTCTATCCTTTTTTTTGACAATTTGTGATCTTTTTATAATGGACCTTTTTAGATTGATACAATTTTATAATTGAGACATGTTTTGAAAACTGATTAATTTTTGATTTTTTTTTGATTTGATGTTTTTTTTTACTTTTTTTAAAATTTGTACTTTCTCTAAATAGAAGTTTTACTTAATTGTTACTTTTTTAAATTAGGACTTTTTCGGTTGCTTTTTTAAAAACGTACTTATATTTCATACTAGTTAGTTTTCAAAAATTAATATCATTTTATTTTTGATATTTTCCATTTTTAGTTCGTACTTTTTTTATATTTATACTAATTGTGCCAGTAATTAAAAATAGGTTAAAATATTTCCGAGCGTTTATTTCATATATTGGCTAATATGAATGATTTCTTCACAGAAAACAGCTTGCAGAAAATTTTTTACAGATTTGTGGAAAAACCATATAATTTGATTTTATAGAAAAAAAGTTTTTTTTTTTTTTTTGGCTATAACTCAGCCATTCTACAATTTGGGTAATTTTAAATATTTCCAATATCTCCAAGTTATCGTGGCTACTTTTCATTAGAAAAAGTAGCAACTTTGATACCTACTTTTAAATTGTATATTGATTTTTGTTTTTAAATTTTAAAATTTTTTTATTGTACTTAGAAAATTATCTGAAGTATTTTGATTTTTTAAATATGATTTTTAAACATTGTAAAAATATAAAATAGTTTTTAATCAAATTTTTTTTCAAAAATAATTGGCTTCAAAGCTTTAAACGATAAAATCAAATTATTTTACTTACATGAATGCAATAAAAGTCATATTTTAAACATTATAAACTGAAAATAAAATCCTAGTTTTATTAGTTTTAACAAAACCCACTGTATTCGATCTAGTATTAGGTTGAAAAATAATACAACCTACTAGATAATTCTCAAAACACAAATCTCTATTTAGGTATGCATTACGTGTTACATCAAGACTCATCAATCTTTTTTATGCTCATACATATACACACACTCTCATACTAAACCCAACAGTTCTGATGACTTTTTATGAATTAGAAATATATCAAATTAATTTAGCCTTAGAAAAAGTCAATTGCTACATCACAAGTTTAAATTAACAACATTTTTGTTTAATTAGGGATGTCAAGTAGCCAATTGACCTTACATTTGAAAGGTCAAATAGATAAGTGCCATGGACCTTAGCATAAATTAGCATTACTAGCAGAACTGTAGGCCTAGATTTAAAAGTATTTGTATATTTATGTATTGGTAATAATATATTTGTGTTAGAGTGTTTAAGCAAGTGTAAGAGCATTTTTTATATATAAAAACGAGTGTATGTTTTTATACAAGTGTGTGTGAAATCGTATTTAAAAAATATATACTGACATGGCAAAACTTATTTTGGCATAAAATTGAAAAATTCCTTAGAGCTTGTTTGTTTATTTTTTGTTATTTTTTCTCTTTTAACAATCAGTATATGTGTGTATTTTTTGTTTTATTTAATTTTATTTGAAGGGTAAAAAGGCGCACAGCAATTCTACTTGAGTTGACTTTAAAGCTTGAAAAGCTTGATTGTTTTTGTTTTTGATTTCTTTTTATTAAAAAGAAATAGAACAAAAAACAAAAAGACAGCGTGTTTTCATTTTGTTTACATATGATATGTAGTTAAAAAATAAATTCACTTACAAACACACAAACTTAACAATACTACAAACAGTTTGTTGAAGAGCTAAAAATGTTTGCAAAAAAAAAACGAAGAGAAAAATCATCATCAATCATGTCTAAAGGTGTGCGAAACTCGTATGTTGAAAAAATATAAATTCTTTATTTTTTGATAAAAGGTAAGAAGAAAAAGAGGAAAACAAACGGAAGTATTTAAGTGGAAAATATCCTGACAAAGGTTACTCAAAAAAATGCAAAAATAAAGAAACTGTTAAAATAAAATACCTCAAATCAAATAAAGAAAAAAGGGTTGATTTGACAGAATCAACATGAGTGCAGCTAAAGAATGTACTACAATATAATAAATTTTTATTTATTGTTTTAAGCTGAGTTTTGGTATTCAATTTTTTTATTTATTTATTTTTTTTTTTTCATAAAAAATAATAAAAGGTAAACTTCATAGAATTAGCGTTGTTAAATACTATCATCATCTTGGTATATGCTTATTTTTTTTTTATTGAGTATTAATTATGTAATTTTTAAAACTAGATTTATTGGTGATATTTCAAACTATATCCAGATCAAAACATATCCTATAACTTTAGTAATAACATAAAAAAATTAGAAGTAAATAATTTTTAGCATGTAATCTTTTAAACATAAAAACTACATTTGTTCTGAATGCCACCTATGCTTATCTGTTTCATCAAAGTATTGATAGTGGTTGATACATACATATATCCAACTAATAAAAGCCCTACATAAATTAAGGAGTTTGTACACGGATCTATCAAAGAATAATTTTGATATTATTTTATCATTATTTCTACAGTCACCAGAGAACAAATTTATCGGACGTGCACTGTGTACTTTTTTTGGGGGTATGAGTCATATATTAATAAGTAGATATTTATGTGAGAGAAAACAAACCTGAACCAATTGTCAAAAACCTAATTCATGCAACAATAAAATACATGTAGTCACTTATATTTCCCTTTTTTGTTAAAAAAAAATTAGTAATTTTTTTGAAAATTTTGTTCGAAGTGAATCTCACACAAACATCTAGTTGCATTCTATGGTATGAGTGATCAAAAATCAATAACTTTTGAAAGGGCTAATATTTTTATACCCGACTTTTTTATGTTATTGCGCTTAAAATTATCTATGGCGCACAATAAAATAATCATTACAAGTTTACATAGTTGTCTTGTAAACTTACAACAAAGATTCTGTATTAAGCGAATTTCGTTGAAAACCCATTCAAGGCTTTTAAACTTTAATTTGTGTGGGTTAGAAAACTGAAGCATTACGTCTGTAGTTTATACTTCAACCAATATGAAAAAAGCTAACGGAATGTGTATTGAGGTCAAATATTTAAATTTGACATCACATAGTTATCAAATGACGCAAGGTGGAACTAAATATGGTTCCTTATTATTAATTTTCATAATGTTTCATAAAATCGTTATAAAAATTTCATATTTTTACTTAAATAAAATTAAGGGGGTTAATTTTTAATTAATTTCGTAAATCGCTTTACCTCACTTTGAAAACTTTGCCATACAAATTTTTGAAAAATAAAACAATTTTTATGAAACATTTTTTAAAGTAAGTGGAAGTGTTTTACAAAATTAGGCCCTAAATATTTTATTTAAATAAAATGTCTAATTACCATTACCTGCACATGATGTGTTTCATCAGAAGATTCACATTAGTCGCAATTTTAATACATGGATATATTACTATTTTAGTTATTTTTTGATTTTATGTATTTTTTTTTATCGAATATTAAGAGATTGCTTTTATTTTCATTGAGGAAAATTTAATTCTTATTTTGTTTTATAAAATACAAAATAATAAAATTTTTGGAACTAAAAGCATTCCTACATCTAATCTAGCACTTTCTTGCAACTAAATTCTATATAGAATAATGTAGGATTACTTACACTGTAAGCCAATATAAGCATAATTTTTTGCTAATTTTGGCAAAATAGTTAAAAGCTTATCTAAAGGCCAGACGTTTAAAAAAATGGTTATTTTAAAACCAAAAATTTATATGTTGAAATTTTAAAAATTAGTAATAAAAGTTGCACTTGATAAATAATGAATATATCATTCAAATAAAAGAATTAAAGGTATATAACCGTTTGAAAATTATGCGCTGCGAAATATTAAAAACGTTCCTGTCAAAAATTATTTTTTTATTCTGACTGAATTTAGCTAATTTCAAAATCAAATATCTTTGTAACTAAAAAAGATACAGTAAAACCAAAAATAGATTTAGAAAATTAAGCATATTTTACATTAAGATCAATGTTAAAATTAAAATTACTCAAACATTGAGTTTTATGTTTTAATTTACTTTTGATCACTCACACCCAATAAAAATTGCATAGTGCGGCGTCTAAATACGAGGGCGGATCAATAAGTCCGTGACTTTTCGAACTTCCCTCGTAGTTATATGAAATACAACACTATTCCCATCAAGTACCATCTGTTAATAAACTACTGTCAAATTTTGAGCAAGTGTCGTCATTTACTTTGTGTTTAACAGCTGTTCAAAACATACAACCTCGTGTATTTTTCTAAAAATGGAAAAAAGTGAATTTCGAGTGTTCATTAAACATTATTTTTTGCGAAAAAAAAACGTCAATTAAACCAAGGAAAAGCTTGATAAATACTATGGGGACTATACTATGCACCATCGATTTCAATGGTAAAAAAGTGATTTACTGACTTTCATTGTGGTCGCATAAGTACAAATGACGCTGAACGTTCTGGACGGCCAATTGAGGTCAGTACACCCGAAAATGTTGAAAAAATCCACAATATGGTGTTCATCGACCGAAGAGTAAAAGTGTGTGAGATTGTTGATGCCATAGGCATTTCATATGGCAGTGTGGTTTCGATTTTAAATGATCAGCTGGGTTGACCATAAATGTAAATGTGTGACAACTTCAAAGGATTGTTTGGAGTTGTTTAACCGCAATCCGAATAAGTTTTTGTGGCATTTTTTAACCGATTAGACCGATTTAATGACGATTTAAAAAGAAAACGACCCCATATGGCCAAGAAAAAAGTTCTTCTTCATCAAGATAATGCACGGGTGCACACGTGTGCAGTCTCATCCGCCATATTCTCCGGATTTAGCCCCTAGTGACTACTTCCTATTTCCAAACCTAAAAATAATGGCTCGGTGGTAAGAGATTCGGCTCCAACAATGAAATTATTTTAAGGACCTCGAAAAATCCCATTTCTTACGCAAAGTAAATGACGAAACTTGCTCAAAATTTGACAGTAGTCTACTAACAGGTGGTACTTGATGGGAATAGTGTTGCATTTCATATAACTACGAGGGAAGTTCGAAAAGTCACGGACTTATAGATCCGCCCTCGTATTTAAACAATTCACTTTTGCAAGTACAATTTTTTTTTTTTAAATTATAAAGTTCGTTATAAAATCTAGAAAACTAAAATACTTTTTTACTACGCCGGTATAAAATTTTATGATATTCGGATCAGATAGTAACATACTACAAAATTATTTGCCCCACATCTGTTATCAAGGGGTAAAGAGAAAAGAGTGAAAAATCAAACTTTATGGATGGTTCAAAAAAAAGCTTATTTTCCAAAATAATTAAGGCAGAAAAAATTTAGCATTTTAAGTTAAAAAAACTTATTTATTTTATTGTTTTTGTTTGGAATCCTCTTTTTTGTGGAGGTTCAGGTGAGGTTCAAATTCTTGGTCTGACCTCCTAGAAATTTCTGAATAGTCTAAAAAACTAAGGAAACTAAGTATTTAGAGGTGGCTCAATGTAATCGAAATTAGAAAAGCTGATATTTTTTTTAATTTTGACCGTTAATATTCTCTCATATATCACACGTTATTATCGGTAAATTTCGACACGATGTGTAAGACACTAAGACTAAACTTTTTGCTGTTTTTCGTTCCTTTTTCTCAACTTTAGGTTCAACTCTTATTTCACTAGTGTATATTTGGTTTAAAGTTACGTATTTTACTTTAAATTTATTATGTCACCTTCTCTATTATTGGTAGCTAAAATTGTAGTAATTTGAGAAAGGTAATAAATTATGACGTTCAAAGAGGTTTAAATCAGGATAATTTTAGTTGTAATAATTTATTTATATTTGAACATATTGAAAATATTAAAAAAAATATATATATAATTTTTGAGATTTCGTTCGTTATATCTTGTGTTTCTTAGTTTTTTAGCTATCCGCAAATTCCTAGGGGGTGAGACAAAGAATTTGAACACATTCGGATAAAGAGAGATATATTAGTGTACATATATAAGTATTTATTTTTTCTGGTAGTTTTTTTGTAGCTCTACAGCGTATAAAGGTAGAAGAAAAATTGCGCAAAAAAAAAGAAAAAAAGAAACCTGCAATTCTGTGAAGTAGCTTCAGACCTATTTTAATAACCAGAAAGACCTTTAATTTTTAAACACTATCACTCAAGAATTTTTTTTGTAATATAAAAACTGTATATTTAGCAAAGAAAAAAAATCAGAAAAACATTACAAGCTATTTGTAAGAATTCTTGTTTTTTTTATTTGATAATATAAGAATTCCTTTTTATCTATAAAATATTATCACATTATATCAAATTAATCCATATAAATCTTAATTGCTAAATTACTTAAACATACACAATCTTATTATGAAAAGCAACAACAACAAGAAGAAAATATTTTAAAAGAAACTATATATATTGAAGTTATTTTTAGTTTATTTAAGTTTTTCATTTGAGTTGAAATGAGAAGAAAACAAAAACAAAAAATATAGCATGAAACAAAATTAACTTAAGTTATTATGCGTTAGGATTAAATTATTAACTCAATAATAAAGAAAAAAGCTAAAACTTAAACACCAACACATATACAAGTATTTCATGTTGACTTAACAAGCTATTTGTTGCAACATGCTCCAAACATAAAGTCTGTCTTAATACACTCCAAAGAAAGAAGTTTCGTTGTTATGTACTCTATGTGTATGTGTGTGAGTTAATATATCAAAAATATGGTTTTAATATGAGTTAAGAACCCGGGAAAGAAAGTTTTTAATTTCAATTAAAAAATATGAAAAAAAAACTAGCAACAGATCCCAACTAAAATATTGCTGTATGACTAGTTATTAAGACTGAAAGAAACTTAATACGTTAGCAAGCAGCTTAAGTTTATGACAGCAGAGTCAAAATAATAAACATTGAGAAAAAAACTTACAATAATTTTTTGACAACTTTCTTAAAATATACAGAGTGACGACAGAAAAACAACTTAAATATTTATTACAAAAGTAATATTTGTATCTCTCTGCAATGAGTTAAAAGTTGAAATATTATATTAGAACCAAAATAAATAAATTATATGAGAATGCGAATAAGAAAAGAAAGCTACAAATAAGTTATAAAACTATATAATTATAAATGTGTTAAAATTACTCAAGTTAAGCTAATTTGTTAAACATAATACTTTAATATAACTTGTTATGATTAAGATATTTAGGGAACGTAAGGTTTGAAGAATAAAATAAAAAATAAAGAACACACATTTTGTCTTTTCAAAACAGAAAGATGCAGAGTTTAGAATCTTTTTTAAGAAAATTTATTTATTTTTTTCACTCTGAGATTAACTAAGCAAATTATTAGATTTGTGTTTATTAAATTGGTATTTTATATTGCCAAAATGTACGCTTATTGAATAGAATTTTCTGTTTGACCGATTTTCTTGAAATTGTCACAGTATCATTTATTTTACGATTGGAGCAGAGAGAAGTGTAACCACCATGAAAAGAAAATAATAATGTAGAGAAAAATATAGTTGTAGTGACCACAACCTAAGAGCTACATATTATAATAGAAATATATGGTTACTGCTAAAAACAGATATGATTATAAATAACAATTGTTATGATACCATTTTATAATATTTGTCCGTTTTTATGATTCGTTTTTTAATGTTATAATTCGAGTTTTTCATATTATTATACCATTTTACTATATATTATTTCATTCTATTAGATTACGATTCCATTTTATTGTATTATTCCATCTTATCATATTATTATCCCATTATATCATATTAGTGTTCCATTTTATTATATGGTTAACCCAACTTATCATATTATTATCTCATCTTATCATATTATGATTCCATTTTATCATATTAATATCAATTTTATTTATTTGTACAATCATATGTTATGCAAGAAACAAGATATTATTTATGAACTAAACCCTTTAATAGTAGTTAATCAATATCTTATATTGTTTGATTCACGCCAAATATAAAAAACACCTTTTCTATTTAAATTAATTCATGTATAAACTAAATGTGAACTATAATGAAGATGGAAAATAAACGCTAAAACACAAAAATATTCAAAAGTAAACAAGTTATGAATTTTTCAAGAATATTTGTAAAAATCATAATTACTTGTAATATTTTATTGTTACGAGAATAATATTAATATGGTTTGAAAACAAATTTTGGCTTAAAGGTAGGGAAAAATATTTGTTATATATAATAGTTATGGAAGCAGTGATATTTTTAAATTAATAAATTTTTGTTCTGGTAAAAATATTCAAAAACATAAACATAAATTGAATGTAACCATTGAATGATAAAACTGAATCAGAACTGAAACAAAAATCATAAACACTGTATTATTAAAATTAATGAAAATTAACAATCAGAACATAATATTGTTTTGGTGACTATGTCATAAGAGAAGTGGTAGAATTCATATAAATTAATTCTTTATTATCGCATATTTAAAAAACTGTTATAAAGAAACCCTAAAATTGTATTAGAATAATTTTGCTGCGTTTCGCAGTTGGGTGGATGAGAATTAGATGGTTATGTCCGGGGTGAGTAACCCCCATGAAAAGTATATATTATTTATCGCATCAATAGAGGAAGCTAATTAAACTTTACAGTAGCGCAGTTTTGGTTCTATAAAAGTTCTTGATTTTAATTTTAATTTTTGCATATATTTAGATTTTGTTAAAAAAATATTTTTTATTTTTGAAGAAACTAAACATTTTATATATTTTATATTTAAATATTTTTTGGAGAAGCTTTAAATATTTTACCGTGTTAAAATTTAATCGATTATTCGTAGCATTTTTTTTTTTTTTTAATTTTTAATACAATCAAAATAATTTTTAAATGATTAAATGGCAACTTGGGTAAAAAGTATTAATAAAAAATTATTAATAAAATAAGTAATAAAAAAGACTAATCGATTAAGAGTAAAAAGATATATATAAAATGTTTAACAAAATAAAATAAACTCTTAGTAGATAAGTCAAAAATTTGGATTAAAATTAATTGATTATTCGAAAACCCGGATTAAAAATTAATCGATTATTTGCCAAGCAAATTTTTAACATTTTTCAATATAATCAAGGAATTATGTGTTAATTGATCGGAAATTTGGATTAAAGTGAACCCGTTATAAAAATTAAGCGATTAATTGTTGAAAAAAATATGTTTAAAATGTTTGTCAAAATTAGGCAATTATTGGAGAAGTCCGGTTAATAAATAAATCGGTTAATCGTTAAAAATTCTATTTTCATAATACTTAATAACTGAATAAGAGAATCAAGTGGCTTGAAATTAACCTATTTTATTATGTACTGAATCCCGTCGATGGCATACCCGTATGTATGAATTAATAATCAAGAATTTTTAAACGAAAACTTTGTTAAAATAAAATTAGAAACTGCAAATAAGAAATTATTTCCTTCGTTGTTGATCTTTTTAGACTTTTCAAGTATATTAAAAAAAAGCTAAAATAAAAAGGTAAATTTAGTAAACGTGTAGTTAAAGTAAAGAATTTATTTCACTAAACACCACAATTTTGAATATTTTTTTGCATTTATTATTTCATATTTTGCACGCAATAAAATTTTTTACATAGTTTGCGAATTTATTCTTTACTGTCGCATATGTTTTTTAAATCGGATTTTTTAAAAAATATCATCTTTAAGAAATTTTTGAATTTCCTAATACAATTTATTAGCTTGGAATATTTTTAATTGCAAGAGGAAAACATTTTTTTTAGCAAATCAAGTTATATTTAGCATAAATATTAAATAATTTAAATATTAGGTTCATATTTTCCTTTTTAAAGAGTATTTTTTATTTTTTACAGCATATTTTGTGATTTCGGCCACAAATAATTATACGTTAGAAGCTATTATTCGTAACAAAAATTTTATTTTACTGAAATAGAAATAATTACTAATTGATTAATCGACATTTTGTGACAAAAATTAATCGTTTATTCGAATATATGGCTTATCAATTAATTATTCGTTTAAAATTTTTCTATTTTGATTTGCTTTTTGTCTAAATAAAAGCATTTGTTAATAGATTCTGTTCTCATAACTTGGCTAAAAACTAAAAATTTATTTAAACATTTTCTTTAAACAATAAAAAGAAATATAAATGAATGAACGAACATAGTTTAAACAATACATTTTTAATCGTTACAAAATTAAAAAAAAAAAAATCAAAAATCCAGGGAGATTAAACGATTATTCGTAAAACCGGCTAAAAATGAGTCGATTTTTCGTTAGAAACTATTATTTAAAATTCTTTTTAATACTTTAAAAAATATTAAATGATTAAACGATCTGACTAAAATGAATCGCTTTTTTTGAAACTAAAGTCCGTTAACAGATTAATTAAAAAATTTAATTTTAAATTAAACATAAAAAAATTATAAATTTATCGAAAGAATCGGTTGAAACAAATTAATTATTCATTAACACGGTTTATGTGAATAATTAGATTAAATAATTTCTGGATTTTTCATTACAAAAATATTTTTTAAAAGTTTTACCAAAAAAAGAAATGTTAATCAACAATCAATTGCTTGCAAATCTGGATTAAATACTAATCGGTTAATGTTTTCAAAAATGTTCTTCAATATGCCGTAAAAAATGCTTTATGCACATAGAAAATACTCTTTAAATAGGAAAATATGCACCTAATCTTTAAATTATTTAATATATTAAAAATATTCCAAGATAATAAATTGTATTAGGAAATTAAAAAATTTCCTTAAGATGATGATTTTTAGAGCATCTGATTTAAAATACATATGCGACAGTAAAGAATAGAATTTGGTAATGGCAAACTATGTAGAAAATTTTATTGTGTGCAAAATATGAAAAATGTTTCTCATAAATGGAAAATATTCAAAATTGTGGTATTTAGTGAAATAAATTCTTTACTTTAACTACATGTTTACTAAATTTACCCTTTTATTTTAGCTTCCTTTTAGCCTTTTTTTTTAATATACTTGAAAAGTTTAAAAAGATCAACAACGTTAAAAAATTCTTGACTATTAATTCATACGCACGGGTATGTTATCGACGGGATTCAGTACATAACAAAACGCGCTTTTGATATTTAAATGTCCATTTGAGACACAAAGTCTATAGGACATATTTTATGTGATTGTCTGGCACTTCCTTTAGAATCCAGATGATCTTGGGGATGCATATCATATATTTTATTGGGCTTTATCCAGAGTAAATGATAGTGTAGTAGGAAACGTGTATTTGGGGCACCTATATGAATTTTTTTAATTTATAGGAAGCTACAATGTGCCTTATTAGGTCTCCTAGTGAATTCACTTTCTATGCCCACTTAATCTAATCTAACCTGCTACGCAGATTTGAATATTTATTCCTTTTTTACATATTTTTTTTTTCAATAAAAAGAATAATCTATAAATGAAAAGCAGTGTTGCTGTATCATTGTTATTATTTGGGAACTCTTACGAGGGACATTTAAACTTTTATTTCTTATTAGCAACGAAGGAGTTTAAAGAATATATAATTGTCTAGGCAAAAGTTAGAGTGAATATATCAATTATATCTTATAGAGAAGAAATAGTGCTATAAAAATGAGGTACGAAACAGGTCCCTAATTTTCTCCAATTTACCCCTAGGTATTTTTAAAGTTGTAAGGAATAAAAATATTACCTTTAACCCACATTTAAACATGACAAAATGAATATAGAGAGATATAACTGATGCATGATCGAAAATTACTAAGGCAATCAAAATTTATAGGTTGACAAGTTTCTTTGGAACAACTCTAATATGGTACCAAAAAGAATACAATTTTTAAGTCGTTTTAGTAGAAAATATATGGTCGACAAAATGATTGTCAAAGTACTAATCAGTGATGCTATAGACAGTAACTTTCTGAATGAAATTGTTCCTTTTCTCAGCGAAGATAAAATTAAGGGGAGATCTAAATATAAGAATAAAGAATCTATCATTCATTACAACGTTGAATGATGTAAAAAAGATCCTTTGTCGCACAGAAAACCTTTAAGGAAACCATAAATCTCTGCAATATAATAAATTCTTGAAAGTTTACCATAAGATGAAATGTAATATGTCTTTTATTGAGACCCTATAGTTCCGCTTCGCGCTTGAGAGGTCTGCTACAATTATATCAATTTTTTATATAAATCGCATCAGTTGTTTAGAAATTGTAGATTTATTTTCAAATATTTTTATTCTATCCCATTGTGCAATGCTATGAATATTGCTTAAATTGATATTTAATCTAAACTGTTTCTTTTTAAATTATAAAACTTTAATTTTCCACAATTAATTTGTAAATTTCAAATTTCCATTTAAAAGAGGAAGAATTCTGGATCTGTTTTACATATGCACATACATTCTATTTCATATTGGTTGGTACAATTGTACAACACATTTTTTAGCTGTGTTTTTTTTTTTTGCTCATTCACATTCAATGTTTTTGTCATTGTTTTATTGTTTTGTTGCTTGTTGGAACTGTTAAAAGGGGAGGTTAGAGGAGTAGCTATGTTGTTCTTTTACATGAACGAATGGTAATGTAAAATGGTTGCAAGTAGTTGTTTGCAAGGTTTTAGTAGCAGTTACAATGAATTCATACATTTTTAAATGTATTTTCCCTCACTCGTTCTCTCAATTTTATTTGCATGTTTGTAGGAATGTGAATATTGTGTTATATGTGATTGTTTTCATATGTTTGTTTATTTGTTTGTTTGTTTGCTAGTGTCGTTTTGTAGTTTATATTGTATTTGTGTATGTGAAACAATGTTTATGTATTTAGTCGTAAATTACTCAAACTGCGACATGTTTATAAAAAAAAAAAAAAACGAAAACATAAAACTACATACCACCACATACAACAGAGTTTAACTGCAACTATTATTTCTACACAAAAATTACAATGAACTCGACTTAAAAAAGGAGGAAAAAAAATATTAACAAAAAATGCACATAAACAAATAAAATGGAGTTCAAAATTTTTATTTAAAACCGCCACACACTAGATGAATAAATGAATGAATGAATGAATGACTATGTGAATGTTTATGGAAAACTATTGGTACTAAAATTATTTTTTTGTTTTTGTTTTCAATTTTGTTTTTTCCTTTTTTTGGTAAGAAATAATTGTGAACAATTTTGCTAAAACGCAATTGCTCATTGTTTGCAAATTTTGTACTTGTATGAATGAGAAAAGCAACATGCTTTTAGGGAAACACACATATATGTACGTCACACAGGATAATGGAATGACATAGTGTGACCAACATGAAATATAAAAATTGTTGATGAAATACATATAAAGTATGAGCACGTATAAACATACTATTTTAAAATTCGTTTTTTTTGAATAATACTGCTTTAGTTACCAATTTACAAAAAAATAGTTTTAAAAATCTATCCACTTCACTGAAAAAATTACTTTAAAACAGCATTTTATGGAATTTTTATTTTTTGATACTATTTTTTTTTCATGGAGTGTAATAAAGGAATAGATACCTAAACTTTGGATTATGAAGAAGACATTTAAAATTTGTAAACAAATTTATTATCTTGTGAGTTTTAATGCATCAAATTAAAAACAAGTAAAAGGGCGTATATTCATAATAAAAATAATATTATATTTTTGTAAAACATACACAGAAAAAAAGTCACCATTTACCAAATAATTTTAATTAAATTTTTAAAATGATTATAGCAATTACTGTAAAAAAACTGTAAAAAATGAAAAACATAAAAAATTTCCCGTTAAAAAATTGATCGTATCAATAAAGTAGATAATTGAATGAATTAATATTTAGAGAGAAATAAAATGTTATTTAAATTTTATATTTACTTGAATATATTTATTAAATTTAGATGCAAAATGAAATAACTGTGTTAATTGAAATATATACGTTAAAAATTTTTTCTGTGTATGTATATGAAATAATATCATGATATATTTAAATTATATTTATTATGCATTTAATACCCGAAATTAGGTTTCATATGCGACCTCTGGTAAATTATGGACCGACTGTGATAAAAATTTTTATTAGGTTTTTTATCTATATACAACTTATTCGCGTCAAATATTGTTATTATGCTAGCAACTACATTATACTTTTGCACTTTAAAGTGATTTTAGGAAGATGGACTTATATGGTTAGTTTTCCATCTATCTTCATGAAATTTCGCTCATATATTTATGCACAAATACAGCTCACTTAGTTAAAATTTTAATGAAATCGTGATTATAAATATATGGATATAAGCGCTTATCCCATTTTAAGATATTTTCAGCTTTTATCGTCTCGTTTAAAATTTTCTTTATGATTCATACATAAATGCTTCATATGTTAAACGAATTGTAAGTTATCACAAGAGTTATCATTCGTGTACCAGTGTTTCTGGAAATTTATACTTATGAGGAATTTCAAAAATTTTCAAAACTCGTTGAAATCGACTTTATGTGTCCCATATTCCCAAAGTTTTTCTTTTTTTTTCTTATTTTTTTTTAAGCAGGAAAATTATTGATGCATGCAAAAAGCTTTTCAAATGATAACCAATTAAAGGTGGACTTTTGTAGATACACATCAGTAAAGAAGATTCTTAAAAAAATATGTTAATAAAAATATTTTCAAAATTTTTATATGGTATTTTAAAACATAAGCTTTGACAAATATATATAACAATAGTTATGTAAATAAATATGTTAATCACTTTCAAAGCTATAGAGTTGCCACAATTCTCGAAATGAAAATTCTTTTGCTAATAAAAATATAAGGATTGCTTTCAAATTATCTATTTCAGTTTTTTTTATATTAGTTCACAAAAAATTTACATAATTTAAATGAAGCATACAAATTAATTTCACTGGAATGTCCAATAAAAATGGTAATTTCTGTAATATATTCAAAGTAGGGAACTCTTCGGCATAACCTTTATAACCTAGCGGACGATACATAGAGAAAAATATGAAATACATGTTTTTGATTATTTAAAAAATCGTGAGATATAATTTCCTTGTACTCACCCTTATACGGGAATTAATTTTCCAAAGAGAATGTAAATACACCATACATACAGCTTTGGCAGGGAATAGGTTTTTAATTTTGGCACCAATAACAGAACATCTAAAATAAGACCAGGAATAGTATTATTTTAGACCATAAAACACGTGCACTTAATGAATAAAATGTCTGTATTCTGTCACTTTTAAAATTCTTTTTCTTAAAAATAACGTAAATTAGTAATAACTGATAAAACTTTTCGATAATTGACTCAAAATTACATTTGATAGCTCTACTTGAAAAATATTTTTATTAATATTTTTCTCTTTTGTTCATATTATTTAAAATCGGTCAATTTACAAAAAAAAAGTAATTTTAAAATATTAATTATATTATAATCACATTTTTAGAAAAAAATAAATTAACAAACTGTTTGAAGAATTTGATTGAATAATTTTTTCTGTGAATGCTTCCCTAAATAAAATGCACAAATTTCAACTAATGCTTTCATTGGAAAATTATATACTCGTACCTACATACAATTTAAAAAATACAAAGATTATTTTACATATAATATATATAGGCGTTTTTAATCTACACATCCATTTAATTGAACACATCGATTAATACGGATTCAGGACATGGTTGTGTGGTTTCTCCACTACTATTTAATATCGTCTTGGTAATTGCGGTGCTACAAGATCAGAATGCGTTGAACCGTGGGGTGCGGTTGCACAACTGAAATTTTCAATTATGCTAATAACATCTATTTATTGTCATATAAATTCACAGATATGATAACATAGCTTGAAGCTATTGCTAAGTATGTAGCGGTATCTGAACAAAGAATATACGTCAAGAAAGCGAAGTCATAGTTCACAAATTCTTATTTACTATAGTACTATTTTTGATATATGAACATTTCATCGAAATCGGGAAGATCTTATGCGAAAATATCGTAATTTATATTCTAGAGTATCATTGGAAAGGTTTCATTCTCATACTATTGACATATGTATTTATTTAACGCTTTAATTGTACAAGTAATATTTTGGGATTTCAGGTCTATAATTGGTTAAGTTAATTTTTATGACAATAAATAGTTAGTTAAGAAAATAAATGCCAGCAAAAACTAATATTTATCATAAAAAGTATTCGTGTTTTATTGTTTATTCGTGTATATGTTAATTCAATTATTATTGGGGTTTTATAGGAGCTTATTATATTTTTCGTAAATTCATTTATATTTAAGTATAATAAATACTTCCATGTGACTTATTTGACAAAATTGCTGATTTTACCTTTACCCTTTTGCTATTAAAGGGTTAATTACGAGTAATCTTCAATGGTGTAAGGATCGACCATTCCAATGGCACATTATAACCCAATATATGTTGAAAAATTTCCGAACACAGAAAAAAGTTTGTTCATAAATATAAGAATTTACTTTCTTTGGTTTTAGTTCATAATATTTAAGAATAATGTCTCAAATATTAACACTTTTTACATTTTGTGAAATTAATCAAAAGTCAAGAAAACTTAAAATAAGTTGTTTAAATTTTCATTGATATTTTCAGTTTGTAAAAAAATGTTTAAAATTTTCTTCGGAATATTTTAGGTTTTTAATGATTTGTAGCTATCTTAGAGAAACAGAACAGAAGCACTTTTTATCAAAATGATGTGCAGCAGAATGCGAGTGAAATTATGCAAATTTCGAAATATTATTGTTTTACAGATTTTCCTTGGAATCTTAAGGCGTTTGTTGTTATTATTTTCATGTATAACTGTTTTCATTTACCATTTGCAATCAAATCTAATGAAACTAAAAAAAAAAAAATTTACAAAACCCCAAAAATTTTCATTATGAACAATTTATTAATATCTATGAACAAAATTTTATTTTTTATGAAAAAGTTTGGGAAAAAAGTCATGCTTATAATCTATAATATTTATGAAAAAAATTTTCAAATATATGAATTTATTTTCTGTGAAATATATAAAATTATATGTTTGAATAAAGAAAAAAAAAAAAATATATATAACGAAAATCTTAATATTCCTCTACTGAAAACAGACACAACAATTATTAAATTGAATATTCCAGGCCTTAGTATGACTATATAACAATTTGAAGTTAATTTTCTTTTAACGAAAATTTTGAAAATGATAATGAAAAAATTACGTATTTTGAGAGCTGTTTTAAAATGCTTCGGCACACGTAAATTTAAACATCCAAATATAATATTTTGGGAATCATATAAGAACAGAACGGTCTTCATTTCTACAGGGGTACATTTGAAACATTGTTTTTCTTCGTGAAGCCCTTTAATGTACATAAAAGTTAAAGTATATAAACGAATTAAATTAGTCGGTCACATTTATCATTAATATATCTTGTGGCTTTATGTAAACATCATCAGCAAATAAATTATTAGAAAATGTTCAGAACAATATTGTTAATGCTCTAAAAGCCTAGTAAATTGTAAAATACTTGTATTTTATATTTATTTTCTAAATTATTGTTATAATATTTACGTTATTACTTTCGGTCTAATAAAGATAAATTATTTACTTATTTTGAAAGCTATTGTTAATACGTAAAGAAAATAAGTTATAAATATATAGAATAAAAGTTAAAATTTTTCTTTAAATTGTTTAGAAGTAAAATTAAATATGATTAAGTTATTGCCTATTTTCATTCATAGAAATGAAATATTTCTTTTATACCTAAAAATCTTTTGTTTCGAACAAAATTATTATTTTTTTAAATAGTTGAATTAAGTTTCTCCAAATAAGTTTAATTTTACAATATTTGTAAAATTTTCCTAAACAAAAGGATTTGTGTATTAGCAAAAATTAATTTTATATTTAAATATGACTGATCAATGATCAAATAGATATATGTAAAATTACATAATGAGAGTTGTGTATATAAATCAGACTGCACGAAAATTTACCGACAGTAGAATTTTAACTGTAATTTCTTCTAGAATGGTTCATTGGGTTGTAAAAGATATTGTATGAAACATTAGGAAAATCTGATATCATTAACCCTGCCCCATTGGACCTGAAATGTATAATGTCATTTATATGGGGAAAATATGACCTTTTTACAGTTTTTAAAAAATTGTAGCTATTAAGTACTTCGCTTTGAAACTAAATGTTAAATAATTGTAATCTACACACAATTATCTATCAAACGTGGTGATTACAAATTTCCCAGACCAATAATGTATTTTAGACCACTTGTGCAAAGAGTGTATAAACAAGTTTTTAATTTATTGATAAATATTAAAAAGAATGTTATTTCTAATTAAGTTTGAATCACAATTAATGAAAATTAAGTTTTTGTTTGTGCAGGATAATACAAATCCCTTTCCATGCCGGGTTAGAAAATGTATATTTTTTAAGGCTGTTTCAAAATTTCAATTTCATACTTATAAAAATTTTGTCAAACTTATTTAAAGAAATTTAAAATAAAACTGTTCAAGTTTATAAAAAACACTACAGAAAATAACCTTAAGAAAATAACTAGTTAAATACCTTATACGACTAAGCTTTACCTGCGATTTGAATTTAGCAAATTTCGCCAAAAAACATTTTTTATAGATTTTCAACTATAGTCAATTTTCTTCGAACTAATATTCGGACTAAATTAAGTAATTACAGATTAAGATAAACTGTATCTCAGAAAATATATTCTGAAGTATTTATGAAAATTGGACAAGAATTACTTTTAAAACTAGGCCAAAAGTCAAAATTTTGAATATTTGAAAGTTTTAAAGAAACTGATTAAGTTTTATCTGGATTTTGACAAAATTTTACAGAACTACACCTGATAATAACAAAAAAAAAAACAAATTTAACTTTCAAGTGACCTTGGGACAGCATTTTTTAACGCACCTATTCTTAAATATTTGTAAAGTATTTTTAATTAATTAATATCATGGACGAATAAAATAGTAACTACCTCATTCTGACAAGCAAAGTCATGTTAAAGCATTAGGAGTCATTACGGAAATCATTGTATCGAAATCCAGATAAAAATAAATAATTTTTCGTTATGTTTTCCTTAAAAAAATTAATATTTCAAATTTTGAACTTTGGACTTCATATTTTAAATGTGATTCTTATCCAATTTTCTTAAAAACATTGGTATATATTTTCTGAGATATTGGTTTTTTTTAGTGTGTAATAACTTTGTTTAGTCTGAATATCAGTTAGAAAAGTACTTTATAACTAAAAAACTTCAAAAAAATCCACTTTGACGAAATCCGAAAAATCAAATTGCAGGTATGGATTATAAAGCTTTTTTTTAACTACAAATTAAAAAGATAATTATACAAGAAATATTATTTCGTAAAATTCTTTGACTTGAGGTATGTTCAGACTAGTCAAATATTTGACCAAAATGACGTAACCACTATATAAAATATTACCTAATTTCTGTTTTTTAATGTTAAACGTTTTTTTGTCGAATTTTGCTTGACGCTGTTTTCTCTTACAAAACATTTTCAGAATCAAACAACGACAAACAATATTTTTATAAAAGTGGTCAAGCAATTTTGATCAAATATTTGCAAGATGTGAACATAGCTTTACATTACGTAAAACTTGATAACACTGGGACGTATGAACGATATATGCTTAGATAAGATATTAATCATACGCAGTGACGTACAAGATATTTAGTGCAATATAGAATGATATGTATGGTGAATTAAAAAATTTTTCTTTGAAAAAGACTTTATGTGCCATGTACTTCTAAAATTTGCTTTAGAAACAGAGAAACTGATGATGGACTTTAAGAGAGCTTACAAAATAACTAAGATATGTAAAATTTTAGTCATTCCCCTAGAAAATATAAAAAACTAGATTGAAATTTTCGCTGATATTGGACTCACATTTTACTCACTTTACTTTAGAAACAGAGAAACTGATGATGGACTTTAAGAGAGCTTACAAAATAACTAAGAAATGCAAAATTTTAGTCATTCCCCTAAAAAATATAAAAAACTAGATTGAAATTTTCACTGATATTGGACTCACATTTTACTTCTTTCGCGAGACAAGCATTAGGAAAGCCATATGTTGTATAACTACTTAACATTTTACTATCTGGTGCAAAGTTAAGCTCATTTTGTATAAGATTTCAATGATAGTTGTCACATCCTCAAAAACACATGTCAAGAAATAACATGAAGAACTAAAAAAGACGAAGTAATTTTCTACGGCTTGATGTCTATTGCGTTTATGTCAGAAAAACAGGCATGAGATAGCATTATAACAAATTTTTGTATAGCTAGCGTATATATTGATAAAATGTATATTTTTCACAATTGAAAACTATACCTTGTATCGAATATTTTTCCAAATTTCTAAATTTTGTTCGGCATAATCTTGACAAATTTTATGAACAAAAATATAACTTTTATACCCAACACCACCGTAGGTGGTTGGGGTATTGTGCGTTTGTGTTAATTCATGGTGGCGTACAGCAAAAAATATCCAATACCCAACTTAAATTATAGAAATCGACTCAGGACTACTTTTTTGAGTCGATCTAACTAATATGGCTGGTTGTCCATGTAAAACTTTTGCACAAAGTACAGGTCGCAATTTTTAGGATAATTCAATGAAATTTGACACGTACGAAGCCAATTTCACCTAGCCCCCATACAAATGGTGGCTAGGAATTTGGATTTAATGATTAAATGCCTTAAATATAGCAATATTTTAATGAAATTCGGTGTAAGGAATTTCTGTATAAGTGTCAATCTTTGCGCCAAATTTCATGAAGATCGGTTCATAATTGACCATATCTCCCATATAAAACCCTCTTCCGAAAATCACTTTAACGTGCATAAATCACATACACAAGTTTATATTCGACACAAATAAGTTTTATATAAGTAGAATTCACAGTGGAAAATTTTATGAGGATCGTTTCATAATTTACCATAGCTCACTTTCGAGAATCACCCCAAAGGGCATAAATTCATATGAATGTTAGTATTAAGGTAATATTGTGTGTTCGTATATTTTATTTTACACTTACTAAAAGTATCGAACCACAATTGTCCGCATGTTTAATATAAGACCCCTCCACAAATTTTGATGGACATACACAATGGTGTGGGGTATCATATGGTAGGGCTTGACCGACTATATCTTTCTTAATTTATTTAATTTAAATATCTTAAAAATAGTGCTTAGATATTTCGCATTTTAGTTCGAATTTAGAAAAAATAAACACTATTTTCGATGCTAATACATGTTTAAAATTTTTCGAAAATTCAGTTATTAAAAAAAAAAATTAATAGCACTACGTTTTTTGTAGGAAAAATTATCATGAGTAGTAGAATTTTATATATTTTTTCGCAAAATGTCCCAAACTATGTCTTTTATTATCCATAATTTGCTTGACATTTTTAACCAGTAACAGTTTTTGCTATTTAAGTACTTTAGAAGATAGCCGTTTTGATTTCAATTTTTTTTTTTTTTTTTTTGAAAAATTCAATTTTAAACCACAACAACGTTTGGGCTCAAAATTAATAATGCAAAATGATTAACGCTAAAATGCGCATACTATTTCTTAACACTAGTGACACTAACAGCTTAAATTTTTTGTACTACAGTAAATTACTGTTTTGCCAAATAAAAAAATGATAATTTTCAATTTTAATTTTTAATTTAACTTAATTTTTCAATATAAATTGTTTTTAAAAAATTTCTAATTAAAAATAAATTAATTTTATTCCCAAAGTCCTGATAAAGGAGTTAAATCTCAGAAAAACGAATGATTTTTTTGCACGTGATATATTCGCTACTTATGAAACCATTTTGATAATTCTTCGAAACCATTACCGATATTTTGATGTATATATCATATATCTGTAATATCAGGCGGATATACTGACATCCTTACTTAGACTCTCCAACTTATATAAATCCTTTATAGCGCACTTTTTGACATAAATTTTATTTTATTTTTTTTTTTTTTGGCAAACAGTCCAATTCAAATAGAGGAAAATGTCTGAAATATAAGAAATATATACAGATTTTTAATCTGGAGAATTTAGATTTTTTAGATGAATGTAATTTACCGTTTAGTAAGAGGTCAAATTAAAAATATCGCTTTTTGGTTTAAATTTTTTATTTTATTCAGAAATAAATAAAAAGTTTTTCGAAACAGGTCTCGGGTAAAAGAAGTGAAAATAAGTATCTTAATAAAAACTTCGTAACACTATAAGATGATTTCATATGAAATAATAACGATTTTTGTTAAAAATATAATTTTCTCCAAAATCTTGAATTTCTAAACATTAATGCCAAGCACTGCCAAGGGATATTTGTGATGGTTGATTACCTGAGATTTTTTCTACCTATATTTCCGCGACCGTTCTTAAATTAGTAAGCATAACCCTCTAACAAAAAAAGACTCTTCAAACCTGTAAAAAAAATTTTGTAATTTTTTTTTTGGTACAAATTAAGAATATAAAAAATATTATTATATTAATATTTGATGATTTCAGATAGAAAGAAAACCAAAAAATTAAATGGCAATAAAATTTGGTGACAATAAATTCTTATACTTTTTTTATATTAATATATTTTCAAATTATAAAATATTAATTAATATTGTTTACATAAAATGTTAAAAGTAAAAAATAGCGAATACAATTAAAATAAAAATATCTTTAAATTATACAAACCTATTTAAATTTAAAAACATTAAATAAAAATCTACTTAATTACGATAGATTATAAATTACAATTATTGGTCGCTAGACCCAATCCGCCTTTTAGATTTTCCTTTGATTTACCTTAAATTTATTATTAACAACTTCACAAATATATAAACCATATAAACATATACTTTTTGACATTTAAATGCAAGATTATACTGTGTGTTGGAAATTTCCCTTTTTGTTACTTATAATCCGTCTTATTGCTTCCGCCTTTCGGAATTCGAAAAATCTAAAAACAAATTCGTGTTCAGTGAGTAACATGCAATTATTTAAAATTTCGCAAATTATAAAATAAATTTGTTGACCGCTATATTTGATCTGAAATTTTGAATTCATTATATATATATATATATATATATATATATATGTATATCAAATATATATTTTTGATCCACCATACTTGTTCCCTTTCCGAATTCGGCAAATCGATTAACAAATTGGTGTTCAGTTGCCACAAATCTACTAAATGTGATTACTTAATATTTTCTCAAAAAATAGGACATAAATTTTGGTCGCCATATTGGATCTGCCATTTTTAATTTTTTATTACACATTCTTAATTAACGTCCTCAAAAATCGTTTATGTGATAAACAGTGTTGCCACAAGCGTTTGGGAAATACTGTATATGCTAAATTCTCAAAAATAATCTGCTAAATCAAAAGTATTTGTAGGATCGGAAGAAAACGTTATAAAATAAAATTACTTTTTTGGAATATATGCGTCCAAAATACTATATTTACAAATACCATGCAAATGAAACTACTATTTCCTGCAGGAAAACGGTTCTAAATAGGAATTATCTAGTCTTACTAGACTAAGGAAAAGGAAAATAATCTTGAACAATTGACGAATAATTAAGCAGTTCCCAGGAATGTAAGGTAGAAAAAATTCCGAAATCTCTACGTTTTATTAGATTATTGAAAATGCAGTGCCCAACTAACTTTATACGAAAAGGCCATGAAAAAACATAGACTTGATAATTTGTTAAGTTTTGCTCATTTGAAATTTATTTAATCCAAATGTTCCAAATACAAATACTGTCGCATTAGGTATCTTCTTTAAAATAATCTATAAAATATTTTACTTATAATAAAAAATAAATGGAAACCAGGTCTACATAACATATTTTGTAAATTTGAGTCCGAATATTTTCTGTTATGTATAGGGATAAGAATTCAGAAATAATTTTCGATTTCTGCTGAAAGTAGGGTGGACATTCAGAATTTTTCAAATTTTTTTTTTAATTTAAGAAAATGTGGAGAATTTCACAATTATAATTTTAATTTAATTATAAAATTTTTGTTTAAATTTATAGGAAAAAAAAAAACGCAAAAAATATCAAGGCCAAAAATGATAAATTTAATTTTTTAACTCAAGTTATTTTAAACAATAAAAGATAATATAGTGTAGTAAGCATGTCTTACCTCAGGTATTTCTAGACGTGCACGCAAAGTATTAATGTTTTTCAATACAAGAATAATACGTATTATAGCGTCGTTTGTGCTTCATTTACACACTCCGTCCAACAATACTCTCAATGCACGTCTCCTTCTCTGTCAATGTCCCAAGTTTCATCAAAATCGTTCCAGCAGTTTAAAAGATCCAGATTTATTTCCATTTATTTTGCAAAAGGTCCCACTGTGTAATGTGATATAGTCGATAATTTTGTAAATTTTTTATATCGGATTTTACTCGATTTAAAGAGCATCGTTTAATTTATTTTCAAATCCTTGTAAACTTGGCATTAAATTATGTCATTTGCTGCAAATTTAGCTTTTAAGTTTGACTAATTTTAACATTTAATTAATCCTTAAACATATTTTTTTGTTTTTAAATAAATTAAGGTTAGTGTTCATAGAAATAAATTTCTTTCATTTGGTTTAATAAATGTTGTTTCAAATTAAAAAAATATACATATCTTAACTTAATTTGAAATGTTTTCATTTTTTATTGTTTTTTAATGTGTTTTACTTTTTTGCTACTGCTGTAAGCATTTCAACACCTCACTTGTGTGCAATTATTTTTAAAATACTAAACATATTTCTTGTTTTAAGTATCTTGTAAATTACTTAATAACACCAAAGGGATTCTCATCTCATGTATAAACACATACTCAAACAAATACAGACTCATGTACATATAAACCCTTCAAATATTTGGAAAATAAATTGTTTGCCATTCTTTCACAATACATTGTTATTGCGCATTAATCGTCCATACGTCCCTTTTTAGTGACTTCAGAAGACTGTACGAAATTTACAAAAACAAAATACATTACTATCATCATTCCAATTTCAAAAAGTATACTTTGAAGTCACTTCTAGAAGATAATATTATGACAGTTCGAATTTAATAAAAACAAAATACATTACTATTGCGTATTGATCTTCTTGGTGTATATTAGCAAGATTGTCAGTCTTTTTATAAAAGAAATAACACAATAAAGAAGCAGGTACAATCTTGTATTTCCGTAATAATTTAACTTAGGTAAAGTTTGGCTGTAATATTAAATATAAGAAGAACCATTTTCCTGCTAATTAAGTGTTTTATAATCAACAAAGTATATTTTAAAGAAGTAAACAATTCTTATTAATATTTTATTTAGTAAAAACATACTTTTCTCATAATTAAAATTTACTTTAGGAAAAACAAGTATTCGCATATTTAAAAAAGTCCAAACTTTGCTTGTAAAAGTGTCATTCTAAATTCTTTGCATAGATGGCAATCTAAGTATAATTTAATTATAAAAATTATTATTAATCCTTTTGTTTTTTCTTTTAAAAGTATAGGAATTCACAACAAGTTTCCAATGAGAATTTTATTTGGAGTTACGTACACAGAAAAAATAACTAAAAATTTTTTAAATATTTTATTTAAATTTTATTAAATTAATTATTGAATTTTAACATTTCATTTTACTGGATTTGAATAATTTGTATATCTTATATTAAAAAAAATTAACATTTTGGCAATCTTTATAAAAATACAAACAAATAAATTATTTTGTTATGATTTTAAACTTCCTTAGTAATTAATAATACTCTTCCCCTAAAAGGGACCATTCTAACTATGGTAGATTGGTTTATTGAGAGAGAGAGAGAGAGATCTCAGGGCATTCAATTATGAACTGAAGAACGCTGCACGTGGATGGCATTCAATTAGTTATCGTTGGTTAAAAACGAAATAATATAAATGTACCAAATCGATGTTATGCTTTTGAAATTTTTCTTGTCTCATCGCTCAAATTAAATCCAATGTATGCAGGTATATATATATATATATATATATATATATATATATATGTATGAATGCGAAAGAAGAATAGCAAATTTGGCCTCTCGGATATACATCATCTAGCAAAATCGCAGTGACCCCTGTATGAACCTATTTTCTATATATAATGAATAACTCTTTCAAGTAATACCTAGAAATTCTATTTATTCTTGTAACTTTGTTTTTATTATTATTATAATAATGTAATATTAAGTTAAAATTTTCAAAACAAATCGGTCCGTGGTCATTAACGGATTTTACGATACACATGTATGCAATGAAATGTAAATGGCATATATGCCTTTTACTAAGAATTTAGCTAAAAATTGTTCAACCAACACTAATTTTTTGAAAAGCGATTATGCTATTAAATATTTTAAAGATAGTTCCCGTATTATTCATTTAGTTAATACAAGAGTTTGCAACAATAGTTTTGACTAATGGTGGATTAAGTATAAATCTGAATATCAAATTTTAGACTGACCGGTTATTGACTAAACTTCTCATATAAGTCTCTCTCTGGTATCACTTTTTTCCGAAGTAAACTAATATACTTTCTTTTTTTTTGGTTGAATCGGCATTTTAAATGAGGTAAATGAACCTAGCGCGAAGAAGTAAACTGATGTATTATTTTTAATTTTCAGTTTTTATTTACACTAATATTATCTGACAGAACATCTGAATTATATTTCTTCTTTATTATGTAACGAGTATTAATATTAGCGATAAAAAATATATTTTATTTATATTTATTTTAATTCAATATTGCTATTATTTTAATTGATTTTTTAGTAAATTTTGCTTGAATTTCTCTTGAAGACCAAACATTATTTTTTTTTGTTTTATTAAAAAAAAAAAAAAAAAACAGAAAAAAGTATTGAAGTTTTTGAGAATTTAAAATATTATATTTTATAAAGAGCATAATATTTAATAAAAGAAAAAAGCTTTTTAATTTCAATAAAATATTTAAGAATGTAAGTATTTAATTTTACTAATTTATTGATAGGTCTGATTTTAGTAAAAGATATAACTGATTTTATGAATTTCATAATAGAAAATTAAATTTATTTTTATAAATATATGTGAATTGTTTCTTTTGTATATGTGAAATAAAAATAATTATGAAATATATATATATATATATATATATATATATATAAACGTTAATTTTAATTATAAATACGGAACTAGTAAAAGTGAAAAATCATCTTTTAGAGGATACTAAGACGACAATTCTGTGAGCATCGTCATGATGTTGTCGAAAATACTCTTTTTCGATATTTTTAGAATTCTAGAAGACTCTTCCACAAGGAACAGTGCTTTACGACGGAAGCTGATTTTAATGATACTTTCGTTAGAGTTTTGTTGATGAATTTCAACTTCTGAAAAACTCTTCTTAGTGACTTCCGCAATAAAAAAATGTTTGCAGGGTAAGAACATTTATCACATAACCATATACTTGCCTGAGTGTGTGTTTGAGTTTGTAAGAAAAAAGTTGAAAGTCGAAAAGTCAAGGGTAATCACTTATTTTAAACGTTATTTAAAATATATTTTACGTATTTTTTATTTAATGCCAAACATTAATATATAATTAAGATTAAGTGTAAAGGTGTATGAAAGCTTAAATGTAAGTATGTACAATTTCACAAATACTATATTACCTAGCAGTTTATTAATAAGATTTTATGGATGTATGCGTGTCTGAATATATTTACATAAATACCTGTAAAATTATACAAATTTACACCTTTTAAAGCATTATAAGCCAGTGTTAGTTTTTACATTTATTTGCTTCAGTTCAGTTGGGTTCGTTTGCCTGCTGTTTGTTGTTGGTTGCTTGTTTGGTTTGGTGGTTTGTTAAGTCTAGTAGTTATTCCGGTCGTCTTCGTTGTTCTTCAACATTTCAACTCTTCTTTAGGTGTTGAAACATTAAATGAACAGCAGCAGCATTAACAATAAGAATACTAAATTATGGTTGAAATATAGGGAACACATTACCAAGTAAAATGTCATGGTGTTAAATTTGGGAGTAAAAATATATTTGCTTAAAAAAGAAACCCTTTAATTTTTGCTTTTTTCTGTACCTTTTACGGCTTTGTGTTCCTTTGTTTTTCTTTCAACTTAATCACATAATAAATGTTCACGCATTACTTAATTTATGGTTATTACAAAAATAATACGAAAGCAGCAAATATGAACAAAGTGAAAAAAAATTTAAAAATGCCGTCTTGTTTAGAAAAGGGAAAATTATTTTATAAAAATTAGTTAAAACACTTTGTTTTAGCAAATGAGTCATTCTATTTAAAACGAATCAGCTAGTTTCCTCACCACTACCGAAAAAGATATTTGATACACATATTATTCCTATTAAAACTAAGACTTATACAAAATTTTAAATAATTTTGTCAAGTGGTTCGCTAAATATAGTGATTTGAAAGTAAAAAAATGTACAAAGCTGTCCACAGAAAATTAAAAATATCATTACATTACATTATGACGTACAACATGACTTTTTTTCAAAATTAAAATGATCCAAATCCCGTGATTTACAACTCGCGGGGAAATATCCAAAAAAATTGTATATATATATATATATTCTACAAGAAGCTGATTTTTTTTTTAATTTCCACTCTGCTTTTCTAAACTTTGAGACTATCTACTGCGTTGAGTGTTTGAGGCACATAAACGATATATAGCGCATAATACGCATAATTACAACAAATATCATTCGCTGTTTGAATTTTTATCAAAATTCAACAATCCTGCATTTGTCTGCTGAAAGTCTGCACAATAACAAAGCAGATGTAGATTTTATCCACAAAGTCCGATTTGCTTTTATAAGATCGAATGAGATTAAGGATTATAAGTTTTTTGAATTTTGAACAACAATCATGATTATAAAATGAAACCTATGTTGCTAAAATTTTGCACTCTAATAGTTTCAAGTCTTGTGAGCTCAGATCTGTAACCCGTTTATTTAAAATGGTTTCAGCCAGGTGAAAAATATTAGATAATGCGTCATATACATATATTCTGGATCATTATTGGTAGATAACTGACATATACCATTACAACTTTTGCTAAAAACATATAATTAGAGTTACTGTTTAGCGATTTTAGTCATCAATTGCCTGTTTTTGTGTCTGAAAAGTTACATTTGCGCCACAAAACGATGTCGTTTTTGCATCCACTTATTATGGGTGATGACAAATGGATCCATTATAATAATTTAAAGCGCATTATATAAATAAAATATATTACGTTTCTACAAAAACTATATGTTTTTTTAATTTTTTTGTTCACGCTTAAAATTTGTATATGTCTTCTTCGTCATTGCTCATAAGCAGACACTAATTTGGAAACCGTTTCATAGTGGGGCCAAACGCAAAATTTTTGGTGAAAAATCTGCATATCCTAAACTACTGGTTGGTTCGAATTGAAATTTATGGAAGAGTAGAAGAGCAGGAACTAGGTTTTCAGAAAAATCATCTTGTAGTCTCCCTGTGATATAGTGAGATAAGCTACGGGGTGTCAGATTTGACTACCAGGAGTAAGTAAGACTTCCACAAATCAAGTTCGATTTCAAAGATTTTTACATTTCTCTAAGCTTAATTTATTAAGTTATCTCTTACAGTTAAAAAAATATTTATGCTTCTGTTTTGAATTTTTGCCTCGACTGTATTTCATTTTTCGGGAATAAGTCCTGAGGTGCATGAGGGATTTTTTTTTTAATTTTTGATTATCTTACTTTCGTCTCGAAATGAAAATTGTTCAAAATCTTCGCTCTGAAATTAGTATGTAAAATTACTATTTTTTTTACAAAAAATATAGTCTTATTCTTTCACTTTTTTCTCACAGTTTCTTCACATATTTCAAGAGACAAGACTTCGTAAATGGTTAATAAAGAAATTTTAAAATGATTTAGGTTTGCTCCTTATATCCAGCATTTGTCGAAAATGATGAATTTAAAAAGTTTGATATTTATCGATTTTATTAATCGAAATGTCACTCGAGTTCTTTAATCATAAATTAGATGTGGATGCATTTGATACTAAATTGTTTCCTGCCTGGACAAAAAGGAATGCACGGGTATAGTTTTCATGAAGGAAATCAATTTTTTAAACGATCTTTTTTTTTTTTTTTAAATGACACAAAAGAGCATATTATCATATTATTTAAACTTTTGTTTCTTACGTAGTGTACGAAATAAATATGAGTCTATATTCCTTCAAAAATAATTAAACAAAAAACCTTACAAATCAGTTTTTGAAATTTTAAAAAAATAAACAATATTTAATAAATTTAACCAATTTTTACGAATATTATCTCGTTACTAGTGTTTGGGGTTTACCGCAATATTTCTTTTCCCGGGGTAACGAAAAATCAATTTTCTGGAAATTCCCGAGAATTTTTTAAAAATTTTGTTGTAAGAAAAAGGCCTTGGATTCTTATAAAGAAAATTATTTATTTATTAAATAAAGCAAAGCAAAATCATACTGAATTAAATTAAAAAATGTTAAACATTTTATACAAATAAAATTAGTACCTTTCGTAATTTGTGTTAAAAGGTCAAAATATTATGCTAATATACTTTTTTGTGCAATTTAAAAAACGTTCTTTAAAAAATTGAATTTTTACATAAAATCTGCACTCCTGTATTCGTTTTTATCCATCGAGAAGTAATTTAGTGTCAAATCGATCTAAGCCTATTTTACGGTTAAATATCGTTAACAAATTAAAAAAAAAACTAGCGTGACATTTTTTTATTGAGCGATAAAATGAAACTTTTTTAAATTCACCATTTTGGACCAATGCTGAATGTGTGGTACAAACCTAAAAATTGCACCTTACAGAAAAAAACCTAAATTTAAAATTTTCTTTATTAACCATTTATGAAGCCTTATCTTTCGAAATATGTAAGTAAAAAATTTTTTATTAACAAAATTTTTGTAAAAAATAGCCATTTTTCATACTAATTTCAGAGTTCAAACTTGGAATATTTTTCACGTCTAGACGAATTGGGATAATCAAAATTTCTTTTTCAGTATATTATTTTGGAATATATTAAAAAATATAGGATATTAAAGAAAATGTCCCTCATATATCTTATGACTTATTTCCAAACAACGAAATAAAATCGAGGCAAAAAATCAAAAATTGAAGCGGAAATACTTTTTAACCGTAAGAGATAACGTAACTGAGTAAGCTTACAAAAATATAAAAATCTTTGAAAATCTTAGATCAGACCAGTTGTTTATGATATACAGTTTTATCAAAAATTTTGCATTTGGCACTACTGTGAGTACCTCTAAATAAATTAATCATGTAACCTACATTCTGTGCACATCAGTTGCTGGATGGGATTGTAAAGTTACATTTGTTTTTTTTTCCAAAGGAAATAATATACATTCAATTGCAAGAGTTAAACTACATCTGATCAAGATGATTTAAGAAATATTAATATAAAAATTGTATTCTTGTTGTATAAATAAAATGAACTTTAATGCATCTTTGTTTTATTTTAAAGCTGAAAATCTCAATGATTAAAAAATGTCTACATTTGTGTTTGTAATAAGAATATTCATTTAATATTATTTTTTGTTAAATTCAAAGAAATACACATATCTATTAAGATACTGGAGAAAGACTGAAAGATATTTGTAAGTACAAAAAGACAAAAAGAAAAAAAAAATAAAATAAAAAAAAATATTTTCAATTTAAATTCCCATCAATCTTAATGGTATGTTGTTCATTACATTACATTTCATGTTACTTAATTTAATATTATTTTATTTTTGTCTATCTTTTTATATATTTTAACCTTAGAATACTAACGATATTTTTTTTATACGTTAATGCTAATGATGCGTAAATTTTACACATGGCTGTTCTCCTAAAATATATTATTTATTGTTTTATCAGCTAAGTGTATTTTTATTATATAATTGCCTTTAAAAAGGCTTAAAGTGAAAAAAAAAAACGAATTCTATAAATAAGATTAAAACGTTAAAAAATTCTTAAAAATATATCAATATTTTATTTATGAAAAGTCATAATAAATTATTATCTGATGTTTAACAGAGACTTGAGATGTTTATCAAATATAACAATATGTTCTAACCTTTTGGGTTTTTCATAATGGCTAAATTTTCAACATATTTTACCTTCCTTTTTGTAGAAAGTTCTTAGTACAACGGTAATCTTAACAGCTCATAATTTTCTTTCAATTGTTACTTTAATTTAATTGACATGTTAGAATTGACTACTAATCAACCACATGAAGATTTTCGATAATCTCAACTTGTACTCTGCCATTTAAATCAAATTTCCAAATTTATATTAATAATTATACTAGTAACACTATCAATAAAACTTACGTATAAAATTTGTAGTGTTAATAACAACGATACGTTGTACTTGCATTCAGAATATGTAAACGTCCAAAAATGGTTATTTTTTTAAATATATGTTTAAAAATACTTAAGGAATGAATATATAGAATTTCGTACCGTTAGGATTCCACACACGAGAGTAATAAAGATTTGAAAAAAAAAAAAAATATACGAAAAAATCTACGTACATTTGTATTCTAGGGTTAAACAATTTAGAAATGTATTAAAGAAAGTTACAGTGGTCAAAATAAGTATTCAACATAACATTTTATTTCTTATAATTTCGCTATAAATTATATACTTACTAATTTTATTTTTTTTCCGCAGTATACAAATTCAAATGAAAAAAAAGTATTCGTAATAGTCTATTTACCTCTTTCCGATCATTGGATACTTTTCTTTATATTTTTTATTATTGGTTTTTCAATTAGGACAACAATTACGTGTGTTTTAAGTAACTTGACACAATTTAATTGTGATTTTATATAAATTAGATACGTAAAAGAAATGAGACTTCAGTTGAAGTTAAAAACTTAATATTTTAATCATTATTAGCAAGAAAAATGGGAAAATTAAATTTTTGAAATTGCCTAAGAGCGAAAAATATAAAAATGAAAACTCACTGGAAAATAAAGCTGGATCAGCAGGTTATTATAGCTTGCAAAAACTAGTCAATATAAGATTTTACCTAAAGTGGAGAAAAATCACTAATAAATACATCGAACATGGCTAAAGATAGTGAAAAACATTTGGCAATAAGCGTTGCATCCTAGAAATTTAGAGATATTAAAGAACTATATAATTTTAGAGCCAAATCTGGTAAAAAGAAACTCCACATCTCAAAAAAGAACATAAAATTGAGATTAGAATATAAAAGGAGAAACGCTAAGATCGTAAAAGTACTGGAAGAATAAAATTTGTACAATTGGGACCAAACAAAACCTTTTTGGATGCAATAGGAAGATCCCAGCCTACCAAAAGCCAAATATGAAGTTAGCAGATAAAAATAAGGCAGCTACTGTAATGTGCGGTGGTTGAGGTGTTATGGTTGGAGGTATATGTCAGGGTCTAGAGTAAGTAATTTAGTATTTAGAAATGAAATAAGTTATCATCGGTATTATATAGACATTTTAAAATAAAATTTACATGAAAGTGCAGAGAAATTAGGAATTTTCAATCGATTTATTTTCTACCAAAATAATAATAATAAAAATAACGAAACGTATTCTGCCAAAAATAAAAAGTTTTGGTTTCTCTATTACTGTACAAAAATAGTAAAAACTTCATTATAATTACCAAATATCAAGCTAATTAAACATTTGTGATGTTATTATTAAATAAAAATTTAAACTATATTAAATTGATACTATAAGTGATATGGAACAAAATTTATCCTGAATAGAACAAAATCCTTGTAAAGTCGATATAAGATCCTCTAAAAGCGGTTATAAAATTTAAAGAAACAGCTACGTCTTATTAAAAAATAAAATTTTTGTGATATATATATATACATATATATATATATATATATATATATATATATATATATATATATATATATATATATATATATATATATATTTTTTATAAATAACACAGATTTATAAAATGAAAATTTTTTCATGGGATATCTCAGTTAACTCTGATATGCATTGTTTTGAAGTACTAAGGCTATAAATCACTTTTTTTAAATTTACGCTGTTTCTCACAATAAGTTGCTTTTTGTAAAATTAACGATGTTGCACCATATATTGAAGCATATCTTGTCTGATACAGAATATCAAAGAAATCGAACTTCAATTGCCTTCAAGTTAAAGCAGTGTATACCTGTATAATTTTAACTCATTTTGTAAAATAAAAATTCGTTTCGAAATTTTGTATTGAAAAGAACAAAAAAATTCAAATTTATTTGTTGTTTTCAATACAATTTGTCGAAACGAATTTTCGTTTCGTTTTACAAATTTAGGCCATTAATAAAAAAGTATTGTTTAAATATCTGATCAAAACTAAATATTTTTTTTACTATTTCCTTTAAAATAATTGTTAAAATTTGTAAAAATATTCAAATACTATCTTCCATAAATACTATAATATTTTATTGAAGAAAAGGTTTTTTTTTCAATAAAATATTTGCGAATTCGAGTATTGGAATTTACAAATTGTGTGATAAGTTTAATAAAAATATTATTTATTGAATACGAAATTTTATTTTGTTTGTGTAACCATACAGAAAAAATTAAGGCTAAAATTTTTCTAAGTAAATGATTATTTGGATTTACATTAAATTTAACAAAAAATAATGTTTTGTTGTAAATATTTACAAACTCAATATAAAAGCTATTTTCTGTATTTTGACAAGATCAGTAAGAATAGCAAAATTATTAAAGTGCTGAAAAATATAATTCATTTATGTAGATGAATCCAGTATTTGCAGAAATTCAGAGGTAAATTATATTCATTTAAGTAAAGAATTTATAAATGCAATAATTAATATTTATGTATTCCAGACAACTCGGAAATATTTTAAATATGAATCTGTATGGATCGAATAAAAACTCATCATATAATGAACGTAATTAGTGTTGTTTTTTTATACTGTACACCAACATAATCATCTCGGAATCCATTAATGTTCATCCGTATAGATAGCCGTTCTGCTAGAGCGCCATTTAAATCGTATGTATATGTTTTTTTTTTTTTTAGGTTATTTTATAGAACTTCGTAAGTGTATTTATTTTCAATTTCAATTATTTTGTCAAAAAAAGTCCTTCAGCGGCCATAATTGTTCTTAACCTACAACAACAATTCCCAAATGGCGTTCCGCGGACCCCTTGGTGCCCGTAGCAATATTATAGGGTGTCCGCAAAGAATTTTATTTAATTGGAAATGATATAGTAACTCGCTAGGAACAAAATGCTAGATCAAAGCAAGCAATTGTTTTTAGGGCTGAATACAGAAGGCGAAGGAATGTCTTTTACTTTCTAAGCTCTTTGTAGCTTCTACAGTGTCCACTGAAAGGGAGAATAGTTCTATTTACATGTTTATTTACCGAGAAACATTTATGAAAGGGTCCATTAAATACAATTCTGTGGGAAATGCTGCCCTACACCATCATTGGTGGTTGGGATATTGCGTCTAAAAGTATACCGCAACTATGTCGTTCTGTCTGATCGGCTAGACCGCAATTTTAAAGATATCTTGGTAAAATTTACGTGAAACTGGTCATGATATGTTCATTTTTAGACCTAGTCACTATGTATATGTACTGTAGAGCAGGGTTTAAATGTTTTACATATAGCAATATTTTAATAAAATGCTCCTTATTACAATTTACATTAAGATCGGTCTATAATGACTATACCTCCATACCCAAGATTTATTTATTCGTACTTACAGATCTATGCTTGGTTGATGTGATATTCATAGCTAAAGCACACATGGATCAGTCATAAACAGTTTATTGTTTCAAAAATAAATATTGTTTGAAAATCTGTTAAAACCAAATATTATTTTTATTGTTTCAGAAAAAAAAAAGAAAATAAAATAAAAAATAAGTTGTAGACAATTTTGTGAATTTTCAAGCATTAAATTTTATTGTAAAATAAATAGTAAATAGTAAAAATATTTTAATAAGAAAAAAAAATATGGTTTTTCTCAATAAAACATTTACGAATTTGAATGCCTATTTCAGTAAAAAATATAATTAGTTTTATAAATTTAGTAATAGAATTCGAAATTAAAATTTTTCTGTGTAGAAACTATTTATGAATATAATTTAAAAAAATCTTACAAAGGCAAAAAATTACCCAAGATTCGGAAATGCTTAATGAAAAAGGAATTTTATTTCTAAAACAAAGAAAAATCACTTCAAAACGTTGGGTCATTTTCAATATGGGCGATTTTTCTTCGGGTCATTTTGCTGGCAGCTGTTCTATGTTTCATTTATAAATTTATTAAAATATCTTTAAAAAGAACGCAAAAACTAATGAGCACGATAAAAAAATAGGTTTTTAAATTAAAAAAGTGTTAATTTATTTTTTGTCACATTTGGCTTTTTTGACCTTTTTAAAGCTTTATTTAGTCTCTTTTTTCTTACTCTGGCAACACTGGTTACTATGTAAATGGGTTTTAAAATAACTGTTATTTGTATTAACTTTTAAATTTATATAGAATTTAAATCTGTATGTTATAATAAACTTTAAGCAATTTTCTTATTTAGAGATTTTGAGAAAATTATATTATTTTTTAAAAAGTAAAATTAGATTCGCCCATGTCGAATATTTTTTTTGGCCACTGTACACAATATGTTTCTTGTTTCTTTTTTGTTATTATTTATTTATACAGTGTCAAGCCAAAACAATAAAAATTCAGTGACAATTTGGTTTTGTTAGGGTTTTTTGAAACATTATTCTAGGAATTAAACAACAACAAAATAAACTAAAAAAAAAAAAAAATTACAAGTACAAACATACACATGTAAGTAATATATACCTATATAATTTAAACAAATAAAAAAACACATTAACTGTACAATTTAAATTTATTTATTATTAATTTGAAATACAAATTTGTGTAAATAATTTTTTAAATAAATTTAAAGCATTTGAATTTAAACTATTTAAATTTTTAATAAAATTTGTGTTTTAATTTGCCTACATTTTTGACCTATATAAATACGTTATTGTTCTCCGTCTTTAATTTTTTAAATATTGAGAAAAGGGTTTTCATTATTTTGCATTCTACATTTTATTTATATTGTGGACAAATTCCCCAAATAATTTAAACAATGAAGACAAGTTTTGCATATAGAATATAAAAAAACACCCGCAATTTTCTAAAAGAAAATACAACAACAATGAAAATATATTTGTTTTGTTTAGTTTTCTTGAAAATGAAACTGCAGTAAGTCAGTCTGTTGCATTCACCGCTCACAACTCGTTATTCAACATTCCACCTTGTTCGTTCATCATCAAGTTCATTGTTAGTTTTTCATCTTTTGTTTTATTTTTATGGACAAACAAATTTCCCTGGTTAGTCTTTGTTCAGTTTTTTTCTGTTGGTTTTTGGTTTTTTTTTTTGGTTTTATAATTTTCATCATTATTTTGGTCACCAGGTTCCACTGAAATTGTGCAGAGAGTCCCTTAATTCATTACTCTTTTTGTAGATTTAAATTTTCATTATTTTTACGCGATTTTTAAAGTTGAATTTTATTTTTCTTATTATTTTTTATATTTTTTTCTGAAGGGGTCATTCTCATTCAATTGTTCTTTTGTGTGAAGTTACTTAAATCATTTGATTGTTATTTTTATTCCTGTTTTTGTTGTTTTTTTCTTTGTTCGCTTCACTTTATTCCCGACAATTGCATGTTGTTGACTTTATAATCGTTGTATTTTATTTTGGCCACTTTTATAATAAAAATCAGCTAAAAAGTGGAATGTTTTACATTTTTATTCTTTCATCTGCCGTTGAGAGTTCTTTTCACTTTATTATTGTAACAATAAGCATTTTCCTTGTTCTTGTTTCTTTTGTCTCATTGCAGGAGATTTAAGAGCATTTTGTAACTATTTTGCGTACAGGGGAAGTATGATTCTACCATATCCCCTATAAATGTGTAATGAAAAATATGCTCAAATAAGGAAATATGCATTCTTTTACTTAAATAAATGTTTGCATAAATTTTGCCTTAAGGATCGAAATGCGAAGTATTACGAAATCTTAACTTCTATTCAATTAATATCTTAACCTTTGTATAAATTAAGTTCAGTACACAAAAAAAAAAAGAGTTTCGTTGTGGCAACCGAATTTTTTATCAATCGAATTTGGTCGATTGTATGTACTATTCTATAATTCGGTTCGGTTAACTGTAGCAAAACAGTAACAGTTAGCATAACTTCATAATATATGTATGTACATTAGGCTAGTCTAATTAAAAAATATAAAATTATGGTTTTATTATACATTTGTTTATTTATACTTTTATTTTTTTATTTATAAAAAAAATTGAATAGATATTATTATAAATTAAACATAATTTTGTTGAACTGACTGCAGCATTAATCTATTATCATCTTATTTGGACCGCTGATTGTAATTCTGTAACAAGTTCTAGGGTTTTATCATTAAGGTGAACTGTAATCAAACCTGTTAGAGGTAAATATATATATAAGAATTGGGCAATTTCTTTAAGAGACATACAAGAGAAGTAAATAATTGTAAAATTCCAAAGCAAAACGTGAAACTTAAACTTACTACAGTGGTCCATATTCCTATAAACGCACATAAATTTTTTTAATCAATTTATCAAAACTGGGAATAAAAAAATAATTAAGGTGCTACAAATTAACTTATTAAATTATTTATTGAATTCAATTAAAAAATTAATAACAAAAAACTTTAAATGTAAATTAAATTTTTTCATTGAAATTTTAGTAGTTTTATGCGATTTTTATGGCAGTTTTCTATATACGCACTTAAACTAATGAACCAAGTTAGCACTATTAATAAAGTGTTGATGAACCTTTGCTTTACATAACTTCAAAAATTCGGTCTGGCATTGACTCGTCTAATTTTTAGAGAAAGTCACTGACAATTTCTTTGCATGCTTGCTTAGTTTTTAGTTTTAACTCCGTTATTGCCATATGGTTCATTCTGTGCATTATTGTGTACATTTTACAAGCCATGTGCCCTTACAGATTCTCCATTAGATTTAAATCCGGACTGTAAGCAGGCCAGTCTAATATGGAAATGCTATGTTCATTAAACCACGATTTAGGCTGATTCGAGACATGGATTTCAGCGTTATCCTGTTGGAATATTCAATCTTCATCAATTTTTTCATTCATAAATGAGAGAAGAGCATCTCTCAACAGTTCGTTACAAATTGCGTTTCGACATACGAATTTCATTTGACCTCAAATCATGAAAATAGCAAGAATATGAATCGGAACCATCCAAATTGAATTTCTTTTCATCAGAAAATATTACCTTATTCCACTCATCTGTCCATTTCATGTATTTGCGCAAATTTAAAAATATTTTTCTTTATGATGCTGTTTTAACATTGGCTTACATTTTGGTTCTTTTTCCATTCTATGTTACCATCAGTTCGTAAAATGTGTGCAACATGTTTAACAGGAAGGTCAAGTTAATTTTTTAATTGTATAATACTTAATTTATTGCGGGTGGATTCCTTTTTTATTTTATTAATTTACCTTTTTATTAATTTTTGATTACCTTTTGTTGGGGTCCGCATTCCGTATTTCTGCCGTTTCTTAAGAAAGCTACGAGTAACTCCTTCCGAACGTTTAATTTTTCGTACAATTTCTCTGTTAGAAAAGTCTTGATTACGAAAAAATTGAATTTGAATTTTTTTCTGGTCTGTAAGGAAAGTTCCTTTGGGCATCCTTTAAGCTGATGAAATTTGCAAATTAAAACAAAAACATTTCAAGTAAACAGAAATATTGCCATCAGAAACTTATCTTAAGTGAAACAAACAACTAAAACCGTTAAAAGCAATCAATTTTTAAACAAATTTTTCTCGACTTCGTTTATAGGAATACTGAAATGCTCACCAATATGTTCTGATTACTAAATTAAAGAAAACGACAAAAGCAAATAACTAATACTTCCTATATAAAGAAGTACCATTATATCACGAGTTATAGTAACAACACAATATTGTTTTTAGTTAAAATAATCAAATATGCTTCAAAGAAAAACAAAAATTTTAAATACGTTTATAAGAATATGTACTAGTGTATTGTGCGTTAACATATAACTCATTAATTGTTCGTGGGTTGCGAAGATTTTGGTACAAATCCTAAAAATGATCTTTTAGGATGTTGAACAATAGGCACAGGTAGGTAGTAATATACAATAAAATTTAAAAATTTTAACGGAAAATAAGAACATTTTACCTGGTATTTCTTTGAATGTATCACCCGGATCTTCTATAATCAAATCATACACATTCACTTGCCCAATGTCATTTTATTTTGGGTCTAGGTTTAGATTATTGTTGATTTTGAAGTATGCTATTTTCCGAACAAAAAAATACTATTCATTTTGGAGAAAATTATATATTTAATGACTACACCGGATGAAAAAACTAAGGATAATAAAATCAATTAATACAATCAAATTATGTGTAATTTATCATACCTTTTTGATGACCATATTTAAATCACCCTTCTATATGGTAAAATGTGCCGTTGTTATTGTGCTAAAATTGTTATAATCGTGGAAACCTTTAGGGAACCATCGGTAGCACATGTTGTATTTTTTGAAGTGAGGTCCATTATAAAAGCTGTAAGCCATTTATTGTGGTTGTGGTCAGCGTTACCGTTGAGAACTTTCAAAAAGTATCCAAAAAAGGGAATTTCAAAAATAAAGTCGCTAAAGAGGAGATTTTTTTAAGGGGCCATCAGCTTCAGTACCTACAAAAATCCTCAAAATTTATTAAGAAATAAAAACAAAAACCATTGTATTTTAAGAAAACCTATTTAATTCAATTTTATTAACAAAAAAATAATTTATTTAAAACAAAAATTGATTCATAAGAATACTTAACATAAAATTCCCTTTTATTCACTAAACTTTTGTACTTTTGTACGAAGTCTTCACTTGAACTCCAATCACACAAATCTTCGTCTAACAAATTTAGAACTAAAGTAATGGATTCACAAGTGTAGATCTTAAGTCTGTTGGACAATTTATTTTTCATTAGTGATAATTTAGAAAAAAAAAAAAAATGTTCCGCCAAGGTACTGCTTGAGCCAAAGTAAAAGTGTAAATTAGCATATATGAGTGTACATCAAATCTATATTTTATTTTTCTCAATCCAGTCTAAAAAGATTCGTCAATTTATGTTTTAAATAGTTTTTCATAAACTTTATCATTAGCTTTAGTTTTTAGCAGTTTCAGTCAATTTATAAACTCCGATATCTTTTTTCACATCACTATATTGTGAAACAAACTCAAAATGATTAATTTTTTCATTGGAATTAATATATAATGGGTTGAGATATTTTAAACAACTTAGTTTCTCGTCACTACATAGGCTATATAGTCTTAAAAGTTTCCATTTAGTTTCATTTCAAAAAAGGGACCAACAAAATGGCTAGGTTGTTGAAAAAGGGCAATTGGTGACCAAAATCGCACAACGGTAACGCTGGTTGTGGTGGTTGCGTTTATAGTTTCTTTTAGTAGTTAAAACCGGTCATTTTAGTGGCACTCCCTATCATTTGATCGTAGATTGTTGAAATTACAGGCATCTTTAAAAAGAAAGCAAGGTTAAAGTAATATGAAAATAAAATATTTAACATATACTACTAAATGCTTATCTATGTAAATTTAATTTCACATTATCTTTGAGATTTCTATTGGTTTCCATCTTAACTCTATTGCCACAGACTAAGAAACAAACAATCGATAAAAACGTACACTACTTGAAAATATTGATTGCCACATACCAGCTTGGCTGGACGTAAAATTCGTAAATCATATTCCAAGAATAATTGCTGTTAAAAGCAATTATGCCCACTTCACAGATATCTAAGGATATTTATATTAATTTAAGAGTCACACAATAATGAAGTTCTTATAATAATAATGAAGTTCTTATCCATATCAAATATTTTGTTTCTTTGGGTATTTAGTCTGTTTTCTTTATTGTTTATTTTAATTTAATTTTTTTTATTTCCATTTAGTATTTTTTTTTTTTTAATTTACACAAAGAAAAAAATAAATATATTTGAAAATATTTTTCTTCCCAAACTTTTTTCATAAAAAATAAAATTTTGTTCATAGATATTATTAAATTGTTCATAATGTATATTTCAGGAATTTTGCAAATTTTTTCCTTAATATTTGATTAAGTTTTATTAGATTTGATTACAAATGATAAATGAAAATAGTTATACATGAAAATATTAACAATAAATGCCTTAAAATGACAAAATTCCAAGGAAAATCTGTTAAAAAGTAATGTTTAGAAAATTTGCATACTTTTACTCGCATTCTGCAGCACACCATTTTGAAAAAAAGCGCTTCTAATCTGTTCCCAAAATGTAGCTAAAAACAAAAAAATTAAAAATTATGAATGAAAATTATATTTGTTAAAAAATTTTATTTTTTGAATTAGAAAGTGTTTGTGTGTGAAATTCTTATTTAAATCAAAAATTTTTGAAAATATTTTTACAAAGGAAAAACAGACCAAAAGGAAAAACACAATTAAATGATATGTGAACAATGATGTTTATACTTATTGTGTTTTTCAAAAAATAAGTGAAATACTAATGTGTGTAAACACAGTATAACATATTTTACCCAACTAAAATCGATTGCGATAACTGAATCATATATTTCTAATATAATTATAATTTTATAACTATTATGAAACTTAATATTTGGAATTAATAAAAATTTATTAATTATAATAAAATTAAATATTTGTATCTGTAATAATTTTCCAACTAATCTTTTTTCTGTGTGTAGCATGTCGAAAGTGACTCCAAATTAATATATTTTTATATAATTTTATAACGGGTACCTTCCCATTTTAGTTACTTAAGCTATTCTTAACTTATTGTTTGTTTATAATTCATTCTCTTAAAAGCTTTTCATATTATTTTCACAGTTTGCCGGTTAAAATATTTTTATGAAAAAAGGCAATAAAAAAGACTGATTTGAAATTTAAATAGTTCTGTATATTTTTGAAGATTTAAGCTCTAAATTTAGCAACAACAAAATTCTAAAAAGTAATATTTATACTAAAATAATGTATGTCTGCATATATGCAGAATGAAGTATCTCGATATATATATATATATATATATATATATATACATATTTAGGAAAATTACTCAAACTATGCGTATTAATAATACACGAAAGAGTACAATTTGCCTAAACAAAGTAAATTGTCTTGTAAATTTAATCTATTTATAGTAGGTAAATTGACTCCTACTATATTTGGGGTAAAAATATAGACATCGAGAAAATAGATTCGTTGTGGCTATCGAATTTTTTGCCAACCGAATTTTGTCGGTTCTGTGTATTATCTTACAATTCGATTGTAAATACCGAAATGTTTGGTATACATAACTGAACGTAAAAAGTAATTTAATAAAAGTAGTCGAAACTTTCAGTGGGAGCAGCTAAAACTTTATTTGTTTTAATTGGAAATATATTTCAAAACTATATATTTTCTATCGATATATTTTATTAAAAAAAAATTATTTAATCTTATGCAGATACACAGTATAACAGAATTAGTAAACAATTACAAAAAATATGCTGCCGTTTTGAATATATTAAAGAAATGTGAACACTGAGTTGTCTTTACAACACGATACAATTTTCGGCTTTTCTTGAATGTATGTTCCATAAAACAACTGCTCTTGTTTATATCCTTAGCCAATGAATGAACTTCTTGTTTCTTTTCGAAAAATTAATACATTGAGAAATGTACAAAATACATATAGATGATTTTGTACAAAACAACCTCTCAGATCTTCAAATGGCCAAGAGTTCCTAGGATTTTTGATAAATAAAAAGTAAAGAATATAGCAACATTTTTGTGCACCGCTTCTTTATAATTTTCTTATCATTTCACTTTATGCAACACTTTTATATTTCGCAAAGTTTAAATCACCAATATTAATTTTCATTAAAATTTGGAACATTTTTCAAATTATTAACACTGTGCTCGAAAATTTATCTTATTTTTTAACAACATGGGCATCTGTTGGGTAAAACTAAGTCAACGACTCCGAAATTAATGGTGTTGAGCATTTTTAAAAGCTCGTTTTTGAGATATTTAATTTTGATAGATTAGAAAAATTAAGTTTTTTTTTTTTGCTTAAATTTAATAACTTAGTTGTTAAATTTTAAGAAAATTAACAATTAAGATTTTACAGGAGAATAGGATAACAAATTCTTATTATCAAATATATTTTAAACGCTCAATTACAAAAGTTTAAACTAACAAAAAACTTTAATAAAATTTCGTAAGTAAGCTACTAATACTACCAATGAACAAATTTTCAAAAAAAAAAATATAAAAACATTAAAATTGGTTTATTTTATAATTGGAGTTCATTTTCTAACGATTTATTGTTAAAGTTAGATAAATAGTGTCGCTTTTATTTTAAATTTCTATTATTTGTAATATTTCCATAATTAAGTTTAAACCCAAGTATCGCGAACTTCAAAGAACCACAGCCGCTATTGAATTCATCGTAATTAAAATAGCTTTACTAGTGGGATGCTCTGCGTGTTAAAGCTTGCAACTAGCAAGAAAAAAATTTAATTAAGGAATGTCAAAATAATTTTACCAAATATTCGGTTGAAACGAATTAAGAATTACAAAACAAATGATTTCTACCACGAATAATAGTATTAAAATTTTATTATGTTTTTAAAATTATTTTTATAATTTTTATATTGGTATAACCGACTAAATTTACTTTACTAGGAATCATCATTCAACTATAATTATTCTTAAAATATCATCAGTATTAAAAAGATTTATACTTTTTTTTAATAATCATAAGAAAATGTTAATTATTTTTATAACAATTTTATTGTTGCAACATTTTTCCAACATATCGTTTTTATCTGTGTACTCAAATTAAGTGCAAAAAAATCTTATGCAGAACCATTTTTAATATTGTGTGTATAATAATGTATTCAAAAAACAGACATTTACCAAAATTCGGTTTTCGAATTATTCGTAAAATTGCTTAAAAAAAAAACATTTTCAAGTACGGTTTTACTTTTAAAACCGGTTAACCGGTTTCTACTAAAAATATAAATATTTATAAAATGTTTATTAGTTTTACTAAAGAAAGTACACTAGTAGCACAAGTCATTTGTAATGACAAATAATATAAAAATTAATATAAAATAATAATAATAATAATATAAGAAGTATAAAAAGTATAATATAAATAGTGATATTGCTCATCTGCAGCTAGAGGATTATTCTCAAAATTTGTATTTTTTAACTGTTTAAACTTCAGTAAATTATTTATTATTTTGGGCAGGGAAAATTTTTCTTATTTTTTCCTGGGCTTCGGATGAACCAAACAGTCAGTTATTTGTCCGTTTCAGACAATTTTAAGAATTTTGTCATCGATTTGCTATAGCATATTTTTGCATATTTTAGTCTTAACAGGTTTTTCTTGGCATACTTTTCCGGTTCAGCAGCATATTTTGTCACACTTTCTTAAAAAATCATTATGATGGTGCATATTTCAGCAATTTTGATATGATATATTTGCATATTTTGCACTTAATAGCATTATTTTACTTATATTACTTTAAATATCATGATTTTGCTTTTTTTCACTTAAGACAAAAACTTTGCATATTTTTCACACAATTTAATTTTTTACATAATATGTCGTTAATGAAATTTTTGTTTTGCTCTCATATAAATTTTTCAAATATGATTATGTAATAATTTGCTTCCTATAAATTGGTAGATATATTGCAATTTCCTTATGCTATCTATTAGCTTTAAAAAAGTGCAAAAAGAAAATATGTTTAGTAAATAATAATAAAAATAAAGTTAGTTTTAGTAAAAATAGCTTAAAATTTAGACAGAAAAATAATATTTAAAAATATGTATATATATATATATATATATATATATATATTTAATTATTTATTTATTTATTTTAAGGGTATATTTAAAGAGCATTTTTATGTGCATAGAGCATATTTTTGGTTGCCCTTTTGACAGGTGTCAAAACTAAAATTGAATTTACCTAGATTTTGTTGATAAGAATTAGTTTAAATCAACTAAAAAATATAAAAATCTCAAAAAAAAAAAAAAAAAAAAAAATCTTAATACGTCTCAAATCATAAATTAGAAATTTAAAAATGTAAACTTAAAGATTTATCGGATAATAATGTAAAATAGAAATACTTTCAAATAATTTTGAACCTGATTACAAAAAAAAAAAAAAGAAAATTATTCAAAAACCACTTGAAAAAATTTGTAATTTTCTACAAAATTTATTTTCAAAATTTATTTTTCAAACAATAAGGGTCCATGAGCAAAGGTTAAAAATAAAAAAACAGGTTGCTATAGTAATAAAATAAGAAAAGAACATTTCATAAAAAACCGACAGAAAAAACCGCCCTATCAAATAGTTCGAAAACAAAAATTATTCGAAATCGGTCGGTTTTTGTTTTAAAGCAAAAGCTGGTTAATCGGTTTCCAGTTTCAGCTTTTAAATACACTAGCGTATAATTACCTAATCTGTGAGTTTAAAAAATGTATATTAACATAGATATATAATTCATATTTACTGTTTTTTCGTTTAATAAAATTTATAAGCTGTTTAAAATTTCAGAAAAAATGTCTATTCACACTAGGCTGCTTCAAAAAAAAAAAAAAAAAAAAAAAAGACTCCTCCTCGAATTGTTTTTTTACGTAAAAATTAAGTGTGAAAAATATTAGAGTGATCAGATGTCGCTAACATGTGCCGCATCTATCAGGAAGTTGGTATGGTGTATGGGGTAATTTTGACATTTTCATATTTATTTTTTTTTTTATTTGATATTTTTAACACCGTTTTGCTATTTGATGTAAAGGAATCGCAATGTAGACATAATTATCTATAAAACAAGTAAAAATATAATAAAATCTGTTAGAAAATATTCAAGTTATGAGAATTCCCCAGACCATTAACATGTGATACTTGGATAATCAACATACAGCCAATTTTTAATCTTTTTACAAATGTTAAAAAAATGCTGTTTTAAGTCAGGCTTGAACCATAATTTGTTAGAAATAAGCTTTGAATCCTGGCAGACAATATCATTCCCCTTTCATGATTTCTGAAAAAACATTGATTTTTATTATGGGTGTTTCAAATCATCAATTTATTATTTTTTTTTTTTTAATTTTGTTAAACAAATTTTAAAAAAGTTTGGAAAAAAACTACACTGTTTTGTAGTTGGCACCACAGGAAGTAAAAATAAAAAAGAATTATGTCAACATCTCTTAAAAATTCGCCGTACCTTTGATTTGAAATTTGCGGATTTCAGAATATTAAAAATTAAAACATAACAAGATAATATATACTATAGAAAGCACATTTTGAAAGTTTTAGCATATTTCAACAATAATTTGTTTCACCGCCATAATGGATACGCAATTTTAAATTTTTTATTTATTCTTACAGTATCGTAATCAGCCTCTCAAAAAACTTGTATGTAAAATACTTATATATGTTTAATTTATATAAAGTATACTAATTAGGGCCAAAATTCTGGGATTGCAGCCCAGTGGATCCGTCATATTGCTTGTGCAGTAAAATGCAAATTGTTATTCTGAAACCACAAATCTGTTAAACAAGATTGTTTAAAATTTCGTCAAGTAATAAATTAATATTTTTGATCTCCATGTTAGATCTGCCAATTTGAATTTTTAGTTTTACTACAAAATGGTATTCAACGTATACCAAGTGTTCAAATTAAAACCAACATTTACACAAAAAAAAAAAAAAGAAAAAATCATATATTTGAAAATTTTTTTCATAAATATTATGAATCGAACATGACTTTTTTCCTAAATTTTTTCCTAAAAAATAAAATTTTGTTCATAGATATTATTAAATTATTCATAATGAAAATTTTAGTAATTTTGCAAAAATTTCGTGGTTTAGTTTTATTAGGTTTGATTGCAAGTGGTAAATGAAAATAGTTATACATGAAAATAATAACAACAAACACCTTAAAATGGCAAAATTTCAAGGAAAATCTGTAAAAAAATAAATGTTTAGAAATTTGCATTATTTCGCTCGCATTCTGCAGCACATAATTTTGATAAAAAGCACTTCTCTTCTGTTCCTATAATATAGCTAAAAATCATTGAAAATTTAAAGTTTTCCGAAGAAAATTTCAAACATTTTTTTTAAAAATTGAAAATATAAATGAAAATTTAAACAATTTATTTTAAGTCTTCTTGAATTTTGATTCATTTCAAAAAATGTACAAAAGTGTTAATATTTAAGACATTATTCTTAAATATTATGAACTAAAATCAATGAAAGTAAATTCTTATATTTATGCACAAAACTTTTTTCTGTGTAGGGATCGTGACCCAGTATGCACTTTCATAAAATAATCACAACCATATAGGTAAAGCGATGACCACCATCCCGAGTTGTTTTTTAATTTCACTATATATCGGAAGTTATGTTAATACCTGTACCGATTTTCTTTATTTATTTATATATTTTTTAATACATTAAATATTAGATGTCAATTTTCAAAAAATTAGAATCAATTAATAATTTTAGGTAGTAAATTTTGAATTCTAAATTAATTATTTAAATTTACTAATAAAAATAAGCTTTATACATATATAAATTGCCTTTAAATTTTTTTAAATTATTATTTAATAAATTTCATTCTGCCATTATAATTATATTTTACTCATAATTCAATGTAAATATTTGCCATACTTATTCATACTGGCTACAAGTATAATGCCCGGAGCTTTAAGTATCCATTTCATATATTTGTTAACTGTTTAAATAAAATTGCACAAATAAGTTAAATATTTAAAATGTGATCAACCAACCCCCCCCCCCCTTAGCGAATATAAATTTAAAAAAATAAATATAAACAATAAAATGTTAAGTATGGCATTTAACACCAAGTTATATATGCATTTATAATTGTTGAATTAATCATATTTCAGGGATAATTTCACAATAAAATAAAAAATAATAATGAATACTATTATTAACTGTTCAAATGTTTAAAAAAAATTTATACTGGTTATTAAATACTTAACAGTTAAGTAGTACTTAAAGTCTACTTAATGAGAATGAAAAAATAGAAGTTTAAATAAAAGAAAATAAAAGCTATACATTATGTATGAATGTATTCCGACTACTCAAAACAAATTTAATTTGAGTTCTGCGGTTAGCGGAAACGTATGATGGTTTTCATAAAATTCATATTAAATAATACTCATACGCACTATATAACAAAACAAATGAAATGTAAATATATAATATAAACTATAAACTTTTAAACTATTGGAGTGTTAATATAAAATTTGTATCATTTGTAAGTAAAAATTTATGCTTTAACGATATTGTAGGCAGGTTTAACAAATTTCAGAACAACACGAACAATAAAATAAAGTCTAAAACTCAAAATAGCACTCAAAATGTTTGAATATATATATATATATATATATATATATATATATATATATATATATATATATATATATATATATATATATATATATATATATATATGAAAAATATATTTATCTTTCTTATTGTATATATATATATATATATATATATATACATATAAATAATTTTAATTCTCAAAATTTTGACGATTAAATATAATTTATTTCGGTATTTTTATATTACGAATATTTAACTAAATACCAACAACCACAAATGATTTATTCATTTCTTTTTTAAATCCAGCATTAGAATATTTACTTAATTTAAAAACAACAATTAATTTAGAGTATTTACACAACAAAATAAATACAAACAACAAAAATCATATTATATTTGTTGTTTTTTTCTTTGTTCAAATTTTATATTCAATTGAATTGTGTATGTTTTTCAAATTAAATACAAAATTTCCATACAACAAAATAAAACTAAAAAAAAATCGAATACAATCAACAACTGCATCTAACGAAAGCCATTCATTCACACTTACACACAATTTCTCACACGCACACATATGTAGAAACACATGAGTAATTAAGTTGGTCAAAGTTATTTTTATTATTGTTTTTGTATTTTTTTTTTGTCATTTAAGTTCAAAATGTTTTCCAAATACAAACAAATCTGTGATTGTATGTATGTCAGTGCACACAATTTAACATCATTTGAGTGTAAGAGAATTTTGCTTATGTGTAAGTGCATGCGTATGTGTATAGGTTTTGTTGCAAATGTAGATGTAAAAATGATTTAAATCATTGTTCATCAGCACCTACATAACAATGGTACGTACTGTCACTTGTATTAGTTTATTAAGTTTGTCGTTTCTGTGCAAAAAAAAGCAAATTATTTATCAAATATTTTAGTTATACGAGGGATCGTGGGGCATTGGTTTGAATATTATTTTTTTACTTTCTAAATAAGTTAAAGAATAATTTTATTTAAATTAAAATTTTAAATTTGTGAGAAATTTTCTTTTTGTGGGAAATGAAAGATTTCCTAGAATATTTATATTTTTTTCTTTGTAAATTTTAAAAAGCAAATTTCCTTTTATAGACAATTTTCGTAAAAAGTTCTTTTGTTACGAAATTTTATAGAAAATGTTTTTCTTTTATTATTATTACTACTATTATTTTAAGAACATTTTTAAATTTTTTATAGAGAATTTTCGATAAAATTTCTATTTACCTTGGATTTTTTTGTAGGTTTTTAATAAATTTCTCTTTTTATAAAAAAATTTTGAGAAATATTCTTTTGATATGAAGTTTTATAAAACGTATTGTTTTTGTAAGAAATTTTTAATACCCTTTATAGATAATTTTCGATATTTTTTTATCTTTGATATAGTTCTTTTTTGTAAAAGATTTTTAATAGGTTTGTCTCTTTATAGAAAATTTTCTTTTTTTTATCGTTAAGGAAATATTTAATATCATTTAGTAGAAAAATTGCGATTTTGTCTGATTTATGTTAAAATTAAATACACTAACTGAATGCTTTTCAATGAGTTTCATGCTTCACAAAACTTTTTTATTTAATTTTTTTTTAATTTTTAAATAAACATTTTCAAATACGATTTTATATATTTTTTAATTTTAAAAATATTTGTTCAAACACAAATGTTATTTTTTTAGGATATCGTTGTATTTGACTCACCCATTAAAAGAAAAACAGTGTACAATGGGGCTAATCGAAAAATATTTGGTAATAAATCTGTATTTCCCAAATTGTTGGTCGGTTTGAAATGTATGGAAAAGTTGTCGATGAGAACTTGGGCTCTCAGAAAAATAAAAGAGAGAAATGGAAAAAAACTAATGTTTTTTATGCTTTAAAAATAATATTTTCTAAATTTCAATACAAACTTTATTAGACAATAAAAATGTACACTTTGTTCCACCTGGAAGCAATAAAGCGAAATTAGTATGATTTGTTGGCATTAGATTCATTTCTAATATTTTTCCAAAACTTTCCAATTCGAATAAACTTTTTTTCTGTATGTATTTTTTTGTTTCCATAATTATGATCTTTTTAAAATTTGACTAAAAGGATACTCGAAATTGGCAAAAATTAAATTCTTAGCCAATATATTTAGAAGGAAGTCGTTAATTATAAAATTACTTAAGTCTTAAAAATTAAAAATAATAATGGTTCTCATGTATATTTTTTGGTCACAAAAAGGTTAAGAAAACATTTAAATTGACATAAGCCTATTAAGAATTGATAAAAATCAGGGACCGTAATGATTATGAGCAATAAAATAAAAATCAAGATTTAATTATTATTTTTCGATTTTTATTTTATGGTTAAAAAATACCGATTATTTTTGATATTTATTTTTTGCTCAAATTATAAGGGTTTTTATTTTTTGCTCAAAATATAGCGGTTATTTTAGATTTTTATTTTTCGATTATAAAATAACAGTTCTTTTTTTCTTACAATTATTTTATTTTAGTTTGCTCTAAGACAATCATAAGTTTTAAGCTAAAAAATAATCATTATTTTATAATCGAAATTTTCAGAAAAAAATAACAATTAAAAAATAATCGTTATTTTTTAATCGAAAGATAAAAAACCAAAAGTAAACATTTTAATTTGAGCAAAAAATAAAATTCAAAAATAATTGTAATTTATTGAGTTTAAAAAAAATCAAAAACTAAATTTTTTTTTGGATATTTGGAAACGGCGTTCAAAAAATTATAAAATTGTTTATGTTGTGAAGCAATTTCATGATTTTTTTTTCCTAAAACTCCTGGATCATATCGATTTTTGTGGTCAAAAAATTTGTCATAATAATTATTTACAGTACCTGACAAAAATATAATATTCAATGCTAAAAACATATGAAGCTTTATAAAATTTTTCGAAATTTTTTTTATTAAAAGTATACAGAAATATGCATTCTTTTCTAAGTAATTATTAACGCAAAGCTAAAGGCTAAAGTTGCAAGTTTTTAAAAATATAGTCATATACACAATAAAATGGAAATATAAAAATTTAAACGCGCATATTTCTGAAATGAGACATGATATTGACTTGAATCTTTTTGCAAAAGATCGGAAATTATATTTGCTAAAGGATAAGCTTAATTTCGAATACATATTTTTAAAATTTCTTTCGCTATTTAGAAATAAACCAAACAAAAGGCCCAATTTGGGGTTTTTGGAGAAAATACAATTTTTTTAATTGTAATAACATATTTGTTTATAAAGATATCTTAATGAAATTTTGCAAGAAATGTGGATCTTGTTAATGCAAATAAAAGCGCGTTAACCAAATTTCAATCAGAGGTAGGGTTTTCCTGAATTCCCAAAAAAACTAATCAAAATTTCCAAAAATGGGATTTTTTACATTTATGGCTATAGAATCCACATTTTTCCGGAATCCCATAGATTTTGATTTAAAACTTTTAACAACATATTGAGGATTCTTAAAATATATTCCGCTTGTCGATTCGTGCTTTGGGATTTGAGAAAAAATGGTCTAAAAACAAAACTTTCATATAAAATGGGTCGAATTCGGGAGGGTATGTACCATGACCAATTGAGTTATTGGGCTTGTTTTTTATCTTAAAGTCATCTCTGTGAAGTTGCCTTTCAGAAAGGTGTAAAATCCTTATATGTTGCTAAAGAAAATTTTATTTTAGATAAAAAAGAGTGTAGATACTTTTTCGGCTAAAAAAAAAATACAAAAAGTCGTCTTTTTTGGAATTTTCAAATTCAAAATCGTTTATTTTTGGACTCGGTAAAGATATCGATTTCAATTTTTTTTCTTCAATAGATAATTTTGTTCTTTAACTAGATAGGAAAAAAACTAATAAAATCGGTCGGAAATACTAGGATATATATGAAAAAAACTGGACCAACAACATACAAAATTATGGTGCTTCAAACGCAAATAACTTGAAAACTATAAGAGATAAATAGGACGTGTAAGCATGTTTTTTATAGGTCTTATCAACAACAATGTATAAAAATATTTGAAATCGGACGAGAAACAAACATTTGGCAAGCGATTAAAAATTTTTTATGTCAGAGGTACCTAACTTTGAGCCAACTTAGCTCCGCCCCTGAGGGGTTTGTTGTGCCCCCCTTCGACACTTAACATTTTACACTCCTCCACTACGCCTATACCAAATTTCATGAAAATCCAACCAGCCGATTAGAAGTTACAGATTTATTTCCAAAAAATTTCGATTTTGCCCCACTGTGCAGCGCATGAGACTCCGTTAGCTGATTTTGAACCATTTGTGGAGCAAAATAACCATCCATTTGTAATGTATTAAATTTTTTTCTGATTGAACATATATAAATAAATTTCATGTGCCGTACTGTTTTTTAGGTAAGAAATAAGTGAAGAATCTATGCTATTATTTGTATGTAGCCAAGGTGGTCTTAAGTAGTTGTATTTCTTTTTTTTTTAGTCAAGTTAATGTCTAGTTCAGATATATATTCCGTTATTCTTTGAACACTTGATTTTAACCTTTTGCTACATTTCAATTTTTGGTTGTACGTAATATTCTGTTGGCATAAGTAATTTTGTGGATAATTTTGAGATACTTAACTCAATGAGTTTGTGGAATGTGAGCAGACCGCATTCTGTTAGTATATTAAAAATAGGTGTTGATTTAAAATCTCCAATAGCAAATCTTGCAGAAGCGTGATATGTTGTTTGAATTTTTCTTAATTCAGCTTTTGCAGCAGTAGACCGTATTCAATTTTAGATAACAATAATGATTTTATATGGTTTTTTGATGGGAATTACTGTTAAGACTGGTAATGCACTTAATTAGAATTAATCTTTTAACTAAGGCTTTTTTAAGATAAACAATGTGTTCCTTCTAGTGATATTTGGTGTCAAATATTAAACTTAATATTGTTATTTATTCTATTAAGTATGTGTGTGTTGGGTTAGTGAAGGTTGTGAACAACTACGTTTGCGGCAAAAATGTATTGCATTTGTTTTGTCAAATGAAATTTTTGCTCCATATATATCGCACCAATTTTTTAAGTCAGAAATAAGATAATTAATTTTTGTTTGATCTTTGGTTTGTTGTTGTTTTTTTAATTTTATTAATATACATAGATCGTGTGAATACATGCAAGGAGTAAATGTTGGGTATTTTAGAATAATAGAGCTGAGTTTTTCGTAAGCGATTTGAAATAAAACCATTGAAATTGGTGAGCCTTGTGGTATCCCGTTTTGAAGCGGGAAAATGAGTGAGTATGTATTTGCTACTTTCACTCTAAATTTGTCTAAACTTTTTATTGATTAAAAAGTTAAAGACGAATTTTAACATCTTAAGTCCTATACGCCATTCTTTTAATTGCATGAATGCTGATTCCATCAACAGCTCTCTCAAAGTCCATTGATAAAATTGTTAAATGCAATCCTGTAGATAGAGATTTAATAATTTATTGATTTAATAATTTGATGATTTCATGTAGAACGTCACTTGTGCCTTTTCGAGGTTTAAAAGCCATTTGTTTTGGGTGTATAAGCTTGTTTTATTTGAAGGAACCATGATAACCTTATAGCAATATTTTTTTCCAGTAGTTCACTAATACATGAATGTATATTATGGTGTACTATTTGAGTCAAATATGTTATTAAATAGTTTTACTAAGATTTATTTACATGAATTGGGTATATTTTTTTAGCATGGGGTAATTTATTTTGTCTATACCAGCAGAACTCTCTTTAAGAGAATTAAGAGCTGCGTTAATTTCTATTAACGTTATGTCAAACTCTATAAATTTTGTTGTAGGGTTGTGTATATAGTTGTGTGTTGTATATATTTGGTTTTTGTTGTTTAAAAATGTATCACTAAAATTTGAATCGCTTGACTGAGTTGACCATATATGTCCGAATAGAGAGGCTATATCTTCTGGCTGGGAATAAGTAATAACTTGTTGTTTAATAACTTGAATTTTGTGGGTTATGTTTTTTCCATAAAGAAAATTTACGTTACGCTAAACCGATTGAATGCATGATGATGAGTTTATTTCTAATGTAAATTTAGCAAATGATTCTTTTTTGCAATTTTAGCTTGTCCTTTAAATAATGCGTTTGATTTGCGGTACTTAATTTTATTGTCTATAGTGGGATTACTTTCAAAATTTTGCCAATCACGAGCGATTGGTGGAACTGCCCTACTGGTAAAAACCTCCATCCAACATAAATTTTACATTCCAAATTTATGCTGTTGGTGTAAAAATAAAAGCTGAAGAAAAATAGAGCATATTATCATTATATGCACCGCCATCGTGTTCCATTGACTCTACTTTGTTATTATTTGCCGACTTAAACGCGCACAACGCAATCTGGAGTTCATAGAAGTGAGATCAACGTGGTAAACTAACTAAACAATTTTATCAACAATCCAAATTAATAATCCTAAACAGCGAGTCCACCACATATTACTCAACACATTTCAATTTTACACACATAGATATCTCTACTGCCTCATCTATTTTATATCCATAGCGATCACTTTCCCATATATATCATTTTAAACAGAAACATAGGCACTTCAAATAGAATCACGACAAACAAATTAAATATAAAACAGATCTCGCAAATTGGAATAAATATAAAGAAAATTAAGAAAAATATTGATAGGTTCTGCTAACGAGTCAATTCCTAGAAAAAATATTAATCCAAAACCGAAAACCGTATATTGGTGGAACAAAAATCTAGGAAACTTACGTAAAATCAAACAAAATAAAATTTAAAATTTTTCTTTTCAGTATACTTCGATATATATTAAAGATGCAGTAATTGCTTTGACATATGCTGATAGCGCTTTAGAAGTTCTATGAAATTGTGTTATTGTTGCGATAGAACATACATATATTTTTAAGATTTATTTACAATTTATACTTTAAACCTTTACAACACTTGCTCGCATTATTAAAAATGATTAACGTGAACATACTTTGTATACATAAATATTGCTTAATAAAACCACAAATCGACGTTCGTCAATGTTAGTGTTAATAAAAATATTAAAAAAAAAATTTTTTTTTTTGAAAATATTTTTTATTAATATCTTACAATGTGGTCTGCCATGGACGCATGTGCATTTTCGGACGGAATACTATTTCTTCTTCTAAAAGTTATGTATATGATTCCAATTATAAAACGCTCCCTCGTAGTTGATTTCATATGCATGTGTTTACATGTGCACATATAAGTCGGTTGTTCTTTTTTGTTTTCCTTTTTCTGTATAGTCTATTTAAAACTGCTTTTGTTAAATTTACATTCTAAATAAAATGAAACAATAAATTTTATTGTTTACTGTCATTTTGTTTATTTCTCTCTTGATACAATTCTAAACTGATTGTTTTTGAGGGGGTAACAAAAGGAGCAACACATATAAACAAAGTAACTGAGTTTGCATACAAACATAAGCAATACACTAGCATTTTACATACATAGTGTATATGAATATATTAAAAAGTCTATGTAATGGAATGTATTGTACGACTATGCGTGTTTTTAAGTACGCACATACATATGGGCCATTATCAAAAAATTTTAACCTGGCAGAAACTGACTTTAATCGTTAATAAGTTTTGTTGTGATATTAATTTAAACAAACGGGCTACAGATCAGAACTGACAAGATTTGAAACTAATGGAGTGCAAAATTTTAGTACCATAAGTTTCATTTCATAATCATGGTTGTTGTTCAAAGTTAAAAATTTAGAAAAACGGCTAAAAATTACTTAACTTTTCCCCATTCTTCTTCATTTTTTGTTCGCGCGTTTATACTTTTTGATCTCATTTGATTTCATATAAACTAATCACACTTTGTGAATAAATTTTGCACCACCTTTGTGATTGTGCAGACTTTCAATAGTTGAATACAGTGTAGTTATTTTTTATGACAAAATATTTTAGCTTTTATATTTTTTTTGTTTTTTGGGCAGTGTCTGTGCGCCCCTGAATATAGTGAAATAGGGATTAATACTTATTGTAATCAGGCATATTTTGTACTATATTTTGTTGATATGCCCTAAGTAGTCAACATAATAGGTAGTCACAAAGTTTGGAAAGCAATAGCGAAAATTTTTCAAAAAGCCAATTTTTCGCGAGGGACGTTCGCAGTTTCATATAGAATATCATGAATTACTACATGAACTTATTTTTTGAACTTAGTTTTTTGTTATTTTACATAATAAAATCAAAGGAGCATTAAAAATAAATTTAATAAAAATATGTTATAGACTTTTTGAAAATTACGCAAAAATTATACTTTTTGTTTTCGTACATTTATATAGAAAATAACAATTTGTACAAATTTTGGATTTATAGATATGAGAATGGCGATAAAAATAAATGATTGGGATCATAAATTTAAGGCAAATATGGTTCATAATTGAAAACGGGACACATTTTTTTAAAACACATTTTGCTAAGGCATATTGCATGGACAGCAGGAAATTGAATATAATTGGTATAACTAGGTGTTGTTTATAATGCTTAACAGAAACATAGAGGTGCATCAAAAATTTTCAAAAATAAAAATTTTACTAGTAAATAAAATAAAATATGCTACACCAATACCACCAAACATTGAAAATATAATAAATTTTATTTAAGTAATTCAGTAGGTTTTGGTATTACATGTAATTTTTACCAGAATTATACATAAACTTCTAGTTTGTAAAAATTTATATGTTCACCTTAAAAATATTATAACTTTCAGGAAATGACCTGCACGAAATGAGTAATGTGAACTGGTTCTGCATGCATTCCAGTTACTTTATATTTAAACAAACAGATTTTTATGTGCCGTCAAAAAAAAAAAGATTTTTTTTTTTTTTTTTGAAGGCCTAAAATCAAAAATTTTTGATAATAGTTCATATGTTCCTTAACAGAATTATACACAAATTTGAATAGAACTTTATTGTCAAAATTAATTTTATTTTCGTTAAAAATTTTTTTTGCTTTTTTTTTGTTGACATTTAGCTTGTATGTAAGAGTTTATGTGTATATAGTTAGTATATGCTGTGTGTATGTATGTAAAAGTTTACATAGAAAATTTACTGTATGCAATTTTATTTTGTGGTTTATTATGCAAACATCCGTTTAAATTAACAAACAAATATGTTAACATTTTTTTGTTATTATTTTTATTTATGCGTTTCTTAAAATTTTGTTACATTTTATTTTATTTCATTTTATTACTGAAATATTGTTGTCACTCGTTTATATAAATATAAATTTAATTTTACATCAATTTATTTGATTTACATATTTCAATTGTTCTTTAATAGTTAATAAATCATTTCTACTCTTTTTACTTTTTTTGTATTTATTTATGAAAAATGTTTATGAGTATGTATTAAAAATGTCTGTGTAAATAAACTTTTATAAATTTATGAATGTGTAAAATACATGATGTGTTGATGATAATAATAGTAAAAAAAATTGCAAAAAAAAAAAAATCAAAAAAATAATATATTGTTTGTCACTTTATCATGTTAAGTGTGATTTTATGTTTACCACACAATGACAACATCTGTCACAAAAGATTTGTTGATACACATTCAGTTACACACACGCACATACATTGCTAAATAAAATAATAAACATAAATATGAACAAATTTATAATTAATGACAAAAATACTTGTATGTGTGACGATAAAATGATAAATAGTATAAATCAAATCAAATGTTAATGGGCAGATATTTATTTTATCTTATTTTTTAAATTTGTGAAAGAAAGAAAACAAAAATATTGTTATATTTTGATGAATTTTATGTAAAATTGTTTATAAATGTAGTTTTTTTTGTATGAAATATACTTCTTGGGATCATAAAAATATGTTCGTTATAAAAAAAAGTTCGCTGTAACCGTATTCGTTATAAACGAATAATGGGACTGAAGAAAAGTGTTCGCTATAGCCATTGTTCGTCATAACCGGTGTTCGTTATAACCATGTTCGACTATGTAATGGAAATCCAAATTTTTTGAGACACACTCATTTATTAAGTATCGATTGATTTCGGAAAAATCTATTTACTAATTTTCATATACAAAACAAAAATTCATTAAAAAAATATCAAGTTATTACTGAAATAAAAGAGTTTTTCTACTAAAATTTAAATCTCTCAGAACCCCTTATAGTCCCACTCTAAATTTTTTTTATGTTGTTGCCAATACTTTAAGGAACACTTTAAAGAAAAATTATAAAAATGGAAGATATGATTTTTTAAATATCCTTGATACAAGGACGAATATTGAATTCATTATAATTTTCTTGTGAAAAATGGTGTTTTTACATAAGCAATTTGAAATTAAATTTGTCAGTTATTCATTTGGACCAAATAATAAGTCCGAAGGTATACGAATTTAAATTCAAGTGTTAAAAAAAAATGCAAAAGTGAACTTTCAATCGTTATAAAAACCAAACTACAACGGCCTTGAAAATTTTGAATAACTTCAAATATTGTATTGCCGTAGTGAGTGTGTATATCGAATTTTATCAAAATCGGAGATGGTGAGGTTAATTAGGTGTTTCAAAATTTTTGTTTTCTCCCATTAATATTCCATTTAAAGTCTTAAAGTAAATCAGGTAAAAATTTAAATGGTTTATTATTAAATAAACATTTTATATAAATTAAATATGGCCACCTAAAAACCATCCAGAAAACTCATATGAATAAATGAAATATTATTTGAAGAAATTTAAGAATCCAATAGTTGTACTAAAAATTATTATGTATTGGAAATATCTATTCAAGGAGACTATGATTAAAATTTATTTTTCATATGATAATGCCATTCTACACCAAAATATTAAAAATGCTTTTTATAAAATATATCGACAATTGTAGAAGGCAACGTCCAAAAACTTTGTATGCACATAGTCTGTAGAGCAGGGATTCCCATAAAAATTCTACTCGCGGACATTTTCGCGAATTACTAATACCCATATATACTTGAATTTCTTAATAATACAAAAGCAAATTAAATATAAAAATAATTAAAAAGGTCGTTAACAGTGTTGCTAGTTTAGGCTTTTAAGGCTAAATCTAGCTTTTTATTTTTTGTTTAACCTCAAAATTTTTACTTTAACTTTAAACTTATTTCTAGCCTTTTTTGACTCTTAAAAATTTTTTAAAAAAGCTAAAATGCTAATATCTCAACAACGAAAAAATTAAGCATTTTGAGTATTTATAGGCAGAGAACAAAAATTTTCATCTGCGGCACTTCATTCTCCAAACAACCTTTACTAATTCTACGGACTTATAAAATCGATTATTACTATTTTTTAAATTTATTAAAAAATCATTTAAAAGTGAAACATCAATAAAAGATTTGAATATGCTTCATTAAAAGGGAATAATAGTAAAAAAAAAAACTCAAAATATTGGGTCATTTCCCATACACTGCCTGCCACTTGAATAAGGAATCACATTTTTTTAATTTTAATTAAGTGTATCTCCTCTTAATAACTCTGCAACAGAAAAAATTCTGATTTTGAAATCTCAGGGTCAGAATCAGGTTCAAATAGCCAAAAATATTAATAGAGGAAAGACAGTTGTGTACACTTATTTAAATAACGTGGAAAGATATGGAATAAATATGAAAGGGCGGAAGAAAATGGCAACAACTCTAAAAGAAAAATTCTTAGAATTGCATCAAATTCTGCCATGTCGGTATCAAAAAAAAAAAAAAAAAAAAAAAACCTGAAAAAAGTGGAGTCAGTGCCAGTCTATGAACAGTGCACCGTATTTTAAAGTCTTGCCCATATATAGTCCGACGAAAACTGCAAAAAACCACCACTTAATGAAAAACGCAAATCACAACGTTTACAGTTTGCCAAAAACACAATGAATGGTTTAAAGTTGTATTTTCCAATGAAAAAAGTTTAATATTGATGGTCCCGACGGGTATAACTATTACTTCCATGACCTAAATAAAGAGGAATTATTTTGGAGCTGCAGACACAGCCGAGAGGGCGGAATAATGGTATGGGGTACCATTTTGTATTATAGTACCATAGAATTGGTTTTTGTATCCAACAAAATGACTGCATGGAAGTAATAGTTATACCCATCGAGACCATCAATATTAAACTTTTTTTCATCGGAAAATACAACTTTAAACCATTTTTCGGACCATATCATTGTATTTTTGGCAAACTGTAGACCTTGTGATTAGCGTTTTTCATTAAGTGGTGATATTTTTGTAGTTTTCGTCGGACTATATATGGGCAGGACTTTGAAATACGGTGCAGTGTTCTTAGACTGGCACTGACTCCACTTTTTTTTTAGCGTATTTTTGATACCGAAATGGCAGAATTTGATGCAATTCTAAGAACTTTTCGTCTTTCTTTTGGAGTTGTTGCAATTTTCTTCCGGTCTTTTATGTTTTTTCCATATTTTTCTACGTTATTTAAATAACTGTACACAACTGTCTTAACTCTGTTAATGTTTTTGGCTATTTGGACCGGATTCTGGCCCTGAGATTTCAAAATCAGAATTTTTTCTTTTTTAGAGTTATTAAGGGCCTTACCACGTCCCATTTTGAATAAAAACTATTCAAAAACTATCAAATTAAAAATTCTCTAGCCATTTATATTGAAAGAAATTCAAATCATAGCCATCCTGAGTAATATTAAAAGAATTCATTATTCAAGTGACACATGAAAAAGTACCACAGAAATACGTGTCTTTAAATAAATGCATAATTTTAGTATAAAAAATATGTATATTTTTTAGTTCTTCAGGAAACTAAAGCCAATACTTTGAAATTTGGTTGTGCAAAAAATTATTTTTTTCTGAACTTTAGTTTAGGAGATATACTTAATTAAAATTAAAAAAAATGTGATTCCTTATTAAAGTGGCAGGCAGTGTATAATAAAAATGAATTTACCTACTTTTCCTCTAGCATAACAATTTTTTTCTCAAAAGAGTTTCAGAGTTTCGAAGGATACGTAACTTTTAAGAAAATTATAAAATATTTACGAAGATTGTATCGATATTTTGAAGTCCTTTTGAGAGAAAACTTAACGTCCGGGAGAAAAACTGAGCACACACTCTTACTAGGTATGGTCTCTAGTTTCCGGTTTATATAAGTTAATTTGTAAGTTTATTTATATGTACGGTGTAATAACATTTAGACGAATTTATGCTCTTTAAGATGATTTCCAAAAGTGGGCTTTATATGTAAGCCATGGTCAATTATGGATCAATCCTCATTGAATTTTGCACTATGATTTCTACTTGTTGTCAGTTGAAGTTTGACACAAAAGTCGATATTTATATACAACTGTGCTAAATTTCATTAAAATATGTCTATATTTAAGGCATTTATGATTATTTAACACCAATTCGGGGAGGTCATTTGTATTGGGGATATGTAAAACAATGAACCGATTATAACCAACTTCAATAGACTTCATTCTCTTGTACCAAAATAATAATTCGTGGCAAATTTCATCAAAATGTCCTTTATATTGCTTCCAGAATTTTGGTAAAAAATTTTACATGGACAGACAGTCAGCTATCCAGCCTACTAGACGGACGGACATCGTTTAATCAGAAAGTGATTCTGAGTCGAACGGTAAATTACAAGGTGGCGGTACAAAGTTTTTTTCTGTGCGTTAAAAACATCAGCACAAACGCATAATACACCAACCACTTATTGTTGTGTAGGGTATAAAAATCTGATGAGACTTATGGATACAACGAGATTTGTAAAAGTCGTATATATCCCGGCAAAAATATTTCTTACTTGGATGCAATAACAACTGATGGAAGCAATATATTGCTTAATTAATTTTATAAAGCTTCCAAAAATGCAATAGCGTAAGTTATTGACCGTATACGAGAGACACTCTTCCTTACAATAGTGAATTCGAAGAAGCAGTAAAATCAATTTCTATTGCTTCTAGGCGTCTTATCTCAAACATGATTACATTGATGAGTCTATAAGTATTTGTGAAACGCATTTATAATGTATGATTTTTGTTTGAGTTAACGAAGAATCATTTTCATGCCGGTAATATGAAGAATTTTAGTAAAAACTTTGATTGACTTATTGTATAAATGTGAGCCAGGATAATTTTTAGCAGTATATTTATTGTTTATAAAATATTTGTGTCTAAAAATTACTCATGATTTAAATTTAACTTCGTATATGAGTACAAAGAATTTTTATTAGTCTCCCTGTATTTAAGTAAAATATTTCTATATATGTGTAGAAGTACTTATATATAAAAAAAAAAAAGAAAACAGTATAAAAAACATACACACACTTTAGAGTGTCCCGTAGAAAAAAAAAATTTAGAAACGATGCTGAATATGGAATAAATATTAAACAACATTTCTAAAATTGATCTTTAGTTCCCTACCAGCGATTGAAAGTTACGGGTGTAGAACATTTTGTATAAATGAAAGTGTTGAGTTTTGTCTCGGAATTAGTATCAAAAAACTCTCAATTATGACCTTGTTATGAAAAAATTATTAAAAAGATTTTTAGAAAATTATTAGTCCATAAACCATCACTTTAGTATATTATGGAAAAAAAGGTTCAATATTTTTTTTTTGCAAAATTGATAAGAACTTTATAATTTTGTTGCTTTTGTGAGTAAAATATTGAAAAGTTGTATTGTAGTATGTAAGTAGTAGTATGTAAGTAAGCCCATAATAAATTATTTTCAAAAAACTTCTTCACCAGAATGCACTAAAAGGTCCTCTATTGGCAAAATCTCATAAGGAATAATTTAAATTTGTTTTTTTTTTATAATAAGCTGAAAATTATTATATCGACATTTACAAAATTTTTGAGACCTTTTTCACGAAAAACTCGAAACATTTTTTTTGGCAAAAATGTACCAGACTTGAAATTTTCAAACGCACCGTTTCAGGAGTCTTTACATCGAAATCTCAAAAAAAATGTTTCCTCGGTATACTCTAATTCACATATAAGTTTGTTTGTACTTATAAGAATGTAGAAAAGCTTATAAATCTTTTAACGCGCATAAGGAATTTAATTTTCAAATAAAATTTCTAACAGGAAAGTTTTGTGTAAATCCCCTCAACCCCGTTTACACATACAAGTGAAAGGATTTTAGAGTTGATTTTCTTTTTTTTTTTCTTTTATTATTATACATATATAGTTGTTTTATTTTTTGGAGGTTAAAATAGAAAATTACTAACGCAAAATTTATGACTTAACCAAGCGAAAAAACCACGTTTAAACGGCAAAAGAATAGGGAAATCTTAAACAAACACACAAGTGTATAGTATTTATTGTGTACAAAGGAAAAAATATATATGTATGTATGAATGTCTGTATATTTAAGCCATTTAGCACACAATTCATATGAATATATGAGTATACATTTACTTAGTTTTGCCAGTAAACGCATATGCGTTTTTTGAAACCTAACTTCTCTCTTTTCAACAAAACGTAAAAAAATTAAAAAAAAAAAAAAAATTTGTATTGTTTTAACTATGGTTACCAAAAAAATAAAAAATAAAATAAATAAATAAAACTTCTTTCACCCCTTTAACCACAAACTAGTTAAAATATTACAAAGAATCCTTTTGGATTATTCTTTATTGCTTTCGTTGCAAGTAATGCTTGTACAAAAAATAAAAATAAATATTTAAGACATTTTCAGAAAAACTGAAAAGTTAAGTAAGATATTTTTTTGTTCATAACTTTTTATGACACTTTTTGTTTAAGAAAAAGAATATTATATTATGAAGCTAGATTTTCATGACCACTGTTAACAAATGTTAAAGAAGAACTTTACTTTTTCTTTAAAACTGCTAAAAAAGATAAAGAAACTTTAGAGAATTTTTTTCTTTTAGTATGTTTTTTAGTATTTGGTATTGATTTCATTAAAATGAACAAAAGAGTTGAAGTAAAAAAAGAAGATTTTTTCTTATCTTTAGTTTAATGAGAAACTGAAAGAAAATGTTATTCGTTGAGGCTTTTTGAGTTGTGGTAATTAAAATTTTTTTTATAGAGTAATTAGCTTTATATTATTTTTGAGTGAATAACATGAAAAAACTTTTTATAGTTGAACTTTTTTTTAAAAGAAAATGATGTTATAAATTATTGTTTTTTAAATTTAATTATTGAATTCAAAAAAATACATCTATTTTAATTCAGGCTATTTAGGGGCTATTGGAGAATCCGCTTGTAGATATATAATTAGATTTATGGAAAGAATATCTGTAGGCGTTCTTTCTGGTTAAAAGGTTCATTAACCAAAATAGGTTTGTTGTTGAATATTTTCAACGTAATAATTAATTTCTTTGAAGTTAAATTTGAGTTATTTGTATTTATGTCTATTATAAATAAAACATAGTTTAAAATTAAAAAAAAACAAGTAAAAAAAATATAGTCGGTCAAGTCCTTTCATATGATACCCTACACAATTGTGAATGCGCACAATTGTAAAATAAAACATATGAATACATAGTATATTCGGTTTATACTAACATTTATATGAATTTATGCACTTTAGTGTGATTCCTGAAAGTGAGCCTTGTATGTAAGCTATGATAAATTATGGACCCATCTTCATAAAATTTGGCACTGTCATTTATAGTCATTTATACTTATATAAAACTTATTTGTGTTGAATATTAATTTGACACTAACATTTTTATGGGATTTTTGCACGTTAAAGTGATTTTCGGAAGGGGGTTTATATGGAAGATATGGTGAATTTTGAACCGATTTTCATGAAATTTGCCACATTTATACTTATATACAACCTATTTGTACCAAATTTAATTAAAATATTACTGCGTTTAAAGGATTTATAACCATTATCTTCTATTGCGAGAAGATATTTGTATGGGGGCTACGTGAAATAAAGGACCGGTCACAACGAATTTTAATAGGCTTCGTGCTTCTGATAAAATAATTGCTCGTACCAAATTTCATCAAAATATCTTCAAAATTGTGACCTGAAATTTGTATACAATGTTCACGTGGACAGCTAGCCAGTGTTACCGTTGAGAAATTATAAAGAGTATCTGAAAAAGGGGAATTCAAATAATAAAGTCGCCAAAAAAGGGCCTCAAAAACAAAAGTATTGTATTTTAAGAAAAACTAATAAATTTAATTTTGTTAATTACAAAATAGTTTATTTATAACTTCTGTACTTTTGCACGAGCTGTTCACTCTGACTCCAGTTTTACAAAACCCCTTTTAACAAATTTCAGACTGAAAGCATGGATTCACCAGTATTTACCTTAAGTCTGTTGGACAATTTATTATTCATTAGTGATAATTTAGAAAAAACAAAACGTTCCGCCGAGACAGTACTATGAGCCAAAGTAAAAATATAAATTAGGATATAAGTATTCACCAAATATATTTTTTAATTTTCCCAATTCGGACCAAAAAGATTCGGCATTTGATCTTTCAAATAGTTCTTTAAAAAGTTTATCATCAGCTTTAGTCTTTAGTAGTTTCAGTTCATTTATAAATTCTTCGGTGTCTTTTTTTACATCACTATATTTTAAACAATTTCGAAATAATTAATTTGGTCGAGATATTTCAAATAACTTAGTTTCTCCTCATTTAGCACATAGTCTGAAAAAGTTGCCAATTAATTCCATTTTAAAAAAGGGGGCTAAAAAAGTTGCCAGGTGGTTGAAAAAGCCAGGTAAACACGCAGTCATACGAACATCGTTAAATCGACTCGGAAAGTAATTCTGCGTTAAAAACATCATCATAAGCGCATAATACCTCAACTACTTAAGATGGTGTAGGGTTTAAAAAGTAAAATTATAAGAATATATAAAGACATGCGATTGAAGGCCTACAATTAAAACTGACCTAAGATACCCTACTATATGGTAAGTCAAATGGTTAGGGTGAGAAAAAAAAACGAAAGGCGTATTGTAAATATAAAATCTGTGCAAAACTTAGAGAGAATAGAGAGAATTGCCCTAAGAAAATAGGGGTCTAGAATTGAAACCTAGCTTCCTATCAACGATTGAAAATGAAATATTTTGGGGCAAGAAAAGATTAGATTTTTTCCCGAAATGAGTCTTAAAAATTCACAATTTGGAATTTATGATTTTTTTTTTATTTTTCACCATGTGATTTTAGTCATCCAGAAAACTTTTTAGTGTATTTTTGTGAATATTTATGTCGTAATTTTATAAATATACATGGTTCAAGACTACTGACCTACTGCTAGAGATGAAAGCTGCTTTGGTTCCTATTTATTGATATTATGAGAACCATCAATATTAGATAAGAACTAAGATGACACTATTTTCTGATATATATATATGTAGGTGCTTACATGAGTGACTATAGCTTACCTATAATGACTACGCAGCAAGAAAGGAGCAAGTCCTTCAAAAAAAATAAAATTTTTACCAGTACAAATGTAGCCCCTTTATGGAAATTATTAAAAATTATTTTATAAAAAAATGAAAATAAATATATTTTTAGTAGAAAAAAGTGTTAATAGAAAAGAAAATAACAATTTACCAATTTAAAACAATTTTTATTATCATTTAGCATAAAATATTTTCAATAAAAAAATTATATAAAAATATTTTTATTTATTTATGTTCTGGTAGGAATCGAATCCACAAGTCCCACGCTGATAGAATAGCTTACTACCAACTGGCCTACCCGTGCATCCTATATAAAAATAGTTTAAAGAAAAGAACATCAACAGCAATGAAGAAGAACCAAAAAAGAACATCATCAGAATGATAACCATAGGTATAAAAATAACTTCTACAGTTCTTTTTCAACACTAAATAATTTCTTCCAATGTTAAATTTATTACTTTTTCAGCTTTGTTTCAATTATATTTTTGCTAGGTATTGTCAATGATACCAAAAATAATAGGAGAATAAAATGTTATCTACTGTAAGTGTAAAGATTGTTTTGTAGTCCCTTTTGGCATGGTTTGGCGTATCTGCCGGACACATATATTGGAATGTTTAGAAAGTATTTTTATATGCTAGTAGTGTATGCAAATATTGGTAAATTAGAGATCTTTGTAAAAATTATTTTTATTTTTAAAAATATGTTGAAAAATTTTATTCTAATAAAAAATAAAATTTCAAATGGTGCATAATCCAAAAATATTCAAGAATTGTATAAAATCAGTATTAGACAATAAATATTTTTAATGATTATAATTCTTCATAATGTTTATTATAATAATGTATAAAAAAAGTTTTCTTACAGTTTTTATTATATAAAATGAGTATGTACTAAAAACGCTTTAATTAAATTGAACTTTAAAAAGGGTTAAAAAAAACTAAATGCCCCAAAAAAATAATTGCAGAAAAAAGTTAAATTTTTTAATTCAAAGACTTATTTTTTACTCTTTTTAATAATTTCTAATTTTTTCTAAAGATATTTTAATAAGCTTATTAATAAAATAAGAACGCCCAAAAATTCCCATAAAAATTTGAGTTTTACATACTTCATATGAAAAATTACCCAATTTTTCAAAGTGATTTTGAAGTAATTTTTTAATTATAATTTTTTTTTGATGAAACGTCTCAAAATTATTGGATGATTTTGCCTTTTATAAGAATTTTTAAATTATGTTCATATGTAGTTTTCATTATTACTGTAGTTTATTAAAAATAATTTTAGTAATTGATTTAGTAAATCAATAAAATTAGTTGTTATCTCTAATTAGGAGAATGAAGCGCAGCAGGCAAAAATTTTTATTAAATACAAATAATATAGTTTTTTATTGCGAATAAATACACAAAAATTCTTAATTGGATGATTCTGTCAAAATAAAATTGGTATGTAATAGGAAGTAAGAAATTATTTTCCTCTTTGTTGAAGTACTAACATTTTAGCCTTTTTCAGGCAATTTTAAGAATCAAAAAATGTCTAGAAAAATGGCTAGAAGCTAAAATGTACATTTTGAGGCTGAAAAAAATAAGAAGGCTAGATTTAGCTTTAAAAAAGACTAAACTGGTAACACTACATTTTTGGAATGCTTACATAATGGCATATAGATATGAAAAAAAGTGTTAAGGACGCTGGACGCTAAATTCAAACTTATTTGAGCAAAAATTAATTTTTTATGTTTTTAGAAAAAGATTCGCTATAATTTCATTTTTTAGATATTAATTCAAAGTTTTCCTTTTTGATTTTAAAACACAATTGTTAAGAAATAAAATTATATTGTGAAACAATAGTTAGTTTTTTCTTTTTTTTTAAATTAGCTCGAAACTTTTTCATCCTTTTTTGACAAAAAAAAAAAAAAATAAATAAATAAATTTAATAAATAGACTATAAAAAATTTTTAAAGGCAAACGTGTTATTTTTAATTTTCATAATATATTGGTACTTTTTTTAGCTTGTGTAAAATTTATTTCAAATTTTTGAACACAAATTTAAAATTTTTATATTCGCATGCCTAAATTTCTCAAAAATAAAATTAGACCAATCAATGTCTTTAGTATGGGCAATAATTAAATTGTTTTTCCATTTTAAAAGTATAAACTGGAATATGATATTTTTTCAAAAAACCGTTAAATTTAAGATATTTCTGATCATTTTAATCGGTTTTTTTTTGCATAATTGCCTAGAAAAAAAGTATTTTCAAATACTATTTACAAAAAAAAAAAAAAAAAAAAAAACAAAAGAAAAAATGGAGAACTTTTTTGAGTAATTTTTTTAATCTAGATAAGTTTTCTAATTGAATGCAAATAATTTTTTTTTTACCAAAGTTGAGGTCAAAAAAATTTTTTTTGTTGAATTTTTTTTGCAACAAAAATTCCTCCCTTCTTATTACAATGGATGTATGTTAAGAACGTAATAAACATAAAACATAATTTCAGCTTAAAATATGTGAAATTATTGCAATTTAGACCAATTTTAGAAATAAGTACATACAAATTTAAGCAACATTATATAGAAAGACAACGAATTCGCCGAAGTTCAAAAAAACTGCATTTTATCAAAAAACAAAAAAATATATCAAAATTTATAAAAATAAAAGGTACATATTGACACTTTCATCAAATGATATATGGAGTAATAATCTATTGTGTGTGTGTGTATGTTTTTTTTTTTTTTTTTTTGTTTAAAAACTAATTATGAAAATAGTAAGGAATCTATAGTCGGTAAATCCCGAAATATATGCCAAAAATTTTCGTAGAAGTTCTTATATGTAATATATCCTGAATTCCATGAAAGAACACATAATACAATTTTCTTCATGTTCACTAAATATGTTCTCTGTAAAGCCAACAAAGTGTATCCAAATTTTGTTTAAAAAATCAAAAACCGTGTTTATTACGCGGTTTGAAATTGTTAATTTAAAAGACCACATTTTTCACATTTGCTTTTTATTATTTAAAATACATTAGATTACTAATTATAATTTTATTATAATTATAATAAATTTATTAAATAATTTAAACTTTTTTTTATTTAATATTAAAAATTTATTTATTTCATAAACAGAGCAATTAATATTTTATGCGACCGTAATATTTACTATTTTTAATAAAATTTTGAAAAAATAGTATTTTGATTTGAGCCTCAAAACTTTCGTTTTAGCTTCTAGCCTTCTTATAGCCTTTTCCACTCTTAAATTACATTAAAAATGCTAACATTTTAGTATTTCAACAACGAAGAAATAATTTCTTATTTGCTGTTACTAATTTTGTTTTTACTGAATCATTTATTAAAGCATTTTTATGTATTAACCGAGATTATTTATATTTAAAAAAAATTTTCGTTTGCAGCGCTTCATCAAAAATAACTTAACTAATTTTGTGAGCTTACTAAATCGATTATTATAAGTATTTTTTAATATACTTCATTAATCATAGAATTATTTATGAATATAATTAAAAGAATTCTCATAAAAGTGAATAAACACTTAAATATTAAATAGGAATTATAGTTCTAAAATGATTACTCCAGTTTTCCATATGAAACAAAACCGAAATTATATTTCAAACGATTTTTTATTAGGTCATTTTACTGGCAGCCATTATATGTTTTATTTATGAATTTATTATAACGCCTTAAAGAGAAAATGTCAATAACTAACGAGAACGTGAAATAATAAGCTTAAAAGTTAAAAAAAAAAATTGTTTTTTTCCGACTTTTTTTTTTAAGACATTTAGACTCTTTGGACCTTTTTTAAAGTTTAATATAGCCCCTTTTTTCTCATTTTCTGGCAATACTGAAAACTACATAGGTAAGTTATAGATTTAATTGATTTAAAAAATATTTGAATGGTATTTACATTTGCTTTGAGTTAAATAATCCAAAAATAATATTTTATTTATAAATTGCATTAGATGCATAAATACATTTACAATTTCTCAACTGCGTTTTTTGCAGAATTTCTTAAAGAAAAAATTTCGAAAAATTTTAAAATTATACTAATTATTTATATATATAACTTTATTTGGTTGTATATTTCCCAATTTCTTATAAATAAACCAAAAAATTAGGTTAAAAAAAATTTATGTTTTTAGTCAAAAACACAAAAATATTTTAATAAATGAGTTTTTGTGTGGGAAAATTTGTTGATAGTTTTCAGAAAAAAAAAAAAAAATATTAAAAATACTATAGTTTCATAAAAAAAAACTTAAATTTGTTAATTTAATATATCAAGCTTTAAGTTTAATTAAGAAAAATAAAAATCGAATTGCGAGAAAGTTTTTAAAAATGCATCAAAAAATGCATTCGCTTTATTAATGCATTTTTTAAAATTGATTCCTTTTTCTAATTTTAATATAAAATAGGAATTAATTGCCTTTCTAATAACTTTTAAGTCAATGAAATCGGACCCAAACTTCAGGAAATATGTATAATTAAAGTTAAATACAAAGACATTTTTTATTTTGTCGATAGTTTTTTGAAATTAAAAATTAAATTGAAATAGATACGTCAATGTAGGCCAAAAATCAAAATATTAAATATGATCATGATGGAATTCACGATATACAAAATTCGGTACATATGTATATAACCCAAATATATGACAATATATCAATTTTGGCCGCAATCTGGTTATGATTGTAGAAAAAATGTAATTTTTTAAATTTAGTGCATATGAGAGTTGGGTGTGTCCATTTTTTAATTTTTCTTAATTTTACCATAAGACACTACTAAGTTTTATATTTCTACAATAATTCTTCTATTTTTGCCGGTTCGCTATATCCAACCAAAGCATGTTGATCCATCTTGATTTTTTTTGGCTGTATATTCATATACTCTTTGTAAACAAATTACTCAAAGTAGTTTTGAACAAATTTTAAAAACGATAATATTAATAAGCTTCTTAAAACTAAATATGATAAGTCCATTATTGGCTCTAAGTAATCCTTATCTATAAATATAATTTACAACATATTCACTTTCAGAAATCCTTTTAGTGGATACAAACTAAACATAAACGAATTAATGGCAGTATAATAGTGGAAATATTATATAGCAACCCAATTTCACAAGGCTGGTTTCATGATTGATTACAACTACAATCGGTTGGAAAGATATTTTTATTATATTATTTATACATAATAATTTTATAATTTTCTGGAGCGTGAAATTTCGCAGTTTATTCTATAGAATTTAATGAGATATTTTGAAGCTGTTTCTTGATTTTAACAAAATGTTCTTTATATAATATTAGTAGCGATTTAGGTGAAATCTTTTTAACTAAAAATTTCTTTGAAATTAAAAATTTTGTGTAAAAAAAAAAAATAAAACTTAAATTCCCGAAAATTCCCTATAAAAATTTTCCGTGATTATTCAAAAAATTTTTGCCGGACTTTATGGGCATTTTTTCCTAAATAGGAACCGTAATCTGAATGTGAAAATACTATCAATTTTGGAGCAGTCTACTATTCACATAAATATAAAATACCCATAGTCTCAAATACTAGATAAGGCGTGAGAAAATAAATTATATATACATTTTTTTTAAACTTAATGCAAAATGCTGTTGAGAATGTTAATTTTCAATTTTAGCATAATGTGTTAATTAACATGGCTTATGTTGTTATATTGACTACAAAAATGAAAGATAAACTATAAGTAAAATACTTATCTACAACATTTAAACATACACAAACATATAACACATACTACAAACAATATAAATATTGTATCTACTGCAACATCTTGTATACTTTATTATAACTAGAAAACAACTACACCGCCATAGTATGAGATCCTTTTAAAATTAAGAAAAGCACGATAATAAAGCATTAACACTTCTTTTGCTGTTGCCTCTTAGTTTTAATGCATTAAGCCTTGTTGCAACATGCCACATAGCACTAGATGAAAGATTATGCTAATTGCACAAGGCAATAATAATAAGAAAATAGTAAAGGAAACGTTCAGCAACTACAACAACAATGTAGCATTTATTATTAAATGCTTAAAAAGAAAGTGTTTAACACTTAATTTATATACGAGGGCGGATCAATAATTCCGTGACTTTTCGAACTTACCTCGTATTAATATGAAATACACCACTATTCCCATCAAGTACCATCTGTTAATACACTACTGTCAAATTTTGAACAAGTGTCGTCATTTACTTTGCGTTTAACAGCTGTTCAAAACATACAACACCGTGTAGTTTTCAAAAAATGGAAAAAGGTGAATTTCGAGTACTCATTAAACATTTTTTTTTGCGAAAAAAAGAAGTCAAGGAAAAGCACGATAAATACTATGGGGACTCTGCACCATCGATTTCAATGGTAAAAAAGTGGTTTACTGACTTTCGTTGTGGTCGCACAAGTACAAGACGCTGAACGTTTTGGACAGCGAATTGAGTTCAGTACATCCGAAAATGTTGACAAAATCCATGGTGTTCATCGACGAAGAGTAAAAGTGCGTGATGGGTGCCGCGTTTGCTCTCAATTGACCATAAATGTAAACGTGTGACAACTTCAAAGGATTGTTTGGAGTTGTTTTACCGCAATCCGGATGAGTTTTTGGGGCATTTTGTAACTATGGATGAAACATTTGCATAAAAAATCCTATTATTAATGCAAAGTAAATGACGACTCTTGCTCAAAATTTGACAGTAGTCTATTAACAGGTGGTACTAGATGGTAATAGTGTTGCATTTCATATAACTACGAGGGAAGTTCGAAAAGTCACGGACTTCTTAATTCGCCCTCGTATATATATTTTTTTTCTTATTTTTAAGTTCTTACTCTTAAGCGTCCAGGGATTATTAAATGAAAACATTTTAAAATATTCATAAGAAATAAATAACATTTTTTTATTTTGTTTTTTTTTTTTTTTGCTGATAATAATAAAACTTTATAATGAAACTGTTAAATTTGAAAGAGGGATAAAAAATATTTAAAATAAGAAAATATAAGTTGTATACAAAGGCTCTTGGTAGTTTGTTTAAAAAAAAATATTTATGTTATTTTTTGCGTGTAAAACTGTAGAAATATATTGCCCGAAGTTGCTGAAAATAATAAAAATAAATTTTTTATTTTAATTATTATTTTTTGCTTTTTTAATAAATTGCACAAAAAACGAAAAAACATTAATTGTGAATTTATATTATAAAACTATAAAAATAGAGAAACATTTATTATTTCTATGCCCAAATCCTATGGCTTTACAGAAGCCTCAGTTCTCTAGTATTGCGGCTAGATATTCCATAGCTCTTAAAGACTAATTTGTTCAAATTTTTGGATAACTTAATTATGTTTTATTTGATTACACAATTTTCCTTTGAACAAGGTACGGAAAAATGAAGCTATGAAATTTGTTAAACATTTTAAATTCTAAATAATATATTTTTCTACCAGCAGCTTTAACCCTTAAATCCTCACGTTTCCACGAGTTATTTTAAGTCTAAAAAAAAAAATGTAAACATTATGTTACTTCATTTAAAATTTATATATATATATATATAGTATGTATATATATATATATAATATATATATAAATATATATAAATATATATTATCTGTCTAGTTAGCATTCAAATTTGAAAAACGCGATATTTTGTCAAAATTAAATAAACTACGTATTCTGCAATGTAAATTCTAATGACGTTGTGCGGAAATATTTCTAGAAGCTACCAAAAATAATCTTACGAGACCGGGGCACAAAGCCCTATTAGATGGTTGTGTCTTCTAAAATACAATGACCACTCATCTACATACTTAAAATTCGAATTTGCTGGAATTTTACACTGTTTTGCTTTTTACAATTATACACATTTTAAATATTTGATCACTTGCTAATGATGAATGTTTTAAGTTAATTTAATAATAATTTTTTAAACTCATACAAGGTTTTAGAGGAGTAAACAGGGCCAATTTCACGAACTACCAAGTTTGCAAATTACAATAACCGGAAATTTCCGGCAACCACAAGAATATATTTTAATTAGTTAACCATGATTTCTTCAATTATCCAAGATTGTTAAAGACATATATATTTATTTTGATGAATGTTTTTGGAAAACTTGAAAAATTACCTCAGTTAACTGGAAATATCTTCAAGACAAAATGTTTCCGTTTCAAAATATACCTTTATTCGTCTTTATTCTATAATAGTGAGAATTTTGCCTACAATAGTGGTGAAGAAAGGAACTCTAATATTGATGAATTGTGTCCAGGGAGAGGCTAAAATGCAGTTGATTGATGAAAATGATTTCATAGATTTAAATATTATTCTCTTGTCAAAACTAGTTATGACTAACTTATTCCAGAAAAATTTTCAATTGATTGTATAATTCATATTATTTTTAAATTTAATTGAAATAATATTTGGTTTAAAAAAGTTTTTTTTTGTGTAAAAAATGACAATTCTTCAAAAAAAAAAAAAAATGCAAAGAAAAAATAAAAATATTTGAAAAGTATTGAAATTTTGTGTACCTAAATGATAATGATACATAAAAATATTGAAGATTTTGGGCTTTATAGTGAACTGTTCAATTAAATAGTATGGAGTGCATATTGCAAAAGTATGTGCGGATCCACGGGGAGGGAAAAATGGAAATTTCCCTCTCCAGAACTGAAATATTCCATAAACAAAATTTTATTAAATAAAAAAGTATTATTAAACAGTAAAGAAAATCCATCCAGTTATTCTCCAAATGCTGAGGTGGAGTAGAGGTAGAAGTTTTAAATCGTTTAACATTCCGTTATTATTGCAGATGTTCCTGTTAATTAAGGAGAATATTATATACTGCATACATTTTTATAAGTTCCATATTTCTGTATAAAGGGTAAGTACGCGTTGATTATTTTTTCCATAATTTCAATAATATGTCGTTGTTTATTGTTGTTGTCTTGTGTTCTAGATCTAAAGGTTTCATATAGTCAAAAAAAATTCCTGGAATATCCTGCCGACATGAACATTACATCCCGTGAATTAAGAACGTAAACTTTTTGATTTTGTTATCGGTTTGTTTTATATTGCCTTCTAAAATATTTTAGGTCTATAGAAGACCGTTCGTGAACTGCGCCGTTTTTAAAAGTGTTTCTTGTTTTAGTTTATTTTATTTTATTATTAATATATATATATATATATATATATATATATATATATATATATTTTATAACTGCAACATTTTCCGAGCCAAAGACATTGTTACTAACTATCCCAAGTATTTTCGGAGGTATGATAAAACAATCCAAAGATTTTCTATTGGGAGTAACAAAAACACTTATTTCTGTGAATCGGTCCAATAATCATATATATTACTTGCACATGTTATACCCATTACATACGACGAAAGTTGTTGTAAAATAGTTTGTATATATGTATATGTAAATTTTTAGAACTTCAGTTAATGTTTTGGTTGATTGTATACAGGATTTCAATCAAAAATTTAATTTCTTTAATTAAAAAATTAATCAAGTTAAAAAAAACAAAAAAAAAGAAAATAATTGCATTTAATTAATATTCTCATTTTAATGATTACAGCAAATTCAATCAAAACGTTAATTTGTATTATTAATTTTATAATTGAAATTAATTTTTATTTTTTCTATGTAGATTGTGATCAGTCAAAAGACCTAAAAACTTCGTAATTTTAAGGGGTTTGTGGAAAATGCCATTCTCTAATTTATGAAAGTGCAAATTCAATTTAGAACAGATAATCGATTCACCCCATCGAATAAAAAATATAAAAATATTGAAATTTCCATATCAAATTTTGTGACATTTTTTGCCTTGCTGAAAAGTTAAATACTATTGCGCAAAACACTACTCAGATGAGAGACTTAGATACAACCAGTTTTTTGTAAATGTATTTTCAAAAAATATTTTTCCGAAAATCGTAGTATGTAGTTGTTCATTTTTCGTAATAATACATATCATATATTTTTTTCAACAAGAACAGCATTTATGAGCATTTAGGGGTTAAGTAAATAAAAATATAATGAAATTGAAACAAAAGCCTTTAAGTAAAACTACAATCCTAAATATCTTTTAAACTAAACTAAAGGAATTAAGAAAAAAAGTCACAAAATGGTTTTGTAACCCTTATCTTTAATGTTTTTGTTTTACTTTTTTTTAATATAAAACGTAAGTTGTAAAACTTTGACGACAAACTTCGATATTAGCTGTTGAAATCAGTAGATGTAGCCGTTTGTAGTTGTTGACATAAAAAAACCTTAGAACAACTGATGATGAAAAGACTAACAAAATAAAAAGAAAAATAAAAGTATTGTTTACTTATATTAGACTTTGCCGAACCTAATATACCCACCATCTGCAACTTTAAAATGTCACTTTATTAAAGTAGGCGAATAACGCCCATTTTTAGTTTTTGAGTTAACATCGATTCTTGAATCGAGAGCGTACGTGCTTAAGAGATATCCGTGGAAAAGTATGAATTGGAGTAACCACGGATACTAAGTTTTTCTAGTACTTGGACCATATATATTTTTTTATTTATGAACCGATTTTTTTTATTTTCAATACCAAACAAACCATCTATAAGAGATATATTTAAGCTAAATTTATACTTTGAGGGGTCTTAGATGAATATTTTGATATGTTGCAAACAGAATGATGAGCTCAATATACAACCATCTTTTTGCATGGTGAAAATAAAAAACTGAACTGGAAGTTAACAAATAAATGTAAATGAAAAAAATGAGAATGTTCTATTCGGCTTGGCCGAATATATATACCCACCATCTGTAACTTTTAAAAATTTCACCTTATATGGGAAGTGGGCGGACCTCGCTTACTTTTTGTTTCCGAGTTTATATGGGTCCTTATACTATTATTAAACAATTTCGTTGATGTTTCACCTTATATGGCAGGTGGGCACATCATGACTATTTTTGATTTCCGAGTTTACATTGGTCCTTGAACTATTTGCGCAAAATTCCATTGATGTACATGATTTTGTTTAAGAGATATCAGCAAAATAGTATGAACTGAAGTTATAACGGACAATCTGTATTTATAGTATTTCTCCAATAACTTTTTAATTTATTGACCGTTTTTGCTAATTTTTAATACTAAACAAACCTTATATAAGATAAATTTTTGAGCCATATATTGTTCCCCTAAGTGCTGCCCCACCCTGAGCCCCATCCTTCATTCAACAGATGGACAGATGGAAGGACATAGATAGATCGACTCAGAATCTTACTAGGACCCAGAATCTATATACTTTATAGGGTCCTAAATAATTTTTTCGACATGTTACACATGGAATGACAAACTCAATATACCTCCCCCCCATCTTTTTGAGACTGAATATAAAAAAAGTATTTACAAGGAGTAAAACTGTGAAAAAGAAAGTCGGCTTATACAGATTTATTAAGAAAAGATAAGGGATAAAAGGTGGGCAATAACTCGTCTTAAAGGGGGCCAGATATGAAATAATTTAGGTATTGTTATTTATTTAAAAATCAACAGATATGCTCCAATTTTAAAAGAGTTGCACTTTGGAATTTTAATGAAAATAACGTTCTCTGGTGTTGTTTGTAATTTTAAAGATTTGTTCTTCGTAAAAATATATTTATATTTAAATAGCTTAAACACATTTTTTACCGTTTTTCTCAATAATATTGTCCACAACAGTTTTACATTAGAAACTGGTTTAAACAAACGAAAAACTTTCTTTCATTCGTTTGTTTGTTTCATTTTAGTTTTTATTTTACCACAGTTAAAATAAATAAATGGTGGAAATAAAGTTTTGAAATTAAATAAATATTGAAATTTAACGGTGTATGAAAAAGCAATTGTTTTAAGAAATTAAAGAGTTATTTTTTTTGAAAATATGAAAAATTTAAAAAGAAAATACAAATATTGGTAAAGTTTGTGGGCCACAAAACAGCCCCAACAAAAATAATTCATAAAAATTTTATATTTTTCTTTTTTTTTCTCTTAAAAGTTCTTTTATGAAACGAACAGGCAATACAAACTCAATAAAGGCTTATTTATAATAAAAAAAATAAAAAAAAAAATAATAATCAAGAAACAAAGTCTGGGATGTTCAAGCATTTTACTTTTTGTTAAACAACAAATATGATGAAATTGTTTCTTCTTTTCCAACGCACACACACATAAACTGACATACCCCACAGATCAAATTATATACACTAAGCAGTAGAGTAGATTATAGATTTGTGTATAGAAAATATTATGTGTTAGCAGAATAGACTATAGGCTAAACTATAAGCCAGATTATAGACTAGATTATAGACTAGGCTATAGACTATAATATAGCTGCATACGGATTAGGGTATCCAATTATTTGGGTTTTCATTTAATCGGTTAATTCTACAAATAATTATTAGAGGTTAAAAGTTGATCGGTTAATAACTGATTAATGGCAAATTATTAGATTATCCGAACAGGCTTAGTAATACATATAAAACATATAAATAATACTAATAGAACGAAGAAGTTATTGAAAATGTAATGTAGGTCAAATTCTTTCACAAAGTGTTCTTCTTATCAGTTCGTTCTTCCATTTGAATGAATAAAATTGAATTTTTAACCTAATACTACACAATTTTCTTTCTAAATTAACTGTAGTTAATAAATCAGTCTTTTTAACTAAACTTTATTTTCTGTGTGAAAATGATTTTTTGCCATAAAAGTCAAAATTAATATTAGTATTCTTACGTATATTTTTTTTGATGAAAGTAACATTTTTTAGGACTTATATTATTTTAAATTTACTTTAATAAAATACATATAATTATTTAACATTCTATTCTATTCCAAAAAAAAAAAAAAGAAAAAACATCCAAAATCAATAACATCCCAAATTACAGGATCATTTCCTCTAAATATAACACAGGCATGTCATTGAGGGATGTTTTCTTTTCCAATATCTATTCACTGAGAAAAAAAGTCATATTCATGATTTCTTTTTTATCGGAAATTTGTTTTAATTTTTGTATAAACCAACATATTTTTTAATAAAAAATTATGCATAATAATATTTTTCATTTGCTTAAAACAGTTCTTTTCAGTGACAAGTATTTGCAAAAAAAAGTACTTCTAAAAAATGATTTTTATTTATTTTTGCTGGTATATTACAGACGTTTTAACGATATGATTGACATAAATTTATCTTAAAAATAAAAATGTTGTAGATTTATTACTACAGAAAACTAAATTTCGATTAATCGGTTATTCCAATTTAATTATTCGGTTTATTCGTTATACGAAAATACACCAGTTGAAATTATTAGAATAGCTAAATTTCGATTAATCGGTTATTCCAAATTAATTATTCGGTTTATTCGTTATACGAAAATAGACCAAAATTAAATGGATAAGCAAATTACGGTTAATCGATTGGATACCCTATTGTAGATCAGTAGTCGATACTACCTTCGCCAGCAATACTCCAGCAAGAGACATACAGTTGTAAGTAAATGAGGACTACACTCACAGTAAGAGTTATCATCAAGCATTAGTATTAGTCAGAGACAAGAAATGGTTATGCAGCTGGACTTAGCTACCTTTTTTGATCATTATCTCGAGGGTGCACACTGCCACATTTAACCAAATTGGAACGACACAAAAACGAAAAAAAAGCTAGCGATTGAAGAAAAAACGCTTAGAATATTGGAAAGTGTCTATAACGCAAATTATGTTTTCTCAAAGTTGCTACTGTAAAAAAAAAAATATATATATATATATATTTTTATTCAAAATTTTTGCGAAGAAGTAATAATAAAAGTATACAAATTATTTTACTAATTTACAAATTTTTGGAAAAAATACAATCTTAAAGCCATTTTTTTAAATCTTAATAAAAGTTCGTATATATATATATATATATATATATATATATATATATATATATATATATTCAAAATAAAATATCCAAAGAAGTCAATAATATTGCTTTAATGCTGAACAGTTCATTTGAATCTCTTTAATAATATCTTTTCACCAGCATATTCGAAGCATCTTCTGGGCATAAGTCGTGGGAATCTAAGGATCATTGTTGGCATGATTACTGGTCACCTTGGAATATGACCAGTAAGTGAGACACTGGCGCGTCAGATTTTTGCAGGGCGGGCGATGATGTGGAGGAGCTAGAGACATTAGAGCACATACTCTGTCATTGTGTAGGACTTCAGCAAAGTAGATTGAGGTGGTTTGGGAGTCATATTCTGCACGAACTGGAGGAGGTTGTGGATGGAGGATTCGGCAACCTTATAGGGTTTGTAATGGGAATAAAGTGGCTTAGAGGTAGTCAGGGTTCATTTGGTGGATCTTAGGTTTCACACTTTTCTTATTTTTCTTATATTTTACTACCTTTCTTTCCAACCGTTTGCTTTTTTCTCTTTCTTCATCTATCAACTTTCTCTGTTATTTATGAAGGGATCACAATGGACCGAATTGTCTCTGGATGGAGGCATGAAGATGCCGCCCTTTAAAAAAAAAAATAGGTTGGGTTATCTTTTCATGAGTGTTTTTTTTTTTGCTTAAGTAGCAGTACACTTATTGATTCTTTGGAAGTAGTGAAAAAGTATGTCCCTAAAAAAAACTAGAACATAGATTTATCTTAAAAATAAAAATTCTAAATTTATTACTCCAGAAAACTAAATATCAGTTAGTCGACTTTAATTTTCCGGTTTATTCCTTATTCAAAGTTATATCATTTTAAATTATTCGAATAGCTAATCCATCAAAATTATTCGGATAACCGAATGACAGTTATCAGATCCCTAATTACGGATCAATAATCTACATTACCTTCGCCAGCAATATTCTAACCACAGACATCTATAGGCAAAGAGAAACCTACAAGGATGGGTTGTGCAGTTGGACTCAGCTACCTTTTTTCGACCAATATCTCGAGGAGACACAGTGTCATATTTGACCAAATTAGAAAATTTTCGTATTTACTAGTAAGCATATCATATATTATGGAAAAAATGCTTAGAATATTGGAAAGTGTCTATAGCGCAAATTATGTATTTTCAAAGTTGCTAAATTACTAAAAATTGTGATTTTATTTCGCTTTTTCAATTTCTAAAAGCAAAAAAAAAAAAATCAAAAATATGTAAGATTTATAAAAATTAAATCATTTTATCTTCAAAAATGGTATTTTTGAAATTCCTAAAAAAATTTATAATATTTATATAATTCTTCTCCACATTCGTACAAAATTTCATCCAGGACACTCCTTTGGTTTAGAATATATAGAGCAAAATGTAATGAATAGCAAAATTCTGTATATAAAATTTCATTTATTTGAAATATGAGCTCATAAGAATATTTAAAATTTTACATACAAAAAATTAGTTTTTACCATATTTTACTTCATAACTTCTAAACTAAATAAGTGTTTCTGCCAATATTAGAATTTTTGAAGAATTTTAAAAATACCGTTTTTTGAAATATAATGGTTTGATTTCTTATGTCCAACTTGGACGTTTCAACTTTTGATGTAAATAAACTTTATACATATATTTATAAGAGTAATATCTTTGTCTTTAATATGAAACTAAATTCATAGATCTACGATGTATATTTTGTAAGTTATTAACAGGAAAGCCAAAAATATGCAATTGTATTCTTTTTCGTGGACGTTGAATGAAAAACAAATAGTAATGGCATATTTTTGCATTATGCAATTTTTTGTACATATTTATAGCATATTTTGTTATTTCTGTAGCATATTTAACCCCTTTAGGGCATATTTTGATATTTCTTTGATAATTTTTTTTTCAAATTTGATTAAAAAATAAATAAATAAATCAAAAAATATCACAAGTTTACAAATTCGGTTCAACTTTTGGATCTGAACAGATGAAAACTAATTTTAATATAATTTTAGTCGACGAATTTAAATACGGAATTCGTTTTTCAAGATTTTCAGTTTTCCAGTTCTCGCAAGATCTCTTTGGCATAATGAATTTTAGTGTTGAAGTTGATTAATTTGAATCATATTCTTCAGGTTAGATTTTTTCTACAACGTATAGAATTATAGAAATAATATTATGGAGATAATTTCAAGTATTTTTATTATGTTTACGAATGTTATTAACTCAGATAAAATTTATGTCAAATACTTAGAGAATAATAATTTCAGTACATTGGTTTGTATATTTCACTAACAAAACTGAATACCTTGGTTTGAGGTTTAAATTTAATAACACAGTTAATTTAATCGTATAATGCTTGAAGTTTAAAAAATTGGTTATTCTAACAAACGCCAACATAAACGGGACCAAAAATAAGTCATTATTTCCGATTCTCAAGAGAAGTCCAAATAAACTTCAGGGACGATATCTGCGATTTATTCGATATCACGAATACACAGTACGATATTATTTGTAAAAGAAAATAGAACGTCTCCTTTTCAGAACTTTCAAGCTCATAGGTTACTTAATACCATATCTTTACATAGAACTATATCTTATCAAAAACTTTGAGGTATTTAGTCGCAAAGGATATAAGGTATATTTTCCAAATCTAACATTAGAAAAATAATGATCGATGGAATCTTTAAAAATGATAAATGATAATGAAAAAATCGTGTTAGCAACATTATCATTAATTGTAAATCCCCTGCTTTATTTATTTATTATACATATATATAAAAAGTATTTTACCAAAGGTAACTTAAAATAAAATTAGATTGCAAAAGTATACAATAATGTTATTACAACAGTTTTTTTTTTTATAAAGTTATGAGTTAATAGAACATATAAGTTTACTTTTAATATCTTTTGGGTTCAGTGAATAATCAATAAAAATATAAAACTTATTAAACTAGTTATATATTTTTCTTACAGAATCCGCATTAGCTCTTTAGAATTGAACTGCTAATGGTACGAAGTAACAAGTAGGGCATTGGGGAACTAAGAACTGAATATTATCTATTAAAATATCAGACCTAACACTACTATTGATGATGTTTAACAGAAACGATATATTGAGCATAGTCCTACGGCTTTTTAGAGTAGGCAGCTTTATAAGGGCAATTCCAGAAGCATATGACGGTAAATTTAGCAGGCTAAAAAGAGAGACCTCGAAGACAAAACAGAATAAAATGCTTTTGGACTGATTCGATAAGGTGAATGTATTCTTGATATATAGGATCCCATATTATGGATCTATATTCTAGAATAGTTCTTACGTATAATTTTATTGTCAGAAGCAAATGATTAAGTTTATCAAATGCTTTGCTAAAGTCACTGTGAATTACATCTGTCTATTTTTGCTGGAAGAATGCTCGATTTGCAATAGTTGTGAGTTAAAGAAGATTGGAAATAACAAATAATGGACAGTTTCTTAAAGATATTCAATATTGGATCTTAATTTTTCATATTTCGATTTTTCACTTAAAAGTTTGGTGGTGCAAGTTATGAAAAAAAGGAGCAATTATTATAAAATTCAAAGAAAATTAAGAAATAATGATGAATTGCTACAGTTTAATGTGAAACAGATCTCAAACAATACAAACGATTAAATTTCCTCGATCTTTAATTATGGTTTATAAATTAGTTCGAATTCTGCGTCCCAAATTACCTTTAAAACCATTTTTAGTTGCTCAGATCCAAAACTTTGTATACCTGTGTATTTGGTATTTAAATTAACTTTAATCGATACTGAAGAGCTTGACTTGTTGCAACAAAAATATGCATTAAACCTTAATTTTTAGTCTTTGTGAAGCTTTTATCTTTTTTTCACTTTTCAAAACGTTATAATTTGGAGAGATTGGACCATGAGTCAGAAAGTTTATGATTTGTGAAAAACTTCCAATAGCCAATATTTGTAATGAATTTCATTTTAATGCAATGTAAAATCCGATTGCTGTCCGTTTTAACATGGACTCACTCTATGTGTGTATATATGTAGCTGGTGAATAGCTTACCACTTTTAAAACTGCAGGGTATAAATATAATAATGCAACAACATAAAGGTTTTTGAAAACATGCATCAGTGCACAGGCATCATACAACTACACAACTCGACCAAAGAATCAACCAACAGGCAACATATGTTGCATATATGTGATATTGTGATGTGTACGGTATTGTAGAAGAATGTTGGTAAAAAAATATAAATGAATGTATAAATAAAATAAATTGGAGTGTTCTGCATTTAGGATAAATTTTATACCGTTAAAAATTTGCTGAAATATCGAAAAAATATCCTACTTTTTTTTAAACCCTATATTTTATATTTTTTTTCAACATGAATATACTCATTTAAATATCTGACCTTTAGTTTTAGTTCTTGTAGCACAAAGTGTAAGCGGCATTTAATATATTTTTGCCACACATGCTTTACAAGCCATGACAATGATATCAGTATGATGTCGATGTTGATGATGATCATCATTATTATTAAGAATGATGTTAAAATAAATAAAACAAAGTACTTTGTAATAAAAAAAAAAAAAAAAATAAGAGAAAACTCGATTTTGCACACAAATTGTTGCTTGTTTTTATTATTCTTTTATTTTCTTTTATACTCACATGATGACGCTTTCCTTGTGCTTGCAGCCTTACGATATTGGATTATAATCAAAATGCAAAAAAAAAAAAAAAAATGAAAAATCACTCATCATAAAACAAAGTATCAACCAGATACAAACAACAAATTGCTTTAAAAAATCCTTTATCCTTTATAGGATTCTTAAATAAAAACTAATAAATAAAAAAGAAAATATTATAACAATACATTCTTCTTGATCTTAAATAAACTTAATAAAATCCTTTGATTTTAAAGTATTTGTTTGGTTTTTTTGGAAAGGCATAAATTTCTATTAAAAATTCATTTTATATTTCAAGACAACGGAACGTGTGTGTGTTTGTGAAAATGTTTATAAATGTAGTAAAATTTATTTTATAGTTTTTATTTTTTATTTTATGTTCTGTTAAATGTTATTGCATTTTTCGAAAAGTTAGTGAAATAAATTTACGCTACAGTAAGCCATGGTAGAATATCAAACTGGACTGGAATTTATCATTATGTTGCAGAAATATTTGGACAAATTAAGAAATAGATGGTCAAATATTTGAAAGAGTTGAAGATGACGACCTATGCTTTTAGAAAAACTATCTCATAGTTATCTCAAAGTGATAATCTATAGTGTGTCAAAGTTGACCGCCTCGAGTATAAAACAGTTTTAAAAATCGTAACCTACAAATTAAGTCCCATTTCAAAGAATCTGTGAAGTGGTTAGTGAGAGAAATAAAAAATAAGTACAATTAATATGATATTTACGCTTGCATTTTTAATTTTTGCCCAGACTATAGTAAAATTCCTTAATTTTTTTCTCAAAGTTTTGTTATTAGAATAATTTTTTTCTTCACACATTCCAAAAAAAAGACTTTTAGATAATAAAAAAATTTTTAAATTGATATAAATTTGCACTCTACGTCCAGTATTGGTCGAAAATGATGAATTTAAAAAAAATCAGGTTTATCAATCTATAAAAAATGTCACAAAAGTTTTTTCTCTTTAAATTTAATGATGCTGTTTAATTAGAAAATATATTTAGATTGATTTGGCACTACACTGATTCCTGCCCGGCAAAAATGTATATAGGAATTTAGATTTTATGAAAAAATAAATTTTTCAACATACTTTTTTTAAATTGCACAAAAAAATAGCATTATATTTGGTAAAATAAAATAAATAGCAATTTTTCATTTCTTCAATAATCATTTAAATAGCCTCGACAACCAATTTTTGGCAATTTTTCAAAAATAAATAAAATCAATTTTTCTTCTCTATAACTCTCCTATATATTTTAATTCGAAACGATCAGTTGTTTATTAGGTACAGATTTATTATCAAAATTTCCGCAATGGGCCCCACTGTACAGTGTTTATCAATATATATATATATAGAATCTATAGATGCGCCTTAAAATACCTTCGTGTGTATAAGAAAAAAGTTATTTCTATTGGTTAATTCCTGCAGCTAAAGCTAAAATTTTCGTTGCACACTTTCTTAAGTGAAAATCGCCTTCACCCTACACTTTTTAATCAGTCTTGTTATAAATTTTACTTTATGCTTTTGGTCATATAAACTGACACCCTACTTGTTACTTTCACATAAATATTTATGCAAATGTGATATAAAAATTTACAAATGTATAAATTTATGTCTTTAACACATATATTTACATAAATACATACACGGTTAAACAAACATGTATCTGTATCATGTGGAAGTGTAAGTTTAAACATCCTTTTGTTTACTTCAATGCCCTTTTTTATTTACTTACTTACACATATACTCACACAAAAAGGCGCATTAAAAACCAAACTTTTTTCTTTATTTATTTTTAAATAAATTTGTATTATATTGGTTGGTTGGTAATATATTGTTTACTGCTTTTGGCATTTCACAGAGAAAACGAACGAACAAATAATAAAAAAAAAAAAACTCAGCATTGTAAATAAATTAAAACACATTATTCGACAATGAAATTAAATCGAAAAAAATAATAAAAATTACAAAATAAAATTTTACAAAAAGTAAACATCAGCAATGTATTACAATACAATAAATAAAAAATAAAATAAATACTTTTATGTTTAACCATTTCAACTACAAGTGTTTCATTTATTTCGCAATTATGTTAAATATTACAAGGATGATCGTTATCATGATAAGGAGAGCAAGTAAGATGGAAAACTTTAACTGTGGTATATGCCTGAATGAATTTTATTTATACTCATACACGTACATTTATATTTGTGTTTGCGACTGGTTAAGGTGGTTTTTTGAGTTGTATTTATTTAGTGGCATAATAAAAAACTTTTATCATTTTAATGTTGGTTTTTATATAATTTTTTGTCCTAATTTAATTAATGATATTTGAGTGATAATTACTTATGAAATAAGTTTTTAAATTTATAGAAAGTTTTAAATTCTGCGAAAAAAAAGAAAAAAAAGAGGTAAAACATTGTTGTAGTGACCTAATCTATGTGCAACATATGATTGGAATATATGGTCATAGTTCAAAATAGATATGATTATAAATAATAATTGTTATGATTCAATTTTATCGATTTAAGTCCGATTTTGTGGTTCGTTTTTTTTGATGTTATGGTTTGAATTTTTCTTATTACTATACCACCCAACTACATTATTATCCTTTTCTATCAGGTCATGGCTTCATTTGATTACATTATTATTATTCCATCTTATCATATTGTTATCCCGTCTCATCATATTATCATATTATTAAAACACCATATCATATTATTATCCGATTTTATCATATTATGATTTTATTTTATCATGTTATTATTTTATCTTATCATATATTAAAAAATTTTTTATTGTCCATTATATTTGCTTCAAAATAATATATAAAAGCGTTTATTAATCCTAAAAAAATATTTACATATTATTTGTTCATTAATAAATTTTATTTATTTATATAATGATTCATATATTGCCCAATATAATACAATATAATTTTAATTAACTAAATCCTTTAAATCATTTTGATATCTAGCGTTACCGTTGAGAATTTTTAAAAAGTTTCCAAAAAGGGGATTTCAAAAAATAAATTCGCCAAAAAGCGGATTTTTTTTTTTTTTGAGAGAAAAAAAATAGCCAAACAGCTTCAATACCTAAAAAACTCATCAAAATTTGTTTCTTTGATAAAAACGAAAAAACAAAAAAAAAAATATATATATATATATATATATATATATATATATATATATATATATATATATTTCATTAACTAAACTTCTGTACTTTTGTACGAGTTTTTCGCTCGGACTTCAGTCTTACATATACCAATCTAACAAATTTATGACTGAAAGCATTGACAATTTTTGTTGTCAATGAATTGTTGGACAAATCATTTTTCATTAGTGATAATTTAGAAGAAATACGTTCCACCGAGGCATTGCTATGAGCCAAAGTAAAAATATACTCATCTATTTATTATTTTTTAGTTTTCCCAATCCAATCCAAGAAGATTCGGCATTAGATGTTTTAAATAGTTTTTCATAAACTTTAGCATCTAATTCAGTTTCCAGCAGTTTCAGTACATTCATAAATTCTTCGGGGTCTTTTTTATATCACTATATTGTGAAACAATCTCACAATATTAAATTTGTTCGTTGGAATTAATATACAATGTGTCAAGATATTTCAAACAATTTAGTTTCTCCTCATTTAGCACATAGTCTTAAAAATTCGCCATTTAGTTCCTTTAAAAAGAACAGGCCAAAAAAAGTGGCCAGGTGGTTAAAAAAGAGACAATTTTTAACTTAAGTCGCTTATATACGTTATAGTATAACAAAACTGTGTCTACTTATATTAATTCACGTATAAACTAAATGAGAATTATAATGAAGGTGGAAAACAAACATTAAAAACGAAATATATTCCAAAACTCTAAAATTATGCAATTTTCAACCACATTTATAAAAAGAACATTTATTTGTAACATTTTATTGTTATGGGAATAACAATATTAATATGGTTGAAAATAAAATATGGTTTAAGGACACGAAAGGATAGGATATTAATACAATTTTGTTTCTACTAAAACTTTTCAAAAACATTTTCAAATTATTGTAGTCAATTATATTAAAATTTTGAGTGAATGCAAACGTTGAATGATAAATCTGAAACAAAAACATTGTTATAATGAATACAGTATTATAGTTAATGAAAATTAACAATGAGAACATAATATTGTTGTAGTGATAATGCCGTAACCATGCTCTTTCTCTACATATAATCAATTTGCAAAACGTAAAATATAATAATTTAAAAATAATACTATGTGACAATTTTTGAATCATCAAATGCTGTTTTCCATGATAATAATGAGAAATGAAAGTATACAATCAGAATAATAGAATCTAAAAAGAGTTTTGCAAACTTAGTACGTATTTCGATTTTATGGTCTCTAAAACTTCGGATATTTTGCAGTACTATTTTCACTATGTGCCAAAATATCAATACATTTAAAACAGTTAATTTCAAATTATTTATGGATACTTATTATTTTATAGACTACATATTATGTAAAATTTTTTAAAATGCTCCTTAACATTTACCAACACTTTTCATAACATGATTGTTTGCAATATAAGAGTAGTCACATTATTTTGAACATATATAGACAAAAGCGCAATAAATTTAAAATCACTGAAATCGAGTCAATACTATAATAATTTCTTTTTGCCAACTTGGCTAATAACATTGTATTAGTAACACTGTAAGCAATCAAATCGAATGCAAGGTTTTGTGGTCCTCAGTTTTGTGATTATTATCAAAGTTTAAAATTTGAAAAAATGTGATTGAAACAAACCAGATTTTTTTTTATACTTCTGATTTTTTTCTCCTACAAATTCAAAATTTTTATACCCTTCACCACAGGTGTAAAGGAAATATCTAAATTTGTCATTCCATTTGCAATTTTCACAATTTTCGTCGGAGACCAAAAATCATAATATTTTCTGCATCTTTATAAAAAATAATATCGAAAATGCCTCAAAAACCGGCTTCCTAGACATATCTCCGTATTTATAAATTTATAAACCGATCTTGCTGAATTTCAGTAGCAAAATTTTCGAAAGGATTTTCAAACGATTGGACAATTAAAGGTTTGCTTGGTTTAAATTCTTTTAACTTTTAAACCATTAAAAATATTAAGTTAGTTTTTTCGATACTACATACAGGATCTTGAAATTAACAAAACATATTTTTGAAACAACTCTTTTATTAGTTATTATCTATTTTATTATTTAAAAAATTGTGCAAAAATTATTTTAATATAATTAATTTTTCTATGTAACTCAGCTAGTAATTGGAAAGTTCAAATAAAATTTAGCATATATATCAAATATTTTATGGATGCCATACCCACTTTTTAGTTCACTTTTAGTAAGAATTAATTTTGCTAGTTTCTTGATGCTACTTAGAAAATTCATATAAAATTTAACATATAGAATGAGTAGAAGGGATACCATGCCTCTTTTTCATCCACTTTTATTACATGATATTTTTTTTACCACTGCCATCGAAATTTTAATGAATTTTAAAATTTTGTTACTCAAAAGCAAAGTAACCATTTTTTTTTAAAGTGGACGTGGTAGCTAGTCAGTACCTGCTTCAATGATATACGTAAATAAAGTAAACAATTCCTGAAGGGAACCTGGGGCCAAGTGTCTCCAAGTCACCAGTTTTGTCGATTATTTTGGTGACATCTTGGTGACATTTTCAATAAAGTGTGCATTTTATTGTGTATTTGCTTTGATGAGAACAAAATGTATACACAACAAATAAGAGTTATAATTTGGCACTGAAGCGCTACTATTATTTGTCGGCGGCATAATTGTTTTTATTAATCTAGTATTTTTTCAATTGTGCTATAATAATTATTTAATTATAAATTAATTATAAATTTAAAAAGTACATACAAAATCCAATTTTTCATATTTTGTATTTCTTTTGTTTATTAAAAATTAAGAGCTGACGAGTTCGGCGGCAGCAATTTCACCAACGTTTTTAAAGCTTTAATAGGTAAAAAGTTTGAGTTTTCAAAATTTTTAATATTTTTGTAAATGATTTTTTCTTCCCATATCAAGTTTTAGTGAAGCAGCCGATAAAACGCTAGAAGAAGCATTGCAACGCCAAAAAAAAATATATATTTTAAGCAAATGGGTCGAAGTAAATCTAAAATAAGTGAAAGCATTGATTTTGAAGGCGATTCTTCGAGCAAACAAAATTAATATTTTTTTTAATACGTTATGTTATGAAGTCCTTAATTTTTTTTAATAAAACATTAAAAGTTAACAAAAGTTTTATTAACAACGTCTATTTCAGAAAAGTGTCAAAAGTGTAGACTAGAATTACTAAAATAAATATGTAGATAATGTCTACATATGGTCCCAAAAGAATCACCTACTCAATAGTACCAGTATCAGTAGTAGATTTCCAATGACACGCACATGTTAAATGTCCATATTAAAAAAGCATTCTCGAGGGTATAATAAGTCACTAGTAATTGTGATTGTGTCAACAGTGGGTCAGTACAGATTCACTACTTACATTTACACCATAAAAGTACGAAAAGTGCAGAATAGAATTACTAAAATGCACTAGTGAATCTCTGGTGACAATGTCTACAGGGATATTATCAGAAAATGGGCGTAATAAGTATGTGACATCCAGCAAAAGTCTTTAGTATAAGACATCAAAAACATATAGGAATATTTGGGCTATATTATTTAAAAGACTCCAAGAAGTTCAAGATTCAAGCCATAAGACCGAAATTCGAACTTGCTTTGAAAAATCCTTTGATGGTTTTGCTAGAGTACTGGTACGCTATCATTTTGCATTGGAATTATTGGGCCAAAATTTTCTTGCAATTAGATTAAAATTAAATTCTTTTAAATATTGGACTAGAAAACATTATATATGTTTTATAACAAAAGGTTTAATCAATGCATTTATCAATCCCTTAATTTTTCAATCAATCATGACTTTACAAATTTAGAACAAATATTTACCTATCATTCACATTTTATTATCTTACATTTCCTCTTCATCTCTTCACTTTTAATTTAAATTAACGGAAAAACTAAAGGAGTCATTTAAAGAAATTGTCGGTACTTATTATAATGAACAATTTAAGTCAAGTACAATGTAATCGTAATAATGTTTTTTTGTTCTCATCACCTTTTCATCAACTAAATATTGTGATGTAAGTTTAATGTTCGCTGTTTTTCTTACGTTAAGTAACTTTTCAACAAATTGAAGGAATTAAAATAAAAATTGTTGAAATGAGTCTTGTACCACATTTCAATTTCCAACGACGTGCCAACAAGATGAAATAAAAGCTAGAAAGTGGTATAAAAAATAGAAAAAACTGAGACTGCTAGAGCAGAGATGGGAAATATTACGATAGAATATTTGTCTTTTTATCAGTGTTGCCAATTTAGCATTTTTAGTGCTACATCTAGCACTTTTTAAACACCTGGCAATTTGCTAATTATTTTTGACATTTTTTCTTTTTAGCACATTTTTCACATATTCTTATTAATTTGTAGTTTTATGCTAGAAAAATATTATCAGTAATTTTTTAATTAAAACTGCAGCTAAATGATGGTGTCTTGAGCAATGGTAACTGATGCGATCTTTAAAGAGTTTGCTCAGCTAAATAAACTGTGTAAAAACCAGTAAATACAATTACAAACAGTTAACCAACAATCAAATAAAATTTTGCCAGTTAAATAAATTATAATTTCTTTGTTATAAGATATGATTACGATAATATAACTTGTTAAGTTTTAAATATAGTTTGCAATTTAGTTGTGAACGTAACTGAATTGATATCAAAAATTGAAATAAAACAAAAATTTAATTAATTTCGAATCTTCTTGAAAGTTAAAATAGTATTTATATGAACAAAATTACACAACTTATTACCCAATTTATAACAATGTCATTATTTTATTTTTTTGAAATAATATATGAATAAAAAATCATTAAGAAAGTAATACTTCTAATGAGTATTTTGTTAAATTAAAAAAAAAAAAATTAAGACAAAAATTAAAATATTTATCAGAGACAAACTTTTTCGAGAAATAAATTTTTTGCTAAATATTGGTTTTTAGGTAAAATTCTGTTTGCTTAGTTAAAATAATTTTTTAATATTATTTAATTACCAGTTAAAAATTAAAATTTTAATAATTTTAATTATATAGATGATTTATACCGTGAAATTGCTTTTAGTAGGTGACTCTGGCTTAAGCGTAACATATCTCAAAAACAATTTCAATAGTGATTTAAAACATCTTGTTGAATGGTGCCACTCTAATTACATTAGTCTTAGTTCCTTAAAATAAAAAGCTATGTATTTTTCATACCACGTAATTCTAACTATATATATATATTAGGGCTATAACCAAATTTTTGGCATAGTACCACGGAGTGGCCAAGAATGTTTTAGTAATGACAACACCTGTCTCCCGTCGTTTTGCGAAAAAAACCTCACGCAGGGAAGCAAATTTGTAAAACCTTCCAAGAAATTTTTTTTTCAAAAATTTTTTATTATTTATTATTTATTTATTTATTTTTTTTTTTGTATTTATACAATATTCATGTATTAATTTATTCTATGTTTACATAGTAGTTTTAAATTTATATACTATTGGATGAAATAAACTTTAAGTTGAATGTTCGCGATGATTTACGCAGTGGATAAATATCTTGTACAACTTTTATTGCTCTATCTGCACATATATTACTCCTTTGAATTTTGATTGGAAATGATGTACTTTTGAAAACTTCTTTAAAAGATAATAATCTATGCATTTAGTGATGGCACAATCTATGAAATTCGGATCATTGCCTATATTTTTATATCACTTTAAGCATAATGTATTTTACTCAAGTTTTTACATATAACGAATTTTGAACCGCGATGAATTGTAAACCGTAGGAAAATTTTAAATCTAAAGCAGTGGAAAAATTCCAAAATAGCATTTAAGTGATACGTATAGGAATATATACAAATATCGGGTTTATATCTTTTAAAATTTCTGTGAAATAAAAATGGTTGTTTTCAAACTTCAACCCGATCCCTGTGTGAACTTTTTAACGATCCGAAAAAATTATAATATATATATATATATATATATATATATATATATATATATATATATATATATATATATATATATGTAGCGAATTATAAATCATTGGGCATGTACTTACGAAATTGGATTTTTCATGCCAATTATACGATATCTGAAATTTGCTTTATTTTAAGAAAACTTTACTGCCTGGGTTCTTTTCTTAAATTCCATGTTAAAAATAGGGTTACTTTGTCATTGTGCTTACCATTGTTTATGTATGGAATTAAAATTGTCTCTGGCACATGTTTCAAACGTGTTGTTCGTTTTATTTATAATCTTGGTTATAGGGAACATGTTCCGCTTTATTAATTGGCGTATGCTGCTTCAATTTTTTAGGATTATGAAATATTGCAAACCTTCATACCTTATGGAGAAATTTCATTTTAAAAGGTCTTCAAGATGTAATGCCATTATATGTCCAAGACACTCTTCGCTGTAATTATCTCAATCCTATGTTGTAAGAATAGCTCGAATTCGAAATAATTATATTCCTTATGAAGAGCAAAACTCTAGTAAATCAATTATATCTTTTAAAATTTATTAAGAAATTATTTCTGATATACATATGTTCTGTTGCATAAAAGAAAAAGTCCTGAGATATGTAACATAAAACATTCGTGTTTAGTTGTCATGTTTTTGCAAAATTGGGGTGGGGGGGGAGGGGGTGGGTTTATTTTTAAAATGTTTTAATTTAAATAATATTTTACTAATATTGTTATATCAACTATTTAATATCTGTAACTTTATATCTTATATTATAAGATAATTTTTGGAAATATTTATTGCCAAAATATATCCAGAATAAATAGGCCTATAGGTTTATAATCGAATGAATAAATAAATAAATAAGTAAATAATAACAAATTGATTTGGTTCATTTAAAGATATTTTTTTTTTTTTTTTGAAATTTAGCAATTTTATGAATATAGTATAAATTCGTTAATTATTCGGTAATCCGGACGCCATTTCCTAACTCATTCCATACTCTATAATCAGGATTGAATAATAAAAGGTCTCTTTTTATTAAAATTTCAGTATAACTTGAAAAATACAATAAAAAATATGATATAAATGTGATGTAATAGTTGACTATAATTTTTGTTCCAAAAATCCTAACTATCTCTCGTTTTAGTTAAATTTTTTATGAATATCCGAAGCGATCAAAATCGGCGATGCTGGCCCACCTCTAGAATAAATTCCCAAGGTGGATAGGAAAGAATTCTCAGAAATGAAATAAGTCATAACTTTTTTCGATAATAATAAAATTAAAAAATAATAAAATTCACAAAACAAGAAGAAATTTGTGTTCTTTAAGTTCATAAAATTCATAAAAAATCGAAAATCGTAAAAGTTGTTCTTAAATTTTTGAACTAAAAACAAGTATATAGTCGGTCAAGCCGGAGCATATTATACCCTACATCATCGTGTAAGTGTATACAAATTCTTGAAGTTGTATTAAGCGTAGTATATATTTCTATAAAACTTAAGTGTGCATTATATTGTGTTATTTATCCACTTTAGCGTTATTACCGGAAGCGGGCCTCATATGAGAGAGCTATGGCCAATTATAGGGCGATCCTCATACAATTTGGCTCTGCTATTTCTATTTATATAACATTGTTTTGTGTCAAATATTAACCTTATAGGATTATGCCCGTTTGAGTGATATTCTGAAGAGGCGTTAATATCGGGAGATATAAATTATGAACCTATCTTCGCGATATATTATAATATTGCTATATTTAAGGGAATTATGATTGCTAAACCCCTCTTCGAGGAGGACACTTGTATAGGCGCTAGGTGAAATAATGGACCGATCATAACCAATTTCAATCGGCTTCGTTCTTGGATCATAGAAAATCTTTGCACCAAATTTCATTAAATTATTTTCAAAATTGCGACCTGTAGTTTGATTACAAAGTTAGCATGGACGGATACATGGATGGACGGACATCGTTAAATTCGCACAGATTCTAAGGCGATTATTATAAATTCATGTTAGTTTTATAGCAGTATTTTTTAACAAAAACGATTGGGGGGAGTAAGAAAGGAAAATAAGTGCGTATATATCAGCTGAAACTGAGATTTTTTAATATCCTAGTTTAAAGTTACTATTAAAAAAGAACTTCTTATATTTAAAACAAAAATCTTTTCCCATCCCTGCTCCCCATTACAAAAACCTAAAAAAAAAATAAAACTAAAAAAATAACACTCTCTCATTTACACATTCTCTACCCAGATATCTGTTTTGTTTTGCAGAAAATAAACTTAATTTTCGTAGCCAACATCTTTAAAACTGAAACCCACTCGGCGCTTAATTTAATTACACAAAAACACTTGAGGGTTTGAAGGAGCCTCTCAACGCGCCAAGTAAGCCAATGATGTTTTATGTACCAAGAGGATGCCAACGAATAAAATGAAATAAAACAACAACATAAAGAAAAAATCTTGTAATAAAACAACAAATCAAGCATTGAAACATATAGTAAAACAATTTTCACTTCCTTTCGTTTTAAGACAGAGAACTGCTAAGAATAAAGATACTTCCTTTCCTGTCTTTTCTCATTTACTAGGTCTTAGATAAAGAAATTACATGAGCTTGTGTATATATGTGTATGATGAAAGTATACAAGTGTTGGAAATGCAACACGTTCAGCATAGTAATTAGTTTTGTATACAAAACAAGTACAAATTTCTGATAGACAGACATACAGACAGAGCAAAAATATAAATTGTTTCTTTTCTTTATTAAGAAAAATACCTACAAGTATCTTTTTTTTTTTGTTGCATAAAAATGTGTTTTTGTTTCTGTTGTTGTGGGACTTAAATCGATTTTAATATTTTTTTTCCAAGTTATTGTATGATGTGGGTAATATTGTGTTAGCGACATTGTTTGATTTATAAAATAAAGTTGTCGGATGTTTGCTATAGATGTTAACTGAAGTTTTTTAACTCAGCTAGAGCTGATATGGAAAATGTATTAGATCATATAGGTTATGATCAATATAGTTTTGTACTGGTAGGTACTTCTAAAATAAATTATACTCAGTTATATTTAGGGGCTATTTTAAATTTAATGAAATTCTATATCCGTTCTTCTGTACGTTATCGGGTGGATAGCATAGGGGCACAACAAAAATTAGTTTTAAAAGACATTTTAAATTTAAAAGTTGTTTATGAATATGGGTATTAGTTTTCTTTTATAAACATTCGCCTGATTTTTTTGCGAAAAATTGATTTTATTTGTTTTAATTATTTTTTTAAAAAAATTTAGTTTTTGTTGAAAGCTCGTATTTGCGAAATTCCTTATTTTATCCATTGAAAAAAAAAACAAGCTAGAATATTACATTCGGCTTGGCCTAATCTAAATACCCACCATCTGCAAATTTTTAAAATTTCACGTTATATGGGAGGTAGGCGGTAAAGTGCGCAGACCACACCCATTTTTTATTTTCGAGTTTACAGTGGTCCTCGAACTATTTGTACAACGCTTCGTTAATGTTTTTTTTTTTATAAACTCGAAGAAAAATTTTAGGGGTTTTGATAAGCTAAATTGTTAAAATAACTTTCCAAAGGGCTTTGCCTACTCTTCGATTTTCCATTCGATTTTCTAACCAAAATTATTACATTAATTACTATAAGTATAAACGAAAAACAGACATTTTTTTCCAATTAAAAAATTTATCAAATAAATTATGTAGATTGCATGAATTAAAATTTAAGCGAGAAATAAAATTTTACTCAAATTTAATTTTTATTTTATATTTACTCGAATATACGGTAATAACTTTTTTCTGTAAATATATACGTGAAGTCAACACACAATTAGGTACCCTTGAATGCTTTGTTGTCTTCTTAGGTAAAGTCTTAGGTTGTCATGAACCTATTAACATCTCTCATTGGACCTGGTGTACACAATAATATTACGCTATCTTGGATCTCTGGTCATGAGAGCCACCCAGAAAATGATGAGTTTTCATTAGGCCTAGACCATTTTTCAGTATTTATGTGTGATACCCTAGAGGAGAGATCAACTCCTGGGTTGAAAGAGAATTTTCTCAGTTATGGAAGAATGAATCTGGATAGAGACAGAGTCATTCTTCTATAAAAGAGCGAACTTAGTGTACTAATGGGTCCATTTATCGGTCATTGTGGTCTTAGATACCAACAACATATCTTAGGAAATATTGAAACTAATAAATTTTGATTCTGTATGATGATTAGATAAAGTTCCTAGGGGAAGCCATAGTACCAATGAAAGAGGTTATGTTCGAAGCCTCAATCAATCTGTCAGAGGGTGTTGTCTTCTTTGTGTTAGCATTTCCAAAATATTTGTATATTAAATTAATATTTTCTTTACGTGTATTCTAAATTGTTTTTTTTTACTATAAATTGCAATATTAATTAACCTTGTATATAAGGGCTTACTCTTTTCTTAATAAATTTTTTAACAAAATATGTTAGCCTATTCATATTTCAAAAATAAAAATTTGTACACGAAAAATAGAATGTTTACATGAAATTTTGCATAGCTGATGTTTCTAAATTAAAAATTTAAAATACCGTGTTTCGATTGTATATATATATATACTTTGTTTTGGGCCTTAATTTAATTAGTCCAAGTAAAAATAAATAAAGCATTGGTTCCCAAATGTTGGTCCGTAGCAACCTTTTAGGGGACCGCGAAGAGGTTTAAAATAGAGAATAATTTCATTTGTTTTTTTTTTCAGCAGGAGGGGGAATAAGAGATCATAGCCGACCAAAGAACTAACTGAGGTATTAAAATATCGAATAAAGTCACTAAGTTCTTGTGTATATTGTCTAGTTCTCGTAAGTATTTATCTATTAATAGAGGTATGATAGAGAAGTTTTACTTTATTATTATTATTATTATTATTATTTTGTTAAAAAAGTAGTTTGAAAGATTCTTAAAAAAAACGATGGAAATTAATGCATATACCATTATACTTTCTTGGATACTTTGCAAACATTCTCTTACCCATTTTGAATTTGTATTATTAAAGAATTCAAATATGTCTGTGGGTACACAGTAAAATGAAAAATATTTTTAACTTTTATTAAATTGATACCCTATAGCTTATACTATATTCAAACTTAAATGTTACGACTTAAAGCTACGACATCATCTCTAATATTTACATATTTCAACTCGTTTTAAAGGAATTGCTACTAGTTTAGATGGTATTACTATTACCGACAGTGCACTGAAGCTCTGAACAAAAAAATAATTCATACGTACAAACTCCAACTACTTCCTTTTTAAGGCAGTTAAACTATTCAGTTTTTTTATTTTTGTACCTTGTAATTTTTACAGTTTGTGGCTTTTTTTGCAAATGTTAGCATATTATCTGTAAATAAGAATATTTACCAACTTTCCAGTGCACCGTACATATATTGAAATATATTCATACTTATCAATATAAACACACATATACATATGTATGTATTTCTACATACACATGTATATATGTAGGTCTAAGTGTGTGGTATACCCAAGTGTTTTGGTTTGCAATCTACTAAAACGTTTTCAGTGGCTCTTACAACTTTTCTTTTCTTCTTCATCTTCTACTATTTCTTCCATTGTGGCTTTTCTTTATATTCTTTCATTAACACAAAAAGGGATTTAATCTTTTGCATGCTATTGTATTTCCTCTCCTTTTTTTTCCTTACATCCCTTCATTCATGACCTTTTTGTTTTCCTCTTATGATTTAATATAAATTAGTTATATTTTCTATATAAATCTTGAAAATATATGTCTGTATGTATAGAGATTATTATACATATGTATATGGGCCATTATTAAAAATTTTTAACCAGGCTGAAACTGACTTTAATCCTAAATGAGTTTTGTGGTAATACTATTTTAAACAAACGGGTTACAGATTTGACCTTATAAGACTTGAACTTAAAAAAGTGAAAAATTTTAGCACTATAGGTTTCATTTTGTAATCAAGATTATTGTTCTAATTCTTTTTTGTTATATTTTTCAATTAAACGATTTGTTTCATTATACATAAAAATTTAATTAATATATTCAAACAAAAATAAAATAAAAGAAATAGTAAAAATAAAATTTAGGTAATGTCGAGCCTATATTAAACAAATTTTTATCAAGATAAACGTCAAATTTTTATCAGGAAAAAAATTTGTCTAATGTAGACTTAAATTGTCAGTATTATTGCAGGGTTAAAACGAAATTGTCAGCAATCGAGTTCTGACAACTTTATCCTGATTTTGTTTGGTAAGAGACTCTGTTTCATTGGTTTTGGTACTTTTTACATAGTTTATTATGACATACGCTTTGCCCAATAATTGATGAGGATAAAAAATTATTTAGAATTCTGAAAAATATTTGACGTTTGTCTTATTAAAAATTTCTCTTGTATAGACTCGAGGTAAGCAAATTGCAATTTGTACAAATCTTTAATATATAGATATAAAACCATAAATGTAAGTCAAATGTCGTTGGTAATTGAAAACGTAATACTTTTGCAAAAAACATTTTGCTAAGGCACATTACATGGGCAGCATGAAATTAAGTATGGACCAATAAATATTTACTTGGGTTAAAAATAATCATAATATTAAATTGTTTGTAACAAACTTGAATAAAATATGTTTTCGTATAATATATGAAAAAGTAATTTAGATATAAACCCAGTTTTCTGCAAAATTTTTTGCGTAAAGGCAATTTTCTTTATGGTTTTTTGTGATTTTTTTCCACGTGCTATTGTTTCCAGTGAAATAAAATTTAAATTTATTGTTGTGATGATAAGCTAGTTCCGATTCGAATTTTTCTGGTTGCTTAAGCCGTTTGAAGGATATGAGAGTAACAGTGATGAATATGTTTGAAGAATTTTCGTCGAATATTCTAAAGATTATATTGATATTAACGTTTCTAATAGTAGTATTTCTCCTTTAGTCCTTGACATGTTCTTTTAAACCAAAATGTAATACAAAAGAGATAAATTGTAAAGCAGAATTTTGACGTATATAAATTGACATTTGTGCTGAAAATTTTGATCAACTTCAGGGAAAATAGAAAGGAAGTCGTTGTTAATTACAGTTTAGGAGTCCAAAAGCCATTTACTACTCTTTGAATTATAATGAGCGGATGTCTTCCAATACCCAAATGCGGATTCATAAAATAATAAGTTTTCATGATCATAAAACTGATTCTTTTGATTTTTTTGGTCAGCTTTTAGTACCAGCAGCAATCGGTGACTGACGTGGGTATGCTTAACGGTGGATGTTTGATATGTAAAATATGTTTCTCAATACCATACTAGAAATAATAAACTAAGAAAATTTACCAATAAAAACTTTTTTTTTTTTAAATTTATTAATTTTAATTTCTACAAAAAACTTTAAATGTAAACGTAAGGGGTAGAGCTAAAATAAAAACAATAGCAAAATTCTCGAAAGCATTTCCTATGGCAGTTATCGGTGGCTTTATAAACGCCATTTCAAACACAAACAAACGGACGAACATCGTCCTATCAACAAAATTCCTTACAAGGATTCAGAAAATTTTTTGCTCTCCGATGAAAACTTTGGAAACTACCAACGGAATTAAAACTTATATATACCCTTTACACCTGTGGTGAAGGACATAAAAAACAACAAAAAGTGTTGTTAAAGTTTTCTCCAAGGGCGCTTGCAAATTTCTTTAGAATTTTATATTATGGGAATATATTATATATTTATTATATTCCCATAATTTAAAACTCTAAAAAAAATTTTAAAATATTTTATGAACACCCTAATATATGTTACACTAATGCCATCGAACTTTGAAAATATCATAAGTTTTATTTAAATAACTCAGTAGGTTTTGATTTGCGAGAAATTTTTACTAGAATTATACATAAACTTGTAGCTTGTAGAAATTTGTATATGTTCAACTTAAAACCGCTATAAATTTCGCGATCCCTGCATGAAATAATTCTACATATATTTGAGTCACTTTATACAAATAGATTTTAATCTGTCATAAAAAAAAAAATTAAGTTTAAATCCGAAATTTTTGATAATAGCCCATATATCATGTTTTAATTTTATGTGTTTATTGAATTTTTACTACTACTTTTTTGTTGTACATGTGTGTATAAAGTTCTGGTTACATAAAATTAGAAATAGATAAGATTTTTTTATTTTGTTTGCTAATTTCATTAATATATTTATCTGATTATAACTTTCTTACTAATAAGTAGAAAATTGTATTTTGGGTATACAGCATAAGAAGTTAAACTAATAAAGGAAATTAAATTGGTTTATCACTTTTGATAAAGAAAATAGCAAAGACGAAAATAAATAATATGTTTATTAAATAAGCTGTATGTATGGTGTTTTCTTAATCCTGGCTAAAATGAAAAATAAGACATTGAAAATGATTTAAATCCTTCAATCATATTTTCGTTTAACATAAAAACAGGAAGACTAGATCAATTTTAATCATTTTTATTTAAGAAAATAAAAAAAAGATATTTTGTTAGTATTTTAATAGTTTATATGTATTTGAAAATTCAAATTTTGTGTTTTTTTGAAAATATTAATATTAATCATAAGTACTTTAATTAGAAATTAATTAAATATTAATCCTACGTACTGTATTCGGGTTTTGAGAGAAATGAAATGAAAAAAGAAAGTTTAGAATATAAAATATTTTTTGTAATTAAACATATTTAGATATAAAATTTTAATACTGTAATAACCATGACAAGTTTTTCAAGTATTTCGCTTGAAAAATAAGCATTTGCATATTTCACAGGTATTTTAAGAAAAATGCTTATTTTTCAGACCTTTGCATATAATGGATACAAACAGTAATTTTCTTAACAAAAACATTGTTTAGTGATTTTTTGGAGCTTAATCAGCTGATTTTTATAATTTTTTGTGAGTTTTTTCATTGTACAAATTGTAAGGAAAATCATTATGTCGTATAAAATATGACTTAAAACCGTTTATATATATTTTTAATTTCTTTATAAAAATCGAAAAGTTTGAAAAATGCATATTTATACATACTTTTACATATTTATATAAAGAACGCCTAAATATGTGAGTTTTTCTGTGCACATTCATGCTATTTTTGCATATTTCTGTGCATATTATCCATTCTTTGGTGCTTTTTCAAGCGCACATTTTAATTTTTTTTGTCCATATTTAAACTTGCCTTGGTAATGACTTTTGGATAATATCATTTCTTTTTTATAATATTAATCCCCTTTATTCAATTTTAATATTTTCTACCACCCTGTATATTTGAAAAACTTTTTTAGTTCGCATATTTTTTTCTTAAGGATTTAGTTTCAATGCCAAATCCCCCTAAATGCAAAATTCTCTATCATACAACAATCAGGAAGTATTTTAGTATTTGCTGTGAAAATACATTTATTTTTATGTTGATCTCTTGGAATTGTTTGTAACACATACAAATGCTGGGGTTTCTATTATAAAAAGTTCAAAATGTCATGTTTTAAGGACTTCAGTAAAGGATAACAAACTATAAAAAAATAAACATTATTTTTATTTTTTCACATGTTTCTTATTTTTATGACTGCTACAGTTTATATTGCTTTAAAAGAATTTAACATTTAACTTTCAGGAAGGTTAAAAACTTTCAATATTAGATTTTATTATTGAAATAAATAAGTTTAAAAATTTTTTAAGGTACGTTCAGACTGGTCAAATATTTGAACGAAGTGACGTAACCACTATATGAAATAATTCCTAATTTCTCTTTTTAATGGAAAATGATTTTTTACTTATTACTAAATATAGCTGACAATTTATCGAATTTTGTTTGATGCTGTTTTCTCTTAGAAAACATTTGCAAGATCAAAAACTAGTGGTCACGCAATTTTGATCAAATATTTGCCAAATGTGAACATAGCTTTAGAATAATAAAATACATTTAAATTTACAAGAAAGTCTTTAAATATAGTATTAAATATCAAAATTGAAGAAGTAATTCTAAATTATTAAATTTCCTCTTGAGTGAAAGTTATTTATTTTCTCGTGTAATATAAAAAAACTATAATAGATCATATGTATGTATCTATCTTTAGCTTAGATTCTTAAATAAATACCTTTAAGTCAATAAAAGTCAATGTACCATTGTGAGTTATTTTGACTAATACATATTAACATTGTGGCCTTAAACCTTAAACATTGAAATTGTCAGGAATAAATTTACTTACAAAGTCGCGTGTCTCAATTAGCAATAATCATTATTGTCTAATAGACACATTATTCAAACACTTATTCACACTTAAGTTTTCAGTGACAAACACTTGAACAATTACAAATACATATGTATGTGATTTTGATATGCATATCTATATATATGCTTACTCTTAGCAATATAATCGACAAAATTTTAAAGCTGCTTTATTTATACAAGCACACACATGTATACAGTTATTTAAGTACAAGTACAACTAACACAATGTCAATTAGCTTTAAATTAGTAATAAATCGATTGGGATTATTGAGTTTAACCACAAAACCATTGGAATTGAGATTTTAGTAAAATAATTAAAATATAGATTTAAATTGTTGTCAAGTATTTAAGAACTTAAATGCGAGAGATTATTAGTGCTTTAGGAGTAAATTAAGAGCATAATTTTAAAAGGTTGATTTCACTTTTAATGGTAATGTTGCTTTTGATTTGTATTGTGGAAAAAATTGTAATAAATAAGGAAACATAGTTATGAAAAATTATTTAACAAAAAATTTAATAAGCAGTGTAGTGAAAAAAGGGAGGCTAAATTGAACTTAAAAAAAAGGTCAAAAAGGCAAAATGTCCCAAAAAAATAAAGCCAGAAAAAGACTAAATTATTTTTTTTTACTGATTTTTTCGCTCTCATTAGTTTTTTATTATTTTAAAAATATTGTGATAAATTTGTAAGTAAAACGTATATAGGTACAGTTGGATCAGAAGTAGCATTACCAGAATCAATTCAAAATAATTCAATTCAAAAAATAAAAAATTTGAGCATTATCCTTTAGCTGCACAAGAGCGATATGACTTTTTATTTTTATATTAATTGTCATTACAAATGACATTCTATATAAAAAAAAAACTAAAAATAAATATTTGTATTTTTAATAAAAACCGGTCAAACGGTTCTTGTACGTAAAACCGTATTTGATACAGGCAATTTTTCGTTTAACTCGAAACCCGATTTTCTGAAAAAGTCGGTTTTTTAATACTCTAGTGGTAATGCCTCAATCGTGTAGAGTAAATTTATTTCTGATATTAAAAGAAAAGTTCTTATGAATTTTTTATTTCAAGGATATTTATTTACATGAGAAAAAAGAGGCTAAATTGCACTTCAAAAAAAAGGCTAAATGCCCCAAAAATATTTTATTATTATTATTATTATTATTAGTTTTCGTTAGTTGTTGATTTTTTTTAAAGACAAATTTTAATAAATTTATAAATAAAACATTGAACCACTGTTAATAGAACTATCCAATAAAAAATCGACCATAAAATTAACATACAAATTTCGTTTATATTTCATAAGAAAAATTACGAAATGTTGTAAAGTGATTTGTCATCGAAATTTTTGAATAATTTTTCGCTTCGGTTAATAAAGCTTATTAAAAAATAATTATAATAATAAATTATATTTAGTTTAAGGAATGAAGCGCCACCAGCGAAAATTTTTGTAAAATATAATAATCTGGAGTTTTTGTGCGAATTAATACACAAAAATTCTTAGTACAAAAATAAAAATAATAGAAGTAGTAATTAAATTTTTAATTATAAAAAAAATTTGACACTTGTTTGCTGATTTAAATAAAATTTGTTGCATGTGTAAAGGAGGACACGGAGTCATGTAATAGGAATTTTTCTTACTTTTATTTTGAGAACTGTCGCAACTCTATAGCTTCGAAGGTGATTAACATATTAATTTAAATAACCATAACTTTTGTAATATAAAAGATATCAAAATAATTTGCAGTGGATTTACCAAGGCTTGTATTTTAGGATCCATATAAAAAATTTGAAAATATTTTTATTAATATATTTTTTTTTTTTTTTTTGTAAGAATTTTCTTTAGTGACGTGTATCTAAAAAAGTCCATCTTTAATTTTTTAAATATTATTTAGTAAGAAGCCTTACCGGTGTAACTGCTATAGAAAAAAATTTCAGAGAGGTCAATATTTTTAAATTTAAAATGGAATTATTCAAAAGCAAATAATAAATTATTTTCTCCTCTGTTAAAATACTAATACTTTAGTCTTTTTAATGGAATTTTTAGAATCGGAAAAATGCTAAAAAAAGCTAGAAGCTAAAGCAAAAATTTTGAGGCTAAAAGAAAAATCAAAAGGCTAGATTTAGCCTTAAAAAGACTAAACTTTAATAATTCGCAAAAATCTAAAAATACTGACAATAAGTGTAATGCAACATTTTTTGAGAGTTTTAAAAAGGGAAAATAAAGTACTTGTCTATGATACTAAAACCTTTTTAAGTTAAAAATATATAGAAGAAAACAAGATTATTAAAAAAATGGCAATAAATCTGTATGTCCAAAATTATCCGATCAAAAATGTCTAAAGAAGTTGTAGGGGAGTAATATATATATATTATATATATTAGATATATGTGTGCATTTTATATAAATTTTGAAATATATAAAAAAATATTTTTTCCAGATATAAGTAGAAAACATAATATCAAATTTTGTGAACATTGGTCCATTATTGGCCATAGCATCCATGGGGCTCACTTCCGAAAATCACTCAGACGTGGCTAAATATCATAAAATTGTTATCAAGGTAATATTTTACACAAATAAATTTTATATATAGAAAATACGGCACTTAGTTTTATGACAATTAGTTCATAATTAATTATAGGTCCCTATACCAGCATCAAGAAAATTACGGGTTTCTCGTTATTAAGTTTTTGCAGTTTAACTATTTTAGAATGTACACGCAGAGAGTTTAGTTGTAGTGATCATAAACTTGGAGCAAAATATTACGATTTGAACATAAAATCACAGTCAAACATAGAAATGATTATAAGTAATAATTATTATGATTCCATTTTGTCATATTGGGTCCGATTTTGTGGTAAGTTTTTTCATGTAATGATTCTAGTTTTACATATAATTGAACAGTCTTATTACATTATTATCTGATTCTATCAGATTATGATTTGATATTATTATATTATTATTCTATCTTATTACATTATTATACCATATTGCCAATTATGATTCAATTTTATCATATATAAAATTTTAAAAACTTTTTGAAAATTTAGCAAGATTTTCAGATTTTACTTCAGTTCAGCATTTTTAATTTCAAAAAATGTCTTAGAATTATATGAAGCATGTTGGGGAACTTGTTATAGTTTATTTTAATGATAATCTTTTTAATCTGTCAAAATAAATCAGTTTTGGAGATACACTTATCTGAACGCACATCTTAAACCCGGTATAAAAACTATCAAATTTTGACTCAATAGCAAATTTTTTGTCAAGATTTATCCTAAAAACTTGGGCGTCCTAAAAAATTAAGAATATTATAAAATCTTGTTAAAAAAACAGATTGTTGAGTTATATAAAAAGCTTCTGGTTATTTTTGTATAGTTTAACCTGAAAATAGTTTTAAAAATGTTGAATATAAAAGGATGCTGAACCTGCTAAAAATATCTTAGGGTAAAAATTCTAATTTTAAATTTTCGGAATTTTTGTTAAATTTTCAATTTAAAACTGCCATAATTTTTTGGCTCTCTGGAGGAAGTGATTTATTGTTATTTATTCGTACAAAGCGCTCCCAATGTACCAAGTTAAAAAGAAATTGTGACAGTATTATTGAATAATTAAATATTATTTATAAAGTTTCATATTCACAATAATAATAATAATAATAATAATAAAAAGAAAATAATAATTCAAATCTAGAGAATCTGTATATCCATCATCTGAAACTTTTTAAAATTCCACCTTATATGCGAAGTGGGCGGTAAAGTAGGCGGACCACGTTCATTTTTGGTTTCTGCTTGTCCTAGAACTACCTGTGAAAAGTTTCATTGAGGTACATACTTTTTTGTAAAAGATATCGGCCGAAAAATATAAAACGTTTTTCTTTTATTTGGTCCATAACTTTTTTGTCTACGAATCGCTTTTGCTCATTTTTAATACCAAGCAAACCTTATATAAGGCAAATATTTGAGCCATGTTTTGTCCCTAATAATTAAAAAATTCATATTTAATGTCTTTAATCTTATGTAGATATTACTATTGACACAAGAGGTTTTTATTTTGCAAACAAAGATTCTTACAGAAATTAAGAATCGATCGTAATATTCCATAAAAGGCACAATAAGCTAAATTTCAACTATAAAATAGAACCACATAATTAACAGTAGTCCTTATTGTCAGATTTATTAAATAAATCACATTTTTTGTAATAAATTCCTTGTGTAAATATAATAATTTCATATAAGCATACAATAAATCGACCATATTTATGTATAGAGTAATTTCCAAAAAATTCGACCCAGTCCTGATTTTGACCATCACCGACTAATAAAATTTACCACATATTATATACTCCTCTATGCGCTTCATATGGTATATTAATTTGCACTATATCGCAAACGGTTCATATTCAATGAACATATAAAATTGGCTAGCTAGAATAACTTTTAGGTACATTATCAGATTTCAGCAAACTTTTTCTCATTGGAAAGTCATAACAACTAAACATATTTCTATTTCTAGTTCATCTAAAGTGAAAAATTATCGTTTATCCTTCGACATCCTGAAATATAGTCTTTTAATTTTAATTATCTTTTACACGTTGTTTACAACCAATTAGTCGTTATAGTGAAAATATTTCAAAATGGGATCTCATTGATATCAAAAGTTACAAAAATGTTTCTTTACTAATAAACACATTTTCAATTCGAAATTAAGTATTTTTACAATTTTAGATCATTGTAACAAATTTTGTAAAAATCGGTCCATAATTGGTCATGCCTTTTATACAGGTTTCAGTATCGCAAAATTACTTAAAAGAAGGTAAATCTCATATCAATGTAAACTTCATTACAAATGTTTTTATATTTGAGTCATATATAAGTGTAAGTCATCATATACAATTTCACAATAATAGATCCATAATTGAACGTGGTTCCCATATAAACCTCAGTTCCGAAAACCAATTGCATAAATATAAGTTTTGTTCAAGTATAGATCGTTCCAGTACATTTCATAATGATCAGTCCGTAATTGCCCACGGCTCCCATATAAGTCACATTTAAATGTGTATAAATCTCATACAAATAAAAATAAAAAAATAAAAATAAAAAAAATAAAAATAAAATTTTACATAAATAATTTTCATATACGCATAAATTGTTGTAATAAATTTCATAAGGATCGTTCGGCAATTGGCCATTGGTCCCATATAAGGCCTTCTCTTGATAATCATTTCAGTAGGGTATTATATGGTCGATCTTGACCAACAGTGCTTGTTTTTATGCTTTTCTATTTGTTTTTATATTAAATTTAAAATAAAAGTATCAGAACACTTAAAAAGATATTAATTTGTTAGTAAAATTGTACTAATTTTTACACTATAACGAAAAATTTATTGTAAACATTATGTCAGAAATAATTAAAACTAAAAGACCCTTTTTTATGATATCTTAGGATAAAGGATATTTTTTTCATTTTAGAGATCTATGCGTCAAGGGGATGTGTAACATTTATAATTCTATGATAAAGGACAATATTAGTCCTTTCCATTGATACCAATTTTGTTAAAATCGGATGATGCACATAAAATAAAATTTGTTAATTTTTTAAAAAAACTGTGAAGGTGCATGCATACGCGATAAAATGCACGTTGACTAGTTTGGTAAATACCCCAAATTAAAAAAAAAAAAATTAAGATATAAAATTTTTAAAACTGTAATTTTGGTTCGAAATTTTTTGGAATTACCCTTTTCTTTTTTTCACATAAAACAACAACAATAAGAACTTTCAACAAATATAATTTCAACGTTATTGTTGTTTAGGCAATTTTATAAATTTGTGCCCTTTGACAACAATGCGTCGTTGTAACAACGAGAACAAAGCCTACAAACATTGATACAACATCTTGTTGTTAAACATTGAGGTATATTGGCCATTTCTCCACTTTTACACACACATTTGAAAACGTGCTCAAAATTTAAATTTTCCAAAACACAGAGTTAAGGTATTTGTATTTGTATTTGTATGTGTAATTGTGTGTAGGCGTTTATTGGAGGCACACAATAACCTTCAAAGGATTATTGCAAATTTAATTTTTCTCACAAAAAATAAGATTAAAGTAAAATGGTAGAATTTATGCCTAAAATAAAAAAGGAAAAAGGGGTTTTAATTACCTTCAACCCGGATTAATAGTATATTTTTTTAATTAAATTTTCCTTTTACAAGTTATAGTCAAAAATAATGTTTCGTATGGTCTTACCTTAAAACTTCCCCTTATTTTCTGGGGTAAATTAATGTGTTTTTAATAAACTTTAATTATATAGAATATTATAAATTATGTATGGACATTTAATTGAATATTTTTCAAAGGAAATGTACTGAATAAATAAATTATTTTGCATCTTTATTCTTTAGAATATGTAATTAATGATTTATTTTTAATATAAGTATATATTTGGAAGGAAGCTTGATAATGTGTATTACTTTGGGTATATAGATTTTATAAGGTTTTAATTTAATCTTTTGCTTAATAGGAGAAATTTGTTGAGTAATTAACCTTAATGATTATGTTCATGGGTGGATTACTTTTTAAGCTAAAGGAAGATTTATAACATAAAAATTATTTCGTATTAAACAAAGGTTAATAAGTGTAATTAGTTCATTCTTTAAATAGAAGAGTTCATTAGCGTCCATCAAAATGCTAGCAGAATACTTAATACTGCAGCATAGTAGGAACAGTTAACAGGCTAGTTATCAGAACCCAAGAAAGATCGTTGCTACGTTACCATATAACTCAGCAATGGCATCATCGGCAGTTAACAAAAGCTGCAAACGTATTGGGATCTTGTAAATTGAACCATTTTACATGCAAAGAAAAAACCTGATTGGTAAAGACAACAATATTATGGTATAATTATTTTTGGTTTAGCATTAAGCGCGCGACAGATCGTGTTTCATCAACTGTATGAATATGTGGTATAAATATTAAGGACTCAAAAGGACACGACTATACCTTGTGATATCTATCGGAACCAATTTTATGAAACGGTATAAGAGCTACCTGATCACCTGATTCTCCTTATTTATTTCTCTTTTATTTAATTTCAAATGGAATACAACTGTCATGTAAGGGCTAGGATTTTATTTTAAAACTCTCATATATTCAATATTGCATTGAAATGTGCTTTGAGTAAATTACGGAACTTTTTTTTGAGTAAATTACGAAATTCCCAATATATGCTTATTTCTACATAATTCAAGAATAATTTTAGAACTTGTCCTAAAGTCATTAATTCTAGATCTGGTTCTAGATCTCGTGGCATAGTCAGTCAATTCTGGCATTCAAGGAGTAGAACAGTATTTTAATCCAAAATTGGGTTTAAGAAATGATTTTAAAACTAGAATTTTAGAACCAGTTCTGCATTCGCTCAATAAAATGAAAATTAACATAACGCAAAAATTTTAATAAAAAACTTTGGTCGCAACATCAAATTACAACAAGTACATGCTATATTATTTACTTTTATTTTATTTACTTATTTATTTATTTTTATTAGAATATATATATATATATATATATATATATATATATATATAAAATCTATGTATATATATATATATATATATATATATATATATTATATTATATATATTATATTATTTTTTTTTTTTAAGCACATTCATTTGTGGTCGATTGGATAATGTACTGAACTATACATTAAACGGGGAATTCGTTCTTTAGCAGTATTTAGGTTCCAATGAAATCAAAATGAATCAGACACCACATACACTGACGAAGTGTGTAGTGGCACAGAAAATACGTATTCCATTCTGCTGGTGTCCAATTATAGAACTATTGGTATTTGATATTCAAGTCTAATTTTCACAAATACTGCTTTTTCTCCATCATCCCTCTTTTATACTTTTGTAGTATCAACACACTGCCGTCCATTGGGTACCGTTTCATGGAAAAAAGTGGCGAAAATCTAAATATAATTTATTTAAATTCAAGGACCTTTAAATATTTTCTTTACGTTATTAATAACGTCTTATGAATAAACTTAAAGTTATAGATGTAACTGAAGAAAATTACATTAAGTATTGAATTTTTGAAAAGAAAATGCATTGGGCCATTATCAAAAATGTTTAACCTGACTACAATTGAGTTCAATCTATAATAAGTTTTGTGCTAATACTATTTTAAACAAATAGGTTACAGATCTGAACTCACAAGACTTGCAGCTAATAGAGTGCAAAATTTGGGAACCATAGGTTTCATTTTATAATCACGATTGTTGTTAAAATTCAAAAACTTGGAAAAAGGGCCAAAAATTACTTAAATTTTTTCCATTCTTCTACACTTTCTGTTCGCACATTTATACTTTTTGATCTCATGGGATCTTACATAAGTCAATCGGATGTTGTGGATAAATTCTACACCATCCTTCTTTTCGTGCAGACTTTTAACACTTAAATATAATGTAGTGAAATTTTGATGACAACATTTTTTTTTTGTTTTTTTGGGGCGGGGTCTGTGTGACCCTCAACGAAAGAAAAATTTTGAAACAGGAATTGATAAATGTAATTTCTCGGGACCATTATTTTAAAACAAATGTCGTTGATAGTTGAAAATAGGGCACTTGAAGTTGATCATAATTGACATAACTACCCAGCAAAAACTTTGCTTTCCTGGTAAGCTAGCAGGTATAATTGGATAAAAAAATAAACTAATTATCTTTTGCCTGAATAACTAGTTATTTTTTTTCGAGTTGTCCACAAATTCATGTAGTTATTTTTTGACTCTAGGGGTATTAAAAAATATGTACCGAAACGAAAACAAAAATAAAAAAAAAACAAAAAATTTTCCCGTTAGTGAGACTCGAACTTAGACACAAACTTACCATTCGTTTTTAATGACTAACGTCTTACTCATTACACCATCTCGCACATAGCTTCCTAAGCGACAAAAACTCTTTTTAGACATTTTGTTATAAAAAACTAACAGCTTCAGAATGGGGTTGAACCAACAACCTTTTGGTTGTTAATCCAGCGCTCTATCCAACTCATCCACGTGATTGCAGTATTACTGTGCTATTATACTATTGAGTACTTATTAATGTAATACAGAGCAGGCAAATAATAATGACGCCTCATTACCAAGAAACTACTTTAATAAGTAGTTGCCATTACTGAAAACCAAAAGGTTTTTACTGGGTAGTTGGAGTTTGTAACACTTAACGGAAATGTAGAGGTGCATCAAAAAATTTCGAAATATAAAAATTTTATGAATCAAAAAAATTCACTTGGGTTAAAAACTTATCACATGTCTTCGCAATAAACTCTAATAACATATATTTTTGTATAATATATGGAGAAAATTCTTGAAAATATAATGAAATCGCAAATATTATTACATTTTGAACAATACTCGTTAATTCATCCAAACCAATAAGCTTCTCAACGTAACCTCAACACTGCGTCACTACTAATTTCATTTATTAAATCTATTCGAAAAAAATTAAATAGACATGAAAATTACACATTGATATCTTTAGACCTTACCAAAGCCATTAATCGTATCAATCATAATATTCTTATTACTAAAGTTCAAGAAAACTTAAATTTTTCAAAATCAGCCTGTAACCTAGTATATTCCGATCTAATTGATATATTTTAATATATTTTCTTAAATGGTTTAAACTCCAGCATAGGTACTATTACCTCGGGCGTAACCCAAGGGTCCGTACTTGGTCCAATATTTTTTATTTCCTACTTGAACGATTGCATCTCATTTAAAATAGTGATTTTTGTATTTGCTGATGATATTTTATTATTTTTACAGCTGATTCTGGACAAATGGTGTAGATGATTGTATTACCTCTATATCAACCTGGATGTTTTCGAATTTTCTTGAAATTAACCCGGAAAAAGCAAAGTCTTTACAATTCTATTCATTTAATCGCGACATTATTTGGCCTAAGATATACATTCATGGATAGCCTATAAACCTTGTTGAGTCACTTAGATGTCCCGTTGTTTTTATTGATTCGAAACTAAACTTTGGTGATCATATTAACTCCCTCACCAATAGCTGTTCTCTTGTTATGAGAAGACTTTATTTGATTAAAGCATATACACCAAACAGGTAGGAATCGACATATTCATATATTATATGTAGGATGAACTATGGTCTTGAGGTTTATTCTGGCACTTGGTCTTATAATTTAGGTAAAATTGAAAGACTTATAAGAAAAGTAGTTTAATATCAAAATAGATGAATATGATCAAGTTTCTCAACTAGTTCCTGTATTACTAGAGTGCTGATTTAACAACTAAATAAACTAACGTACTAATTAAATTTCTATAAAATCATAAAATTTAAAAAGCCTTTACTTTTAAACGACTTTTCAGAAAACAACTACTAACTTACAGAAAAAAACTACTAAATTACTAAAATGAAGAAGAGTTTTAACTTTGTTAAAAATTATTACATGTTCAAATACATTTATTTATGTTGATAATCCTTTTTTAATAACTTCTGGTTATAGAAATACTTATTTTGATTTATATATATTTTGGCAATATCCATATAGCTGGAGAGCGTATTACATATATCTATATATGGTAGTAATAAATAAAAGAAAAAAAAAAAAAAAAATAAATAAATAACTCGGACTCGATTAGCATTTTTCGAAAAAATTTAAAAAATCGCGATTTTTGTATGAGGAAAATTATTTAAATTTTACTGGAAAACCCTAATACCATCAACTACTACTAGTGAAAGCTAATAATCGATTTTTCGATCAACCATTTTAATTTCGATTTTTATAGTCGATTTTTTAATCAATTATTATTTGTAAAATTAGTAAAAATTTAATTAAAATTAAATTAGTTAATGTTTTAAAGGATCCTTAGACCTTAAAATATGTATATATTGTATGTCGATATGTTTAGCAACTAAACCAGAGAGTATACTCTTTTAACCAAACATTTTGAGGATGTAATGCAAATAATAATAAGATCCGAAATTTTTATTATTAACCTACTTCCGCAGATCACTCTAATAACGTAACTAAATGCCTTAAAATTACCACCATAGAATTCAAATGCATGTATTTTGCAAAAGCGTGGGAAGTAAATTAATCATTTCACCAAGTATGCAATGATATAAAATAGTACATATAGAATTAACAATGAAACCGAGTCTTTAATTTTTTCTGCAAGACGGGGCACTTGTATCGGAAGATATAGACTTTCGACTTTAATTTGAATGGTAATGTCGGGATTAAAGCACGGAATTCGTAAGTTCTGAAGTCGTATTATCTACTCAACTGCACTCAATCACTACCTATATTTCTCAGCCTAGTCTTGGTAACAGGGTATTTGTGGGATCGAAATAGCGAATGGATGGAATGTCGGCTTTTTTTCTAGATCAAATTTTCCTCCATTCCACAGGGTTGTGATGCCTCCGACCAAGTCCTTCAGGATCCTTGCACATATATCTGATTACAATTTTATGAACAGCACTTTCCTTGCAAATCTACAGCTTTCAGTAAGGAATTCCGGAGCATTTTCTTTAGCTTTTAAGACGTACTCCACTATTTTCTCACTTATAGCGTCTTCTAGGTCTTTTTGATGTGTCATAGGAATTTCTCTGCATGCATAGTTAGAGTCGCTGAAAGCATAGTATAGTCTTTCTGCTAAATACCTTCCCACCATCTTGGCTGGTCCTGGATTTTTTTTCACAAACTTGGCCATCAGCTGAAGAATTCGCTGTTACTATTACTAGCTTAGAGGTGGGTGCTTTTGGTAAGTTCCATTTCTTTTGAGAGCTGAGAACCGTCAACTACATTACTTATAACATTCCGGGAGCTTTTTTATTTTTTGTTTGGTTAACGATGTACTGCTTCTCCACAGATCGGATTCTCCTATCCTTCTCAGCAGTGATATGTGTAGAAAGGCTTTTGTAACACCTCGTTAACGCTACATTTGTTAGCATACTCTATATTTTATCTTTTTTCTTCGCTGTGCACCAAGACATTATTATTTGGTGAATTTGGCTATCTATATCGATAGTATTTTGTTTAAATAACACTTTAGAGTTTGCTTTGTTTTTGGAATCTGAAGTATTGTTAAGGAACACTTGGTAGGTGTGGCTCCATTTTCAACTTTAAACCTCCTTAACTTTTATATAAAGTATTATTAAAATATTTTCAAAATAACACCACATAGGTACTCTTTATTGTTTTCTAAAAAAAATTAAATTTTAATCCTCTTAAATTTCATAAACTTTAAATTTAAAGCTCCTTCTAAAATAACCAGCAATTTTTATTCTCCAAAAATACAATCTTTAAGAAATTTTATGTTTAAATTTCACACTAAATATATACTTTATATAGAGAAATAGCATGGTTTTAACTCATAATTTATTTAGACAAATTGAACACTGAAACGGGCAATTCTTGTTAAATACAAGAAAAAAATCTCTATATAAAAAATAGACCAACTTATTTCTTACAATTGTAATAGCAGTATCATCTTTAATACAACTATACAATCATTTACCAGACACATTCAAATACAGATAACCCTCGATTTACGCGGGTTGTTGGGACCGCAGAAGGTACGCGTAAATTAAAAGCGCGTAAAAAAAGTTTCAGGATAAATACAAAATTGTATTTTGGGATCGGAATTTCTACATATCTCATAAACTAAAGCATCAACTAAATGAAAAATCTTAGTTTAGAAGGTAAAAATCGTGTTAAATTGAAACACTAGAAATTATTTGTTTTTTAAATTGGTTCCAACGATTTTCTATATTTGAATACATAGCACCTTTTGGAATCGATTTTAAATCAATTAAATTTTTTATTAAATCAATTAATAACCTTTATTAATTTATTTAAAATATTATGAAAATATTTCAGTGGTATTAATGATTCTTCTTGAATTAATTAATTTCGTGAAAATGCTATTCATGGCCAATATTGCTGTATGGTATTCGTTTTTAGATTGTTCCAAAGCAATCACAATTTCTTAAAAGATTTTCATTAATGTTACTTTTGTTTCGTTTATATACTATTTTACCAATCTAGTTATATTCAAGTCATAAGTATATTATAATTTCCATTAAATTGTTTTGAAATTCTTTTGTTTTGGATCCTTTTTGTAAAAAAATATATTTTTCCACTAACCGTTTTTGCACATGAATCAGTAGACAAATACTCTATTTTGCGCAATTCAAAATATGCCATTATTGTTTAAAAGCGTTGCATCAAGTTCGAGTTAAATAAAAATGTGTATTTCAAGGAACATTTACTATTATTGAATCGTGTTATAAGAAAATCGCGCAAATCGAGGTTTACCTGTATAATTTCAGAAAACAAAAGAGCAAATGTTAAAGAAATAGAGCATATAAAAAAAGGAAGAAAAATCGTAATAAACAAATGAAAATTTCGTAGCATTTCCGTAACCAATACATTACCACATCAAATTTGTTAAATGTTCAAACCCAAGAACTACATGAAAAAAAGAACCAAAATAAAGGAGTATAAAAGAAAAAGAGCAATAGTACTAAAGTAGGAAACCGGAGGGAAGAGAAATAAATTTGAAAATAGTATAACAAGTCTAAGGCAATAGAAATAATAGAAATGAACTCGTTTGGTCATAAGCAGATGCTTTTCTTGCAAACACATTAATAGGGCATTTCATTTTTTTCACACACATACTACATAATCTATAACCAAATGCATTCCTGCATATATACAGTGGTAGGCAAAAATGCAAACAAAAGAAAGCAGTATAAATCCAAAAGAAAGCTAAATACGTATGAATACTTTATGTCTCTGGATCTCAATTTTTAGTCAGAGATATACATATATGGGTCGTTATCAAAAATTTTTGTTTTAGGCCTTAAAAGCAATATTAATTGTTTTATGGCACATTTAAATACATTTGTACACAGAAAAAAATAAAAATGGGTTTTAATTATATTGATTTAAATGTTAATTGATTTTGCTCCAGTATCAAAATGATAATATTAATTAACTGAAAATAGTCACTGTATAAATGTTAATTAAATTTTTAATCAAAGAAATTATACTTATGATTGAAATTTTGCTAAAAATCTAGTAAAATATTAATTGATAAAACCAAATATTTATTAAATTTGTATCTTTGCACAACAAAACTTCCTAAAAAAAAAAAAACGCAAATATTTCATAAAAATTATATATTGGAAAATTACAAATAATGTTAAATTATAATTTACAAAAATATATATGTGAATGAAATACATTTCTTGTATGTAAAAAACTTTATGTGTGTAATTAATATATACCTTATAAATATTTGGAAGATATCTTCCTGAATTTTTATCAGTTTAAGGAAAATTAGGCAATAGATAACAAAAAATATATAAAATTTAAAGTTTTGTTTTATTATTTTCATCCTCAAAATATCGTATTTTTTCAGTAAGGTGATTACCACCTCCGCAATAAATTGATGATATCATATTAAAATCATTTGAAAGAAATTAACGCAATAATTTAATTTTTTAGTCACAATTTTTTCAGTTATCGAAAAATTTTCCAAAAATGAAAAAAATATTGATGAAATTTGTTTGTCTTTTAGCAAAAAGATGTATATTTTTTGGGAGCGTTTCAGTTTTCGTGGTTTGTGATGTTATGCTTATTATTTTTTTTTAATTTTATTATTTCAAAATTTATTTAATGATAATTTTTCATTTATTTCTTACATCTTCCAGAAGATTATCTGGCGGTATCTTCCTTTTTTCATTTAGATGAAAATATTGCCTGTTTTAATTTCAGGCGTATTGATTTCTTATTGCTTAGATGTATCGCCTGTAACTCTCAATCTCTCCCGATGGGGGAAACTTCCGCAGTACGAATATGATTATTGCGGCAATAAAATTATTCTTCTAAGTAATGCGAATTCGAATCACTTTCGTATTATTTTTCTTGTAGGCTAAAACTATCTTAACTATGTAATATTTTAGCCATATGTGATGTACTGTATGTACGTTGGAGTGTTTTGTAGAAAAACAATGGGTTTAGGAAAATTAATACAAAAAAAAAAAAATTAAATTTATCTCTAGTTCCTTATCAGCGATTAGACATCATAGATATAGCACAATTGGCGAAAAAAGTCTCGAGTTTTTCTTGGAACTACACCAACCTTTTTATAAATTTATGCTTGTTGTGAAAAAAATTCTTAATTTTTTTCCCAGAAATTTTTACTTTCCATTACATTACAGGTTGATAAATTTAATTTTTTTTTTGGAAAGAAAGCAAACTTTTGAAAAAAAAACTCCAACATTTCTATGCGATCAAAAGTTATTCCCGTGATTTGAATTGTAGATATGGAACTAAATAGGAATTTAAGAAAGAATTGCTTAACATAAACTTTCTTCTTAATCAGGTCACAATTACGCTTTGCATCCATTTTATTGGAATAATCTAGTGTTCATGACATCACATGTATTCTTAAAAATATTTGGTTCATGAAAAGTTTTGATGGATGCCATCATTTCGTCAAGACATTCCATGATTAGTATTAACCTTCATAAGTAAGAAGGGAAAAAATTGATAAGTACATATATATATTACGTGTGATTAAATTTTTTACAGAATCAATAAAAATATTATTTCAATAAAAATATCTTTCCAAAGCACATTGCCTTATTACATATTTGATCATAGTTTCTTTGCCATAAATGAGGGAAATACCTAGAATGGCATTGGAATATTTGTTAAATACCAAAAATAAATATACCTTTAAAATTGAATATACTCACATGCAATTTGCGTTATCATTCATAAAAAAAGAAATTACTTCCTTCTATTCGGAAAATATTTACATGTATGTATAAAATTTGATTGTTTCTGTCGACATATAAAAATTATTTCTTAAAAAGATTTTTATTTTTTTATGATTTCTAAAGGCTATCATTATTTTGTTTGAAAAACTAATAACAAATATCTTGATTATCAATCAATTTAAAATTTAATTTAATTAATCTAAATTTGTATAAAAAAAATTTCTGTGTATAAATATAAAGTAACTCGAATGCATGAAAAATCAGTTTACGTTAGTCAAACCTACTGAGTTATTCAGATAAAAGTTATGATATTTTTAAAGTTTAATGATATTAGTGTAATATATTTTAGCGCAGGAGTTCCCACTATAAAAATCCCCTCAATATTTTTTCAATTTCCCGCGGAGCCCCAGACATATTTGAATTCTTTAATAATACAAATGCAAAATGTGTTAAAAAATACTTCCAGAGTCTCTAAGAAGATATATTGGTATATGTTTCAATTACCATCCTTTTTTAATAAAAATCTTTCCAAGAACTTTTTAACCGGTTGCGCCACATAAGGCCGATAATGGTCTTGAGAGAAAGTCATGCACTCGTACCCGGTTGCATATTCTGGCTCTTTCAAAGCTCTTTTCATACTATTGAATTACGTTCAGCATATGTCTCTCTTGATTATCGTGATAGAAATCGTCTCTTTTAATCGTCTGAACTACACACGACAAGTTTCTTCAACTAAAGCATCAAAATCCGTGCTGCCGTTTTGGCTATATTTAACAAAAATTGGTTATTTTATTTTTCAATGTGGTGATGATGACTGTTTGTCCATTTTGTTTATTTTCTTGTTAAATCAAAATTTTATTTTTTTTTTTTAGTTTTAAAAATGCTGTTAGTCTTACCAAAAATAAAAAGAAACAATAAAACCGACTACTGAATATTAAAGCATTTCATTTAATTTTTTTAAATAAAAAATTAATATTAATCAAATAGTTTATTTAAATTAAATAAAACAAAATGGTTTGTTTCACTGTTTACGACTCGGAGTCACATTTTTTAACTCAAAAAATAATCGGAATTTGGATTATAATTCAGAAGAAAATTTAATTTATTTGAATATTTCTACAGATCATTACAACTACGTTTGTGAACATAAAAAAATCGATAAACAGATGCAATGCTACAAATAAGTACAACTTTTTTGAAAAAGTTGTACTTATAAACTCTGTATTGTAAAAAAAGTACTGATTGCGCAAATCGGGATATTGCAATAATAGGTAGCGCAAATTGAGCACTAACTGTCGTAATAACAATAAATAATTAAAACTTTTCAATTAGGCTTCTATAATTAGGGAAACACTCACGACTACTAGACAACATACACAATAATTTAGTGACTTTATTAGATATTTTAATAACTCAATTATTTTTTATCGTCTTTGATCTCTTTTCCCCCTATTATTTCGACAAAAATTCATAAGAATTTATTTTCTATTTTAAATCCCTTCGCAAATCCCCTACAAATTTGCTAAGGACCCCCATTTAGGAACCAGTATTTTAGTGTTTTCAAGCATAATTTAAAAAATTTTCAAAAATTGGATTCGCATCTAAGTTGTTTCTTTATATGTTATAGGAAAATATATTTTATTCAAGTATATTGCAGGGAATATTTTTCAACCCAAGTAAATTCTTTTTTGTTATTTTTTGGTCCTCTACAATTCCGTTTGGCGATGTGCTTTAACAAAATGTGATTTGATAAAAGTGTCCCATTTTCCACCATCGACGACATTTGACTTAAATTTATGATCCCTATCAATTATATTTATCGCAGTATTATATCTATATATCGAAAGTTTATACAACTTGTAATTTGCCATACAAAAATATAGAAACAAAAATGAAATTTTTATGTAATTTTCAAAAAGTGCATACATTTTTTTATTAAATTTATTTATAATGCTCCTTCGATTTTATCATATAAACTAACAAAAACATTCAGTTCAGGCAGTAATTCATTAGAAATTGTAAATGTGGCTCTCAAAAAACCGACTTTTTCAAAAATTTTCGGTCTTGTTTTTCAACTTTTGAGACTATCTACTGCGTTCACTATTTGGGGCACATCAATGGGATATAGCACAAAAAACGTATAATTACGCAAGTATAAATCTCAGTTTCAAAATTTTTATTCCGGAATGGAATAAAAAGAAGAAAAAGAAAGTAAAAGGAAGTAAAAAGAAGAAAAAGAAAAAAATAAGAAAAAGAAGCAAAAAAAATTAAAAATCTTTGTCATTAAAATGCAACTACCCTGTATGCATAATAACAAAGAAAATTCATCCACACAGTCCGCTTGGTTTATAAAAGATCGATTGAGATCAAAAGTATAAATTTTAAGACCTTCTCCTAAGATTTGAACTTTAAACAACAATCACGATAATAAAATAAAACCTATGGTGGAAGAGTTTTGCACTCTATTAGTTTTAAGGCTTGTGAGTTCAGATCTTTAACCAGTTTCTTTAAAATAGTATTAACACAAAAATTATTAAGGAATAAAGTCAGTTTCAGCCCGGCTAAACGTTTTTATTTAGTTTCAAGATAATTTTAAAAACAGCATTTTTATTATATAAATTATGCTCCTCATTGTATTTGTTTAAACATATTAGTCAGTTAGTTGGTTTGGTGTGGTCGTTTGATGGGTTGTTAGTAAACCCATTATATGAAATTTTACAACAATCATGTTCTCTGCTAAAAATTAAGAGATGAGTGTATGAATGTGTATCCCATATGAACTCACTCACTTTTTCCCTAACTCACTCATTCAATAAATAAAGAGATGAATGGTTTACACTTACTGCAGTAATAAATTTTAAAATAGTTTTTATCATAAAAAAACTGAAAATCATACGAAAATTTAAGATTTTCTATATTACAATCTTATTTATTTAAGAATTAAACATCTTAGGCACCGAGTTTTTATTTTATTTTTTCATTGTTAAAACATAATTTTAGCTTTATCTAATTACTTGTAATAAGAACAATTAAAAAGGTTGTCTAACAACAGAAGAAAAAAGTATGATAAAAGTAGCATCAAACCAACCATTAAACCATTATTTTTGTCTCACATCTTCCACAAGTCAACAATTCCAAATAAAAGAAAAACAGCAAAAACAAGTGGCCAGAAATATAAAAAAAAAAAAAACAAAAAATTATAAGGTCTTAACAAACAAACCATGAAAGAGGGATTATATATAGATTTGGAAAAGCGTATTATGCGGGCTGTAGATAAATACTACAAAAGCCACATAATTTTTATTTTTGTTTTGGTACTTTTTGTATTGTTTGCTTGTTTTACGCTCAAGAAAATTTATCAAGAGCAAAAAATTCAAAAATAGAATAAGAGTTTTATAACTGAAAAACAAGTGAAAATGTTATATTCCGCTTTGCGGGTGATAGAGTGGGCGGATTTTTTTAGTTTTCGAATTTTTTTTAGTTTTCGAATTTAAACTGATCTTCGAACTTTGTGATCAAAATTTAATTATTATACTCGCTTTAGTTAAAGAGAATAGTTTGAACTAGACTTAAGGTGGCCATTCTGATTTTCTAGTATTTGGCCCATCATTTTTTTGTTGTTTATGAACCGATTTGGCATATGATTATTTTTATAGAAAAAAAAAAAAAAAAACATCGAGAGATTTCATAAATTACATAAAGAGCAGAAACTAAAAGTTAACATTTTATAACAGAAAACATTTTATATCCGACTTGGTCAAATATTACACACACCAACAACAACTTTTTATGTGCCACCCTAATTTAAAATTTCACCTTCTAAGGGAGGTGGGCGGATCATTTCTAGCGTACGAGTTAACATCAATCCTTCGACTATTTTTACGCAATCTCGTTGTCGAATATGTTTTTTTTTTTTTTTTTTTTTTAAGAAATATGGGAGGAAAATTATGAACCGTAGTTACGACGGATAATCATTCTTGTAGTAGTATTTGGTCCAAAAACTGTTTTCGAACATTTTCAATTCAAAAATATTATTGAGTTTATGAATTTAGTAATAGAATACGAAATTAAATTTTTTGGGGGTAGTAGAAATAATCTTCTAAGTAAAGTATATATATGTATATATATATATTTATATATATATATATATATATATATATATATATACATATATATATACATATATATATATATATATATATATATATATATACATACATATATATATATATATACATATATATATGTATATATATATATATATATATATATATATATATACTTTACGGGATCTTAGAAGACTATTTCTACATGTTTCAAATGGAATGACAATCTCAATATGTGTTATTAGTATTTATATTTATTTGATCTCAAATTCTTTGCTTGTACTTTTAAACTACGAAAGGACAGATTTTTGCATTATATTTCATTTTTCTTTATGAATATTTAAAATGGAAAAAAGGTGTAGTCAGTCAAACGCAACTATATAATACCCTACATTGTTATGAATGCGTTAAACTGATTTTCGAATGGGGTCTTTATATAGAAACTACAAACATATTTGGACCGATCCTTGTTAAACTTCATATTGCGGTTTATGACTTATTTGCAACTTTAATTTAATTGAAAATCTGTCATTTATATGAAATTTTGGAGCTTGTATTGATCTTCTGGAGCTTAACTTGTATGGAAACTATGTTATCTATAGTTATATAAATTTTAATTTTTGCAAATAAAATCACAAACTATATTGTTGATATTCCGTTTGTACATATTAGAGTGATATTTTGTAATTCGTGTTGTATAGGAGATATGATAAATTAAAGGCGATCGGCCTTCATCATTTATACTCAAATAAATAATTGTGCTAAATTTTTTATATATTCTAGTTGCTGGAGTGGCGACAATATTATGAAAAAATGCAGGAAGCCTGCATGACGTTTGTTATTTCGATGTAATTATACACAACGTCTTGTATATCACATTGACTCCAATTTTGGCTATATTAGATTCTACTTGCAAAAGTTTCGCGGATTTTGCCTTTTAAATTTTCCACGGTTTATACATAGTTGATAGAAATATAATTTATTTTGAACAATTTAATTTAAAATTTTAAGTTGTCACACGTTGAGGACTAGGTCAAAATTGGACCTATCATAACCAGGTTTATGTCAAATTTCACCAAGATACCTATAAGGTTGCGTGCCAGCCAATCAGACAAAAGGACATAGTTATGGTATACTTTAAGACACAATACCCCAATCATCTATGGTGGTGTAAGGCAGGAGTTCGTTCCCACGGAAATGTTCTTCACGAACCCTTTTATAAATTTTTCTCGGTGAATAAACTCTTAAACAGAATTAGTCTCCCTCTTAATGACAATGCAGAAGCTACAAAGACCTTAGAATGTAGGAAACAGTCCTTCATCTTCTACGCTCAGTCCTAAATACAATAAGACACTTTCTAGCCTTGATCTAGCATTTTGATTCTTAATGAAATGCTCTATCATTGTCAAAATAAAGATATTTTTGTTTGTTTTTTATATTGATTTTGGAAATATTTACAACCACTAAAATATAATATTAAAACCAAATATTATTTTTATTAAATTTAATTTAGCTCCTGTTTTTATAAAACAAACGAGAAATTCTTTTCGACAAATTGCATGAAAAACAAAAATTTTTTTTCAGTAATTTTATTTATTGAATCTTCACAAAAGTTAAGTGAACTAACAATAATTAATCAGATCTTAAATCTAAATCTTAATATCTGTTTAGTCCAACCAATATCAGACTAAAAGCGATTTTAATGCATATGGTTTAACTTCGGCTCAGTTCTGCGGTGTTTCTTCCTCTTAATCGGATGTATCCATTACTTCTTAGTATATTTCTTGCTAGCGGGTTAGGATGTATTTCCAATCTTTTCAAGTATGCTCCTGCATGTTCTTTTATAACATCTTTTACCAAAGGAATGTTTAGATCCTTATGTATGTTAGTATTTCTTATATACCAAGGTTATAGTTCGCAATATTTTGTTTTGACGTCTCTGTATTTTCTCAATATTTAATGCTAAGGCCTGAATGCCATAACTCCATATTGGCTTTAAAACTGTGTTATAGAGGAGAAGTTTGCAATCTAGACTGAGTACAGAATTTCTGCCAATTAGCCAATTTATTTGGAGTGCTTTTAATTTCATTTGGGTCAACTTTGCATCAATATGGAATTTCCAAGTAAGGCGTCAGTCGAGATGTATTTCGAGGTATTTAACCTCCGATTGCTGGGGTATTATTTGGTTATTTATAAGGATAGGTGGAAATGATTTCCTATGCAAGGTAAATGTTATATGTGTGCCTTTTTGTTCATTTATTTTTATTTTCAATATTTTTAGCCATCTCTCAATATTAAATATATGGTTCTGCAAAATTCGAGATGCTTCCTACATTCATGGGTGCTTAAAATAGCTGTATCATCTGCAAATGTTGACGTATGGGTTTGACCATTAGTTGGCATATCGGAGGTATATATCAGGTACAATACACTGCCCAGTACACTACCTTGGGGCACACCTACTAAAAAAGACACCTTCTTTAAGAATAAATTTCCGACCAGTTGTATAGCTTTTTAATAATTTATGTATATTAATTTTGAAATTTATTTGTTGTTTTTCATACAGTTTGTCGAAATGAATTTCAAGTTCGTTTTATAAAAACAAGGGGTTAAGTTCAAAAATTTGTTCAGAAAAATCTAGCCATATTGTTTTTCTGTGTACTATTGCTGCATCTATAATATTTAAAAGGAATTAATTAATTTTATTTTTCACATTTTCGTTCATATAAAAAAAATATTTGTTGGTTAAAAATTTCTTAAAATGGTGGGTAATAATAGACATACTTTGGGACACTGATTAGAAAAGGTATAGTTGTTTAAATCTTACTACCCATGATAATATTCCTTACAAAAAGTGCGATTTTAGTTTTTTTCTTTAAATGAATTTTTGAAACATGTAACTTATTCATTGAAAAGTTTTTATTATTTTAAAAACTATAATGCAAAATATGTTGAGCTACTTTTTGAGGTTAAGAACATATTTTTGGGTTCATACAATTATAAGTCCTTAAATATATTGGCGCTCCCTGAATTTTGGTATTAAGCAAATAAAGTTGTTTCATTTGATATAAAACGTAATTTATACTCCGCGGTAGTTGTCAGCAAGCGAAATGCATTTTGAGAAGAATGCGGCTCTAGTCGATATCAATAATGCTTCTTAATTTTATTTCATATTATAAATTTTAAGAGTTAAGATGTTCCTTTACAAATATTTTTCGATGATATAAAGTCATATGTCTGGTCTTAAAAAAAAAATGTAGAACAAAATTTGAAAATTTGGTTTTTAAAAGTATATTAAATTTTTGCATTTTAAAATTTTTTAAAGCTCCATTGATTCGGAAGTGTCACTTATTATAAAATATTATTTACGCAATATTTTGGACAATTTCTGTAAACGAAATATTTATCAGTAGCGAAAACCATACATTTTGCAAACATTTATGTCAATTATATGGAATTTTCTGACAACGATGTACCATGATATCAACGAGATATACCTCAAACTGTAGAGATTCATTTCGCCTTTAAAGGTTCTCTTCTCTAAATTTAATTTCACTTAGGCGCGCAAATTTTCTACAAAAAAAAAAAAAAAACTTCAAAATTTGTAAAAACTTAAATTTTTGGATACGTTTTTTATCACAGCATTACTTTTCACTAGATACTAAAATGGTTATTTGTTATAAGTGCTGCCAGTTTAGCCTTTTTAAGGCTAATCTAGCCTTTTTATTTTACTTTTAAACTCAAAATTTTCGTTTTAGCTTCTAGCCTTTTTCATTCCTAAATTGCTTTCAAAAAGGCTAAAATGTTATCCATTAATCATTTTTGTGTATTTATTCGCACAAAAAACAAAAAAAAAAAAGTTTCGCCTGCGGTGTTTTTTTGTTTTTTTTCTTCACATAAATAATAATCTAACTAATTTTATGGACTTACTAAATCGATTATAATTATTATTATTTTTATTGTTTTAATATACTTCATTAGCTATGGAACCATTTATGAATGTAATTTATAAAAAATCTCATAAAAGCGAACAACCACTTAAAAATTAATCAATTTGGATAATCAATATAGTTCTAAAATGACGACAAGTCACTTCAAGAAATTTAGTAATTTTTCATACGAAACATAATCCAAATTTTTAGGTGAATTTTTTGAACGATTTTCATTGGGTCATTTTCCTGGCAGCCGTTCTATGTTTTATTTATACATTTATTACAATATCAGAAAAAATGTCAACAACAAATGAGAACGTGAAAAAATTAGTTCTAAAACTAAAAAAATAGCTTTTTTCTGTCTTTTTTAAGATATTTAGCCTTTTTTGCCTTTTTTAAAGTTCAATTTAGCCTCTTTTTTTCATTTCTTGGTCTAAAAGATGTAAATTGTAGGTGCAAAGTTGAAATAAATCAAAATAATCTTGGAAAGTGTAAACTCAATTTTTTATATTTTTTTTTACATTTAAATGGCTATATTTGATGTATGATCTAAAATCTTTGATTTCTTAGTTATTTTGTTAGATCTACCAAAATAAATCAACAATTTTCCTGTTTTCGAAACAAACTTCAGAAGTAAAAGACACATAAATTCGGTTTGAAAGAGTTTCGAAAATATTTGAAATTTGTCATATATGTGTCTTCGACTCATAACTTTCTCCGGGTGTTTATTATCTGTTATATTTAAGGTCTAATAAGTATACTTTATTTGACTTGTTACACATTTTATTTTTCCATATTTTACTTAGAGATGGTTGGAGGCGTTTCTTTTATTTAGCCGGCCTAAAGCAACAGTTAATTTTTCTTTTATTTCTGTCCTAAGATTTGGCTTCTTTCGTGTGGTATTCATCGTTACACAAAAAGACAATAACCCAAAAGTGTTAGAGAAGTTTGTTTTAATTGTTTTTTTTTTAATTTTTCTGGTGAATTTGATATAAGGATAGTCAAAAGTTTTTTGTTAGGGAAAAATGTGGGTAGCAAAAAAAAAAGAAAAACAAAAAAAGATAGAATAAGAAAAAATTAGCTTGAAATGAATTTATATTACTTTGCCAGACATAGTAATCCTGAGGATAAGTGCCAATTAAAATTATATGCCTTTTTATGGTTGTGTATTTCTGTATAATATGACAAGTTATGTGTTCAGGTTTAAGGTTAACAAAAGAGGAATTAAATTTGACATTAAAGGTTATATAAATTTAAATTCGTATCTCTAAAATTTATATGTTTTTAAAGACAAATGGGATTTTTCTAATTAATAAAAAAAATATATGAGATTAATAAAAAATGTGGTCGCAGTTTTTTTAAAAACAACTTATTAATTGCTACAACATTAATTTATATTACTAAGACAATCATAAAAGTCCTTGAAATTTCGTATTCTAAATGTTTTTACAGAATCTTAAAAATCCTTTAAAAACCCTGCTAATTTCTCACTTCTTGCCAACACCACTTAAATTATATTAAAATTTACTTTATTGTTGTACAAACATTTTGCAGCTAATTTATAAAAGTCGTTACAACAATTTAACACATTTATTAAATCCTTGTTGGAAAATAAAAAAAAACGTACAGAGCCGAACAGCAACAAAGTCATTTTATAAAAGCCATAAAATTTCAATTAAGCTTTAACTACATGCTACAGACACACACTGGAATTCATTTTTAAACAAGTATGTACCTACATATACATACACACATACATACAGTATTTTCAACACAGCCACACATGCTCTCTCTTACTTATAAAGAAATCCTTTAGCATATAAAAGAGTTTTTGTTCTGGCTGATTAATTGAGAAGACAAAGTACAGAGACAAAATTTCACATAGATATACACACATTAGATTTCTTGAAACATACATTCGCCTACACTCCACAGTGGAGCAGAGTTGAGATTTTTTAACAATAAGTCTGTAACTTCTAATCGGCTGGTTGGATTTACATAAAATTTAACATAGATGTAGCAGAGGAGTTCTAGGTGTTATTTGGGCTCCGACATAGAACATTTTTAATAGCTTGCTTGTATCTTCTTCGATTTCAAATATTTTTACATCTTCTTAAAACTACCGATAAATTCTAAGAAAAACATATTTGAATGTTATACACATCTCTTATAGTTTTCAAGTTATTTGCTTTTGAAATTTTAATTATCTCAATTTTGCTAAATCTTGTTTTTTTCAATATATAGCCCAATATTTTCATCCGATTTTGTAAAAGCTTTTTTTATGATTAGTTAAAGCACAAAATTATCTACAGACTAAAGAAAACTTGAAGTCAATATGTTTTCTTTATTTATTTATTTATCTATTTATTTATTTAATTTGACGGAAAAAGTGTCTGAACTCTTTTTTATAAAACAAAATTATATTTTAGAACATGTAATTTTATATCTTTTTGAAAGGTATAAAATTATAAATCATAGTCATGAGTACAAATCGTAGTAAACATGACCTCTTTTGCATCGAAAATTTGTACTAAGCTCTATTGGGTTATTGAGTTCGTTTTTAATTTTAGCATCATCTGCGTGGAGATACCTTTTAAGAAAGGTACAAAATTATTATATGTTCCCAAAGAAAATTATATTTTGTAGAAAAAGTTAGTGTAGACAATTTTTCGGCAAAAAAGAAAAATCATAAAAAAATCATAATTTTTGCAATTCTTAATTTCAAAATTTTTTATGTTTGGATTCGGAAAGTATATCGACCTTAAGTTTTCTTTAATCGATGGCTAATTTTGTTTTTTAACTAATTGTAAAAAATATTTGCAAAATCATACGAAAATAATGGCCCTTATATTAAAAAGAAAAAAACAAGATTTAGCAAAACTGAGATAGTTAAAATTTCAAATGCAAATAACTTAAAAACTATAAAAGATAAATAGCACATCGGATAAGAAACACAAATTTTACTTAAAATTGTATATATAATATAGGCGTCCCATTTTGAGCATCAAAAACTCCGCTCTCCTCTAAAATTAAAATTCTACACTTCTCTGCTACATCTATTAAAGTTTTATGTACATCCCACCAGCCGATTAGAAGTAACAGATTTATTAAAAAAAAATTAGATTCAGTCCCACTATGTACTCCCATACACACATTCTAATTTAAACAATATTTAACTCCAAACATTGTTTTATAAGACTAAACAATCGACAATAATTTAGAAAATAAATTTACAACAATTTACCACTGCAATTTAATTGTATAAACTTTTTGTTTTATTATTTTTATTTCATTCTTCACTTTTTATATTTTGCTAGTTTTGTTCTTTTACTTTGGCTTCGCCTCTTTGTGAACAGAAAAATTTCAACATAGGAACCCTTATGAAAAACTCGAGCATTCATATATAATATTTGTACTAGGTTAGCACAGGGAAGAAGACCTTTAAAGAAGAAGAAAACTTGTTGAAATTTATGAGTTTCTTGCCAAAGAAAAAAAAAAAAAAAAAAAAGCAAACAACTTATATACTTCTAAAATGAATAAAATTATAAGTCTTAAAAACACACCCACAGACTCGTTAAGTTTCAACAAACTGAAGTGTCGAAAGAAATCGAAGCCGAATTTGTAAATACTTTTTCTGGGTCAAACTTAGGAGATTTGTGGACTCTTCTAGTTGAATCAAATTAAAATTAGTTAGTTGGAAAAAGATCGCGCAAACAAGTGAAATTTGCTATAGTAAAAACACCAGAGAATTAGCAGCAAGTCCTTCGCACTTGAGAAAATTATTTTATGAGCTAATAATACATTACCCTATGTTACAAACCAACAAACTAGCCTAAAATTTCTCATCACCATTTAGGGTAACAAAAGGAAATGAATTTGAATATGAAATTTTATAGCATTTGCACACATATTTTTCATTAAAAAATTACGTGTGCTGTACAAAATAAAGGTTTACATACTTACATACATGCATACATACATATCTAAACAGAACATCATATCAAATTATAACCACACTAAACCAAAAAAAAAACAGAAAATTTATATGAATATCCTCCTATGGAAAAAAACTTATCGCTCACTTCCGTTTCCTTTAAGGAGTAACACGAGTTCGTAAAAGAACCACCAAAAACAACCAAATAATCTATAAAATATTTTTACACATTTGTGTGAGCGTTACAAACATTGTCAGTTTATTTTTCATTCTTTTGTTAAATATTTTTTTGTCATTTATTAAGTGTATATGAGTTCTACTAACTCTCATGTGTGTATATGTATGGCTGAGCTTAATTTTTCGTTGTTGTTAAAGCCATTTATAAAAGCATAAGTGTAAAATTTTCTGATAACCTTTTCCTGTGTATGTGTGTTTTTATAACATTGTTTGGGCCTGTGTGCTTTTGTGTCTGTCTGCTTGCGTATGTTTTTTAATATGATGAGCGTTATTTTAACTTCCTTAAGGAAATTATATTATGTCGAGCACATTACTTTTTTTTATTTCTTTGACAAAAATTTGGTATAATGTTATTGGGAAATATTTAAATTAATTGAAATTTTCAATTTATGAGCTAAATATTTGAGACATTAAATATTCTTTAATCACTCTAAATTAAAAAATGTTAATGTGCAAAATGGTAATAAGTCTGGATATTTTAAACTGTTGAACCGACGAAACAACGAACATCAATAGAAGAGGAGTTAAGCTTTCAGAATATTGTTGGCTAGAGTGTATGGCTTGATCACGGATGGCGTGAGAGTTAAAAATATATTTTAGCTTGTAACTTTTACAAATATGAACCGATTTTAAATATTTGTACATTTATGAATTCTAGTAAGCAAAGAAAAAACACACTCACTGTATATTTGTCATTTTTGGCCTCATTTCAAATTTATTTACTAGAAACATTACAAACACAAAATAGTCATCTTGTACGTAATTTTAAAGAAAATTGTGTCTATTTCAAAATTACGTAAGACAAGTTTTACTAATTTAAAATTTGTGGAAGCCATTTTTTAAATAAAAAAAAAAAAAAAAAAAATGCAAATTACGTTCATAGGGACATATCTTATAAATTTGAGTCTGAATATTTTCCAAACGCTTCTAGATATCAAAATAATTTTTTCCAAATCTTATAAAGTAGTTAATGAAGAATTGATAAATGTAAAGATCAGAAAAGTCTATATAATTTTACCATACATTTAAAGGTCGAAATTTTTTTTGTTGAAAATGTAGCCTGTCAAAATTTTTTGCAGAACCTTTAAAAATATATTGACTATCTGATCTAATTCGCAGAAGTATCGAAGTCAAAATTTTTTAATGGAACCAAAAATTGCACATTTCTTCTAAAATAATAATTTTTGACCAGCTAGATGTAGGATGCATCCTAAAAATTTTTAAAAAATTTCACTGCCACTCTTTCTTGAGGTACAAACTTTTAGAAAATGTCGGAAAATATTTCTTAACAAAAAAATTTCCTTTGGAAAAATCAAAAAACAAAAAATTAAAATATATAGAGTTACTATTTTTTAGGACAAAATTTATATTTTTGAGACTTATTTCAAAATTTAGGCTTTAAATTTTTTTCTAGATTTCGATAAAATTTGTTCTTTAATACTTAATTCAGCAATTTATGCAGAAGTTTACCATATTTTTTAGAAGAATTTTAGAATTTTTAATTTAAAAGTTGTAGGGAAAAATTCGCAAAAAGTCAAGGGCAAAAATGGAAAATTTAATGTTTGAAGTCAAATATATTTTAATCCATAAGGGATAATTTAGTACAGTAAGCACGTTTTTTCTTTGTCTTGCTTAGAAAAGTTCAGAAATTTAAAAATAAAAAAATTTGTTCATATTTGTAAAAATTACAAGATCTGATAAGTTTTTAACTCTCGAAGTGGTCAACTTTGATCCACTGTAGCTGTCCGTGCTCTAGCTACACTCTCCACTCAACAATAGTGGTTCAGCGGTTAAAAGATCCAAATTTATTACCATTTATTTTATAAATGGCCCCACTGACAATATTAACTTGGCAGAATATTAACTAATTATTTTGCTATAAGTACTGATGAGTGGAGCACTAATGACTAAATAATGAATAATATTCAATCCAGTCAATATTTAATAAATTTTAACTGGATTATTGAGTAGATTAAACCACGGACTTGATTATTGACTTGACTATTGACAGTATTATTAATTTTGGCTTTGACTAGACTACAGAGCAGTCTACAGGCTAGAATATTGACTTGACTTTTTAACTTCATTACTGACTTGACTATTGACTTGACGGATCTTCGTCTCTGAATACAATATTTGCTTGCATTACTTTTGGTAGCGCAGGTTGGGCCTCCAGTGAATGTTAGTAGACCTTATCGTGCTACAAAGATCGCCATCACTCGATGAACCTGATATGATTTTCTTAGAAGTGGAAGTATCCCCACTTTCACAACAGTAATATTAAGCACAACTTCATACTTCTGTATGTGATAGGGGTGCTCTTTCCTCAAATGCTTTTCTTAGGTTGTCAAGGTCGTGGTTTGCGTCTTAGGCATTTCCAGGGTCGTTAATAAAATATATTGGTACTTTTATGTAATAACTCACATATTAGTTGTTAATGAAAAATTAATGTTTGTTTTAAGCTAAAGGTTCAATGTATTTTACTCAAAGTATGGTCTATGAGAAGCAATGAATTTTTCCCCTAAAACCGCTTCTCACTCTTTCAGAAGTGAAGAGTATTTTATCTAAGCATTCTGAATCGAAAAAAAAAAAAAAATAGTAGTTACAATGTACAATACCTGAAATATACGTTGGGTGGGGTAAAACTTTTCAAACATGAGACCAAGCATTGTCATCATGGAAAATTGTGTTTATTGTCCAGTTTGTTTGACTACAAAATATTTTTAAAAGCTTAGGTTCTTCTCTACAATTTTTTCAATTCGATCCGACCAGTAGTCTAGGAGATACAGATACAAAATTTTTGTGATAGGCGCCCCACCTATCAATTTGATTCGTTTTGTGGCAATGAAACAACATTTGAGACATGTAAAATAACCTTTCAACGTCTCTAAGTTTCAGTTCGTGTGGCACCAAATTACCTTGATTTTGGATGACTGCAAGTACTTTTAATTGTTAATTAATTTACTTCCAATGATTATGTAAGCATTTTTTGGATTTGGCATTAGTCTTGATTGATCAAACAGAACGACACTACTGACTAAGAAACCCTAATGACAGTATTTAGCATAGTAGTTGTACAAATGGAACAAAGAAAGAATTAACTTTCGTATTCTATTACTAAATTTATAAAGTCAGTTATTATTTTATTACATTTAATTTCATAAATTCCAAGTATCTTTTTCAATAACAGCTATAAAAATAATATTTAGATAATATTTAGAATTTTATAAATTTTCAAACAATATTTATTTTGAAATAAATAAAATGTTTAATAAGAATATCTGTTTTTCATATTCAATCAATAAAACAAAATCTTAAAATCAAATATTTTTTAAAAAAATATATTTAAAATCAAATAATGAATTATTAAAAAGTTCTAGCCATAATTTTTTCTTTGCGTTAACACAATCTAGTGTAAGAAACGGTTTATTCAACTTTAAAAACAAAATTGAGACACCAACATCGAAACTGGTGTAAATGTTAATGAGTACTCAGTCTTTCAATAATATACTATAGTTGCTTTGAAGATCACGGACTAAAGAACATTTATTTTGTATACCAATCTCTATTTTCTTCGATAGCTTTACCGAAAAACATTTCTTCATTATTTTTAAAAATAACTTTAATTATAAGTACAATACTGTATTAATGACAAATAAGGGAAATTTATTTTAAATGATTAAGCTTAAAATGAAATCCATTAATTTTGCAAAGAAGAATTATTTCTCTAAATTTACTCAAACATTTTTCCATAAACACTAATTTATTATCTACTTCGAAACTATTCAATAATAATATTTATCAATTCATTGCCATTTACTGGCATTATATGGAAAATGTTTTGGCTAAAGTCAAAAAGATTAAAGAACTTTTACTAGCATCTACTTGATTTAAGTTGTTTTATTTTCTTTTAATGACTGCTAATAGCATTATAAATAGCATTATTAAAAGCCATTCTTTTCTGCTGTTGTTGATTGTTGTTATAAATGTTTATTTTATTTGTAACAACAATTTTCATTAGCCCTAAAAGCTTTTTAACACATTCAATAAAAATAAGATAAAAACATAAAAAGAAATTTGTTGCTTCTCAAAAGAAATATAAGTTTATGTTAGAAGTATTTTTGTTGAAGTTATAAAAGTAAATATAAGGGAAATCAATAGAAAAATATATTTGAAAATTTCATTTAGATATTTACAAGTGTTAGTAGATATTTACTTGGCATAAATGATTTAAACTCAAATGCAAATGCTAGACAGATTAAATTAGAGATATGTGCATAGGAAGTTTCGTAAGTAAATAAAAAAATAACTTCCCAACAAAAGGAGAACATCCAAAGAAGTCAATAAGTTCCTAAACTTGTGATCTAGAGGCAGTGCATATATGGTTCATTTCCAATGAATATAACATAGACTTGCCATTGGAAGATTTTCTCTTTTTTGATACCTATTCGCTGAGTAAGAAGTCATGTTCACGGTGTCATACAAAATTGATTTTTTATGTACTTTTTATCAATTCAAGGAAAGTACTTTTAATTTTTACATAAACCAAATATACTTTATTAAAAATATAATCATAACAATATTTATTTCATTTGATTAAAACAGTTATTATAAAGCAATAAGTATTTGTAAATTCTTAACGTTTTATATCAGAAAATTGTATTTGAATCGCTTTTTAATAACATCATTCGATGATGTTTATATAACTTCTTATGTACAAGGAACCGTACACTTACTGAAACTTTGGAAGTAATGAAAAAGTACTTCCTTAAAATTTACTTCTATTTATCTTTGCTGGGTTAATATGCATAAACAGAGAAAAAAGTTTCATTATGGCAACCAAATTTTTTGTCAATCGAAATTGGTTGGTTGCATGTACTATCCAATAATTCGATTGGGTTATTGATATTTTACAATAGACACAACTATTTAAAGAAAAGAAATTAGTCTTAGCTAAATCAAAAAATATATATATTTTATTTTTTTTATTAAATAAATTTTATTTTAGATTTAATGGAAATATATATTTAGGTGTTTATAATAAACAAAATTGGTGTATGGACTTATAATATATTATCTTCGTCCGCTTTGTTCTTTATTCGGCCAAATATTATGCCATAGAAGGAAGCATGTCAAATGTTTAATGCCATTATGTACATGGATTTCATGACACAAAAAAGTGTGATAATGATCATGGACACTATAACTCTTTCTGATGTGAAAAAAAATAATAACACATTATGTGTTAAAATTTCTGAAATCAGCAGAATTTTTGCCTGCATAAATCAGTTTTTAACCCTGGTATAATTCAAATAGTGGTTTCTCTAGGATGACAAAAGAAAATTATAAATAAGTGTATAACTAGCCAAATCAAATCATATAATACCTTGGACCGGGAGCAGATTTGTACATAAATGAACAGCACCACAAAAATCTTTCTTTTTAGTTTTTTGAGCACAATGGTGGGAAAAATTTTCTGGACAGTAACACATGAAAGTAATCCATGTGAAAATAATTCATGTGTTATTGTCCAGAAAATTTTTCCCACCATTGTGTTTAAAAAATTAAAACGAAAGATTTTTTGTGGTGCTGTTCATGAAGGAAGTTATGGCAATTAAATTACCTTTAAATGTGTGACCAAAACAAATCATTGAATGGACGAACAGACTGATAAAATCTTCTATTCCTTCTGAATCGTGGATATTAGAATATTAAGCACAGGTACATTAAACAAAACTAAGCAATAAGGTATACAAAGTAGTACTGTTTAGGCTTATTCGATGTTAAGTAACAGGAAACTGCTAATGTTTACCAGTTAATTTATTGATAATTTTGTTGAAATAAACACATAGTAAATCAATATAAATATGCACAATTTCGCAAGCATAACTTTAAATCAATCAGTAGAAGATTTTTATTATAAAATATACTTATTTCTTAATCGTCAAATCAAATAACTGATTTAATTAATAAAACATTTTTTCGGTTGCGACCATCGAATTGATTTTTTTTTTTATTATTAAACATAAGCAAATTTTCATAAGAATAACCAGCACCGCAATTAAAAATACTTAAACATATTTAAATACAAATAATATTTTGTTTAAAATATGAATTTAATTACGTTATCTTCATCAATATAATTCAATGTATATTAACAAAGCATAAATTGATCTTTTAACTGCAAGAACCTTAATACCATTGTATGCGTAATTCTTTTCTTTTGAAGAAAATCTATTGAAGTCCTAATATTTTAGTATATAGAATATATTTTGTATTTATTTCGTTGAATTTTTATAGTAGTAAATATTTTCCAATCAATCTTTTTTCCGTATGCAGTATGTAAAATAAAATATAAAATATTTATAAATTTGAAGGATAATATATTAAACATTTATTAAAGCTAAATGGTTTTTATAAAAATACATAGTAAACTTTTACTGCCACCCTCGTTTTTTTAATTCACATAGTATATTGTAATTATTTACATTAGCATAGAATAAATTGAATTAATTTTTTATAGACCAGACATAATGTAAAATTATTTTAAAAGGCTAGACTTCTTTAGCTATTAATATTGATAATAATTTTATTAAAATTAACAAAATAATTGAAAATAATGAAAGGAATATAAGAACATTTTTTCGAATCATTCTTTTATAAAATAAAATTATTTCTTGTATTAAAGTCTTTTTCAAAGAATAAAATTGATTATTTAAGCAAGACAAACACATCTTATATAAGAATTAAAGTTTATAATTACACTATGCGATAACAATTCCAACAAAAAATTAAAGGATATCATCAGGTTAAACAAATCTTTAAAGGGTTTTGCAAATTTAGTTTGAATTTCGATTTCAATGACTCTAAAACTTCGGTTATTATGGATCACTTTTTTAATTACGTGTGAAAATAAAAAACATTTAAATGTGTAAATTTCCATGCATTAACAGTATTTATTGTTCTAAATAATGTAAGACATCTCCCAGATATTATATAAGATTTTTATTAAATGCTTGTCCATTTTTACGCCCACTTTTTATAATAAGAACGTTTGTAATATATGAGTACTGACATTATTCTATAGATTTAACTGACATTTTGCACATACATATATGTATCGTGCATTCTATGAAAAGAAATATAGGATATAATATTAATAACAAGTGAAATTGGCCGAAATTATATACCCAATATGTGAAAATTTTTAAAATTTCACCTTATATGGGAGGTGGGCGGTAAAGTGATCGGATTTCGCCCATTTTTTGTTTCCTAGTTTACATTGGACTTTTTTATGAAGAAAATTTGTTGCTATTTCACTTTATATGGGAGGCGAGCGGGAAAATGGGCGGACCATGCCCATTTTTAGTTTCCGAGTTTATATTGGTCATTGCACTATTTGCGTAGGATTTTGTTGATTTATGTAAAATATGGAATTACGACTGACACCCTGTTTTTCTAGTATTTGGTCCATATCTTTTTTTGTTTATAAACTGATTTGGCCCATTTTTAATGTTAAATAAACCTTATATAAGACAAATATTTAAGCCAAATTTCGTCCCCTTAAGATGTTTTTCACGAGATGATCTTAGATTTTCACGAGAACCCATAATATACATATATAATTTATGGGGTCTTAGATAATTAATACGATATGCTACACAAGGAATGACAACCCAGTATACCACCCTTAATTTTTTTATGGTGGGTATACAAATGTCCACCAAATAAAAAATTATTCTTTTTAATGAATTTAGCACAAATATTTCGTGGAAAAACTATAGGCAAAATTATAAGTTGGATGCGTCAATTTCTATTTCGACAATTCACATAAAATTTTAAATAGACAAAAATAGAAAGTACCGAATATTATAAGATTTAATCTGTAATCTGTAATGTTTTACCACTGTCAACAAAATTCTAATGAAATTTGTTTGCGGGTCAGTAATACCTTGAAGTATATGTATGGGCGGGGCATTGTGAAACTTTTTAATTTTTTGGGATTAAAGTTTGTATTAAGTTGAGGGGCGCACGCACAGACCCCGCCAAAAAAAAAAAAATAATAATAAATTTTAATTTAAAAAATCTTTTATATAATATCGAATAAGATACATGTATATTTATACACAGAAAAAAAGTTCGCATATTTGAACATTTTTTTCATAAATATTATGAATCGAACATGTCTTTTTTTTACCAATATTTTTTCATACAAAATAAAATTTTGTTCATAGATAATTTTGGTAAATCTTTGGTTTAGTTTTATTAGATTTGATTGCAAATGGTAAATGAAAATAGCTATACGTGAAAATAATAACAACAAATTCTTTAAAATGGCAAAATTCCAAGGAAAATCTGTAAAAAAAAATGTTTAGAAATTTGCATAATTTCGCTCGCATTTTGAGGCACATTATTTTGATAAAAAGTGCTTCTCTTCCTCTAATGTAGCTAAAAATCATTAAAAACCTAAAATTTTTCAAAACAAATTTCAAACATTTTTTTAAAAATTGAAAATATAAAATTGTAAAACAGTGTTAATATTTAAGACATTGTTCTTAGATATTATGAACAAAAATTAATGAAATTAAATTCTTATATTTCACGTATAGCGTGAAAATAATAACAACAAATTCTTTAAAATGGCAAAATTCCAAGGAAAATCTGTAAAAAATAATGTTTAAAAATTTGCATAATTTCGCTCGCATTTTGAGGCACATTATTTTGATAAAAAGTGCTTCTCTTCCTCTAATGTAGCTAAAAATCATTAAAAACCTAAAATTTTTCAAAACAAATTTCAAACATTTTTTAAAAATTGAAAATATAAAATTATAAAACAGTGTTAATATTTAAGACATTGTTCTTAGATATTATGAACAAAAATTAATCAAAGTAAATTCTTATATTTATGCACAAACTTTTTTCTGTGTAGAAGAATAGAAAAAAGTTACGCAATTTCAAATACTATTTCTAAGTTTTTGAAATTTGAACAACAATCATGATTACAAAATGAAACCTATGGTGTTAAAATGTTGCACGTTTTTAATCTTGTGAATTTATATCTGTAACACATTTGTTTAAAATATTATTACCACAAAATTTATTAAGAATTGAAATCAGTATCAGATAAGTTGAAAACATTACAGTATCAGATAAGTTGAATATAAAACAAACTCTAAACATGATAGTGGCCCACATAAGCCAATTTTCATTTTAATCAGTTCAGTAATTTAAACATAAGGTCAAAATAATATGGGCGTGAAAAGGGTGTGGCGACCAATATAATTGTATTATAATAATTATAGTACTCTGTAAAACGATAACCCACAATAACACTTGGAATAAATTATTTAAATGTTTTTTATTTCCTATTATATTGAAAAAATTGCCTCAAAAACGCTCGAACTTTAAGAGTCCATTAAAACGAAATTCGAACTTACTTTGAAACACCATTTAAAGCGTTGTAAAATTGCGTTAGAATTATTGAGGCAATTTTTCCCGTTGCATTGTGTTATTTATTTATTTATTGAAATTATTTCAGAACACTTTCATAAAAACCTCTATGTATTTTAAATTAATTCGTGTAATTTCTGTAAAGATTTCTTATATTTCTGTTCATATTATAGATTTTAAAATAATTTCCTTCTGGTATATTTCATATGTAATAGTTTTAATTTATTTTACTTAAATATAAAGAAAAAAATTTTGTAAAATATAACTAAAATTGATTTCTATGTGAATATTGTTATAAAAATATTATCTTAGCTTTTAATCTTTGCCAACTAATAGAAATATTTTTAATAACATTTTTATTTTTTCTTTTTTAAATTTTATCTTAAAAATACAAAAAAATGTACCCAAAATATTTATTAAATAGAAAATAGCCCAACCCCATACAAATACTAGAACGCTCTGGTATTTTGTCTATATATAAAGAAGAATGCGTGTGCGAGAAAGAAAAATAAAATAAATATTATTTTAAAAAATAAAAGATAACAAACTGAATAATCCCGACTGACCTGAGTATCGATATTATGTTCGCTAAAAACTAATAATTTTCAAAACAAATATATTCGACAAAATATCGATAGTAAATATTCGCGTAATTTTTGAGAATTTAAGGAAATATCGACGTCGCAATACTAAAATTTTCTAAATAAAATATTAAAACTAAATATTTCGAGAAATTATTTAATCTACTAAAGTTCTTGAGGATTTCTTATGTAAATAAGAAAGCAACGGATGTTCTCGTTTGTGAATGCAAAAGACTAAAACGAAGAAAATGTAATGTCATTTTTGAGTCGTAGTTCATAGCGATCAGTTGTAAAGTATTGCGCTAAAAAATTTGTGATATTAGTTCAATTTTCAACAATTTTTAATAAAAAAAAAAAATAATATAATAAAATTTTAGAAGTAATTGTAAGTAATGTCGCTATTTGTCTAAAAAGATTTGTCAAACAGCATATTTATCTAAATAGCTTGTACATATATATATATATATATATATATATATTTCAGCAACAGAAAAATTAATAATATTGAGAATAAAAAAATCATTAATGATTCCTCTGAGCGAAGTTATGTCAATGACTTTATTAATTTTATTATTCATTATATGAATTATTATTTTTTAAATGTATTTTATTACTATATTTTCTTTAATATTTGAAATGAAACATTACTTTAAAAATTAAATCAGCTTTAAATTTTAGATTGGGAACAAAATGGAAATGAAACAAAATAGAAAAATATAATTTTCGAACGAGCTATTGCAATTGATAATAATTACAAGTATAAATTCCATAATATTTTGATATCGTAAATGAATCAGTAAAGAATATTTTTACGTTTCACTATTAATACAATTAATACGATATCGCTGCCACAAAGCGAGCGATGGTCGATCTCGAATGTTTTATCAGAGAAATGTTTGCGAAATGCTCGAACGGAATATTATTATCGAAGTTTATGGTCAGATGGGATAGTATAAAGCAAAACAGAGTGGGGAAAATTGTAGGAGAAAAACTGAAAAAATAGCATGTAAAAAACGCAATATCCGCAAATAAGTTTGACAGTGATTTGAAATCATTGCAGCAAAGTATCCCATACATACATTTTATAGTAACAAAAAGAACAAAAAAAAAAAAAAAAAAAAAAAAAAAAACACCCTTCCACACTCATATGTATATAGACACAAGGCAATGAAACATATTTTATATAAAATGTTCAATAAAAAATAAACAAATATTCACGTACTCATGTACAAGTTGATGTTATTGTAAAAGAGCAAACAGAAAAAAAGAAATAATAAATAGAAAAGACACGACATGAGCAGAAAACCAATAGAGGAAATGAAAAAATTCCTAACAGAAACAACAAATAATCACGCATTTTATTGTTTATATATGAGTATATATGTGTGCATATTTTCTATATATATAAAGAAATATAAACTTTATGTGTTTTATATAAAATTTTTTTACAACAAAGCCAAGAAAAAAAACTGTCATTTCATATTTTACGACGCTCCAGGGGATATTTAGTAGAAATGTGTTAGTGTTTGTATGGAGATATGTGTTCTTAAAAATAAAGAAATATTAAAAAAAATCACTTCAATTTTATTTTATTTAGTTTTATATGATTATTTATTAAAAAAATAATAATAATGAAGAGCTATGTATATAAAGGGAGATTCAAGTAGACATACTTTTTTCAATAGCCTTTATTACGAAAATTCACGTTCTGTGAGGAATGTGTTTCGTGCACTTCGCTCAACTTATGTTCAACATAAACGTCCTACTGAGCGTACTATTCTCAACACCATCACCCATTTTGAGACCCAGCATTCATTATTGGATAATATTCGACCAAATAGACCACGTTCAGCACGATGTGAAGAAAATATAGCGGCCGTAGCTGAGAGTGTACATGAAGACCGTGGAGAGTCGACTCGGCGCCGTTCGCAGCAACTCGGACTGACATATGGAACGACTTGGCGCATCTTACATCGAGATCTTAAATTGAAAGCGTGCAAAATACAGCTTGTGTAACAACTGAAGCCGCTGGACCTTCCCAAGCGACATCGCTTCGCTCTATGGGCTCTTGAAAAGTTCCAAGAAGATCCGACGTTTTCGAGGCAAATTTTGTTCAGCGATGAAGCCCATTTCTGGCTCAATGGGTATGTAAGCAAACAAAATTGCCGCATTTGGGACGAAGAGCATCCTGAAGAGATTCAAGAACTGCCACTTCACCCAGAAAAAACAACGGTTTGGTGTGGTTTGTGGGCCGGTGGAATCATCGGTCCATATTTCTTTAAAAATGATGCCGGTACGAACGTAGCCATCAATGGCGACCGTTATCGTGCCATGATAACCGACTAGTTGATGCCTGAAATTGAAGCTCGTGATCTCGGCGACATTTGGTTTCAGCAGGACGGCGCCGCTTCTCACACATCGCAACAATCAATGGATTTATTGAGAGAACACTTCGGTGAGCACATAATTTCACGTTTTGGGCCGGTCTATTGGCCACCAAGATCGTGTGATATCACACCGTTAGACTTTTTCTGTGGGGATATGTAAAGTCTAAAGTTTATGCGGACAAACCCGCTTCGACTCAGGCCTTGGAGGAAAACATCACGCGTGTCATTCGCCAGTTACCAGTCGAAATGATCGAACGAGTCATCGAAAATTGGACTCAACGGATGGACCATCTGCGACTTAGCAACGGCCAACATTTGATAGACATAATCTTCAAAAAATAAAAGCCAAAGAATGTTCTTTCAAATGATAATAAACATTCCCCATTAAATTTGAATTTTCTGTGGTTTTTTTCTTTAAAAAGTGGGGAACCTCGAAATGGATCACCCATTACAGGGTGTTAAGAACAAAATATTCAAGCAAGTAAAAAGTGGTGTTTATCCAAGACGCTTATTAGTTAATAAAAAAATTAGTTATAAAATTATAACATACAAAATACAATTATTACAATGAGTTAGTACTAACAATAAAGTAATCCATTCCAGATTTTTTACAGATTTGTATCATATTTTATTTATATATTAATTATACAGCGCAACAAAAAAAAAAAAAAAAAACAAAAATGCATTAATAATTCCAACTCAAAATTAAAGCATACCAGCAGCAGCGTTACCGTTTGGCGATTTCCCCTTTTTAACAACTTAGTCACTTTTTCGGCCCTTTTTTAGAAATTGAACTAAATGGACTACACTATATGTTAAGTGATGAGAAACTACGTTGTTTCAAATGTAACGATAATGGGTCCAACGAAGAAATTAATTATTTTGATATTGTTTCACAATAAAGTGATGTACAAAAAAATACCCTGAAGAATTTATAAATGAATTGTTACTTATAAAAACTAAGGCCAATTTTAAAGCTTATAAACAACTGTTTTTGGACTGGATAAATCCTAATTTATATTTTTACTTTGGTAAATAGCAGTGCCTCGGCGCAACGTCTTCTTTCTAAATTGTCAGTATTGAAAAATAAATTTTCCAGCAGACTTAAGATCAACACTTGTGAATCCATACTTTCGGCCCTAAATTTGTTAGACGAAAATTTGTAAGAGCGAAGATCTCGTACAAAAGTACAGTAAAAACAGAATTTTATGCTAACTATTTTTATAAATAAATCTTTACTTTTTGATTTAATAAAAGTTATTATAAATAAATTATTTAAAATTGAATTTAGAAGTTTTTCTTACAATACAATATTTTTAGTTTTTGTCAAATAAACAAATTTTAAGGAATTTTTTAGATATTGAAGCAGTTGGCTCCTTTTTTCAAAAAATCTCCTTTTTTGGACACTTGTTAAAAATTCTCAATGGTAACGTTGACCAGCAATGCTGCCAGATAAGCCTTTTTTTAAATCGCCTTAAAAAGGATAGAATGCTAGTATTTCAAGCATAAACCACTAATAAAAGCGAAAAATTACATCAAACAGGAACTACAGTTTTAACGTTACAAAAAAAAAACATTTCAATAAATATAATATAACTGTAAAATAATAAATTTAAAGCAAAATATGACGATAATTACCAAAAAAGTTAATTTTAAAAAATACATTTTTTGATGAAAAAATTTAAGTTCTTATTTTACAAAAATTTCTTGATCCTCGTTAATTTTCTTTAAATATAGAGTATTACTTCAATTTTTCCCCTTTATTATAATAGAAGCATACCAGATGCTACAGTGGATTATTAAAATGAGAATACTTTTCGTGAATTTATCAAAAAATTTTTATTTTATTGAAAAAAAATTACTAAAATGACCACACTGTGTTTACTTGAATTTTTCAGAAGAACGCAAAAAATGCAGGATTATTTTATGCCTTCACATAATGAAAACTATAGTGGTTTTTTTCCAAAAGCTTAATGAAATAAAACCTGTTAAACTTTAAGACTTTTGTTGCACTGAATGTAAATAATTTTTTAACTTATACTTTTAATTTATGCGCTTGAAAATGCCTTAACCAATATTTTGAAAAATTCTAAAATTTAGACTATTAAAGCTTTACGTCACTAAGAATTACATATGAAGCCGTTCAGAAACTCATACGTTATATCCTGCTAAACATTTTAGCTCGTGAAATAAAAAAAAACAAATTTCATTTTCAAAATTTGAACTTTGGATGATCAGTGTGATCTAGTGGCGAACACCTCAATTAATTTGACAACAGTTTTCGTACACGTGGAATGTTGTAAGTTACACAGCAAAAAAATTAATTCATTCCTAACGACATTTAGCTACTCATATTTGTTCTTCTAGATTATTTAATTCGATCTAGTGTGCATTGGGTCGTCTCCCATATGAGATATAATCCGAATTTGTATGGGAATTTTCTCGATGATTTTTCATTTGGGCACTTTGATGGTAGCCTTTTTATGTTTAATTTATAAATTTAATACAATATCTATAAAAAAAAAGATCAAAAACTAATGAGAACGAGATTTTTTTTTTTTTTTTTTTGTAAATTAACAAATGAAAATAAGTTTAACTTTTTTTGCCTTATTTTTTGGGACATTTAGCCTTTTCTAAATTTCTAAAATTCATTTTGCCTTCATGCTTATCTCCTGGCAACACTGCGTACCAGTGATTAAAGTTAGTTCTAATTTCGGTTTTACGTTGTTGTTAAGTATTGTTGTTTTATTGCCTATTATCATTGTTATTATTATAACTATGGCATTTTTTAGAAGGTATGACATTCACGACAAACAATCATGACAAATGTAATAACATTGAAAACTTGTGAAATATTTGCGGAAACGCTAGCGTAAAGAAATTTGATTAGCATAAATGCTCAAAAATGTACTTAACATTTGCTTTAATTTTTTATTAAAGATTCGAAATTATAACTTGTGGCAAAAACTTATTAAATCCATTATAAATTAAATTCCTACTTCAGAATGATTCCTAAGGCCGGACTAAGAAAAAATTATACTTTGATGAATAATTTATATAATCAATGTTGATTTAAAAATAGGCTAATTTTGTAATATATGTTTTTAAATATATGATATTCTTTAAAATATAAATACAAATCCAAACAATTTTTAACTAAGACTTAAGAGTCATTCCATTTAAAACCAACCATCTGATCTCCTCACCTCTTTTTGATGATATATGATACAATCACTACACACGTTAAAACTAAGGCCAATATAAAATTTCAGCTAATTTTTAATTTTTAAATATCTTTACGGCACAAGTTTCATTGAGGTGTCATATTAAAGGTATCAAAATTACCTTTAGTATGATGTACAATATAACTTTTTTCTCTATATTAAAATGGTCCATATGTTGCGATTTATAGTCCTCGGGTAAATATCTCAAAAAATGGTATTTTTAAAAATTACACCCTTGGTAAGTGTCATTCCGGGACTCGCAATAATTTATGAATTATTAAAAAAAAATGTTGTAATAAATATAAAGTATTTGCTTCAATTTGTATTGTTTCATTTATAATCAAACAGAAAAACCGCTAGCTGTTTCTACAAATCATCCAAATTTGGAAAAAATCTTAGCATTAACACAGGTAACGCAAACACCGAGTTTTAGAGTGATTTCCGCGATGATTCGCGTTTTATAATACTTATAAAATATTGAAGAAAGTCACACCGAAGAAAGTGGCGAAATTTCTTTAAAAATAATTATTTTTTTGTTTTATATATATTTTGGAAAATATTTGTATTTTTATAAAGGTAATTTATCTTATTCTAGAAGTATTGTAAATCACGAACTATAGCAGAAATCATACAAAATATAGGTATTTGCATTACAAATGATAATGTTAATATTCCAGTAAAATTTTATTAAATTTTTATGATTTGTGAAAACAATTAGCGATTTTTGTGTTTAATTATAAACGAAATAATACAAATGGAAATAAATATTTCGTATTTATTTTGATACCGTTTTTTAACAATTCATAAACTATTGCGAGTTTCAGTATGCCACTTTCAACTGATGTAGAAGACATATTCACCATTAGCACATGTATTTTTAAAATTTCTAAAATCGTCACTTTCTGAGATATTTACCCGCGAAATATAAATCGCGAGATATGGACGATTGTAATAAGTGAGAAGAGTCGTATTGTACGTTATGTTAAAGGTAATTTTGATACCTTTAATATGGCATCTTAATGAATCTTGTACCATAAATATTTTCAAGGGCATTCGCAATTTTATGTATACATCTTTGTTAATTTGTATGGAAAGTCAACAGTTAAAAATCGCTAAATTTAGCGAATTACTTGTTAAAATTATCTGAAATTTTGTATCAATCTTAGTATTGATGATACAAATATTGTAACGAATGTAATTAAATTCGGAGAGTTTTGGTTAAAATTTTTAATTTTTTACGTTATTTTTATATAGAATGACTTTTATACACATGACACAATTTCTTGTACCATATCATATCAATAAGTTCTGAGTAAATAAAGAAATAATTCAAAAGAAGTATGCACTTAATAGTGTAATCTACATTGAAACACTGATTTCATAAAAAATGTTTACAATTTTTTAACAAGATGTTATAAAGCAGCTAATAAAATTTAAAATCAATCAGTCAAAAAGAAAATCTTACCAAAGACTGACTCAAAAAAAAAAAATCTTTATAAAATTTATGAAACATAAAATTAATTGAAAAAAAACCAAGGAGAGAAGTAAAAAAGAAGAAAATCATATGACAATGTCATAAAAATCAACCCTTGGTAACCACAAAAAGATTTCTAAAAACAAATTTATTACTTAACCGCACACACACATACATACAGATAAAAACATAAAATTCTTTCCTTAAAAATTTAACCCTTTTTTTAAGACAGTCATACAACCCTAATGGCTATACTCAAACAAACACTTATTTTAGTGCTGTTTGTATGTATAAGAAAATTACTTATATTTGATACTTACTTACATTTTTACTTTGGTTTTTATTTTTAGGTTTCTGGTATGTGTAAATAAACTAATATTTACCAAAACAATTTTCAATTTTCTGCTATAAATGTATGATGAGCTTGTTTTTGGAAGGAGTAGAAAAGAAAAGTAAATTTCTAAGTTTGTAGCAGGAAATGTTTAAGTGTTTGTTAAAAGAAAGTAAAAGTGTCAATTACTAGTTTACCACTTGTAAGTAGGAAAAGAAAAGATACTTCTTATCATTTATTATTTTTATTATTTTTTGTATTTGTTGTTGTTGTTGTTGCTGTTTTGAAAACCATAAACACTTCAGTAAACATTCTTGCTCAAAGATCATGTCCTTTTGCATGTCACTCAATTTCAAAACGCAAATACACTCTGTAAGTGTGTATATTCTTTACATTTTCTTTTGCTATAATGTCACCGTAAGACGATGTCAAGCTATCAAAAGTACACTTGAAAAATTAAGAAAAGTATCATTAAAAAATGTAAAACAATAATAATTTATTTTACATCTAAGTGGAAATTTTTGGTTGATCAAAATAATCAATAGAATTTTATTTGCATTATCGCACAATAGTTCCAAAACAATTTTTTGTTAAATTAAATCTGTAACTTATAAATCCTTAGAGCTATGTGAATAAAATTTCATATGGTAACTAAGGTGTTTTCGAGACCTCGAAAGTTGGTTACTTTGGGTATGTATTTTTTTTAAATCTCTAAAAATTTGGATCCTAACGTTTTTTAAAAATAATCTTCGAGTTTTTTGCAAAATTCGAAATAATGTTGCCTCAATTACCATTAAAACAGCTTTTGAAAACCCAATGAAAAGTTTCAAATTAATATTTATATATAAGGGATTCACTTCTTAAGTTTATCCTTAAACCTCAAATATTTTTTTAATTCTAATTTTTATACTAAATACCACCATATGTGGTTGATATTTGTAACGCAGAGAAAAAGTTATCCAATACCCACCTTAAAGTATACCAGACTTAGAATCACTTTTTAAATCAATCTAAGTCCATCTGGCTGGCTGGATGGCTGGCTGGCTGCCCATGTAAACCTTGTTCACAACATACGGGTCGCAATTTTAAAGATAATTTAATGAAATTTGGCACATGGGACCTTTATGATACAAGGACAAAGCCTATTGAATGAAATTGGTTCTGACCGGTTCAAAGGTTCGGTTCCAAGAAGTTATGAAAGTCGGTCTACAATTAACCATAGCTTCCATATAAATCCCTCTTCCGAAAATCACTATAACGTGCATAAATCCCATACGAATGCTAGGATCAAGTTAATATTCGTCACAAATAAGTTTTATGTAAGTAGAAATAACACTGACAAATTTTATGAGAATCGGTACATAATTTAGCAAAGCTCTCATATAAACCCGCTTTCAGAAATCTCCCTAAAGTGCATAAAATCATCTAGATATTAGTATCAATGCATTGTTCTGTATCTTTATATTTTATTTTATAATTAGTGAAATTGACCACAGGTATAATTAATATAAGTCCCCTTCCCGAATTTTTAAGCTCTTACAAAATATCTTTCTTTCTCGTTTAAAATAACTTTTGTTGAAATTACGTTAACAACACTTGATGGAGTAAACCAGTAAAAACTCAAGACCTGTAAAGAGTTCCATATAGTACCGACTCAAATTTAAAAAATCACAAAAAAGGATTTGAAAATTATAAGTTTAATTTTTTCATTAAAACAAAGTGTTTTATTAATATTTATATGTTATAAAATAAGGCAAACTAAAATTTATCTTTCATTTGTGTTGAAAAGCCCTATTTTTAATTCCCCATTTGTTTATTTTATCATATAAAAACTTTATTATTTTCGCATTTGCATAAAAGAAATTATTAATAAAATGTAAATGTATGTAAATTTACATCTGTATGTTCACTAAAAAAATCAATAGTTTTTGCAATATTAACTGATGCTATTTGATCAAATTTACTGCTATAAGTTGTGGTTTTTAACGAACTTCATGGTAAATAATAAAATTTATTTGGATACTAAATATTTTTGGATATATTACTCTTTTTAAACAATTAAATTAAAAAAAATGTAAAAAATGTGAAATAGTTGCTTCAAAATGTCAAAATATTCTCTAAAAGTCTAAAAATAACAAAATATGCTTTAAAAATCACTATCTGCAAAAAATGCTGTTAAAGCTGAAATATAAATATGCACTTACAAATCGATGCCAAATTGCTTTATTTGTTCAGAAAAATGATAAATGTTTTATCGATGGCTTCATTAAATGTACAGCAAAAAACATACAATTGCATATTTGTGGTTTCCTTAGTTATAACTCTATAAAATCGATCTAAATTTTTGCGTACTTTATATTATACCAGCTTAACCCTGTGCATTTCGCTGCATTGAAACTACGAAAAGGAGAGCTTATTTTTTATAATAAAAGCAAATTCGTTTAAATTTTAATTTCATTTAAATAACTGTAAAAGTTATGTGGTGGTACAATATTTAAAAGTATACAGGTTTTGAACGATTTTACTTCCAAAAAAGTCAAAAATAGACACCTATTATTCTTTGCGTACAGTCGTCAGCCGTTTGGGCTGCGCAATTATGAATCAGTCACTTGACTTAATTAAAAATTTGATTCTGTATTTGCGTCCTATGGGGGTACTGTTCCCTTGCCCCTATCGACAAAATAAGTGGTCTATTTTATTTTTGTGGTTTTTTGTTTTGAAACATGTAGTTTATCATAAGAGTGGGTTTTGTGTTAAGATATGTGATATTTAATATTTTCCATCTATGGGGGTATAGCTCCTCCTCTGTACACCCAGCTCATTTTTATTTTGAAATTTATAGTTTTCCATTATAGTGGCTTTAACCATGTTCTTCACTTACGCGATATTTAATATGTTCATCATATGGGGGTATTGCTCGCCCTGCGCCTATCCCCTTTATTTTAATTTTCAAAGGTGAAGTTTATCATAAGAGTAACTCCTACCAAGTTTGAACATTCTCACTGTAACAGTTATTAGATATGCGATATTAAACATTGGCGTCTTGTGGGGGGTACCACTCCCCTGCAGCTGTTTTACTTCAATTTCGTTGCTCAGAAGGTCCTACTACAAAAAATTCAAGAAAATGGGTGCAGCGGCTCTTAAGATATCCGATACTTAATATTGGTATTGTATGGGGGGTACCACTTCCCCTGCGCCTATCGAAGAAGTAGCCTAATTTATTTTCGGGGCTCATGTGATGTTACTGTAAAAATTTCAGGAAAATCGGTTCAGTCGTTTAGGAGTCTATAAGCCAACAAACAGACAAACATATTTCATTTTTATATATGTATATAGATTTATAATAAATACATCTATTCTGTTTTAGTTAAACGAAAAATGAGTTTAAAAAAATTACATAAAAAGTATTCATGATCTGAGATCGCGATGGCTTTAATATTTTGTAAATAATCGAGCTACATCCAAGGCCCTAATTGAAATCAGTGAATATGTATACAAAGCTGTAGGTGTTATATTGAAATCATATGGTACTCAAAAATAATTACGCGTTTAAATTTAGTGTAACTTTTATTATTTTTGCCGTTGAAACATTTATTTTATAGTTCTATAATTACTATATGCAGCTTGTTATTTACTAACATAATTTAAAATAATTTTTTTTTTCTTTTTTGATTAGATATGAAAAATGCATCGGTAAATTAAATTAAAAAAAAAATAAAATCAAAAATCTATCTACACTTTATTTAGGTTAAATCAGAATTATGGTCCGAATTATGTTCACTATAATAAAACGTATAACATAAAATAAAATTTAAATGGAATTTTAATTTTTGATTTTTAACTACCATAACATAACGGGCATTTCTTGTCCATTGATATCATTTCAAAAATTTTTTAGGTTGTCAAATATTAAATCTTAAGAAGCATTTTCGCTTGAATTTAACCGTTTTGAATTTCAGTCATAAATTCAATTTTTAAGTCCTGAAATATACTTGTACTACACTTTACTTCAATACCATACTCCAGTAAAATGGGAACTTGAATTCAAGTCGAACATTACATTATTAATACTGTTGAATTCAACCATTGAATTTTAGTGCAATTAATATCGAAAAAATAATTTAATTCAAGTTTGAAATACTGTTTAAAATTCAGATATTCAAAATACTGGAATTCAAGCTAACAAATTTAAAGAAAAAACATTAATATTTTTTTCTTTATAAAAATAAATCTAAGTTAAATATATTAAAATAGTATATAATTACAAAAAAGAAAATAAACCATTTAAATTACATATTACTTATACTAAAATAAACAATTTTTTCCCATTTTTCAATAGACAAATTATATTTTCATCTCAAGTGGGGTTTTAGGACATTACTGATTAAAAAAATTTCTGCAGAATGTTATTGCTATTGTTTGATTTAAATTTTTCTTTACCTAATTGTCTGGAAAAAAGGAATCTGAAAAATTAAATGATAATTTCAATATGTAAAGTACTTATCCACCTTTTTTTCGTACACATTCTACAATTTAATTTCCATTAACCCGTGCAAATTTCGTATGTACCAAAATCTGTCTATTGATGTAGATTTATTTATTTTGAATATATTAAAATTATTTTAGAATAATTTGATATTTGTTTGACAACATAATAAAGTCTGAAACAAATAAAAAAATATTTTACTTAAAATACTGAAAAGAACGACTGTAATTCAAATGGAATTTCAGTTAAATTTCAAATACTTGAATTTTATTTTTTTTATGTGCCTATTGGGATATATATCAACAAATTTAAAAAAATTAAAAATCAAATAATCTATTCATAATTTTTTGATTAAAAATTTTTTCTGATGAAATGTTAAAAATCACTATGATCGCTATTATCTTTGGTGATGTCAATATCGTATCAAATTTAATTTGTATTTTAGACATGTTGATGTAGGTAATGTACATATGGTAATTTTTTCTGTATTGTTTAAGATAGAATTTTTTTAATTTTTTCTTAACTTTTTGTCTTAAACCTCCATAACACTGACGCTGTTCGCGAAAAGTAACTCACGCTAACAGATTTGTGTTTCATTAAACCTATTTAATATTAGTACAAAAGAACGTTGATGTGCCTTAAAAAATTTCAAACTTTTTTGAACCCCAAAAGTAAACGAATTTGAAGAAATCCCCATATCTTTTTGGCGGAGTGATATAATTAAATGATTATTGTTGCATTATATTTTATTTTAATTTTAGAATTTTATAAAGAATACAGTGGATATTTTTGAGATACATGAGATTTTTATTCTGCTTTTGGTCGAATATAAGGGAATGAACAGTAAGATGATCAAAATGAGTAAAAGTTCCAAAAATCCCAGATACTTGAATATTTGATTTTTACACTGGATTGTTACTCTCAGCACATCAAAAACATCTGACTTATTATGATCTGTCACTCATTTTTGTGTTAGCATCCAAAACACTGGGGTTTTAGGTGCCTAAATCTACCATATTTATACAATTCCATTCAGAGAAAAGAATAATTAAGTGAAATCCATATATGTTGTTTAACATACTCTCTATTACTCTATAATAAAACTGCTAATTTTCAGGATTGTTATCATCTTTAAGGAATTGCCTTTAGAGTGAAATAGTATTGGGTGTGCAAAATTTTTGAATTAAGGGACACACTGGATAACGCTGTGAAAACTTTAATCTGATTGAGACCCAATATAGCCAATAGCATTCCTTAGTATAAACACTCTCTATGCGTCAAATTTCATGTAATAACATGAAAAATTAAAAAAAATATTTTTTTTTTGCAGTAGGCGTAAAATGTGATCCAATCGACATCTAATATAGCTTTTAACCTCCTTCGGAAGTGGTACTATCTGTGTGTCAAATTTTGTGAAAATCGGATACATCTTACATCTCATTTTGATATCATGCACATTTTTTCAATTTTTTTTTAAATTTTCAAAAAAAAAAAAAAAAAAAATAAAATCGTAAATAAATTTATGTTCTTGAAAATTTCAAAAATTATAAATGAAAATATTCAAATGACTATGCGTGCAAATGGGTATGGGTACGACGAATATTAACAAAATCCAAAGACCTAAGGACAATTTTTGGGCGTTCTTTCTTGGAATGAATGATTTGTATATTGATCACCAATGAATTATATCTTAATGTAGCTCTCAGCCATCCAAGAGATTTTTATAAGAAATCAATAAATCTTATATTAAAAATTAGCAAACTCTATACATCAAAATCGGAAAAAATAATTAGTTTCAAGATCTGACGAAAATCCAATATTAAATGTCTCAAAATCAATCTAATTTATAAGGTTTTATAATCAGCGGTTTCATGAAAAAATATTCATTCTATTTTTTAAATTCAATAAAATTACTTTCTTCTCTTTTAGCAAATTTATTTCAGTGTAGTCACAAATGGGCCAAGGAAGAAATTTTTCAATTTGATTGCTTTGTATCATTTTATACTTGAATAAAAAAAATCTTAAAGTTGTTTTTTATATTGTTCAAGTATCTTTCTTTTTAATATAAGTAATATCTTTAAGTGGCCAAAGTAAACGTCTTCACACAGTAAACTCTAACAAGAAAAGACAAAATAAAGGATTACAAAATTAAATGTAAATAATAACAATACTTAATAAAGCATACCTCTGCAACCTAAAAGCATTTACTGTTTGTGTATATGTTCGTGAGTGTGCGTGTTTATGTGTAAGTTTTATATAAATATTAAGTGAAAATTTTTGTGCTGACATCATAAGAAAATTATCATGTGCTTTTCTTTCATTAAATCTTCTTGGCAAGCAAAAAATACACCAACACAATAAACAAAGTTATAGCAGAAGTAAATACCTGTAAGTGTTTTTGTACTTTTTTTTGCTGTTTTTAGTTATTTGGTGTTACTAGTGTTGCTGTTTTTACTGTTGTTATTATATGACCTCTGATTCTCTGTTTACTTTGTAACCCCTTCTTTACGCGATGGTATTAGTTTAGTATATGTAAGTGTGTTTATAAACTACGTTGTAGAGGAAACAACAAAAAGGCCTTCAATATGAAAGCCTTTTGAAAATTTGCTTTTTTTAGAAATTGCAATTGACATTCCGAACCACCCATTTTACTCAGGATTAAAAATAAAACTTAAAAAATTTAAGGCAAAGAGAAAATTAAATTCAGAATATCGTTCTGATTACTTTATACGTATTATTATTATTATTATTATTATTATTATTATTTAAAATACCATTTCTAACGTTTTGATATTGAAGCAAGTATTAATTACTTTGTTTCACAATAAAGTCCCGCTTTAATAATAAAACTGTTTTCAAGAGAAAGAGGCCTTTCTTCTCTTACATCATTTAATATTCTTCTATTATTGCTCCTGGTATGTTCTTGTGTCAGTGTGTGTGTGTATATTTTATAGAAAGAAAATCTATTATTTTTGTTGATTAACTTCTAAACACAAAATTGATTGTCATATTAAATAAGCTTACTAAGGATATTTCATATTATTTTTCTTGTTGTTGTTTTTTTAATAGATTCTAGTTCATAATTGATTATTTGTAGGAGAGACGAGAGTTTGGTGGTAAAAATTTATACAAAATACAAATTAATTAAAAATAAACATAAAAGTGTTAAAATGTTGTGGTGGGGGGCTGTAATTAAAAATTTAAAAAGTTGTGTTTCTGCAAAAAAAGATATAAAAGAACGATTAAGTAAAAGAGTTAATAATATTTTTCTTGAATTACTTTTAGAACTTAAAATTAATGCCAGGAAATATATATAAATTACTTTCAGCTTGTTTTAAAGTTAATCTAATGTTTTAACAATATCTGTTTAAAATAAAGTTGTATAAAGGTATAAAAAATAAAAGTGAATATTATATAATCAACCTAAGGACTGAGCACGAAAAAAATCCGTGCATGCAAATCTAGTTATAAAAACTGAATCACTTGACTATTTAAACGTTTTTTTAATTAGTTTTTTTAAAGTTTCAAATTTAAAAACATAAATTACTTTTTGTTGGTTTTTAATAAAAGGTCTGATTATTTCCGGAATTTCTTCTTTTAGAGCTTTGTCTTTTCAGTTACTTTTTTGCTGGAATAAGTCCACTTTTTTTAAACTTCGTTTTATTTTTTGCTGAGTCTTTAGTGACATTTAAATGTTGTTTACTAGGTTTACGTTTCAATTGGGCGGAGTTCTGGACAATTTGTTAGATTAACATCTTTCGGTACAAACACAGCACCATTTTTCTGATACCACTCCATTACTGTAATGAGAAGAAGCGACATCAGGTCAGAAAATAGCGGATACACTGTGTTTTCTTAGGAAAAGGAAAATTCTAAACCGAAGGCGCTCATTCATGTATATTTCTGTGTTAACGGAACCATTTGTGTTGAATGAAGTGCTTCTTTCGTTCTTTCGTCGCACGTACAAATGTCTTGCCAAACCAAAAACTTTCTTTGGAATTTTGATTTTTTTTTCGTACACGATATTTTTTTGCCACATTGAATCTAATATCTGCAGTATAGAATTCCTAGCCAAGAAGTTGCAAGAATTATGATTCTTGAAAAAATTCGTCTGAAGTATTTTCGTCTTCCCTTTTGCCTCCAAATCCTTTCTTGCGTTCCTATCAGGAACTTTCTGTTTCTTGTCTTCAGGCCAAATTTCTTTTTAAATTTTCTGACAAAAGATTTAGAGCAATTAACTTTTTGTGACACTTTTCTTCCAGAGATGCAGTGTTTTCTCTTAAAATTCTTTTTATTTTGTCTTTGGTTGTACAGTCTGAAAATCCAATTTTTCTTCCACTACCAGGTTTCTTTTTAGTGGTCATAACTTTTTCACACACCTGCCTTCCTAGCAATTGTTTTACATGACCGATTGGAGTTTTTATTATAAATTTAAATTATGTGCTTCCGTGTTTTTTGTTAAATTTTCATTTTAAAGAATACTAATTTTAGAATTCTCTAAAAAAAACATTAAAAAAAAAAGATGGAAAAATTCCCTAAAAAAGTTAAATATATTTTTAATTTTGATAATTTAAAAGAAGTATCTAGCATTTGAAACGTACGTTTAAAAAAGTTAAATTTTCTTAAATGTTTAATTTTTCATAACTGTGACAAAAAAATTTCAAAAAAACCAAAAATAAAGTAAAATAAAATAAAAATGCAAAATTTTGAAATGGTTCGTTTTTCAAATATTTACTGATTGGTCTCTTTGCAGCTAAATCGTAGCCTTTTTTTCTTAATTATTTTAAAAAGGCTCAAACGTTAGAATTTCAACAACGAAGAAAATTTTAATCACTTTTGTACTTCTCTGTTTTTTTCTTGTATTGTATTTTTCATATTACTGCATAATATTCATAATACTTCTCATAAGGAGCTTCATTCCCCAAATAAAATTTAACTAACTAAACTAAATTGCTTATAAAAATTAAAAGGTTAAAAACTGAACAATTTGGAAATGCCTCATTAAAAACTAATTATGGTTCAAAAATTACAAAAAATCGCTCAAAGAAAATGAACCAATTTCCATATGAAATATATATAAGATTTTTTTGGGCGATTTTTTATTTGGGACCTTGCATTGTCAGCTGTTTTAGGTTCCATACTTAAATTTGTTATAATGTCTTTGAAAGTTATCAAGAATAAGATAAAAAAATAGTTTTCTTAATTTACAAAAATATTTCTTTACTTTTTGATGCATTTTTAACATTCTACAAAGTTAAATTTTGACTTTTTGTATGTTGCACTTTTTATAACAATCGTTACATTATTGTCTCCAAAAATTGATATATATTTTTTTAATTTTATTCGAGCACTTAAAAGCAAAAAAAAAAAAAACGAATATATGTGAGATTTAAATAAATATGGGATTTAAATGAAGATTTAAAATGGTATTTTCTTATTATGGTTTGCAAAAGGGTAAAAATATCATTATATGAAATTAAAGTCAATTGAAAGCGAAATTATTAAAAATATGTCATGAAGGTTTAACATCGCTTAGAATATTTACAAAATTTTCTGCAATCATTGGCATGTCCGGCGAAAATGTGTGATCCTTAGAAACTTTGTGATGTTTGCATTATAGAAATTGTAATTCAATATTTAAAAAATGGTTTCTCTGTAATATATTATGTGATTTCTATATATTACTAGATTACATTGTTATTAATTTTACCTATGTTTTGAATTTCCTGTGTAATTAAAATAAATCACATTTTTCAGTTAAATATTTTTCTAATTTTCGAAAGTTTTGCTATAGAAAAACATTTATAAAATTAGTTAGTTAGACTTTTTATAATGCGAGTATCGTAGCATTTCTAAAAATCATACTTTCTCGCGAAGAAATAGATAGCTACTGAGAATTTTGTAAATACTTTTATGACATATTTTCGCTAATTTCTCTTTTAAATGATTATATTTTTATATAAAGGATTCTGTTTATTAAAGGTTGTATGATTTCTTAACCATTTTCATACTCTGTTACAAATTTTAATGATGATGTACCATTTTCTCATTTTGGCGCTAGAACTTTTTTTCACAATTTTTGCCAATTCTTGTAGATTTTTAAAGTTGAGTTTGCATTAAAGTTAGACCATGTTTGGTATAGTATATTAGCGTAAATAATTGATTTTTCACCTATGTAAATAATATTAAAATATAAAAATGTGTGTAAATATGCTACTCTACACATATCAGGCCTTACAATAACGAAACAATTTTTTCAAAATATTTTATAACAACTGCAATATTTGAATTCCTTCTACAATTAGAAAAAAAAAGAAAAAAATTAAAACAGTGTAAATATTATAACTATGATTGTATATCTAAACTTTTTTTAGTTTTATTTGAATCAGCTAAAATTTTGTTTTAATTTTATTTAACCCATCTAAATTATTTATAATTTTCCTGGACCATTGTGAGATTAAAAATACGAGCATTTATCACAAATTAAACATATCATATTAAAACATTAAAAATATAATAAATAAATAATATTAAAATATTAAAATATTAAATAAATAATATTAAAATATTAAAAATATCATAGGTACTTTTTTAATATCCATTTTAAAAAACTTATTAAAAAAGCCATAATTTTGTACTCTCCAATAATTATCACGCAATATTTTCTTAAAATAAAATTGAATTTCAATTTATTTCTTCATCCGTTTGCGATAAATTTTTTTCATTCTACATCCCCTTATGTTTTATATAAATACATTACTTTTATATTTTACGACATTTATACTTAAAATTTTTAATGTTAAGTCTTATCAGTTTTTGAATTCATCATTAACATCAAATTTATAAGAGGAACCTTTTGGCACGTTGACATCCTCAGCAACCATTCGAAAAAGATGCTTCATCAAATAATAAAAAATACCCTCAATACTTCAATATGAATCCGAACCTATATAGTAGTATCTTATTGATAGCACCTAACAAAATACAAAATACAAAAAAAAAAAAAAAAAAATTGAAAGAAAGTGCCATCACCTAAAATGGCCGGTTGATATCTTTTCGCTCCTAAAACGTGTTAGTGTTATTTAATGTCATTTTTAACTATAGACTATATAGAGCATGAGTTCAAAGAAAGGATGTAGAATAGGACAGCTTTAGTAGCAAGTCTTCTCATAACCATCATCAACGTTAGAAAGAAAAAAAATCCAAATGGCTTTAAACGACACGTAACATAACTACTAGTTATTCAATTTCTTTGGGACTTTGTATGAGTATAAGTATTGGGTATATGTAGCCATGTACATTTATACGTTGACATTATAGGCTTATCAACAAAAGGTTTTTCTTTCCTTTTTTCAAAGCTTATTGTACGTGTTTGGCATAACAAATCAATAAAAAAAACAAAGCAAAATAACGTCGAATATTGTTAAGTACTTTTTGTGTTGTTAACAAAAACATAAAATTTTCTTTTTTCTTGTCATTTATTATTGTTGCTGCTTCTGTGATTGAATTATAAAATAATATATATATATGTTCCATGACCTTGATTAGCTTATCCAATCATGTTGAAATCCTTTCTTATGCTGTTTTTTGTTGTATTGAATTTTATGGCATTAACAGATAAAAAGGTTTATTTTAAGTCCAGTTATATCTTTAAGCTTTTTTTTTTTGGAATATTTTATAAAATTCTATTCAATTATTTTATTCAATTGATGGCTTTATTTATTTTTTGTAAATATTTTTTATTTTTATTTATTTTATCTCTGCAGATAAATAAATGGATTTAATTGTAAATTTTTCATCAGATTTACGGTTAGTAATAATGGCGGCTTCATTTTGGGCTTACTAAGACAAATATGAGGTACTAAAACAGTTCCGAAGTAATGCACGGTGGGGCAGAATCGAAATTTTTTTGGAAATAAATCTGTATCTATTAATCGGCTAGTTTTTTTCTTACATAAACTTTTACACAGACGTAGTAGAGGAGTGTGCAATTTCAAGTTTTGAATGAGGGCTGCAAATACCCTTCAGAAGCGGAGCTATATGGGCTCAAAATAGGGTACCTCTGATATAGAAATTTTTTTATTTCTTATCCGATTTCAAATGTGGAAAACATGCTTGTATGTTATTTGTTTTTGAAATTTTAATTATGATGAGAAATTATCTATGTCAGATTTACCCTATTTTGAGCGCCAAAGGTATGTAAAAATGGCTTCAAAGACGGAAATCTAATCATGAAGACTGTCGCAAAATAATAATAATGAAAAAGGTTTGTAAATTGTCTTATATAATATTTTTTATTCATTTTTATAAAGCTACTAAATAAACCAGAAAGTTCAAAATTTTTTTCAAAATAGCAACCTATACTTTTTTCCAAATTTCATATGTACAGGTAGACAGCTAGACGAATATTATTTTATAGAATCAGAAAATTATTCTTTGATTAAGAAGATTTTTCCTTTACTTTAAGTACATCGACATGTCCAAATTAGTTTCAATTCAAATTAAAAAATAAATATTTATGAAATACAATTTTGACATAAAAAGTGGTCGTGGCAGATACTATTCATTTAAAAGGCTTATACGCCTGTAGTGTATAAAATATCAGTTTTGTTCATTAATTTTTGACTTTTGTTGCCCTAGAATGTCCAAATGTTACAATGTGTATTAATATACAATTATTGTATGCGAAATTTCAGATTTGTTTTTAATTTTTATTGTCTTCAGATAGTTCTTTAAATATACAAGTTGTTTTTTCATCAAATTCAATGATCAAAATATTTACTTATGGCCAGCTAAAGTATCAAAATCTTACACTCTGGGTCGTCAGTAGCAGAACATACACTTGTTACTTAATCGCACACTACACTGTGGGTCATAATCAAAATTGTTTGGAAATAAATCTGTAACTTCTAATTGGTTGGTTGGATTTACATAAGATTTCAAGCAGGCGTAGCAGAGGAGCTTACAATTTCAAATTTGAAAGATAGACCGTTCAATATTTTTTCTGTGGTTTTTATGAATTCTTTTTAGATTTTTTTTTTTTTTTTTTTTTGAGATAAAGTGAAAGAATCAAAGCAATTTTTTTGTGAAAAAAACGAAGTTAAAAATCGAAGACGAATTGAGTTAATAAAAAAAATTTCGACACATTATTTTGCAATATATTGGGAATCTTACGGAAGTTATTTAAGAAAACAAAAAATAAAAAAATCAAATCGAAAGCTCGAAAATTCTACGTTCGAGTGCAAATAATTTTTTTACCATAAGCAATGTTGTTACGAGGTGAGAAAAAAAGCTAAATGACCAAAAAAATAAAACTAGAAAAAAATTTAAACCTATTTATTTTTTGTTAATTTACAAAAAAATGTTTATCGTTCTCTTTAGTTTTTGATATTTTTTACAGATATTGTAATAAATTTATAAATTAAACATAGAAAAGATATCAGCAAAATGCCCAATGAAAAATCGCCCAAAAAACTAGCATACAAATTAGAGTTATTTCATATGAAAGACGACCCAACGCACACTGGGTCGAATCAAACAATTTAGAAAGACAAATGCGAATGGTTAAATGTCATCGGAATAAATTAAGTTTTTGTTGTGTAATATAAAACATTCCACATTTACGAAAACTGTTATCAAATTAATTGAGGAATATGTCATTAGATCATACTGATCATACAAAGTTCAAATTTTGAAAATTAATTTTGTTTTTTTTTTTTTTATTTATTTCATAGCTCAAATGTTTAGTAGGACATAACGCATGAGCTTCTGAAGGGTTTTATATGTAATTTACAATAAGGCCAATCTAAACATAGATTTTCAAGTACGTTAATTAAAAGTACCAATTAAAAAAAAGAAACAAATTCAGTGGACTAAAAGTCTTAAAGTTTAACAGATTTTAGATTATTAAGAACCACTATAGTGTCATTATGCGAAGGAATAAAATTATACAGCACTTAAATTTTTACATCAAAAAATGTATTTTTCAAAGTTAACTATTTTGATAATTAAAGTTATATTTTGCTTTATATTTATTATTTAATATTTATATTATATTTATTTAAACATTCTTACCTTGAAATTTACTTGAAATTTGATCTACTGTGTAACGTTTTGAATTGATCTTTTTTTGAAATTTTTAAACTGTAATTTTTCGCTTTTATTAAAATTTTCTTAAAATTATATTCATAAATAAATTACAAGGTTAATGGAGTATATTAAAAAATAATGTACTCCATTTTATAATTATGAAATTGCATAGTTAAATTATTTTTGGTTTAGATAATGAAGCGCCATCAGAAACATTTTTTGTTAAATATAAATTATCTCAATTTATTGTACAAGTGAATACACAAAAATGCTTAAACGTATGATTCTTGAAAAATAAAATTAGTAACAGAAAATAAGAAATACTGGTATTTAAGCATTTTAACGCAAATTTGAAAATCAAAAAAAGTCTAAAAAAAGTTAGAGAAAAGCAAAACAAAAAGGCTAAATTTAGTCTTAAAAAGGCTAAACTGGCAACACTGGCTTTAAGGGATAAGACATATTCAATGAAGCTCTTTACAAAGGTTTTTAAATCTTTGAATCTGGGTTAAGTTTGTAGAAGTTACGATCTTTTGAAAATGATTCATACTTGAGTTGATTAATTTTGACACACCGTAGCCCATTTCGTATTACAATAGAGTTACTACAATATAATTTTTGTGAAAGCCTGGGTCCTTCTCTATAAGTTTCCCATAAATATCAATTCGATCCTATCAGTAGTTTAGAATATTCAGATTTATTACAAATTTTTTTTTTTGGATCGGTCCTCAAATATAATTACCTCTAAGGCCATAAAATTCCAAACAGCAAATAAAAATATTTAATATATAAACAAAAAACATCCAAGTCTAATTAAATAGTACTTTGCAGTATATATGCTTAAAATATTTGAAGAAACAATCAATTGAATTTTATAAATCCTTAAAATCTTATATAAAGTTTTTCAACCAAAGCAGACAAATTAATACAACACAACAAAAAAATCGCAAGAAAAAACTGAAAAATCACAGACAAAATGAAAATGATAAAAATTTACATCAGCTCAAATCTAAGTAAAAAATTACATAAAAAATAAACAATTTACAAAAGTTATTAAAAGCACAGCAAATAAAAAAGGAGAATGGTTAATTTCCAAATACCTCTGCACACAGTTAGCAATACGAAATATCTCAATATTACACAATTTTTTTATACCTTTATCCACTAACAAACACTGTAAGCCAATTTGTTGTCTGCAAATAAAATGATTACTTTCAAATCTTCCCCTTTTTCACCTCCATTCCTTTCGCTTACAATTCAGTGTCATCGTCTAAATCCTTGTTGAGCAAGGGAGCATGAACAGATTTTCATTCTTTCATACTTTCGTACAAAAATAACTTGCATATGAATTAATTCCAATCGAAATGAAAATCTATGTTATAGAAATCTTTTTTTCTATTTTCTTTTTGTTGTTGTTTTCATTGTAAAATGCTGAGATTATAACCAGAGTTTAAACGTGGCATTTTGTTGTGATTTTTTTTCTGTTTGTTATTGCTCCAAGTATTTGGTTGTGTGTCTAGAAAATTGCTTATTGTCATGTTAATTTTTTATGTCTCAAACAGAAATTTAAATTTTTTATTTGTTGTTATATGTATTTGGTATATTAAAATAAATTCGATTAAAATGTTGTTATAAAAAAAGAAAACAAATTTTATATTTAACCTTTAGAGCTCAGGTAAATTTTGGATTAAATGAGAAATTTAATTTGCGTTAAAGTAAGGAAAAATTTCATGAATTTAAAAATGAAATTGTTTAAGTTAATTACAACAGTTTATGTTTAATTAAAAAATAATAAATTATTATTTTTTTAGAAATAGTTAAATATTAAAAATTGTAGAAAATTTAATTTATTAAATTTTTATTTAATTTTAAAGCAACACTGCAGACAAGATAAAATTTTTGTTAAAAAAATATGCTTTGTGTTAATGGTATTATAGGCTCATACCAAAATATATATCATACGCACCAGTGTACAGGATGGTAATAAATCTGTATCTCCTAAACCAAAGGTCGGATTGAATTGAATTGTAGAGGAAGACCTGACGTTTGTGAAAAATTATTTTGTAGTCACCTTGTGATAGTACGAAAAAGCTACTGGCTGTCAAAGTTGATCACCACGTGTATGAAAATTAAGTACAATTTCAAAGATTTTTTATATTTCTGTATAAATTTCTATGTAAATTAGCTTATTTAGCTTAGTTATCTCTTACAGTTAGAAAGATATTTACGTTTCAGTTTGAATATCTGATCTCTTTTCGACTTTATTTCGCTTTTCGGGAAGTCCTAAGGTATAAGAGTCAACAACTTTTTTAAAATATTTAATAACTACCAATATATTCTGTAATAATAAGATGAAAAAAATTTTGGTTAGCCTAATTCGTCTAATAGTGATAAATATTTGAATACAGCACTCTGAAATTAGTATGAAAAATGGCTATTATTATACGAAAATATAACACTATTATTTTACTTTTTTCTCTAAGTTTTATTGACAAGATAACTTTTTCTCTTTCTATACATATTTCAGAAGACAAGGCTTCATAAATGACACTGTGCTCGAAAATGATACTTAATTTGTATTATTTTTTTTTTTAGCAAGTTGGGCAGCTATTACATAAAACTAAGTCAACGACGCCGAATTAACGCGTTAATCGTTTTTTAAAGTTAGAGTTCGTTTATGATATTTCACTTTAAATGGCTGAAATAGGGGTCATGAAAATTATTTTTTTTTTTCCTAAAATTAAGAATTTAATTTTTAAGTTTTATTAAAATTAACAACTAAGATTTTATTGAAATATAGGATCAAAGTTTTTATTATCAAATATATTTTAAATGCTAAATTACAAAACTTTAAACTAACAAAAGATATTACTAAAATTCCGTAAGAAAACTACCTAGAGTTACCAATGAGTAACTTTTCAAACAAAGCTATAAATATATTAAAAATGGAGTTGAAATTAATTTAATTCACGATTAGAGTATATATGCAATAGATTTATTGTTTAATTTATATAAATAATGTCCCTTTTATTACTAAATTTTTTGTTATTTTTGCTACTTCCATAATAAAGTTTATACGCAAATATCGCGAATACGAGCGCTAAATTCGGAAAACGGCTATTGAATTCAGCGTACTCGAATTAGCTTTACCAGTTGGGTGCCTAGCAGAGCAGTATGATTAATAAAAAAATTTAAATTAATTTAAATATTATCTTGATACTAATATCTATATGAGATTTATTCACGCCAAAGTGACTTTCTGAAGTGGGTCTTACTATATTGAGGCTACGGTCAATAGACCGATCTTACTAAAATTTGTGATATATTTACGACATTTTAAGAGTTAAGGTCCTATTCCGGGAGGACACTTGTATGGTGTTTATGTAAAATAATGTACCGGTCATAACCAATTTTAATAGGATTAGACCTTATGTCAAAATAATTATATGTGCCAAATTTCATTGCATAATACCAAGAGTACACAGAAAAAATTAAAATCAATTTCAATTACAAAATTAATTATACCAATTAAAATTTTGTTTGAATTTGTTCCAATGATCAAAATGATAATATTAATTAAGGGAAAATAATTGAACTTTTATATAAATTTCAATTAATTTTTTTAATTAAATAAATTAATTTTTTTTATTAAAATATTGCATAAAATCAACTAGGATGTTTATTGTAACAATTCGAAAATTAACTAAATATATAACTACCATTGCGGTAATTAATCCTTCTGCAACAAAAATACAGAAGTTTCATCCAAGTTATTTATTTACTCATTGTAAATATATATTTGTTAAATAAAATCTTTTATAAAATATTTTACAATCATGTTTGTAATCCAGAATTATATTGTATGTATTTTGTACTGTATACAATAAGTATAATGAGTATATAAGTAATGAGTATATAAGTATATATGATATGTTAAAAGAGGTTCTAAAAAATATATTTATACTTGGTCCTCGATAAACCGCATCACCGTCGTAAGCTGTTATATCGGCCAAACTTTCCAAAAAATGGCTGAAAAGAGTACCTAGCTAGAACATACATAAAGATAGCTAATTTAGAAAAAAGTCTACAAAAATTTTTGCTAACACTTTATAAAGCAATTGTCTTCCAAACAAATAAATTTTCACTCCATTGACTGGACCATCTATAACAACAAAGGAACGTTAAATTATCTAACGAAAAACTAAAAACCTGTACTTACAAGATAATATAAAAAACTTAATGTCAACATTAAAATTTACAAATATTTTCATACTCTGCACTCAATAATAATTTGCAAAATAAAATTTTCAGCTTTTAGTTATTTATTGCTTATATGAGCTTTGTTCCCAATATTACCGAAAAGCATTCTCGTACTCGAAAATTGGGCAAATAAGAGCTATTTTTAGGAAGTAATGTTCCTCTTCTTGCTTGAAACAGTAAATTATCAAATAATTAAAACATAAAAACATGTAATAAAAAAAATTGAACGTGAATAAAAAATTGTTTGTTTTTGTTACTAGCAGGCAGGTTTCATTAAAAAAAAAATAATAATAAAAACATTAAAATATCCTGAAAAATAAAATTACATCCATATATGAATTTTTAAAACAGTTTGATGTTTTATTTCTGGATAAATAATTTGGTTTTTTGAGTTCCCGTACTTTTGTAGGTTGTTGTATTTTTGCGGGAGTAAAATTAGCTTTTTCTCATTTTACCGCACCTTTCCCAAAAAATACGGAAACAAACCTAAAATAAAATTCTGTTTATTTTCTTTTTCAAATGTTTTTCTTTTTTGTTTGAGTTTCTTAGAAATTGCCAACTTTTCAAAAAAAAAAAAAAATTAAAATCTATTATAAAGTTAATTAAATTTTAAAATAATATAAAGCTTCAAATTAATTGAAAACTTTTATGGAATAATTATTTCTATGTTGTTTTAACTCATATTGCATTTTTTGCTTATTTCTGCCTAAAAAATGAATAGAATATAAAGAATTTTCAAAATGTTCGTGCCTCAACAAATTATCTTATATAATTATATTTTAGCTTTTTTTAATTAAAAGGAATTTTTAATATTTATTAACTAAATATTTATCAACTATGGTTTGTAATACTACATATGTATGAGTAAAATGTTTTAACAACGCATTTAATCGTTTGTACTTTAACCACAATGACAATGTAAACAACCAATTTTACATTATTTAACAAAGATTACACAATTACTTTACTTACATATACATATTAATGTATTAGCACAAATACATGTAAATAATAATGTTTACATAAACCACGTAAATATTAGGGTATTCAAACTGTTTGGTTTTCCTTTTGTCCGAACAAAACGAATAATTCGAATAAGTCATTTCAGTTTATTCGAATTATTCGATCATGTATTTAAAATTATTAAAATAATAAAAAATAATAATAAAGTAAAATGTTCATGATTTTGTAAGTTTCTTAAAAAACTTGATTGTAAAATAAGAGTAAAAAATAACAATATAAAAAGTTAGAAATTCATTGGAAATATCTTTAAAACAAGCATTCTCAATAGAAATATTTAAATATATCCTCCATTCTAGGAAAGATTTTTAAAAAATGCTATTTCCTGAAAAGAAGATCACTTTCATACTACATATAAGCCTTTTTCAATCAAGATATTAATTTTAATCAAGGTTTTCATTTTTATACAAGTCAAAATATCGACAAAATATGTAACATGGGGTTATCGCAGCGTTTCTTATGATTTTTTTTGAAGTTGCTTCGAAAATACTTCTAAGTTAACACATTTAAATTTGCACTGTGAAACTTTAAAAAAAAATATTTGAAAAAAACTAATAAAATATAAAAATTAAAATAAAATTTCCTGAATAACTTTTCTGAACCCACTTGCTTTTATGCACCTCTTAGCTATAAACGTAGAAGTTACAGAAATTTTTTACACGGAAAATCCCCAATGTAAAGGCTTTGATTCTCCTGAAAAATTAAAAAATCAATTTTAGATTAAAATAATTTTAGCTAAAAAAATTGTTTAAACAATCAACAAATGCGATAAAAAAGTTAATTTTCTTTGAACTATATCTCAAAAGCAAACAATCTTATAATGACATCGACTGACAATACGTCTTCAAAGATTCCATTTATGATAACAAAAACCTACAAAAAATTTCCGATGACTTTTGACAGGTTGTAGGTTTTTTTTTTTTTAATTATAAACAATACGTCTTCAAAAGGTGTCATTTATGATTAAAAAGTCATCATAAATTAACATAAAAAGAATAAAATTTAAATGTGTAGATTTAAGTCGATTTTGTTCTTTTGTTTTTATATTTGAAAAAGCTCAAATTTTCGTTAGCAAAATTGAAAAAAAGTGAATTTATTTAAATGTATATATATACATATATATATATATATATATATATATATATATATATATATATATATATAATTATTCGTAATAATTGTTCGAACGTACATTATTCGAATGAATACCCTAGTAAATATACACAATGTATATGCAATATAATTTTTGTATAAAATGTTTTTTTTTAAATTGTTAGCGAAAAAAGGAAATAAACACAAATACATTTACAATGCACTGTATCTTTAGCATATATGTATATTATACAAACATAGTTGTGATACATGTAAAAGTATAAAAATTAAAGTAAACTTTGTTATGAAACAATGTTAAATCAGTATGTGTTTTTATAGAACATGTAGAGGGCGGATTTCTGCACATTTATTTTTTGAAAATAATCGCCTAAAAATTAACATAATAATTAAAAATATAACCTAAAAATTTTAAAAATTTTTCACTTATTTTTATTTTTTTTGATAATTGTGAAATTAAAACGGAAGAAAATTTTTTAATTTGTGTTTTTTAGATTTAATTTTTAAAACATATATTTGTGATTCTGAGTTTGATACAAACTTAATAAGATAGGCTTTTAATTATATAAAAGAGTTGTTAAATGTAGAAAGGGAAAGAGGACACCTTAATGAAGCTTGTACCATAAGTACTTTGAAAAACATTTGCAATTTTGTGTACGCAACTTTTTACATACATACCTTTTAGCTATTTTACACTTTCAAATCGCTATATTTCGCGAACTACTTTATAAAATTATCTGCAATTTTATGCTAGTCTTAGCTTTAACGAGTATAATGATTGTGTTAAATATCATCAAATTTGGAAGAGGTGAGGAAACCAACTTTTTTGTTTTAAACGGAATGACTCATCCCAATACCCTGAGATATTTCGTTTACAAGAAAATAAGGCAAATTTTTATGTCCGATCTCACAGACCAGTACGTGGGTATAGGAGGGTTAATCAAATACTCTCGTTTGCTCTCATCAAAGTTGCGATTCAAAACTCCAACAATTATATTCATAATATATCGGCCGCCAATGTCTGTGGTTTCATCCCTGTTTATCCACATAAATTTGTTTCTTAGAAACGAATTAATTATTTTAAGATGAATATAGTACACTTATATACTTTTTCAACATTATTTTTGCTTACTAGCTAGATAACTAGTTTTTAATTAATCACTAAAAAGTTTTCTTTTTTGACTACTTCCCGTTTACCAAAGGGTCAGTAAAATGGCAAGTCCCAACATGCTCATAAGTAATGAGTCAGGTAGGTAGATACAAGTGAAATTTTTTGCTAAAAAAGGGTTAATTGTAAAAACTTTTGGGTACTTTTTGTAATTTACTGCTTTATTACGAATTTTGTAAAAGTATTTCACAAATTAAATGCGAAATACAAATTTATTTAACACTGAAGTTTTGGCATTTGTAATTCCGGCAACTTATCCTATTATTGACCCTGAATATTTATTCAGTAAACATCTCTTAATAATTAAATGTAACGTAACCAAAAAAGGTTTCGATAGAAATTACTACAACACCTTTCATGTTGTCAGCACTCGAAATGAAAACTGTGTAAATTAATATGCATTATTAAGAAAAATATGACAAAATATGAATTTTCTATTAAATATGCCAAAATATGCACTGACAAATAGATGCCTTTTTTCAGTAAAATGTGTAATTTGAATAGACAACTAGATGAGGTAGTTTTTAAATGTACCGTAAAAACAACCATTTGCATGAAAATCCGCTCCCTAGTTATATGTATGCATAAATTGAAATGAACATTAAAACATAAATCCCTATTTAACAAACAAATGAAAGTGTAGTAATATACTAATTAGCATCAACAATAATACAATATATGAATATAAATATATTAACGCACACACATACACATCAACAATATGCGGGAAATTTGTGGAAAAGAACAAAAAAAAAGCAACAACAATTCATAATGATAACAGTAATTAACATGTTATACAATATACATTAACTTAAATACTTTCAAGTTCCTTAACAAAACCTCCTTTTGGAGTGTGTAGAGTTACAATCAAAAACATAGAACTCATACTCTCTTGCTTACTCTTCTCTCTATATATCAGTTTAATTCACACCTTTTCTTATTGTTCTTGTTTTTATTAATATTTTTTTTTTTGTAATGTATTATACAAGTAACAATCACACTGTGTTGTATTATCATTGCGGTCATGTAAGAGAATGATAACATTTCTTGTTTAGAGCTATACAAAATAATTATTATAAAAAATAATATAATATATACATATATATATATATATATATATATATATATTTCGAAGATGTATCCCTTTTCAGAATAATCGCAAAATGAACAAATTATTTTATAACTCTGCTTGTTAACATCTAGTTGTAATTATTGCTGTTGTTGACATTATATTTGTTCTACATTTTAACCATAGATTACATTATTATTCTTTTTTTTTTCTCATTTCTCCTTTAATACATGTAAATGAATAATTTGTTTAATATATTCATATTCATACTGTGTACAATGTTTTTCCCGTAGGCATTAAATAATTTCAGAAGTTAGTGTTGTCTGTATGTGAGTGTCAGAATATATACTATATACTTGTGTACTTACATGTCACTTAAAAACAGTTGTACTTTTACTGGTTACCTTACAAAAGTATACCCAATTTTCTAATAACCTCCTCACAATCACATTCATATATGCATTAAGTCTGACCAGGGATGGAAAATAAAAATATTTTTCGGTATCAAAATAAGTTTCAAATGGTGCTTTTTATACCTCAGTGTATTAAAATTTGAATTTTGGATAGTTATTTATTTTTTATTTTGTGCAAAATTCAAAGAACGTAATTTGGATATCTAAAATGAAGGATTAAATTTTGATACCAAATCATTAAATGATTTTATTTCGGTTAAATATAATAGTAAAATATAAAGATCTTGAAATAAAATAGAATAAAAATAAAATATATCGTCAAGGATTAGTTTCTTAAAAGCGAGCACTTCAGCTTTAGTTTTCTTAATTTTTTTTTAGAAAAATATACAACATTTGATATCTTTGAAATTCAGTACATTTTTACTTTTACTAGAAGTCTATTTACAGCACATAGAAGCTTGTAATTTGTTATAGTGATTTCACATTTTAAAATGATTCTCATTTATAATTTTATAAATTAAGCAATGGAATTACTGAAAAGATATTTCTATAATTCCATATAAATTCCATATAAACTTATTTGAATTGTCTTAAAAACACGTGTAAAATGAATAGTGATAAAATGATAGTGTTCAGCACAATTTCAAAAATCCAAAAAAAAAAAAAATAAATAAATTTTGTTTAATTTAAAAACTTTATTTTTGATTCAAACCGTAGAATAACTAAGTAATTGTTTGATACTATTAAATGACTCGAGAGAGTACATTAGTACTTTTGAATGTTGAATACTATAAAAAAAAGTACGGTCGTATCAAGTTTTCTATACCTGAGTCTGACAGACAAACCTTAGCTAGACACTTCAACAATGTTGGTTTTGTCTTCACGCTTTTGGGCGTCATTTAGTGGATCCACTATAGAGTATGAGGGAGAGTGAGTTAAAGTTAGTACGGAACACTCATTAAAGAAGTAACATATGCTTAAATATGAATTCAGATGCAACATACAGTATTAATTTGTTTAACAATGTTGTAAGACTGTGTAACTTTAGTTATGTTTAGCTGAAAGTTCATTCATTCATGGCCACACGTTTGTATGAACGATTGTGTATATTTTATACATTAGATCCTCTAAGGATGTCAAGTCATTTTATGTTCATATTATATTTATGTGTCTAAACAATTATCTTCAAGTTATACATATATAATTATCAACGCAGAAATACAAACTTGCCCACATATATAAAACACTTACTTCTTGAGTATTATGTACATATGTATGTGTGTATTTGTGTCAGAGTAATTTTAACTAATGCTTGCGTACAACCACATTTGGTTGTATGCCTCAATTGCGTGTGTATTTAATTTATTTTGACACTTTTGCCATTTTAAACACATTTTCCGTTAATAGGCTTATAAGAAATTTAGGTTTTATTGGAAATATATTATTAAGTAGAGATGTTTTTTATATATAATAATCTTTAATTTTTTCTATATGTATGAATTTATGAATATTCATTCCGTATTTAAATTGGTAACTAATTTGAGTATAAATTTATTTTTATTATTTTAATTTTTCATTTAAATTTTTCACCTTGTTAATTTTTAAATTTAGAATCTGAAAACCTTTTATCCATCTAATAGTCTGATATAGAAGAAATCATGAGTATTTTAAGATTTAAAATAAAAATTTCCTTAAATTTATCTGCCGTATAGTGTTTAATAACCAGGGCAACCAAAAATATGCTATAATATAAGTATTTTATGCGCATAAAAAATGCTCTTAAAATTCGAAAATATTTAAAAAATATGCGCTTAAAATATTATTTTTGTCTCGCTTAATTTTAAGTTATCTACTGTTCATGCTAAAAATAATTAGATTTTTATTAGCAATTTCTAAAAGATATTTTCCTTCCGTACTTAAAAAGAGCTAATTCATTGTATCAGGAAATTACATAATTTCCATAAATTTGTAAGATAAAGCTTATTAGGGAATCGTATTTTAAAACCATATGTAGCATTAATAAAAAAAAAATTGATGGAAAAGTATGTAAAGAATTCCATTTAAAATACAATTCAAAAAATTGTGAAAAATATCTCAAATAACTTTTCAAATTATAGCCAAGATATCATAAAATAAAAAAAAATATTCACTTTCTGACAAATAATTTGATGGGATATGAACACTAAGCTCCTAAAAATTAGTACTGCGAAAACGTACCAATGGTCAATTAGTTATAGTGTGTTTTAACTGAAAATGTGGAAATTGTTTACATAATATATTAAAATTGTGTAAAATAAAACATAAAATATTTAAGAAAAATATTATATAATTAAAAATACTCATTTTCTATAATAAATGACTACTGGAAATCAAAACTTAATTATCTAAGGAAAAACTTGACATAGGATTAGGGTACCTGTTCGAATTTGTTCCTGACCACCATATCGAAATGCTAACCGAGATGATGCACAAACAGATAATCAAATACGATATACATTACCATTTCAAATGACTCAATGTGTAACAAATTTCAGAAATAAGTATTATTTTTGTATACATTATAAGAAATTATTTGATCTTACAACTTATTTAAAGTTTTAACATCTTTATTTAATTGCCTTAGATTTCAACTGGAATGGTCCACCTCCAATTATAATTATATTATATAAAGTTTATAATTGGCTAATAAATATATCACTAAAGAGTTAAATTTTCAAAAATATATTTTCTTATCTTTTTATAATGCAATATTTGCACAAAATATATCATTCTGTTGCAGTGATTCGTAGCTTTCATTTGACATACATAATGAGTTGATAAACTCTACGTAAATTTCTTATAACATTCTTAAAAATTGCACATCCTTTGAAACTTTGAAGTCATTTTGAGAATAAATTTGATATTCCAGAGAAAAGCTGGGTAGACATTTTTACTCTCGATGGTCTGTAATTTTATCCATATTACGATGTTTTCATGTGTGGGAATGATTATTGCAGGCTGACACATATGTGAAAATAAATAGTAAAAGGTAACATTTTCAAAAGAATATTTTCTTAAGTTTTTGTGCTGCAACAATTAAATAAAAACTTATTGTTATAATATAGGTATTTTTAGTTTCGATTTGACATCCATATTAAGTTGGTATAATATTCGTAAATATTTTATAACTTTTCTTAAATATGTATCTTTCTAAACTTTTAGGAAACTCAAGAGGAAATTTGACGTCCTGAGAAAAACTGAGCACGCAGTTTAACTAATAATTTTCCCATTAAATTTGTTAAAACGCATGCTTCTTCTATGATCACATCAACATACCCCTAATTGACCATAAATGCGTTTTCCCAACACCCGATATATAGGGAACTAAAATAGTTACGTACACAAATCTTTCGATTTAATAATCACGGTTACTAAGATAGACCCCATACCAAATATTATTAATTTATACTAACGAGATGGGATAGTGGTCGGAAAGGAGTTAATAGAGATATTTTTACTTAATTATGAATAAATTTGGCATTTATGAATCGATTTTAATTTTTTTTTTGAAAAACTAAACTTTTTAAATTTTGTAAGAAATTTGATTTCTTTATAAAATTTCCTTCGAAATTGTTAAGCAATTTAAAAAGCGATATATGCGTGACCAGACAATTTAAGTTAGACATTCCTACCATTTCAGCGAACCAAATCAGATACATATTTCTCGAAAATTGATGATGCTGCACCACATTGTACAGCATCATCAATTTTCTATATAACTAACCATGTAAATTAAAAAAAAATGTGATTTATGGCCTTAGAACTCAATCATCACGTATCTAAATTGAATAAAAAAATTCCATAGGTTATGTTAGGTTAGATGGGCAGCTGCAAATGTAACTCACTTGGGTCCTATTGGTCCCGTTCTGTTACCCTAAAGAAATTCCATATCACAGAAAAAAATTTATGTCACGAGTTAAAAACATTTAGAACATTAATATAAATTAATAATCAATTAATTATTTTCTTTTTCTGATGCTAATGCACTAATTCTCATGATTCTACACAAACTACCTAAAATAAAAATAGATAAAGTTAATTTAAACATAATCATAACTTTGTTTCAAAATCAAAGTCAATATTTTCCATTGTTCAACACAAAAAGAAAAAGTTTACTCTTAGTTTCTGCTTACTTTAAAGTTTTATAGAGGAAAAGGAAATCCTTAAAGAAAAAGTTTTATTTTTGGATAGAGAGCAAAAGGAAATATACAATGAATTATGAGTGTCGAATTTTAAATAAAAGGAAAATTAAGTTTTATTTTGTAAGGAAATAATAACGAGAATAATTACTGTAATCAGTGATTAAAAAAATGGAAGTGGAAACAAAAGTAATTGATTTTATGTTTTTTTTTTTGTTACCAATGAATAATTGATTAAAGAAGCCAGTAATTTCCAAAAAAGTAAAAATAAAGCCACACTTTAGTAATAATGTAAATATATTTGTATATAAGGAATAAGTTTTTTGTATAACTGGAAAAGAGTAAAAGTAAAAATAAAATTGAAAACTAATGGTAGAAGGTCTTTTTTATAGTAAGTAGAGCTTTTCCCGTATTTCATGTTCAAGTATTTTTTACACGCGATATCATTAAGAGCAAGGCCCGACACATTCGCGTCCCGATGAGGTCCCTCTAAAAGTCCACCTGAATAAAAACTGCCAGCAGGCCTTCTGAAGAAATGTGGATTTTAATTACGAAATTGCTTATATTAATTAAAGTTTTCTTTGATTTTGCTCCAATCACTAAAATGATAATACTAATTAACTAGAATAATTGATGTTTGCTTAAATTTTAATGAATTTTTTAAATAAATTAAATAAAATTACAATTGTATGTTTGCTTAAAAATAAAATATGAACTTTATTGATTCATTTCTACAATTAATTAAATCCTTCCCTAAATAAGAACGAACGGATTTAATATAGTTGCAATTCAAATAAAATTAAGCGAGAAAAATATTAAAATTTTATTGAGGTATAGGCAACTTAGTGCATATATAGTTTCATCTTGGCATCATATACACCCTTTCACCGATAATCACGTATAAGTTAGATTTTTGTTACACTTGACTTCGAGTATCTCATGAAGTTTCCATTGATTATCGGTAACCTTTAGAAAAATTTATAACACGAAAAGGCGTAACTATATATCAAATTTCATATCCCTCCACTCAATTTTGGTGTTATATACTTATTAAACTAGATTTTCTGTATGTATGTCTTAATTTATGTATGTATTTATGTATGTATGTATGCAATATGACAGATATATGAACAAATCGTCAAAAACAATGAATATGAACTGAGCTTATATACATACATATATAAATAATCTCTCATAGAACAGCTTTGAAACAAACTGAGATCTTGAAATTGAATATAATCTTCGATACCAATGACGGGAGCATCTACAATAGCATCGAAAGATCTCTTCAAATGTATAAAATTTTGACTTACCAAATATTTACACATTAACCACGCCACTAAAGACTGCGGTACACATATAAATATTTCGTATTACATTTTTTTTACGATAGATTGAGCCCAAACAGTTGAAAATTGTTGGAAATCGAAATAAAGCTATTTTATTTTTATGTTTTCTTTTTAAGAGCTATCGATATATGTTAAAAAAACCAATTATAAGTTTAATTATACTCATTAATAATATAATTAAATATCAATATAAAGTTAATTAATAATTTTATTAAAAAATTATTTGGGAAAACTTTTTTCTGTGTAAAAATTGTTGATTTTTTAAACTGTTTAATTCTCCTGAAAAAGGTTTAAGTTTTTGTTAAAAGTGCATAGATATAATACAAACAATTCAGTTTTTAATAAAATACCTATAATAAAAATTTTAAACGAAAAATAAAATCAACTTATAAAAACATAACCTATTCAAACAAAACATTAAACAAAACTTAATGAATTCTTATAATTTTCTTGGAATTTCTGCTTTAAATTTTGATATTATTTTTGTAAAGATTTCTGAATGGCTCCGTTTTTTTTAAGCAAAAAAATATTGTAATCTTTCTTTCCTTCTAAGAGAAGAGAATTCTGGTACTGTATTTTTTATACATAGATTTGTTTTTGCTATAGTTGCCAGATAAATTTGGTGAAAAGTCGTAAAAATCGTCAAATCGGCTATTTAAAGTCTTCAATATTAAAAATTAGATTTTTTGTATGATAATGAAAATTTGCAATGCTTTTTTTATGAAATTTTTATTTTATTTATAATTAAATATTAAATTGAGAAGAAATTAATGAAAATGACATTAATTTTATATTGTCGGCTGTGGTGGACATTTTTTTAAATCTTTATCTCTGTGTAGCAATAAATTTATATTATTTATTTTTACTAAATAAAGCAGGATATCCCTAATATATATTCTATATTCAGCAATTTCGAAAATTTTAAGTTTCCTTTTGAAATTTAACGGGTTCCTTAAGTATGGTTGTATTTATCATACGGTGTGGTGAATTTCACAATGTATAAATTAACGAATAAATTTTTTATCTGGCAATACCCGGTTGTTACCCGATTATTTTTGGTATTTCTTCTTTCTCTTATTATCCCGTGATATTTCACCAGAACGTTCTATATTAATTATAAAACCACGCTACTTCCTTTTTCTGGCAGCCATCAACGCCTTCACATCGTGATCAAAACTAATCTTAAAATTTTTTTTATATTTATATAAAATTTTAAAATTATCATTGGCATCTTCCACTATTTAAAATAAATTAGTATTCCCCGAATTTTTTTGCAATATTCTTGCCATCTAGGTAAGGTAATTATCGTTTTATCCTAAAATTTCTTAAAACGAAGGTACTTTTAATTAGGGTTCCTAAAAATTAAGGGACCAATTTCTTTCATTTAGAAAGACCAAGTCCTTAGTTCTGGAGAACTAAATATTTCTGAAAATTTGAATGGGAAATACTTGGTGTGGAGGAAAAATTTACGAAATTAAGGCGTGTATCTATTTTTCTAAATTGGTGAGAATATTTTGTTTTAATTTATGTATCATCGTCTTTTCTAAAAGAAAATATTGTTTTACTAGATTTCTTTTCTACAAAATTCTTAAAAGGCCTTTGTTCATTTGAGACTTAGTGGTGGTCATTATCTTTTGCTTTTTCAACCATATAGAAACAAGAAACTACAACAATAAAAAACGCAAAGAAAGATATAAATTTTAAGAAAATATATAAATCATATAGAGTGTGTAAAGGAAACGTAAAACAAACAAAATTAATTTCTTCATTGAACAACGTGCATTTGCAAGAATCAATCGGAAGAAATTCACACCAAATCCACATGAGAGGGAAAGGACACGAACCCCCCCAGCCCGACTGATTAGCTAGCATGTTAAAGGCTCCCTCGTTCTTTTCGTCTCTGTAGGTAATATGATTTTCTTTTAATAAGGAAAATAATAAAAACATACTTATAAATTTCCTTGGGGAGTTTAGAATATATAATGCACATGAAGATGGTTTTTATTACACGGCCTATTATGAAAGCAAAGTATTATCTTTTAAGTTTGATCATTTGTGTATAGGATGAGTATATATTTTTTAATATGAATATTTCATACAATATATGACTTTCAAATAAACAAAAAATTATTTATTTATCCATTCTCTGGGAAAGTCACAAGAAAAGGTATACGACTTTTTTTAAGTGTATTTATAAAAGTGTATTTATAAAATACCTTAAGATACTTTCTACAGCTATTAAAGGATTTCCTATTCCTTAATTATGAAATTAAAAATAAATATTGTTAATATTTGTGTATCAGCTAATTTACATTTAAAGAAAAATTTTAGAGAAATGCTGAAAATAGTTCTGTGGAAAAAATCCTCAAACTTAATACAAAAATCAAATAGTCAACTAGCAATTTTTAGAACCACAAATCGTCAATATTATGATAAATTGTCAAATTTTGTAAGAGTGTTTATATATTTTCTTATTTTCCTTCTAAGAGAAGGGAAGTCGGAAGTTCTATCGAATATTTTATACTATATAAGACTGGTTAGCATGAGCTGCATCTTAAAGAAAGTGTAAATGGACCTTCTATAAGGTATGCACGATTGTTGTTACCACTGGGTAAGTCAGTGTAACCATATGAGTAGTACTGACACATTGGGACGAATAATATAAATTTGTTGATGTTTTTCGATCACGAATTTTAAGTTTTTTTTAGTTAATATTGGTTTTCACTACGGCCAAATTAATACACGTTAAAGAGCCTTACATAAAAAGTTACAAATGTACCGCTCTAGAAATGCAGATTTGTCCTATATGACTCCCAAAATATTACATATGAATATTTTAATTTACGTGAGCTGGAGCATTTTCAAATCTCCTCTAAAAATAATTATTTCTTTCAGTGTCATTATCAAAATTTTCGTTAAAAGAAAATTAACTTCAAATTGTAATTGAGACACACTAAGGCCAAGAATATTCATTTAAATTATTGTTGTGTCTCTCTTCAGTTGCGGAATATTAAGATTTTACTAAAATTCTTACCATATTTTCTTTAATAAAACATAAAATTTGAAAATTTTTCAACATATATTGGGTTTTAGTATATCATTGGAATGATCTATCGTGATACTATTGAAGTTTAACCCTTTAGCAACAAGAAGGCCAATTTTATGAATTTTGTTCCCAAAAGTTAAAATTAACAATTTTTGTATATAAGTCACATGGAAGTATTTACTATACTTAAATATTAGGGTGATCGATTATACGAGTTTTTGTAGAAACCGGTTTTCGAATAGTTGGAATTTTTAAAAAGCCGGTTGATGTTTTTGAAATTCTGAAAAAAATGGTTAATCGTTTTTTTTTTTTATTTTTTCTTGCAGAAGTAAATATTTCCATTAAAAGACTATATTTCTCTAAAAAACTCTATCTATCTTATTATATTCAAGTTAGAATTTATGAAATATAATTACTTTATGAAACAAATTTTAATTAAAGGAAGAAATCAATCATCAATTAAACTTAGTTTTATATAATATGTACAGAAACTACGCCTTAATATGGAACAAGGTTGTCTCAATTTTTTCGAAATAAATTTTAAAGATAGAGCTCTTTCAAATATTACACATTCAAAAAAAGTAACTAACTACTATTGCACATATTGAATTAATAAAAACCCTAAAATTTGTAGGAATGTTAAAAGTATTATAAGCGAAAAAACTCATTCCATTGATATCCGTATTTCATTCAATATAAATATTACTTTAATATTTGTTTAAACTTTTAGACATTATTGCCAGATTTGATGACTTTTGGTTCTAAAAATGGCCTGTTCACTGATTGACGATTTTTTGTCCCAAATTTGATGATTTTTTATAAAAGGAATGCATTTTCTTATATATATTTATTTAAAAGTAAATTCGTTGGTATATAAATATTAATAGTTAGAATAAAAATCTTCTTAAATTTGTCAATTTAAATGGTTCATTTATAAAAGAAATTTAAGGGAGCCAATATGTTATTATAATCGATTCAATTATGTACACTTTTATTATAAAAAGGGAATAAATACTTCACAAAAGGCCAAAACTTTTTGCAATTTTTTATACCAAAATGCTCTAAAAAGTCCTCTGGAGGAAAAAAAAAATCGTATAGGGAAAAATATATTTTTTTCAATGACAAACTGAAAATTACTAAATTTTTGAGACTTATTTCGCAAATAACTAGAAACTTTTTTTTGCCAAAATATACCAGACTTGAGATTTTTATTCGCTGGTAGAGAACTGGATATGAATTGTAAAAAATTTTTAAATAATTTTTCTGCATTCAGCTCATCAATTTGCATCGTTTTAAGGGGCCTTCCTGTATCGAAATCTCAAAAAAGTGTTCCCTCGAGACACTCTAATGTACATATATGATAAATTTTTTAATGCAGTTGAACATTTTTCTTCATAATTCGAATTCATATTAACAATTTTGTATAAATCAAACATTAAATTCATCTTATATTTAACCCCATTGTGCATCCTATTTACTTACTCCTTTTATATCCTTAAACAATGTGTAATCCTTTTCTTTTTTCATTGATTTAATATTAATTTGAAAGGAAAAAATCAAGAGTTGTTGGTGTTATTTACCAACAAATCCAGAACAAGAAATCAAATAAAAAAAGCAATAATCAAAACAATTCGTTCAACCAAGAGGCAGTCAAAAATCATGTTCATTTAACAAAATAATATATTTTTCTACCATGACGGTGTATAAGAATTGTTGTATGTTTGTATATTTAATATATGAACTTTATAAAGTCACGCAACAGTTACCGGTAAAACGTGCCATCTACTTATAAAATACACAAACACTCATACTTTTAATACCTTCATGTACTGGTGGAATACAGTTTGGGGCCAACATTATGACAGACTTGTTCATAATAATTTAAAAAAAAAATAGGGAAAAAGGAAACATAATAAATAAATTAATGAATAAACGAGTTAAAAAAATTTAATTCAGTAAAAGACACATTTGTTAAATATATGAATGCAGGAAAAGCATTGGGAAAAGCAAGGGTTGTAACTTTATGAACTGCCCATTCATGGCCTCTGCTTAAGCAAGTACTTGATAATTGAATAATTATGGGTCATTGAGTAAAATGACTTCTATTTTGTATTTTTTTGATTATGGGCTGATTATGTACGACATAATTGTATGTATATTTTTGATTTGTATTTTTTTAAGTGAAAGAGTAATGGTGTAATCAGGAAAAGTATACTCTTAACTTAATTTAAAAAGACATAGACAAAAATAATATTGTTAAAATTAGAACTGCTCACGACAAATTTAGTGCATACAATTGAGCTTATAAATATTAAGCCAATGGTTCAATCTCTTTGAAATTATCGATTTTGTTAAAGGCTGTTATATTCAAGCTCTAAATTTAAAAGAAAACTTAATTTTTGATTCGTTTTTAATAGGATATTTAATATATTTTTTTTAGAATTTTCATATTTATGTTTAAGTTCATTGAATAATTGTAGAAGAATATTAAAAGTTTTATTGGGCAGTCGGTAGAATGGAATGCATTTTCTAGTCAGACACGACCCTCAACAGCACTCTTCAGCGTCCCACCGTGATATTCTCTGTAAACATCATCTATTTAACATACAACTTTTCGGGAAATGGAATCTGTGACTTTCTTTTAAAATTCGTATTATTTTGTTTGCGATACTACAGTCTATATATCAAGTTTTTCTTCGGTTGTCAGTGCCTCTTTCTGATTTCTTAATTTACCTTCTAGCAATTGTTTTATATGGTCAACATGTGCTTTTGTTCTAAATTTTAGTTATGCGTTTGTACGCATTTTGTTAAATTTTCATTTTAAGAAAAACTATTACATCAAAAGCAAAAACAATAGCGAAAATTAAAAAAAAAATCAGTTTTGTATCGAGGCACAGGATTAGCAAGGATTATTTCCTTTTAGATTATTGTTATTTTACGCAACAAAATTGAAGGAGTTTAAATATAAATTTCTAAAAAAGGTTTTGTGGACTTTTTGTAAATTACGCATAAATTGCACTTTTTATTTTTGTATTTTTATATAGTAAATTGCAATTTGCAAAAATTTTTCATATATAGATTTAGGAACGGCTATAAATATAATTGATCGGGACCATAAATTTAACTCAAATGTAATTAATACTTGGAATTCGTAGCCCTTATTATACTTAAAATGTATATAGTATATTATATGTATATATATATATATATATATATATATATATAATAAAACATTATTTATATTAATGTACCGTTAAATTGTGATGATAATTAGTTTACACTTAAAACGGAATATTTGTTTTCTTATAAAACAGTTTTTAGAGTTTGAAACATTTTTGTATAAGGAAACTGGTAAATATAACTATGCTATAAGTTTTGGATCATCAAATATTGTCTAGATGATTCCAACGCAAAATGAAATTATACCATGGTATTATTAAAAACATTGAATTTGCAAGGTTTTTATACTCACTTTTCATAATAAGATTGTTTGCAATATATGAGTAGTTATATTATCCAAATGATATAGCTGCTATTTTGCACATATATAAAGTATATCCGCACAAAGGAAATAAAATATTAATTAAAATACCACGCCCCCTTTTAGTAAACAAATCCTTTTTTTCTTCGAAAGTTAAGATGAAATTCAGTCTATCTTCAGTAAAAATAAAATTTGCTACTTTCTGTTCTTACATAAAAAAATAGAAATACTGTATATTTTAAAATGTAATACGTATGGGTTCAATGCCTCTTTTTTACTCACTTTTATTATATTCTCATTTTGTTTTGTCATTGTTACCAAAATTTTAATGAAATTTAAAACTTGTTTACAAAGAAGCAAGGTAATACTTTAAAAAAATTCAGTCAGTACATCCTTTAAGGATATACATAGGTATGTGACAAGTTTCATTTTAATAAGTTCAGTAGTTTTAACATATTGTCAAGTCAAATAAAGTAAACAATATAATGACAAAAATGGATAAAGAATCCAATAAAGATCCAATATAATAATGCTTGTAATCTATATGATAACAAAAATATATTATAACATTTCGTTATAATAATATAATAGTGTTTTAACTTCCAGAAAAAAAATCGAACATTAAAAGGCCATAAAAACGTAATTTGAACTAACTTTGAAAAACTCTTTAGAGGTTTTGTTAGAATACTGGTACACTTTCATTTTGCGTTGAAATTCTTGAGGCAATTTTTTTCTATTACGCTGTGTAATTTTAAGCTTATTTAATATTTTAAATTGAATTTGCAATCTATTAGATTTTTTTACGGCACTATATTTTAACTTTTTATATTAATCTTTTGTTTTAAATGTGTTTATTGAAATACTAGAATGATCACTTTAATTCTTAATTCATTCGAATAAATGAAGAAACTTTTCAAATTGATTGGTCACTTGAATCAAAATAAAATTATGAAATTTTATTTGATCAGTTATTTTACATTTTATAAATTTTGTCATATCTGCTTTTATTTGCAACATCAAAAAATCTTTAAGAAATATTGTACAATGATTAGAAAAAAGTTATATCTTTTTCTAAATATGAAAAAGGTAATCTACATTGAGAAAAAAAATTGAAAAAATTTTATCAAAACGCAAAAAATCACCAAAAGTTTAATAAAATCGAAAATACGCGCTTGTTGGATACAAGCTCGCGGATTTTTTTTTATATGAAGATTTGACTACAAAAACAACACATCTAGACTGCTCAAAATTATAAGATATCTTACTTGGATATAGTGTTGCCGTTTTGGTTATTTTTAATAAAAAAATTAACCAGTCCTTTTTCAGTACCATGTACTTACTTTCAATTACGATACAATATTAAAGTCAGGATTTTTCATTTATTTTTTTGCTGGGATCCTTTTGTAGCAAATAAATAAATTTTAAATAGTTTTCTCTTTTGAGCATTTTTCACACATTTAAAAAAAAAATTAAGTTTAATTTTACTGTACAAATGATATAAAAAAAATATTTTAAACCTGAATAAAAAAAAATTTATCAAATTTTACATAAATAACTTCAACATTTTCAATTTTGGTTATTTTATTTCTAATCTGCTTGGAAAGCATTTACTATAAAACTTTCATTAGTTTACTCTCTTTGTCTGGCAGTGTTGTCATCATTGTCAAATGAATCACATAGTTTTACATTGAATTTATACAATTTTAAAGAAGAAAGAAAGTTTAGCTTTACATTTTTATGTATGGGCTTTCGGAGAAAGAGGAAATACATTTTTATAAATGTATTTTTTTTTTGTTTTTGTTGTCAAGAGAAAATAATATTAAAATACAAAATCAAAATGCATGTAAAAATTCGACAACCGAAAACGATCTCCATCACCACTGTTGCTTGTAAAAAAATTAGTTCTTTTTTATATAATTTTTAATTTTGAATAAAGTCGACCATAGATTAATAAGTAGATATTTATGTGAGAGAAAAAAACCGGATTCAATTGTCGTAAACATAAATCATGCAACAACAAAATACATGTAGTCACATATGTTTTGTTTTTGTGTTTTGAAGAGTGCCTGTCACATAAACTTCTAATTGTATTCTATGAAGTCGACACATATGGATTAATTTTATTAAGTGTTATTTTATTTGTAAAACATCCAGCTTATTATTTGATTTTGTTCGTTCTAATTTTTTAAGAGATATTTTTTAGAAATAAAAATTTTAAATTTTGTTTTATTTTTGACACTATTTAATATTTCTTAAACTATCGAATTATTGTACTTTCATTAAATTAAAAACTGATAGAAGTATAAATTTGAGATAATTTGTATATTGGAATTTAATAATAATTTGTTGATTGGAATTTAGTGGCTCAACATGCACATTCATTTTTTGTACAACGGTTTATAACGAGGATTATTTAAAGTCAACTAAAAAAACTACCCTAATTCTTCGTTTTAAATTGACAGAAAAATTCTGTGTCTTAGAAAAACTCTATTTTATGTGAATTTATCTCTTGAAATTAAAATTCTCGCTAACGCTGGGCGATAAATTCTGTTTAGATATGAATAAATACTAACTGTAGCATAGTTATTTAAAAATATAAGTATTCACTTAAAGCTAGGTCATCTACATTACATTAGTTTCTAAAGGTTTCTTTCGTGCTGGAAGTTTGGGATAGGTATTTTTGCATAGTACGATTGAAAATAAATTGGGATAACTTTGGTCATGGCAGTTCATTTTGAATAATCAGTAATATATTTTCTTTATACAAAAACATAACAAACACTTCAACATTAATATTTTTATTAAAAACATAATTGATTATAAACACCTTTTTCATAAAAAAAAAGAAAACAAAAAAAACTCTAAAACAAAAAACGCCTCCAAAAAATCATTCTTATTAAACTATGGCAAATTTTTGGTTTTATTTCCTACATAAAAGTACAACCTCCACTTCATTAATGAGTAGAAATTGTTGAACAAATTGTAGCCATAAGTCACGCAATTATTTTGTCCAGCAAATGCTGTTGTTAGTCGAGAGTGAGGGAAAAAACCCCCCAATGAAACATGTTGACCATATTGAGCAAAAAAGCAAAATGCTTTATAAAAAGATTTCTCTGGTCGTTTGCCTCATAATTATTATTTGGTGTGTGTATTTGATTTTGGTTATGGTAAAGGTACTTTTTCCGCTTTAGGATTTAATGTGTTTAAAGTGTTTGTTATGACTTTGTAAATAAGTGTTGAACAGGAAATGTTTTATGACGCTTTTTTTTTTGTATATTACAAAGATTTTGATTTTTAGTTCAAACATTTGCTAAGAACTTTATTTTGAAGAATATTTTTTAGAAATAATTCTTAATCATATTTTAGTTATTTAATTTTTAATTTATTACAGTACTAAAATATCATTATATTTCAATTTTTTTTTTTTTTTTTTTTTGAAACATGTTTCAAATCATAAATCACTTTTTTTGAAACGCAGCGTATGTGAAATATTAATTCAAAAATATTAATCATACGTAAAGTTGCCGTTGTGACTTCCTTTTCCAACAATTTGCTTAAATTGCAATAAAAAAAACTGTAAATTATATTTAACTAATCTACTCTATTGAATTCATTCACCAGTGTAAATCGATTAATCTTTTAAAATTGATTTTCATTCAATCAGACATAATTTGACTATTCAATGGAAAAATAACAAAAACAGCAACTGAAACGTTTTTTTTTTTACTCAGAACAACAAAACACACGAGACGATTTAGCATTAACAATTGATTATACTCATACTCGTGCAATGGCTAATATACACGCTCATACACTCATATCAAAAGTAGTCTATTTAGTATGCAACTCACACACATGCAACAGACGTAGAATAATAAAAAGCGGAAAACGTTTTTTTTTTCTTTGGTTCTTCCTATTTATTTCAGCGGCTGTTATGTTGTTTATCGTTTCGTTTTCATGAAAATTTAGTAAATTTTTACCGTTAAGTGTTTTATTTAGCTAAAAAAAAACAAGGGAAAACAGTCAACCAAACAAATCAATACATTGGAAATAAGAAAAGGAAAACATAAAAATACAGTTGAATAAGAAAATTGTTGATATTATTTAAATTGTTGTACTTTATATTGAATGCATTATTATTCTTTAAGACGAACTGCGAAAGGTCTTGGCTGTACATTTTCCACCTATTTTCAACCAAAGGGCTAAGTTATTTTTCTTTATATACATTTTTGAAAAACTAAAAATGTAACTAACAGTAGATTTTAAATTTTAAAAATTTATCATATAATTACACCGTATAACAATTTCCCAAAAATTTTCTCATACAGGAAAAAATCGATATATGCATCAAGCCGGAACCCTCACATAATAAAACTACGTAGTCTGTTTTTCTCCATGATATCAAATTTTCTCTAAAAAAGACTTTAAAATATGGATATAATACTAAAAGTTTCTATTTAAATGCAGCAGAACAAAACGTTAAGAAAATATCGGTCATATAAAGTATATAATATTAAAGGGTTAAATTTTCAAAAATATATTTCTTAACTTTTTTACCGCAATATTTATATAAAAGATATTGTTCTCTTCCAGTGATTTGTAGTTTTTATTTTATATCTCTTATATATGGGTCGATATAAACTTCATAAATTTTTTATAATATTCTTAAAAATTACTCTTTTTTGAGAATAAAATTGACATCCTGGATAAAAACTGGTACATTTTTACTATGAATGTTTTCTAGTATTATTTATATAATGATTTTTTTAAATGAAATATATATTTATATTGTAGGGATTCCTAGCTTTCATTGAACACTCAGAATGGGTTGATATAATATTCCTAAATATTTTATAAAATTTTTTAAATATGTGTATCTTTCTAAACTTTCACGTCCTGGAGAAAAACTGAGTGTGCACTTTTACTACGTAATGTCTCTAGTTTCATGCATATATCGATTTTCTTCATGTGTGAAAATGACTGTCACATATTCAATAAAAATTTTTTACATTACCAAAGCGAACGCTAGAAATATTAAAGCTGGTTAGTAAGTACTCCTTTCCCGTAAATGTAAACTATATTTCTAAATTTTTCTTCTGGCTTAAAAACTCAGATGTACTGGCTTTAATTTAAGCTACTTTTATTCTATGTATCTTACCTTTTCGTTATTTTTCTTTGTCTGAGTCGATTTAACAATGTCTGTCCTGCTGGATGTTCGGATGGCAGTCTGTCAGTCAATGTAAAACTTGTGCAAATAAAAAATAATAATAAAATATGGTACAAATAATTATTTTGATACAATGACGGGGCCTATTTAAATTGGTTATGATCCTTTTTTTTTACCTATCCTTTCGGAATAGGGATTTACAAAAGTATAAACTGAATACCAAATTTTTGTAAAAATCGTTCGTAGTAAATCAAAATTAATAAGTCCAACACAACATTAGTTTTATTAAAATTATGTTTATATAAGCTGAAAGCATAGTGCCAAATTTTGCGAGGATCTATCCGTAATTGACTATAGCTCCCATATAAGCCCCCATTCAAAGTTTTGTGGGAGTATAAATTACACTTATTATTACTTTTTAATTATTATTACTAGCATTTAACCCGTTACTGCATTAGCGGACTTGTGAGTCTTCTACGTAGATTAGATATATACTTGGTAATATTATTTGATTAGAGAAAACAATTGTACTAATAAAATGAAAAAAATAAAAATTAAACTATAAGATTAAAATGTAACCCCAAAGAATTAGTAATATGTATGGAGGCATGATTATAATTTCATGCCTCCAGATTTATTCCTAAAAGAGAAACATCTAAGTATTCGAATATCATATCACTTCCTAACCTTCTATGGATTGCTAATTAAATAGCACAGGGTACCAAAAAAAACTGCCGAAATAAAAAAATTTTGGCAGAGTTATGCATACAATTTCTAACAACAATATCATTTTTATATATTTTAATTAAGAAGTACTAAAAATAAAATGTTTATCTCTAAGAAAATAATACGTTTTAATATGTATTGCTATGCCTTTAGTTTAAACCATAGGGTACTAATAAAGTACCAAAATACAGATCTTTTATATTCTAGCTTTTCAAAACTTTAAAAAGTATACAATTATTTATTTCTATTATTCATATTTTAGTAGTGTAGAATGTGGCTTATTTTACCCTGGATTTGTAGACTTTAGAGAAACAAGGGGCTTGTGAATTCTCACCCACGTAGAACTATATATATTTTATTTCATATTTCTAAGTTAATTATTATAAAAAAATGAAAAAGTATCATTTATGGAACAAGAAAGTATTACAAAAATCCCTGTTATGGATTCTCACTATGTTAGGGCTATGCGCCTTTAACTTCATATTTTTAGGTCAATTGTTAAAAAAAATTAAAAACCTACCATTAGAAGAACAAAGAGAAACAAAATCTTACTGTTATATATTCTCATTCAATTAAGACTATGTATCTTATATTTTATGTTGCTAGGTTCAATATTATAGAAAATTATATGAAATTAAAAAACTACCAAAGTAAAAGTAGCACAAAGTCCCCACTTGGATTCTCTCTCATTTTGGACCACGTTTCTAGGTTAATTATTACACAAAATTTAAAAAGTACTATTGAAAGAACAATAAAGTATAAAAAATTCCCCTCTTTGGATCCTCATTCACTTAGGTCCATGTCTGACTATTTTTCAGTTACAATATTTACTGTGAATAGGCATGTAATTATGATATTGCATCTGGAACTATGGCCAACCTTCAGAAATTTTGGCCTTAATTTATATGGTGTATGTGCATCAAAATTAGGGAAGATCAATTGTGAACAGATAGAAAGCATATTTCTTTGAAACATACGTGTGCATTATATTATGTTATTTATACACTTTGGGGAGATTCACCGATGTGGAACTTATATGGTCAATTATGGGCCGATCCTTATAAAATATGGCACTGCGATTTATATTTATATAACACTGATTTGTATCAAATATTAACCTGATACTATCATTTGTACGAAGTGTCAAATTTCATTAAAATATTGCTATATATTTCAGAGGTTTATGATCGGTAAATCCAATTACGGGAGGACATCTTTATAGAGGCTATGTGAAATAATGGTTCGATCATAACCGATCTTCCATGAATTACAGAAAAGCTATACACCAAGCTTCATAATTGCGTTCTACAGTTTGGTTATAAGGTTTAAATTGACGGACAGATGGACGGGCGGACATCATTATGTCGACTTAGAAACTGATCATATGCCGATTGGTATAAACTACGGCAGTTCTTACCCCAATATTTTAGGTTTTACAAACATCAACACAAAGCCATAATATCCTACACGCCTATGGTTGTGTAGGGTATAAATATAGTTTTACTCTTTTTACTTTTTAGTACTAATTTCAAAGTATTGACTAGACAAATTTTTACAACAATTAAGATAAATTGAAATATTTATTTTTTTCAATATTTTATTAACCTCTTACATACATAAATTCAAATATTTACTTTAAGCCATAAATATTCCAAGTAACGAAATCATCCTCATCACTATCAGTAGTAAAATTATTTTTTAGTACTTATTTTACACAACAAAATAAATGCACTTATGCATACAGCTAAAATATTTGCTGCAGCTTATTTGTGTTCCACAATAAATGTCAATATTTTATTATTAAATACAGTATATAGATACAGTCAAATTAAAATTACAATTGTCTGCTTCTATTAAAAAGTACATTTTGCTTAATTTTTTTAAATTAAAATTCATATAAATTGTGGTAAATCTAGCAACAGTATAAACAGCTTTACGCTCTTGTTAACAAATATGTGAGATCATGTGGCAAAATATAAACACAAATATATACAACCAATGTTACCGTTGAGAACTTTTGACAAGTGGACATTCATAATTTTTGAAGGAATAGCACTGCTCGGATTACTACTTCGAATTCGAAGGAGAATTAAGAATACATTTAGTAAAAAAATATGTCAACTTTTTGAAAAATACACCAAAATTATAATTTGTATAAATCATGCATATATAGATATAGGAACGGCAATAAATATAATTTATCGGAACCATAAATTTATGTCAAAAATCGTTGATAGTTGAACACGAAACACTTTTTTCAAAACAAATTTTGCACGAAATTAAACATAATTGACATATTTAGGGGCTGTTTGTAATGCCTAAGGGAATTATAGAGGCACATCAAAATATTTCGAAATATATAAATTATTTGGACCAAAACAAAAATTGACTTGAGTGAAAAAAATCACAATATTAAATATTGGAGAAATTACTTAGATTCGATTCGCATATTTTCAAGGTTTTTAAAATTCGCGATTTTTAGTATAAAGAATATATTTTAAATTTTACAAGGAAAACCCAAAAATATGTCACTGTAAAGCCAACTAATATTGGAAGTATCATAAATTTTATTTGAATAACTCAATAGGTTTTAATATTACGTGTAATTTTTACTAAAATTGCACATAAACTTCTAGTTTGTACAAATTTTTGTATATCCAACTTATAACCGCTATAACTATAATAATATAAATTTGATTGTGATCATTTAAAATTAATTAAATGGTATATAATAAAACTTTAAAATACTTTATAGAACTATTTTTAAATATTTCATAATATTCTGTTTTGCGTGAATTAAATTCATAAATATTCAAAAAATTTTTTTAGAAATTAAACTTTTGTACTTTTAATTAAGAAAAAGGCGCTGATGCACTGCCAGGTGCCGAAGTAGCAATACAAAAAATAAATTTAAATTCGGCATTTGATGTTTTAAATAGTTGTTTACAAAATTTATCTACCCGTTTCAGTTCATTTATAAATTCTCCGGGGTTTTTTCTTACATCACTACATGGAAAAAATTATCCCAAATAATTTTTTAATAAAAAGATTAAATAATTAATTTTCCAATTGATTTAAGATTAGTTGACAAAAATCAGCAGCCCTTAAAAATATAAAGAAAAAAGAAAAACGTGTGAATAAAGAATAAAAAATAAAATAACTTTAATACAATTTCCAAAAATTTTCAAATATTTGGGCTCAATATTATAATATGGGTTTATCGTCGGCTGAGATAACTTAATCGCCTCCAGGGTCTAGTTACGGATCCACAAAACTTAAGACGTTTGATTTACCTTTTCTGAGGGTGAAAATAGTTTTTATCTTTATTAAATATTTATTTATTTATTTACTTCATATACAAAATATTAAGTACTATTGAATAACCTTGACAACGCTGAATTGGATCGGCTTCAACTAGAATTATTTCGTCTTCAATTCCTTCTTCTTCAACTAGACTTACTTCGGTTTCGGCTTATATTAGGATCGGCCGGTTATTTCACTCAAACATTATTAAAGTATGCTCCTTTCAGTTATAGAATCAGAATCGGTTCGGCTTCGACACATTCGGCTGCCAAACAGGTTCTGGTTTACGTCGGGTTCAAGTGGCAGCTTTGGGCATCAAAAATCGTATATTTTTCTACAATACCTACAAGGGTTGCTTAAGGATAATATCTAGATACTTTTCAAACTACTGTTATTATGCACTTTTCTACGGGCTAATATTCTACTAAAACAGGCGACACGAAGTCACTTGTGATAACAGCTAACCGAAGTCAGCTGAGAAAACAAGCAACCGAAGTCACCCGTGAGAACAGCTAATCGAAGCTAGTTGTGAGAACGAGTAGCATGAAGCCACTTGTGAGAAGGAACCGAAATCACTCATGAGAACAGCTAATTGAACTCAATTGTGAGAACAGCAAACAAAAGTCAACTATGAGAAAAGATAACTGCAGTCAACTGTGAGAATGTGCAGCATGGAGCCACCCGTTGGAACGAGCAGCATGGAGCCACTCATGAGAATGAACAACCGAAGTCACTAGTGAGAATAGCCAACTGAAGTCAAGTGTGAGAGCAGCCAACCGTAGTCAACTTTGAAATTTATTTAGGGACCCAACCGAAGCCGAGCGTTATAAAATACGACTTAATTTTACTTTCGCAAAATATTGTCGGCTCTTGAATTACACATAATAATTTCCAGGACTTATAAGGCGTGCTCTTATCGTGTTCGAATTGCCCCAACTGTAACCAAACTTTATTTACTTATACTTATTCATAAACCAACTCAATGAGTATTATATTGCTTGTTGGCTATCAGGCAACAACAATTGAACAACTAAGGCAATTATTATACGTATGTTTGCATGTAGTTTTTTCAGTAGGGGCGTTCCATACAATTACTTATTAGCAATAGGGTATTCAATATATTAGTATGTAAATGAATATCATAAAATTAATAATATTAAAAATACATAAATAATAAAGTGTACTATATCCACTTTAAAATATATCTTTAAAAAATAATAAAGATTTAAATGATTTCCTCAGTCTTCGGAGACGTGTTTAATGTGTAATTATTTGGTAAGTACGAATTTTAAATATTTGATGAGATTATTAATCTCCTGATGCTATTGCAGATGTTACCGTCATTGGTACCGGAGGCTACATTCAATTTAAAGATCCCGGTTTACTTAAAGCTGTTCTATGACAGATTATTTATATATGTATGTATGTTCATATTCATTGTTTTTGACGATTTGTTCAGATATGTGTGGTATTTTTATTATGTTGCAACGGCACTCGGATAAGATAATAAGATCTTCGAACATCCCGCAGAGATGAACCCTTTAAATATAAGTATAAATTAATATTAATATAAATATATATATATATATATATATATATATATATATATATATATATATATTATTGTAAAAGCTAGTTAAATAATTTTATAACACCAAAATTTAATAGAGGGAAGCGAAACTTGACATATATCTTATAAATCCTTTTAAAATTCACCGATAATCACGAGATACTCGAGCTCATTATTATATTATATTTTTTAAATATTTTTTTATGTTATTTAAATATTTCTAATATTTAAATCAATAATTATATGTAAATCCGTACGTTTTATTGAAGGAAGGATTCAATTAATTGTATAATTGAACCAATAAAACTTTTAGTTGATTTTATAACAATATTAAATTTTAATACTTACTACTGTTACGAGTATATACAATATTAAACAGTAATATTAAACTTTCTGTGGGCATAAATGAAGGGAAATACAACAAATTTGTAGCAAATGAATTGTTGTAGATTTTTCAAACAATTTGATAATAATATTGAAGTAAGTGGCTGACAACATATTTATGCCGGCATAATAATATAAGCAGTAAACTTTTATTTATTTTTTTTATGTTAAACAAAATATAATACTTTCTAAAGGAGTGAAATTGTTAAATCTATTTAAGTTTTACTAAAAAAGTTTGTTTAAATTCCTTATAAGCAAAATATTTAATTCTTTTAAATTTTCTGTTTCAGTTTACACGCGTTTATGCGCTGAAGTGCTTTTGTTTTTTTTTTCTCTTTCTGTTGTTATGGTTTTTGTTGCTTTTGTTAACAATTTAACATATTATTAACATTGTAAACATATTTGCATTTTTTACTTTTATTTATTATATTCACACACAAGTTTAAGTACTGTTTTTTCCATGCTATTTTAGTGGTTGTTTAAATAATTTGTTCAACAGACAATTGAAACTATTTTAACGAATAAATAAACCCATTTTAAATATTTTAATAGGGGTCATTATGTTATTTCAATTGTAAATTGTTCTTGCAGTTTTATTGATTTAAAATAAATTAAATGGAATTGATTTAAACTTAAAGTTAAATTAAATTCCACAAAAGTGAAAATTTTCATATACATTTTTTATGTAAAATCCTGTCCCGAGTGCTCAATAATTCTCAGATGACTCAAGCTTAAAATAAAATTGGGTTTATGGATATAAAACATTAAAATAGAACAATTTTGACAAACACAGTTTTGAAATACTTCTGGATCTTCAACTTTTTCAAACAGGTCAATTGAGAATTCATATAATTTAAAAATGTTTATAATTCTTCCACAAAAAAGAAAAAAGTGGTTATAAATTTTTTCACTTCTTACTTCCTTTTTTTGCATTGTTTTTAAAGGGTACTTAAAAATTGCACAAAGAATGCACCACTCCATTTATCAGTCTGTTTCCGAAAAATTCACATGCATTTACCAACGGTCATATATAAAACCAAACACTCATGCAGACATACGTTAGATATAAGCTTAAAAGCACGTAATATGCACGTATTACATGAAAATGTGTGGCAAAACCTATAAATCTGAACATTTTGTTTTCAATTCTGGATATTTTTGTTGCACAACCATTCGTTACAATAAATTTAGTTCTATGAACTTTAAACTTTTTGCCAATACAAACACATACAAACACCAAAAAAAAAATAAAAAAGGTATTAATATTTCACTTTTCTAATGTGAATAAACGAAAAGTCTACAAAAAATGAATGCACTAAATACAAACGAAAAGATGTTTCAAATACAACAACAAAATGAAAGACACAAAGGAAAAAACGTGAAACATTTTTATAAAGCAACAAACCTTAGCAAATTCTAAAAACTTTAGAAGGCGTTTAAAAATAAAAAAAGAAATTCTAGCAAAAATTAAGAATATTTTAGACAACAAGAAACAAAAAAGGCCCAACAAAATCTTTAATACTCTTTGAATTTAACAGCTAAAACCCCTCTAAACGAATACAAGCAAAACATGGAAAATGAATGCATGCTTGAGCATTTTAAGTACTTCCGACTTTAAAAGCATGTCACATCCGCTTTTTCGGTTGCTCGTTTCTTTGCTCTTCTTCATTTTTTACTTTTTGTTTTATATATTTTCAACCCACTATCAAAGTTTTCTTGTCGATTTTAATGTTTTATTTGTTGTTTTGTTATCAACGATATAAAGCATGTAATTTGATGTGATATATAATAGAAAAAGAGTTAGAGAGTGTGAGTTTGGTAGAAAAAGAAAAAAGATTTTAAGGAAGTATATGCTTTATGAAAGTAATAGAAATAATCAGTAATAATCACAGCGTTACCGTTGAGAAAGTGTCCAAAAAAGGGGATTTCGAAAAATAAAGTCGACAAAAAAGTTCTTTTTTTGTTAAAAAAAAAGGGGCCAACTGCTTCAATATATTAAAAACTGCTGACAATTTATTTATTTGATAAAAAAAAAACAAAAAATATTGTATTTTAAGAAAAACTACTAACCTCAATTTTATTATTAACAAAATAATTTATTTGAACTAATTTTTATTATTTCAAAAATAAGAATTTATTCATAAAAATATTTAATATAAATTTCTCTTTTTATTAGTTTAACCTTTATACTTATATACGAAGTCTTAAGACTGTTGGACAATTTAGTTTTCATTAGTAATAATTTAGAAAAAAAGAACGTGAAAGAAAGATATAGTCGGTCAAAACTATATGATACCCATTGTGTACGATCATGAAAATTCGTGAAAGGGAATTATATTACACAATTTTACTAAATGTAAAATAAAATATACAAATACAGAATAATGCGTTAATACTAACATCTAGATGTTAGAGTTTATATGAAGCTGTGGTAAATTATAGACAGATCTTTATAAAATTTTATACAAAGATTCATTCTTGTATAGAACTTTTTTGAACTGAATTTCATTAAAATATTCTTATTTTTAAGGCGTTTTTGAGTATGAGGGCTAGATGAAATAATGGACAGATCACAACAAATTTCAATAGGTTTCGCCCTTGAATCATAAAAGTCCTACGTGCCGAATTTCATTGAATAATCTTTAAAATTGCGATCCGTACTTTGTACACAAGCTTTACATGGATAGCCAGCCGTCCAGCCAGCCAGAAGGATCATTAGATCATTAGATCAATTTCAAGAGTGATTCTGAGTCGATTGGATAACTTTTTCTATGCGTTACAAATATCAGCATAACCGCATTATACCCCAACCACCCGTAATGGTGCAGTGTATAAAAAAAGTTGTTCCTCCACGGCACTGCTATGAGCCAATTTAAAATATAAATTAGGATGTAAGTATTCATCAAATCTATTTTCTAATTTTCCCAATCCGGTCCAAAAATATTCGGCATTTGATCTTTCAAATAGTTATTCATAAACTTTATCATTAGCTTTAGTTTTCAACAGCTTCAGTTAAGTTACAAATTCTTCGGGGACTTTTATAACATCACTATACTGTTGAACAATTTCAAAATATCTATGCTTTTCGTTGGAATTAATATATAATGGGCTGAGATATTTAAGACAAATTAGTTCATCGTTATTTATCATATAGTCTTAAAAAGTTGCCATATAGTTGCATTTTAAAAAAGGGCCTAAAATATGGTCAGGTTGTCAAAAAAGGCGTAATTGGCGACTAAAGTCCCCAAACTGTGACGACCTTATCTGTTTTTTTTTTTTTTTTGTTAGAAATAACACTGATAATAATACTGATTTATTGTTGATTTTAAAATTTTGGATAATTTAATATAAATAACTGTTTTCATTTAAAAATTTGTTTGAAAATTTAAAAGTTTAGTCACACACTAAAAAAATACATATAAAATTACTATTATAAACTAAACAAAATTTCAAGTAAAATTTTCATCCTTTGGCCCTATCTCTATTGGTTTAGCTTTAAAATCGACGTTTATGTTTTTCATATAAAAATAAATTTTTAGACGGAAATATGAGTGATCACATATATTTACCTCTTTGCCTATATACCCGCTAGTTTAGCTTTAAAGTCGATTTTTATATTTTTCATATACAAAATGGATTTTTGGAAGAAATTGTCATCGTAAATTCGCATTCGTCCCTTTGTCTAAATATCTGTTGATTTATATCAGTTGGCTATAAAATGGACTTTGATGTTTTTTATATATAAATTGATTTTTAGAAAAAAAGATGAATGATATAAAATATGAGTGATTACAGTCTTCGTCCTTTAGGCTCTATCTCTACTGGTTTATCTATCAAATCGATTTTTATTTATTTAATTATTTTTTTTTTGTATATAAACATAAACGCAGTTTGAAAGAAAGTTGTTTCCTAAAAGTTTAAATATCTTAGCTCTTTTAATATGGGTTAATTAATATTTGATTTGTGGACTAAGCTAGTTAATTATATATACTTTTTGGCAAAATATGATGGGTCCGTGTTTTTTTATCACTGGCAAAAGATTGACGAACTTTTGTGATTTTTAAGTACTTTTCCAGTATTCACTTCATTAATACGCATCGTTTTATGGTCTTCCTACATCATAATCTCAAACCTTTCTAGTGGTTAAAATTTATTTTTTCCAGCTATATTTAAACGTACCTAAAGCTATGAAAGGGGACATATTTGATAATATTTTGGCCAAATTTCAACTGCCTACAATAATTGCAACGCTATGCAACTCAGCTATTTATGTTGGTGTTTCCTGAAAATTATTAATAAAATGTTGGACTTTTGAGTAAGATTATAAAAAGTTGCCATAAACTGAAGTCATGTTAATGACTTGTTTAATATATTTTTTTGTTTTTAGATTTTCTTATAAAAAAGATTTCTTAAAAATCATAAATGATCATTAATCGAAGGACATTTCCTCACACAGAAAAAATAAAAAGCGATTTCAATTACAGAATTGCTAATATCAATTTTTACTCCATACATCAAAATGATAATAATTGAGTAAAATAATTGATTGTTTTACAAATATTAATGAATTTAATTAATTAAATGAATTATACACATGATTGAAACTTTGGTTGAAATTGATGAAGCTGATAATTGATTAGATGTAAAAATTATCAGAATCTGTACCAATGCACAGAAAATAAAATATAATAAAAATTTAAATGTTTGACATAAGATATTTATTGCAAACTAATGCAAATACATAAAATGTTAAAATGTAATACAGGAAATATATTGAGTCCATGTAAATTGAAATGTATGTAATGTAATCTCCTGAATTTCGATAAAACACATTTTCAGACAGGAACAATCCACAAAAGAGGCAGGGATAATAACAAAAAATATAATAGGAGTATTACATAATGTATTGACAAAAACATTGTCAGAAGAAACGAAAAAGTATTTACCTTTTTTTGCAGATTAGCTGGATCTCTATAGGTTTGACGGCTTGATGTAAATATCCCGTGTCAGTGACGGGCACGTATACAATACATAAAAATTCTTAAAAAACTTACTAGATACTAAAAATCAAATAAACTTACTAAATTGATTACAAAACTCTCTTTTTGAATTTACATATCCAGTTTGTGTTACATAGGCGTTGCTTAAAAACATCACAAAAAGGCCAAGACACATGTGCTTACAAACATATATTTTTAGTTTATTTATTGCTGTAATGGAAAAGTTTTTTCATATATTTTTTTGAAATATTTTTCTTTTTGGTTTGAATGTTTTGAAAGACTATAATTTTTTTCAAAAGAAACTATAACCAATTAAAGAATTAATTTAATAAATTATCATTATAATTAATATTTAAGATAAAATGAAATATAATATTAATTGAAAAATTGGTTCGAATATTTCTTTCTGTGCATATTGACAGAGTTATTAATGATTCTATATTATTTTTGTTTTTCCTATAAAATTGTGTATTGTTTGAGTATTCTATTTTTCGTAATTTTTTTCAATATGGTCATAATTTTCTCTAGCTATATATAGCACTTGTTGTAATATTTAAATATTGAGTACGAGTGATTGTTTTCCTGTAAGTTAAAATTTTGTTCCATATACTTTCATTTCGTTTTTTTTTTTTAATTTTTTTTCTTATTATTTTTTATTTTTTATTATTTACATGACATAATTGTATATATGAAGGGGCATTTTTGTTTTAGTAAATAACAACTTTCACTTGAACAATAGAAACAAATAAATAGAGAAAAAACAAATGTATAAAACAGAAACAGAAGTCAACTCATTCAGTTGACTTGATATTTCTATGAAACTAGAAGTTAGAAAAAAAATTTATATAAAAAAAAAACAATTGTGTGCCTAAAGGTTTAATTTTTTCTAATATTTCTTTTGCAATGAGTTTTTACATGTATGAATCTGCTATGAAAACTCACATTCGCTTATACATACCCACATGAATTTATATAAGTGAATAGAGGAGCGGAAATAATTATGATTTTTAAAAATATAAAACAATGTATAAATTGCAAGTGAATGTTAGAAGATTTTAGGAAATAGCGACATTTAAAGGCAGTATGGGACAAATTCGTAAAGGTATTTAGATTTTTACTCAGTTTCCTCAAATTCTTCTAGATTCTCAGATGTAGTAGAAAATATAATAATCTATAAAATATGGTTGTGATTTCTTTAAATTAATTCTTTAATTAAACTGGTCAAGAAAACAAAATAAAATTTTTTGTTTCCCACGATTTTTTGCTATCTAAAATTGATGCGTATTTTTAAATACGGGAACAATTTTTCCCTAACAGTTTTTGTCTCTGTGTTATAGCTAAGTACCCTCATTTACTATTTTTACTTAGATTTTTGTTTTTTATTGGACATTAAAATATATTTTATTGTTGTTTTCGATATCGCTTCGTTAAGAAGATGTTGTGTACTTAATTCAGATTGTTTTTGCTATATTTATGGTGAATATATATTTGAAAAATATCGAAAACCTATATTGAACTTTGTGAAAATAGCGTATCATTAATACTATAAATAAAATTGTGTAATTAGGACAAGCCATGGGTTCCTCATATTGTATATCAGAAATATGTAGTATATCTAAGGTTCTAACATCCATGATTTGGCGAGAACCTCGAAACTATCATGACGACTGCTACTTCTGCGTTGTGAAAATAAACGTGACAAACAACACAATTAGTCACAAAATGTTTGGCGAGTGAGGGAAGAACTAAAAATTGGTACAAAAAATGTTATAAACATGCCTTTAGTTAGCAGAGAACGCATCATACTTCCACCACTTCATATTAAACTCGTCATAATGAAACAGTTTGTGAAGGCGCTTGACAATTAGAATTAATTATAGAAAAATTGAAAGCTGGTATTTATGATGGGCCACAGATCAGCAATTCATCAAAGATCGTAATTTTGTCAAATCAATGACTGATGTCGAATCCAAAGCTTCGAACTCATTTGTTTTAGTTATGAGTATTTGCAGAGACAAATAGAAATCTGACGACCATTTGAGTGCATGCCATCGAAGCTTTCTCATTTAAACCGATTTCCACAAAATCTGGTTGATTTTAGTGAGCATTATGGTGAAATATTTATTCAGGATCTTTGTACAATGTAAGAGCGTTATCAGGGTAGGTGGTGTTCACATATGATGGCAGACTACTACTAGAGTTTGCAACGAGATTTACCTAAAGTCGTCCGTTCAAGGAAATCTTATAAAATATCATTTGATAGTGTTCGATAGAAATTTTATTAACATATGTATTAATTTTATCTATATATCGAAAAGTAAAGCTACTAGCAACATATTAATAAGTAGATATTTATGTGAGTGGAAAAAAAACCTGATTCAATTGTCAAAAACCTACTTCATGCAACAATGTTATGTTTTAATGTGTCGAAAAAATTTTTTTAAATTTAGTCCGAATTGCCTCTCAAATAAACTTCTTGTTGTATTACTCCTAATACTTTCAATAAGTACTAGGAAAAATAACCAATTACATATGTATATTAATATGTCGTCCCTAAGTTTATAAATCCGTCATTAGAGAAATTTGTATGCCCTTCCATCCGATACTGTTGGATTTATGGGAACTTCATATGCAGTAAATTCTGATATTTTTAATTTTAAGGCAACGCAACTACAGAGATATAGCCATCATTCAATGTACTACATAAAGAGTTACTTGACATTGTATAAAATCTTTTATAATTACAAATATTATGGACAAACTTCTAAAAATTATTCAAATTTAACCATTTAAACATATATTTTTAATGCTATTTCATTTATTGCTCACCAACTGTTTGACAAATTATATCTATCTATCTATCTATATATATATATATATATATATATATATATATATACCCCTACCTTATATTTTTCGAGGCCCTCTACGATTATAAAAATTTGTCTCTTTGTGTGAATGTGAATGAATAACAAAAGAAAACACTGGTTTTACAATATGATTCTTAGGATTTTGATGATGAATTGTAATAATAATAAAAACGAACTGTCATAGTTTGTTGAAATGTCAGGAAAACCGCAAATATTTTTTCATTAAATCCAAACAACTGAAAACAATAGAACAACAATAGAACAAAAAAACTGAGATGAATGAGAAAAAATAAAAATATAACAATAAAAATTTAAGGAAGAACAAACGACAATTAATGCAAAATAATGACATCACTATGCAGTCAGTATATGATTTTTATTTTTTTTTTTTTTTTTTTTGTTTTGATATGCCGTTGATAAATAAAGAAAATTTTAGTCTAGCAATTAAATATAAAAAATAACAAAACGATTTAAAATAAGTTTTATTATAAAGATTAAATGAAAATAATTTTTATAATGATTTACATATGAAAAAACCATTCGTTCTAATATTTGAAATAATTAATTATTTTCTTTTTTTACAAACTTAATTAATTTACTAAGTAATATAATCAACATTTATAATTGTTACAAATAAAAAAAAAATGTTCTTTTATAAAAATAGCTGCCAATTTTGAAATTCAAAAATTTAAATTAAAAATTATTTTAGAAGAACCCAGGAATAAAATATAATTTTAAGTCAAATAACAATAATTTACTGTTATTTTGGCATATCTATTACTCAAATATATTTCTTTCGAACCTAATATTAGCTACAGGAATTCTGTTATTTAGCAGGTACATATTTTTATATTTGGTGTTCTTGTTAAAAGATATATGTTATTATAGATATGTAAGACGAAAAGTATATTTGTTTTAAAGTTGTGTTGAATTTGGAATTTCTTAGGAAGTCTGTTACTGTAAAAGATGTAGGTAAATTACTACTTGCACGTATTTTTTGTCGCCCCTTAGGTTGTCAAGCATTGGGCCAGAGAAATTAAATTTATGTCAAAGCTGTGATATATTCTCTGGTAGTCTGTTTCTTTAAAAAGGGTAAGCATGCATGGTTTATTACCATTCTCAATCATACATATGTATATTGATATGTCGTCCCATTGGTTATAAATCCATCATCAGAGAAATTTGTATCTCCTATTTTCCTATCGGATGGAGACTATTGGATTTATTAGAACTCATATGTCGTAAGTTCTGATAATTTTTAATTTTAAGTCAAGACAACCACCGAGATATTGCCAACATTCATTGTATTATATAAAAAATAACTTGACAAAATACAGTACGGTTTCCCACTCTAGCCATTTACTTTATAATAATTGTCTTCTAGGTGCACTATGGGCCACTTTTTTTCATTTCCAGTTATTTTTCGTCTTATGTAGTTTAACTTAATAAACAAAAAACATTTTTTTTAATTATTTGTATTTCATGTTTGGGGTAAAAGTGTTGTGTTGGTTGTAGATTTTGTGTGACAAACTAATGTGACACTTTACTAAATTTTTTAATTTGCCTTAAAATATTTGTTACAGAATGCGGGCAGATGTCACAAAATTACTCAGTTAAAATCTACTAAAATTATTGCGAAGTCTTACACCATAGTCCAGATTGGGATAATGAAGTGAAATTATGATATTTATCTTTAAAATGCAAAGTATCTGAATGTGAGGCTAAAAAATCATTAAGTTGGACAATGAAACAAATTTGATTGAAAATAAGAAGAAACTGAGTACCAGAAACCGTAATGCTATGAAGTAAAATGTTAATGATATCACGGTTTTTCATCATCCAAAGAGATAACAAAAGAAGCAATTATATTTTCAACCTTTCATTTTCAATCATTTCATTTTTAACCAAAGTCCCAGAATCATTCTAAAATAAAGTTATTTAGATCAATGGATAAAAAAAAAAGAAAAAAAAAAAAATAAAAAAAAATATATAAAAAATAAAATAATAAAAAAACCGAAAAGAGTTTGAAAATAGCGATGGAAAGAAATGAAATTTTAACTTTTGTAAGTAACATTTTCCTACCATTGGTTCTTTCGAAACCTATTTGTTTGAATCTTTTCTGGACAGTTAGGGTAGTAATAATTAAAATTACTTCTATCTTTATATCTCTGCTTACGTTAATGAGTTTCTTTTAGCGAGAGTTGCGATATCGTTACGATTTTAATTTCGTAGTCTTAAGGTTTCTGATTTCTTTTCATTTCTTCAACTTTTCATTTAAGTTTGTTATCTTGCATAACTAAATGGTTTTCTTAGTCTCAGACTCTAAAATTTTACATTTTAAAACAAATACCTTAATTTCACTTCATTATCCCCGTCTGTAATTACGAAATCTTCCTTTATTATAATGGTGGTCTTCAAAATTATATGGACTTATTTATCGTTAATGTTCAAATGTAATAATAATTTTAAAAGAACTTAATGAAAAGAATATTAAAATTTAGCATTTCCTACTTTTCATTTTGTAACAACAAATTGAAAAATTTGAAGCCAAATCAAAGAATTTAGTAAACTTTATTTCAATTTATTTTGCCGCACAAATTCCACGAGCAACACAACACTTTTACCGCAAACACGAAATGCAACTAATTCAAAAACTTCTTTTTTATTCTTTTTAACTATATAAAACGACAAATACCAGGACACCAAAAAAGTAGCATTATAGGCTACACCTACAAAACAATTATTATGAAGTAAATAACAAAAACAGGAAACATCATTTTATTTTGTCCGACAGTGTATGTATGTATATTGCACGTACTCACTATAAAATACTGTGTTAATAATTTTGCAATAAATATTTTAAATTAAATTTTTGAGTTTCTGTTGAGGGAAGTATTTTGGGGGAAATGTATAGATTCAATAAAATTTTTAACTATTAGTATATTAATTGATATTTAAATTGATTTCAAACAAATAGTAAAGCAGATTTAACAATTATTCTCATTAATTTGATGACAAAATTAATTTGAATTTATAAAAAAATCAATTATGTTTTCTTAGTCAATATTTTAATTTTAAAGAAGATCAAACAAAATTTATATTGATATAAGCAATTTCGTAATTGAATTTTTTTCCATATACATATATTACAAATTGTATGCTAAATACCCCAACTTTTAACTGAATATTGAGGGTAATGTAAATGATCTCTTTAATTAGAAATAATTTTCCGAAAATACTCTTTAATATTTTGGAATTATTTTAACTTTTTAAATATTTAAAATTTTCATTTACTGTATTAAACAGAGAAAGAAAATTTATGCTATAATTGTTCGTAAAAAGATCTTCATTTCTTTAAATATGCTTTACTATTTTTAAAATAAAAATAAAGCAGATAAGTTTCAGACAATATAGCATTCATATTGTAATTGCTACTTATGATAATAATAAAAAATGTACTTGTACTTATGTAAAAAAAGAAAAGAAGCAACATAAATTTGCAAAAAAGAAGCAAAAAAAAATAAGAACTTTATAAAATTTAAATTTACAAACCATTAAGAATAATTGAGTAACTTCTTTTGTATACAAATTCTCTACGTTCTACATCTGAAAGACAAACAAATACTTAATATTAAGGCATCATGAACGCATTTATGAACACAATTTAATGTTAATGTGTGTATGTATATGTATTTCTTTTAGGAGTGTATTTGTAAGGTAAAATAAGCAACTGTTTAATTTTATTCTTACAATTGTTACAATTCCTACAATATTGCTCTCTTTCTGAAATACATGCAGTCAATGTAAAATAGAGAACAATAAAATAAAGTACAACAAATAAGAAAATGAAAGAACAATTATGCAGTAACAATAATAACAAAAATGGTAATAATCATATTTTCTTTTTTGAGAATAAAAATAAAAGAAAAAAATCATTAAAATTTTAAAGATGGAAAGAGAAAACATTGAAAATATACTAACGTTTTTCGTGGGTTTAAATTTAGAGTATATAGGAAATTAAAGGAAGTTTAACTAGATTTTATTTAATTATGAAAATAGATTTTCTGTTGTATATTATTTCCTATAACTCCGTACAAAATAAAGTTTTAAATTTCTTATAAATTCTCCGAAAACGAGATTAATCCGTAACTAAATTAACTAAATTAAGTATATCATGAATTCCATGAGACATCAAATATGAAATGACCTTAGGTCTTTCGACTTGGTTCAAATTTGGTATACATACCAGTGCACAGTGGGGCAGAATCGAAATTTTTTGGAAATAAATCTGTAACTTCTGATCGACTAATTGGATTTTCATGAAATTTGGTATGGGAATAGCAGAGGAGAGTACAATGTTAAGTTTGGAAGAGGGGCGCAACAAACCCCTCAGTGGCGGAGCTAAAGGAGCTCAAAGTTAGGTACCTCTGACATAAAAAATTTTTAATCACTTGGCAAATTTTTGTTTCTCGTCTGATTTGAAATATTTTTATATAATGTTGTAGACCCTGATAAGACCTATTAAAAACATGCTCACATATGCTACTTATCTCTCATAGCTTTCGAGTTATTTGCGTTTGAATTTTTAAGCACCATAATTTTGCATGTTCTTGGTCCAGTTTTTTTTCATATATATCCTAGTACTTCGGACCGATTATATTAGTTTCTTTCTTAACTACTTAAGGAACAAAATTGTGTATTGAATAAAAAAAATTGAAGTCGAATATAAAAATAAACGATTTTGAATATGAAAGTTGCAAAAAAGACGACTTTTTGTGTTTTTTTTTTTAGCCGAAAAAATATGTACACTCTTTTTTATCCAAAATAAAATTTTCTTTAGCAACGTATAATAGTTTTCCACTTTTCTGAAAGGCAACTTCACAGAGATGACTTTGAGATAAAAAATAAGACCAATAACTCAATTGGTCATGGTACACACCCTCCCGAATTCTATCCATTTTATATGAAAGTTTTGATTTTAGACCATATATTTCAAATCCCAAAGCACGGATCGACAAGGGGAAAATATTTTAAGAATCCTCAATATGTTGTTAAAAGTTTTAAATCAAAATCTACGGGACTCCGGAAAAATGTTGATTCTATATCCAAAAATGTAAAAAATCCAATTTTTGGGAATTTTCATTAGTTTTTTTGGGAATTCTGGAAAACCTTACCCCACATTTCCTGCAAATTTCATTAAGATATATTTATAAAAAAATATGTTATTACAATTTAAAAATTTGTATTTTCCCCAAAAACCCCAAATTGGGCCTTTTGTTTGGTTTATTTCTAGATAGCGAAAGAAATTTTAAAAATATGTATTATAAATTACAGTTAGCATATATAATCTAGCATATATAACATCTTCTGCAAAAAGATTCAGAAATATGCGTCTTTAAACTTTTATATTTCCAATTTATTGTATATATGACTATATTTTTACAAACTTGCAACTTTTGCCTTTAGCTTTGCGTGAATAATTACTTAGAAACTTGAATATTTCTGTATACTTTTAATAATATCTATACACAAAATATTTTTATAAAAATAATTAATAAATATTTTGTATTTTTAATAGGGTTGCCACATTTCCCAAATTTAAGTAAATCTTTATCCCTGTCTAAGCATTCATATATTTCTATTAATGAATTTAAAATAACAAAATAAACAAAAAATTTCTATTTTAACTTAATCAATAAGTATTTTATTATTTTGCATTTATGGTCTTTACCTAAATTTAACAAATGTACTTATCTATTGGTGATGGTTAAAAATTTATATATTTATGATTTAGTGGCAATGTACAGGTAGCCTTTCGGGTGATTCCTAGTTGCAGCATTTATCTATTACTGACGGTTCAAAATCTATATTTTTATGAGCTAGTGACAATGCACAGGTAATATAAATTCCGGTGATACCTAAAAGCAATATATAATATAAATTAATTCTGTATAGTTACTCTTCCAAATTGACTCTTTCAGATATTTTACCTAATGAAAATTCACAGAATACCTATTAATATATATACCTATGCGATATATCTAATAGATATATATAAATGCGCAGCTAATCCTTATCAACATCATAACGAAGTTGATTACCATGGTGATTACATTGAAACATGAACAATTGTGTATTGTTCTGTGGAGTTTATCTAAAAATTATCTTAATCGTTCGGAAGGTATAGTAGAATTCATAAAAACTACATATCATGCAAAAGTCGACGTCATTGGTAAATCTCAGATAGAGAGCCTTTTAAAGTTGTATGCTGTAGAAGTGAAGTCCTTGAATCAGCGTACTAACAGATTAAAAATTAAACATTCCGATAGAATGGATACTGATATAGAAATATCGGCGTGGAAAATATCAACTGGAGCACCCTGCAAGATATATGATGATTTAAGTACAAGATCTAAGAAGAAAAGACTGGCCCATAAGCAATTAATATTGCTGAAATACTGCCAACTGCATCACCAAAACGTCTTAAACGGATTGCCGAAAGTGTACCTACTCCAACATCACAATCCAATTTTAAAGAGGAAGAAGCAATTGCTTTAATGCTTGAACTGGAAACAAATATCAAATTTTAAGAAAAGCTCTGCCTGAAAAGGGACACTAAATTCTACCATCATACAAGGATATTCAAGAAAAAAAATCAAACTATTTTACCATCTATTTCGGTTACCGAAAAGGAAGAATACAGCTACCAGGATAGTTGCAGATTTTTCTGCAGATCAGTTGGAAAAAATAAATAACAGCGACGTTGTATTAATCTGTAAGAGGTGATGTGAGGGACTATCAGCCCTTCCTGAATACAAGCATGCTAGTGGAAGTAAGAAAATGGCGGATTATAAAAGCGTATTTATAGTATCTTTGGTGCCATTAAGGATGCGATCTTATTCCTTAAAGCAATCTTCATCAAAGTGTAAAAACTCATTTGAATATATATGGCTTAACACCACTCCAGGATCAAAACATTTTTGCAGACCTATTTGGTTCGAATACACAAGGGAGTCGAAGAGAACAACAAAGGATTTAGTGGAATATATTAAATATGAAATAAATAATTTACAAACTCTTTTAATAACCATAAAATAATACACATTTGACACATCCTTTCAACTTAGCCTAACAATGATTGATGGAAAGGTTAGTAATACCATTACGGAAACATTTTCTTTTTAGAAAAGTGATGAGACGAAATCACAATTTTCGGATATTGGTAAAGCAAGGAGTATTAATGAAGAATTTCTGTCTTTCGGAGTATCTCCACTTCACGCCAGAATACGGTCAATGGAGCATTTTCTGCACATAGCATATGATTTAAAGTATAGAAGTGTGCCAGAAAAGTTAACAAAACCTACCTGAAGCAACGAGGATTTAAAAACACTTAGAATATCTGAGAAAAGTAGAATCCAGGATGAATTCAGAGAAGAGTCGGGATTAAATATCGACAAACCTCTGCTGACTGGTGGTAGTACAAATGATGGAAACACAGCAAGAAAGTTTTTCGGAAATTTCGAAGCTACATCAAAAATAACTGGTATTAATAAAGAGTTACTTGAAGGGACTAACATACTATTAATGGCACTTAATAGTAAGCACAAAATTAACTCTGCTCGATTTGGAGAATACGCAACAGAGATATATAAACTACTTGTTTCTCTATATCCATAGAAAGAAATGACACCAACAGTACTTAAAGTATTGTACCATGGCGAAATTATAATTGAACGAAATATTCTTCCACTTGGAGAGCTTACAGAAGAGGCCCAAGAAGCAAGAAACAGAGATTTTAAGCACGTTCAATTATTCAGCTCCAGGAAATGCTCCGGAACGTCACAACACGAGGATATTTTTAATAGCCTATTGTTATCATCAGAACCTGTACTATCACCAATGAGAAAACGTTGGATTTATTATGAGCCTTTATCAACTCAAAATAGTGAAGACTTGAAGGACCTTTATTATCTTCTAGATATGTATACAGATACAACAGATTATTTTATAAAAATAAGTAGTATAAGTTTAAAATATTAAAAAAATTGTCTACATAAATTTAATATAAATAAGTAATAAAAAATTGTATTAGAAATAGAATATTTATTAACAAACAATGTTTGTTTTGTTATTTTAAATTCATTAATAGAAATATATGAATGCTTAGACAAGGATAAAGATTTACTTAAATTTGGGAAATGTGGCAACCATATTAAAAATAAAAAATATTTATTAACTATTTTTATAAAACTATTTTGTGTATAGATATTACTAAAAGTATACAGAAATATTCATAATTTTCTATATAATTATTCACGCCTCATTTCAGATATATGATATATGCTGAATATGGAATATATATATTTAAAATATCTTTTGCTATTCAGAAATAAACCAAACAAAAGGCTCAATTTGGGGTTTTTGGAGAAAATACAAATTTTTTAATTGTAATAACATATTTGTTTATAAAGATATCTTAATGAAATTTGCAGGAAATCTTTTATCTTTTTAGTATAATGAAAAGCGCGTTAACCAAACTTCAATCAGGGGTAGGATTTTTCTGAATTCCCAAAAAAACTAATGAAAATTCTCAAAAATGGGATTTTTTACATTTTTGGCTATAGAATCCAAATTTTTCCGAAGTCCCGTCGATTTTGCTTTTAACTTTTAACAACATATTGTAGATTCTTAAAATATATACCGCTTGTCGATTCGTGCTTTGGCATTTGAAAAAAGATGGTCTAAAATAAAATTTTCATAAAAAATGGATCGAATTCGGGAGGGTGTGTACCATGACCCATTGAGCTATTGGGCTTGTTTTTTATTTTGAAGTCATCTGTGTTAAGTTACCTTTCAGAAAAGTGTAAAATTATTATATATTGCTAAAGAAAATTTTATTTTAGATAAAAAAGATTATAGATACTTTTTCGGCTAAAAACAAAACGCAGAAAGTCGTCTTTTTTGCAATTTTCAAATTCACAATTGTTTATTTTTGGACTCGGTAAAGATATCGATTTTAAAATTTTTTATTCAATACATAATTTTGTTCTTTAACTAGTTAAGAAAAAAAACTAATAAAATCGGTCCGAAATACTAGGCTATATATGAAAAAACCAAGAACATGCAAAATTATGGTGCTTAAAAATTCAAACGCAAATAACTCGAAAACTATAAGAGATGAATAGAACATGTAAGCATGTTTTTTATAGGCTTTATCAGGGTCTACAACAGCATATAAAAATATTTGAAATCGGAAGAGAAACAAAAATTTGGCAAGTGATTAAAAATTTTGTATGTCAGAGGTACCTAATTTTGAGCCCCATTAGCTCCGCCCCTGAGGGGTTTGTTGTGCCTCCCTTCAAAACTTAACATTGTACACTCTGCTACGCCTATACCAAATTTCATGAAAATCCAACCAGCGGATCAGAAGTTACAGATTTATTTCCAAAAAATTTCGATTCTGTCCCACTGTTCAGTGTTTTCGTTTGGTTACATTTGTTACATTTTTCGTAACTCTCTAACGCTCCACATAACATGTATATTTTTTTTTGTTTTTAACCTTATTGTTTATGGTTATTATGATTCCTTCAAAAAAAAAAATACTATGTGAATTACATCTAGAAGTAAATTTACAACAAGCAACATGCGATGTTTGCATTAAAAACGGTATTGAAATTGAAAAAAATAATATAGTATAGAGGTATTTTTCATCTTTCTGAGGCTGACTCTGGAAAAGTTGAATATCTAAGTAACGCTTTTCTGAATTGGATAAAAACTAAATTTATTGCAATAATGAAATCGTCATATAAAGAAAATATGTACACTTAAGAAAATAAAATCGTAGGTATATAAAAGTTATTGCCTTATCGATTTAAAGGTTACGTTATTAACGATAACATTTTTAAGTCATAAAAGTATTTAAACCTGAAGAGGCCCAATATTTTCTCGGAAGACCATAACTGATTTATAAAATAATTTCCTAATTTTATTCACGCAACATTAACTTCTCGATAACAAGATATGCAGGAGTAAGTCCTAATTTTAGAAGGTTATTATAAGAATCCTGTCGATTTTAAAAATACTAAAGAAGTGCTATTATTCAATAATATAAAAAAGCAATATATAATTTCAAATGCATATATTGAGAGAATGTTTAATCATTTAAACTTAAAAAATCAGATCGTCGTAACCGATTGAATATGAACTGATGATGACTAAAGAAAAATGTCATCCAAAAATATGAATCTTCTAAGGCACTTTCTTGTGAATTGGAAACAAACATGCATTGATAATTTATTTTTAAAAATTCAGTAAGGTAACCACTTTATGTCACTAATAAAACATCACTGTTTAACTTTTTTTTAAATAATAGAAAATACGCAGTCTTATTCACGATTCTAGTTCTAAAGAAAAAAAAAATATATTTCACATGGTATTTTTCATTATCCATATCTTTTGTAGCTGAAGTCCGATTTCATTTTGATGGCATTAGAAAGGAAACGTACACAGAAAAAAAATATTGCATAAAATAGTTTAACTAATTTATTTTAAATTTAAAGTTAATAAAAATTATTTATGAATAAAATAAACTTTTTAATTGATTTTAATTTTATTTGACAACAGTCGATAGCTCTTTAAAAAATAAAGAAAAAAAATATTTTGAAACAAAATTGGAAATTGACGTTTTTGTAAAAAAATCGTCAATTTCCAACCGCTTGAACTTTTTCTGAGCTACTTAAAGAAAAACTAGTATCGTGCATTGACTTAAGGATGATATGATATAAGGTATGTACAAGATTTTAAGATTTGACAAAATTACTAATCTTTTCGGTGTTATTGTATTAAGATGTTCCCAAAAACGACCAGGTTTGCATCAACATGCTGCTTTTTGGATGAAGATTTATATATAAAAAATAAGTTCATATTGATTACTTTTACCATTTATTCAGACAGGCTCATATTATATTTAATGTTTTTATTGATATGTCATCCCCTAGGTTGTAAAGTCTACCTCAATAATAATTATAATCCCTTTGTGGGGCATACCGTCGAGATGATGACCGATTATTATTATAAGTATTCCTGAAAATTAAGTATAATTATGAAATAAATATATTTAGAATATACTTCCGCATATACACAATATATAACCATTATACTACATACATTACACATGTTAAATTCATTACATATACATTACAAACGTTGATACATTACATTACGTAGATTTTCACATATTTCGCTTTATATACATTGTAATTGTAAAACAGTTTTTATTTTAACATTTGTAATAAAGCAATAAATAATTTCGATTAAATTCATCTATTATTATCAAGAGAAGCATTTATAAGCAATCGAACAGATTTAATTTTAGAATCAAATCAATAAACATTCTAGTTAGTTTTAAATGATAATTCAATTATAGTTCTTATTGGATCAATTAAAAAAAAAATAATTGAAACTTTAATGAAAAGCAATTATTTCAGTTAATTAATAGTATCATTTTGCTGATTGGAGTAAAATCAAACAAAACTTTGAATAATGCTAGGAATTTCGTAATTGAAGTCCATTTTTATTTTTTCTGTTTAGTCTAATTTAAATATCATAATAATAGATAGATTATTATTTATATTATTTTTTATTTATTTATCCTTCAAAAAACTAACTTATTTTAAAAAATTTGTTTTTGTGACATAAAATAAAAAATTTGTTTATAGCTTATTTTTGGTTTATTTCTAAAAAATAGAGGAAATGTGTGCCGAAAGAAAAATATATACGAGTTATTAGAAAAACTATTAAATAATATTATCATATTTTTTTAAAACTTTTTAACGAAGAAATTCTACAAAAAATGCACTTAAAACTTAGCTTAAAGTGTATAAAAGCAGAGTTTCAATATTATTTATATCAATAAATTCAGATATCTACGTATTGAGTTTTAAATGTTTATAGTTGCACACTCCTTGCGTAAAACATAGAAAATCTTAAATATTAGAAACAACTAATATTTTATATGGAAAAAAGTAATGGTTTTTTCTACTAAAAGTTTTTAAAAATAGTAAAAATTTTCGTCACAAAAATAAACCTAAATTGAATTATTGAACCAGTAAATCACTTTTTAAAATGAAATAAAAAAAAAATAAAAAATAAAATAAAAACGAAGGCGAGGGTGTTTTCCAAAATGCATCTGTAAAATGTAGCTGCATTATAATGTATATTTTTTAACAGTATTATTTTTTTTAATTATGGCATTTAAAGAGGACTTAGTTCCTTCTCGTATGCATTTAATTTCAGTTAAATCGGATTGCAACTTAAAAAGTTATGAAAATTTAAACCTTGAATGAAGTATCAATAATAAATTTTGGACAATTTTATATAATTTCTATAATAAATCTGAATACAATAAAATAACCTATAGCCGGACAGCTCCGGCAGACGGAAGTTTTTTAGGTTCCATGTCGTAGGTGGCGTTTATAGAATAAATTAATCTTCGCTAGTTGGACACTCTCTCGGCCGAACACGGATGATTGTTTTCAAAAGAAAACAACATCTCACTCAGCACAATATCTATACTAGACAATTTTTTTTTTTTATCAAAATTAATGTTAAAATAACTTTAATTTATGCAACGTAGCAACAGTAACACAAAAATAACAAAGCGAATTTATTAATATTTTCTATATGCAATTTGGTAGCTGTATCAACCAAAAATAATAATCAGCTGTTTAACGGAGATTACCTGTATAGATTAGTCCTTATTTAGGCGTTCGTCCTGATAAAAATTTATCTAGTATAGGCACATCGTGCCTAAATAAATAAATTAACCAAATTTTGTGTAATGAGTTCAATCGTAATTTTATTTTTGTCCACGTTTGCATTCATATTTCAGCGTTGCCTACATTTTTTAAAGTTAAATAGTTTACTATTGATTTGTTTTTACTTAAACTTTTGCTGGCTTTAAGCAAAATCAAGTTTTTGAATTTAACTTCAACTTTTACTACCAATAAAAAGATCTTTATACTAAAAACAATAGGAAAACAAAATAGAGAAAATGAAAAACAAGATCTCTATAAACAAGTGTCCCTCTTGGGACTTTGATTTGTCGTACGACACATTGACAGATTCAAACAAATATTGTCAACTATTTTGAACAAAAGCCACAGAACTTCTGCATAACAATCTGAGCGACATTAGCATCTGTCGTATTAGAAAAACTTTTTGTGTGTTGCTAAGAATCGAAGCCAGGGATAGAAAATTACTTATTTTATATTGTACTAACTATAAAAATAAAATGTATTTTTTCGACAAAGTTTTACATAGAAATTTAATCATTATAAACATAAATATGTATGTCATTAAATAATTTTATGAAAAACATTACCTGCAGTTTTTAAATTGTAGCTACAAATTTGTTGAGTTCAACTCTACGCAGTAGGGAAATTAATTTCTTTCCATTTTAAATAATAATATTTTAGTGGGAAACTTTCGCTAATGAATGTGAAATAGACAGATTTTCAAAAGTAACTCGAGATATCGGAAACAAAAATTTAATTAGTCCATTTTTCATCAGCGATACTTTAGAACCAAAAGAGTACATTTTTGTTCATTTTTCTTCCACACCGTCTGGTCTTCTATAATAAATATTTATCAAATCAAAATTTTTTTCTTAATTGGGAAAATATTTTACGAAGGAGGAATAACTGGATAAGTTTTTCATAATATTTTGTATCTAAGAACATTTTTTGTTGAAGTGGCGAGATATTTGGTAAAATAAAAAGGTTTGTCTTGATATAAATACGTTTATTTTACATCATAAGATTATATTTTCAAATTCACGGATTTACATATAAAGTAATCTTTATGAATGTACTTATTAATAAATTGCAAAAGTTAACTTTTAAAGGCGACTTTTAAGAAATATTGAATATTGAACTGAAAAAATGTGTAAATAAGATTATATCAAATTGCAGCTAATGAGTCGTAGTAGTATCGTGGTACCAACAGATATAAAAATGTACAAAAAAAAGTACAATTGTGCCATGTTTGCCATCCGTGATCAAAGCTATTTTCCAAAGCTGAATAGTCAAACTCGCTAATTACTTCCACAGCGATCTCTTGTCATGTTTTTGACTTTCTTGCCATAAAATATGTTTTAAAATAGACAATTGTCCTGCATCATCTCATGACTATGTCAAACACACGACAATTGCATGTGGTTTTGAATCACAATGTCATCATTGAGGATTGTATTTTTAACATTTTCTTAATTTTCTTAATTTAATTTTGTAAATGGAGTAACATGCCAACATAGATGACCTTGATGTAAAACTTGTCCTCAACATGCCTTTTATTAAGGACAAATTTTTAAATTTCCTAGAAAATTCGTCGGTAAAATTGTCATTGAAAGAAGTTTGGTCCTTAGTCAGTTAAAAAATTTTGCAAGAGATGATTTTTTCGAGTACGGAAAATTACAAAATTTACAAAATAATTTTAAGAAAATTGGAAGAAAATAAAAAGAGAAGCAAACTCTAAGCAGACAAATTTCAATGAAAGCCGTAAATTCCGTAAAACAAATTTCATAAAATCATAATTTATTGTAACCAATAATGCCAAAATTAAAAAATATTTGTATAAATAAATAAATATATATATATATATATATATATATATATATATATATATATATATATATATATATATATATATATATATATTATGTCTATCCACACAGATTATCACTATCAACAACATTAGGGTCTCATTTTTAATTTTCTTTAATTTTTGTAACTCTGTGATCATGATAACAAGGTTTTTGTTTAAGTTTTATCATTTAATGTTTACACTCAATAAAAATATTAATATGGTTGACTACAAGAATTATATGTTTTTAAATATTTTACTAGAAACAAAATTTAACTAATATGAAAAATATCATTACATCTACAACCATTAAATATTTGCAGTCTTTTTCCTTGTTCTTATACAATATTTTTTGTTTTTAAACAATATTAATATTGTTACTCCCATGACAATAAAATGTTTCAAATAAATATAATATGTTTCCCTTTAATAAAATTAGTGAAAAAATTTACAACTTGTTTTTTTTTAAATATATTTTATATTTATTGTTTGTTTTCTAACTTCATTGTAATACGCATTTAGTTTATATATGAATAAATACAAATAGTCTAGATTTGGTTACACTTGGTGTGATCCATGCAATATAAGATGTAGATTAATTACCATTAAAGGGTTTAGTTAAAAAACATATCTTGCATTTGAACCACATATGGTGGTACGAACTAATATAACTAATGAACAAATAATGTATAAATATTTTTTGCTAATGAATATTTTTCTATGGGAGTTTTCACTGTAAATTAATTTTTTTCCGTAACGTAAACTTCTGCTTAATTTCAAGAAAATGGGAGGACATAAAATCAAAAACTGATTTTTCATTGAATTCATGATAAATGCCATGAAAAACTAGAATATTGTGTCAAATCTAAAATTTCAAGAATTCCGAAGAATCTTAAATCATTAATGAAATGTAATTCGATTTTTAATCACCAGGGAAACCACAAATATGCAATTCCATATTTTTTCTGCACGTTGTATGAAGCCACCCATAAAATAAATATCAGTTTGTAAATGCATATTTTTCACACTTCACTCTTAACGTTATATTTTTGCACATAGTTATTTTTAGAATATATTTGTAGCATATTTTATATATGAACATACTATTTGGTATTTTTATTCACCCTACTTAGAACATATTTTGATATTTTGAATATATATTTTTTTTATACCTTTATAAAGTCTGATTTGGGATGTATAGAAAAAAGAGAGATCCTGAAATATTTATTATTTAAAATTACGAAAAATTACAAATTTGGAGCGTATGCCTTTGACTTTAATCATATTTGGTATAATCAGTATTAATAATTACAATGTCATTATAATCATAAAAACCGAGACTCACACACAATTTCAGATAATTTTACTAAATGGTTCGCGAAATGTAGCGATTTGAACGTCTAAAATATGTAAAACAATGTACAAAGTCGTATACGTAAATATCTTTCAAGGTATTTATGGTACAAGATTTATTAAGGTCTCATATTAAAGGCATCGAAATAACCTTTAATATGACATACAACACGACATTTTTCTTAACATTAAAGTGGTTCATATCTCGCAATTTATATATTTTCGCGGGTAAATATCTTACTAGTTTTTCAACAGCATCAGCTAATATATTAAAAACAATTATCTTTTATGAATTGATGTAGAGTTTACTTAAATAATGTAAATTTACATATGAATGTTTTTGATAATATCTGAGCTAATAGCAATTAGGAAATCAATAAAATTTGTATACGATAAATTGAAATTAAAAATAAGCCCTTTCACAGAAAAAAGACACCAATCACCAAATATATTAGTAATTAATTCAATCAATTAAAAACTTTTTTTAAATTAGCATCTCTCACCAAAATGATTATATCAATTACTAAAAACTATACAAATGAAAAAAAGAGAATTTTTTCATTTAAAAAATTTATTAAATCAATCAAAGATGATTGAGTGAATTAAAAAAATTCAAGTGAAAAATAATATTTTACTTTAATTTTATTTTATTTTACTTGATAATATTTCACACTATAGTTTCTACTTATATAAACTTTATTTGTGTCAATTAATAGTGATTTTCGGAAGAGAAATTTATATGGGAAATATGTAGAGATCGTAATTTCCCGGAGTTTTTGATTTCCTGGAATAACGAGAAAAAATGTTCGACTTAACGGAGTTCCAGATTGAAAACTATAAATGAGACTCAAATAGAAAATGAATCCTTGCATTAGCTGATTAAAAACAGGATTGTAAATATACTGATTCACCAACTCGAATAAATACTAAATCCTATATATGTCGTGAAAGAGTTTTGTTGATATCGACACAATGTTTAGCAATATTGTTATTCTTACTTAAAAGATATGTGACACAAAACAACTTCGTATTTGCAACAGAAAAATAGAGATATCAGAAATTAAATTTCAAAATTTTTACTCAAACTGATATTATTCCAACATTTTTCAAGTAGGTTTTGTAAATCTCTTTAAGATCCAAATTTACTAAAAAGTGTGGAGTTTAATGATTATAAAAATAGTTACTAATCATTACTTTTTCTAAAACCTTTCGGGATGAGTTCAAACGGTATTAAATTGTTTGTAGCTTCTAAAGGTTGGTCCAACATTGTGTAAAAATAACAATCTAAATAAACGTACTTAAAATAATGAAAGGAGACATCATGTCTAATATATTGGCCAAATTTCTACTATTTCCTACTGATTGGAACAGGATGTTCTGCAGTCATTTATATATGAAATTTGTTATCTTCAATATTAATAACATATAAATAAACCGATAGCTAAATGAAAATAAATAAATCCGTATTTCGCATATTTTCCTAAAAAAGTTAATGTGGCACAAAAAAAATATATATATATATTTCATTAATTTTTTTTTATTTCAACATAATTTTTTGATATGAGTTTTTCTTCTTAAAATTAGATTTTTATCCTAATTATTTAAAAAAAATTGTAAAGTAATATTGTGCTAATAAATTTCCCTGTAATATCCTTTATAAAACACTCACTTCTATATTATAGATTCGATTAGACATTCTCATATACGCAGAAAAAAAAACATGATTACGGCATAATAATATTGTGTTCATGATAACAATGTTTTTGTTTCAGTTTTATCATTCAATGTTTATACTCAATCAAAATTTTAATAAAATCGTCTACAAAACTTTTATATTTTCGAATACTTTTACCAGAAACAAAACTTTATCAATATAAAAAATATTATTATTTCTACAACTATTGTAAATTATAAATCTTTTTCCTTGTTCTTAAATCATATTTTGTTTATTACTCCCATAACAATAGAACATTACGAATAATTATAATACGCATACTTTTTACAAATATGGTATGAACTGACAAATAATTCATAACTGATCGGCGACAGCGTGCCGATCCCAACTAAATTTTTAGCTTAATTTTCTTTAAAAAAATTCATTCATTTTCCCTCTATTTAAGTGCTTTTAAAAATTCCCAGAAATTTCGGATGAAATTCCCAAGAAAGCGGAAAAAAAGTGGCAAATTTACATTCTCTAGAGCTGTGGTTAAATTTGGTTAAACTCCTATGCTAGAAGGGGTTTACTGATTATCTTCAAAATTGCGACCAGTAGTTTGATTGCAAGGTTTACATGGACAGACAGAGGAACGGACATCGTTCGATAGTCTTAGAAAGAGCTTCTGAGTCGAACGGTATAGTTTAAAGTGGGGTTACTACAATTTTTGCTCTACATTATAAACATAAGCATAAACGCATAATATTCCAAGGTGGTGAAGGATATAAAAACAATTTTCGTATAACTCGGTAAATATAGCTCCAATTTACAATTATTTAAATTTCTAACCAAAGTTTGTTTCTTTACGAATATTTAAAAAGTCCTAAGTCATCAACAACTCAATAAATTGACGTAAATAAAAAAAAAAAAAAAAAAAAAAAAAAGAACGATACAGTTTTTAATTTTTGATCAATTGTATTTTTGTATAAAAATCTGTTTTTTTTAGCAAGAAATCTTAAACTCAAATATAACTCTTTAAATAAACGTTAAATAAATAAAAAGGTACCGAATGTTAATAATATTAACAACATTATTTCATATTATGTCTAGTCAAATTTTAATGTTCATAAAAAAAACAAATTCAAGATGAATATAAAGCGGAAATCTTTTATCTTTATTTATAGGTATCGATTTCATAATAAAAGGACTTAAAATTCTTATCCTAAACTGAAAATCCTTTTTATAATCTATCCCAAAACTTAACAATTTAACTTTAATTATTCCAAAATTCATCAACTTATTTAAACAGATATTATCAATAATTTCCATCACAAATTTATTCAAATGAACTAAGAAAAGTATTTAAAATTTTATATGTCCATAAAATTTTATAGTTTAACATAAAATTTTGCCTTTTTTCGAAATGTGTCAACATTGACACCATATCACCTTATCAAACTGTGAACTTTGCAAACATTTCTAAAAATTATTATATTGTTGTTAACACACAAAAACCATCTAGAAATTAATGAGTCATTTAAGAAGAAAAACCAAAAAATTTTAGATAAATTACTAAACAAATTGTGGAAAATGTTATCTTTAAAAAAGTAATTTCTAAATGAGTATAAAGACGAAAGAGGTTACCTGTATATATATATAAATATATATATATATATATATATATATATATATATATATATATATATGTGTGTGTGTACATACATATGTAAGTGTCTTTTTTATGAATTGGTTTGACAGTATGGGTATATGATTTTAGTCATATGTAAAAGTCTTTTTGGAAACCTCTTCTAATCATGTTAAAAGCAAGACAATAACTTTACCTCTTCTTTTGTTTGAGAGGAGGAAAAGTACATATTTTATACTAGCAAATGCACATTGGGGCAAAAAGGAAATATATTTTTATAAATAGTCTATTTAGTCTGTAACTTAATTTATCGTGCTATAGTCTAGTCTATAGTGTGGACTGTAATATGTAATATATTAGTTTTGGGCTACATATGATCTAGTATGTAGTCCGAAATAAAATTAAGTCTACAGTCTGGTCTATAATATAATATAGTTTATAGTATAAAATATAATATACTCTATAGTTTGCGCTATAGTCCTAAGACTGGGCTGTAATCCAGTTTATAGTGTAGACTACTATCTAGCTTATAATGTACGTTATAGCCTATATTCTGAACTATAGTTTAGTCAATAGTCTGGACTATATTCTAGTCTAAATTCTTGGCTATAATCTTGTCTATAGTCTGTGCCTAGTGTTTAAGCTGGGCTATAATCTAGTTTATATATATTTAGACTATATTCTAGTCTAAAGTCTGAACTATGACTTGTTTATAGTCTGCGTCTAATTTATAGTTTGGGCTATAATCTAGTTTCGACTATAATAATAATATAACAATCTGGATTATATCCACAACATTTTCAGTTGCATTTCAGAAATTTCTATTTTTGTTTTGGAAAATTCTATTTATTTTTTTACAATTTTCTATTGTATTTAGAAGTTTCTAATTACATTTCGGAAATTTTTATTTTTAGTTCTAAATTTCATATTGGTAGTTTAGAAATTACCATTTTTAGTTCAGAAAATTCTAAATCTAATTTAGAAATTTTGTATTTCAACATTTTCTAATTGTGTTTCCATTTTTATTTTAGAAATTTCTAATCGTATTTAAGAATATAGAAAATACAATACAATTGCAAGATGTTGAAATACAAATGGAAATTTCGAAAATATATTTAGTAGTTTTTTTATACAAATCAAAATTTCTAAATTACAATTCGATTTTTCTGAACTTGAAATGTAATTAGGAATTAGAACTTGATCAGAAATTTCTAAAATATAATAAAAAATTTCTGAAATTTCTGAAAGTTTCTGAAATATAATTAGAAATTTTTAAAATATAAATGGAAATTTTTGAAATAAAAATATAAATTTCTGAAATATTATTAGAGTTTTTTGAAATACGACTGAAAATGGTGTAGTCTAAAATTGGATTATAGCCTAGTCGATAGTCCGAAATATAGTTAAATCAATAATCTGTAATATAAGCTGAAGTCTACAGGCTATTGCTGTAAAATAATTTGGTTTATTAACTCCTTAACAGTCGCAGTCGAATTAGCCTAAAGTCTGGACCATAATCTAGTCTAGTCTACAGTCAGTACTACAGTTCTTCCGATGATATTTTCTGTGCATTACAAATATCAGCATAAAATCATGATATCTCAACTTCTCAAAATTTTTTAGGATACAAAAGCAATTTTCATATAACTCAGAAAATATGGCTCAAATTTACAATAATTAAGGTTTTTGGACAATTTAAAAAATATAACTATACCCTGGTGCATGGTTTGTATCTTATCATTTAGTCTTTAGAATATTGATATGAAAAACAAGTTTCAAAAATATATACAATATTTCTATCCCATTGTGTATCATTACTTTTTTACAAACAAACATCCGTGTATTTTAAATTAAAAGAAAAATCTCTTTATCAAATGTAATATAAATTTCTAACATCAACAACACTTAAGTACATACATACAAGTATTTTAAGCAATCTCACTTTCAAAAATTCATTTCAATTTCTATTCATTTAGTTAAAAAGTTTTCATACAAGTAATAGCAGCAATGGCAGTGCTTTACCTTCTATGTGAAAAGAGATTTTTTTTCTTAATTTTTACCATCTTCTTTTGCCAACATCATGTAAAATTATGAAAAAAGGATTTGTATTGTTTCAATTCTAGTACACCCTCAAAGAAAAAAATCAAATAATACACATCTATACACATATATGACAGCAATAAACATTTCAAAGTTATTGTTATTGGTGGAAGATGTTGTCGATGCCGTTGATGTCATTACTGACATTTCATTAAAAGTGTTGAAAATCCTATAATACACACACACACACGCAGTAAATAAGTGTGATACATGAGTGTTTGTTTCTCACTATGAGTCATTTTATTTGTCCTTTATATACATATATATATGCGTGTTTTTTGCTTCTGTATCACTTTGTCACCTTATTGTCACCTTTTACTTTCCTTTATATCAACATATCTTTCAACTTATAAAACAAATTGTTTCTTTTTTCTACTGTCACTTGTGCTGCTGCTGATAATGGTGACGACAACGACTACGATGCCACATTTACTAAAAACAAAAGTAAAAAATAATTTGAAAAGTGTGTTTATTGTGAGGGAGAAGAACATAATGGTAACGATAAGTGGAACATATATTTTTCTTTATTGTTTCCATTTCGTTTTGTTTTTGCACTCATCTTCTAATGTATTGATTTAAGTTGTAATTTGGTTAGATGGATTCTATTGTCAAAGGAACCGATTAAAAATACTTTTAAAATCAATTACTCAATATCAAGATTAAAATTGAATACTCATATGTTTGTTTTTAAAACATGATTTTTTTATCAAAAAATGGGAAGGAATATTTTGTATTTGTTTAAGCTATTGGTGTTATTTTTTATTTTTTTAATTTGGTAAATGTAGCACAAGTATGACTAAAAAGTGAAATATTAAAAGCTGGTTATTTTAACAATGGTTGATTGCATTTCTAGCGAAGTTTTAGTTTATAGCTGACCTTACTATGAAGAATATTTTTAAAGCAGGTTTAGCTTTTATTTGGAAAGAATAATTATTTCAGTTACTTGCAGTGCACAGTGGGGCAGAATCGAAATTTTTTGGAAAAAAATCTGTAACTTCTGATCGGCCGGTTGAATTTTCATGAAATTTTGTATAGGCATAGTAGAGGAGTGTACAATATTACGTTTGGAAGGGGGGCACAAAAATCCCCACAGGGGCGCAGCTACGGGGGCTCAAAGTTAGGTACCTCTCACATAAAAAATTTTTAATCGCTTGCAAAATTTTTCGTCCGATTTCAAATCTTTTTATATATTTTTGTAGGCCCTAATAAGACCTATAAAAACATGCATACGTGTCCTATTTATCTCTTATAGTTTTCGAGTTATTTGCGTTTGAATTTTAAAGCACCATAATTTTGCATGTTCTTGGTCCAGTTTTTTTTTTTTCATATACATCCTACTATTTCCGACCGCTATTATTAGTTTTTTTTCTTAATTAGTTGAAGCACAAAATTATCTATTGAATAAAAAAATTTGATGTCGATATCTTTAACGAGTCCAAAAATAAACGATTTTGAATTTGAAAATTGCGAAAAAGACGACTTTTTTTGTTTTTTTTTTTAGCCGAAAGAGTATCTACACTCTTTTTTATCTAAAATTTCTTTAGCAACATATAATAATTTTACACTTTTCTGAAAGGCAACTTCATAGAGATAACTTTAAGATAAAAGACAAGCCCAATAACTCAATTGGTGATGGTACATACCCTCCCGAATTCGACCCATTTTATATGCAAATTTTGAATTTACACCATATTTTCTCAAATCCCAAAGCACGAATCGACAAGCGGAATATATTTTAAGAATCCTCAGTATGTTGCTAAAAGTTTCAAAATTAAAATCTACGGGACTTCGGAAAAATGTGGATTCTATAGCCAAAAATGTAAAAAATCCCATTTTTGGGAATTTTGACTAGTTTACTGGGGTATTCATGAAAACCCTACCCCCTATTAAAATTTGGTTAACGCGATTTTATTTTTATTAATAGGATCCACATTTCCTGCAAATTTCATTAAGATATCTTTATAAACAAATATTTTATTACAATTAAAAAATTTGTATTTTCTCCAAAAACGTCAAATTGGGCCTTTTGTTTGGTTTATTTCTAAATAGCGAAAGAAATTTTGAAAATATGTATTCCAAATTAAGCTGATCCTTAATTAGCATATATAATTTCCGATCAAGGCCTACAACAGTATATACAAATATTTGAAATCGGACGAGAAACAAAAATTTTGCAAGCGATTAAAAATTTTTTATGTCAGAGGTACCTAACTTTGAGCTCCCGTAGCTCCGCCCCTGGGGGAATTTTTGTGCCCCCCTTCCAAACATAATATTGTACACTCCTCTACTATGGCTGTACAAAATTTCATGAAAATCCAACAGGCCGATAAAAAGTTATAGATTTATTTCCAAAAAAATTCGATTCTGCCCCACTGTGCAGTGTTGCCAAAACGTAAATGGGAAAAAGTGCTACAACTTACTAAGAAAAGTGCTAGCCAGTGCTAAAAGTAAAAAGGAGCCAGAAAAAAGTGCTTACAACAATTTCTTTATATTTGTAAAAAAAGAGATATATTATGTGTTTTAAGATTTAGAGCTAAAAAACATTAAAAAAAGTAATAAAAAACACATTCTGAAATGATTCTTTAGAAATTAAGAAATAATTAAATTCAAGTTATGCTAAATTTATTTATCTAATTTTATCATATTTTATCCAAGTATGTGTCACATAGTTTATTATGTTGACGAACCAAAACTCGATTTTTTTTACCAAAAATTTGATTTTTAAAATCTCATATATCATTAGAAACCATATACAGTATAAGCTCGACATAATTGATTACAGATATCAAAGCCGATTGTTGAATTATCCGAATATGTGAAACACATAGAATATAAAATTTAAATTTTTACATTTACTGCCTGTTTTTATAACACGAGCACAGAAACGACTCGTCTAACTTAAATTTAAAACAAAAACAAATTTTGAAATTTTGTTTTTGTTTTAAATGTAAGTTAGATGAGCCGTTTTTGCACTCGTGTTATAAAAACAGGCAGTTAATAACATTACATATTTTAAGTTTGTCAGCAATTTTCAGTTTACGTAAAAATAACAAACTTTACTGAAGAATTTTTGAAAAAACAATATTAACTAAAAATTAGGGAATTCAACTACAATCAACTCTTACATCATAGTTTTATTTTAATGCTTATTATATTTTCCATGTTATTCAATAAAATTTTCTCTTTAAATAAATAAAATAAACTTTTTATTAAAATTTAAATTTTTAAGTAAGTAGATGATTTTCAAATAATATAAAAAAAAATATTTTAATTAAATAAAAAAACTTTTACCAAAAAAACAACTACGCCATTCACAACCTTGTGAACAAGTATATTGTTTTTGTACCCTTCACCATAGGTGTAAAAAGTATAAGTTTGCTATTCCGTTTGTGGCTTTCACAATTTTCGTCGGAGAGCAAAAAGTTTATATATTGTAGATCCTGGTAAAAAATGATATCGATAGGACGATGTCCATCCCTTCGTCCGTTTGTTGGTTGAAATGTGCAAAATATGATAAAAACAATAATTCAAAAAGTGCCAAGTGATAGATTAATATTTTTCAAGTTAATGAGTTTAAAAAGTGATCTAGCACTAAAATGCTAAATTGGCAACACTGGTTACTTTTGACACAGTATTTAATTTTCTTATTTCACTGCACAGAAAAAAATTATTACCGTATATTTTTTAATTAATACACTTTTTTTAAGTAAAATGTTATCTCCCACTTAAATTTTGAATTTATTCAATCATCAATTTTTTAATTGGAAAAAATGTTCTGTTCTTCATCTTTTACAGTTTTAGTAATTGATATAATCATTTTGGTGAGAAGTGCAAATTAAAAAAAAAAGTTTTTAATTGAATGAATTATTTACTAATTTATTCGATGATTGGTAATTTTTTTGGTGTGCCTCAACTGTTTTCTCATTCTGTCAATAAAATTTTTGAATAATTTGATTTTTAAATGATGATAATTGTCGTAAGGTTCTGGTTTGCTTCTGGATTATCTGTGTAGAATCGATCCAAAGAACGTATGGTTTCAACAATACTTGTGGCACGCAACTGCAGATAGATATGATGTATATGTTTATATGATGTTTATGTTTATATGTTTATATTTTTCATATACTTAAAAAATGGAAGGAGTTTAGCTAAAATATGTATATATACATATATATATATATATATATATATATATATATATATATATATATATATATATATATATAAAATTTGGTATTTAAAATTTTAAAGAAAAATTTGTTTAGGTTTTCCGCTAAAGCTGTAAACATGTACGAAAAAGATCATTATTTTTATTATAAATTACATTAAGAATAAATTAAAACAATTTTTTTTTTTTTTGCACTTACTAAATATGATCCTAAAAATTCTACTATTTTTATAAAATATGCTATCCTGTCTAACTTTTTGAGAGGGCGGGAACCAGTGTGGTGTTAAATCAAACTATTTATATCTACTTCTTAAAGCTATTTTTAAGGTTCGAAAATTCTCTCGTGACATTTTTTTCCAGCCCGATGAACATGAAATGTAGTTCAAAATTTCATCACTTTCAACTAATGCTGGACGTCAGGTTCAACTCTTAATCAAATGAAAATATCTTTATTATACATTCCTGAATCCCTGTCTTTTGAAATATGATAAAAATATTTTTTATTAAATAAGTTTTAAGGAAAAAGTGATAGAATCAGACCAATTTTTGAAGAGAGGCAGCAATTTCTCGTACTATTTTAAAGTATTGATTATTACCAAAATTTTTGCGATTGGTCCCATTTTGCGAAGACCTGAAAGTCATCCGTTTCTATGCACCGAAGTAAATGAAAATTGAATGTTTCGGACACAGCATAACTATTGACTTTAATTCTCGAGACAATTTTATTTTGTAAACCAACAATCTGAAATCCTAACGCTGATCTAGGACTCTTTAATCCAAATTAATATTAAATTATAAAAACAAAATAACTTCGGTGCGATGACGAAAAGTCCTATGTGTTTTGTTTTTTACTACCTTTCAGGAGAACAAAAAACTGTTTTATTTTGTCAATTCCCAACCTTTTCTCATTTTTGAGTTTTGTATTTATATTATGGCAAATAAAATTGAAAAAAAAAATCTACACATAGGAGTTTTTGTATAAGAAACCTATAATTTATTTTTTAATATTTTTTTTTTTTTTTTTGAGGAACAAATTTTTTATTAATCGATCAATTATTATTCAATCAATTAATCGAATAAATTTTCAAAACGAGTTTTTGTTCAACTTGTGTAAAAAGTTTTGTTTAGTTGAAAAACCCTATTGATAATGATTGAAAATTTTGAACACTGAAGTTTCAGTAATATTTAAAAAAAATTAGATAGCTTCTCTAAAGATTTAATCAAACGTTTTAAAGTTGGAATAAGCGGGAGACATATAAGTTATTATTAAATTCTGAAAATTTTCCAGTGCATATTAATTTTTTCAAATATTCAACAAAATGTCAAACAAAGGTATATGTAAATTCTTTATTTTTGAGAATTTTTCATTTATTATTTATTTCAAAAATTACTTTAATTGAAGCCAATCAATCCATCAAACAATATCAAAACTTAAAAAAAAAGATTTTAGCAATATTGATGATCATTGACTTTATTTTGAAAAATCAATAAGAAACGGAAAAACTTGATTTGCTTTTAACGATATATATTGCTACCATCAATAAGTGAAAGTATTTTCTGCACACATCTGTTTTTATTAAAAAATAATAATCGTTTTAAAACTAAAATTCTTAATTATGTTTTCTTTGAATGATAATTTTAAAAGAAATTTTATTTCATTATATAATTTTTCCGTGATTTTAATATGGTCTCAATTTGTGGATACTTTTTGGTCCATGTTAATGAATTGTAATTGATCAAAAAAGTTGATCAAAAAATACTAGTTTTTGCATTTTTTTTTTCACTTGTAATTAATTATTTTAACAACATATATTATTCTTTATTCATTCGATTAATCGAAGAAAATTCAAATTTTATTCAATAACGCGAGTAATTAAAAAAATGATATTTTATTCGATCAACTTCAATGTCGAGTAATTGGAAACCCTATAAAAAGTTCTATGTGAAGCAGAAAACAAAATGAGTTTGTCTACCCAAGGAAATATACAAATAGGACATTTTTTAACTTCGAAATTTTGTTGAGATAATGAAAAACGCTAGGTGAACATATGACTAATAATGGTACAAGATGCGAAATTAAAAAAAAAAATTTAGAAACTACACATAGGTCTATTCGTCAGCGCACCGACGATATGATTGAAATCACTCTTTATATGTGTATAAGTATAAAAATATATTGAAATGTTTAATAAATTAATTAAATTAAATGTAAAATATATTTCTAGACAAGCAATAATTGTTTAGCTTACACTTCGTAAAATCTCTTTATACATTTGTTAACAAATTTATGAACATACACGTTATTTAAGCAACCTTAGCAGATAAAATGACTAAACAACACATTTAACATGTTAGAAACATGTTTAGATATCTCCGCAACATGTTACCAACATAGCAACATTAATGCCTAAAAATTTTCAAACATAAACATCGACCAGATTCTTCAGTACTTTTTACACGTTTATAGTTTAACGAAGCTGAAAGAAATCGTATTTCGACGAAATGTTATGATTTGTCCCGAGGATTTTCAGGACCATAGCGTTGCTGTTAATAAACGAAACAAGTTAGTTGTCGTGCAACCACTTAACGTAACGTTAATGTTTTTAAACTCGTGCTCGTTTAAAAAATAATAGTAAAAGAAATAAATAATCTTTTTTTTCAAAAAAGTGAATAAAAAAAAAATAATTAAAATAAAAAAATATTTACAAAAAATATTAAAAAAAAAGTTTAAAAAGAAAATTAAATAATAATAAATTTTAAATATAAAAAAATTCCTTGAAATTTATGAAATTAAGCAAGTGTAAATAATTGTTTTGGTAAAAAGAGTGTACAAAAATATTAATATAAAAAAAAACAAGTGCAACAAAACAAGTGAATTTTAATACAATATCCGCTTCCGTTTAAGCCAACTTCCGTATGTCATTTTTGCTTTGTTACCATTTTTTTCTTCTTGTTCTATTTACTACTAAATACTACAAATACTTTAAAATACAGACAACACACATACAAATGTTTTTGCATATATAATTTGAAATAAAATATTTTTATTATAGTTACATTGTATAAAAACTATTTTTCCTTTAAAGTTTTTGTCCTGTATACTTATTTACACACATACTTACATGCAAATAATACACAATTTAAATATATGCATGTACGTGTACATATGCGTATGTCTGTAATTTCGTTATTTATATTTACAACTTGTATTATTGTAGCAACATGCAACTATGGAACCATTAATGTATCTGCATTGTTGTCATCGTTAAAATGGTGTTACTTTTATGACTTAAATATATGTTAGGGTAGAGGTTAAAGGGGGTTAAGGGGCTGTCCTCATATTCAAACTTATATAGAACCACGAAATTTATATGATGCTTTCCTTATGACTCTATTAGTCGAATTTATAATGAATATTTTGTAAACTTTTTTACTGACTTATTAACTACATGCAACATCTTTATAATTCTTTATCCTCAGTGTGAGAAACATTAAAAATGTGGCATATCACAAAAGAGGAAAAAAAGTAAGACATTAAAGACATAGCAAGATAATGTAGTACTGAGAACGAATTTAAAAAGCGCTGTTATATTAATGTATAGATAATAACAATAAAAAAATTATAATTTTTATAAAATTTAGTTTTTCATTTTCTAATAAAGGGGTCATCATTTTTGTCTTTTAGAAATGGAATTTTGACAAATTTAAGATCACTTACTTAAAGAAAATTATAATCTTATTCACCTTTTGTATAAATTAATTTAAACTTATTATTAGACAATTTCAAAGCACAAAATTATCGTAAGTAACGATTTAATAAAATTTTATCATTTCAGAATAATTGAAACTCGCAGAAGTCTAAATTATGTTGATGATATTTATCAAATTCAAACTTTATAGAAATCGGCAGTGATTGGTCTGATTTAGACATTACTTTTTGCATACTTGGTGCCGAAAAATTAATATCACACCGCATAACAAAGATTAAATGAAATGAAAGAGGAGAATTTTGGAAATAATTTGGATTAATTTCTATTAAAATTATCCAAATAAAATTTGAAAAAAATATCATTGAAATATTTAATCTTTTAATATTCTTGAAAATTTCCAACAAATAATTTCAAAAATAATATATCTTAAACATACTAATATCCAGTTTCAAGTAGCAAAGTTTCATTGTTTTAACTTTATTATTTTAATACGTACAACTATTTGAAAACTAATCCTAGGAACAAATTTGTATGTCAGTTTATTGGGACTTAGAGTATGCAAAACTAATATAGACATTTAAATTTTAAGTAATTCTTACTTTAAGTGTAGTAGTATTTGGAAAACTTTTAAATATATTTGCAAGATTAAATGAAGATAGGTTGAGTAATTCTATTTATTTATCTGTTTATTTATTTATTTAAATCCTTTACTTGTATTTTTAATCTGTGAAAAGACAGTAGGCTATGATTTTTGTAATATATTTAATGTTGTTTTATAAATAATTCACATAAAAAAGGTGTAGTTAATCAATCGCGCTTACATTATACCCTACACCATTATATACGCGCATTAAATTGATTTTTGGGTAACGTCTTTATATAGAAAATATGAATATATTTAGATCGATCCTTTTTAAATTTAATACCGCTGTTTATATACTTACATAAAACTTATTTATGCCAAATTTAATTTATATGAAATTTGAGCGCTTAAAATAATTTCTGTAGTGGATCTTATATGGAAACTATGTTCAATTATGGACCAATCCTCTTGAAATTGGGTAGTGATATTTATAGCTATATAAATTTTAATTACTTCGAATAAAGTCACAAAATATATTACTTATATTCAATTTACTCGTTAAAGTGACATTTTGGAATTGGTATTTTATGGGCGATATGGCCATGATCCATAATCATGGCAAATTTTATTTCGATACTAAAATTTTTATACATACGTTGTATTATTTTATGAAAGGACCTCATATAAAAACTATGGTAAATTATGCTACCAAACTCTCGAAATTTGATATTATGTCTAATGCCAAAAAAAAAAATTATATCAACCTTGAATTCAATATAAATATTTGCATATTCAAGGCAATTCTGATCACTTAAGCATATTTCCGGGAAACATTTGCAAGGGAGCTAGGTGAAATAATGGACCGATTTCAATCACTTCCTATTAGCTCCGTTTTTAAGTCGAAAAAACGATTGGACCAATTAGCATTAAATAGTATTTTAAATTACAGTATGTATTTGAAAACAAAATTTATATAAACACTGACAGGACATTTTTAAAATTTTGCAAAATTTTAACGATTCAGAAATTCCATTACGATGTTTTTAAAATTAATTAAATTTCAGAATAATTTGTTACAAAACCTCATTTTTGACTTTATAAAGGACTGAAGGGTTAAAACAAAAAATTTTGCTGAAATTTCTAAGTCATATTCTAACATTTGCTACCCATATCGGGATTATTGGGTAACTAACAGATTTTAAAATAATTCATAAAAAAATATTAATTTTGAAATTTCAAAGCTCTTTTAAAAAGATATTCGAATACGAGATGAAAAACTGAGTACAAAATCCCATCATAAAATGTCTCTACTTTCATATGCATATGGTTTAGTTCATGTATGAAAAATGCTGTTGTACGGTGTTATAGTTAATTAATTTTTAATTTAACTTATTTTTACCCTAAATTTAACAAGATTAAATGGATTTTAACAAAACTAATTTTAACTTTAATTTATTAACAATTTATATGTATTTAACATACACAGAAAAAATAATTCAATTAATAGGCCATTTAAATTAATTAATTATTTTTATAATTGAATAATTTGCTCAAAAATATGTTAAAAACTTGTATATTTAATTATTCAAACCATCACATATTTTTTATTTATATTTAAATTTTTTATTAATTAATACAATAAGAAAAATAATTGAAAGCCTTTTAGAACTTTAATAAATGAAACAATTTAAAAAGCAATTAGAATAATTTTTATCTATAATAAATAACTTAATTATCCATATGCTCAAAAAAGAAATTTTGTATTATATTAAATTCAAATTCTATACAGAAAAGTCTAAACTCATATTGCAACTACTAAAAATGCATATTCAATTATTTTATTAATTAAAATTGAGTCTACGTATTAAAATTATTCAAATCATCACTTATTTTTTATTTATTTTTAATTACTTTATCAATTAATACAATAAGAAAAATTTTTAAAAGCCAATATATTATTTTATTTTTAATAAAAAATATTAGAAAATGTAAATTTTGAGCACTTCAATAATTAAAAAAATTAAAAAAGTTTTGACAAATCGTTTAACTGACCATATTTTTTCTATGTTACATAAACAAAAATCTTTTTCATAAAGAGATCGTTAAAATCAAAGTATGAAATAAATTGGGTTATGAACAAGGCAACCAAAAAGTAGCACTGGTTTGGTTCATATTTTACGGATATCTCGGCATCTCGGTTATGTTTGACAAAAATGTTTAAGGTTGAATAACGTTTGTGTGCAGTCACAGATTTTAACAAAATTGATGTCATTGGAATTATAGAAATCAGATATCATGACACAATGACCCCTAAGTAAAATTATCTTTTATCCTGGAATATCAAGAAAAAAGAAAAATTTCAAATTGGGATCTCAATTGGGTCAAAATTTATAACAGTAAATAAATTTTTCTTAACAATTTTTTGAGTTTTTAAATATTTTGATACTTTTTTTTAATTTAATATAAAAACAGGTGGGAAAAAGTAAGAAAACAAGCAGTGGTAGTCAAGATCGATCGAATAATACCCCAAATTGGATACTAAATTTATTATCGGAAACCTATTCATGACAAATTTGATCTAGATTTAGGATTCTTTGTGAGATTTATGTATGTTTACTATTTACTCATGTTTTATATATTTTTTTAGAATTTGAAGTATATGGGCACTATGTTTAAGTTTAAGTGATTTTGGGGAATTGGATTATATGGTAGTAGCCATAGTTAATTACGGCCCAATCATTATGAAATTTTTTATATTACTTTGTATTTATATAGACATATGTCCATCAAATTGTATATATCTAGATATAAATATTAATGTGAGATTTATGCACTTTTAAGTAATTTACCGGAGTGGAAGTTACATGAAAAATATGATCTATTACGGACTGATCATTGCGAAATTTGGTACAACGATTTATTATATAAACATGACATGTTTCATGCGTTTATTTATATGCGTTAAAATCTGCATATATATACAATTCAGAAAGCAGAAAGATACGTAATATAGTGTCTCGTTGAAAAAAAAAACTTGTAAGAAGACCCCTCAAATGATGCGTATTAATATGAAGGTTAAAAATTTATCTTGAGTTCCCTACCAGCGAATGAAAGTTGGGGATACAGTACATTTTGTCCAAAATAAGTTTCGTATTTTGCCTTGTAATCTCGTAATTTTGCTCCATTGCACTAAATTTTCTAAAAATTTCTCTGGCGGAACAAAATCCCAGGAGAAAGCTTTAAAAATACTTTTTTCATAAAAAGCTGAAAATAACGAATTTTTTATACTTACACTTGGACCAAAAGTGAACACTTTTTTATAAAAATTTACTTTTTTAGGTACTATCTTCTTAACGACAGATCCGAAATAAAATCAAAATAGTTAGAGTATAACTAAAATATTTAAATACTAACGAAATCTATAAAATATGAAATTGTTGACTTTTGCACAATTGATATCTCTTTTGTTTAAATTTGTGAATAAAATAACATGAAAATGTATATTTGCGCTAAGATCGCCTAGTAAAAAAATATTTTTTTTCCTGTTAAAAATATTTAAATACGAAATAGCCTAATTAAATCCAAAAGTAAAAAAAAGAAAAATATATTTCTGGTTAGATTTCCTCCAGAAAAATTGGTAGGGACTCGAACCTATCTCAAACCTTGATAATAAAAATAAGAAACGTGAAAAGATCCAAGAATTTTTGAAGAATGAGCAATTAAGTATATTTAGAAACCGAGATGATGAAAAAAATTTGAAGATTACTAAAATCGGGGAAAATTAAATCTTCCAAGAAATCTATTAAGGTCAATAACTCCATAGCTAGCGCTTGGACTTTATACCAATATTTTCAGAAAGATGGCGCTATTGCGCAAAGAACACAATGAATTAAAACTAGTCATCAGACAAAATTTAATGAATCTTATAATTTTTCAAAAATGTTATAAATACTGGACCGTGGAAAACTGGAAACAAGTTTAGTCGGCAGAAAAGACAAACGCAAACATATTTTTGCCTGAACATAATAATTAATTTCGGTTCAAATAAGAATTTACTATCAGTATTGCTAGACTAAGAAAGCTACAAAACGAAAGGATGACTTTTTAAGGTTTTTATTTTTGACAGATAATGATGCATCAAAATATTAATTTTCAATTTTTAATTAAACGCAATTTTTCTCAATTAAAATTTTTTTTTTTTTTAATTTTTTCATTAAAGTACTACTAAATTTTTTTGCTAATATTACCTACGTTCTATGTGATTTTTAAGTCCGTTAGTCGTTAATATTCTATATTTCAGAATTTTTATAATTTACATATTTTTGAGAAATAATATAGTATAGATGTTATTCATTTGCAATATTTTAATTTTGATTTGAATTCATAGTGATGCTGCTTCTCTAAAATCTTCATATCCTATTCACCAATAATTGTTCATGTGATACATGTCACATAATAACTTAAATATACTTCTTCATAAACCATTATAAACTTTAAAATACTCAGAAGTTTTAAATGCAACAACAAAAATTTAGTCGTACATTTTGTAAAATTTATATTTTTCTTCTGGGTTTTTAAAATCATAGTTTCATAGATAAGGTGCCAAAAAATAAACTGAAGAACTGAAGAACGAAAAACTGAAACTTTTATTTCTTTCTTTAACTAGAGAATATGAAAATAATGTTATTTTAACGTTTTTCAAAATAAAGAAAAAGTAACACAAATAGCAATCTTTATCTCATCATCCTTTCGGTGTTTATGGTCTTGTTCAGGTTACTGCTGTTGCTTGTTTTGAGTAACAAAAAAAAAAAAAAAAAAATAAAAAAATAAAAAATAAAATAAAAAAAAGAAAGAAATTCTGACAGACAGTCTTTGTTGGAATATTGTTTAACCAAAAAAGATTCTTTACTATTACTTGCAAAAATTTCATTTTTTTTTTTTTGCTTTAAACAGAACTAAAAGAATTTTAGAAGGATTTTATTCGTCTAAAGTTTAATAGTACATAGAAATGAAAATTTAGTAACAGTAAAAAATAAACATTCTTTAAAAAGTACAAACAAATTTAAAATCTGCGCTGTTTTTTTCTCTAACAAAGGATGAAATGGAAAAGTAGCATGTATTTCCATATATAAATAAATTACGATTTTTACCTAAAGATAAGACAATATTTTAATTGGATTAAGATGTCGCGCCGTTTAAAATACGGCAGAGTAGAGAGCAGACAATTTTAATTGGCTTTTAGTATTTCAAGTTTATTTTTTCTTTTTTTTTTTAAAAGGTAAAAAATAATGCCGCTTTTGTATTTAGCAATGTATTCTAAAACCAACAGTTCAAAGAAGACAGGTAATTATTATGAGTTGATAATAAGTAATCAAAATCAAAATTTTCTTCAAAACTCAATGCAGAATTCCGTACAATGTATCAATATTATAAAATCTTCGTTTTATTGCTGATTAAGTTATATCGACCATTATCAAAAATGTTTAACCCTACTGAAACTGATTTTAATCCTTAATAAGTTTCGTAGTAATACTACTTTAAATAAACATGTTACAGATGTGAATTCACCAGACTTGAAACTAACAAAGTGTAAAATTTTAGCACCATAGGTTTCATTTTGTAATCATGATTGTTGTTCAAATTTCAAAAACTTGGAAAAAGGGATAAATATTACCTCATTTTTTTATACTTCTATACTTTTTTCGCGCCCTTATACACTTTGATCCCATGCCATCTTGTATAAACTAATCGGACTTTGTGAATATATTCAGCACCTTCTTTGTTATCGTGTAGACTTTGAACATATATATATATATATATATATATATATAAATATATATATATATATATATATATATATATATAAATATATATATATATATATATATATATATAAATATATATATATATATATATATATATATATATATATTTATATACATTAGCATTCCATAATATAGAGGAATTATGGAGCCAATTTTTATATATTTTATTTTAGCAAAAATTATATTTAACAAATGTACTTTTTGAGATATCTCTCGTTTTTGGAAACTCTTTGGAAAGGTTTCCTAATAAAATTTAAAAAGAAAAAAACTAATTGTAATATTTTACCTATGATTAAAATTACTTAAATTATATTTACACAATTCACAAAATGTGTTCAATAACTCAAATATATTGTGATATATGTATTTAAAATAACACATTATTTAAAATTTGTTGAAAAAAGAATATAATAACATTATAACGTTGTAATATATTAATTCTATTAAAAATTATTTTGCTTAAAAATTTTTTGATTTATGATAAAAAATTTAATTTTTTCAAATTTTTTTTTTACAAAATTTTCCATCAGGATTAAAATTTTCACAAAAAAATCTAAATTTATCCAAAAATTCGAATTTTTACCAAAAAATCAAATTTTTTCCAAAAATTCAAATTTGCACCAAAAAAGGATTCCAAAAAATTCTAATTTTCACTGCAAATTCAAATTTTTATTAAAAATTCAAATTTTCACAGAAAAAAAATTATTTACCAGAAACTAGATTTTTCACAAAAATTTCTATTTTCACTAAAAATTCGATTTTTCACCAAAAATCTGATTATACACAAAAAAAATCTAAATTTTCACCAAAAATCCAAATTTTTACTAAAAACTCACTAAAAATTTGATTTTTCACCAAAAATTTGATTTTCACTGGTAATTTTATTCCTGACTTGAAATGTAGTTTTTAACGAATTTTTCAAAAAAAAAAAAAAAATAAAATAAAATAAAGAAAATCGATTTATCAATAGTAACAAATAAAAAATTTATAGTCAGACATACCCGACAATACACCATTGCGTTTGAGCTTCAAAATGATTTTCGAAATTTTCAGATTATTATGAATTGATCCTTATGAATCCTTGGTACTATGATTTATGCTTATATAAAACTTATGTTAAATATTTCCTTGATACTATCATTTGTGTAGTATTTATGTGAGTTTAAGTGATTTTCGTATCTTATATGGGAGCTATGCTTAATTATGGATCAATGAAATTTGGTATTCTGAGTCACTCTTATATAAAATTTATTTGTACCAAATTTTTATTAAAATAATGACATAATAGGGCTTAATAATACTTATAAATGTATTAAATATATTAAAATATGTATTAAATATATTATATAAAAAAATAGTGATATGTTCCAAATTTCATCAAATTATTTTGAAAATTACGACTTGTACTTTGTGCAAAAGTTATAGATGGACTAACTACCAGTCAGCCGGACATCCAGGCATCCTGCCAGATAGATGGACATCGTTTAAATGACTCAGAAAGTGATTCAGAGTCTATTGGTATACTTTAAAGTGGGTGTTACAATATATAAAAATCAAAATTTGCAAAAAATAAGATTTTCATCAACATTTTCCCTTAAAAACCTAAATACTAAGGAAAACCAAAAAATAAAACTATGAAATATTTAACATTTATAATATTTTAATTAATTTCAAAACAACACACTGATTATTTTAAAAAATATTTATTAGAATATTAAAAAAAAATAACACAATAACGAAGCTGTGAATTGGTCAATGTTATTAAAAAGCAATTCATATAAATTTTTAAGATATAAAACGTTGAGAATTTATAAATATTTGTCGCTTAATGATAACTGTTTTAATAAAATGAAAAATATCGTTATGCATATTTTTTATTTAATAAAAAATATTTGATTTATATAAAAATTAAAAGAAACTTCCTTGAATTGATAAAAAAAAGAACATCAAAAAAATCAGTTTAACATGACATCGTGAACAACACTTCCTACTCAGTGAATAGATACTAGAAAAGAGAACATCTTCCATTGACAAGCCTTTGTTAAATTTATTTTAAATGATCCGAATTTGTACTACTTCTCGATCGCAAGTTCAGGATCTTAATGAGTTCTTTGGATATTCATTTTTACTGGGTGATGATATTCCTTATAAAATGCGTGATTTTTTATTTTTCTTTAAGTAATTATTACCAAAATTTTTAATAATAGTTTTATTTAGTGATAAATTTTGACCATAGATCAAGAGTATAATTTTTGGCCCATAAATAAAAAAATTAAAAAAGTATAAAAACATTTTAACTCCACATGATTATATATAGTATAAAGCAAATAAAATGCTTTCATTTGACATAAATATTAACTTTATTTATATTTCGCGATAGCCGTTAGCAACCGAAATGTGCTTGGAGATGAATGCCGCTGTAGCCGGTATAAATGATTTAATTTTTTAAGTTATCAATTTTAACCGTTAAGATGATTCTTTGTAGACAACTTTCGATAATCTAAAGTCATGTTTTATATCAAAAAATGCGGAACAAAATTTGGAGAATTTTAAAAATTTTATAAAATGTTTGCTTTTAAGATTTTTTAACGCCTATTTAAGTCGAGGTGCCATTCATTGAGAAATGCTGTTTACGATATGCTTCCAACAATTTCAATAAAATCTGTAGTTGTCAGTCGTGGAGAACATACATTTTACTAATATTTACGCTACTTATATGGAAGTTTGTGACAATGCTACCTCAAGCCTGCTTTCCTGATATCAACGAAATATAGCTCAAACTGTATAAAATCAGTTCGTATTTAAAAAACGTTTATTTAAATTTAAATTCAATTATGCACGCAAATTTTTGTTATCAAAAAAAAAAAACTGTGAAATTAAAAAATTGTTCATTTTTGGTTCCATTTTTTGTAGTTACATAGCTTTTCATCAGATAGTAGTATGATAACTAATTAAACATTATATGAATTGACCTAGTCTTGTCTTATCCCTGGATAATTGTTTAAGTCCAAAAGATGTAAATTGTGAGTTCAAAACAAGAATGAATAAAATGTCCGCGAAAGTTTCAACCCAGTTTTTTATATATTTTAGCTTTAAATGGCTGCAGTTCCTTGAGATTATAGCTCTCTTCCTAAGTAAAGCAAATAATTAAGTAAATTACATTTTTATTCTAAATTGCTAATACTTACATTTTATTTTATATTTGTTAAGAAAACAATCACATTTAAAAACTCCATTGCAGAAAACTCCTTTTTATGACATAAAATAAAAAATATAAACTTTATATTTTGGTTTTCAGTTTTTACCCTATGATTAAAAATTGCAAAAAAAAAAAAACCTTTGACTTTAATTGCGCATATATGGAAAATAAGAAAATGAGAACCTTTTTAACAGCATTTGGCCTAGTTTACTTCGAATCAATTATTTTGTCAAAATATAAATTTTCAATAATCGCAATTTTTCTGCACAATGCTATCATATGGTCGGGTCAAGCCCCAAAATATATCTCAAAATATATATCATATATTTTGTAATTATATATATATATATATATGTAATTATATATATATAATGTAATTATATATTTCTATAAAATATATAATTGAATTTTTATATAATTCTATAAAATATAAAATATATAATTACATTTGTTGAAATAATATTATGGTGATACTAGTATTTATATGCGATTTTAACACTTAAATTCTAAGAATTGAGCATTATATGGAAGTTATGGTCAATTATGAAGCAACCCTCATGAAGTTTAGAATCGTGCTTTCTACTTACACAAGTATCAACATTTGTATGGAACTAATTTATATTTTCGGAAAAGAGGACCGTAACTGATGTATATAAGTTTAAAAAAATAAATCAAATTTTAATTTTTATTTTTGATTTTTATTTTATTGTTTAAAAAATAAAAACAAATTGTCTTTATTTTTCTATAAAACCTAATAATAAAAATCAGTTTGTGAGTTTTAAAATGTAAATGAAAAATAAAAACCAAATTATTAGTTTTATGTTTGGAGGAGTACGGATCCCTAGAAGGTCAAATAAAAAACATTACTATATTTCAAGTATACATATCTTTCATTTGACATCCATATTGGGCCAACATATTCTTCGTAAATATTCTAAAACTACCTTAAAACCTGCATATTTTTTGAAACTTTGAGAGGATATTTGACATAAAGGAGAAAAACTGGGTACACAGTTTTATCATTGATGATCTACAGTTTTATCCATGTAACGATTCTTACGTGTGAGAATGATTGTTGCACGCTGATATATACATGTTTAAAAATATATGGAAAAAGGTATCATTTTTAAAAGTTAATTTTTTAAGCTTTCATTTGACACCCATACTGATTCTATATAATATTCGTAAATACATATATAATAAATTTTTTATGTGTATCTTTTTAAGTTTCTATAAGAGAAAATTTGACGTCCCGTGCGTAGTTTTGCTACTTATGTTCTCTAGTTTCATGCATATATCGATTTTTCCATGTCTGAAAATGACTGTCAAACCTAGTACTTTTTTACGATATTTTCATTGATGTTGTCTTCAGGACATTTTAATTTTTTTTTACGTTTCGCTATTTATTATCGAAAACATATTTAGGATATGGCAGTTTGGATAGACGGTCATCTTTGAATCAACTCAGATAATATTTTTAAGTTCTTTGGGGACAAACAAACGTATATCTTATGGTAAAATTTAAAAATAGTTAAATTTTCGTTAGTTTCCCTTTTATGCAAAATTTAATTTTTTCCTTCTGCTCTAAATGAAAATATATTTCAATCACTGGCATCTCCTATTATTAAAATGATTATTATTGTATATGCACAGCGAACCATGATGCGTATGATGTATATATTAATATATAATAATTACACATACTTTAATTTGCACTGATAAACGGTTGCAAATATTTAGGCATAGTGCTTTATCGCATAGACAAAAATCACAATAAAATATTTTTTTAAATTTGTGTTAAAACATATATCTTTGGGAAGGTAGCAATAAAGCTCATATAATCTTAAAAATTTTTTAATGACTATTTTTGTGGTTACGAGGGGGCTCTAAGGTCGGAGAATTTATTATAAAGCAAATGTAAATGAAAAAAAAAAATACAGTTTTAAACAATTTTAGGAAAATAATTATCAAAATTCATTTTTCGATAAAATGCGGCAAAGTTTTCTTTTTTAAATACTAATTGTACACAGAAAAAAAAATAAAAAATGATTTGAATTACGAAATTACTTATATAAATTAAAATTTTATTTTATTTTGCTCTAGTCATTAAAATGATAATATTAATTAAGTGAAAATAATTAGTTTTTCTGTAAATTTCAATTAATTTGTTTAAACCAATAAATTATATTAATGATTGAAATTTTGCCTAAAATTATTTATTTTACAATATTATTATTTTATTAATATTATTTATTTTACAATATTGCGTCAAATAAAAATACAAAAAATTATTAAAATTTATACGTATATTAAAATAATATGTTTAAATTAGTTAATACTTATATGTAATACACCGAATGGCAGACATTTGTAATTAAAGAATATTTTAATATTTGTTTTTATTTTTAAACAATCAGGGGATTCACATAGTGTCATAAAATTATATATCCTATAATAATGGTGAACAATCCCCCATAGTGTGATATTTTTAATTTAAATCAGTTGATGTAAAACAATTACAAAAGTAAATATTTTCTTTAAATAAGTGATAAAACCAAAATAATAGCCACCTTGTGCCCCAAGTAAATAAACAATATTTGTTTTTGTATAATATCATACTTTTAAGCAGAGTAATTATGGGATCTAATTTGGAGCCGCCAGTGATTTGTTGAAAAAATTGGCCACTGCAGCTTAGGTTTTGGTCAGCCGGATAAAATTATACAATCAACGGCGACAGCTCAGCCGTTTAACACAGGTCTCTGCTGAATAAATAGCACAACAAACCACAATAAACACAGCTTAAAAAGTTCTATTATTTTAAGACACTTTTTGTTTGAAGAGCAACAACAATATTTTTAAATCATTGTAACAATATGTCATGACTACATACCTTGCGAATCAAAATGTATAGGAAATGGTTATTTTATTAATACGTAGGCGAGGTTTTTTAATCAATTTCGACCATTACAGGGCTTCTGTATTATCTTGATAAGATTTGGCATATACAACGTATTTAGATAAATCTAATGAATATTTTAAAATATTTGTGCAAGGATGACATGAAGGTTAATTTAAAGCGAATCAAGGATTTAATTCTGAGTTAAAAAAATTTTAATTAATACTTAATTCCAATAAATCTTCAGATATTCCTCGAAAATCCCTTTCCGACTAAAATTTAGCGACTTCTCTGATTACCACTTTATGTTACTTGTAGCCTGCGTTGCCATTGAGAGATTTTTGAAAAGTGTCCAAAACAGGGGATTTCAAAAAATAAAATCGCCAAAAAAGGGATTTTTGAAAAAAAGTTCAATTGCTTCAGTACATAAAAAAACTACTTAAAACTTTTTTATTTGATAAAAACAAAAAACATTAAGAAAAAATACTAAATTCAAATTTATTGCAAAAATGAAGATTTATGCATAAAAGTAGCTAATATAAAATTCTTGTTTTTATTATTTAAACTTCTGTACATTTGTACGAGTTCTTCACTCGGACTCCAGTTTTACAAATCCCCGTCTAACAAATTTAGAATTTAGAAGAATGGATTCACAAGTGTTGACCTTAAATTTGTTGGACAATTTATTTTTCATTAGTGATAATTCAGCAAAAAGACATCTCGCCGAAACACTCCTATGAGCCAAATTAAAAATATAAATTATGATACTAATAGGATACTCATCAAATTTACTTTTTAATTTTATGAATCCGGCACAAAAAATTCGGCCTTTTATATTTTAAATAGTTGTTCATAAACTTTTTCCTTAACATTACTTAGTAAAAGTTTCAGTTCATTTATAAATATTTCGGGGTCTTTTTTGAAACAATCTCTTTGTTGGAGTTAATATATAATGGGTCGAGATAATTAACTCAACTCAGTTTTTCGTTATTTAGTATATAGGGGGTGTGAGAAACAATAGAAAAACTGTATGGTAAAAACTGTTTTATCTAGAGTGAGAAAATTTTTATTCTGCTGTGTGAAATGAAAGCTTTGTAAATTATTGAAAAAATTTAATTGGCAATAATGATTTGACAAAATTTCAGTAAAATTTTATTTACTTCATAGGCATCAAAAATCTACAAACGAGCATACTTTTTCATCGTTTCACACAGGCCCATAGTCTTAAAAAGTCGTCATTTAGTTTCATTTTAAAAAAGGGGCCAAAAAATATCATTATTTTTGCAAAAGCGACAATTGGCGACTAAAGTTGTAACACGGTGACGCTCCTTGTGGCAGTAGAAATATCAATACAATTTTCTATGAGAACATAGTCAAATGGATCATTTATACTTTTGACAATACTAATTTAAAATTGCTCGAAAAGTCACCACTTTTCGTTCTTAAGTTTAGAACTTTTATTCATCGTTATCAAATAATACAGATTAAATAGCACATACACATTGTATATTTATCAATTACAATAATGTGGGTAAATGCAATTTTTATTTTTTGTGAAAGAAAATAAAAATCACAGCTTAAGTTTTATTTAAAAAATGATCAATAATTATTATTTGAAATTCATAAAACAAAAATCAGAAATATTTTTTAGTCCTGAGAGAAAAACAGCAGTGTTGCCAGGAGGTGTGAAAAAAGACGCTAAATTTTACTTTAAAAATATCAGAAAAGGCTAAATACCCCAAAATATAAGGCCAGAAAAAATTTTTTTTTCTTATTTGATTTTTTTTCTTTTTTTTTTTTTTTTTGTTCTCATTAATTTTTTATATATTTTTATAAAATTATATATTTTATAAATCATATATTTTGATATATAATTTATAAACAAAACATAGAACCGCTGTTACCAAAATGATGAAATGTAAAATCGCCCAGAAAATTTCCAAACACACGAAAAATGTGCCAATTTTTTAAAGGGATTCGTCATTTTTTAATTATAATCCATTTTTTTATCAATAATTTTCCAATTTTTTTAGTGAATTTTCGTTTTTATAAGAATTTTTTAATTATATTAATTTTTATATTATTTTAGTTTCTATGGTTAATGGTGTACTAAGAAATAACAAACAATTAATTAAGTCCATATAACGACTTAGGTTATATTTAATTTGTTAGGGTGCCTCGACGACCTAGTTGGTAGTGAGCTAGTCTGTCAGTCTGGGGGTTGTGGGTTCGATTCCCACCAGAGACTCTGGTATGTTTCACTACAACGAGCTATGGTCTTCGTTACTCCGCTCTGTTAGAATTAGAATATAATTTGTAATTGTATTGCAATTATAAAATAAATAAACAAATAAAAATACATTTAATTTGAAGGATGAAGCGCCGCATTCTAAAATTTTTGTAAAATATAAATAATCTAGATTTTTTTTAATGATGCCATAAAAATTAAATTAGTAAAAGTAAATAAGAAATGATCTCTTCTTTGTTGCAGTACTAAAATTTTTGATATTCCTGCTGCAGAAAAGGCTGCCCAAAACATAAAATTGCCTCCACCGATATTGCGTTTCGACATACGAATTTAGATCGACCTCAAATCGTGCCAATAGCAAGAATATAAATGGAGACCGTTCAAATTGAATTTCTTTTCATCGGAAAAGATTACTTTATTCCACTCATCTTTATAGTGCTGTTTTAACATTAGCTTTCATTTTGGTTTCTTCTATTTTATATAGCCATCTGTTCATAAAATTTGTGCAACATGTTTGGAAATGAGAAAAATTTAAAGTTTATTTTTTGTTTGTGTGGCACTTAATTTATTGCGGGTGGCTGCTTCCTTTACTTTTCTTAATTCGCCTTTTTGTTAGTTTTTGATTACCTTTTGTTGGTTTCTGCACTCCATTTTTTTGCCCTTTCTTAAGAAACTCCTTCCGAACGATTAACTTTTCATCCAATTTCTCTGCTAGAAAAGCCTTGATCAAGAAATAGTTTAATTTGATTTTTTTTTTGTTCTGTAAGAAAAGTTCCTTTGGGCATTCTCTAAGCTGATAAAATTTCCAAATTAAATGTTGTCATCAGAAACTCACCTTAAGTGAAGCCAACAACTAAAACTGCTTTTTTTTTGTTTTGCAATAACTTTTTAGACAAGCTTGTAACAATACAACATTGTTTTTGGTTGAAAGAAACGAATATACCTCAAAGAAAATCAAAAGTTTTAAATGCATTTATAGGAATGTGCACCAGTGTATTTGGGTATTTTTTCTTCTTTTTTTCACCTTTTCTTGGCAAAAATTTAATTTTTTTTTTTTGACAAATTTTCATTTCTTTGGGTGATTCGATTGATTTTTTATACTTGCTTTGGGTAATTTTGCTGGTAGGAATTATTAATAATATCCATAAATATTTTCTATATATAATGAAGCATATTAAAAAACAGTTTAATGATCGATTTAGTAGGTCCATAATATTAACTATTTTGGATTTGGAGAATAAGTATATTATAATTTCCATTTCTTTATGCGAACAAATACATAAAATTGTTTAAATAGATGATTCCGTAAAAATAAAATTAGTAATATGAAATAAAGAATTATTTTCTTCGCTGTTCAATACTAAAATTTTAGCTGTTTTAAGGTAATTTTAAAAATAAATAAAGGCTAGAAAAAAAGCTAGAATCTAAAACGAAAATTTTGAGGCAAAAAACAAACTTAGAAGGCTAGATTTAGTCTTAGAAAGGCTAAACTGGCAACATTGTTGACGATAAATGTGTAAATAGATTATTTCACAAGACTTACGCATATAATTCTTTCATATGAATATACATTACTCAAATATGGGTTCAAATTGTGTGTGTGCAGTTCAATCGCTGATGTACAAATATTAAAACACGTTTTTATACCCTACACCACCATAGGTGGTAGGGGTATTATGTGTTTGTGCTGATGTTTGTAATGCATAGAAAAAGTTATGCAACGCCCACCTTAAAGTACACCAGTCGACTCAGAATCACTTTTTAAATCGATCTAACTAATTCCGTCTGTCTGGCTGGCAGTCCATGTAGAGCTTGTGCACAAAATACGGGTGAACGTTTTAAATAAAATTCAATGAAATTTGGCACGTGGGACTCTTATGACGATTCCTACTGAAATTAGTTGTGATCGGTCCATTATTTCACCTAGCCCCCATACAAATGTCCCCCGGAATAGAGTTTAAACATTGCCTTAAAATTAAGAATATTTTAATGAAATTCGCTGCAAAGAAGTTCTGTGCAAGTATCAATCTTTGTACCAAATTTTATGAGGATCGATCCATAGTTGACCATAGCAACGATATAAACCCCTTTTCCGAAAATCACTTTAACATGCATAAATCCCATACGAATGTTAGTATCGAGTTAATATTCGACACAAATAAGTTCTATGTAAGTAAAACCAACATAATCAAATTTTATGGGAATCGGTACGCAATTTACCACCGCTTCTATATAAACACACTTTCAGGAAATGCCCTAAAGTGCATAAAATCAACTAGATGTTGGTATCAACGCATTATTCTCAATTTGAGTATTTTATTTTATATTTAGTAAAATTGGCTACAGGTATAATATAGGTCCCTTTTTATGCTCGTACGTAATGGTGTAGGGTATCATATAGTCGGTCTTGACCGACTATATTTTTATAGAGAGTTTGTCATAAGCTAATATCATTTTTTCTTATCCATTTTACTTAAATGCTCCATAATTAATATTAAAACATTATTATCATTAGCAATAGAGAAAAGGTGTAATTCTTTAATCATTAAAACATTTAAATCATGTTTCTTCATAGCTAAAAATTTGATTCTTTATAAAAATCCCTTAACAAAAAGGATTATAAACTTTAACCAGGAAAAAAAACAACCTAAAAAACAATATTCTTTTTAAAGGATTTAATTTTCTTGTTTAACTAATTAGTGCTCGTTTTTTTTACTGTAATTTATTCTTACCGTTTTTTTTTTAATTTTACTTTTTTCTTTATAGAATTTATAATTTTAGCTTGTTAAAAGAAGTACAACAAAACAGTAAAGCAGCAAATTAATAAATCATATTTAACTGGACAACACTTTACACCCAACTTTACACAAAAAAGGGTGAAATAGCAGAAGAAGAAGAGGCAAGCAGCAGTTAAAAAGATTTTTATATTAAAAGTTGTTGTTTGTTGCAAATTAAAAAAAAACAGGTAATTAAATGTTCATTTTGTTGCAATATTAAATATTTAAATCTTTGACACAGCAGTGTCGTTTTATGTGTGCGTGTTATAAAGTCACACAGTTAAATTGAACTTCATGTTTAAGGTTTTACTTAATTGGGATTATTATGTAACAAGAAATTTTAATACTCCCACTTGTAAACCAATCAGACTAAGAGATAAATACGTATTTATGGCTAAAGACATTAATTAATCTTTAAAATTGTACCAACAGACAGATAGAGAGACAGACTGACAATGATTACTTGCAATGATTATTTAATTATTTATATTCGTTTTTTATTTTTGTCGCTGTTGAATTTTAATAATGACCACAAAATCACCTCATGTTACAGTGATACAGACAGTACAAGTGAGACAGATATGTTTAACCTTTTTTAAAGTTTTTTTTTTTATTTTTAACTCACGCATGAAATAAATAAATATTTGCTATGATTTTTTTAATAAAACGAAATCGAATACTGATTTTATTTACATTGATTTATAGCCCATCAACATTCTGTGTATTTATACGTAAATATGTATTTGTTTGTGGTGTTATGGCTTCAGGAAATTTCTTTGAAAATTCTTTAATTTTTTCTTCTTCCTTAAATTGTCATCCGGTTTATTTCTCTTTGTTTGCTTAATTTAAGTCCGATTTTTATATTTTGTAAAATTCAGACACGTTTTTTATAACATATTTGCTTATTTTTTATATTGTCATATGGTAAAAGTAAAATAAAGCAGCGTTGAGAATAAGGGAGACTTTAATAAAGGTGCTGAATTAAATATTATTCATACGTCCAGTATAGGGTTGTCAATTTTTCAACATTGAAGTTGATCGAATAAAATTTAAATTTTCTTCGATTAATCGAAAGAATAAAGGATAAAATATATTATTCGAATAATCAAATACTAGTTAAAAAACTAGTATTCCTTAAATCAATTTTTGGTTTTATTAAACCTTTCAGTGCCAAATTTAAACGGCTGGACCACAAAGCCCAATATTTTCAGCTTTTATTCTTTTTGGCTCTAGGAATAATAATCTGTATTCAATTTTATGTTATATGTTGTGCAAATATATTATTTTTTGTGGGTAGAGGGTAGTGGGTTTACAATCGAAAAACACAAAAATGGCGTCATCTCGAAGAAAATTTTTAAACCATTTTTTTAAGATAAATATTAAAATAAACTTTATTCTACAATTTTAATTCGGTTCTTGTAAACATTCTCTCACTGTTATCTTTTTTTTTCAAAAAAATTCGATAAAGGGTTAACATAAAACAAACCTAAAGATAACAATTCACTAATGTAGAAAAAAATATCTAGAAATTGAGACCATATTCTAATTACAGGCAAAGTATATAATGAATTTAAATTTATTTTAAAATTATCATTCACAAAGAATATAATTAAGCATTTTGGTTTTAAAATAATTATTGTATTTTTTTATAAAAACAGATGTGTGGAAAAAATCCTTTCACTTACTATTTTTGGTGACAGTACATACCATTAAAATCAAATCTGCACGCAGGGAAAAAATATAATTGTAGTTACCATAATCTAAGATTAACATATTATGATTGGAACATATGATTACAGCGAAAAGTAGAAATGATTATAAGTAATAATTACCATGATTCCATTTTGTCATATTGTGTCCGATTCTATGGTGTGTTTTTTCATGTTGTGATCCTAGTTGTACATATAATTGAAAAAACTTACTACATCATTATCCCATTCTATCAAGTTATGATTTAATGTTGTTATATTATTATTATTATATCACACTCTTATATTATCATTAAATTTTATCATATTATTATCACATGTTATTATATAGTTATCTAATTTTATCATATTATTATATCATTTTGTCATGTTATTATTCAATCATATCACATATTAAAATAAAAATTATTTTTATAAATTTTTTACTGAAAAATAAAGAAAAAAAGCAAAAAAAAGATATTTACATATTATTTGCTCATCAATTATATTCATTTTACCACCATAAAATGTATTTGATACATTTTATCGTCATGGGAATAATAATATTGATATGGTCTAATAACAGCGAAATAGACTGCAGATATTTAATGGTTGTAGATAAAAATATTTTAAAACTATAATTTTTGCAGTCAACCATATAAAAATTTTTATTAAATGAAAAAAATTTAAACAAAATATTGTTTTCATGAACACAGAGTTATTAAAATTTAAGAAACTTAACAACGAGAACATAATATTGTTGCAGTGATAATGCTGTAAACATGTTTTTACTCTGCGTGTAGTACTTAATCAATATCTTATATTGTTTTAATCACTCCGAGTATAGCCAAAACTTGTCGATATATTCATATATAAACTAACTCAGAATTATAATGAAGGTGGAAAACAAACATTAAAAACGAAATTTGTTTAAAAGCAAAAACAGTATGAATTTTTCCACTAAGTTTATGAAAATGATAAGTATTATATTTATTTTAAATATTTCATTGCCATGGGAATAATATTATTAGTATGGTTTAAAAACATACTATGGTTTAAGAGCAAGAAGAAAGACGGAAAATATTTATGATATTTTTCATTGTAATGAAATTTTGTTTTTGGTAAAAATATTCAAAAACATATAAATTTTTCAGTAAATAATGCTATTAAAAAAGAGTTTTTTAAATTCAAGAAAATTAAAAACGAGAACATAGTGTTATTGTAGTGATAAACCACCGTTATACTTTGTACATTATTTCCACATCACTTGAATCATTAAAATAATTTTTTAAATAAATAATAAATGAAAATTTCCCAAAAATAAAACATTTCCATATACTTTTGTTCCACTTTTTGTTGAATATTTTAAAAAAATTAATATGCAATGGAAAATTTTCGGAATTTATTCTAACTTTACATTTTGATTAAATCTTTAGAAAAGCTATTCTACTTCACTTCAGTATCCGTGAAAGGATTCAACTCGAATAAAAAATTAGTTTCTCGAATAATCGAATAATTTCTGTACGAATGACAAGTCTAGTCCATTAGCTAAGTTATCAGGAAATGTAAAGTATTTGATTTAGAAAGGTTTGATAGTTTTACCTGAAATAATAAAAAAGTATAAAAAATATACACCATTAAAATAAAATTCCATAAAAATAAATATATTCAAATCTCTACCAGTAAATAATTCTCACTGTTATACTATTGAAGGTCGCCTTATTCAAAGTAATAAAAACAAATAACAAATAAATCTAAATAATTTACTTTTTACTAATTTGATCGCTGCCATAAAAAAAAAAATTCTTATATAAAAGTTCTAAAACCCTCAATGAGTTAAATTAAATTAAACTTTAATAAAAAATATTTCACAAAAACAAAAAGTACATATATATATATATATATATATATATATATATATATATATATATATATATATAGCTACCTCTTATTTACATAAATTTGTTAAACAACAAATTATTGTGGCTACAAATTTTACAACAAGACATTTAAACAAATAAATTAACTAATTTTAACATAAATTGTTTATTATTCTTTTTTATTGCTCTTACATTTTTGAACTTTTTGTTTGCCAACACCTTTTTCAAACAAAACGAAAAAAGAAAAAACAAATATTTAATTTAACACAAAAATATATTTTACACATTTTGTCTGTTTTTGGGGTGATTTTATTTTGTGAACCATAAAATATTTAAATAAGTGGCAATGACTTCAAGGTTTCATGAATGGTTTTTTTTTCGAAAATATTTTTTTATCATCTTGAAAACAGGTGGACTATTACAAGGAGAGTGATGATATTTTATAGCTAGGAATTTTCTTTTCTTGTACGTAATTACACCATTTACAATATACTTATGTTATATATTATGTTATATTTCAGTATTATATATCAGATCTAGGATAAAGGATAAAACTATATGTATTCCAAAGATGAAAGAATTCTTTTGACCCAGATTTAGTCATTTTGTACGGGATCAGGTTTTAGTATTTTTCATGAAAAAATTTTGGAACTTATTTATTGCACGTTATTTGACGGATTTTGATGAAACTTAGGAAAGGCAAAAACAAACGTAATTAAATTTTAAACCAAATAAATACAAACAAATAGATACATTTTCTGAGAAATATGGACGCATCTATATGAAAGTATGAAGTTCGTAAATTATCTGGGAATTATAAGACGAATAAACTGAATTCGTTATATAGATTCCCCCATATATACAGAGCAAGAATATGTAAACTAATACGGTAAATATGCTGCATTTCAATTGCACAATTGCACTAAATAAAATTTTTTTTTTACAGAAAATATTTTTTTAGGGGCGACATTTTATTAACGTGCTCTCGTTCGATAATCGTGAACGATATTTTTAAACTTTCTTTAATCCTAAAGAATTAGACTTTTTATTTTTAATTGGTCTTGGCTATATCTCCCTGCGACTATTACTTTATGAATTTCCAAAGTGATGAAAAATGGTGACACTAATAGCAAAAAACTAAAAACTGATAATAATAATAATAAAGTGGAGCATTCTTTAATCTAACTTCAATAAAATACCAACCAATAATCTTTTGAAGCCTGTAATGGATCTGTTATATAGAATGGATTATTGTCTAATGTTTTGCATAAAAATAGTAAGATTGCTTTGTCTTTTGGTAAAATAGGAAATACTGGGCTACACCGGGTACATAGTAAAACTGACAAGTTCAAATTAATTTAGTATTTGTTTAATGTTTTTAAATGATTGTTGTATTTATGAAGTCACTCGAATATCAAAATTCATGTAATGAAAACAGATATGTAATAAGTGTTAAAACAAATATATATATATATATATATATACCCACCAAAGACCAAAAATGATTAAAACAGTTTCTTGATAATGAGGTATAATAGAAAAGTAATATTGCAATCACGTAGACAAGTTGGCTAGAGCCCTGGATTAACAACTAGAAGATTGTTGGTTCAACCCTATACTGATTATTTCTTTTTAGCAAGATGTTTGAAAAGATATTATATATATATTTTAGATATATAGATATATTTTAATATATACATATATATATATATATATATATATATATGTTAAAAAAGCTTTTGTCACTTAGGAGTGTGTGTAAGACGTTAGTCATCAAAAATGAAAAGATAATTTGTGTCTAAGGTCAAATCTCACTGACTTCAAGATTTTTTTTATATTCATTTTTGTTTAGGTACATATTTTTGAGTATCCCTAGACTCTAAGGATAACTCATGCATTTGTGTACCACTCGAAAAAAAGTTGTAGTTTATTTTTGTTTTCAATTATACCTGCTACGAGTAGCTTGCCAGGAAAGCAAAGTTTTTTCAGAGTAATAACACAAATTTTGTAAAAATAGACAATTATTTCTCGTATTCTCGTATAGTCTAACTAGGTGTAATTAATTGCTATAATTTTCGTACTCTTCAAGTGCACAGACTATTCGAACATGTTTTATCATATCATGTATGTATTTTTAGAGCATCCAATAATTTCGAGATTTGAAATCCAGAATTTCCTCCTTTAATAATCTAATGTAATAGTATATATTGGTTATAGGAAGTTTTACCTTATTGCTATAAAGTTTGCAGAGCTTTTTCCAATTTTCACACATCACATCACACTTTTGATCTCTTTTATTAGATTTTCTTATATATGTTCAAACAATGAGAAATACAATTGTTTATTATACTTTCAGCAAACTCTACAAAACGAGTGGAAAATTTGTAAAATTATGCATTCCACTTTACCCGAGTATATTTTTATTACATTACCCCAATTTCATAATTTTTATGTTAACTAGAGATCTGAATGAATTGGAATAAGTGTAAAATAAAGTATTTAATTTTGTATTCATCGATATCCTCCTCAAAAACATCAGCACTTAGAAAAACTTTTTAATATAATAATATTAGAGGTTTCATGGATAAAATATAATATAAAATATAGTGCAAAAATGGAAAACATTTACGGGTAGTCCTCTTTGCAAAATAATAATAATAATACCCCACTTACCCCTATATTTTACTTTATTTCAATTGTAATTGACTAAAAGATAACAACATTATAGATTGTTCATATAAAGCAAAAAAAATTTATAGAACAATACAGATCCAAAACCGGTATATTTTGTAACATATTATTATGGTTTTTATGAACACTTGAAAGATTTTATATAGTAGACTGGAACATTGGAAAAAACATTATCGGAAGACCACTCTAAAATAATAAGAAATTAAAAATTTATTTTCTGTTATCTTTTCCAGCGATTAAAAATCACAAGTTTTGTGTTTTCTTCCGAAATGAGTTTAAAAAAATCTTCATGAAGAAAACATCAAAACTACCGGTCCATAAACGACTATTTTATTAAATCATGGGAAATAATGTTGATACACTTCTTTGCAAAATATACGAAAATTTCATAATATTGTTCTTTTTCTGTGTTAACTATTAAAAAGTTGCATATTTATAAAATTTGCATCATTTTCGTATTTTAGATTTCGTAGAATATAATTTATACCATTTTAGATGGAGAATAGATTTTACTTTTATATGAGCGATATGAGAAGTACTTATAATTATCTTTCAAACAAAATTTCTATGGGTATAGATACTGTAGTAGAAATGTTCTATATTACGAATCTTCAGCCATGATTGGTATCCCTGTAGAATACATTTTAAATTTTGTTTATGATGGGAATATTTTTTATTAAAAAATAAGTCTGAGGAATGAAATGTTTTTTCTCAAAATATTATCACTTAACTGTAATTCTGTTTTAAGTTTTTAAATATAGATAATAAGATGGCATAATAGGTGTGGTAGAATTGTGTCTTAAAGCTCCAAAGTGCAAAATTCTTAAAAGTTCCGAAAATTTTTGAATAGCCAATTCAAGTTTAAATATCTAATTCTAAAGTATCTTCTTCGAAAAAAAATTGCTAGTAGAAAACTAAAAAGAAATTTAGCATATCTCTTCTTTATTCAGTTCTTCAACACAGACGGTCTGAGCATTCTTCCTAAGTCATGTGCCCAAGGAATTTTTTGGGGACTCTTTATGTTACAAATTTCCGATATCGTTGTTAGCACCAGTTTACAAATATATATTACCAGATTAAAGCAAAAATTTTGATGAGATATAATTTCAATATGTGTATATATTTATAAAATGTAGATTTTGTGAAGGGTACAAAAGGTGTAAAGGGCATATAAAAGTTTGTCATTCCGTTTGTAACTTCCTCAATTTTCGTCGGAAAGTAAAAAAGTTTATATTTTTTGGATACTTATAACTTATATACTTTGGATACTTATATATATATATATATATATATATATATATAAGTATATATATATACATATATATATATATATATATATATATATATATATATATATATACATATATATATATATATAAGTATCAAGTTTAAATATCTAATTCTAAAGTATTTTCCTCGAAAAAAAAATTGCTAGTAGAAAACTAAAAAGAAATTTAGCATATCTCTTCTTTATTCAGTTCTTCAACACAGACGGTCTGAGCATTCTTCCTAAGTCATGTGCCCAAGGAATTTTTTGGGGACTCTTTATGTTACAAATTTCCGATATCGTTGTTAGCACCAGTTTACAAATATATATTACCAGATTAAAGCAAAAATTTTGATGAGATATAATTTCAATATGTGTATATATTTATAAAATGTAGATTTTGTGAAGGGTACAAAAGGTGTAAAGGGCATATAAAAGTTTGTCATTCCGTTTGTAACTTCCTCAATTTTCGTCGGAAAGTAAAAAAGTTTATATTTTTTGGATTTTTATAACATATATACTTTGGATACTTATATATATATATATATATATATATATATATAAGTATATATATATATATATATACATATATATATATATATATATATATATATATATATATACATATATATATATATATATATATATACCAAATGATCACAAATCTTATCAATAGATAGGATTTCGTTTTTGCAAAGCAAAAAAAAATTTTCTGAATTTTTTTGCTGAAGAAATGAACTCAGTCAGTCGTTCATTTTCTTTCACAGAAAAGTGAGAAATTTTTAAAAATTTTTTGAATTGAAAAATTGAACTAAGTAGATCCAGTATTAACCGAGTTATAGGCCAAAACGTGTTATTAGATTTCTGAAGCTCCTATATAGTCTATGGAACACATTCTAGCACGATTATTTCATTCGAATTTCGATTTTTCAAATGAATTAAATCGGTGCATAAAGTTTAATCCATATCCTTTTTTTAATTTAATATTGTCATACGAATTTTTGTGTGTCATACTCCCCCTGGAACTATTCACCCTATTCGAAATTTGATATGAAAATTACTTTTAAACTTTACTGTAATAGAGAACATTTATACCTAACTTTCCCTCTGTACCTATTTTCATTGCGATAATGCGATATGATAGGTTAAATGTTCCCACGAACTTTAAGGGCTTTCACTGTAACAGTTCCTTAGATATACCATAATGAATACCTCCTGGGTATACTACACTCTCTGCTCCAATCCATTTTATGCTAATCGGTTCATGCAATCGAGAGTTTTAAAATAGTGGGCATAAAATATGGACGTGGCATCCGATGAAGATGTACAATGCAAGATCATCCTGTGAGTCTAATTTTATATAAATAACTTCGGAAATCACGTGTAAAATCGAAATATATATATATGTATATATATATATATATATATATATATATATATATTAAAGTGGGCGTAAAATGTGGGTATGATGTACAATCGAGATCTAATAAAGCTTCTAAAACCTATTACTATCTGTTTGTAAATTTCGTGAAATCGGTTCAGCCGTTTAGAAGTGATTGATACATAAAAAATAAATAAACAAACTTATACCTCATTTTTCTAATATACATAAGAACATAAGAACTTATTAAATCTTGATTCTATTTCAACTTTATATGAAAATGCAAATTATTTAAAGTTTTTAGTTTTTAGGTAGACATAGTATATATATGTATTTATATACATATATATATATATATATATTTAATTACAAAAATTCGATTTTTTTTTTAAAGAATCCAACCAAAAACTTTGGTTGAGTTAAGAAGCTAATATAATGGCTCTTCACTACTTACACATTAGCTGAATAACCCATTATTTTAACACGGTGATGACATAAGAAGCCACTACTTACCTCATATTATTACAAGTAGACATTTTAAAAAGTCATTACTGAGATGTCATTACAAGAACTAATTACTTATTGATTTTAAAGAATCACAAAAGTCATTATTAGTGAAAACAATAGCAACTAGTTACATTTTGGCTTACATATAACTAATTAAATATCAGAATGTAAAAAGCATTTTTTACTTTTGCTTTAAACGTAAAAAGAAAATTTCATAAACTTGAATTAAAAATTTCAATAACTTAACAACAACATATCTTTTTTGACGTACCAATTAAAGTTTTTAAGTTGTAATTGTCAATATATATATATGTACATGCATACTTAAATTTTGCCTTTTCATATACATATTTAGCCCTTCTTTAAATATATCAATTGGTAAACTGAATTAAAAAATCGATAAAAAGTATCACTTTGAAAAATTTTATCATAAAAAAGTAATTACATACCGGGAAATATATAAGCAGTTACGAAATTATTTTTATGTAATTCAAATGGCAAGCTTTTGTCATTGATAAGTAACTACATGCCATTAGCAAGTTTTTGCTGGGACTTTTCCTAAAAATACCAAATTTCACCTAAAAGTAGATTTTTTAGATATAAATCCAATTTATCACTAATATAGAATTTTTACTAAAACTCGAAATTTTACCAAAAAAATTTAAAAAAATAAAAACAGGTAAGATGACAGAGTCAATCAAGTATGTTCATATGTTACCCTACACCGTTATGTATATGGGTAAAAATCATTTTCTGGGAGTGTCCCATATGGGATCTGCGATTAGGACTTACAAAACTTGTTTGTGTCAAATAATATTGTGATATTAACATTTACGTGAGATTTATTCACGTTATAGTAGTTTTAGGAAATGGACCTTATGTGGAAACAATTACATACCATCTCCGAAGAATTTTATAATTTAAATTTCTATAAAATTTATACCGAACTTAACTAAAATCGTAATATATTATTCGCAATAGGAAAAAGTCTGCTATTGCTATTTATTTGAAAAATGAAATAGTAATTTTAAACAGCTTCAAATCGATTTTGAACTTACATTTGATCACTAGCAGACGATATTAATTATTGCTTTTTGAAACCAGCGAACACATTTGGTTGTAAGTATTTTCTGTAATAACTTTCTTAGTTTTTGGGAATTATAATAGATTAAGACTTGTCACTGGTATTAAATTTTCTACCCTATTAGTGCTTTTTTAATTAAATCCAATTGATATTAAAAATGCAAAATTTGACCTTGTTATGGAAAAATTACTATCAAATTTTTCATCAAAAATTTCCATATACAAGAAGATTATTAATATTTTAATCATTGAAAACGAAATCATAAAAGATTTTTTACCCCCTTACAAAAATATTGAACATAAAATTATTAATTAAATTAAATTTTCATAACAAGATTTAAATAATCTATGAATTGTTTGAGACATATTTTGAGAAAAATCTCAAAACTTTCTTTTTTTATGGACAAAAATGAACAACAGTTAACTGAAGAGAAATTAAATTTTCTTTAAATATTTTTTCAATGCGAGACTCTATTCCACAAATAACATTCATCCCAATTTTGTATCTGAAAAAATAAAATCTGATTAGAAACGGTGTAGTCGTATAGAATTAAGCTTGTTAAATAAAATGCATAACAAGTGTCAAGAAATATCGTATAAAAAATAAAAAATATCATGTAAAAAAATTTTAAATTTATTTAATAAATTTAAGATTTTAAGAATTATAAAACTAAAAAAATAGTAATGAAGTTATTTGATCCTTAAACTATTCAATCGAAATTATCAATATAAAATCAATCTTGGGTAATTACAATGGGTATAATTTAGAATAATAAATAGTTCTTGTATTTTAAAATATATAGTAATTTTTTTTGTATTTATGAATAAAAAATAAACTGTCTTAATTGCCATTAAAACAACTTTAATATCTATTAAATTTATATCTACAGTTGCATTATAATCACCCATATAAATGTCAATGTTACATGATTTATGAAAAATGATCATATAATTATATATTAAAGAATTTAATTAACTTTTAACTAAAGCACTCTAAGCACTCATGTGGCAAATATTTATTAGAAATATATATTAAAAGTTAATTATATAAAACTCACACACAAATCAATTTCCTGTTTTCATACACATATATATTATATTAATACAAAAAACAAATTTGAGGTATAATTAGTACTACAATTAAATTATAATGAACTTGAAATAAAGGAATAGCTAATATTATTTATATTATTTAATATAAAAATATAAAAATATTAATTTTTGAAAATTTTCTGTAAAATCAGCGGTAAAATGTTAATCATTAATTTTTAAATAAGAACAAAATGAAATGTCATGGTTACATGAAAAATCAACATAATTAAAAATGCATCAGACCATGTTTTGTAACAATACAAATTATTTAAAAATGTATGACTTTATCTAGAGATGTGCATGTGGTGGAAAATTAAAACACGAAAAAGAAAATAAAATGAAAAAATTATTCATGTTATTCTTATTAGAGAAATGAAAATTATAATAAATTATATAAAGTTTGCTATGTTTTACTTACAAACATCAGCAAAAAAGTAACGTAGCATTGAAGATTTTTAAATTATGAAATATTTTAAAATAATAAGAATTGTACAGAAAATCATATTACAATCACAATTTGTTATTCTGTAAAATTGGTTTTATTTGATCCATTATATACCTTTTATCCATTATATAGCTTATACCCTTTACACCTGTAGTGAAGTTTATAACCTTTATCACAGATGTAAAGGGTGTATATAAGTTTATCATTCGTTTGTTATTTGTAAAATATTCGTCTACAGACTAAAAATTGTTCCCTTAATTTTTTTCTGACTAATTTCTACTTTTCTAAACTCATATACCAGCTAGCGACTTCGTTTTCGCATAGAAAATTCGGAATGTTTTTTTTTTTTTTTTTTTTTAATATAAAGAAATGAACAAAATCAATATATTAGTAACTGAGTTATCAGTCAAATTGCATTCTTGCATTTCTATATAAGCTTCAGAATTCGTTTTTGTACAGATCTGTTGCAAATATCTTTTTTTATTTTTTTTATATTTTTTTTTTAATTAACCATGTCGGTTCACAAACAACCCAGTTATAGGCAAAGATCTGAAAATAATGTTAAAAATACACACACACACAAATATATAATAAGGATTGCAGTGTTGTTCTTGTTTTTTGTATAAGCAAGCAGTAGTTGTTGTTTGTATATATTCACAATAATTTTTTTATGTATATCGTTTTTTAATCGGAAATAGAAGCATTGCAATGACTCATTAAAAAAAAACATATATATATATGTTGCCATTTTGATTATATTTAACCAATTATTTTCCAATGTGGAGTTTGTGACATTTTTTCCATTTTGGTTATTTTTTTTTTATTAAACCAAAATTTGGTTTCCTAAATACCTACTCGAAAGTACTATTTAAATTACTCTATAAATATAAACACGAGTATTCACAAAGAATAAAATAAACTAGAAAACAAATTTGTAATAAAATGACGATAAAAACAAAGAAAACATAATTTTAAAGGCATCAAAAGTGCTGATGAATTGTATTGCGGCACAGAAAATATCCATTCCATTACACTATTTATCTAATTGCACGACGAACAAACATAGTATCACTCCGTCATAAGGGCAAAAAATACCTAAAAAAAACTTTTATTTTAATTTATTTTTGTCTAATATGTGGTCTTAAAATATTGTTTTGGAAATAATTCTACAATTTGTGATCCGTTACGGATATTTGAAAATTTCAAATACCATGAGCAGAAGTTTTTCCGAGTTGACTTTCAGTAGTGCAGATCCCTAGCTAATTAGTGCTAAATTTGGACACCTCTTAAAAGAAGAACTTAACATTTAGATTTTAAGTATTTTTTAAAAAGTAATGTTAATATTTGGCCTGAAATAAAATATAAACGAATAAAGATATTTCATCCAAATTTTGGTATAATATAGCCAATCTAGTCATAATATTAAACAATTAAAAAATTTCCACGCTTATGTACCAAATTACCTAAAATTCCAATATAGGAAAAAGTGTTTTAAAAATGCAATTTCTTCTATTAAAAAGACCACGCTGTTTTTATAAAAGTCGTGGCTCAAAAAATAAATTTTGTTGTATGATATATATATATCGAATCAATAAGTCCGTGACTTTTCGAACTTCCCTCATAGTTATATGAAATACAACACTATACCCATCAAGTATCACCTGTTAATAGACTACTGTCAAATTTTGATCAAGTTTTTGCGTTTAACAGCTGTTCAAAACATAAAAACTTGTGTATTTTTCTGAAAATGAAAATAAGTGAATTTCAATCAAACCAAGGAAAAGTTTAGTAAATACTTTGGGGACTCTCCACCATCGATTTCAATGGTAAAAAACTGGTTTACTGACATCCGTTGTGGTCGCACAATAATAGTGTGGTTTCGGTTTTAAATGATCAGCTGGGTTTACGAAAGTTGTCTGCATGATGGATGCCGCTTTTGCTCTCAATTCACCATAAACGTAAACATGTGACAACTTCAAAGGATTGTTTGAAGTTGTTTGACCGCAATCCGAATGAGTTTTTGCGGCGTTTTGAAACTGTGGATGTAACATGGATCCACTACTGTATTCCGGAGAACAAGCAGCAGTCTAAACAATGGGTTTCTCCGGGTGAACCTGCTCCAAAGAAGGCCAAGATAAGTTTGTCGGTCAATAATGTGATGGCAATAGTGTTTTTGTGATTCACGAGGGATAATCCACATTGATTTCCTTTAAAAGGGAAAACCAATAAACGGCGAATATTATTTCAACTCATTAGACCGATTTAATGAGGATTTAAAAAGAAAACGACAATATATGGCCAAGAAAAAGTTCTTTTTCATGAAGATAATGGACGAGTGCACACGTGTGCAGTCTCAATGGCAAAACTCTATGAATTGCGCTACAAATTGGTACCGCATTCGCCGTATTCTCCGGATTTAGCCCCTAGTGACTACTTTCTATATCCAAACCTAAAGAAATGGCTTGGAGGAAAGACATTCAGCTCCAACGATGAAATTATTGACCAAACAAATGCCAATTGTAAGGACCTCGAAAAATTCTATTTTGTACGCAAAGTAAACGACGATACTTGCTCAAAATTTGACAGTAGTCTAGTAACATGTGGTACTTGATGGGAATAGTGTTGCATTTTATATAACTACGAGGAAAGTTCGAAAAATCACGGACTTATTGATCCGCCCTCGTATATATATGCATATTCCGAAAGTATGTTTTATATGAGAGATATGATCATCAATGGAAGGACTGTGATAAAACTACATTAAGTTTTGTTCTCCTATAAAACTTATCTATGTCAAACATTATTGCTATTTTAGCATTTATATAGGACTTATGAATTTTAAAATTATTTTCGGAAGATGAGCTTGTGTGGAAAGCAAGGTCAGTTTTCTACACTGATTTGTGCATATATATACAGCTCACTTGGTCCCAATTTTGAGGAAGAAAGCGACTAAGTTTCATAATTTTATGAAATTTTTATCGTCTCCTGTACAATTTTCTTGTTGATTTATATGCCATTTATACGCGTACATGCTTCAGTTATTTATGGGAGTTTATTTCATCATGCGGAAGCTACAAACTATTTCTCAAACAAAGTATTTCCCGGGAAATTTTAATTATTATGATTATTAATATTATTATTATTATTTTTATTATTATTATTATTATTATTATTTTTTTTCTTTTTCTTTTGTAGAAATTGCTTAAAAATAAGCTTAGTATATCAAACAATTTATATTCATTTAATTAAAAAATTCTACATCCTTATAATGCTTTAATCCTCTTTTGCACTTTTTTTCTTTTTTATGAAATATGAAAAACTAAATATTAAATAACAAAAAAATATATATCTATATGCACCCATTCATATAAAATAAAGCACAAACATGGAAAAAAATAAATATAAACTTTATTTAACCAAAATATTACTGCAGATCCTGAGGTCAGCAGTCGTGCTCCTAAAGCAAAACAGAAAAATGCAACAAGATTTTTTTACATAACCAAACTATGAGCATATATCTGACAACATAAAAATATCCAGCTTTTTGACTTCCTACAGCAAGAAAAAAAATTTGCTACAAAAAAATATTCAAATAAATTTAATAAAATAAAAGAAAATATGATATATATATATATATGTATATATATATATATATATATATATATATATATATATATATATATATATATATACTACATACATGTATTATTTAAATTTTATTCTTGCAAAAATCCCATAAGTAAAGATTTAGTTTAAAAATTAAACAAATATCAAATTTTAATTATTTATTAAAACATGTACAAGAATTTATTTCATTTTCACAAAAGTTGTCACTTCCGGCTTTAGTTCACTATTATAATTTTTTGGGAACAACTGTGTATGTATTTGAAATTTGTTTTATTTTTCAAATTTTCTGGAATGTTGTTTTGTTCTAAATATAGTCCCAGTAAGAATTTCTAAAATATTTCAAGTTAAAGTTTAGAAAAGAATTAAATGTCTACAAATTCACACTCGTATGTTCTTAAATAAAATAAATATTTTTAAATATAGATATGTTTGTATGAATGTATGTGTATATTAGTTTGTTCATGATGTGATACATGAAAAAGGTTGTTTTGTTGTGGCAGTATTTACTACCATATATCAACACTACTTCAAAAAAATGTTACCAACGATATGTATAAATTTTTGAAGATAACTAATGTTCAAATTAGTTTCATAACTTAACAATTTGAAAAAAGGGGGAAAATATTATTTTTATAGTTGTTATACAGAAAATAAATTTGTAATTCTATTAAACTCATCTAAGATGAAAAAAGCAAAATCAAGTGCCTTAAATGAGTAAGGATGATTTTATGATATTTTTAGATCTTCGTACTTTATTTATTTATTTATTTATTTATTTTTTAACTTAATTTTATTCACGCAGCTGGTTCCATTAATCACATTCATTTGAATATTTATTCCATTTCGTTGGCTTAAATTTTCGTTTACTGTAAGTCTTATTGCTGTCGGTACAATTGCATAAATATTCTGTACCTATGAATCAATGAGTACATTTGTATATCTGTCTGTTTAAGACTATACACATGTCTTGCTTAAATTCACAGAATCTTAGAACATTTAGATTTGCATCATGTCCATATTAAACTTGTATACAAATTTGTTTAAAAATTTTACCACATTAATACATGACATATTATACTGTATAAGAATTAAAACGAAAGGAATGAACCCAACATAATTTTGAGTAACAATAGTCTGTAAGCTTTAAAGATCAAAGTAAAATTTGTTTTTAATATGGAAAAAATTTTACTAAAACTTGATCGTAACATAAAGACTAGATTAGGGGGAAACGTTTTTTTTTTTTTTTAATTTATGTCATTTTAAAACAATCCCTATATCGACCATACACTTTTAGCCTCAATTATTTACACATATCACAATAGTTTCGAAGAATATTAATTATATTTTTATTGATGTATGTAATCGTCGCAAAATGTTAAAAATATTGAGCAGCTCATAATTACTGTGATGATCGTCTTAATTTCAAAGTATTAGTACCCCATTTTGTAAACGAATACCACTGAAACTGGTGATTGTTAAATTGGTATAAATACATATCAGACTCTTAAAAAATAATAAATCTCTTGTAGAGATAAATATGACGAAATCAAACTCTTCAATAAATTTCTTAATAATTGATGCTCTAAAAAAAAAAAATCTTAAGACTTTCTCTGAAATACAGTCAACGAAACCAATAAAAATATTTTTTTTTTCGTTTAAAATTTTTATATATAATTTTTCTCAACTTCAGTGCTATATAAAAGAAAATTATAAAATCTATTACAAAGTTTCTGTGAGTTTTTTAACAATAAAAACATAATTTTTCAATTTTTTTTTTATTTATGGGAGCGAAATAATGAAAATTTCACGTAAAATTGAAAAAAGAAAGTAAATAGATTTGTCATTTAATTATTTGACAACATGTTACAATTACTTTTTTTTTTGGAAGCTGTGAGTAAATTTTTGAAATTATTCAAAGAAACCTGCCTTTTAAAAGAAAGTTTAAGTTTAAGAAAAATTTTCCTTTTCTGATATTTAATGTTTTTAAATAGTGGTGTACAGGGCTGTCAGATGTAACGATTTTTCGGCAAACGTGGTGATTTTTAATTGCTTTTGGCATCTGAGTTTTCCGTTTGGGGGCAGGGCGTATTTTTTGTGGCAATTTATTTAGCTACTTTTTAAAATTTTATTAAACAGGTATTTGTGGAGAAAAACTATTAAATTTTCTTACTAGAAATCTACTATTTCCAGCAATTGCCTATAAATAGCTTCAACTTGATTTACTAAAGTTTATTACCAAAAAATATATTTTACAATACTTTTGCAGTAAATGTTTGATAATTTGTTTTCCATCATTTTTCAACTATATTAAAGATGTTAATGATTTCGGACACTACGAAATAAAAGAATTCTTTGAAACAATCTTTAAGTTGAATGAGACCAATGTTGAATTATTATTTTAAAAACTATAATAAATGGCAATAAATTTTAAAAATTGTTCACCTAATATGGAGCAATATTTCAGAAAAGTGTATTTTAAGTTGTATTTTTTTTTTTATTAAATTATTACTAGCTACTGCAATTATCGTTGGAATAATTAAAACTGAATTTACATTTACAAATTATGCGAAATTTTAAATACTAAAAATTGTGCGACATTTTTAACATTTTAATTTAATATTTCTTTAAAAAACTAAATAGGATTAAAATTTGGCGATTTTTGGTTTTTGATTAACAATTTGGCAATAGAGGCATCAGATAAACCTGGCTATGTATTATATAAAATTGATAGATATTTGTGTATCACCCAAAAAATTTTCAAATTAAGATGAAATTTTAATTTTTAACGGATCCCAAAAATAAGCCAAAAGGTGAATTTGAACCAGAAAAACACCGAATTTTTTAACTGCCACCCATATAGATGTATTTTTATTTTTCACAATAAAATCAAAATTGGTTTTGCATATGTTCGAAAAGGGTTCATGATATTAGCTAAACGCAAATGGGTTCTACTCAACTCAGAAAAAAGGATTTTCAAAGAAAAAATTCTGAAAGAGAAAAACATGAAAAGAAATTTAAGGAACTGCAAATAATCATTTGATTTGCTAAGAAATATTGTACTTAGTATCAATAAACTCGAATTAAGATAAAGTTTGTATTTTTAATCATTTTGTTAGTTTGTACTAAAAGGGGATTTCATAAGTTTCTTTTTTTTTTGTAAAAACCGGTTGATAGCCCTTCTGATGATCATTAATAAAATGTATTTTACAAAAACAAATAAAAATAATTCACTTTTTTGCAATGAAACTAAATTTTGACTCGATAAAATTCGAAAAGTCGTGGATTTTTTGACCGGTAGTAAAATTTTACTGACTTTTGTCATTAAGCGATAAGTTTTGGTAAACTAACTACAAAAGAAAGCTTTTGTAAAACAATAACGATAATAATAATGTTGTAAAGTTTTTAAAAATGTATTATAATAAACACTTTATTTTGATAACATTGGTTTTTTATTTAATTTTGTTTGAAAAAAATAATTTATATAATTTATATATATAATATATAATATCTAATATATAATATATAATGTATAATATATACTATATTACATACAATATATATAATATATATATATATATATATATATATATATATATATATATGTATATATATAATAGTATATATATATATATAGTATATATATATATATATATATATATATATATATATATATAAAATAAAATAGTTTTACATTTAAATAAAAATCCAATTTTAATTTTTTTAAATTTTTGCTTTTCAATCATTTCTATCGATATTCGTCGTTAAATTATACTGACGATAAAATCGTTAACTTATAGTAGAGAATAACAAAATAGTTCAAATAACTGAAATTTTCCGTTACTTAACAATACCGGTAGAAAATTATAAAAAAATGGTACACAAAGAAAACAGATTTGTGACTACCTAGTTTTTATCCAATCGAATTTTGTCAGTTCCAACAACTAACACACAATTCTATTGCAATTACATAATATTTTTGGTACTCACTACTGTTTTTAAAATCATATCAGTAAAAAGTATAAAGCTTAAAATGACTATTAGAAATTAATATTCAAATATAAGAATTTTAATTTAAATTTTAACTTTATCTTTTAATAATATTTTTATTAAATATAACGAAAATACAAAAATTTGAAGTTATGAATAGATATATAGATAGACACCTTCATCTAAATTAATTAATTATTTTATTGGGATGATTTTCAAAATATTCAAAGGAATAGTCAAAACAATAAAGGAATGATTACAACGCCACAGATAACACGAGCACATTGTTTGCATGAGAAAGATTGTATCTATATTGATCGTATATTTCCAATAAACATATACCGGTAAATAGTGGTTAATGGTGTCTTAAAGAGATAATATGTTATTTAATAGTAAATTTGGCAGAAATTATGGGAAAATGTTTACCAATTTGCTGATTAATTGATTTTAAAAAAGCTCTTTACCATAAAATTTGGCATGGGAGCTTCTAAGCTTCAACCTTTGTCTCATTTTGAATTTCTTTTTGAAATTCTGTGAACATTAGGATGTAATACTTATATATATTAAGGATATAAATTCATTTTGATCAATTTTATATAAAAAATTCTTTAAATAAAATTAATTTCAATTTAATATAATTTTTATGAAAATTGTCAAAGATATTTCTGATTTCTGTCAGTAGGAAACACCTAATTATAAATTTTGTTATTTTAGCAGCACAATTATTGATAATCACAACTTAATATTTAGTTCAAGTTCGAATGTTTTGCACACAAACTATATTTTGATTGTAGCAACCAATATTTAGTTACGGAATGTATATATAATTTAGTAATATCAGCCAAGTTATATTCATTTATTCACATTGAATCACACATTGACACATATAACCAATATTATTATAATAACAATCGTTATTTCGTTATAATTCTTATTTTACCTCTCATAATATTTAAAATCAGTTTCATTCGTATAATTTTAATAAGAAAATATATGGCGACTTTTTAGCACTATGTTGTAAATGACGAAAAATTAAGTTATTTGAAATATCTCGACTCATTATATAATAATTCCAACTAAAAAAATTAATTATTTTCAGATTGTTTCATATAATAGTGATGTAAAAATAGAACCCGAAGAATTTATAAGTGAACTGAAACTGTTAAAAACTAAAGTTAATGGCAAAGTTTATGAACAACTACTTAAAACATCAAATACCGAATCTTTTTGGACCGGAGTGGAAAAATTAAAAAAAAGATTTTATGAATACTTTTAGTCTAATTTTTATCTTTAATTTGGCTCACACTGCAGAACATCCTTTTTATAAATTATTACTAATGAAACATAAATTGTCCAACAGACTTAAGGTCAGAACTTGTGAATCCATGTTTTTAGTCCTAAATTAGTTAAACGGAGATTTGTAAGACCAGAGTTCGAGTGAAGACCTCGTACTAAAGTACAGAAGTTTAATTAAATTTAATTTAATAAAAGATAACTTTGTGTTAACTATTCTTATGAATAAATTTTTATTTTTTAAATAATAAAATTTATTATAAATAAATTATCTTGTTATAAAAAAAATTAAGTAATAGTTTTTATTAAAGTGCGAAATTTTTTATTTTTGTTTTTATCAAATAAACAAATTTTGGGGAGTTGTTTAGGAATTAAAACAGTTGGCCCCTTTTTTTAAGAAAAAAAATTGCCTTTTCTGTGGAGTTTTTTAATTAATCCCTTTTTTGGCCACTTTTTAGAAATTCTCAACGGTAACGATGTTTGTCGTAGTTGAATAATATTACTTATACGCCTGTATGATCAATGGAAAAGTACAACTGTAATTGAGTAGTATTGTAAATGGCAATTGCTTAAATAATGGCCTAAACTTGAAAATTATAATGGAATAAAAAATTTACGAAAATTTAAATTATCTATTTTTTTTTTATAAAAATTTTACAAAATAATTATAGTTCTTCAAAGAAAAAAGCAAATACATTATAGTGGCCACCATGCATTATCACAAACGTAAGGTGGACGCTTAATAAAATTAAAAATATTTTTACCTATTTTCATGTAAAACTGATTCGTTTTCTTTGTAAAATTTCCGCCAAAGGTGTCAAGGTTTGTTATTCAATTTATGATACCTAAACCTAAAGGAATTATTTTAAGTAGAGGCTTCGAAATACCTTTCCGAAGGCTCCCGTTAACAGAAATATATTATGGGATATCAGTATATTTTGTGAGATAATAATTCAATTAATTACAAAAAAAAATTTTCAAAAAACAATAGACTACCAAAAACTTAATTAAAAAAATGGGTCAGATTATTCGGCATAGCTAATTATATCTTTGTAATAAAAATTTATATATTTTGTAAAAAACAATAATGTGTTTTAATTTCTGTTATGAATTTATTAAAAATTTATTTCTCTATAAAAGTTAAAAAAACAAGTTTTAAATATAATTTCAATTACTTTAGCTGCTTGTTAAATTATAAAGATAGCTCATCACCTATTAAAATCAGTTGTAGCTAAACATAGTTTGATTGAATCTGTAAATTTTTGCTGGGTTATATCTAATACAAAAATTCTTTTAGTTTAGTTATTACATTTGTTTTTACTATTACATACATATAAAACTTTATACAATACCCTATAGCACATACAAATTAAAGAATATATTCACATTTTCTCATAATATATATAAGTGTAAGCTATTCCTGCAACTCATACTTATATTCTTAATTCATACATTTTCCTAAAATCAACTAAAAATTGTTTTTTTTAACAAATAAAGATGAAAAACAACTAAAACAATTCTATGTACTCTTAGTGTCATAATGAATTCTATGGATTTTTTTCTTTTTGTTTTTTTTTTTCTCGTATGTTTCTTGTTGAACTTCCGTCCAAGTTCCGGTTTCTATTGCAGACATGGTCGGTCATCTGTAACATTTTGTTAAAACATTTATGCAACAAAATGAATAAAGTTTTTTTCTCTTTTTTTTTATTTACTTAACCTCTTACTACACCGACTTTGTCTTTGCTGTCATAGAAGTGGAAGAAGTACTGTTGCATTGTATTACGTTTTTATTCCAACTTGTCAACGTAAAGTGTTACTTTCATTTTGTTTGTCTTTCAATGAACAATATATTTCATTCCATTTTTTTACTATTTTATTTTTGTTCTATAAATAAAGGACTGCGTATGAAAAAATTTTTGTACAATTTAATGCTTGTAAATTTTGACATACGATAAATTTCTAAGAATGAGAATCTAACAAAATTCATCCCTAATTCAATTCATAACAATAATATTATTAAAATTATAACCGTAATATACGTCGGTCATATAAAACAATCGCTAGGAGTGCAAGTGAGTTGGGAAATTCATTTTTTTTTCTTTTTTGAGTCATAGAAAAATACAAAGAGTTCCTGATCACCGAAAGGAATCCTGATAACTGAAGAAAATGTTGGTTTACAGATTATAGATTCGCAGACAAAATAATACGTATTGCAAGGGAAAATCTCTACGAAATGCGATCTTTTTGTCAATTGGTCGGTATCTTTCATCAGAAAAGTCTAAGAAACGTAGCCCGAAGACCCATAAAGTAAAAAAGTTCCTAATAATATAAGAAAAACGCACAGGAGGCACAGGAGAGGTCAAAAATTATTGAGATAATTTTTTCAAAAACATAAATGCGTCTAAAGGGCAATATAAAGTATGCGCTGTCGAACTTTTCACGATATCTTGGTCAAAAATTTCATACCACAGATGTTATGGAAAATGTAGCAAATAAATATCGTGCAAAACAAATTAGGATTTAGTTAGGTTTGGTTATTAGGGCAGCTGTCCAGAGATAGCACCCTTGGGTCCAGAGGCAGCACAATTGTGTCCAGAGACAGCACCCTTGGGTCCAGAGGCAGCACAATTGGATCCAACATGGTATTTCTACCTCATATGTCTATTCCAACGTTCGAAGCGAACCAACCCGACGCATGTATGTAAGAGCTGATCCATCTAACATCGATATCAGATAGATCTGACAACACATTCATAAACGGACTACCAAAATTGGAAGTCCTAAACCTGGCATGAGTGGGACAGTGACATAAAAGATGCTCCAACGTCTCCTCCTCTTCCTCATCCCGACAACTTCTGCAAAAGTCGTTAAAAGGGAGCCCTAGTCTCCTAGCATGCGCACCAGCAATCCAGTGCCCTGTAACCATGGCTACCAGAGTTCTCAGCCGATGCCTCGATAGACCCATGATGAAGTTAGAGATTGAATATGTGGATTCATTTGTCCACCTATCCTGTGCAATCCTCGATAAGTCCCGCAGAATTATTGATCTGCAGGCCGAAAGCGGTACTCCTACCTGTTGGTCCGTATCTTCACCTCGAAGATGTATCCCTTATCTTTGGCCAGTGTATCCGCAATAAAATTTACCGGGGTCCCAAAATGACCCCTAATCCAGACCAGCTCCAGGTTAGAATGTCTCGCCATCTTGTTCAGAGATGTCCGGCATTCACGTACCAACCTGGATGTCGAAAAGACACCCGAGAGTGTTTTGATAGCGGCCTGACTGTCTGTACAGATTTGGATATCCGCTCCGAATACCCTATAGTACATTAACCAGTTCGCCTCCCTCATTATGGTCGAGATCTCTTCTTAAAGAATGTTGCAGTGATCTGGAAATTTAAAGGAAATGTTTTTCCTATAAGCGGAAATATAGACACCCCCAACCCCATCAGCAGATTTGGACCCATCAGTATAAACTTCAACTGAATCAGCCCTTAATTCAGAGGCAGTTGATGTTGATACTGAGAAGTCTCTGCCAAGAAGATATTTGCTAGGAATGCTATTAAGGAATCCCAGAATGGTCGCATGGCCGAAACTGCTATCGTTCCATGTACCTATATTCTCGAACCTTGTCGTCGGTATAATGGCGATAAGATCCACCGGTAGCCAGTTCATTAAAACAAATAAGGCTTTCGATGGAGTTGTACGAAGCGCTCCGGTTATGAGTAGCGCTGAACTACGCAGAATCCTATCAAGGATTCCGATTTAGGTGGATTTCTCCATAGTTCTCCATAGCGATAGTATGCTCCATACATAAGTATGGTCTTAATTACCGTAACGAAGAGCCATTTCGTATTCCTGGGAGGACTTATCGATGGCCTTCCTACACATATAAAGGGCAATACCGGCCTTTGAGGCTCTTGTCTGTGTATTTTTGAGCCAGGATAGTGTGAAATCCAGTATTATCCCTAGGTAATTCGCACTATCCGATACCTTTTATTCAACTCCGTTTAGGCGTGGTAGTGGGAAAGATGGAATCTTGTATCTTCTAGAAAATAGGACAAGTTCCGTTTTTTTTTTTTTTTTTGGATTCACGCTAAGGTCGATGACTGTACTCCATGTACTAACTAGCCCCATAGCAGTTTGCAGGCGGTAAGAGATAGTATCTAGGTATTTTACAGATACAGCCACCGCAAAAAAAAAATCAAAATTGTCGAACAAATTTTTGATCTGGCAAGCAATTTTCACATTCGGAAAAAGTACCTTATTCATAACAAAGCACATTTTTAACAGAGAAATGTACGCGTATGAGTCCTCCCGGAAAAAATTCATTAGAAAGCATAGTGAATTTAAATTTTTTGGACTGGTATCACATCCCATCATTATAACAAAAAAGTAACTGAGTGGTATAAAAAAATGTTATATATGAAGAGAGACCAATCAACTAAAGTGTCCAAAACTCAGTCCATTTGTATTGGGATCTAGTCAAGAAATGTTTAAAGAACGTCTAAAGGTCAGTAAGAAATAAAATAGACTTTAAAACAAAAAAGTAATTGAAAACACAATAAAGCTTATATTTAGGGCATTCTACAAAATATAAAAAGAGTACTAATTTAAACGCTTAAGTTTGCCATTTGTGAAATTGTGCAAATTTACGCGACATATTTCATGAACCACCTTTTCAAATGTTGTACAATATTAAGCATAAGTAAAATAAGAAATCATGGTAAATAATTGAAAACTTTTGTTAAAATCAAAGATACGATGGAATGCCTTTATTGCAATTAATGTAACTATAATTTTTTAAATCACAATTGTTAATAATGTTCAAATGTAAATGGATATATTGCACAATTATCTTAGTAAAAACGAATAAAATGTTATTTTTTTCTTTTAAGTTTAAAACTGAAATATAACGTTCTTTAAAAGAAGAAAATTTCAAAAAGATTAAGGTATGGTTTTAATTCTTATGAGCTGAATTATATGCACTAGTTTTTTCGTGAGCAGTCCTTACATATTTAATGGGCAAACTAAAATAAGAGATAGATAGATAGAGAGAGAGAGAGAGTCAAACTAAATTTTAAGTCAGTTTTAAACATTTAAAAATTTGTTAATGTGTTTTATGGTCTTTATAAATGAAAAACTGCAAATGAATTAAATCAACTTAAAGACTCTGTTGACGTTCCTATGATTAGTGAGTTCGTTGTTCCAAATTAGAAACTAGTGATGTTTTAAAATTTTGTTATAGTTTACTTATTTGAGTCAATATTTAAATATGAGCAGAAAATTTGATGAAGAATAATTGTATTGTTTTAGTATAAGAATTTGGGGCATTTAATTTAAAATGAAAAATTATGGGTAAAAAAAGAAAAATACTATATTAAAGCTGGAAATTTTAAATTTGTTATTTAAAAAAAAACAAAAATTAAAATAATTTTCTGACCATTTTAAGGTAGATTTTTATTTAAATTTACGGCTTCAATCTCTGTTCTTTGTATCCATTTGTTTACATCTACATTTCTCTTCAGAATGTTCATGTATTTCTAAAAACTAATTACGATAATGGCTTTAATGTATCACAAAAGCACAATACTTCACATTGCTGAAAGGTTTTTTTAGTTCTCTGACATATAGACGAAATATTTTTCAAACTATAAAAAATTATCAACAAAAATTTTAAATGTCACAAATAAGAATAAATTATGAGAATGATACAAATGAGACACAAAAACAAAATATGTCACTGAGCAATTAAATTTTGACATTTTGTGGTAAAATAAAAGCTTAAATAACTTCTAACAAAAATGGAACTCATTTAACATTTCACAAAAAAGAGACATTTTTATGATATATTTGGAAAAATATATATAAATTTTTTCTAGCAAAAATGAAAGAATAAAATACACTCAATATTATGTCAATTACTACCCAATAAGCAAACTCCTTTCACATTGAATATTTATTCATTTGAAAACTATTTCAAATTTCAAGTACAAGCTGAGAGAAAATATTCGGGATGTTTCTTTAACAAACAAACAAACAAATGTTTCTCAAATATTTTTAAAACTTCTTTTTTAAATTTTAAAACACAAATAATATATATATATATACAAATATATATTTTTTTTTCTAAACTATTTTTAAAATTGAAAGTTTTGACGCACATCTGATAGACTGATATATTTTTTACATTAACATTTTAATCAAATTGTTCATCACATTTCATGGACTATAATAGCAGTATTTGTCCATTTCATTGCGGCTCAATTATGTACAACTATTTTCATTAATATAATGTATGTTTAATATTCTATTTTTTGAATAAAAATGTCTAAGTTTTAAACTTTTCTCGAAAAAAATTAAAGCTTTTTTAAATATGAAAAACATTTGAATATTGTCTTAATAATAATGGAAAAATATGAAATAAATTAAATATAAAAAAATCTAAATTTACACTTTCTAATCACTTGAATATTGTATAAAAAGCTAACATTATAATTTTATAGAAATTTTTTTAAAATTTCTTGCGTATTTCTAACACATATTTGTCAGATTACAATTTGCGAAATATGCTATCTATTTTAGGAAATTTTTCAAAATTTTTCTTAGGTTTGAATTGATGCTTATTGGACATTATACAGTGTAGTCTTTAAATAAAAGGAACAACTCCACAGAAGAAAAATCTAGTAAATTTGATCCTAATCACTTTAATTGACCGAAAACATTTCCCTCAATACATCTTAACTAATCATATCAAATCACCACAATTAAACTAAATATTGGTTACAGTGAGTGTCAGAAGAAAAAAAAAATAAAGCACGAAAAAAGGTGTTGTAATCCAATACTTAGTTGTAGCTGTAGGTGTGAAATTCCCTTCTGGCAAATATTTATTTTATGGCCATAAGAAAGTAAAACCGAAGTGAACACAATAAAAAATCATAACAATTGTCTATAATAGTCAATGACGCATTATATTGCTGATACACCAGAAAAACATAAAGAAAAATAAAAAATAATAACAGAAAAACAACTCAAAATGCCCTAAGGAATGCGTAAACAAGTTAGAGTGCTATATTCGGCTGTGCCGAATCTTATATACCCTTCACTCGTGTTGAGATGTGTTATATGAAAATTAAATACATTATATGGAACATATTTACAAATATATTCACCTATTCTATATCTATGTGAACACTAAAAACTTCAAATAATTTACATTTTCATATAAAGTTGAAATAGAATCGAGATTTATGAATCCTTATATCCTTATATATATTATAAAAATGACGCGTAATTTTGTTTGTTTGTGTATCAATCACGCCTAAACGGCTGAACCGAAATTTGACATACGAATAGTACCAGTGCCGGAGGTAGTTGTAGGCAATGTTAGATCTCGATTGAACGTCACATCTACATTATATATATATATATATATATATATATATATATATTTGTTAAATTTTGCACATTATTAATGAGCTTGCACCATAGAATATTATAGGTTATGTTGAATCTTGATCAGATGATACGCCCATATTTTACGCCCACATATAAATTTTAAAACGGAGAAATTGATTTACTAAAACTCTTCACAGAATCATCCACTGTGTCCTTATATTCAAATATGATATATTGTTTTTCGATCCAAGCAGGATGAGTAGTTTATATAGGAGCTTAAAAAATCTACTTAACGAATTTTTTCAACACAAAAATTCTTCAAAAATTTCGGATTATTCTGTGAAAGAATGAAGTTCTTAGCTTACATAGATACTTCAAAAAATTTAAAAAATCAAATATTCCTTAGTTTTGTTGTTTTTTTTCAGTATCCATGAAAACAAATACTATAAGGGAAGCAGACATTAAATATTTAGGTTTGCAAATAACTTGGTTATTTATGAACCGTTTTGGTTGATTCAAAAACTGAAATTCAGGAAAAACATTTGTGATCGGTCGATAAAAACCAAGTTCGTTAGTTTAATACTTGAGTATCGGATAAAAGTGCATTTTGTCCGATATCTCTGTAACTAATGGACCGACTGAGTTCATTATTTCAGAGGAAAAATTCAGAAAAATTTTTTCGATTTTGTTTTGCAAAAATGAAGTCCCTAGCTTATATAGGAGCTGCAGAAAATCAACAAACGGACATCGTCCCATCGACACCATTTCTTATAAGGATCCAGGAAATATAAACTTTTATGCTCTCCGAAATTACAAACTGAATGACAAACTTATAAATATCCTTTAAACCTGTGGTGAGGGGTATAAAAAAGGACATACACAATAGGTAAAAAATAAATTCAAAATAACAATATGACACGAAAGGATACTGAAAGAAATTTAACAGAAATATTTATCCTGTTGTATGTGAGATAAAAAATACCATTTACAATTACTTGTGAAAGCAATAAATAAAACAGGTTTAACTAAATGACAAGTATGAGTTTAAAGTGGGGAGAAATTTTCTTCGAATTAAATAGAGTTACCTAGTTAAAGTCGGTTATTTGGTACTTCAGTTAAGACTTTATTAATTTCAATTGAAAATTTGCATAAATAGGACTATAATAAATGCTTGAAATTGAGCTTTTATTGAAATCAAAATCTATAAGCAGAGAATTTTAAACTTTTTAAACTAAGCTATTGATTCACTACATAGAGGGGCTTGAAAAGCTTGTCTGAAAATCAATTGAAGGTCATAAACTATACTTCCATAAAACCAGAATTAAACCAGAAATAAATAAACTAGAATATTCAAATTGTTCGGTTTTTATATTGTTCGAATAAACGAATAATTTGAATAAGATATTCTAGTTTGTTGGAAATATTAGATCACGTATTTAAAATTCTTTGAATATTAAAAAAAAAAATAAACTAAAATATAACATTTATGATTTTGTAAGTTTCTTTAAAAAATTTGATTATAAAGGAATAAGATCAGCAAATTAGATTCATCGCGAATATCTTAAAAAAAAATTCTCTATGTAAATATAATTATAAATATAAATATAAATATAAATATAAATATAAATATAAATATAAATATAAATATAAATATAAATATAAATATAAATATAATTATAATATATCGTCCTCTATAGGAGAGATATATATATAAAGTTCTATTTTTAGTAGATATTCATCAGATTTTGTTAATGTTTAGTATATATTTAATCGAATTAGTCTATTTCTTTCAAGATTTTCATTTTTCTACAAGTTAAAAAAATCAACAAATTTGATTTACATTGGAAATTATCACAGCGTTATTTACGTTTGTTTTGAAGTTGCTTCCAAATCATTTTTACGCTTTTAAATTTTTGAGAAAAAACAACAAATCAGAAAAATATAACAAATTCTAAACGATCCCCTGAAATTTCTAGCTTTGAGACAACGAAAAACTGCAGATAAAATTCCCAACAACGATAGGCTCTAACTTTCCTGAAACATTTTAAAATTTTCCGGGAGAGCTAAAAGAGTTTAAAAATCAACAAATCTAATTTTCTTTGGCCTTCATATGTACGTATCTATGCATGTATGTATATGTATGTATGTATGTATGTACGTATGTATGTTGTATGTATGTATGTATGTATGAATGTATGTATAGCCTCAAAGAAAAAAATCGCATATTGACGCCGATTAATATAAAATCCGTCTTCAAAGGTTCCTTTCATGATTAAAAAATCCTGCAAATTACGCTAATCGGTCAAAAGTCTTTAAAAATTACAAAAATGAAAATGTACAAAATTTAAATAAGTGGATTTAGATCGATTTTGTTCTTTTATTAAAAAAAACCAAAATTATTTTGAATAAGCTCATTCGTTGGTTAGTGAAATTGTTAAAAATGCATTAATTTAAATTTAGCATTAGGAAAAATTTTTAGATGTTTTTAATAAATTATCTGATAAAATCACCTCAACTGCAAAAAATTTAATTATTTGTTTTATTCGAATATTTAACATAAAATTATTCAAATTATTCATTATTAGAAAAGTACAATTTTGAAATTTTTGGAATAATTTTCGTAACAAATTGCTCGAATAATTCGAACGTACATTAGTCGAATGAATACCCAACAATAAACTAAGCATTAATAAAACTACAATTAAAACCAATAAGCTGAGCTCTTTTGAAGCTATTATTAAAAACCATAAACTAAGTTTTGTGAAAGTATAATAAACTGAGCTTTTGTAAGGATGCAATTAAAGAATATAAACTTAAGATTTATATAACTTTGGTTAAAGGTTATTAACTGATATTTTATAAAACTACAAATAAACACAATAAATTTAGCATTTTTTTTTTTACTATAAACTGAGATTTTATGAAATTATAGTTAAAAGGTGGAGCTATTATTTAAGACTATAATCTGAGCTTTTTTGAAAGTACAATTAAAAAAATAAGTTAAGCTTTTCTAAAATCTTCTATAAGTATGATTAATGACTATAAGCTTTTGTAAAACTACCATTAAGGAATGTAAGCTGAATTTTATAAATCTATGTTTAAAACAATAAACTGAGCCTTTATAAAAATTCAATTAATGGTTATCATTTGATATTTTACGCAAATACAATTAAACACTTAAAAATTATCTTCTAGAAAACTTCAATTATCAACTGAAATTGCACTAAAACTGAATAGTAAAAACTGATTTTGTAATAAACTTCATTTAAATACTTTAAACTGAGATTTTATAAAATTAAAATTAAAACTGAGCTTTTTTTGAAGCTATGATGAAAAGCTTTAAACTGTTTAGTATTTTTAATGTGAAATCTAGCATTTTTATTTTTCTTTTAGGCTCAGAATTTATCATTATTGATTCAATGCAGAAATATCCATTTAAGAATTATTGTGTATTTACTCGCATTTATATTTAATTAATTCTCCCAATTGGAAGTGCCTTAACTCATATTGTTGAGTTACTAAATCGATTACTATAATTACTTTTTAATATACTTCATCAACCATAGAGACTATTTATGAAAATAATTAAAAAAATCTTTGGACATTTTACCCAAAAAAGTGAAAAAATGTCTAAATGTTTACGAAAAATCACCCTTATCCTATGTCTATTTTGACACCAGCCATAATCAGAACGAAAGTAGTTTTAGCTTTGGCCTGGGTAGAATTCTAGTCTAGATTAAAACGGTTTTTGGACAGTTGGCCTTCGGCCGAACGCATAGGTTTTTAACTCTGATATATTTCAAACACCGGCTACGCGAAATTAAACTTTTTTGAATAGGATAACTGTTTACTTTACTTTCTGATTTATGCTTTAAAAATTTATAAAAAAAAATAATAAAAAAAAATCTAAAAATCTTCCAAAATATCAAAAATTTGTTGTCAGAAACAAATTATAGGCCAAAAATGCTGAAAAATCTCTGCAATTTTTTTTTATGAAATATGACCCAAATTTGTATGAAAATTTATTGGCTGATTTTTCTATATGTGCTTTGGGCCATTTGGCTGGTAACGTAGGAAAAAAATATCAAAAAGTAATGAGAACGCGAAAAATAATAAGTTGCTAATTTAAATTAAAAGAAAAAAGCTGGAATTATGAGTTGAATTTTAAGTGAAGTTAAGGTATGTTTTTTTTTTTGTGTTTAGTGTTAGTCTACAGAATTACTGAAATAGTTTACATTTTTTTTTTTTTTTCTTAGAGCAAAAAATGCTTTTTAACTCATATTGAAATCGCTTTAAGAAAAGGAATTTTGAATTTTTTTTTATAAAATTGTGAAAGTTCTTTTAATTAAAATTAGATTTCGGAAATTCTCCTGCTTTTTTAAATGTGGTTGCATAAACTTTGAATCAAACTTCAGTTTCCATATTTAATCTTGAGTTTAATTTAATCATGGTTTTGGGAGATTCAGAAGTATAATGAAACTAAGACTAAATAATCTTTATAAAACTTTTAATTGTTGAATTTTATTTATTTCTATTACTTCATAGTCTAAAATTAAAAGCCTAAAGATTTAATTATTTTCTATATCTGTCTCAGTCAACTCTAATAAAAAACTAAACACACTCTAGCAAAAAACAATATAAAAATCACAAAACATGATGACAGTGTTATTTTTTTTCTACATACATACATACATTCCATACGACCCACCCAATATTTAAGCAGCTCACGCCTTCTAATTCTCCAACAATGTAGCACAGTTCAACTACTGTCTGACTTAAGGTTACAAATTTTTTAAATATTTCTTCGTTTTATCATAAAAACTCTTACAAACTACCAGTAATTCACACATTGTTCAAACAATGAGTCTACATTTATCCAGAAAATCATTCAGTAAAAAATTTTCAAGCCAAAGGATAAAAACACACATAAAAAGAAACATTAGATTTCATATAAATTAAATGAATTTAACTCCTGGTAAAGGAGTGTATGTTTGTGTAAAGAGAAATGCGGTAGCAGCCAGACATCGTAAAAAGTGCTGACTATATTGTTTCTTTTTGTTACTGTTTAAATGTCAGAGTGATTGTAATTTTATTTGTCTTGGTCCCTTGGAGTGTGTGTCACTGGAAATTATTATCCTGGGATAAAACAGTGTAAGTTTGACTGAGAACGTCTGTTTATGGTAGTTTAGTTAGGCAAGGAGAGAAAGAGGAAAAAGATACTAAACATCCAAAGGGCAAAACTATATTTATTTAAACAATTGTAATGATTTTTGTTGCCTTAAGTTTTAAACAGATTTTTTGATGAACTACTTATGTTTTTGGGTACTATAAAAATTAAACTTAAAATTCAAGAATGAGCAAACGGTCAGTTATTTTTTAAAGCTTGATTTATAGAAAAAAATTAATTTGTTAGAAAAAAAAAACTCTATAAAATATAAGCTGCAAAATATAAGGTATAAAATATCAAATATATAAAATATAAGTCTAATAAAACCAGGAAGAGTAAAAAACTGAAATTTTATAAAATTATGATTATAAAGAAAGTTGAAGTTGAAAAACTCTTTGTGAGAAGATCCCTCAAACGATGCCTATTAATGAGCTGAATATTAAAAAAAGAAAGTTAAAAAATTTCTAAAATTGATCTTCAGTTTCCTACCGGCGCACAGTGTCACATTTGGCAGTTTTCAAATTTTGGAAATATTGGACTGAAATTTTATATTATGTTAGTAAGCAAGGCTGTAGACATTCCCACTAAAAATGGGTGGTTAGAATCATTGCCACTTCCATACTATAAAAAAAAACAAAATTTTTTCGCTTAAATTTCGGACAAATTTTAATGAATTTTATTATAAAGAGGAATACTTTAAGGTAGACTTAACAGAATTTAACCACACCGAACTTAATGTAAAATTTGCATATAAAATTTTTAGGCATTATCTTACAGTTTTGAATTAATTCTTAGCAAATTTCGCAGCAAATATTCTCAAATACAATTTTATGGATGTTCGTTTATATAATAATCGCATCCTAAAATTGAAACTCGATAGAACAGTTTAGTTTTAGTCCATTAAAAAGAGAATTTTGGAAAAGTATATATATTTTTTAATATTAGGATTTCATTTCAACAAATAGAAAATAGTTTCAGTATTGAATTTTTAAAAAGAATTTTCTATATTCAACTCATAAATACGCATAGTGTGAGTGGTTTTCTTACCTCGTATGATCACTGAAGAAAATTGTTGTAAGAACTGAATTTAATAATATGATATATTTAAATTTACTCTAGGAATAAAAAAAATCAAGCTTCCTTCTGTTATTCATTTTTTAATATGTATTAATAAAGCACTTTTTCACTAAGCAAATAATCTGAAAAACGTTTGCAATCTTCATCTGTAATCCTATAAACATCATTTAATATTGTACACCTCAACAAACGTCAACAAGCATTTAAATGAATTTAAATAAAACAACTCTTAACTTTGCTTGAAATTCAACTCAGAAAGTCAATATTCATGTTACTTACAAACTCAAAATGCATACACGATGAGACATGATCCACTCAAGGCAAACGAATGGAAAAACTGAAAATGAAATCAATAAAAGTTTTGCCATGATGACTGAAAATCATCATCAAGTAGAGTGTTATTTTAAAAATGTTGCCAAAAAATATTTTATCAAAAGCTGAAACATAGCACCAAATAAACAAACAAACAAACAATATCTTTCTATCTAATATTACTTTTTCGTAATATAAAGGTTACCTGTCGATTTTCTTTTTTTAACTTTTGGCTCTTTTACAAAAGGACTTAAAAAAATTTAAGCAAAACTACGAGTACAGACATAATCATTGATTTCTGTTACCATTTTAAATGAGCTGCACAAGTACATAAACATCGTGGCTGGTAACGTAGAGTAAAATTTCTAAACTCAACTAAAGTCATACATAAAAAGGACAAAAAGAAAATAACAAAAAAAAACAAATTTCATCATGTAATGCAAAGTAAAGTGCAGTAAAAGGGAACTGAAGCCGTATAAACCAACGACAACAGCATCAAGAGTTGTATTCACTTTGCCTCCATCTTTTATTGCAAATTTTTGTGCTGTGGCAAACAACACAATGTTTCCCTAATGCTTACAATATATACAAACTTAAACAAACACACTTTAGCAATACTTACATGCAACTAAGATGAAAGTTCAAGTTACAGCTTATAAATGTTGCAAAATAGAATTTTGTTCTTTTTTTATTCTTTCGTATTCTGTCTATAGGAAAGTATACCATCGTATGTACGAGAGTTTATATTAATGAAAAGACGCGCCAATATTATTATGAGTATTTATTAGAAACGTGCTGTATCTCGATAAATATGCATTTATTATTATGATTATTATTAAATATATTTTGCTTCCTTTTTTTCATGTTGAGTTTTGTATCTTTTAGTTGAAGTATGTTCTCTACACTCTTTGGTGGTGTTTGTTATGATGTCAATGATCGCTATCTGTACAATATTGTATACAGTGAATGTGGCTGCTACGTGTTATTTTCACAATACGGGCTATAGTATTACGGCATTATATGAAAACAAAAATCTTAAATAATTGGCAATTATGTGCATGAGAAAAACACCTTGTTGATTGCAGCTAAATAGAAAAGAATTTTTAAATATTTTATGTCTAAACAAATTGCTTTCTTTTTCATTTATTAAATTTGTTTTTAATTTAATTTTTGTGAAAGGAACTTACTTGCTTTATAAACTAAGAGTTTATAAAATAAATTAAATAACTTTAAAAATGGATAAATAAATGTAAAACTAATTCTAATAAATGTATGATTAAGAATTAAATACTGACTCAAAACTAATAGTGGTAGACCAATGTAAACGGCTGCTTAAAAATCAGTAAAGTTGAATTTTAATTCTTTTTATATTGTCGCCCGTCACCGCATACCGCGTACATTGGACCATCAATATAAAGTACTGAGAATCAGACGTAGTTTTAGAAGTAAAATCTAAACTTTAGTAAAATATTTATTAAGTTCAAAAAATTAAGTTTTGTTTAAGCTATAGTAGAAGACTAAACAGTAAGCTTTAAACAAATTTAGGAAAAAGAGCAAAAACTTAACTTTAATAAATCTGCGTTTAAAAACAAAACTTTTATAAAATCTTAATAGGCAAACACTTTTCTTGTATCCCCGTTTATACTTACATTATATAAATATACCGTTAGAAAGGTATTTTCTCATAGATGTACAAATTATATTTTATTAAAATCCACTGAGTATTTTAGAACTTATAAGTATTAAAAGTATAAGCCTCATGCCATAATAACAGTGAATTAGAGTTTTTTTTTACTTTAAGTCGAGAGATTTGTAAGAGAGGTGGGTCAAACAACATAGAAAAAGAGTTTAGTACTTTGAACTGCTTTTGTTGCTTTTTGGAAAGTAAAATTCAGAGGATTTTTTTTGAGAAAAATAACAGTTGTTTTTGGAGTTATTTTTTGATTTCTGTTGATAGTATTGTAAATATCAAAAAATAGACTGAACGGTATAAATTGCCAAAACGAAAAAAAATGCTAAAACAAAAAAAAAAGCAATAATAAATAAATAAATCAACATCGCAAAAACGGAAAAATCCATAACAGAAAAACGCCAAGACAAAATTCGCAAAAAACGAAAAACCAAAACTGATAAATAAAAAAATCTTAAACGGAAAAAAATCGTTAAATCGGAGAAAAAAAATCACATAAATGAAAAATATTTTAAATTAGAAATTAAAAAAAATAAATAAATAAATAAATTGACAAACCAATAATCAAAAATCAAAAAAAAAAAAAAAAAAGAATACCAAAATTAAAAATTCGACAAAACGGAAAAAACCGCTAAAATAATAAAAATCTACTAGCCGAAAAAAATCGCTACACGGATTTTTTTCGCTTTTTTTGCTTTAAAAAATTGTAGGAGAGGGAAGCAATAGTTGAATTGTTTAAACTTGCAAGATTTTTGTTTTTAAATTTTTCATTTGTTATTGAGTAATTCCATTTTAAATTTAAAAATTTTGATTCCTTTGAAATTTTCTATGTAGCAAATATACCGATAAGGCTTCCACCAAAAAAAAAAATATATATTTATATAAAAAATTAAAGATTGACTTTTTTAGATGCACGTCACTAAAGAAAATACTTACAAAAAAATATGTTAAAAAAAATATTTTCAAAATAAAATAAAATATAAGCTTTGACAAATTCTCTGCAAAAAAAAATTATTTTGATACCTTTTATGTAACAAAATTTTTGGCCATTTAAATAAATATGTTAATCTCCTTCAAAGCTACAGTTCTCAAAATAAAAATGAGAAAAATTCATTTTACCTGCCTCTGTATCCTCCTCTACATATGCACCAAATTTAACTAAATCGGTAACCAAAGTTCAACATTTTTTAAATTTGAAATGGAATTACTCCATTTTGTATTTGTATTTTGAAGATTTTGATTTTTTTGTAGAAAAAGCAAGATCTATAATATTTTAAATTGGTAAAAAATATTTTTAAAAAATGTCGGAAAGAAATTTATGTACATTACCGATTACTAAGGCAACCAAAATATGCAAAATCATATTTTTTTGGCTTCAAGTAAAGCTAGCTACGATTATCGACAAAAAATCAAACTAAAATAAAACTCAATTTAAGTTAAAAGACTAAACTTTAACAGAATTGTAATTAAAGGCTAAGATTCGAACTAAAATGAAACTTAAATTAAGTTCAAAAGTTTAGATTTAATAAAACTAGAATTAAAGGCTACGAATCAAATTAAAATAATGATTTTAATAAAATCCCAACTAAAACAATTAAACTTTAATAAAACTATGGTTAGATTATAAAATCTAATCATTTAACGCTTATGAACTACGAATACAAATTTTATTGTTATACGAAATATAAATTGAGTTTTAATATTATTGAAAACTTTTACAAAACTGCGTTTAAAAAATGTTAAGTTTTTTTCAAATGTTTTAAAGTTTACGCTTAACTTTTCGAAACCTTTAAACTTACTTATTTACAAAATAAAGTGACTCATCTGATTATCTAATATCAACCAATAAACCGCCACATCAAAGTACTATATATTTTTTTTTTTTCTTCTTTGAATTAACTCTTATTTTCAGTATTTTTTTTTTTTTTTTACACCGCACTCGTAAAAGCTAAGTATATTTAAAGACTGACTACATTCATAACAAAACAGTCACACACTTCTTTCAAAGGACACACATTCCATTAAAAGTCAGTACAATGTAAACACAACGAGTATGAAAAAAAAAACACAAAATAGCAAAAACATTTTTACGTCTATTCCATTTCTCCATGTATGAGAGAATTTTTTTTATTTGTATGTTTGGACGTTCATTTAATCTATCTGTCTTGTTTGTTTTACAATCCTACTGAATAGAACTGAAATAATATTCAAGTAAAACAAATAAATAATACAAAATTTCTACTATATTCAACTTGCGTTCGCACTTTTGCTCAACATTTCTACATCCGTTTGGAAATATTGTGTTCCATAATAAAAACGGAAGGAAATGATAGTAAATAAAATACGGTTTGGCGCCTTTAACCTCTATGCAAATAAACTACACGACTGACAACTACCTACATAAACACATACATATATATTCTCCTACAAAAATGCATAAGTTTTAAAATACATTTGAGTGTATAAAAAATTCAAACTTAATATTAAGTGCAAAATTGGACGTCACAGGACAAAGAGTTTAAGGGTAAATTCCATTTTTACTGATAAAACTTTGAACTAAAATAAAAAATAAAAAAAGAAAAAAATAAATTTGCGTGGCAATAAAATAGGGAACTAAATAAATGCAACATGTTGTAAGTATCTAGTATTACTGTAAATGTGATAAGAGGATAAAATGATGGAAACATATTTCTCAAAAAATAGAGAATTGGTTGTCACGGTAATAGTGTTATAGAATAAATAGAAGAAACATGATACTAGAAAAAAAAATTACATAAAAAGTATTTAAAAATATTTTTCTTTACACAGTTAACTTTTATAGGTTTAAGCAAAACAGCTTTTATATTTGTTATGAAAAACTACACTTAATTGGTTTAAAAGATTTAAGAGGAAAAGTGATATTTTACTTCAAAGAATTGCACTCAGTAAAAATTATCAGCACGATTAAAAATAATATAATATAATAATAATAATAATAATAATAATAATTTGTATAAAAAACACATACTAGCTAATATACAATTTAGTTCTTAAGGTCGTTATTAGGAAAATCGTATTCAAAAAACTCTTGGAACAAGTAATCTGTTTTTTGTTTATATAGACAACTCTTCTCAGATTTTTTTCACATTTTTATTGTCACTATTGTGAATAGTTGAAATAAGTTATTAACTAATTTAACTATTTTATTCCGTTATTATTTTTGAGTACGTTTTTGATGACAAATAAGTTTTTCATCATTTTTTATCTTATGATATGCTTTTATATATTTTAATATACTTTTATATATTTTTTTTGTTGGTACCTGAATAAGTGATATTCTGTGATAAAATTAATATCACAATTTCTTCTTTTGTTTTGTTTACATTATTTTTGTTGGGATTTTATTAAAATTTAACTATTTTAATAATTTGTTCTATTGAAATTCATAACTTTTATCCCAGAGTTGATATATTATATTAATGACACCTTATAGTAGGCCCGTTTTTATACTGTTCCATTAGTATATACTTAAGTGCAAACTTAGTTAAGAAATATTTTAATAAAATCTAACACTTAAGTAATATTTCGTTTTACAGTTTAAAACTTAAGTTGATATGAAAATAAATAAAAAGATTTAAGCTGTTATGTATTTACAACAGGATGGTCCTAAATTTCAAAACGTTTATCTTCAAATAAAAATCACAGGTATATATTATTTATCCTAAAATGTTTTATACTAGTTATATTAATTTCTTATTGAATATCTTCTAAATACTATTTGTTTATAGTGATGCCAAAAATCATTAAAAATATTAAACTTATTTTCTTAGCAAAATATTTTTTGATACATTCCTAATGTGATATCCAAAATGAATAAAAATCCAAAAATTTTCAAAAATTGTAAATGACTTGAAAGATGTAAATCTTGCAAATCTTAAGCTTACGATCTGCGAAATTAAAAAGATATTGGTGAAAAATATATAACCACAAAGAAAATGTAAGTTCAAAATAATCTTATTATATTTTATACTTGCATTTATTTTTGCTTATTTTCAATAAATATTTTCTAGGACTTCAAACAATTTTCAAACTTAAGAAAAATTTAAGGGATGGAAAAAGAATACTTAATTTTTCAATCATAAAACAAATTTTAGAACTTAAGTATGATTTCGCTACTAAGTGAGCAGCCGGGACAAAAACGTGTACATTAGTTGTATAACTTAAAAAAAAAAGAAAAACAAATACAGGGTACCACGCGATAGTCCATATTGCACAGATACTAAAACCCGTTTGCAAAAGTTATTTCAATGAAAAATCATTCCTCACCGAAACCAATTTGTAAAACCATGTGCAATTGTTTTTATTAAAATATTATTATTTTTTTTATATTAAAAAAAATTCCATCTTGTTAATATAAATTGGCACTGTACAAAATATTCTGCTCAGTACCAAACGGTGCTTAATTATTTCCTTAATAACTACATAAAATAAAGTGGTAAACAAATAACTGTCACAACATTTTCAGCTTTTGTTCAATTCACAAAACTTATAAAAATCAGCATTTTTAGCCGATAAATATAACGAAAATATTAATGTTGACTAAAACATTATGAATATTTGCAAAAGAAAAGAAATATATATATATATATATATATATATATATATATATGTAATGCTATCACTTTTTATGAAAAACAAATGAATATTGAAGACAGGAACTAGAGTGAGACCTACAATACAACTAGAAGTTTGAGTGAGAGGCACTTGGAGCTAAATTAAAAAAAAAAATCATTTTTTTTCAAAACACAAAAACAAAATATATGTGACTATATGTATTTTGTTATTGCATGAATTAGGTCTTTGAGAATTGAATGAGGTTTTTTTCTCCAACATACATATTTAGTTATTAATCTATGTGTGAGACAATATAATCTTGTTTTGAATAAAAATAATGCATTATAAGACTAAATTATAAAAAAAAAAATTAAATTCCAAACTTCAACATGTTTGATTCGGAAACTTTTTTAACGATCGCCTTACAACGCTACTCCCTGTGAATTTTGATATTCGCAAAAATCTATCCCTATATTTATATCCCTAATATTAATGTATATTAATATTAATGTACCATTTGAAATTAAGGGAAACAGTAAACGATGAAAATATTGAACACATGCGATTGTGGCGAAGATTGGGTTGACATGCAGGCAACGTCGAAGGTTTTACGTGAGTACCTGTCTATGTAGACCCAACCTCACGGTGCTCTTCGCACAGGGTGAATACAATGCGTCCACCAATGTCCCCAAGTCTGACAGAAGCCATCCTTGAGTACCAATTTAAAGTCATGTATTTGGACATGACTTCCCCCTTGGTTAGGAGCGGAGCCTATCTAAACTCCTTCCGATCTTTGGGTCACGGCACCCAGTTGCAATGCAACTCCACACTGAGCTCACGCTCTACCTGCGATTTGGGTCTAAAACACAACCACCACGAAGCTCCCCAAGGGGCCGCACCGTTTCCAGGCTGGAACCGAAGTTCCAGGGGCTCCTGACACCCGTGGTACCAGTATTAAGTCGCCAAACAATCAACAATCGCCCTCACGGGCGATTCGTTGGCCACATGATATGATACCAGCAAAGGACAAAACGAACTACGACTAGGACAACTTCGACACTGGCACCCTCGCGGGTGGACCTGGAACCAACAACGAGGAACAGTGAAGAGACACAGCGGGAGACATGCGGGCAGTCGGAATGTTGATATTTTAATTAGGGATTGCATCCCAGGATTTTCCGTCCCTGGATTCCTGGGAAATTTTTAATTTTTCTGTCCCGCTATCTTGGGAATTTCGTCCGGGAATCCCAGGAACTTAAATTTGTAAAAACTACTCAAATTTTAACAAAAACTAATTAATTTTAGTAATATTTTAATAAAATTGCTCTTAAAAATCCAGTTGGAAATTGAATAATAATAAAAATTTGATAATTGATTCCATGTGACTTCCTTTCTGTAATGACATTGACAGCACTGTCTAATGACAGACCTATTTTAAATTCATTTACTAAACCACCAAGTGAAAAACTATAACTGGTTGAAACGTACTTGTCATTAATTTGTCAATAGTATTGACAACATGCTGAATTTGTCTTGAAGTAATTTTGTAAAAAAAAATATATATGATATAGTCAAGAATCGGTGTAAGGAATGACCCTGACAAATCATAAAGTATTTACATAAACAATTAGGAATTTATTAAAATTTTATTAGATCTATAATGCTAACAAGTTCAATGCTCAATAGATTAAAACAACATTTTCTTTAAGATCGTTTAAACTTAGCTTAGAAACACTCTTGAGGATTTCGGTAAAAATGTTTGTCGGCTGGTATTTTTTGAATTGTTGTTAGTAGATTTTATATATGCAGTGACTTCCAAAAATATATATTTTTTTTAATTTAGTTTATTAAATCAATTTACATCAGCTTAATATTTTTATTTTAATACTGAAATAACTTTACGGTAATGTGTTCACAAAAAATTTACTATTTTTTATTTATATATATATTTTTTTATTTTGCCAAAAAGCTAAATTTTGTTTAATTATTTTTTAAATGTTTAATCTATCACTGAATACTGAATTTAAATCGAAAATAATAAAAACCCTGAGTTATGATAAATTGGTTTTATAAAATAAAGTATATAATTTTATTTGTTTATTATTATTTTTTTATGAACTTTCTTGGAAGTCACTGTTTGTATTATATTAAAATGTTTTAATTTGAAATGTAGCCTAATTAGATATTCTTATTTTACACACATTTTTTTATTTACGTGGAAAATAACAAAATCTAGGAGAATATCTTTTTATTTTTGGTAAAGATTTTATTTTCTTGGAGAAAAATTTCTTTCACCAAAAGAACGTTTTTCTACAAAATATTTTTAGCTAAACATATGTATAAATTTGAAACAGAACCATAATTAAATAAACATACTAAGTACTTGACTAATTATAAATTTCTCATTTTTTCGCTTTTTTTAAACTAAATTTTTAAAAAATATTAAAAAAACCTTTTTTTACAAATAATTATTTTTGGAGAAATGATACAAACAAGATTAAGGATATTTTTGCGAAAAACCACTTTTGTTTAAAAGTATTTCATTGATTTTTTTAATATTTTCATTATTAAACTTTTTTATTGTAGAGTAACTTTAAAAGATTATTTTAAAGTAAAAAATATGTCATATCCGTGGTCTTTACTAAAAATAATTGGAAATAATGAAATAATTTTTTTCCGAGAGAAAAATTTGTAAAAAAGCTTAATATAGTGAAAAAAATAAATATTTGCAAATGTATTTTTTTCTTGCAGAAAAAAAGTTTCAAGTGATAAAGTCCATTTTACAGAAAAACTACGGTGAATTTTTAGTGAAATGGATTTTTTTGGTGAAGGAAATCTTTTTTTAAGTATTAACAAAAATTTAATTTGAAATAAATTTTGAAATAAATTTTTTGCTGAACAAATTTGTTTGGAAAATCTTAATTATATTTTTTGAGAAAAAGAAAAGCAACAAAAATTCCGGATAGAATTTAAAACAAAACTTATTTTTTAACCGAGACACATTATCCATATAAATTTTTATGGACATTTCCAGACCGGACTTGTTGCATTTATACATTAAGTCAGTAAGCTTTTATTCAAGCATGCAGCATGACTCATCACCCTTATGGTTCTCTGCTAATGTGTTTGATTATTATTCACTGAATTGTCTATTAATAAATTATGTAGATAACATAGATCTTCACTTTATCAAAAAGCTATAAACGATCTATTTGAACTATTAAATTTAAAATATTTTTTAAAACCTTAATGTTTATTTAATGGGAAATTTTAAGTTGTCCTTGACCTATTTTTTGTCAACATCGATGAAATTACTTTTGAATTAAAAGACAGAATAGAAAGTATAACTCATTGTTTAAAGAAAGTTTAGAACTTCAATTTGTATTTTTTTTTTTTTTTTTTTTTTTTTTTTTTGACGTTGGTGTAGTTTATGTGGAAGTGCAACTTGACTTTTTGCCCTGAGAGGTATGACCGGCGATAAAAGATATCAATTTATAGCGTTTATTTTTAAGAGAAAAACCTGGACCCAAGATCAGAGCCACAAAATATGTTTTATTTTGGAAATTATTAAAAATGTTATATTGATTTGGTTACAAAAATCTACATTTTATTTATAAATTTCAACTGATTTAAGTCCTTTAGAAACTTTCTCTTTCAATCTTCTTTAGCTAGCAATTTTCTTAAGCAAGCATATTTATTATTTTCCTTATTTAATGTTTCTTTATCTTCTGCATCATTTTACTTTCAACTTTTCTTTCTCTAAGGATACTATAAAATTGCGTGAGCTCGTAAAATGTCAAGGTATATTTTGTGTATGTATGTGTGACTCAAAGTACGTGTTTTTTAGCACAACAAGACTTTAAGTCTGTGTGTAAAACGGTATCGTCTCTGACAATTTCTTATTGCAAAAATATAAATAAACAGATTTGTCAAGAAGTCATTTTCTTATTTACTTATTTAAGCCAATCGTTGGTCGTCTGCAGTATTGCCAGTTTAGCCTTTTTATTTTCCTTTTATTCTCAAAATTTTCGTTTTGTCTTTAGCCCTTTTTTTGATTTTTAAACGAAAAAAATAATTACTTTTATTTTTTATATTTTACTCAAAATTTCGTCACCGGTACACAAAGTACCAAATCGAAAATAACTTTACTAATTTTATGAACTTACTTTATAGATTATTAAATTATACTTCATTAACCGTAGAATCTATTTAGGAATATATTTAAAACATGTCTTATAAAAGCCAAAAAATTCTTAATAGAAAAGGAATTACAGTTCAAAAATTACAAAATCTCCTTCAAAGCATTGGGTCGTTTTACGTACGGAATATAATCCAGAACTGCAGCTTTTCTATATTTAATTTAAAATTTAATTAAAAGATCCTTTAAAAAAATATCACAAACTTATAAGAATAATAAAAACAAAGGTTTTAATTTAGAAAAAAATTTATTTTTTCTGGATATATATATATATATATATATATATATATATATATATATATATATCCTTTACTTTTTTATACTTAATTTTAGCCTCTTTTTTCTCACCTCCTGGCAACACTGATCATCTGTTAGTAGATATCCCTTTTATTATTTACATTTCCGTTGACTGTTATTTTCAGTTCATACAGAGCCAAAACACGTTTTATTGGGATTGATATAATTTAGTTTTTCTATATTTCTTTTACATTTTACATATAACTATTTATACGTTTTATTTTTTTTATTATTATTTTTTTTCTTTATATATATTTATTATTTGCCAAAGTGAACTTGAAAATATTACTTATTGAATACAGTTAAGATATTTATACGAGCGAGTACAAGATACGTGTAGGATTATTTGTAGTTGAGTGAATATATGACAATATTTATTCGTCTGCATGAGTTTTTTGTTTATTGTTGCATAAAAATAAGTTCAGAGTATATTTATAGTAAGTAGTTTGGACTTTAATGGAAATTTTAGGAAAATTCTTAAAGTATATTGTATTTAAATCTTTAATTCATTTTAATTTTTTTTTTTTTATAGTTTTGAGATCAAAGCTAAATTACTAAGGCGTTTATAGTTCTATTAGTCTTTAATTTTTGGAAAAAATTTAGTAAAATTCTTCAAAAAATTGCTGAGTTTAATAAAAAGTTTTAAGGATATTTTATAACACAAAGATTTTTTTACAGCATTTTTCATTAACTACCAAAAAGCTATGCTCAATCAAATGCCTGCGAAAAATAAAATTTTAATTACCAAAAAGGTCAATAATTTCCTATTGATTTAAATAACAACATCATACATCGTACGTCATACAAAATGAAAGCAGTTCAAAGTAATCATTAAATATAATTATAAAATTCTACTACTTATTTTTTATGTTTATTTATATAAAAACATTTCATTTTCGTTAGCTTCAATCAGGAATAAAACTTTTAACTTTTTTCTCATAATAAATAAATTAAGCTGAAATATTTAGTTAAAACGGAAATTCCACCAAACATGAAATTCCTCTGCAGCAGACAAAAATAAATTCAATTTGCTAATATGCCTGCAGACAAAAGTAGGCCCGTTGATTCTAAAACGAATGCAATTTCTATATACTGGAGCCACCAATACTAAAAATTTGCTATTTTTTCCCTGGCTTAAAAACATCATACATACACATATCTAATAAAATAAATGTTCTACAACCATTCATATATTTTTAATGAAAATCTGTATAAGGCTTTTATTAATATCCAAACAAACAAACGAATGAATGACTGCTTTAGAGAAAAAGAGAAAGCAAAAAAAAGAGGAAATTGTACAATAAATGTACACTAATACTTTTATGTATTTGTGTGCTGTTTTTATATACATTATACAAACAAAATAATTTTCAGATATAGAATATATCCATACGTGTATACTAGAGTATTCACTCTAATAATGTTTGTTCGATTAATCGACAAATTAAAATCACTTAAATGTTCTTTTAAACTAAAATCAAGAATTTGGAGTAAAAATTTATTCAAATAATTTAGGACGACTAATCGAATAATTCAAGTAAAAGTTATTTTATCATTTTCTTTTTTCCTTATTTCGTAGAATGTTTAGAATTTAAAAGTGACACCAAAAATTGCATTTGATAAAAAGAACCGAATATATGTCTAAATTACAATACGTAGTTAAAGATCGTTTTACAATAATGAAAATCAAACAAATATATACGTGTACATATGTCACTTTAAAAAATTATAATGTAAAATTTAAATAATTTATTTTTTTATAATTTGGGTAGGAGGTGAGAAAGAAATTGTTCGTGGAGGATTTTAAACTTGATTTGGTTTTTAAACATATTTTTGGTCTACGAAACATAGCGCAGCCGATATGTGTAGATATTATGGTGTATGATTATATGACTTTTTGAAGAAACCGGTTCTTGAATAGTTGGAATATTTGGTATTTTGAAAAAATCAGTTGTATATTTGGAAATTCCGAAAAACCGGTTAACCTTTTTTTGTAGAAATTCTATTTCTATCAAAAGATTATATTTCTTAAAATTTATTAAATATTATTATTTTTATTAATTAAGGTAAGAAAATAATCATCAAAAATTTTACTAAGTTTTATAAAGTATTTCATTTTACCCAGTGCGCTTCTTGGTCATAATTTTCTGTTTTGGGTTAACACTCCGCTTCGACCTACCCGTCCTATTTTTATTTCAATTGCAAAAAATTATCCCCATAAAATTTTAAATATTTTGCTATAATAGTTGCTTAGATAATAGTTAACTAAAATTTTCTTTGTGTGGTGATTATACTTCCTCCAGGACCATTCATCCTATTTTCATCTCAATTATGAAAGTCGATGAGAAAGTTATTCCCACAAAATTTCACGACTTTTATCTTGACAAATGTTATAAGCAGTGCAGATTTTTCAAGTTTTCGCTTGCATATTTCACAAGTATTTTACCAAAAATTCCTTTCATTCTAAATAAATTTGCATATAATCAATAAAAACTTATTTTTCTTAATAAAAACGTTATTTTTTTGTAATTTTTTTGGAGTTTGACTAATAAATTAGTATAAATTATTTAGCAAAATTTTTAATACCTCATAAATAATTGTAAAGAAAAAAAATTCAGACTTATCGAATATGACTGTCATGATCTGTTGATGTATATTTTTTATATATTTTTATTTTTTTGTAAAAAACTTTCAAAATTTTAAAGTTAGAGATAAAGCATGGTTTTGCTTATTTATACAAGAAAACATATGAAGTTTTTAATTTTTATTAATGTTTTTTTTTATTCACATTATCCCATTTTTTCGTGCTTTTTCAATGGCATATTTTTTTTTCGTGCATATTTAAACTTTCACTGGTCACAATCTATAGTAATCCATATATGCGTACCTTATTCAAGATAATTATTACTTAATTTTTTGTTTGAACTTCAAAAAATGAATTTCTATTTAACCTTGAATATTAATCAGTTAAAAAATTATTAATAAATTTCCATTCAAATATTGGTAACTAGTACATATTTCTTGAAATAAAAAGTAATTTTTTAACCAGTTTTTTGTGTTTAAAAAAGTAAACTTTTTGAAAAACCGGAAAAAACGGTTATGAAACCGGCTTAAAAACCGAGTCAATCACTCAAGTAAATATGGAATTGATACAACAACAATTTTTTAGCCTGGTATAGAGGTGGAGAAGGGAATTTGACTTAAAATTGAGTTAAGTAAGTATACTTATACTTTATGTTATAAAATACTTAACTTCTTTATCCAAAATAATCCAAAATTTTGTTCGAATTCATAATTGTTCCTTATTAGATTTTTTTAAGCCTATTTATTTAAATAGCAAAGAATTTAGTAAATATGGAGAAACAATGGCTTTATGAAAACAAAAGAGAAAACACAAATTTTAATTTAATAATATTTTGGAAAGACTATATCAGAAGGATTATTATTTAATTTTTCCTTTTATTATTATTATTTTTTTTTTGTTTTCTTTTTTAATAAAACACTAACGAAACATTGAATGCTTGTTATTATTATACGTTTGTACTGACGTTTGTAACGTATAGAAAAAGTTATCCAACACCCACCTTAAAGGTATATCAATCGACTCAGAGTCACTTTTTAAATCGATCTAACTATGTCCGTCAAATTACAGAATAATTCAATGAAATTTGGCATGTGGGACTTTTATGATACAAGAACGAAGCCTAATGAAATTGGTTGTGATCAGTCCATTATTTCACTTAGCCCCCATACAAATGTCCCTACGGAATAGAGTTTAAATACTCAAAAATACCTTAAAAAACAAGAATATTTTAATGATTTTCGGTGCAAAGAATTTCTGTACAAGTACCAAATTTTATAAAGATCGATCCACAATTGACCATATCTCCCATATAAACACCTCTTCCGAAAATCACTTTAACGTGCATAAATCCCATATGAATCTTAGTAACAAGTTAATATTCGACGCGAATAAGTTTAATGTAAGTAGAAATTATAAAAAGTTTAATGAGAATCGGTCTGTAATTTACCATAGCTTCCATGTAAAGCAACTTCCATGAATTACTCTAAAGAGTATAAATTCATCTAGGTGTTAGTATCAACGCATTATTCTGTATTTGTATATTTTATTTTACATTTTGTAAAATTGGCCACATGTGTAATTTACTCGAACAACTCGAGTAATTTAAAAGATTTACTCGATTATTCGAGTAATTTAAACACTGCATTCTCGAGTTTTTTTAATAATCGAATAAAGAAAAAGTTCAAAAAACAAATACCCTAATATATGCACTTTCACATGTAAATAAAATATTGAAAGCATTAAAAACGTTTGATTCAATGGTAAATGGCAACCGTTCACGTTTGTTCGTTTGTGTTGTTTTTGAAAAAGCATTCTTTTAGACATGCTGAGTTCAAATGCAACAAATGTTTCGAATGATGTAATAAATACAAAAATATAAATACAAAAATATAAACATATATATCAAACCTATATACTTTTGAGCAGACAGACAATTAGGAATTGCAACAACTTGCGATTATTTAAAATGTAGTCATGTCTGTGTATTTTCTATCAGAGTACGTATTTGTAGGAATTAAAAATTTTTAAATTATATTTGAGTTGTTAACTAAAACAAAAAAAAAAAAAAAAAACTGATACATGTGCATTTATACCACAGTAGCTGTCATATCTGGTCTTTTTTATTAGGAAATAGTTTATCCCGCTGTACTTCGCCACCCCATTGATGCAACAATTATAATTTACTTTGTATGGGAGTGACTACTATTCTCTATTCTCATTTCAATAACAAAATTTTAATAAGAAAATTATTTTTACATAATTTTAAGACTTTCATTGCTATGGCCCTATAATAAATAATATTTGCTTTATATGGGGCTGCTATTTTCCCTGGACTTACCCATTCTATTTTCATCTTAATTGTGAAAATATATAGCAAAATGATTCCCAGGAAATGTTAGAGGTTTTAAAGTATTAGTTCTTTAGATATGAAAGTGAAATTTTAAGAAAATCTATCTAGCAATTCAGCTTTCTATAGAAAGTAAACACAAACACAGATTTATTTTTAGAGATGTAGATAGTTTAGTAAAAAATATTGGCGCAGGCAATAACGGATTACTAGAATTTTGAAGTAGTTATTTGACCACACAGCGAACAGGCTTCGTATAATCTATATATCTCTATAAGTTTTTCTCTTGTTCATGATGAGAAGTTCCATACCGAAATGAAGCTATAATCTTCTTTAATTTCCTTCTCATTATAAACAATTGAACAAAAACAAATAACAAATAACGTCAGAATAAATAAATTACTGTAAAATGAAACTAGGGTAATTTCATTCACTCAGTAAGAAGACAAATTTCATTAATATTGAAATACGTTTTCAATTTGCAACAATATAATTAGCATTTAAATCATATGGAAATAAATATTAAATTCATATGGATCAAGAGCTTTAAATTTGTTATTTGGATAAAAAATATAATGCTTTATTCACAAACTAATTTGTTTACGGATATCAAAAGGGGATTCCCGATTAAAAATTCAGAAATTTTCGAAAATGCAACATTTAGTACATTTATCAAAATAAACCTGAAATACTTAAGGACAAATTTACAGTTTTGCGTTGTCCAGCGTAATGCGGCCAGTATTATTATAGTAGTATTATTAGATATGTTACATACATATAGACCATTGTCAAAAATATTTAACGAATACTGACTTTAATCCTTACGAAGTTTTGTGGTAATACATTTTTAAACCTTAAAATTATTATTTATAATTTTTGACATCATTCGATAATATATAAATTAACTAGACTTTGTGAATAAATTCTACATCTCCCTTGTTATTGTGCAGACTCAAGAGTTATATACAGACTAGTGAAATTTTGATGACAAAATTTTTTTAATTTTTAAAATTTTTTGGTTTTTTGAGGAGGGTCTGTGTGCCTCTCAACGAAATACAAATTTTAAAATATGGTTTGATACTTGTTGTAATTATGCGTATTCTACACTACACCTCGTGGACGTGCCCTAAAAAATCAGTGCAGTAGACAGTCTCTAAATTTGAAAAACAAGAGCGAAAATTTTTAAAAGATTTAGATTTTCATGAGGCACATTCACAGTTTAATATGGAATAGCATTGTTTACTGTGTGAACTTAGTTTCTTCTTATTTTACACAATTAAATAAAGGAAGCATTAAAAATAAATTTAATAAACAATTTTATAGAGTTTTTGAAAACTACACAAAAATTGCACTTTCTATTTTTGTGGACCAAAAAAAAAAAAAAAAATACTTGCATTAAAAGATATTCACAATATTAAATAGCATGTCTTTGTGAAAACTTTAAAACAATATATTATACACTACTTGTCACTTGAATAAGGAATCACATTTTTTTAAACTTTAATTAAGCATATCTCCTAAACTAAAGTTCAGAAAAAAATAATTTTTTGCGCAACCAAATTTCAGAGTGTTGGATTTAGTTTCCTGAAGAAATAAAAAATATACATATTTTGTTATACTAAAATTATGCATTTATTTAAAGACATGTATTTCTGTGGTACTTTTTCGTGTATCACTTAAATAAGGAATATTTTAAAACTAAGCAAACTGTAATTTATTTTTAAATTTTAGGTTATAAAAACGAAAGTTATTATCTTCTAGCATTCAATTAGTAATGATTTTTAAAAAACTATATCAATGGATTAAGTACTATAATTAGAGTTATTTATATGTTTTACATGCATAACTAAGATCGTTCGGTTAATCGAATAATCTGCCAATAATCGTCAATTATCCGATCAATTTATAACCTCAAATTATTATTTTTCGAAATAACAGATTAATATGAAAACCAGTATAATCGAATACCCTATTATTTAGTCTTTTTTGACCTTTTTTTAAAGTTCAATTTAGCCTCTTTTTTCTCACTTCCTGGCGACACTAATTGCGTGTAATTTTTACCATAATTGTGCATAAATTTCTAGTTTGTAAAAATTTGTATATGTTCAAGTTAAAACCGTCATAACTTTAGCTCCACTTTCATGAAACAACTAACTTTACATGTACTCGAGTTACTTTATATTTCCGCAAAGTGATTTTAATGTGATATAAAAATAAAATAAAATAATAACAATGGTCTATGTACGGTTTTACTTAAAATTATTGAGATAAATTAATAAACTATGTAACTTTACTTCAGGAATTACATGAAATTGATAAATGTGTTGTTCAACTTAGTTGCGATGACCAAAATTTGAGAAAAAGTTAATTACACGTATGAACTTTATGTTAAAAATTGCTCCAAATTCCATGAATACACTTTAAAATGAATATTTCATTTATCAAAAGACTTAAAATATTTTTTTTTGCCAATCCTATATTAATCATATCTTCACTAATATTACATAATTAATATTATAAAGTAGTTAATAGAAATTCTGTGGTAAGAAGTGTAAGTGTAAGCAGGCAATAGCAGATGAATTTTATGTAAACTTACTTCTGGCACTTAGAAACACTATGCTTTTAGACTCTGAAACTTATTATAATGAAGTCTGTATCTTATAAAAGATTTAGAAAAACATTTTTTCAAAGTATTTTCGTTATTTTAGCGATATCTTGGCGTTATATATACCCTTCACACCTCTCGTGAAGGTTATAAAAATCGGAATTAATTTAGATAAAGAATTTCAGCGATTCTTAATACAAAGTATAATCTTACTTTTTTCCCTTCTATATCACAAGTTTCATCCAAGCCATCATATCTTCTAAGCCAGGATGTGACTCTATTGGTGTAACAACTCTATACTTATAAATATCGGCTGCACTGTCATACGTATGTATAACCAACAATATGTTTTTCCAAATCATATTCAAAATCTTCATATTTCTTCTCCAAACCCAAATTAAAAAAAAAACAATGATCTACAACTTCAATTACGCGTTGTATTTTAGACACATATTTGGTTCTTTTTAATTAATACATTTTTTAATATAATTCCAAATTGTGGTGTCACTTGATAGCATAATAATAATAAAAATATCTTTTTATTTGAATTATTCGATTAATTGGCATAATTTACTCGAATAAATTTTTACTTGAAATTATAGATTTTAATTTAAGCAAACTATTATTTGATTTTAATTTCTCGACTAATCGAACCAACATTATTCTGTATTTTAGTGCAAGATATTGATTTTTTTTTTTTTTTTTTTTGGTTTTGTCATAAAACGCAAAACCAAAATTTATCATACACATCACATTTTCCGAAATACCCGATTTGAATTAAATTTAGAAAATCAAAATGACTTAAAACATTCAAAGTCAAATTACATTTCTAATATATTTTCCATTTAAATAAAACCAAAAATTACAGTACTTTTAAATTAAGCATGTTATAATGTCTATGACAATTTTTAAAGTGATCATGTCCATGGACGCTATAACACTTTGTGATATGAAAATTAATACATTATATAATGAAATTTCTAGACAAAATCTTCAGTATGAAAAAAGTTTTAACTTTGGCCTGCTTAGGATTCTGTTGTGGATTAAAAAGGAATCCTGGACAGCCGTCTTTCGGCCGAACACAGGAATTATCTATTCTGGTATATTTCAAACAGCGGCCTCGCTAAATCAACGATTTTCTGATTTAAAAGTAATTGCTTTCAATGAACTTTATGTCATTTTTCTCTTGAATGTTATGACACTTACAAAAGTGTCATTATTTTCACGGGCACTTTTTTCTATGTTATATTGTCCATGGACATTATGACATTGGACATTATGATATCCTCCCACTTTTAAATATATGTACCTTATATTACCCATCACTGTTAAAACAAATATGTACTTGCACAACGAACACTACAATTTAATTCATTAAAAAAGGAAAATTAATGAAATTTATATATTTTGTACATACTATATATAAATGCTAAACTCACACACAATATACCCAAACATAAATATACTTGTGTATGTATATACAAATACAAACAAACTTTTTTTCTTTTCTCCATTAAATCGTTATTTAAACATACCTCATAGAGAAATTAAAGTTGTAAGTGTTTGCGTTAATAAGTCTGAGTGAGAGCGTGTATGTATGAATATAAGCAAGTATTTGTTTAAATTTAACAGTTTAAGCTTATTTTTAGTTTAATTAACTTTAATATGTTTTTAAGTAGTCAACACATTCACATACTCATTTACACATTGAAAATAAAAAAGAATACATATATTACTAAAGTGTGTGAGAAGAGAATGTTGCTTTTGAGTTTTAAACTCAAATTAAAATTACAAAAAAGTTGTCTTAGATACATGAGTATTTACTAGATGCGTTTAGGTATATGAGTATAACCTAAAAATTTTGAAATTAAATTGACCAGCAGTTTCAGGTTTCAGTCCGGAATTAGTTACTTGGGTAACTACATTAGGACACCACTATTTACTTTATTAACTACGTGACTGGTCACTTTAACATGGACATATCCTAGGAGGAAGCCTATTGCCACCTCCACGACTACTTGGTATCAAATTTTTTTACACAAAATCACCTCTAAGTCTACGAAGCGACACTCTTGTGCACACACAATTATTTCATTGATTACAGTGAATCAGTAAAAATTATTATCTTTTTTGACTTCTTTCCACTTAGTATAAATCGCCATTAGTTTGCTTAACGATCGTTCGAAAAATGTAGGAAAGAAGGAATTGAAAAAAATTACACATTTAGTGTGCTAAGTGAATAGATATGAACGAACTTCGCTGTCCAATAGGCGGTCAATTTATAGCGAGAGAAACTGCTGGGAACCAAAACTTACCTCAGCCTTGATGACGCTATATTTTCCTCAAAATTGCACCAGTACAAGACGTGCGCCCTCCTCCATTTTATTTATGTCAGTTTGCTTTAGTGCAGCCAAACAAAATTAACAACAGTATATTTTTTGGAATTTGCTGATATGTTAGGTTTAAAAATAACTATCAAGTAATTTAAATACTTTCAATTTCATATACACTAGTATAGTAATTACTATACTTTAAGAGATGTTCTTACATTCGCTATAAGTAAAATTTTGTTTTACAAAGTTCCATTTTTAAAAACTTATACTGTTGGCTACCTTTTGTGTGAACATTTTTAAGTATATAAGGTAAGAGCTTTAGCTTTATATAAAAAAATATTTGTGATCATATTAAAACTAACATTAATGTAACAAACTAAACAAGTAAAACTATATCAGGATAATGTTAGTATTTCCTTTGTATTTCATTTATTCATTCATTAAAGAAATGGAATGTTGTTTCTTTGCCCTTTTTTGTTGCAACTAAAATGCTCTATATATATTTTACTTAAATATCATCAAAATTGTACGTGCTGAAAGTTTTAACTTGCAGCATTTTTGTATGGGCAAATGGTAAGAGTATATAAACCTATTTACAAGTGTGCAAATTCAAAAGTACAGGGATGGAAAACTTGGTGAAAAAGTAATATTTTTGGGGCTAATGGCTAATTGTAATAACAAACCGATATCACCTTTAAAGGTTCAAAAATATAATTTTTAATTTAGTTTGAATTAAACTGTTTCTAAGGATCTTTCATATTACAAATATTAATAGAAAACATAATCATAATACTGATACCAAAATATCCGAAAAAGTATCACTGATTTTTACATAACTAATACAATTTGAAATTGTCTTCACGCATTCCAAACTCACAATACCAACAACTGCAAACAAAACCAGAACCATTGCATTTTGTATGCATTGTTCATTGTAAAATCTTATTTGCTAATGTTGTTGTAAGCTCGTTTTCTTCATATTCTCCATACACAATAAAATACTATATTCTACAGACACGCTTTCTTACATATTCACACATACTTTTAGCAGAAGCTTAATTTGACCACATTTTAAAACATAACCATGACATTTAGGGTCACGTTAGTGTTTGCAGACTATTTCTTTGTTTATAAGTATGAGTGTAGTGCTTTCATATTCATGTGAGTTTTTATAGCCCATTGCATTCCTGCTAGCATTCCCTATTTATTTCCCCTTTTATTTTACATGAACTATAAACATTAGTTACTTTTTACATAACCATGTGTTTTACGTATATTGAATATTGCATGTTGTTGTTTTTCGTGTTTCCTTCTGGTATTTTACAATGTTCTTTACTTTTACTTTACATGTGTGTGTAGAATGTAGAGTATGTTCCCTGTCAGCATTTGGAAGAGAGCTTTTTCATTCATCCACTAAAAAGTATCTCTTTTGACACTCTTGAATGTTAAAAAGTAGAAAATACATGAATTTACAATAACAAAATACATTAGTAACACATAGGGCGACTGTTTAAATTCCAGAGCAAAGAAAAAGAAAAAGCACGACATAATTGCGCTCAGTAAATGTATAACTGTAAATGTATAAATGTGTTAATACAAAAAATTTTTAATTTATAAATAGTAGTTGTTGTTATTGAATAATTTTTATTTAATGTAAAGTTATAGCGAGTTAATTATCACAGTGTGTTTAAATATAAGGTAAGCATTTGGCTCAATTATAATTGAAAATATTTACTAGAAATATTCCAACTGAATTAAAAACATGTTTATTATAAAAAAGCGATTATATTTTGATGTTTTCTTGATGTACTTTTTTACACTTCTAAATTATAGTATTTCGACACTCAAAAAATGTACTGAATGGTGTCATCAAAAAAGTATTAGAACTGCGGCACATTTCTTCCCGACCAGTGACTATTTTTTGATAAGAAAATGACATCATATTCAAACGTTATTAACCACATAAGGTGTTGCTTTAGCTCAAATTTCGATATAAAATGTTGGCAGGGTTTGTGCATGTAGTATATTTTAGAAGTATTCATGTATAATTGAGTATATGTCCTACGGATCTGTTGGTGTCAGCTCCTATTTTTTACTTTTTAGTTCAACTGATATTTAATAACTACATTGTAGACTACTTAAGGCCAGTTAGTAGTACATTGAATGTTTTGAAAATTATTTGTAAATTCTATAAAATTTTTAATTTTCTGTAAAGCTAATAAATGATGAACTATTGAGTGAAAATATTGCAATATTCCAATCAATATAACTGGCCTAAAATATTAATTTATATTAATTTAGTATATTTCAAATAAAAAATGTTTGAACAAAAAGCTATCACATTTCAGAACTTCTTGGAACTTCTAGGAAATTTTTAAATTTTTTATGTCCCGCTTTCTCGGGTATTACGTGCGGGATTTCCGGGAATTCTAAAAGCACTTAAATGGAAGAAAATTGTTTTCATTTTAGATCTAAAAATCCAACTAGGAACTATATTTTAACCATAATTTCATTAGTAAGTTTTTAGGTATAATTTATTATTTATTTATTTATTACGGTTGACTCTGTGGCATGAATTGAATTAAACATCTTAATAAAATGTCAGCACTAAAAACTAGCAATTATAAAAGTAAAACTTTTTTATTTTATTATTATTATTATTATTATTATTGACTTTATTGAAACCTTTATAAAATAATTAATTACATTTTTATGAGAATTTACTTAAAATTATTACAACAATTAACATCTAAATAATTAAATAAGGAAACTACTAATATCACAGTATTAAGGAAAAGTTGCCAAAAAAAAAAAATACTTAAACTTTATAACGTTATATCTATCAAGAATTGTAACGATAAGATCATGAATGAATCTTGAGACAGCTGTCTCCATAGGTGAATAATTATTTAAAGTAGTGCTGTGAGAATTACCAAATACGTCTACTATTGAATTAGCCTTTTCATTGACAGTTTTTAAAACTTCACCGTTTACATGAAAATTTTTTAGCGCCAGAGGGCAAATTTGAAATAAATTTTGACCAGGATTCATTTCGGTTTTTATTAAGGTGGAAACCAATAAGTTTATTTAATAGCTCCAGAATACTTTTCAATTGTTTTTTTATAATCAAAATCCCTACACCTTTGAAATTTACGTTTTTATTTATTTCTCTGACTAATTAACATTTTACAATATCAGAGATTTCTCGTTGCCAAGAATTTTTATGAGCGATAGATATTTTATTAAACGCTTCTTTAACTATAGATATTAATTTATTAAAACAAAAATCTAGATTACCTGAATTAGTAACAGGTTGAATAATGTTCATACACCTAATTTCATTTTCCACCCAGTTTCTGATTGCTGACTAGTCTGCGCGATAATACAAAGGAACTGAATATGTCACGTTTTGAACTTGTCCAGAAATAACGGAAGTACATGGTCCGACTGTAAAACATTCGGATGTGTCTCAAGGTTTGAAAAGTAGAGACACGAGTTAGATAAAAAAAATGTCTACTGTAGACGTTTGAACGGAGTTGATATTTTGTCCAAAGCGAGTGTATTCATTTGGGTATTATATGTAGTAACTGTATTGAAGGCAGTGACTGCAGAGCTCTTTCTCGACTGAATTACTTGATATACAATTCCCATATGTGTGTTATGCATTCAGGTCACCGAAAATAAAAAAATCGTCCGCAAATAAAGTTAATTTATTCAACTCAGTCTTGAAATTGGAAGTGTGAACTGGATTATAAGCTGAAGTAAATATAACTAATCTTCTATTAATAATAACTTGTATTGAAATACTCTCTGCAGTTCTCGTTTCGATTTTCGATAATAACAAGTGCTTAATATTACCCTTTATTGCAATAAGGACTCCTCCGCCGATCCTCTCTATAAATTTTATAGTCACCAAGTTTAAATTTGTGGTACAGTTACAAAATAGTCTCATTTAAAGGGAGAATATCGATTTTCCTTTTCTGCGAAATATATTTCAGCTGGGCAACTGCTGACTCAGTTTTTATGCCTTGATCATTTCAATGCATAACATGAACATTGTGAATACAAGTTGAATTATATGGCATGTTGAAGAATCATATCCAAATTCGTAACTTGTCGTACTTATTCTAACATCTCTGCAAAGCATCGACAGCATCAAAAATATTTGCATAAGTTTTTCGTTTGAAATATCATCATTATTATCCCTTTCGTTTCGTAGCGTTTAATTTTAGCTACCTCAGAATACAAATTACCATGAGGGCGGAAATTACGTGCATCATTTTGGCTTACTTGTCTTAGCAATTCAGGAAAAGCATGATCGTCTTGGTTAAAATACGAAACAGTTCTTCTGCTAGTCACCCTACCTCTAGATGTTACCCGATGTCGGATCTCTAAATATTCTTGACGACTTGGCACTTTGGGTCATCAGCTCTATGGTTAACATTTTTTAAGTTCTTTTTTATGCAGTTATAGCACTTATAAATCACACTACCATCACAATTAATTCTATTACGTGTGCAAACTGCATAACCGTGGTTTCCGGCGCAGGCTGAACTCACTACGATACGGTTACAATTTTTAACGCCATGTCCATACAAAGCACACTTAGAGCATTTTGTGGGACCTTTGTTGTCCTCTAGAGGTTTACTCCAATACACGTATTACACAATATTACAAAATTTTTTATTTTCATATAATCTCTTTTTGAAACATGTTGACGATCAAACTCGATAAGATAGATTGCGTTATATACACTGGATCTCTTTGTTACCAGTTCCTTAATGCTTGCCGGGTTTATATTGACCGAGCTAAAAAATCTTCGGCAATTATCTTTGTGTTCAGTTTTGTCAGGCCAAATAAAACCAATTTAAAAGTTTTTGAATCCTTTAACTCATGCGTATAATGCTGGATTTTTTTTATTCGAGAACACTCAAAGATTCATTATACAGCGATAACGAGTTTGATACAATTTTCGTACTAATAGACATTTGCTTATAAGTTATCCCCAATTAATCCGATCATATTTGAAAAACTGTGGGTAGAGTCTACAATTATTTGTGAAATCTTTTCTTTGACAGCAACTGTCTCTTCTTCGTAGTCTTCAGATAGAAGTTGAAACCTGTTAGCACTAATGCTGGGACCGTCTAAAGTTTTTGGCACCTTGAATTTAGAGCTATTGCCCCAATGCTTTCTTCTTTTTGGAGCAAACATTGCTAAACAAAAGAAATTTAAAGTAAATTTAAGTAGTTTTTTTTACACTTTTTAATTAAAAATTCAATTAATTTTTCTAGCAAAAATTAACATGAGGCAGGGATGCCAGATTGAAAAAGAAAGTATAAGTGATTAAAATAATTTTGTTGATATTTTAAATATACGTTGTAAATTTACCAGTAGTATAGATATGTAGAATTTATCTCATAGAAATTTAACAAAACATTGAATTAGGAGAAAAAGTAAGTATTGAGTCCGAATAATAATTATTCATATAATAAGTCGGAATTTTTTTCAGCTATAAAAAATATCCAGTCCAGAAATTTCCATACAAATTTGTATCGGTTAAAAAATAAATTTTATTTTAAATTCTCTCCGGATTTTTTGTTGCTTGTATTTTCTCACACAAAATGTTACGATATTTTTTAAAAATTTATATGAATTTTGTAAACAAAATCGATAAAAATTTTAAATAAAAAAAAAATGAAAAGAAGATAAATAAAATTACTCTTGTTTATTTTCCGTTGCTGTCTAAGTTTTTATTTAATAGAACTCTCGTTTGTATCATCCCGAAGTGGTTCGGAAAAAGTGATCATCAGCCATTACTTTTATAATTAATAAATTCTTTTTAGTAAACTTTTAATAAATTTAATTTTTAGAGATTTAAGAAACTTGCTTAAAAAATTTTTTAATAATACAAATATCTGAATAAATGAGAGTAGCAATAATTATAGATATACATAGTTTTTAGTTGACAATCCCAAGAAAAAAGAAGTGAAATGTTTCAAAATGGATTTCATTTTATTTTTAAAATAGGAAATCAAATAAAGAGTTATTATATTAAAGCTAGAGAAACAAAATTTATTTTCAAATTAGTCGAAGAATTTGGAATTTGATTTAAATTATATAAGTGTATATTCGAATACTTCTGGTGAAATTTTTTCTAATCTAACTTGTTAACAAATGGTTTTATTCCAAATTAATTTCAGGTAACTACAAATTATATTATAAAGAGTACAGAACGATTTTAAACTAATTTATTTCTAAAAATATAAAATGAATATAAAATAATTTATTTTTAACAAATATTTTGAATCAAAATATTCACAAGGAATAGCTATGGGTATAAAAAATACCGGCATAAGTTGTATATAACATTATTACGAATGAAGAAAGAATTTTAACTACTAAAAAAAATACTCTTCAATTGCTAAGCCCAATCAAAAATTAATTTAATAATAATAAATTTTATAATTAAGAATAAAATTATAATTTCTTTCTGATATTCTATAGTCGTTTAACAAAAAAGATAGCTAAAAAATTTAAAAGTAAATTATGGAATTAAAAAATCGTAATATTGCAAAAAAAAAAACGACAAGTAAGTAAAAGTAATTTTATTAAAATGATAATCAAATTATGTAAAATTAAATTCCAAAAAATTTTCAAAAAATCAACAAAACAAGAATAAATTGATTAAAAATAATTTTCAAATTATTTAAAAAAAAAAAAAAATCTGCTAAATAAAATATCACAACTTTTAATTTCCAAAACAAGTAAGAAAGTTAGAGTTGGTCAAGCTCGTTCATGTGAAATTCTACACCATTGTACATTGGGACAAAAAACTGTTTTTGAATAAGTTCTTATAGTATCTTAAAACCGTTAAAAAAAGTTACATGTCATATTTGAAAAGCCGAAATAAAAAGTAAGAATATGTCGGATTTTGTTTAATGTTAACCTGCATCATTGTAAGATACGAAATTTTATGATGTTTTCGATGTATTTATGATAAGCAAAAAACATTATTATTTGGCCACTTTCAGCTGTTTAATTTAGAACTAAATAATTTACTAAACTGATCCATAGGTATCCGTCAGCCAATCCGTCCTACCTTTATTAATGTAAACTTTCTAATTCAACTATATCTCACAGTTTGCAAGATATATTAATCAAATTTCCAAGCAGAACCCAAGTAAATTTCATTGAAATAGTTTCTATGATGATAGTTTCTACTCAAATGAAAATTATGATATTTAGTGTTGTGAATATGGGCCCAAAATTAGCTTTTACATAAGGCTACCCATGGAAAATAATTTTTGAAAAATCAGACGTGCATAAATTTTATATGGATGCTAGTATCGAGACTAAATTCAGCAATAAATTATATCAATCCGTTGCACTATAGAAAAATCTTGTGTTGGAACTCTCAAGAGTGTTAGATATAAAATTAGAATGATCATTTATATGATATTAGTGCTTTTGTTGTCTTTCGCAATAAAATAATCTAAAATTCAAATCTATTGCCGAACAATTAACTTTAGAAATAACTTTGTGCAGAAATATGTATATGTGAAGATAAGTTAGAAAATTAAAAATATTGCTCAATAGGGCAGACTAGAGCAGGATAATTTTATTATATATTTAGTTATGTTCTTCAATATATGTCTTATATGACTTATGTACTTCGAAAGTAAACATTTACATATACTTTTTCAAATAAAAAATTATTAATTTTAAAATAAACATTAGTCATTGTCTAACTAATAAATGGACATTAAATGTATATGATTTCGTACTTTAAGATATGAATAATTTATTATATAAAGGAAAATAAACTAAAAATGATACCATATATACATATATTTTCTTTATTTAAAGTTGATGCTATATTTCAGTAGCTTAAAAAAAATGTTTGAAAAACTCTTGACTTAGAAGCGCTCACCTAGTTCAACAAATGACACACCAAAAAATAAGTTTAATCCTATATTTAGTATTACAAAATTTGAACTAATAAAATTTAATTTTTTGCCCGAAAACTGTTCGAGAAACATCTCTGTGCATTGAGTTAAACTGATGTTCAATGATTTCTAAGTGGGTTTTATATGGTGTATGTGAGTATTTGTGGACTGATTTTTGGAAAAAATGATCTTTATAATTCTATAAAATATATGTCCGTATATAGGTATAACATTATGCTGATATTAACATTTACTAACATTTATGCACTTTGGGGTGATTTCCGGAAGTAGTGTTTATATAGAAACTATGACCAATTATCGACTTATCGTAAAAAATGTAAGGTACACTTGTTATATTATGGCATTTATGAGCGTTAAATATTTGTATAAGGGCTAATAATAAATAAATTTCAGTAGGCTTTATTCCTGTACCAAAATAATTAATCGCGTAGAATACCATCAAGATGTCTTTAAAATTGTTACCTGTAATTTATTCACAAATTTACATAAACGCACAGCCGGTAGCTAGCAAGACGGACGGACATGGTTAAAGTGATTCTGAGTCGAAGGGTATAAATAGAGATAATGTTTGGAGAATTTGTTTTGTATATTAGTAATATCAGCATAAAGCATAATACCCAATTACCATAGTTGATTGGGTGATGAGGGGAATAAATAGTTAAGATAAAAAATCACCAAATTTATAAATCTCCTATATGTTACTTTAGATCAGTAAGGAATCAAACACAAAAAAAACATCAAAGAATCGAAGAAAAATAAGTCGCTAAATTGCCAAATATTGAAAAAGAAAAAATTGACGTCTAAAAAATAACATAAATTATAATTTGCTAAAAGAAACGTAAAATCATCAAATTAAAATCAAAAACTACTTCCATTTTATCAAAAAAGAGTTGGGAGTTTGTCATTAAGTAATAATGCACTTTTGTAATTTAGCAATTATATACTATTATAAAATGACAATTTTTATTTTTGTAGACCTTCTTGAGGATATCAGAATACAATTTAAAAAAATTTTGAAATATTGCGAAAAGAAAAACATTTTTAAGATAGTTCCTGCACTATAGACCTCGTAGATTCATAAATTTTATGTCAATTTTAGACTTTTAAATTGATTTTAAAAGCAAAATTATGCAGCTTTTTAACTACATTACCATCTCTTATATACATTCAAACTAAATAATGAATTATTCACCATTTTTAAGGTTATTTTCCTTTTCTTTTTCAAAATTTTGATTTCGATGTAAATTTCTCTGATTTTTTTCCAAAAAGACTACATATATTTGTTACAGAGATTGAAATTTTATTTTGTTTGGAATAAAATGAGATATCCCTATATAAAGTCGCCTAAAAACCCAAAAAGTATCTAAACTTTATTAAAAAATTCTCTATATATTTTAAGAAAAATATTTTTTTTTTATTTTTATTTGGTGTTTACTTTTTTAAATAAAAAATAAATAAAATTAAAAATGAAAAAGTTGAAACTTTTATTAAGTTATTACAGATAAAATCGAATAAATTCTACAGTTTTTATCCAATCTAAACTTATTAAATTTGGTTACGATCACAGCAAAATGCCCTTAAAAATTATTGCAGCTTTGCATAGGCTTTTGTTGAAAAAATTTTAATAAATTGTGGAAAGTTTTATTTTTGCTAGAAGTGGTTTGAAAATTTTCTTTTAATATTGGATGAAATCAAAGCAAATTCATGCGGTTGAAAAGCCTGTTTCTGCTACTTTAAAAATAATTTTAAAAAAGAAAAATATATAAAAGAATAAAAGAATAATAAATATATTTTTACAAGATTCTTCCCAAAAATAATTTTTTACGAATATCTCGAAATTTTGAGGGTGTATTCCAAATTTTTTTAAACTTATTTATGATATCTTCAAGATGGCCTATAACCTACATTATGTCATTTTTCGAGTGATTTTTCACTATAACATAGTGTTATTTTTTTTTTTTTTTTAATTTGCTATTTTTATATTCACCATTAAAAAATGATGGCGTGTATATTGGGTTTGTCTTTTTGTGTGTAACATATTGAAATAATCATCTAAGACCCCATAAAGTAGATATATATTCTGGGTCCTCTTGAAAATCTAAGACAATCTAATAATGTCCGTCCGTCTGTTCGTCTGTCTGCCAAAATATGAATAAGGCTCAGGGTGGACATCCTAGGACGACAAAATTTGGCTTAAACATTGCTTTATATAAAGTGTATTTGGTATAACAAATGAGCAAAATCGGTTCTGAACAATTGGCGAAATGAATTTTTTATCTTGCTCTCGAGTTATATCTGGAAATAGACAGTAATGGAATTCTCTTTGTCATACAAAATTTTGAAGTAATTTTAAAAATATATAAATTGTACCAGGCAAATAATTATACACTTGAAAAGAGTACTGGCTACATTATCAGTAGCAAAACTGTAGGGTTGAATGTATTGTAAGAATAAATTTACTTGTAAAGTTGTGTAGGTAATGAAATGGTCTTGTGTTTACTAAAGAGCCAGTTTAAAATTGTAAAAGGTCTGTTAGCAGTAGCAGTAACTAGTTGGTTGGTTTAGTTTAGATTGTTATGTGACCAAGAATTATAAATGTTGATATTTGTATTGTTTTAGAATATTTAAGGTGACCGTATGTAAGTAAGTTATTGGAAAATATTTTAGAGTAAATGAAGTTAACGGGCAGAGTAACAAATTCCAGAGCCATTAGCAAAAATCTAACTTGTTCTGTTCACTGTCTACTACTTAAAACATTTAATATATTAACTATTTTCGCCATATTGCCAGCCGAAGGGAAATATGAAACAAATTCAATTATAAGACTTGGTAGCATGCCTCAGTAGCAAAAATTTACCTATTCGCTATAATTTGTAAACCATTATAACTTAAAGTTTTTTCTAAAATAAAATCTTTGCGATTCCATTCAGAAAATACATAGTAAAAGTAATAACAACCTTCTGACAAGACAATATTTATTGCATGAAACTTTAAATTATATAAAAAGTATATTACTTTTAAGAGAAATAAAGAAGCTAACAATAAAATCGCTATATAAATATGTCACTAATTCTATAAAAAAAATTATATTTCATAGAGCTATTTTGTTTATACCTATCTTAAACTATAATTAGAAAGGAAACTGATAAAAAAAGTTGGCCACTCTCAACAATTTCCTTATGAAGCTAATCATAACGCTACATACATATACTTCCATGTATGATTATATAAAAATTCTCATTTTACCGCAAGTATAGTTTTAACAATAGTAATGTTTTTTACACACATTTCTAATTTTTTTAACAATGTTTTTACACATACCAACACATTGGACACACATTCTTTCGTACCCTATATCTACATATATATACAAATCTAAATAATAAATGTACATATGTATTTGAATACCAAAATAAAACTTTGTCTTTTAACAAAAATGTAACCAAACAAAAAGAAGAAGAAATAATATAAATACAATTTATTATTATAACAACATTTTGCGGTAACAAACAAATGCAATTATTAAACAAAAAAGTAACAGACTAACATAGAGAAACATAAACCCCTCTCTAAAAAACAAAAAAAAAAAAAAAAAAATGGAAAACTTTTCAAATGTCATACATTAATTAAGTAAATGAAAACGATGAAAATTGAGTGCAACACAAAAATAAAAACAAATTAAAGAATCATTTAATTTAACAGCAACAACAATTAAGTTTAACAAAATTTTATATTTATTTTTGTTTCTTTTTGTTACAGCGATAATTTGCCAAGCAAAAAGTTAATTTAAACTATAAAAGTGCTGCTGCTACTGGCAGGGCTACAAATAGCAGTAGCAAAAAAGCTTAACACAGCAAGAACGATAATAATAATAATTGCAACAAAAATAAGCAATGCTCTTAAATTTAACAAAAACAACAACAAGATGATAAATACACAACAACAAAAACCAATTAGCAAACAACAACAGAAACAAAAACAAAATTATCAACATCATCGCCATCATCCTCAACGACAACAGCAGCATCCTTCCAATCATCACTATTATCAGCCCAACAAGCATCAGCATCAACGATTTCATCAAGAACAATTTTATTATTTTAGCAGCAAAGAAATCGTTTTAATTTTTAAACAAATTCTACATTCACACACAAACATTTTGAGATGGAATTTATTGACGATATTTTTATTATGCAATTGTATAGGTGAGTTTCTGTGCGTGTATTTGATGTCTATATGTGTGTTTATATTTATATACAATTTTTTATATACAATTTATATTTATATCTACTATAATTTATATATACATATGTGTATGCTGTTTGTCTATGTGTTTTAATTTCTAATTTGTTTATTCAACAAAAAAAAAAAAACAAGATTTATATTTTGTTGCTAAATTTGTTATCAGTTTGAAATATAATTTTGTAAAAATTTAATTTGTTTTCTTTTGGTTTTGGGATTTGCCAACAAAAAAGGGAATAATTTTGCATAAAAAAATAATGAAAAAAAATAAATAATTGCTTAAGAGAAAAATAAATAACATAAACAACTTTTAATAGAAAATTAACTGTAAACCAACCTTAAATCTCAGAACCAGCATTCGCAACACTTTCAAAGAAAGTTATGAATAAGTAATGGTGTAGCCTATAGTCTACTTTATAGTACCACTTAATATATATTCTAGGCGTTAACTGATAGTATATTCATAGCACAGTCGATAGTCTGGTCGATAGTTTCACTGATAGTTTTACTCGATAGTCGAGCAGGTATTCTGTTGAATGGTCTATAGTCTAATTTAAATTCTATCCGATAGTATATTCGATAGCATAGTCAATAGCAAAATTGATAATCTATTCAATGATCTTCTAGATAGTCCAGCAGATAATTTAGACAATAATCTAACTGATGGTCTAGTCGATAAGCTACTCCATAACCCTTTCGGTAGAATAGTCGATGGTCTGGTAGATAGCTATCTGATAGTATATTTGATATTTTGGTCAACAGTCCAATCGATAGTATAGTCGATACTTTATTCGATAATCCGGTCGATAGCATAATCGATAGTTTGTTCTATAGTCCATAATCTAGTCAATAGTCTATTTGATAGTATATTCCATAGTTCATAATCGAGTCAAAAGTCTAGTCAATAGTCTATTTGATAGTATATTCCATAGTCCATTCGACAGCGTAGTTGATAGTACATTTAAAAAATTAGATGATAGTCTAGCCGACAGTCAATCAGTAGCTTATTGGGTAGTCCATTCGATAGTCTAGTAGATAATCTGTTCGATAATATAGTCTAATCTATATTCTAGTCTATAATCTAGTTTATAGTCTAGTATATACTCTACTCTATAGTCTAATATATAATCTAGTCTATAGTCTAGCCTATAGTCTAGTCTATAGTCCAGTCTATAGTCTAGTATAGTCGATAACATAGCCAGTAATCTAATATATAGTATATTCGATAGTCTAGACGATAGTCTAAACAGAAATCATTTGTCTGGTAGATAGTTTAGTCGATAATCTATTCGACAGTACGGCAGATAATCTAGCTGATGGTATATTCTACATTCTATTGGATAAGCCAGTAGATAGTCTATTCCATACTCCAGTCTATAGTCTAGTTGACAATCCAAACAATAGTCTAATATTATATATGTGTTATATATGATAATCCATTCGATAATTCAGTCGGTACATATTCGATAAACCCGTATATGCCACTTTAAAAATTCTATTTGCACTAATACGCAAAGTTATTCCTTTTCTGCAAATTCCTTTCAAATTAAAATTTTTGTTTTCCTTAAAAAACAAACTGCTTCAATTAAGAAACTAAAAATTTTCGTTCTTGTTGTTCACTTTTTGTTATATTTATTACGAAAAACAAAATCAAAATGTATGAAATCAAAGATTTTTGCATTTCCAACAAAATTTCCTCTCACACATCATATTCAACTATAAACACGGGATCATCATCATCAGTGAGTGCATTCGAGCCAGACTTTGTAATACCATTGGAAAATGTGACAGTGGCGCAAGGACGTGATGCCACATTTACGTGTGTGGTCAATAATCTGGGTGGTCATAGGGTGAGTGGAGATTCTGGAACACCAGCCAAGGTATGTAATCGGTTTTAAAAGGCGTTCAAATAAAATTCACTTTATTTTATTATTATTTTTTATATAATTTTAAATAAATTTTTAATGCAATAATATTTTTTCTTAAACACCAAAGCACTTCTGCACCAAATTGAAAGAAGAAGAAGTAAAAGTATTTCCAATATATTATATTTTTATTTGGTTTCACAAAGTAGCTATAATTTCTAAAACAAATCAATTTTTTTTTGTATTTAAATAATAAAAAAAAATAAAATAAATAAAATGCACCTTAAGCACCTTTTGCACCAATTGCACTTCTCAACACTCAACTTTGCTGCACTACTACTTTTGGTTTTATTGAACCTCTTTCATTGGCTAAGAAAAAAAGAAAAAAATGTTTCAAATAATGAAAACCAAAGAAATTATAATGTTTGTTTCTCTTTCAAGGTTTCTGTCATGACTTTTATGTCTCAAAGAGAAACAGATGATTTCTGGTTAACAATTTTATTAAATTTTATTTTATTTGTATTTATTTATTTCTTTTTTTTTAACAGCTTTCAATATAATTGAAATAATTTGTAGTGAAATATTATGTGTGTGACCAATAAATTATGGTCATAAACATTTTTATTATTGATTTTTAATATTTTATTATTTATTCATATTTTTTTCCTTTCGTATTTCTGATTTTTTAATGTGTCAACGCACACTTACATAAAAACATACATCAATGTGGTGATTTTTATTTTGTTGATTTTAAACTCATTTAATTTGCAATTTAATTCATACAGAGGAAAAAAAATAATAAAAACTTTTAATTTTAATGCAAAATTTATTGGTTTTCATATATATATATATATATATATATATATATATATATATATATATATATATATATTGTTTACTATTTTTTTTCTACACTGCATATATGTACATATGTATGTATGTATGGTGCACATTAAATACAATATACAACATAGTATAGATATATATTTTTCCTGTTTTTTGTGTTTTTAATTAAATTATTACCTATTAATTAAATGTCATTAAAATATTCGTCATAAATTTTAAGTAGAGAATAAAAGTTAAAATTTATAGTTAAACAAAAAGAGATTTAAATTTTGTTATGCGTAATAAATTGTTTAACCCATTTTGGAGCGCTAGCAATTTTAGAAATTATAAAACTAGTGTTTGCAAATTAAAAATAGTGTATTATTCCAGGATAATTAAAATTCAAGCTTTAAAATTGATGGAGGGAAACGAATTTTGGTCTTGGTGTATTATGCATGCTGTTAAAAATTGTGTCTACGCTATGCGAGTTATTCCCAGTTGTAAGAATAATTTTATACCACCCATTATATGAAGATATGTACTCATCTTTGGTTGCACATATTGTCAAAATTACAAAAGCAAACTGTTCCTACAAAGTTTTATTAAAATAGGGCCGACGTTAAGGAGTTATAAAATGGTAAAAACGGGTAATATTGGTTCATATTGCTTCATATCTTCCAAACTACAAAGTCTATGAATACATTTTAATTGCATCCTTTTCAACTCAAAGAAGGAGCATACAAATGTTTAGTAATTTTTGAAAATTGAGACATTTAAGTATTTCAATCACAAAATGTGTTTTATTTTATAATCACATATTTTCAAATACTAGGATTAGGAATAAAATATTAAAGATTTTTTTAATAAAATAAATTGAGTAATTAAGAACAATTTCAAATTAAAAAGAAGTAGGAACTATTGTGAATATGGGATAAAATTCGGTGATGGGTCTTATATGGGACCAGTGGTCAATACATGCAATAAGCGTAGCGTATGTTTCTATGAAACATATGTTATATTATTTATGCATTTTAAGGTGATTCCCAGTAGTGGTACTTATAAGGGAGCTATGGTCTATTATGGGCCGATCTGCATGAAATTTATCATGTGAATTTATGCTTATGTAGATCTTATTCGTTCCAAATTTCGTTAAAACGTTTCCATATTTAAGGCATTTATAATCGTTAAATCCCTATTTCGGGAGTATATTTGTATAGGGGCTAGGTGATATAGTAGACCGATCATAACCAATTTCAATAAGCTTCGTCCTTGTATCATAAAAATCGCACGTGCAAAATTTCATCGAATAATCTTCAAAATTGCTACTTTTACTTTGTACACAAGGATTACATGGACAGTCAGCAAGACGTACATAATTATTTCGAATTAAAAAGTGATTCTGAATATGCACTAACAAATTTATTGTTTCTGCAGAGCAAAACTTTAAAAAATTAAAAAAAAAAATAATAGTTTCTTTTTCAAGAGTAAAAACTGGGTTTTTTCTCTTTTTTTCCGGTTTGAAGTGGAAACCGGTTTTCTAAAAATTTGCTTTTTTTTTTTTTGGATACGTTATACTCCACTTTTCTGTTCCAGGTGCCGATCAATTGTTTGCTCATTGTTCAGATTTCTTACCAATCTATAAACTTATTGACTGCTAAGATCTATATATATATATATATATATATATATATATATATATATATATATATATATATATATATATATATATATATATGTATACGTATATAATATTCGGTCGAATATTATCCAATAATGAATGCTGGATCTCAAAATGGGTGATGGTGTTGCGAATAGTACGCTCAGTAGGCCGATTATATTAAGCATAAGTTGAGCGAAGTGCACGAAATACATTCCTCACAGAACGTGAATTTTCGTAATAAAGTTGAACGATTTGTAAACGTTGGTTAGGCGTAAGTCTTTCCATTATGCAATGCCAAACAATACTAAACAAAAATAACATGACAGCATGACAGGACTCACGCGTGATCTGTCAAAAAAAGGCTATTGAAAAAAGTATCTCTACTTGAATATAGATATATATATATATATATATATATATATATATATATATATATATATATCTATATATATATATATTGAAACTCCTATCAGTTAGACTTACATAAAAAATTAAAAGATGTACTTAGCATATATATATATATATATATATATTTATGCGTTTCCCTTGCAATGTCCCTTGTGAATCAAAAATATCAAATATTTTGAAAATTCGTATTATTATTAATCTGTTATTATTAATCTGTTTTTCAAAAATATATTGACCACAAAACAAAGATATGCGTTATATTTTATTTGAACACACGCCTTAGAGTAATTCACATTTACGTGGAAAGACTTTTTTTGTGATCCAGTACTTTAGCAGATACATATTTATTAAAAATTTTCTTTTCACTTTAATTTATATTATTATATTTATTTATTTTTTTATTTATTTATTATTTTGTTAGGATGTATTGTGCATTTTGCATACCTTGCATTTGCTAAATTTGACGTGAATCGCTTTAGAAGCCTTTAGTCTTACATTCAACAAAAAAAGTAGTAAATACGATAAAAAGTGGTGTAGAATTGAAGAAAAGTAGGTTAAATATGAACCAACAAAATGATTAGTCAATTCAACATAAATTTCAGTTAATTTTTTGTAAATTATTTAAATTGGAGAAAAATCGTCAATATAACTAATCGAATTAGTTAATTAAAATGTAATTAATTTGAAAAATTTTTTGTCAAGTTGAATAAAATATTATTTAAGTTAACTAAATTTTCTTCATATTGAAGAATTTTTATTCAATTTAATTCTACTAAATTTAAGTTTTAAATTTAAGTTGAACAATTTATTCAAATTAACCAATTCTTTTCTTCAAATTGAAGAATTTTTATTTATTTTAGCTATTGATGTTTATTCAATAGAAAAATCTGGTCAATTTAAAATAATTTTAAATCACGGTAGGAAAAAGTACTTTTATTTATTATTGCATTATATTAATTAGCTAAAACAAAATATAGTTTAGGGTTATAAACAGAAAAAAGTAAAAAATTACTTTAATTATCAAAATAATTCATTCAATCAAAAAATTTTTCAAATTTGCACCTCTCACCAAAATATCTATATAATTTACTCAGATTCCAAAAAACGTATTTCTTCCAATTTAAAACTTGAAATAAAAAAATAAGTTGAAAAAGTATAATTTATATGCAATGCATTAAATTAAATGACTCAAATAGTTATTTGAAATAAAATTATTTCTGTTAATTAGATTAATCAACTAGATTGAATTGAATAAATCAATGAGTTAATTTAAAAAAATATATTTATTTAAATTTTTTTTACTATTTCTTTTAGTATTTTTTTCTGAAATATGGATAGTTGCATAAGAGTCTTTTCTTTACCACATTTTTTCAAAGAAGCACTAAAATACATTTCTATTACTTCTAGGCGGCTCATCTAGAACAAAAATCAGGCATTACAAGTGCGATTCAGTAACGCTTACATTATCCTCTTAGAAATTTTATGAGTAGGCTTAATATTATACCTACGAGATGAGCCGCCTAGAAGCAAGAGAAATGGATTTTAATGCTTCTCCGAATCAATGTGATAAGGAATAACTTACGCTATTACATTTTCGGAAGCTTTATGCAATTAAGTAAACAATCAATTTCCTCCCTCAGTTATTATTACTTCCAAATAAGCAATAGTTTGTTGCTGGTTTTTTTCTTTCAGGCAACAATTTTAATCCTTGAATCACTGAAAAATTAACAAAATATATATTACATATATATAAAATTATTCAAAAGTTTACACATGTATCTACTATTGATGTTCTTACTGCGATAAAGCGCTTAATGTTCACGGAAAAGAACATCATCAGAAAAATTTTAGAATATACGTATGTATATAAATTTGTCACTTGAAAACAAAAATATATAACGTTTTTTCTATATTTTGTTTTAAATTATTATTATTATATTTCCGAAAAACATTGGTAAAAAAACATTTTTTTTTTGTTTTTAGTCAATTAAAAAATAATTGAATAAATTATTTTTTATAATTAAATTTTAAAAATAGAATATTCAACAGCGTTAATTGAAAACCTTTAGGTAATAATTTTTTCTATGTATGCATAAATTGTTTGAGTGAATAACACATTAATATATAAATGACTTTTACTATCATCAAAATGAAAACTAATAAGAAATATTAAAAATTTTAATATTATTTATTGTATAAACAATATATTTAACATTAGAAATAAGTATGATATAAATATACACATATATAAAAATTAAACACATCTAAATAAGTTGTATAATACGCTGTAAAAGAAACATCTCAATTAAAGTTAGTTTAAACATCTAGAAAACTTACGTAACGAAGGTTTGTTTATAAGTGATTATATAACAAAGACACTAGTACTCTACGAATAAAGCAAATAAACGACCATTTTAAATACTTGAATAGAAAAAATATTTAAAAAATAAGAAATTCCCTTATTTAATAATTAACGATCAGGGATACCACAAATATGCACTAAAAAAAGTGTTTTATGCCTATTAAATATGAAGTAAAAAATGAAAGATATGCTCTAAAAACGCGAAAATATACCCTTAAAAGGCAAAAAATGTTTGTAAATTTTATACAAGAATTAATTTTTTAATAAAATATTTTAATGACATAAAACAAGGCAAAATAAAAATGTATCTGTCAACTCTGTCAAAAGCCTAATTTTGAATTCTAATTTATCAATTAAAAGCTTTATTGATCTTATATTTGCTTACCCATCTAATAAGTTCAGATATTACCGAAAAGGATTCATAGGTAAATTTACATATGTATGTAGCTTTCATAAAAAAAATAAATTGTTTATTAACTGATGCTATTAGAGCAAGTTGAAAGACTACTAAGTCCTCTATGTCATATTTCAAAAATGGCTTTAACAAAGATCAATTAATCTGATTAAAACTCTTTATAATTTGTTGCTACAAATTAAACTTCCCAAATTAACTTCAAAATGTAGAAATATGCTCTAAAGAAGTTAAATATGTTCTAAAAATAACAAAATGTGGCACAAAAATAGCCTATAAAATCACTATATGCAAAAATGTGCCTTTAAGGGTAAAATATGCAAAAATATGATCTTACAAATCGATGCCAAAATGTTTTATTTATTCTGAAATAGATATTTCATATCCATTTCATCCACATATTTGTAGTTTCTCTTTTAGTAACATATTACTTTCATGTTTTGCATTTTGTAAAATCCTTGGTATGATCACCAAATGCGCAGATATTTTTTATGAAAATGTTTCATAATTGGTATGGAAACAATAGCATTATGGTACAAGGGTTTAAAATCGATATCTATCTGAAATAATAAAAAACCATAAATTTATTAAAAATTTTGATTTAACTAAATAAACTTTTTCCGTGCCAATTTAAATCCCGGTGACTTATTGAACTATGACACTTTTATTGCGTTTAAACGCTAATTTTGTAGAATATAATTTCAACATTTATTACTGGATGAAAAAAAAAAATACTCGTATGTATATATAGTATACCATGTAAAATAGTATTTATTTAGATTTAAAAATCGGTTGTGGTCACTTGTAGTAGGTTTGTTGATTATGGCCCTTTTTATAGAACACCCTTTTAAGTTTTCTAAGGATACTAAAATATTCGTCGTACAGTTTCCAAAATGGCTCATACTTGAGATAATAATGATCGTGGTACTGGCAGTTGATTTGATTAAAAATATTTATATTTGCTATGGAAATGAAATAGAAGAAGTAAACATACATATGGGTAATTCTCTGTTTACGTTTATCATTAAGAAAACGACCTTAAACGTCAAATATTTTTTTAATTCTATTTTTTTTTTATTAACTTTCGATGCAAATATATTAACACCTTGTGAAGTAAAATAACAAAAATTAAAGATCATGAATGGTTCCATATAGTACCGGCAAGCAGTCAAATTTAAAAGATACAAAAAAATAATATTTGAAAATAAAAAGTTTATTTATTTCTTTTGATTGCTATAATCGCGGAATTTAGTATATGTATCCAATTCCTATACAATAAACTAAAAACACTTTTAGAAATAGGACAACTTGTGTTCAATCAGTGTATCGTTGACCAGTGTTAAATTATATTATGAACAGCTGGTGAAAACAAAATTTTGAAAATTTAAAACTTTTGCAGTCTTTCGATTAGAAAATTGACGCTGTTTTGAGTATTGCAAAACTCCAAGTCCAATGTAACTTTATTGGATAAAACACGTTCGAATAAATACGCATCCAGCACGTAGTAAGGAGAATATTGCGGCTGCAGTTGGGAGTGTGCGTGCAGACTGTCACGAATCGATTGGACACCATTGCGCTGCATGTTAGCCTACACTTTCAGCATGTTGGCCTACACTTTCAGCGTAGTCGCGGCCAACATTTGAATTAATTGACTTTAAAAAGTAAATGTACAAAATGATCCTGCGGGTCGTAATTTTTTAAGTGTTTTATATAAATTTAAAAGAAGGGTCTAAATGGATCACTCTATATATACAGATAATTCAAAAATGGTAAAATGTGATTTTTGCATATCGAGGGCTATCTGCAGATAGATTATTTTTGTTTGTCATGCTATTTAGTTTTGTATTTATTATCTATGGTATTAATCTTAAAGCCAATAGTTAATTCTAACACTATATACTCTCACTTTTTGATTTTGTTCTACCTACTAACAATATATATATATATATATATATATATTTTAAGGAAAAACGGGCTATTTGCATGTTTTTGTTTTTTGAAACTTTGCAATTTTATTTGACTATGCATAAAATTAAATTCATTAAAAACTAAAAATAGTAGGTTTGCAAATGACTTTCAATACATATTAAAATAATTGGACATTAAAGGGGATCTATACGAGATAGTAGAAGTGAAATCTAGAATTTTATGTCGAAAAAGGGAAAATTTAAGCGGTTGTCAATCATTAAAAACGACATACCAAATTATATAATCGAACTTAAAATGGCGATGTTATACACATAAAACAAAACGGGTGGTATTTTTCGTTTTTGGAAACCTTATAAATTATTCTTTCATTTTACAAAGCTAAATGAGAGCATTATACCTTAAATTTAAAGAAAGGAATAAAATAACTGTAATAAAATTCGTGATTATAAGAAAAATATCTCAAATAAAAAGTCGTTTTTCAAAGAAGTTTTATTTAAATAAAAAGTGCTATAAACTTCAATAAATTAAATTTTTCAGAGATAAAATAATACAAAATATAAATTATTGGCACAGAATGGAACGAAATAATGTAATATTAATATATTACATTATTATTATACTAATAATATTAATATAATATATAATAATATAACAAATTTTTCAACATCTACATCCAAATATACTGTTCTGCTCAGAATCAATTTCTGAGTTAGTTTAATGTCTCTCTATAACGATTTTCACTCTCATGAAAAATTGAGAAATAGATTTATTTTTTTAAAAGTGCACAAATATAGTCCAAAATTTTAAATAACTAATTAATCTCTCAATAGCGTCTTTAAAGGTATTAATTACAATTGAATTGTTGATATAAAATTTAATACAATTTTAATCAGTTTAAAACTTTTTTCCAAAAAAAATTTTGAAATATTTTGGCATGTAATTTTTTCCAATATTAATTAAAAACTTTAATTTTGAACATTTTTTTTTTTTTAGTACCCACACTTGTTATTTTACAGTTAATGCTAATCACCAAATTTCGCTTTTTTTGTATCTTAAGAAAAAAAAAGGGTTATCTACTATAAATTCACGAATAATGGGGTTAAAATATTTATTTCTAAGTGTGAGCTTTAATAGACGTAGTATTAATAAAACGTAGCAGACCGACTTGCAAAATGTTGAAAAATTTGAAAAAGAAACAGTGAATATGCTCTCATGATGGCCTTTTTGAATATAAGATCTCGATATCCTGATTTATGTGTTTCTTTCTTGTTGTCACACATGTATATTTGCACAATAAATTTCATAAACCTAGCTTAATTTATTTTGAAAATTCGAAATGAATATTTAGCCGCTTTGCTTTATTTTACTTGCAAATTATTGTTGACAATATCACTTACAAAGTAATTTGAACTTCATCCATATATTTATAATCTAACGATTATTGTATTGTGGTATCAATACTCCTCTCAACTATTTTAAACTTTAAACATTTAAGTTATTTGAAATAAAAAATGCTAAATTTACTTACTTTAAATACAATAATTTTAAAATTCTCATTTAATCGATAACGGATACAAAATACGCACTCATATAAACTAAACTGGAAATAAAAAATAAAAATAAATATTAAATATAATTTCGAACTAAGCAAAGTAAAAGTACACAGAAAAAGGTAAACATTTCAGTTTCAAAAATAACAACAAAATTTCTAAAATTTTAACTTAAAAATATTTAGCAAAACAAACAATTCCAAAAATGGCAACAATATTATATTGTAGCGCTCACAACAACGAAAATTAAAAAAAAAGACAACGGAAGTGTTAATGCAATCAACGTATTGTTAGAAACGTATGTATGTGAGAATAAATTAAATGTGTCTGTGTAGTATTGGAAACTTTTATGTATAAATAAATGTTAATAAATTGCAAAACTAAACTACGCAGTAGTGTTTCCTGTTAACTGTTAAACAATATTTAAAGGAAAAATTTATCTATGTATACGTGTGTATTTGTTGAAGCGTAATTGTTGAATATTTTGTATGTGTGTTTGTTAAAAGTTTACACACAATAAAATTAACATAAACTGCAAAACACTACAAAGACTTTCATACAATTCCATTTTACTATTTAGTCATTCATGAACGAATATTATAAAAAATCTATAGAAATTTTTAAATATGTAAACGATTTTCTTTGCAAAGAAAAATATATGAAATGGGGATTGATGCTATAAAATGTGAACGAAAAAGTTTCTTAAAGTAAATGTAATAAAAGTTTTAATTTCTTTAAAAAAAATCTTAACTTTAATGAAGAGAGTAGGAAAATTAACTTGGCTGCTAACAAAATAATATGAGTTTATTACAATTTTGTTTTATGGCCAGCAAAATTAAATTATTTTCATATGAATATTCTTTCACTTTTAATTTATTTTTGTTTTTAATTATTCACCTTTCCTAATGTATAATCGAACTATGTGCAGTTTATTTGCTACAAAAACGTTCACCTGAGAGCATTAAAATTTGTGAATTTGAAACAAAAATTTATAAATGACCATTAAACTTCTGGTCGAAAATTGTTTACAAGGGTGATCGATGTGGTTTACCAACCGGTTTTAAAATCGAGTTTTTAATTTTTCCAAAGGCGAATAAACCGCTTTTAAAAACAACATTTTATTTAGAAAAACATATGTACTAAATACTAATATTTGAATGGAAATTTACGAAAAATTTATTAACTGATTATTATCCATAAAGTTAAATTATTGTTATGTTTTATTAATACAGGGTAATTCCAAAAAATTTCGACCCAGCTCGGAGTTTGGCCATCATCGATTTTGGTGAAGATAAGCACATATAATCTACTTCTTTATGTCCTTCATACGGCGTATTAATTTGCACCATTTCGCAAACGGTTTATATTCTATGAACTTATAAATTTAGGCACCTCGAGCTTTTTTGTTAAAAAGAGCAAAATTTAAATTTGAACTACTTTTAGGTGCAGTATCATGTTTTAACAAACTTGGTATCATTAGAAAGGAATAAAATTCTTCTTTATCATAAAGTCGTAAGAACTGGAAACCTTCCTAGCGTAAGGATATCTAAAATGAAAAGTTATCAAAATGGGACCTTAATGGAATCAGAGGTTAGAACAATTATCCATTACTAACAAACACATTTTATATTAGATATTAAGTTTTTTTATTGATATACTTATTCGAATTTTATATAGCACAATATATAGTACAATCCTGTCCCAAAAAAATGTTGATATTATATTAGAAGTTTTAGGAATACATTAACTGACCCTTAACCCAATGGAAATTTCTTTATAAAATCCGCAAATTATTTGTGACGATTTTAAAGATTATTTACACAAATTTGATACATGGGGTTACAAAAGCAAAATCTACTGAAATTTATCATGATCGGTCCATTATTTTACCTTTATGCATATAAATATCTAAAATATATCATATTTATGTAATTTTATAACACATAAGTTTTGTACAAGTGTAGATCATTGTACCAAATTTTGTAAAAATTGATCTATAATTGGTCATATCTTTTATACAGGCTCCGCCGCCGAAAAACTTTTTAAAAGCGCATAAATCCCATTTTAATGTTAGCATCAAAATTGTATATATTTGTTGTATATAAATACAAGTCATCAACACAATTTCACAATAGTCCCCAGTCCAAATCTCACATAAATATCAATATCGATATAAAATTTGACACAACTAAGTTTAGTTCAAATATAGATCGCTCCGTTAACTTTCGGTAATAATCGGTACATCGGTCCCATATAATTCAGGTTCCGAAAAATAACTAAACACATGAATGCGAATATCGAAATAAAATTTTGCGTAAATATTTTTCATATACGCATAAATTTTTGAATGAAAAGGATCATTCCACAATTGTCTCCCGATAATCATTTTAGTGCCTATACACAAGCATGTAGGGTATTTTATCATCGATTTTGACCACAATTTTGGGAACTTTTTTTGGTTTTATCCATCCTATTTGTATTTGTATTTGTATTAAATTTAAAATATAAGTACTAGAATACTTAAAAAGATATTAATTCGTTAGTAAAATTGTACTAACTGTTATAGCACAAACAGTTATAACTTCTGATCTCATTGAGATCCTATTTTGAAATTTTTACACTACAACGACAAATTGATTACAAACATCACGCCAAAAAATAATGGAAATTAAAAGATAATTTTTCAAGATATCATAGAATAAAAGATAATTTTTTATTTTAGAGGTCCTTGTGCCTCTAAAATAAAAAAAGTAGTTATTATTAAATTCTACAAAAAAGAAGAACATCAGTCCTATTTATTGATAGCAATTTTGATAAAACAGTATAATGTACATAAAAGTTATTCAACCTTAAACTTTGTTAATTTTCTTTTTTTAGGTTTTAACAAAAATACTCGAGCTGTCCTATTTTACAGGACAATAAAACATTAACGATATGAAACTGCTTCAAACTTGATAAAATGCACGAATTAATGTACACTCTAAATTTAAAATGAATCGAAGACATAAAATTTCTAAAACTGTAATTTTGAGTTTTTTTTTTTTTGAAAATTTTAAAATCTTAATTTAAGTTTAAATTAACATTTTAAAAATAGCAACCGGTTTTTTTCAAAATTCCAATTGCTCGAAAACTGTTTCTCCAAATAAATGATCACCCTATTGTGTACGTGCTGCAATGCCTATACACTATTAAATATACTACATATATGCAAGTAAATTCAAAATCTTACACACAAGCATTGCCAAATAATCACGCATATACACGCAGATTAGAGTGTTCCGCTGAAAAAAACATTTGTTGGAAGAACACCGAAACTATGCATATTGACGAGCAGAATATAGGAAAAAAATATTATAAAAAATTTTTATTGATTTTCAGTTCCCTACGAAAACGCTACGAGTAATGGGAAAGAAGTTTGGCATTATGTGTTTATACTGATGCTTGCAATGCAGACAACTTAAAGTATACCAATCTAATAAATTTTTGATTCTATCTAATCATTATCTTTTTAATAATTATGTAACTTTCGAACCGCTGGATTATTATTTATTTAAAAAATTCTTTACATTTATAATTAAATTCTAGAGGTTCCTGGTAGATCTAGGGGGCAGGGTTAGTTATCTCGTGTATCTAATTTTTTCTACAAAATTTCATTTATGATTAGATTTACACACGCATAGTCTTTACAAATATCTACAAAAAAATGCACTTACAAGTGTGGCATATATCTTTTGATATAAGAGATTTTTAGACCAAAGGTAAATTTTGACACACTTTTGGGATTTTTTTTTTTTTTTTTTTTTTTTTTTTTTGTAGCAATGCTTCATGGATTGTGTACAAAATTCTTAATAATATTGCTGCAGGAATCATGTAAATCATGTATATATATATATATATATATATATATTGTGTTAAATTTTCTTTTGGAAACATGAACAAATTTTATGTTCCGTAGGGAAAAAATTAATTTTAAAGTGGAAAAGTATTACCACCTTAAAAAGAAAAGAAATCGCAAAAAATTATATATATATGTCTGATAAAAACTAATTGTGATTTTTTGCGATTTCTTTTTTTTTAAGGTGGTAATATTTTTCCATTTTAAAATTAATTTTTTCCCTACGGAACATAAAATTTTGTTCATGTTTCCAAAAGAAAATTTAACACAAATGTATGTAGAGCAAATTCGAGAGTATATGGGCCAACGGCCCCCCTGTTATTTGTAAATGTTAGAATTTTTTTCTTTTTATGATTTATTTGTGAGATTAAAAAAAAACTATCCTTATTATATACCTATATATGTTCGCTAAGCATATAAAAAATATTTGATAATTCAAGCCTCTGAATGACCAATTTAATTAAAAAAGTAAACTTTACCCACAATTGCAACGTAAACGTACCTTTTTGTTTGAAATAAATGTTAAATGTTTCTTTATTATTTTATTTGACTTTTCTTTTAAAATACAAAAAAAAAAACAAAAAAAATATATTTAAAAAATATCTTAATTGTTTTTCCTTATTTTTGTTTTTCAATTGATAAATGTGGTCTTACTTTTCATAAAAAATAAAACTAAATTAAAAATATTTCAACACACGACGCACATACGGTTTAACTTATACGTCAGCTGTTGTGTGCTTTTCAATAAACATGTATAAGTTCTAATTTGACAACGTACTTGTGTTCCTAGCATTTCTAAAAAATATATTTCAAATCTAAATTTTAACTTTTTTTGGGCAATGGACTGAGGAAGTTTCAGCGCACTTAATATATTTTCACTAATCATTATTCTCTATGTTCTAACGTTCATATGATATCAAGTATATTGAAATTGGGTATTATCGGTTCACTATTTCGCCCCATAAAAATGACCTTTTGCCATAAGGTTTTAATACTTATAAATGCCTTAAATTAGTTCTTACTTTAATGAAATTAGGTACAAGTTAATTCTTAATTCATCCATTTAAAAGCGATAAATTGCTTTATAGTAATTAGTTCATCATAAAGTTGTTTCAGAAATTTTTTTTCAATAAATTGCATTAGAAAATCGTTTCAAAATACAAAATTCCATGAGGTGAAATTTTAAAATATTTTCCCATGAAAAGCTCAAAATTACGAATTTTTTGAGATCCGTTTTGAAAAAATACGCGAAAGTTTTTTTTTTTTTGTATAGAATATACTAGACTTAAAATGTTTATTCTATGGTAGGAAACTTAGGAAACTGAATATGAAATTTAAATATTTTTCGTATTTTGCATCCCTTGAAGGCTCTCCAATCGAAAAAAAAAATAATTTCTTTGGGACACTCTAATGTATATACATATTAAACACAATATATACGTGCATGTGTGAACAGTTTTTGAGGCTATGAAGCTGGCAGCAAACAGGAGCATGTGAATATTTATGCAAACAATTTTTACCGGGCTATTTTTATCATTGTTGGTGTTATCATGAACAACAACAATAATAATAACAGTAATGTTATTTTTTCGTTGTTGTCATCATCAAAAAGACTCTACAGAAGAAAACAAAAATTAAAATGAATTTGCATTTATCATTGTTCACACAATACTAAAATTATGTATCAAACTGTGGCCTATACACTCACATCTGCACACAATAATATACTCATAGATACAGATAATATATCCCTACAGTTTCGGTGATTATCCATATGAATTTAGTAGCCATTTTTCGATAACAGCTATCGATTTTATATTGCACGGAATTTTTCATTCAATTTTGGTATGTGTGATCATGGTGTGATCATCTGCGATTTCGATGAAATTCGGTATACACACTGACTGCATCAATACAAAATTTTAAGTTATTCAAAAGTTCTTTGTAGTTTAGTTTTTATCGTGGCACAAACTTTAAATCCCTATTTCTTCGAATTTATTTGTCCGATTTAAACAAAATTTGGCTCTAATTAATTAATAATAAGTTTTTTTTTTTAAATAAAAGCATAATCAATATTTGTACTTATATCGATTATATCTAAAAATTATATCTTAAACTTTTATAATTTTTTTTTTTTTTGTTGGGAACAACGTATAAAAAATTTAGAGTGGGGCCATGAGGGGATGCTGAGAAAATTAACTCTCAGTAAAAAAACTTTTATTTCAATATTTTGTGTATGCAAATATCTAAATAAATTTTTCTGAAATCAATACTGTAAATAATAAATGAATGCGTCTCAAAAAGTTTCAATTTCCAAAGTAAGGAAAAAGTTCAAAATTTTCTAAAAATGCTAAAAAACATATATATATCTATATATAGATATATATATAAATGCATTTTTTTTTTCAAAATTATAATTTTCAAAAAATTGTAGATGATAATAATAAAATATAAACGCTGTTTGAACTGCCCTATTCTATTAAGTGGTCTCCAAGATATTGTTGTTTAAAATTATATACTTTTATGACTTTTTAAGTACATCAATATATCAAAAGATAAAGAAAAACCACGATATTTTACAATTTCGGAAAACTAAAACAGAAACTCATAAATAGGTTCCTTGGAACAGCTCAGATATTTCTCATGAATTGAAACAGTCGGTTAGAAATCTCCGATTTATTGTCAAAAGCACTAAAAATCTTGGTTTCAGGGATTATTTTTTAAAGTGATTTGTATTATTCTTCCCAAGATATATTTGTATTCTACAAATTTTCAACTTAATAAAATAGAATCGCTAACAGTAAGCAAAATTCTTCTAATGTTTTTTCTTTGTACATATAAAAATTATTTCATTCAAAAAAAAATTAGAAATTTTCATATTACCAGTGAAATAAATGTTATTTACCAAGCGTAAATTTTCTCAGCATCCCCTCCAGGCGTGTAATTATTTTTGTAAAAATGCTTTTTTGAAACAAAAAGTATAATGAAATTAATAATTCATAATAAATATTTACATATATATATTATATATTAAATATTATTAATTTCATTATACGTTTTGTTTCAAAAAAGGCCTTTTTACAAAAATAATTACACGCAAAGAAAAAGCATGGTTACACCATTTTCAATAAAACAACAATATTATGTTCTCATTGTTAATTTTCTTGAATTTTTTCATTTAATGTTTACACTCAATAAGAGTTTTAATATGATTGACTGCAAAAATTATATGTTTTTAAATATTTTTACAAGAAATAAAATTTTGTTAATATCAAAGATGTCATTACTTCTACAACCATTAAATATTTGTCCTTTTCCTTAATCTTAAACCATATTCCGTTTTAAACCATATTAATATTATTACTCCCATAACAATAAAATATTACAAATAAATATAATACTTAGTAGACTTAGTAGAAAACTTTAATACTTGTTTGTTTTTCAATATATATGTGATTTTTTTAATTTGTTTTCTAACTTCAAGCTATAAATAGGCAAGGTTTGGTTATACTCGGTGTGATTCAAGCAATATAAGATATCATGCGTTTCAACCACATATGGTGGAAGTAATAATATGCAAATATTATATATATATATATATTAGATTGGATACCTATATAGTAACATGAGGTAATAATATGATAAAATGGAATCATAATATGATAATGTGGTATAATAATATAATAAGATTGTTCAATTATATGTAAAACTATAATCATAACATGAAAAAACAAACCATAAATTCAGATACAATATGACAAAGTGGAATCATAATAATTATTACTTATAATCATTTCTATTTTTCAATGTGATCATATATCCCAGTCATAGTATGTTGCTCTTTGATTATGGTCACCGACAATATTTATTGGGCATTAATTTGAGTCAAAGTTTGTTTAAATCGGACAATTGGGTCCTGTTTTAGGGCTATAAGGGATTGGACTCTGGTCTACACGAATCGAGCCTAGAGGAATAGAATAGACTGCAGGGTATCTATTAGATTCAAAACACCGTCTGAGTCGTAGTAGTCTGAGAGTCGTGGTTGGCATGATTACTGGTCACTTCTGAATAGGAAATATGATGAGTAAATGGGACATTAACACATTAGAGGAGCTAGAGACAGTGGAGCATATAATGTGTCACTGTGTGGGGCTTCAGCGTGGATGGCTGAACTGATTTAGAAGCCATACGCTGCATGAACTAGATGAGGTTACAGAAAAAGGGCTTATTAATCTCATAGGGTTTGTAATAGATATAAAATGGCTTAGGGGCATTCACAACTGATTGCTAGGACAAAGGTTCCACTTCTTCTTATTTCTTTTCATTCATTTCTTTTTCCTTTTCTATCTTCAAATGGATCACAATAAACCGTTTAGTCTTTGGGTGGAGGAGTGAATACACCACCCTTTTCTACCTACCTACCTACTCAGTGTGTATACAAAATTTTATCAAAATCAGAGGTGGTCAAAAATTGCGTTTTTTTTTTTTAAATTTTATTTTCTTCTCAAGTATAGAATAAAGTGATATTGAACCATATATTTCAACATATCTCAGGTATCTAATGGAATTCGTCCTATAAAAGAAATTATATATCATTTTGTATCAAATCAACAAAAAAAATGGCTGATATAAAAAAGTAGTGCGGTGAAAAACACATTGTTTCCAGTCGAACTGTAGGGATACATATCTCTTTACATACACATAAACATGTGGTTATTTAACATTATATAGAATACCATTTGTATTGTATATGAGTGAATGACTGCAAAACTTTAGGTTAAATGTAATTGTCGCAATACAAGTAGATTGTTTATAAGTGACGCAATTTTTGAGCCAACAAATGAAAAACAGCAATGGACAAACTATAAAACATTATAAACATTTAAGAATGATTACAGTTAGCTACTCCATGCAGCAACGTAACAAACAGTGACAAGCAAAAGTGTATTGCCTTTTGAGAGCAAAAACTGTATACAATTTTGATGGTAAAATTATAACATCGTATAACAAAAATCAAAAATTTTATTTCACACATAACAATTTCCATACAAATTTGAAGATATGGACTTAATATAGTATAACAGCGTTTTCAGTTCATTTCATTTCGTGCACGTTTTTCCTTTTTAAAGGACTTTAAAGTTTTGAAGGATGCACGAAGTTAATTTTTAATTTTACTACTTTATAATTAATATAATATAATAATATGTATAATCAACGAAAGAGTAGAAATATGTCATTATAATGTATATTTCTTTGTTAAAATAATTCAAATATAAGTTGTAAGAAAAGTCCTTCAAATATTTTATCCTTTAATATCCTTGAAATTTTTTAACAAATAATTTCCAGTTTCAATTACTAAAACTTTATGGTTTTAACCATATTACTTTAATTCATTCAAAGATTTGAAAATTATTCCTATTAATAAATATACAAATTAAATTTTTAGTTTAGTAATATATCGAGCATGAAAAATCAATATACCCACAGTATTGAAATTAATTTTAATCTACGAAAGGATAGTAGGCTATAATGTTTATATTATATTTAATATCATTAACAATAAAAAAGCTGTAGTCAGTTAAGCGCAACCATATATTTAGTACAATAAATCATTATGTGCATGCGTTAAAGTCATTTTTGGGAGAGGTACTTATATGGGAACTAGGATCATATAGTTACCGATCTTTTTTAATCTTATATGGGAACTATGTTTAATCTTATAAACCGATTCTTTTGAAATTTGGTAATTTCATTTATAGTTACATAAATTTTAATTATTTCAAATAAAATCACAAAATATATAAATTATTTATGCATCTTAAAATGGCATTCTGGAATAGGTATTTTATGGGAGATATTGTCAATTAGTGACCTATCTTTGAAACACTTACTAGCACGGTTTATACTTAAAACAAAATAATCGTGCCAAATGTTATTTCGATACCAACATTTTTATGGTATTTATGCACGTTAAAGTATTTCTCAGTAGAGAGCCCATATGGAAACTACGGTCAAATATTCACTCAAAGTCTTGAAATTTTAATGTACGAATAATGTCGAAAGAAAACATTTCTTTTCCGATTTTCATAAAAATATGCGCATATTTAAGACAACTATGATCACTAAAGCTATTTGTATGGGGCAAGGTAAAATAATAGTTTAAATCACTTTCAACTTTTGCTGGTCACTGTATAAACGCACAATTGCTTGCTATACTAAATTCTCACTCTTATTTCACGACACCCTATATAGGAATATATATAAGCATAAGTTTATCCGTATGTTTAGTCTATGCATACATATTTTTGTGAAATAAAACTCTCTTCGTAACAACTGTATTTGAGCCTAAAAAAAGTATTTGATCAAACTAAAAAACAAGACAACGACAATATTTGACAATGCAGTTTGTTAAGGCCACATTAGAGTTGTTGTTCACTTAGTTTTTGAAAAAAAGAATTGTTTTTCTATTTCGTTCAATTGTTTTTCTCTTATCGCTATCAGATGGATATTTAGAAATTTGAATATTTGGTTGCAAACAAATGTACACGAATTTCGTATACCGAGACATACAAGTCTTTTCAATTGTTTCGAAAACATTTTTTTTTTTTTTTGTCGATGAACTTAATTTTCATTTTAACATCGTTTGCACTTATGTGAGAATACAGTTAGGTAAATGTTTGTATTTGAAATTTACCAATTTAAAATGATAATTTAATGCTTCATATTTCCTCCGGTAGTTGTTTGATAACAAAAAAAAAAAAAAACTTACTTAGGTTTTAAGTGTTAAGGGTTGTTTGATATGAAATGCTAATGCTAGTAGTTAACAATTGAGTTAAATTTTGTTAAAGATAATTTTATACTAGAATTTATGTTCAAAATGGGTTAAGTTTTTAGAGCGCTATATTCGGCTGTTGCGAATCCTTAGCACTTTGCCAACTAATAAAAAGAAATTGTATGCCTTCATATTTTTATATTTATACTTAAAAAAATAATACATTTGTTCCACAAGCAACGCTTGCTTAAGCATAAAAAAAGTAGCAACAACTTATGAGCATACATATATTACTATATTTTTGTATGTATATACAAACAAACTAGCTGCATATACAAAAAGCAATAGTTATTGCAATGCTGCATATAAATATTCGTTGGTACATGCTTATACAAAAAAAAAAAAAAATAACACCACTGAGTAATTGCAATGTTTTTATTTCTAACTAAAAGATGTCCAATCTCAGATACTAATGAATTACTAATGTTTATTACTTCCGCGAAAATATTAAAAAAAATCCGAATTTCCTGTGCAAATACGTTTTTAGAGGCCTTTTCGGTTTTTTGGCAATATCTCTGCCATTAATGGATCGATTTCGTTGATTTTTACTAGTGTCATTATAAGTGATGTTTCCTATAATTAGATGATATATCCGATAACTGGGCCTTTCTACGAACCAACTTCATTAAACAGACGGACATACGGATTGATGGACATCGTTACATCAACTTCCATATCAACAAAGTTTCAAAAATATATTTTTTGAGCTCTTACTTAAGAAAATACAAATGAAATAGCAAACTTATATATACCTTATATATACTATATAAACACCTGTGGTGAAGGGTATAAAAAAAACTTCAATACGTTTAAGCATTAGTTCTATTCCAGTACTCGTTAAATTTATAGGTTTTAGACACAATTATTTTTATTATTAGCAATAATAAAACTTCTGACTAAAACTTGCAAGTTTGATAAGTACTGGAACAGAGCTACTTTTAGTTAACATACATATAAACACTGGTTTTTTTGTGACTTAAAAATCAATAATAAAAATTATAATTTTACCATAATATTTCCACAATATTTATATTTTTCTCCACTTTAATTTATTTAGTCATCAATAAAGCACTTTGCACTTTTTTATTTAATTTGTTTTTTCTTTTATTAATATAAATTAGTTTTGCAAAATACCTTTTTTATTTACTTTTAAAATAAAAAACAACTAAAAATTATATTAAGAGACTTTTAAGCGCACCAATTTAAAACCGTTACAACCACAAATTATTTATTATAAAAAAACTGCACTATATTTGTAATTTATATTATATATGTAGTAATAGTTCGTAGTACGTTTTTAATCAATTAGTATTTTATTGTAAAAAATTCAGGTGAAACACATTAAAATTATATTGAAATGCATGCTATCACTGAATATTTATATTTATGGATGTTGCATTATTATTTATTCATCATGCTAATTTTATTAACAATTTTTATTTGTTTTGCCAAAAACCCATTTAACGCAAAATACAAATAAAATCATTTTGACCAAAAAGCTTTAATGAGAATATTTTTATGATTATGCAAATACTTTTTCCATTAGATCATTGTCGAACATTATGTTTTAAATGATTAATAGAGTTATTTAGAAATTTTCTATTGATAGAAAATTTTCACATTTATGTTTTTAGAGTATTTTCTATGAAAAATTTTAAATTTTGATCAATTTTATATTTTTGAAAAACCTCATAAAAATCTTTACACATTTATAAGAAATGTACCAAAAAATATATATCATTCATTTTACGAGAGATAAAAAAACTTCTAATTAAAAGAAAAAAAAATCATCACATTTTGTTTTTATTTGGTACACATATGACCTATAGAGCTATTTAGTCTTTCTCATTATTATTTTTTCCAATTTCAAAAAAAATTGCGTATTTTTTCACTATTTAAATTTTTATAAGATCTTAAATCTATAAAGTACCTAACTTTAAATGTTAATATCTCCTTACCATATAGACGGATTTTAACGATTCAAAGATCCAATTAGGCTAACTGAGTTGTCTTTAAAAGCAATAATCTTCTATTTAAATTGTTCTTTAATATGTTCAAAAGTAATGTCTTTACTATAAAATGCATTAATAATTTTTCTGAGACAAGGCGATCTACTATTTTTCAAAAAAAAAAAAAAAAAATTTAGCAAAATGACCACTAGTTTTTTGTTTATATAAAAACTTAATTTTTTCATTACTTCTTTTATTCTTCTTCTATTTATTTATTTATTAATTTACTTATTTATTTTTATTGATTTAGATTTTATTGATTTAGATTTTATTGATTTAGAAACCAGTACAAAGTTTATTACAATAAATATTGTAAATGATATTATATAATTCAAAAATAACTTTTTTAAGAAATTTCTACCCTTTTATTTTAAATACTTTTAATTAGCAGTTATTTTGGGAAAAACTAGTATTATGCCACAAATAAAAAAATTATGAAATGTTGCGACTAAAATTAATTATAAAATAAACTCACAAAAATAAGAAACACAAAAAAAATATTTTTGTATGAAAACATTTTTAGGAATATTTTTCGAAATTTTTATTTTAAATAGTGAATCTCTTTTGTCCTAGAACAATTTATACTCCAATTTTCAGTAAACATTATAATTTTTATAATATCAGAGAAAGAAAAAATAGAATGGGTAGAATTTTTTCAAAAATGCATCATAATATTGTATTATGCATTGTAAGTGCTAATATTTATATTCATTTTCTATATGTCATTTAAGTCATAAGAACCCATTTACAGCTCATAGAGATATTGATGTTCACCATTACAGACATTTTCGATTTACTTGACGTTTGAAAAAAAATGAAAATCGCGAATAAATTCGGAATTCAAAAAATAAATATATAAATAAATAAATAATAAGAATGAGTTATTCATATGGTTCCATAGGGTATGCTTAGGCCGAATATTACCAAATCCGAAGACCTAAACAAAATTTTTAGACTCTCTTTCATGGAATGAATGATACTTAGTATATAAAAATTATATAAACTCGATATAGAATATCTATTTATAGAACATACTTCTATTGACTATTTTTTATAGAAAATATTCTATAAATTTTATTTTACTTAATTGAAATTGTTCAATATTTCGCTTTAAAAATTATTCGACAAAATTTTTTTTATAGAAATTTTTTGATAAATTTTATCTTTATTATCAAATTTCTACAAAATTTTTTTATCTATATTTATAGAAAATTTTTGATAAATTTACTATTTGTAAAAAATTTTGGATAAATTTGGATAAATTAGCTTTTTTAAAAAACTTTCAATAAAATTTCTTTTTATAGAAAATTATTTATAAATTTTTCATAGAAAATATTCGATAAATTGTCTGCCTTATTTTTATTATTTTTTTAATTCTTTCATTTTTTCAATTTTTTCAAATTTTTTTAAATAAATAAATAAAAATTTTTTATTATAAAGTTTTTATTATTATTACTTTTTTTTCTTGTTATAGATTTTTATGTTTTAATTTTTTATTTACATAATATTTTATATATAATTTTTATTTATAAATTTATTGAAAGTTTTCTAGTTACACAAAATTTTAGATAACATTTTTAATTACAGAAGATATTTTTGGTTATATAGAATTTTCCCTTTATGGAAAAAATTCTATTTATAAACAGTTTTCGATGAATTGTCTATAAAATTCGTATTTATTGAAACTTTTCAAGAAATTTTCATTTAATAGAAAATTATCGATACATCGTTCTACTAATTGAAACCTTTCATTATATATATTGTTTATAGAAAATTTTTGATAATCTTCTAAAAAAAATTTTTCTCATTGCTAACAATTTTGAAACACATCATTCATTTGTTGAAAATGTATTTATTTACACCAAATTTTCGATATATTTTTTATTAGTAGGAAATTTTTGGTCATTTTTCTGTTCTTAATAAAGTATAAATTTTCTATCTGTTAAAATAGTTTGTTAGAATTTCTATAAAATGTTTATTTAATAGAAAATTTTCAAGAATACATTTTTTTGGTTTGGAAAGAAAACAACTAGAATTGCACTTACTATAAAAAAATGTAATACGGCTGTCAAAAAGGAAAAAGACCGAACTCTTTGTATGCGTTAGTAAAATTTTCTTCAAAACTAATTTATACGTGTGGAGAGAGTATTTTTTTTTTTTTTTTTTTTTTTTGCTGACCGAATTAAAAAAGTTGGAATTCTAGCTGTTTTCCATAGTTTGGGGAATTTATATGGCATCACTGCAAGTTCTATGCACAAAATATACCTTGTGGACTGGTGTGCAGTTATATTATTTTTAATGAAGATTTGATAACTAAAATCGTGGATCGTATTCGCACAGAACTAAAATTTATTTTTAAAACTCAAATTTTTATTCGCCCATTCTGTCAGGGGAAAGGAGTTTATATTTTTTTATGAAGCTGAGTTGTTGTTATAAGCAATTAATATAAATAAACAAAAACAACATGAAAACCATTATTTGTTTCTATCTTCGCAGACTTGCATTTCATCTCATATTAGTATTTAATTTGCAAATTTAGTGTTGGGCCACAATATGAATAGAGCCATTATCATCCTTTTCAAAAATTATAAAAATTATAATTAAACAGTTCAGTAATGACAAGAAAAAAGATTATGTTATAGAATTGCTCTTAAAAATCTATAAACCGATTTAATTTTAATCAGCATTAACTGCTCACATACACATTTTTTCGATGAGAAATAGTAAATATTAATAATGAAAAAATTTGACATTGTATTAACTTTTAATGTTTAAATTTTTAATATTAGTGTATACTTCATTTCATTTCTTTATTGAAAAACTTTCAAGCTTCTGTTGCTACATTGAAATTTGTGTAAATAATTATTTTTTTGAAAGTTCAAATGAAATTTTGAACATATATCCAGTATTTTGTAGAGAAAAATATAGGCCAAAATATAAGTTGAATGACACGTCCAGTTTTTAGCCCATTTTCAGTAAACATCAATTTTCTACCTTCCTAATGCTACTAAGACATAAAATCTGGCACATAAGATTTGACGTGCAAAATGAATAGAAAATATTTTATACTATAAAATTTAATCTATATGGGTACCACGCCTCTTTTTCGACCACCTTTTATTATTTTGTGATATTTTTTACCACTATTATCAAAATGTTTAGAAATTTACTTTTTGAGAAGTAAACAAACTCTTTCCTTAAAAAAAGTGATATTCAGTCTGTACTTCCTTCAAGGATATACATTTGCGCCACGTTTCATTTTGATAGTTTCAGTAGTTTAGACATAAAGTCAAGTGAAATAAATTTAACAATATTATGACAAAAATGGACCTAAAAAGGAAGTGGCACCCAGCTAGAACCTAGTGTAATAATATTAGTAGTCTATGAAAGAACAAATACATACAAAAACATTTGAATTAAATAAATTACATAATTTCTATTTCCAATCATATTGAAAAAAGGGCTCCGAAAAATTCCAAATTCAAAAGGCCGTAAAACCGAAATGAGAAGTAACTTTGAACAACTTTTTAGAGGTTTAATTAGATGACTGGTACGCTTTCATTTTGGAATTATTGAGGAAATTTTTTCTTGTTGCACAGTGTTATAAAGCTGTATATGTTGAAAATAAAACCAGAAATATTTGAGTATATATATATATATATATATATATATATATATATATATATATATATATATATATGTGTGTAAATGGCGTATTGAATTCAAAAATTTAATGAAAATTCTATTATAGTTATTTGTTAATATTAATCAGCACAATATAAATTTATATAAACTTTACAAATATCTAACAATTTTAGAGACTAACTTATAAAAGTTTATAAATATTATGCATGTTTAGTATATAAGAATTTTAATCTTATCTTATAATATATTATAAAACGGCACCTAATAATGCACCTCTTTATAAAAAAGTATTTTTTTTTTCTTTTTTTTATTAATTTTCAAATGATTTCCATTAATGTTGTATGATAAAATTACGTTATTACTCTCTTCAGTTGAATGAATGTATTATCAAATATTAAACTACAAATTGTAACAATAAACTTTATTAAAAAATGTTTTCTTTCTCTCATAAATTTTTTTCTCCCACATATTCCGCTAAAAAAAATAAAATAAAAAAACTTGCAACAACATTGAAATCTAAAACAAACAACTCAAATGAATTGATGGCAACGAATACAAAAACACATTGCAACAATTTCCCTAATTGATGTTGCAATATCCTTAAAAAATACAATAACACGACAAAAAATAAAATAAAAAATCGCGATTTAAACAAAAACGACAAAAACATTTGATTTTTTTAATACTTAAAACCTTGATGAATGAAACTAACAACTACAATGAAAAAAATCATTCCTGATGATATACATGGAATTGATCCCTGAATTTAAAAAAAAAACAACGGGCTATAATGGAAAATGGCTTCACTCATATAACGCGGGTCTAACAATGATATTTGACCACTAACACTAACAATGACTTTTATATTGTGTTTTTGTGGAATGAATTGGAACTGTTCTGCTGCGACTTGGCTGAATGGTTGGTTGAATTGATTGGTTGAATGTTGTGTTTCTATTTTTTTCTCCTTTACTATACATGTTTTTTTACAATTTCCTTAAAATCGATTTTCAAACTTTAACAAACAACCAAAAAAATTTATAAAATGTAAAAAAAAACTACGGAAATTGCTAAATAAATGTTGATGACTACTAAAACCAAAACGGATGGCGTCGTTGCTTGTGTTGCATCATCATCATGATAATGGCGCTAACGATGATAAAAATAACGATAATGCTGATGGGTTTCTGTCTAAAAATAACCAACTGTCTGTCCATCCATCTCTGTCTCCATGAAACTGACAACTACAACTACTTGCAACAAAAATCCTAACTTTACTTAAAACACAATGCCAAATTTTATATATAAAAAAAATCTATAAATGGTGATAAAAATATCCCTAAATAACGTTTGATTCCTTTTTTTCCTATTTGGGGTGCAAAACAAAAACTTTCAACACACACAACAAAAACACATCAAAATGCAATTTGAAAACATCTGGTAAATCGTTAAAAACTCTCCATTTACGTTTCACACAAAACACTCAATTCGTAAAATACATAAAACAACAAAAAACTCTTAACTTAAAAACACAACAACCATTATTAACCATGGTGGAACTTTTGCTTTTCCTAAAAAAAATTTTTTTCTTTCCTCTACACATACAAAATGTTAAATGTCAACACCACTAACACCAACGTCATCATCATCTTCATCTGCACCATTACTAATACCAATATAATTAAAACTACCATTCTCATCATCATCTTCACCACCTCAACGACTACTGCGTCTGCAACTTGTATTTTATCACTTTCGAATTCGTTCCTTTTTTTCCTAAACATCTAACGATGTCTTGCCACATAAACAACTCACAAAAAAAAAAATACAAACATCCGTTGATTTGAACACATTCTTATATTTGGTTGACTTCTACCAAAAAACTTTACTTCTATTTGCAACCAACAATACACCAACCAATAATCACAAAAAAATATATATATAAACCTTAAAAACATCATTGCCCGAATTGTATCTTTAGGTGGCCTGGATTAAAGCTGATGCAAAGGCCATTTTGGCCATACATGAACATGTTATTACAAATAATGATCGTCTATCGGTTACACACAACGATTACAATACATGGACTCTCAACATACGTAATGTAAAGATGGAAGATGCTGGCAAATACATGTGTCAAGTCAATACAGATCCCATGAAAATGCAAGTAAGTATAGAGTATTAAATTCAAATTGCTTTTAAATTTTTAAGTACTACGCCATGGTAAATAAAAGACATAATTTGTTGGGAAGGGAACTTTTTTATAATAAAGTAAAATGTTGTTTAAGAATTTAAAAATGCATCGTTTCTCTATAAACGAAAATATAAAGTTTTAATTAGATATGTTTAAGTAAACACTGATGACAACGTGTGACAATTTGCAAAACATTATTATTATTATTATTATTATTATTATTATTATTTATTTATTTATTTATTATTATTATTTTATGAAAATAATTCCATTTTAAATTTAAAAAAATGTTGACCCTTGGTTACCGATTTAGATAAAATTTGGTGCATGCATAGAAGAGGATACAGAGACTTGTAAATTGAATTTTTCTCATTTTTATTTTGAGGACTGTGGCAATTCTATAGCATTGAAGGCGATCAACATATTTATTTGTAAGAATTTTCTTTAGTGACGTGTATCTAAAAAAGTCTATCTTTAATTTTTTTTTGGTAGGAAGCCCTATCGGTATACTTGCTACAGAGAAAATAGGTCAAGATTTTTAGATTGTAAATGGAATTACTCATTACACAAAGTTGTAAAGTTGAACAAAGTTGAAAAAACTAGAAGTTTATGTGTAATTCTAGTAAAAATTGCTATATGATATTTTCAATGTTTAATACTATTAGTTTGACATATTTTTTTATTAATTTAAAAAAAAAATATTTTACTTAAAATCGCGATTTTTAAACATTATTATCCATATTTAATACAAAATTATTACAAAGAAATGCGGTCTTTTGTTACCCCATGTATTTTTTTTTTTGGTCAAAAAAAAAACTTTTCTCTTTCGAAATTTCTGATGCGCCTCCTATTTCCGTTAAACATTGACACACCACCTAATTATGCCAAGTATGATAAATTTAGCGCTGTCCATGTGATGTGCCTTTACAAAATCTGCATTGGCAAAAGTGTCCTGTTTTCAACTGTCATCGAAATTTGACTTAAATTTATGGGCCCAATCAATTATATTTATCGCCGTTCTTATATCTATATATGCAAGATTTTTACAAATTGCAATTTTCTATATAAAAGTACAAAAGTTCATACATTTTTATTAAATTTATTTTTAATACTCCTTTAATTTTATCATGTAAAATAACAAAAACTAAGTTCGCGGAGTAATCCATGGTATTCCATTAGAAAATGTGAATGTGACTCGAGAAAAACTGTTTTTTTTTTTTTAATTTTCGCTCTTGTTTTCTAAAATCTAAGATTATCTATTGCATTGACAATTTTACGCATAAGTATCAAAAAACTAAAAAAAATTCACTACCCTGTATCTAGTTGTTGAAAGTCTACACAACAACAAAAAAAGTGTAGAATTTATTTACATCGAAAGTGTAAAAAATGGGAAAAGGTTAAGTAATTTTTAGCCTCTTTTCTAAGTTTTTGAACTTTGAACAACAAGAGTGATTATAATATAAAACCTATATCAGATCTGTAACCCGTTTATTTAAAAGAATATTACCACAAAACTTATTAAGGATTGAAGCCAGTTTCAGCCGGATTAAAAAATTTTGATAATAGTCCCTATGCATGAAATTAGATACTATACATAATAAAACTGCATACTAAATTTTTCTCCAGGATATAATTTAAAAAACAAAAATTATAAAATAATTATTAAGGTTATATCAACTCAATATGCATATTATGCGAAATTTAGAATCCTTGCAATATAATTAATGTTTTTAAATAAATGTTCAAAAGTTAAGGAAATATCTTTCACATAAAGTATTGAAATTACTTAATATTTCAAAAGGATAATTTTTTAAATTTTTTGTACTTCAACATTTAAATAAAAAATACCATATTGCAAGTATTTTATAGTTTTCATTTGACATCCACATAATCTTCGTAAATATATTATAATTTTCTGAAAGGTTATGTGTATTTTGAAAATGTAAAGTCCTTTCGAGAGTAGAATTGACATCCTACAGAATAACTGAACATAGAGTTTCACCATGTACTATGTCTAGTTTCATGCATATATAGATTTTTTTCATGTGTTGAAATGACTGCTGCAGGAAGCAAGCACATTTATAACATTTTATCGTTACCTTATTGACAATACGAGCTAATCGAGCTAACAGTTTTGAAAAAAATATGCAATTTTATCGAATTTTAATTTTGTAGTAAAGCATACATATCGTGAAATATTAGTGCAGTGTTGTCATATAAAAAAAAGCTAAATTGAAGTTAAAAAAGCTAAGTGCCCAAAAAATAAGGCAACAAAATGATATTTATTTCTTTCTCGCTCTCAATAAAATCTTTGGTAATACCAGAGACCATAAGTAGTCATAAGCAGGGCAAAATAAAATCGAATTTTTTTCTGGGCTTCAAATTAACCAAACTTTTTGTTATTTATCCGCTTCAGACAATTCTAAAAAAATTGGCATAGTGCATATTTTTTCATGTTTTCTTCCCAACAGCATACTTTGGGCTTAGCAGCATATTTTGTTATATTTTCATAGCAAATCCTTGTGCTAGAGCATATTTCTCCTAAATTTTAATGACATATTTTTGCATAGTGTATACTTAGGGACACCGTTTTGTATATATTACATTAAAGAACATAATTTTGCATACTTTACACTTAGGGGGAAAACGTTGCTTATATTGAATTCAATAGAATTACTTATCTTATTAATTTTCATCTTATATCACTGTTATTTCACGATGGAAAGTTTTAAGCGCAAAAAGAAAATATTTCTTAGTAATTGATAATAAAAATCAAGTTATTTTTACCATAAATTGTAGATAATTCAAATTTCCGTCAGAAAAATAAAAATAAATTTTAATAATTTTAATTAAAGAGCATATAAAAAAGAGAATATCTTTTTAATTTTAATGACATTTTTATGCGTATAAGGTATTTCTTTTAGAGCATATTTTGGATGCAATGGTTATAGTCTTTTTTAAAAAATAAATCAAATTTTTATTGTTATTTTTGTTTTTATTTTATTGTTTGAAAAATAAAACCTTATTTTGATTACTAAGTCTGAGTTCACACACAATAATTTTTCTTCCTGAAAATTTTTTATTTTTTCTTTTAAACTTGCATTTACGTTAACACAGAAAATTTTGCTTCAGCAATTGTTGTTTTAATTGTCTTGATTTGGTTTTGTTTTGAAGTACGAAACTGAAAAACAAAACGAATTTCGAAGTACGGACAAGTTTGTTACCTTTCATATTCCCTCTCGCTCTCTCTCACATGAAATCAGAATTTCAACAAGAAAAATTGCCTTGCACGAGCTCAGACCATTTGATCATACAAAAATAAAAAATTCTTTTGATTTTTTTAAGATAAAAATTAAAATTGAAAATCAGTTTGTAATTTTCAAAATATAAATTAAAATTATAAATCAAACAATGAGTTTTATGTTTTCAAATGAAAGGAACACAATTTTTCAATACTTTTATTTTTGATTTCAAACAATATAAATAACACACCCAGCAAAAACTTGGTAACGGCAATTATTTGCAGACGTAGTTACTTTTCAACGACAATAACATAACATGGAAGTAGTTTAGCAAATATTTTTTTATAACCCGTGTTAAAATGATGGGTTGTTAAGCTAATATGTAAGTACATTAGCTTCTTAACTCATTACATGACAACTAAAGTTTTTGCTGGGATAAATTCTAATTTTTTATTAAAATGTAGAGGAAATGAATACTTTGTTAATATTTAGGTAAGATTTTTAACCTACTCCGACAATAAAATTATTCCTTTGAAATACCCTGATAAGATTTGGCATGCAATCTCTTTACCATAGATAAATCTAATGTGTATTTTAAAACATTTTTGCTTAAATAACATGAATTACATTTAGTTATGCGCTAAAACTGCTTTCCTTTTGCGTATATTGTCTTCTATACTTTTATTTTAGTTGAAATTTACTTAGTTCCAGTAATTCTTCAGATACTCCTTGAAAGTCTCTTTCTTATTAAAATTTTTCGAATTCTCTAGCCAGCACTTGATGTTGCTTGTAATACAAAAAACATGAATACATTTTTTTATTCGCTATACTAATATTAAGTAGCTAAGGAATTACTCCCTGTAATTCTGAACAACTTATAGTCCCAGAAAATAAGGGTAAATTCATTATTTTAGAATTTGACGAAGGAAAGCAAATGACATCGCCCTAATGTTATATCAATGCTATTAAAATTCATCCATAAGCACATGTACGCCACGGAAGTTATTCGCATTTAAAAGTTCCAAAAATCAATTTTTTGCATACAGCACTCTTATTATGCATTTATAATAAAAACTTGTAGGGATAGTTATCGTACTTGTTTAATCACGTGTCCGAAGTCTTTTCATTTTGCCATGTTATTTTATTCTGCAGCCTCTTTGAAAAATTTATACTTGCGGACACTCCAAAATTGCTCAGGAAAAGATTTTTTAATAATTTCTATAATAGAAGCTAATTACGTATATTTAGAAGACAGCTAGTGTAATGATTTCTATAAGCATTAACTTAACTATAACATTAACTTAAATATTAAATTGAACATAAATTTGTAACAAAATTAAACAATTACTGATTCATTAACAACCACAATTTAATATTAACACTGTAAGAAAACCAAGCCTATCAAAACTTCCAGCGAAGTAATCTGCAATATAAATGACGGCGGTGACTTTTTTAAGTTACAAATAGTATACGATTCGAAAATTTAAATGGAAATAAATATGCATTTTCGAAATGATTTTAACGAAATTTTACAAAATCGTTGCCGTTTATATAGGTTATTTCTTTTAGTTTATGAGATACTGGGGTTCGAATTTTAACATTTTTCTTTCAACTTTTAATTTAGTTAACGGCAAGTTACAAAATTTTATTAAAAAGAAATGGTGAACAATTATTACGAAATCATAAGCATTTAAATTTTGAAATTAAAAAAGAAAATTTTTAGACACCAGCAAATCATAAAAAGCGTTCAAAATATTTGACATTTTGCTCTTTTATAATTAAAATCAGGAATCTGAACTTTATATTACAACTAATTGAAAGCATATTGTTCGTGCATCAAAGGCTGTGCGAAAGACGTTTCATGCATTTGTAGTTAGCACAAATATTCTTAAACTTGTTTACAAGTGGCTTTCTATGCCTGAAAATTTAATGACTTGTAAGTAATTTCATACACATGAGTTATTAATTTAAAAACGAGCAATTTCAAAAAATACCACTGAGATGGCAATGTAAGCACAACAGTTGTATGATCCACAATAAACGAGATATATGCAAAGACTGATTTTTATGACATTTAATTGCAAATAATTTAATTTTCTGGGGCTTTTAACAACATATATTATAAGACAACAAAACGAAGCTATATGCAAAAATTCGCTTTCATCAAATTCCGATGTTGACTCTTTTTTCCTGCATTTATGTTTATCTTTAGGAAAAAAAACATCACAATTAACTAAATTTTTACTTAGACCTTATATTCATATTTGTGTAATTTTTGAGTTGAGTATTTCTATATATTTAATTTTAAATTTATTACTCGCATTGTTGAACTACAAAAAAAACTATTATTTTTATATAATCTAATATCGTTTTTGGGTAATTAACAAGTAAAAACAGTAGCAAGTCAAGCCATGTTGTACACGCATGATTTTCGGGACAGCTCCTTATATGTATACATAGACTTTATAGTCAAATTTTATTATAAATCTGGCATTTAATTGAAATTTATGCGCGTTAAAGTCATATTCTGTAGTAGATCTTTTACGGAAACTAAGTATTTTCAATTATAGGCTTATACTCTTAAAATTTACTAGTACTATTTAAAAAGGACCGAAAAGTTAAGTAAATTCAAATAAATGGAATTCCTATATATTCCGGCACTGATAAACACTAAACAATTTTTAAATAATTTATAAAAGAAAATATTAATTAAATTTTATTATCATAAAATGTCTATAAATTCGTATCTGTCTGGTTTTGTTCATGTGTGAAACATGTGTTTGAACCGTGCAATATTATATATCACAGTATTAATTTCCACTTGAGTGTAGATTAAATGTAAAATTTTTAAAAAGCAAATTTTTAATGATGTTCTCATATTTAGCTAAATGTCTTATATAACACTTACAACATAAAACATGAACACATCAACAATATTTTTGAATTAAAAATATTGTGAGCGAGCTATCTATCCACTTATTGTTAATATTTAATAATAAATTAAATATTCGCCTTGAAATATGCAATGTTTTTCCTAGGTTCAACAGACGTATACATATTTTCTACATTGAACTGCAATTGTACGTCACTCATACGCATGGTATTACCAAGTAATTATTTATTGTTTTTTAACACATATAACAAATTCCATGCAAGATCAATAAAAATATAAGGTTTTTTAACCTTGGGTCTTCTGATTTTTTCCAAATTAAGCAAACAATTACGCTATAGAGTAAGTTGGAAACTTCCATTTTTATTTTTCTAAATTTAGAAAAGCCTGCAATTTTTTTATGGAAAATTTTCAAAAATATAAGAAGTATCTAGTTTTAAATATTTATAACTTTATAAAATGCAATCCGATTTCATTAAAATAAAAAATATTATGATGGCAATAATATCCTCTTTAAATGTCATATTTCAAAAATTACTTTTCAGATGGATTTTTGAAATTTTTAAAATTTTAAAAAGTTTTTTATTTATTAAAGAATTTAATTTTGATTTATTTTTTTTATATCTAAAATGTTCACTATTTCTAAACATGTTTAGAAAACACATTAACACTTTTTCCATATAAGAATATTAATTTTTTAAATATTTTATTTTGCTTAAAACATACAAAGTGTGTAAAAGGTAAAACATATAAATATAGATAAGTAGCTACACGATTTAGTTAGCCTAAATATTATTTTAGCAATATTTATATCCACCTTAAGTCTAATAATTCAAAAAAAATCTTGGTTATAAATCCATTAAATATATTTGCAATTTTTCAAGTACATTTCTATGGAATTTCTTCGAACAAAGATTAAAAAAAAATTGTTTAAAATAAAGATTTTATAATTTTTTAAAGTGTTCATTTATAGTTTTTGGCGAATACGTATTTTCTATTTTTTATAAATAAGTTTAAAGAAAATTATGTTTCTAGTCCAAAATACAGAAATATTTGAATAAATGAGTTTTGTATTGGAAAATCCAATGGGTTTTTTTACAATGAAATATTGAAAATACTAAGCTTCTTTCCGCAAAAAAAGTAAAAAAAACTTTAAATTGAATCGTTTAGTCAATATATCAAGTTTTAAGTTTATTCAAGAAAATAAGAAATCTAAAAAATACATCCAAATGCATTTGCCCTACACATCTATTTTTAAAATATGATTTATTTTTCTAACTACGATGTAAGAAGATGAATTAATCGCCTTTCTGATGAATTTTAAACCAACGAAATCGGACTTTAACATAGTGAAATATTTTCATTTTTTGCGAAACTAAAATCGTTGAAAAAAAACCTGTATTTATTTTTAAAGACCTATGGAATTTTTCATATGTAATGTCTTATGGAATTTTTGGTGTAAAAAATCCAATAAACTTAATCTTAAGATATGTACATTTTAAAACAAAATATCTACATACATAACACATTAATTACTTTTTTTAATTTATAAATTCCATTTAAAAACCTAAAACTATAGAATACAACAGAAGTTTATGTGAGCGGCAGTACAAAAAAAATTTCAAAATATTTACTATTTTTATTCAAAATACAAAAACAAAATAGATGTGACTACATGTATTTCGTTGTTGTAAAAATTAATTTTTTGACAACTGAATTAGGTTTTTGTCTCTCACATAAACTTCTAGTTATATTCTATGCCCAAAATGTTCAAAAATGAATACCCAGTGTCTCATACTTCCATTTATTAGTTTTTAATTTTTATTTTTTTATTTTTATATTTTTTAATCTTTCAAGTGTCTTTCAAATTATTTATGTATTTTTTTATTTAAATAGGATTTTTCGTATAGTATTCATAAGTATCATGACAAAGTGTTTTATAGAACATTTGCATTTTTTTATGTTGTGTTTTCTGATGTTGTATGTTTGTGTATTTTTTCTCTTCAGCCAGACGAATAATAAGATTATGTCTGGTTATGGCATAGTATTTTACTTATACTCTCTTGCTTTCTAGCTTTTCTTTTCTCAATTTTGTTCTTTCTATTTCATACACACACATATTAATATTGTATTTGTAGAACATGGCATTAGAAAGGATTACATTTTTGACTTTTAGGATTAGTACTTTGTGATGATGATGATGCTGCTAATGGTCCAGTGTAATAGTCAGAGTTGCCAGAATGATAATTTTATCATACTTTTGATGATTTTTAACCAAAATGTGATTTGATGTTTTTTTTCCTTCAAAATATGATTTTTCATCGCCAACAAAAAAAGAAGTCAATAAGATCCTGAACTTGAGATCCACATTTAATGAAAAATCGCATCATTTTCAATGAATTTAACATATACATATTCACTGAGTAGAAAGCCCTGTTCACTATGCCACGCAAAAGGGAATTAGCTTTAATTTTTATATAAATCAATAAATTTTTTAATGAAATATATGGTACACAATATTAGTTCTCTTTTTTTTTAAATTTTTTTTCTTTATAACAAGTAGTTAGAAAAACTGGAACAAATTCTTAACCTTTTATAGCCTTTACATATTAAGTCAAAATTTCAAAATTGACCAATGTGCTTAGAAGATATGGAAATTGTGGTTTTATTATATCGTGGCTCTATATTCAATATCCTCGTATAACAAAACTTTTCAGGAGAGCGAAAGAAAAAAACTGTTTATTTAGCTTAGTTTTAAATTATCAGAAAAGTTTTTTTTTACATTGTTTTTTAAAGTTACGACTAAAGCTTACATATAATTTGTTTTTAATATTTCGCGATATTTCCTATAGATATAGGGTTTTACACTTTTAAAGCATACGTTGTGTAGAAATAAAATTTAATTAAAAATTTAATTTAATGTATGACTTTAAAAATTTTACAATTAACTAGTAATTTTTGGAGCAACATAATTCAAATAGCGTACTTTGCTTTGGGATCGGAACAGAGGAAATGGTACCCCCATACAAATAAAATAATAATTATTGTATATATAAAGAGCTATAACAACAAAAGTCTTAAAATTTTGTGGTAATGACTTTCTCATCAACTTTAACAATTATGGTGAAAATAGGAGGGGTAGGTACAGAGGGATTGGTAGCTCCCACATAAAGAAAAAAATAATTATCACTTGAATGAAGAACTATTACAGTAAAAGTTTTAAAATTGTGTGGAGATAATTTTCTTATCAAGATTCATAACTGAGATAAAAATACGATGCAGCTCTAAGGGAAGTGTTAGCCCCCATACAAGGTAAATTAAATTTTCGCATATCTTAGGAACTATTACAGCGAAAGTCTCGAGATTTTTGGTTTTATACTATTCCCATAGCGTATACTTAACTACAAACTTAGTTAAAAAAACATTTAAGTTAAAAATCACGCTTAAGTAATGTTTCGTTTTACAGTGTAAAACTTAAGTTGATATAAAAATAAATAAAGAGCTTTAAGCTTTTATATACTATAATAAGGTTGTCCTATCTTTCCAAATATTCCTCGTTAACGAAAAATTATAAATGTATTTTACTAATACTAAAATATTTTATATTATGTTATATTAATTTTTTATTGAATATAATATATTTTAGATTACTATTTGCTTATGGTGATGCCAAAAATTATTATAAGTATCAAACTTACCTTCTTGGGCAAAATATTTTTTGCAGCACCAAAAATACATTAAAATCAACAATTTTAAAACAATCTGAAAAAACTCTAAAGATGTAAACAAATCTTCAGCTTATTGGCTGTAAAATTAAAAAGGTGTGGGTGGAAAATATGTAACCACAAAGAAAATATAAATTTAGAGCAATGAAATTTAAAAAAAAAAAAATTATGATTTGGTATTGTTATTTATTTTTCTTTATTTTCGAGAAATATTTTTTAAGACATCAAACAATTTTCATATTTAGGAAAAACTTAGAAATGAAAAAAGAAAACTCAAGCTTTCAATCATAAAACAATTTTAAGAACTTAAGTACGATTTTGTCACTAAATGAGCAGTATAACATCAGGTTTTCAGGAGGCAATCGCCATATAAAATGAATATTTATTATAGTATACTTAAAGAATTATTCAATAGTTTTAAATGTTCTTTCTATATTCATGTATAAAGTAGTCAAATAATTATTCAAAACGATAGAGGCTTTTGCACTCAAAAAAATTTATTGTGTAAAATAGAGGAATTAAAAAATATTGATAAAATGAGGAAGAAATGGTATTTTACTTTGAAATTTATGCCACAGAATGACGTCAAAAAATTACACGAAAATGCGAGATGGAGGGCATTGAATATAGACCTTCGATATGTTTTAATCAAAGCATTTTAGCTTATTTCGATAAGGGTATTTTATATGTAACAGTATTTTCAGTTATTTCTCTAATGCTATTTTCTTCAGTTTTAATGGTAACGATATTCGTATTAAATTCGGTTATTTCAGAAATTTCTTAGACCATAAAATATAAAGGGAGTCAAGTATTAAAAGGTTAGTAAGGATAACCATAATATTCTTATAATAAAATTTGTAATTCATTCAAAATTGTTTTGTTTTCTGAAAGAGTGTAACAATGTCAATGATATTTTAGCGGTAACGATAATTTGTTTTAATTCAATAACGATATTTAAGCGGTTATATCGGTAATTTTTAATAGCTATTTGGATTATTTCGGTATCGATATTTCAGCCGTAACGGTATTGGGAGCTATTTCGGCTGAATAGGGTTTTTGTTTTAAACGTAACAATAGCCAACCTTATTTTTAATTACTTTTCCAGAAATTATGTGACGTCTAAGATCATAATTGGCCTAACAAAATCCTCTTTTACCATATAAATCAAATTTGAAAATGTAATTTTGATGATTTTTTTTTATTCCATTTCAGAAGAATTCGAATATGCTTATGCGAACTTTTCTGTACCCAATAAAATATATCCAAAATTAAGATGAAAATAAATCGGAGAGTTAGGGTTTGTAAGTTTACCATCAGAAACGTGTTCGAATCAAAACATATACATCCTCAGATAGTAAGATGTATAATCAAGTCACAACTGATTATAAAATTTAAAATAGGGAATAAAATTTGATGCTTTTTAGCTAAAAATTATAATATTCCTTTACAAAATCGATGATTTTTTGTCCGAAGTTTCTGGCAACGCTGATAATATTACAAACAGTAGAGTATAGTTGTTGTTCTTGTTGCTTTTTGTTTCTGTTTTTGGTCAATATTAGTTAAATAATTGGTTTAAGGTTTAAGCTCAGTACTAGTAATGTACAAACATTAATTTTTTTATTATTTTACTCTCTTTGTTATGCATATTAGAATTAATTAAAAAGCTTGAAGGGTAAAAATAATATTAATGCAAAATAAAATTTCTTTGTAAAAGTTGTTTTAAAGCTGAAAATAATTAATTAGAAAGTGTATATATATATATACATATATATAAATTTGCAAAAGTAGCTTTGACATATATTTATTAATATATTTATGGGTGAGTTCATTCAAAAATAAAAGTATTTCTTTTCCTTTTTTTTCTTTTGTTCTAAGAAATGAAAATTCTGTAACATTAACTTTAACATATTTTATCACATTTTTTTTTGGCAGATGAATCAGTCAGATTTCACTTAATTTTTAACTTAAACTGATTTAACAACTGAAAAAATATTTGAACAAACAAAAATAAAAATGTCACAAAAACAAATCTACTGATACAGGAATGGAAGCATATGACAATCATTGTAAGCTCGTAATAAATAGTAGATCAACACAAATATATACTTAAGCATATATATACATATATATATATATATATATATATATATATATATATATATATATATATATGTTAAATACAGTGACTACAAAAATTTAAAACACCAATATAATTATAATACAGAATGCAAATAAATGTATACCATAATAATTATAGATATTTAAAAAAAATTATATGTCACTTAATGACATTTTCTATATCAAAAAAAAGTTGCATTATCCATATTTTTTAAATCAACTTTTCCTTTTTTTTACCTGAAATTTTATCATTCTTATAAAATGTAAGCTAATTCTCAATTCCACAAAGATAGAGGAATTTCAAAAACAGCATTTTTCATTCTTTAAATATTTTGAGAAATTTTTTCTTTTTGTTTATAAATGAATAAATTTCTAAACAAATAAAATCACAAGCAAGAACATTAAAATCATTGGTGTATAGTACCCTACACCCAGTGTTACCGTTAAGAGGTTTTAAAAAGTGTCCGAAAAAGGGTATTTTTTTCAAAGAAAAAAAGGGCCAACTTCTTTAATACCTAAAAAAAACTCCCTAAAATATTTTTATTTGATAAAAACCAAAACAAAAAATGGGACAATAATTGTTATAAATTAAAAAAAAAATAAATCAAATTTTAATTGTTATTTTTGAATTTATTGTTCAAAAAATAAAATTTTTTTGATTTTTTTTATCATTCAAAAATAAAAATTGCTTTTGATTTGTTTAAATAAAAATCACTTTCTGATTTTTAAAATATAAATAAAAAATAAAAATCAAACAGTGACTTTTATATTTTGAAATGAAAGCAAAAAAATATTTTAAGATTTTTATTTTCTAAAAGGATTTCTCATTTTTTAAATATCTTGGAGGTTGGCTTCTTTTTGTTTATAGATAAATAAATTATTAAACAAATAAAATTTAAAAAAATACAAGCTAGAACATAATAAACGTTGATGTATAATAACCTATACCCAGTGTTACCGTTAAAAGTTTTTAAAAAGTGTTACAAGAGGCAATTTTGTCAAAAAAAAAAGGGGCCAAATGCTTCAATACCTAAAAAACTCTTTAACGTTTTTTTATGTGATAAAAGCCTTAACAAAAAACGTATTCAGGTACAATAAATGTTATAAGTTTAAAAAATAATAAATAAAATTTTAATTGTTATTTTTGATTTAATTGTTCGAAAAATAAAATTTTGTTTAATTATTTTTTTTTTTTTTTTTTTTTTTGTAGAAAAATAAAAATTACTTTTGATTTGCTTAAATAAAAATCAAAAATGAGAATCAAATTCTTATTTTTCAAATATAAATGAAAAACAAAAATCAAACAATAAGTTTTATGCTTTCAAATGAAAAGAAAAAAATAATTTAAGATTTTTATTTTTGATTTTAAACAATATAAATATGTAAAAAAATGTAACACTTATAAGAAAAACCTAACTCTGTTGTCAAATAATCTAGCCTTAGAATTTTGTTAATGAAATTTTATTTATATGTATTAGTGCTGAAACTACTTTCACCTCACACAGAGTTGAACAATAATAGATATAATTCATCACAATTATATTCGCAGATTTTCATAATTTTTCATCTTGATGAATATGTAAATAATTTAAAATTATTTGTAAATTCTGTTTTATTTTTAATAACAAAACCAGCAGCTGTGATCATTCAGTTTAGAATATGTAAAATATATATATATATATATATATTTGTAGGTTGAAATTTAAACTGAACGATCACAGTTGCTGGTTTATATATATATATATATATATATATATATATATATATTGATTTGTGCAAACCGTGTTACGGTTTCTCTCTCTCTCTCTCTGACAAATATGTTGGATTTACACAGAACTTGTATATGAGGAGAAAAAAATGTTGTTGTTGTGCGAAAGAAATCTAATGAATATTTTAAGATAATTATTTGTACATAGATAACACGGAAGTTAGTTTGAATCGAAAAATGTTAAAAATATCCTCCATATCTTTCCTTCTATGTATACTGCCTTTTAAGCTATTATTTTAGATTCATTTTACTTAGCTACAGCAAATCTTCCGATATACCTCGAAAACCTCTTTCTGAATAAATTTTGTGAATTCTTTATTTGCCACTTTATGTTACTTGCAGCAGTAAAATCATCGAAACCATTTGATATGAGAACATAATCAAATGGATCATTTATGCTTTCACAATACTAATTTGAAGACGCTTTGAAAATCACAACTTTTCATTCATCGTTATTTATCGTTAACAAATAAGTGATTCACACAGATTAATTAACGCATACATATGATAAATAACACATAAACATTGCACATTTATCAATTGCAACAATGTAGCTAAATGCAAAAGAATTTTATTTTATGTCACAAAATAATTAAAAATGAAATGTTTTGTTAAAAAAAAATAAAAATCACAACTTGAGTTTTTTTTTTAAATTATCAAAATAAATATCAGAAGTAATATTTGTCTCTGAGAAATAAAATAAAAATCAACAATAAAAGTTTATTACACAATAGCTAAAATAGCGTTATTACAAATGCAATGGTGTACTCATACTGATTTTTTTTTGATCCAAAATTTTACTGAACAAAATAATTTATTTATAATAATTTTTTTTATTATTGTAAAATTACTAAAACTCTCTATAGAGGATTTTGCCTAATATTTTGTACTGTATTATTTAAATAAAAACATATTATTTTTGTACTGAAGGGAAGCTTTCATTTAAAACCTATCAACTACACTTTGTTGTGAAACAAATACAAAATAATTAATTTCTTCGTTAGAATTAATATAAAATAGGTTTAGATATTTTTATATATTCCAAACGATTCAGTTCCTCATCAGTACCTTGAAAAAGGAGCAATTGGTGACTAAAGTCGCCTAACGGTAACGCTGTCCACACCACACAGAGAGTCAGAATCGGAATATTTTGGAAATAAATCTGTAACTTCTAATTTGCTAGTTGCATTTACATGAAATTTCAATAGGCGTAGCAGAAGAGAGTGCAATTGTATAGCTAGAAGAGGGCTCCCATATACCCTTCCCGAGCAGAGCTACTGGGGTCAAAAATATGGGGCCTCTGATATAGAATTTTTAAAGCCCTCGAAAAGACCTATGACTACCTGGCTTGCATATGCTATGTAACTATTATAATTTTGAAGTTATTTGCATTTGGAATTTCAACTATCTCAATTTTGCAAAATCTTGGCCTAGTTTTTTTAATATATAGGCAAATATTTTTTTGTCAAAATTGTAAAATTTTTACCCAGCTGGTTAAAGAACAAAATCATATATCGAAAGAAATAAAAAAACTCGAAGTCTATATATCTTCCGAGTCCAAAACTAAATAAGTTCGATATTTAAAGTTGCAAAATTATGTTTATTTTTCTTTTTTTGTTGCCAAAAAAGTGTCTAAACTCTTTTTTTCTCTAAAATAAAATCAGTTATTTTTTTACCCTTCCTAGCGATTCTGAAATTAAAAATTGCAAAAATTATAATTTTTTTGTTTTTTTTTTTACCGAAAAAGTGTAAACTAAAATAAAATTTTCTTTAAAAACATATAAAAATTTTATACTTTTGCCAAAATTATAAAAACACCCAATATGACTAAGTATTTCCCGAATTTAACCTATTTTATATCAAATTAATATGAATTATATTTTTATTATTAATTCTTATGTATTATATAAAATAAACAACAATCTTTCACTCCTCAAAAATTTTTCAAATAGCTTCAACAACCAATTTTTATCAAGTTTTCTTTATCTTGCCAAGCATTTTACATAGATATAAAGATCTTTGAAATCGGACTTGATTTGTAGAAGTTACGATTTTTTTTTTTTAATTTCTACATACTCGGGGTTGATAATATTGATACCTGTAGATTATTTTGTATAATTACAAGGTGACTGAGAGATGATTTTTCTAAAAGTTTAGATTCTCCTCTACAATTCTTCTATACACTTTAATTCGATCCAACCGTAGTTTAGGAGATATAGATTTATTAACAAAATATTTGCGATTGGACAAACTGTGCATTAAAGTATTAAGGAATAAGTATTTATCATTATTTTCAGAAATATATACACCTTAAAATTAGAAATGGAAAAAAAATATTGTTTTTTGAATACAGTATTTACATTTTTAAAATAAAAAAAAGACTTCAGAATTTTACAAAAGCTCCTTGTTGCTTAGAAAAGTTAAGGTTTTTAAATTTTATCATTTTAATGGGAAAACCTTGAGATAAAAAAAAGGAAAACGTGTTAATTTTTTTCATTTTATTTATTCCAGTAGTTTATTAATTTAGCACCAAAAAAACAAAACTCGCCAGAATATGGACAAAAAGTTTAATATTTGTATGGGCTTATGGCAATGTAAGCGTATGAGTAATATTAATAAACTATAGTAGGTATACGCCACAATAACAAACTCTAAAAAATGTCATATTAATTCCGATTTTCCAAGCCAATTTCTATGTAATTTGTTAAGAATATTCATGATACATACTAAAAGGCACTAATAGACACAATAATTTTCATATTATATATATAGGATATATGTCGGATACAAGTGTCCTTACTGCGATTTTCAAAATTCAATAGAGGATATGAGCACAACAATATATGTTGAACTTTGGCCAACTTTCACAATTTTTGGAATAAATTTGTAGAAAATACCGTTTTTATTTTGAGAAAATATGTATGTGAGATACATGCAACCTTACACTGATTTTTTCCAAACTTGGGTTATTTCCTAATATTTGCTATGTAGATAAAGTTAGACAAGAATATTATTTATATTAAGGATGTAACCACTCCCAGTATTTCCATATAATCGATTGTGATCTATGAAGCAAGGATCGTAATGATTATGAGTTTTAAAATAAAACTCAACAAATAATGATTATTTTTTATTTTTATTCGCTCAACTTTTAATGATTATTTTTGATTTTTTATTTTTTCTCTACAAAAATAAAACATACTCAATTCTCTTTGAAAATTTTGAATTTTTTTTTTTTTTATATAAATTTTCTGACAAGTCTTCTGATTTTTACTATAATTTTAAATTTTTTCTAAAAATCAAATATATTACTAAAACATAAATATGTTACTAAAAATCAAAATTTTTTCTCAGATAAAAATTTTTACTAAATATTAAAATCTTTTGTAAATATTAAAATTTTTTGTAAAAGTTAGAAACTTTTTTATAAAAATTAAAATTTTTACAAAAATTTAAATTTTTTATAGAAATTTAATTTTTTTATTAAAAACTTAAATTTTTTTATAAAAATTAAATTTTTTATGAAATTTTCTTATCAAATTTAGGTTTTTCACTAAACATGCCATTTTTCACTAAAAGTTGAAATTTTTACCACAATCGAAATTTTCAGATCAGAAATTAATAAAAGCTCCATTTTTTATTAAAAGTTTGATTTTCTTTTTTTTTTGCACAAAATCTAGAAGATTTTGGATTTTTTTCTATATAACTTAATTTTTTTTTTTTTTTTGTAAAACATTTAATTTTCTGCAAAATATTTAATTTTATGTAAAAATTTTATTATTATTTTTTTTTTTTTTTTTTTTTTGTAAAAAAGTGACTTAGTAAAAAAGAATTATTTTTTAAAACGATTAGAATTAAAAAAAGTATTTTTTTTATTTATATATTTTTTTTATTTCGCAACATATAAGCTTTATTTTGTGAGCAAAAAATAAAAATCAAAACTAATTATTATAATGTGAGTAAAACATAAAACTCTAAAATAATCCTTAATTGATTATTTGATTTTAAATTAATTCAATAGAATCAGATTTGAGAATTATATTTCTGTATTTAACACTTTTATCCGGTCGTTCAATAACTGTTTTTTTTTTAATTTCGAGAATAATGATTATTTTCTGTCCTTGCTATGAAGTCATCTTGCATAAAACATGATGAAAGAGGTTTCGATTTTTTCTGCTGTTACACTAAATTAAATTTAATTAAATTTAATTAAATTAAAGCTTACTTTTGAACCTCTTTTTCTTTACATACGACTTTTTTTTCTCACCCACTGTATTTTAAAATAAATTTGTACGACAATATTTTCATGAAGTAGTATAATGTTTTTAAGTATGTAATTCATTCTTCTCATCATATTGTATCCATTTCCATTTAGTCATCCGCGACATCATCATACTCATATTCATTCACTGACGATACCAGGTTTCGGCATACATTTGATATGTGTATGAGTATACATACAATATTTACATATATGTATGTATATGAGCTTGTGTGGCATATGATTCTTCTTTATGTAAACATAATGGTTTATTTGCTTTTCACTTAATTCACTTTGTAAAGCATCATGATTTTATTACAGTCGCGCAAAAAAAAATTTAAAAAGGTTTACATACATATGTGTATCTTAGCGAGTTTTTTTGGAAAAATAGTAGCAAAAACAGATATAAAATGAAATTGAAACTGTCATCAACTTTAATGTTGTCTTTTCAGTTATTTTTTCTTATTTGATTTTTCACTACTTTAGATGAACTCTTTATGTTTGTGAATTACAAAAAAATCAGAAAAAAAGTAAAAGGGTGTAATATTTTGGATTAAGAGAAACGGATTTAAAGTATACTTTTGTTCTTTAATATTAAATAAAAAATAATGGAAACATTTATTGTGGTTTAATTTTATTTAATAAAAAATTCTCTAAATAAAACAACTTTTTTAATCCTGCAAAAAACATTTTGGAAAGCTAATAATTTTAATCTATTTTTATTCTCAATGATTCCCATATATTCAAAATAAATTATTTTTTTGCCAACTTTCAGCTTTTATAATCCTTATCAAACAAATGGAGTCAATGTTCCATCAACTTTTATTACCATTGAATCTTTTAATCGTCTTTTTACCAATAAACTGAAAGATTAAATATATTCTCTACCATATAACAAGTTAACAAATATAAGAACAAAAGCGTGAAGAAAAAATCAGAAAGAGTTAAAATAAACGCATGAAATATTCAAGTGGTTTCTCGTGTGTCGCCGCCAACTTCATTGGCTTCATATTCCATTTATATCCACTTCCGATTGTTGGTTGTACTTGTTATGTCATGCTTGTTTGTTTATTTGCTGCTGCTGTTGTTGTTATTATTTATATTTTTTTACTCGATTGTTTGCTTAACACTCATACCACCAGCAAAGACTTTAACAGTACATTCCGAAAGAGAATATTTATTATTATTTTTTTTTCACAACCATAACATACTGATTCTGTTACTCTAATGAAAGCGGCAAAATCCCATTTACGTATTTTACTATTGACTTTAAACTTAATGAATGCGTGTGCAAGGGTGGCTGATTGTTAGATTGGTCAGTGGGTTAAAGGAAAGAACTCAAAATTGATTGAAAAATAAGTTTCTATGCAAAAAAAAAAAAACAAGAAATAGTGGGGTTGATCACAAGAAAAAGGTATATTCTCTAAACTGCTTGTTTTTTTATGATTAAGAATTATCCCTCCTTGTTTCACTATCCCTATTTAATTAAAATAAAACAAAATAAAATAAAAAAAATTAAAATAAAATAAAACTTTCAAAAAAATCCTATCCACTTTCCTACTAGTGAAAAATGTATTACTCTTCTTCACCAGATATGCGATAATCATTGTTAACTTTGTATGTGGGACATTATAAGCTCACTAATATTTACGTTACATGAGGGGCTTCGACAATTCCCATTGCTCCGTCTATACTGCCTATTTGGGGACTATGCGATTATTCTATGAAAATATCTGAAAAATTGATCCATAAGTACACTTAAATTCAGTCCTTCGTTTTGAAAATATAAAAAGTAAAAATTTTCCCCATTCTTACAAAAATACCTCACTTCTTCAAGCGCCTAGTTTATCAAATTTAAAAAAATGCAAAAGTGGAGGAATTTATATTAGAAAGTTAATATTTCCAGTTGGAGTTATTTTGTAATATTAGTCTTGAGATCTTTTATATAAAAAAAAAGTTATGGCCATTTAAATAAATATGTTTATCACTTTCAAAGCCATAGAGTTGTCACAGTTCTCAAAATAAAAATGGAAAAAAACATTTTTCATGCTTCTGTATTCTCCTCTATACATGCAACAGAATTTTATCTAAATCGGTAACCAAGGGTCAAAATTTTTTAAATTCAAAATGGAATTACTCAATAAAAAGTACCAAAACGGGGAAACATTTTCATTCCTAAATGTTGTAGTTTCCCAAAAAAAAAAAACAAATATTAATATTATTAATATATTTTTGTTAAGAAAAATATGCCACTAAATTTGTAGCCCTTATGGTGAGTGTGTGTGTGCAAAAAAGTGCTACCACGTAGTCCTAGACTTACTCCTAGGACATGCACTAATAAAGTAACTAGCCACCAGAAACTGCTAGGTTGTCTGTGAATATTGGACCTGCTATTTGGAATAAAGATTCGGAATCACTTACTAAGTCGATTTTCTTCTGTCTGACAGTTTTTTCGTTTATTTGTCTGTCACGTACATGTAAATCTTTTAATCAAAGTACAAATCGTGTTTTTTTTAAAGAACTCGATTAACAAGCCTTTTATCCACGAATAAAGCCTATTGAATGTAGTTGAAACTGGTCCATTATATTAACTAGCCCCCATACAATTGTTATACCGGCATTTAATCGTCCATAAATTTTTTGAAAAATACTATATATCTACAGAATTCAGTATAAATATTTTTAATAGCCTAAAAGCACCTCAAATTTTAATAGGATAAATTCAAAATTGTCCATAGTTCTCATACAAGGACTTCTTCTGAAAATTACTTTAATTAAATAAATTCTGCACGAATCTCAATAAGTTGACAGAACTTAGCAAAAACAAATTTCATTCATGCACATTAAAGTGCACCGATCTGTATAAAGAAAAAAATGTTGCAAATGTACCTTCCTAAAATAAAAGATTGGTATGTTGAAAACTGATTTCCAAAATATTTCTGTCAATTATTTTGTTCATGTGAGATGAACCATTTTTAAAATATCTCCAAAAATATAGTTTTCGATAAACTGTGTACACAATTTTTAACTCTTCGTCAAAAAAAAAAAAACAATATACAATAGACACATGTCGATCAACTCGTAATCAGCAAAAAGTTTTTTTTTAAATAAGGCGTGTGTGAAACGGTAGAAAATTTCTGTGGTAAAAGATATTTTTCTATGGTGAGAAAAATGGTTCATTCTACTGTGTGAAATGAAAACTGTGAAATATTGGCAAATTTTATTTTTATTATAAAATAATAGATTGAAAGAATAAAAAATGTTTTATTTGAGATCATTTATGAAAGAAAAACTTCACTTGGGTCACGTATTGTGTTCAAATGGACATTGATTATTAACATTAAGCATCTTAAATAATGTTGTTTGAAATCTTAAACTCAAAAAGATATGTAAGTAAATCCAAATGAAAAAAACATTAGAAATAAATATAATTTCATTTAAAAAATGGATCGCTTACATTTCATTTGAAGCAAATGTGTTTTTTTATTACATTCAATTGTTGATTTTTAATCCACAAGTGCTCTAATATGCCGTTTATACCGAAACAAAAATTTATTGGCTTTTGGAAAACTAAAATTTACAATTTTTTTATTTGGTTTTCAATAAAAACTAGATGAAAAGGGTTTTTGATCTGTATGGGAAAACTAAAGAAACTACTAGTTTTTGTTTGGTGTAAATGGCATATAATATTAAATGACTTTTTAGTTTTTTTAACTTATGTTTATGTTAATGTTTTGTCAGTAGTTTTAACTGACAAATTTCTACGTACAAAAGCCTACTACGGTTTTTTCAATTATTTTTACTCATAAAAAATTTATAACCGAAACAGTAATAACTCCTGTTATATCATTTGTTGTGTATATTAAATTTTTAACCTCCCAAAAAGATAAATCTTATATTTATATGTCAAATTTATATATGAATGTATTTATTTATTTTTATTTTTCATTTATTTTGCAATATTACAATATATGATTAATTAAAAGAATGTTAAAAATTAGCTATTAAATTACATCTGCACTTAAATATATAAGCTATAAAATAAAAATACTTTCTTTTTTCGATTATTTCCGAAGTTTTAAAATAATTTATTATATTTTTCATAAACTTATTGATATTGAAGTGCAACAAATACTTCTATATATACAAATTTCCGATTTAACCTTTTGAGAACTTAATACATAAAATTTACCATATTGTTTTTAAAGAGTTAATTATCTGTAATTTTCAAATGTATCAGAATATACCTTTCCAATGGTATCTTAAAATTTAATATGTTATAAAAAATGTCAGAAATATATACAATTACATGTTTAAATAATAAAATATGACAAAAAAATATTAAAAAAATCTTGATATTTCATAAATGAAAAGAGGTGTAAGAATGATTTAAATGCATATTACAAGAATTAATATGTCTCTACAAAAACTTTGAAGTTACTATTCTTATAATGAAGATTTTTATAATGCTACTGAGAGAAATCCGTATTTTTAGAAGTTTCAATGGTTCAGCTCACATAAATTGAAACATTCTGACGTAGTATTTTGCTATTCATAAAAAAACATACTAGTCTTCATTTCTAGAGGGTTACATTTGCAACTTTTTTTTGTAAGACACTTTAATGTACATGTAAATCAGTGTACCAAATTTAAAAAAATAGGTGCATAATTTAACACGAGTTCCATATAAGGACCTGGCCGAAAACAACTAAGGCGTACACAAATCCCATAAAAATGTTATTATGTAGACAGAATTTGACACAAATAAATTTTATCTAGGCAGAAAGTGCAATACTGAATTGTCCATATAAGAAGTCCATCTAAGAAAGTGTAAGCCATACTTTCACATTTTACACACAGGTAATCACAAGTCCCATAAGACTGATAAGAATGGGCTTGCCCGATTATGACTATCTTTTTTAAAATAATTGACAAATAAAAGTTACCGATTTTTAGCGATCGATCCCAATATGCTGCATTTAATTATTTTGGCTTTAATTTTGATATAAAATTTTATTTTGTATCAAAATTATATATTTTTAAAAATATGTGTAAAAAATTTGACATACTTCCATTCCAGTTATTTAGCTTTAAATTCTCAATAACAACTACAAATAAAAAAAAGTAATAACAGTAATTTCACTTGACGCGAAATCATAACACAGGCAGTCAGATTGGGTCAAATTGATCCATTTCTAATGTTGTCATTCAAATATCTCCACAAGCAGTCGCACTACAACTAAACCAGTTTTTTTCATTTTTTTAATATGCTCATAAACCATAGAAACTATTTATACATTTGTATAAATGGGAATTTTTAGACGATTTTCAATTCAGTCATGTTTTGTTTAAAAATTTATTACAATAACAAAAATTTGTTACAATATTAAAATAGCAAAAACTAATGGGAACGAGAAAAAATTAGTTCTAAAATTAAAAAAGAAATGTAAAACTTTTTCTGGCCTTATTTTTTTTTTTCTTTTTTTGGGTCATTTAGCCTTTTATAACCATTTTTTTAAATTCAATATTGCCTCTCTTTTCTCACCTTCTGGCAACACTACTGATAACACAGAAAAGAGGTATGTATAGTTAGATCCAGTTACTGTAAAATTTAGCAATGTCCTGTAACCTGATGCAAAGTTACATGCAAACTATAATTGTTCGGGTAAAATTAGCCAAACTGGCTGACGCGACGTTAAGACTAAAACTAACTTCCTATAGAATGTCTTCTCCAGATTCTCATAATATATCAGTTTATACAAAAAATTAATTGCTAACTAGATTATTTTTAAATTTTTTGGTATGACTTTTAAAAAATATTTAAATTATCCTTACGAAATTCTTAAATTTGCTTTTAACTTGGATCCAATTCCTTTACAATTGCCAAAATTCTGGGTAGTTTAAAAAACGAATACAATGTGGGACTAAAATGACATTCTCAATGCTGGGTGCTTCTACTGTAATGAAAAAATTTTAAATCTGGTCAGAAAATGTTAAAAACACTGTTTCATGCCAGGAGTGTCATCAATGTCTTTTTATGACACTCTCTGTTATGATTGTTTGAGTTTATTCAAACTAAAGAAACAAACCGATCACATATCTTGTCTTGTTATACGATAACTTGTACCCTGGAACATGAGAAAAGTTAGCAATAATGTATGTTATCCGTTTACAAAATATTGAAAATATTTTTTTTTTTTTTTTTTTTGTTATTGCGGAGCTTTGATCATTCTTTGCCTGAGAGTTCTTCTCAGCTGTGTTATTTAGATTTTTTTGTTTACGTTTGATTGACTAAACATTAGCTATAGCTTTGACATGTTTGGTATAGCTCTTAGTAACTTCTCTATTTTTTGTAATTCATTTCTGCCAATTTTTCCTTTTCTGAGCTGAATTTCATCCAATTTTTTAGATCGTTATTAAGCTTTTTTATTGTCCTGAAATGTTATACTTTTACACACATTTTCTAGTAATTTAGAAATAAATTCAAATTTTATTTTATAAAATTTTCTTTGACTGCTATCTACATGCAGACAAACGACTGAATTTCAAGAATTCTATCTGAGGTTAAAATTATCATAACTCTAGAACAAACAGGTTTCGCAGATCCTTAGGGGTCCGTAGCAACATTCCAGATGGATTCGCGAGAGAGACCGAAAATGTTTATGGAATTATTGTACATGGTACATTTTTTTATTTTTCGGCATATATACTTGTGGCAAAGTTGGATTCTACAAGTGCCTGTCATTAAATCTATTGAAGCTTCCCAGGAAAAATTTTAGAACATGTTCCAAAAAAATTAGTTCTATAACTGTTGTAATCAAAACCACTTCAGATGCTTTAATAATAAATAACAAAGAAATAGTGATATCATAACCAATTCTTGCATTCATAAAGTAGAACCTTTTTGTGATTCTAAATTGGTCTTAAGGAATGTTTTGAGAAGTAATGCTTAAGAAATAATTATGTATAACTTCTACATCACTTTTCTAAACAAATTACTGATTCCCAAATGAATTCCTAGAACTATTAAAAAAAACTAGAATAAAAGATTTCAAAAATTGCAAATATTAAAAAAAGAACAAAAATAAGAGTTTAACAAAATTAAACTGATTTAAAAAGTGGCTTTAAGAAAACTACTCATTTTAATAAAAAAAACGGGTTAAAAACCCGTTCATTGATTTAAACGCTAGTTCTAGAATCGTTCCATAGAAAGGGCGCTGACTAATTAACAATTTCAAACAAAAATCATTGGTGGCAACGACAAAGTTGAACAAGTACAGGCCATTTTCATGCGTTCTGGAACTAGTTATTGAACGAATATTTTTTTTTTTTTTTTTTTTGGTTCATAAAATATATCAATGATAATAGCAAAAACAAATTAATCATACACAACTGGTGAACTTATAATGAAGCCTGGTTTTACAGTCGTTGGGGATATAATGTTAGATAAGCCTACGAAAGAAAAAGTCATGAGAAATCCTCCGTCAGATAACTCCTAAAAAAAGAATTGATGGCCTGCACGATAACGAAACGACTTATGTTTCTAATTAAAACCAACTTTTATTTTATTTCAGAAAGTAAAATAAAGGAAGAATTATTGTTTACCAAACCTTTTTCTACGACTTCCATAGATGTACGGATGATGGTGCATCAATTATAGAATCGCGATGAGGTGTCTTAAATCACTTAAATCTGACAGCGTAATTCGAAAACCTTACTTGATATATTTAAGAGTACTCTTCAAACTATTATAGACATAGTAAATTTTCAAAATAACTAGTGCATTAAGAAGTAGAATTCTTAAAGCTTTATGAGTTGATTTAATTGTACTACAACTACTACTTCATATCAATATTCGCTAGGTTTTGAAGGGAAATATATTATTTTATGTGCAAAATTTCTTTATGGAAAAGACGTCTTTATACGATCTACCAAAATATTCCACTTCCCAACCCAGTACTCCATTAAATACTTCTGTTGATGACATACCCGGTAATTTTTTAAGAATAAGCAATAAAAATAAAAAATCTGACTTTGAATCTATGTTAGTTTAAACTTTTGCTACAGTTTGTATGAAACTAGTTTTTCTGCCATATACTTCACAAAAATCAAATTTAGATTACATTTGGATATGGAAAATGAAAAAAGATTTGCTTTGTTAGAAATTTCCTCCAGTATTAATTCCTTTTAATATTTGTTAATTGTTTGCGAGTTTTAAAGGACTTTAGTTTTTTGTACTCAATAAATAAATTAATTTTGGTAAAACAATTTTATTAAAAATAAATACCTTTTGAGTTTTTAATATCTTTTTTTTTCTACAATACTAAAAATCAAAATGTGGCGAAGGAGCTCGAGAAAAAAAATTTCTGAAAGTTTCCGTGAAGCACGAAGAGGTGGAAACCCCTACTCTAGAAGATTCTGTTATCAAAAAAGATATTTAAAATTAACGGCAATAGGAGTTATTACAAAAATTTTGTATTATGCTTTATTCGAACGCTTACTTTAATATTGCCCTTAAAAAAATCTTTTTTATAAAAAACATTTCAAATTGCTGTTAAATTTTAAATTTCAAATAGATCGATAAAAAGATGCTGACTATTATTTTTGGTGATTAATGAAATAACTCTTTTATTTCTCTTTCTTACTTGAAAAGTGTATGCCAAAGTTCACTTTAGCCTATGAGTTAAAGTACATAAACTCATATACATATATGAATGTATAGTATATCAATGTCCTCACTTGTTGTTTACTTTATTCATATATAAATGTATAATGTTTTTTTATTTTATTTTATTTTTTTTCATTTTATATTTTATTTATTTTTATGATTTAAGCTTTAATATGTTTATTGTTTTAATGTCATTTCAACGCTGCCAACCTCGACGTCATCTTCAATAATTTTATACGAATATGAATAAATGAATTTATACTTACGTACAATGTATATATATACATCCCTATTTATGTATGAATATATGTTTGTACGTATTTGTAAGGCTCATGTTTATGTATGGGAATTTGTAAAATTGCATGAGTATCGTACATAAATTCATTCGTATACTTATATAACTTGAATACCATTTTCATGCATTCACTTAAGCTATTTCGTCTATATGTCTGTATGTCTGTCTATCTGTCTGTCTGCTTAACGTATTTATTTTTCAAATTGTTAAATTTTTCAAGAGTTTCAGTTTATTTTCTTTACATTTCATGTTGTCTCCTTATTTCTTTTGCAGAAACACTGCTCATGTTGTTGATGTTCCTATTAGTTGAGTTGTTGTTGTTTTTGTTATTGTTGACTAAAGTGTCCCTGTGAGAATTTGTTCTTGTATTTATATTTAACGTTTGCTTTTATTTAAATTCAATTGGATTTCATTTTTCATCGTCTTTAATATTTATTTCACTTAATGTGTTAAAATATTTAATGGGCTGAGACAAGAAATGAAAATAGATTGAAGAAAATTAAAAGGAGATGGATACTTTTAAATTATAGCAATATCTAGCAAGGGAATAAATCTTTTTATGCGTAATATATTTTTAATGAAATTAAATAAAAAGAATAATATTTAAAATTAAACTTCAATATGATTAAGAAAATTACAAAGTGAATTGTTAGTAATATTACATATGGGCTAATTTCAAAACCTACTGAATTGTTGAAATAAAACTTATGATATTAATATAGTATATTTTAGAGTTTCCAAGTAAAATTTACTTTATACAAAAAATTGCGATTTTTAAAAATTTTGTCAGAAATATGGTTCACATTTGAGTTAATTCACCCTATATTATACGAAAATGTATAAATATATTTAATAGTGCTATACTTTTTTAAAGCAAGTAAATATTTTGAGGTATAAAATTTCTATATTTTGAAATTTTTTGATGCGCTTCTACATTCCGTTAAGTATTATGCAAATTATGGTCAATTTCGTGCTATCCATGCAAAATGTATTTTGAAAAAAGTGTCCCGTTTTCAACATCAATGATTTTTGACTTAAATTTATGATCCCGATCAATTATATTTACCGCCTTTCTTGTATCTATATAATCGATATATGTGCAAAATGCAATTTGCTATATAAAAATACAAAAACAAAAAGAGCAATTTTTGCGTAATTTTAAAAAAGTCTTGAAATTTTTTTCAATAAATTTAGTTTAAATGTGACCTAGATTTTATTATGTAAAATAACAAAAAACTAAGTTCATGCAGTACTTCATATTATTCCATTAGAAACTGTGAATGTGCCTTGCAAAAAACTGATTTTTTCTTAATTTTCGTTTTTTTTTCCAAGCTTCGAAACTATTCACTGCGTTGACTTTTTAAGTCATATCAATGATAAAGAGCGCAAAATACGTAAAATTACAACAAATATCAATCCGTGTTTCAAAATTTGTATTCCATTGAGAGGCGCATAGACCCCCAAAAAACCCAAAGAATTTTAAAAATTAAAAACTTTTGGCATAAATATTCGACTACCCTGTATGTAACTGCTGAAAACCTACATAATAACAAAGAAGGTGTAGAGTTTATCTCTATTGTCCGATTATTTTACACAAGAACGAATGAGATTTAAAATTGTAAACGCGTAAACAAAAAGTGTACAAGAATGGACAAAGTTAAGTAATTTCAAGCGTTTTTTTCTAAGTTTTTGAATTTTTAACGACAATCATGATTATAAAATAAAGTCTAAGGTGCTAAAATTTTGCACTCTACTAGTTTCAAATTTTGAGAGTTCAGATCTAAAATCTGTTTGTTTAAAGTGTTATTACCGCAAAACTTTCTAAATTAAATTTCAGCTAGGTTAAAAGTTTTTGATATTTGTCCATATATTTCACATATTTAATATAAAGTTCATAATTATGCATCGATTTTAAAGAAATATGGGTTATTTATTTGTAACATATCCAGCTTTTTAGAAAAGTGAAATAATAAAATTTTAATTCGCTCTAGATTTTTTACCATATTTAAAAAAAATCAAAAGTTTTTAAGTTTTGCTAAAAAATTTTATTTCAATTTAGCTGATAGGTAATTTGAATTATATATTTTTTTGTATTCTATTAAACCAAACCAGATTATTATTTCACGAGATATGCTGGAATGTGTGGAGTAACCTAAATAATTTTTTTATATAACAATTTATCTCGACAACCTACAAAATTTGGTTCTCACGTCAAAACAGTATTCAAGATTTTCGGAGAGAGCCTTATGTAAGACTCTCTCCGTGTGTGTAAAATGTGAAATTACTAATCCTCATAAAATATGGTTCTATGCTTAGATAAAACTTGTACCAAATTTTATTCACATACTACTTTCGATAAATTATAGATCGATTCCCTTTATATCTGATTCAGTGATTCACACTTGAATGAAAATTGCCAAATTTTATTAACATGCTGACATTTCAACGGAATTTATGCAATTTTAAGTAATTTTTGTGTTTCTGTATGGGAACTATGGAAAATTACGAACCGATCTTATCGAAACTCGATGAGGTGTTTTAGGCCTATAAAGAAGCATTTATGCTGTGGAATTCTGTAGAAATATGATATTTTTTAACTTAACTTTTTGACTTATGGACGACAAAACGCTGTTCCGGGTAAACTTTTTTATGAAGGCCAGGTGAGATAATGAACCGATTTCTGTCAATTTCAGTACAATTCATCCATGGATTTTAAAAGGCTTGTATACCAAATTTAATTGAATTATTTTAAAAATTGAAATCTGTAGATCGATTACAAGGCTTACATGGATAGACAGACGGGACAGACAACGTTAAGTCGACTTAGAAAGTGATTTTGACTCGATTGGTACACTTTGAGATGAGTCTAAAACCATTGGCGTAGGCACAAAAGCATAATACTACAACCACATACAGTGGTGTAGAGCATAAAAATTTAATTATTGTTTTAATACTCTGAGATAGCATGTATTTAAAATTATCTTCAGAGTAAAACTTATTATTTTTTCGTCCTGTATATTTTTTTAAACTTTTTCAAAACAAAATAATAATAATAATAATAATAATAATTATAAATAATAATCATAAAACAATTACATTCTGTTTCTAGCTGAAAATAAGGTTATATTAAATTTTATGTAGATCGTTTAAAATAGCTTCTAAAGAACTACATAATATGCACTTCCTTAATAGCAGTGTATTATTAAATACTAAAATATTTCCTTTAAAAGCTTTTAATTAATTTTAGTATAATAATTAATTTTTGCTGTGCCTTAATAAACTTAAATTCTTATTTTTCTACTACTACTTTTCCTAAAGCTAAGTTCAGATTATCTATTTATTTCAAATACAAATATTTATAAAATTTACAAAATAATTTATGTACATAATAAAGGAAATACGAACTATTATCAATCGATTAATAGTAAGCTTTAGTACGCACATTAATAAAATTTCTATAAAAGACATATAATTAAAATTGTTTATATGTAATTTACGTTTATTCATAGTAACAATCCTGTTCATTTTCTGTTCACTTACAAAACAACCCTGTCCTTAAAAAACAACACTGGTTTCTTTGCACGCCACTTTCAGCTGTATAAAAAATAACAAATATTTTTGTTGTTAAATAATAAAAAATAATAATACATTGAAAGTTTTATTTAAAAACTATATTTTAATAAATAAAATATAAAATGATCACTTTTTTATCAACTTAAAGTTTGTGTACATAAAAACAACTCAACTCAAGCCATCCACCACAATAGCTGTTTGATCTTAAATTTATTTTGTAAGATCAAACCAAAAATTCGCTCAAAATAGTGACAAATATTTTGCAACTTGTCTTCACACAATATTCACCCTAGCGGAATTTTTAGTCAAGGACAAATTGTTTTGTTTGTCCAAAATCAACTGTGATCTTCCTTGAATCGCAAAAACGCAAAACAAATATTTGCAAAAATCGTCAACTATTAGTGTAGTTTGAACTTTGCTTAACATATATTTTTGTAACATTTTCATGTTTTTTCTATAAAATAACACTAACACATTTTGTTTACTTTATTTTATTTTATTTTTTTTTTTTTTTTTCTACAGACAGCAGTTTTAGAAGTTGTCATACCACCAGACATTATCAATGAGGAAACATCCGGCGATATGATGGTACCCGAAGGTGGTTCAGCAAAATTGGTATGTCGAGCCCGGGGACATCCTAAACCCAGGATAACGTGGCGGCGTGAGGATGGTAGAGAAATTATAGCACGTAATGGAGCACATCAAAAAACAAAAGGTACTAGTACAACAAAAAAAACTTTTCTCTTCTTTTAACCACAAGCAACAAAACAATATTGGGAAAAAAGGAAATTAAAGCTAGAGGAACTAATGCAAAATAACAAAAACAGCGAAAAAAAAAAGAAAAAACTAAGTATAAAAGTGCATGTCATGTAACTTTTACATTAACAGAAATTAACAAGAAAAAAAGAAAGAAAAAGTTCTTCACTCATAAAAATTTTGTTTTTTAAATGAGTTACACACAATATTTTAAACTTTTTGTTATTGTTTTATTCACAACATGATATTATTATTTTTTTTTTATATTTTAGCTTTAGCTGTAGAAGGTGAAATGTTAACATTGTCAAAGGTCACGCGATCTGAAATGGGTGCCTATATGTGTATTGCCTCAAATGGTGTACCACCATCCGTCAGTAAACGTATGAAGCTACAGGTGCATTGTGAGTATAAATATAATAAATTAAGGAAAGAAAAAAAAAACAGAAACAAGAACAATTGTATAAAACAATTTGCATAAATTAATGAGGAGAGAAGAGAAAAAAACATTTTAAATTAACAAAATTATTGTAGGAAAAAAATTAACATTTAAAGGTCATATTTTTGACAAAATAATTTATTTTCTATTTTACTTAAATGTCAGAAAAAAAACGGAAAATTTACTAAATAAATAACATGAGGAATAAAATGTTTATAGTGGAAATCAATTAAGGTATGAATGGAAATTATTGGTGTTTTAAGGATTTTTGTTTTAATAGTAAAAGTAGCAAAGAATCGAAAAAATATTCCTTCATAAAGCTGGTTATATTACAAATAAAACGGCCCATATTTCACAAAATCGATGTGATGTTATTTCATTAAAGAAATGATTTTTCCAATTCCTATTGAAACATTTACTAAATTGATAATTTAAGCTCCAATTTTAATAAAATATAACTAGTCTTATTTATAATACATCCTGTTTTAGGAGAAAGAGGAACACTTTTCATAATTTTAATTGTTTATTTTTATTATTTTTTTTTTAGCAAAATTTTTTTATTTTATTTTATTATTTTTTTTCAATTTTTTATTACCTCGAAAATTAATCAGCAGATCAGAAAAAGGTTGGTACAAATTAGAGGCAATTTGATTTATAATTTTTCTGTGTTTTACCAAACCAAATCAGATAAATGCTTCTCGAAATATCTTGCAATATGCAGTAAAATATCATTAATTTCGATTAACATTGAAAACTACAGTTAACATAAGTGGATTTGCATCCCATGATCACGTGAATCTAGAACGATTTAAACATACTATGCCGCAGTCAAAAATCCTCAGGTTTCTAGGAAAATTTGGAGATCGAATGTTCCTTGAATACATTTAATTTGTTCTTATGACGATTTCTTCCTATCTTGACTACACTTAGATTTGCCGAATATCAAAAACAGATTCTAAACAATATCAGTAATTTCATTCAGATTAGGAAGAAGTCTGGATCGGTTAAAAGATCCTTCAGCGAGTAACAACTAAATTGGTCTATAATTAACCTTAGTTCTCGTCCAAGCAAATCACTCGAACACACAGTGGGGAAAACCGCCAAAATTTTGGTAACAAAACTATATCTCCTAAACTACTGGATCAAATTGAAATTGATATGGAAGATTTGTAGAGGAGAACCCAATCTTTCAGAAAAATTATCTTATAGTTGCCTTGTAATAATACGAGATAAGTCAAAGTTAATCATCGAGTATGAAAAATTAAAAAAAAATCTAAAGTGTCAGTTCGAATAAAACACAACACAAACATTTCATAATAACTCTTACTGCCGTTTATTTTAAATATATTTCTTAATTACAATATCTTCTAGAGATATGTCAGATTTAACAGCATATCGAACTATTGAAATCTGGTCATTTGTCCGCATGCAGATACAAAATAAAATTTTATTTTGTTTATTTTTTTTTTTTTTCTTAACTTCTTCTTAACTTACTAGAAGATGTGAAATTAACAAATATTGATAAAAGTATTACATTTCAGGTTAATAAAAAAGCTTAAAAAGGAGCTAAAAATCAGATGAAATTTAGTTCATAAAAGGAAAAAGTCACAAGGATGAATTCAAAGCCCAAAAAGTAAAGAATAGAGAATAGACAAATAATGATCTACATCTAACTCTTAAATAATAAAAACAGATAAAAATGGTCATGTATATCAACGAACAAAAAACAATAAAAAATTTAAAAAACAATTTGTCATATAACAAGTTTTACTTAAAATGCGACAAGATATGTGATTGTTTTTCTTCTTTAGCCAGAATAAACTATAATAATCACAGCAAAAAATGTCATAAAAAGACATTGATAAAAGTCGTGATATGCTGTAATAATTTTAACATATTCTTGCTTAATTTAGAATTTTTTCATTACTGTAGAAGCATCTAGAATTGGGAATGTTATTTTAGTCCTACAGAGTATTAGTAATTTAAATTACCTAGAATTTTAAAAATTGTAAACGATTTGTATCCAAATTAAAAAAAAGAAATTAAGAAGTCCCCATCAGCGCTCAATAGTGATTATTAATTTATTATTCTTATAGAGAAATATCGCGAAAATATTCGTAAAAGTACTTTAAATTTTTTTCAAGAAGTCATAACTAAAAAAAAAAAATTAGAAATAATCCAGTTATCAATTAATTTTTATATAAAGTGATCTATCTATTAAAAAAAGCTGGATAAGAAATGCTACAAGCGGTTGATTTAGTTTTAATCCTAACTTATTACGTTCATCTTTTATTAAAAAAATATGTTATGTTTTATTTAAACGCACACCTTTCAAATCAAATCCCATTTTAAAGATTTGTATGCTACTATAAAGCGATTAGGGTGATAAAGAGAAAACATGCTTACTCACCCAAGTTATCTGTTACAGTTAAAAATATATTTACGCTTGGGTTTGGAATTATTAATTTTTTTTTCTCGACTTTATATCGTTTTTCGGCAATAAGTCCCGAGGTATATGAAGGAAAAATTTATGAAAAATATTATGCAGTTTCTAGTATATTCCGAAATAATATGATGAAAAAATTTTTCGAATATCTCAATTCATCCAGCCGTGAAAAATTTTCAAATTCGTCAGGCTGAAATTAGAAAAAAATGAAAAAATATAACAAAATTTAACTTTTTTCTCAAATTTTCGTTAATGAAATAATTTTTTCTTTACATATTTGAAAAGAATAGGCTTCAAAAGTATTCAATAAATAAATTTTAAATTTAAACATTACACATATTTATTTGATATTTTTTGTTTCATAAAACAGCTATGAAATAGCTGTTAACTTTTTTGTCAAATTTTCGTTAATGAAATAATTTTTTCTTTACATGTTTCAAAAGAACAGGCTTCATAAATATTCAATAAATAAATTTTAAATTGATTTAGATTTGCAACCTATTTTATGGTGCCGAATATGGTGCATTTTGAAAAAAAAATCATGTTTTTCGATCACTAAAAAATATTAATACTATTTTATTATAAAATATATTTAGATTGATTTGGCACTAAACTACTTCATGTCTAAGTAATTTTTTTTAAAGCTAGCTGACACGAAATATTTTATCGTGTTTTCTCGCAAATTTTACGACTAAATACAGAGTTGAGTTTTTGTTCACATTACACATATTTATTTGACATTTTTTGTTTCATGAAACTGCTATGAAATATAGTAAAATACGAAAAGGAAAAACATACCTTAAACTTGTACAGATCAAATGCAAACTATTTACTCAAAATTAACAACTGCCACAAATTTATTTGGCATCAATTATTGAATGAATTTGTAGGCAAATCTTATTTTTTATTTTGTTTTAATCAATTTAGAACAATTTTCTGATAGGATTTCAGAATATGTGGATGTCAATGCAGTGTTTATAGCTTTTTTATTTAATGTAAAGCGAAAGTTCTATTTATTTAAATACAAATTTTTATAAAATTTACAAATTCATTTTAATAAAAGAATTAGGAATATTTTCAATCGATCAATTGCAAAATTTGATACACACATTAATAAAATTTACTTTAAAAAATATATATTTAAAATTCTTTTTATAAGCAATTTATGGTTATATACAAGAACAACCCTGTTCCTCTTTTTGTCATTTACAAAACAGCCCTATTCTCAAAAAAAAACAAAACCATTTTCTTTGCACGTCACTTTCAGCTGTATAAAAAATAACAAATATTATTTTGTTTAAATTAAAAAGATATATTTATATATTGAAAGTTGTATTTCAAAAACTAAATTTTAATAGATAAAATATAAATTGATCACTTCTTTTCTATCATTTTTGCAGCTGTTTGAGCTTGCATTTATTTTATAGGATCAAACAAAAATTCGCTCAAAATAGTACCAAATATTTTGCAACTTAAGTTAACACCTTGTTTATACTAGCTGAATTTTTAGTTAAGGGCAAATAGTTTTATTTGTCAAATATCAGCAGTTAACTTGTTTGAATCATAAACATATTTCGTGTTCACATTACACAAAGCAAATATTTACAAAAATTGTCAAATATTAGCGTAACGTGAACTTGGCTTAAACTTTTATTTACCCCAGGTCTACAACTGGGATTAACGCTTACATAATATGTGAGATAACGCGGGCATTTTGTTTGTATTATGTTAAATCTCATATACGTCTACCTCATATTCTAAAAAATCCTGTAAGATATCATTATTGTCAATCAGTCAAAGATTAAACATGTTCCTTTTATTTAAGAAAATCGCACTTTTTTAGCACAATTTTTATATTTTTTTTTTTAATGTAAAACAATCATTAAAAGGAAACAAATTTACAAAAAATCATTGATTCTTTTAGTAATTTCTAAAATACACATGCACATACAAAAACAAACTTTGGTAAATGCCTATTTTTTCCATCTTATAGGATAGCTCTGTAGAGAAATCTCATTACAATACTCTCATAATACCTCTTATAATACTAATATTTCAATTTACACGTGAGATAATTCTCTCAGAGAACAAATTTTACACTCTCTGAGAGAAAAATCTTACATATTATGTTAAGTGTGGGCTGTTATATTGCTGTTAAATTGCACAAGAAAGCATATTAGTATTATATTTTAACTACTATTTCTTATGTATTTTGTAAAATAAATATTAATTATTCCTCAAAAAGTCATTTAAATAGCTTTAGCAACTAATTTTGGCACTAAAAAAACAAGAAGATACAATTTTATTATCAAAATTTATTCGATTGGCCCCATGTGGAATGCCATATAAACAAAGATCACTATTCAAAAAAATTTAAAAAAATGCATAAAAAAAACTTAAAAGGAAACTAACTATTCCACAAGCTACTCATATCGTTGTATGTACGATTATTTAAAAGCTTTTTAAGTACTAAAATTTTCTCCCTAATGCCCGGAGCTGTTATTATCACTTTTAATCAAAAATAAACAAATTAATTTTCACCTCTGTTTAATAGAAATATTTTTTTAATATAAAATGCACAAAATGCTTAAATTACTTTTATTTATTCCCCAAATATAATTAACACAATATAACATAAAATACAAGGCATACATTAAAAATCGATATCTTAAGCTAAATTACTTTGAAATTCAAAAATAATACAATTAACAAGAAACTACATACATACAACTGCAATGAGCAACAACAACAAACAACTTTAGCAAACTTATGAATATTCAACAAAGTTGAAACCTACAACCAATAAATACTATGAATTATATTTATTTCCATCTCAGCAGGTTTTGACTTTTATGAGTCGATTCTAGACAATTTCAAATTGAACACGCATACTTTAGTTAAACTTTAACACACCCATACACTTATATATACACACAAGAATATATATTACATTGAAACAAACCGTAACAAAATGAAACTTGCAACAAACTCACGCAAAGTTTAAAGCCAATACTCGTACTACTCGCATGTAAGTTTTTTGCATTTGTTACTATTGACAGCTAAACAGAACCACAGGAGTAATGTTCTTGCTTACGTTGTAGTAAATGTAGTGGTGTTAGTTTGATACTCTTTGTAATTTTAACTCTGTCTTTGGTGAAAATACTGTTCTAAGGTTTGTAAGTTGTTTATATTGTGCTTTATTTAAACTATAACTTTTATTAGGGAAAAAAAATAAAAGCATTTCCGGTTTTTTGTGTTTGACTTCCTTTACTATCACTATTTTTACCATTCCTCCAACACTTGCTTGAATGTTTATTAATGATACATGAATTTCAGGCATATTAAAAATTTAACATATCTAAGACAACTAAAACTATCAGTATGAATTTATTCTGTACTTAAGTATAGATTTTTATTATGCTTTTTAATTCGACTTATTTTATTATTAACAATCGATTCGTCAATCGTCAAAATCCTTATCGCTCTAACGATTTCAAACAACAAGTGTTTAATTATTTTTCATAAGTGAAAGTTATGAGTGTCCATTGACCACAACTTTTAGTAAATTCACAGTAGTCTTCCATAAAAGGAAAATGTAGGTGACTACATATTTTCACTCTACTTCAGTTTTAGTTCAGTTCAGTTCTAGTTTATTTCTATTCAGCTCTATTTTAGTTCTAGTCCAGTTCAGTTCTAGTTTAGTTCTAGCTCGATTTCAGTTCATTTCATTTCTAGCTCATTCCTATTTTTTTTATAAATATATCTAATTCAGCGGTTTAACAGTCTATAAATTACAAATAAACAGACAAAAACAGATTCATTGTTATATACACAGAAAAACTAATAATAGATTTCAACTACGAGATTTGTAATAATAATTAATTTTTTATTTGGTTTTTCGCGCGTCATCAAAATAATAAAATTAATTAAGTGAAAATAATTAATTTTTTGTATGAATTTTTATATAAGATGAAATATATTTATGATTGAAATTTTACTAAAAATTTAATATGGTACTAGTAGATTCGGTTCAAAAATTAATCGAATAAGTACTACAAAGCAAAAAAAATTAAAAATCGCAAGTTCTAGTACATTTTTTATTCAATTTAGTTTTTGGTTATTATAAAAATAAATACATAAAAAACTTCAGATTTAATATGTGATTCTCGTATTTATATATGTAACCAAAATTATGTTTTCGTATGTATATAATGGTTGTTTTTTAAATATAAACTGTATTACGATGAATTCTCAATGCGTTATTTCGACTATATCGGGGCGACGCATTTACAATCATAGGGATGATACAAAAATGTAAATATTAACAGACATGTTACAAATAGTCTTAAATTCGCAAGAATAATCATTTACTTACCCCTTATACAGTAAATCGTTATAATTGATTCCAATACATGTGTAATTGTCATTAATTTGCTGAATAACTGAAACGATTAACAATCTTGGCAAACACAAAAAAATGTACTTACTTTAGAATTAAAGAAATCCGTACGCAACATCACCTATGAAAATCTAATTTGCACAGTTTTGCACAATAATCCATTAGGTACAGTAAGTATCAAATAAAAAGTAGGAAATCATTCAACACAAAGTTACAATTTTTTCCAAATTTTTTTCTTATTTTATTTTCATTTTATTTCGTTTTCAATTCTTGTTAGACAATTGTATACAAAATAAAGATAGTTAATTAAATTAATTCATAAATTAATTTGATTTTAAAATAAAATCAATTAACTAGGAAATTGAGAGAATTTAAGGAATATTTTTTTCAGTGTATGTACACAGAAAAAACAAAAATGGATTTTAATTACGAAATTGATTATATTAGTTAAAATTTTGTTTGATTTTAAAATGTGTGACAGAAACTTTGCTTAGACTTAATCACTATATTAGTTGATGCTATTAGTAATTTAACTGAATTCATATATTGCATAAAGAATAAAATACAATAGAAATTCAGAACTTTAAAATAAAATATTTATTGTATATTTTACTAAAATTATATATTTTGTATAATATAAGTAACTAGTCTACCTAAACTAGGAAATATATTGAGAAGCTAAAAAGCTTAGAACATTTTCGTAAAAGTTCAATATTAAAGGAAAGTATAAACTTTACAAAAAAAATTGAATACAGAAATATATTACAAAATTTGTTTAAAAAGGTAACCGGATACATTATCATGCCTAGTGTTTTGATGGTAGTTTCTTGCACTAATTATGAAAACATCTGCAATAGAAAAAACTTTTAATAAATTTGCGAATATTAAAAGCATCTAATACCACATAATTTAAAAAAAAAATCGCATCCTTCAAATGGTTCAAGATAATTTTATTTTATATATTTATATATTTATATATAAGACATTGATTCTCAAAATATTTGCTCTGTCATTATATATTCTGGGTCCTCGTAAGATTCTTAGCCCGTAAAGTTTGGTATTGGAAATAAGCAAAACAGTTCATTATACAGTTCATACTTTTGCGCCAATATCGAAATTTTGTACAAAAAGCTTAAAGATCGATATAAACTCGAAAACACAAAAGTGGGCACGAATTGCTGCTCATCTCTCATACAAAGTGAAATTTTAAATTAGGTACCACCCTTATTTAAAATTAAAAAAAAAATTAAGGATCGGCCAAGCCGAACATAAAATTTGTATTTGTTTTGCATTTATTTTCTTCTTTTTTGGCAAAGGATCAGTACGAAAATTTGGCACCAAAAAAAGGTCCTTAAAAAGCACGCAACTAATCTAAAATATTTATTTTTTTTCGAATCTTTTGAAACATATTTTTAATTCCAGTATACAATTTTCTTTATGAGGAAGAAAATATAAAAGTCTGACTTTAAATTTTAACATGAAGTTGAAAGCTTTACCATAAAGGTTTTTCCTTTAAAAAATTAATTAAAAATAAATAAATAAATAAATATAAAATATATAATATAAACATTTAAAATAAATTTTTAATTAAAATTTTAATTTTAAGTACTTTTCCCAATAATCTAACAACTCTAACTATTATTGGAAAAGCTTAATTTAAGCATTTTTTATTTTGTTCCATATAAGACTTCATTAAGCAGAATATTATAAATCTAATATACAAACAACCTCTAAGATATACACATGTAATATTTAATTATCTACACGCAGAGAAAAAATATGGTTCTGGTAACCATAATCTAAAAGCAACATATTATGATTGGAATATACGATTAGAGGTAAAAATGTGTATGTTTGTAAATATTTATTATTATGATTCCATTTTATCATAAAATGGTTCAATTTCATCACGTAATGATTCGATTTTATAATATTAGGAACTTCTTTTATAATATTGTTTGCGATTTTATCTTGTTTCTATCATACAATAATTTAGCTTTATCATATTTTAAACCGACTTTATCTTATTATGGAGTGCTTTTGTCATATCATATTATGATTCCATTTTATAGAATTTTTATTCCGTTTTATCATATTGTGATCAAAAATTACAAATTTTCTATATTGAATAAAATACTAAAATAAAACATATTAATTCGAAATTATTATTTTCATAAATTGTTTAATGGGTACTTTTTATTAGGTATAAGAATTAACTTACGTAATAATTATTAACATTAATTATGTGTAATTTTAGTTATTTACTTGTATATGTAGGAACTTAATACAGCTCTTGTATGTCTTCTTTGAAGATATATATATGCTTCAAATATCATAACACCTATTTTTTACTTTCTTTATTTTTGTTTAATTCACTTTTATTTTTTACAAATATTTAGCATTTTATCACGATTTTTGAATACATTTATAAGCACTTATTGTGATCAACTAAACTGATTGCTTACTGAAAAACTACTGAACTGAAACACAAAAATATGTATTTAATAGTTGTGAAGAAAATAATATGGTTTAAATGTAAACATACAATACTTTTGGAAAACAAAATGTATTATTTATGACATTTAATGTTTGTAGAAGTAATGATATTTTTGCATTTTGATTAAATTTGGTTTCTGAAAAAAATATTTGAAACATTATATTATTATTATTATTATTATTATTATTATTTTTATTATTATTATTATTATTATTATTATTATCAACAATTTTAAAAACTGTCAATGAGGGTAACCATTAAATTTTAGAACTGAAACAAAAACGCTTTTATCATGAATACAGTATTATTTAAATCTTAGAAAAATAACTATAAAAACATAATATTGTAGAGGAGATGATGCCGCAACCATGTTTTTCTCTGCGTGTACATGTGCTAGTGTTAAATAGAATAAATTTGTAAAAGCTAAAACGTTTAGATTTTATATATAAAAACTTTTCATATTAAACCAACTAACTTTTTGACTTTTTGCGTGACTTTAAAAAGGATATTTTGCTTTATTTGCTTCTTTCCCCATAACCTCGACCACTAACACTTAAAGTGAAAATTACTAAACACTTAGGGCATATGTGTAAGTCTAAAAGTTATTGCAGTAAGTTTATTGTACAAAAGTGTATGTTTGTAGCGTTAGTTCTCTTAGGATTGCTAAAGCACGCATCTAATATTTGTTGTTTTTTTTTTTTTTTTTTTGTAGGTCATTGAATTTTTTACACTTTCATATGTGAGTTGGTAAACTTTTCTAAAATATTTTCTAAATACAAAAGTATTCAGTTGTGTATTGCCACCTGTAGATAGAGAGAGTGTGTGAAAATTACAACAATAAACAAAAATTTAATATCCTGCATTTCATTCACTTACTCGTACTTTTACACAAGTTGTAAATATAAAGAGAATCAATAGAACTCATTGTTCACTGAACTCCCTAGAATACGAAATTGTTTTTCTTATGAGTTTGATAGTAAATTTTGAAAATTTTACACACAAGAACTCTACAATATTTAGTCACACAGCTAGCTTTAACTGCGGGTGGATATATGTGCGTATGAGAAAACCCCAAAAGATTTTAACACGCAATACATACATACGTACATACATACATACATACATCAGATGTCTATCTATCATCAACAGAAGATCTATGAAATGAGAAATAAATAAAAATATACATACTATACATACAAACAAAACATTTATCTTTTCAATATATCTAGAGCACTTTAACACAAATAAATTCATTCATATATGTTTTTAAGGAAATGAATTTTAGATATTAAGATGGCGGGAACAGATGCACTGAGAGAAAGAAATATGTGAATTGAAGAATTTTCTTTCTTTATCAGTATTTATGTCGGTGATTTTAGATCACTAATTGTGAATTTATATAAAATTTCTCTATTTAAGGTTTATACCTAGATTTGTATAAAGCTAAAATTTATTTTAAAAGAGAAAGACGTAAATTTATTTCTCCCTGTTTAATAAATATTTCCCATAAAAATGCCAAATCTCCCATTTAATATTGTGTACTGATTTTAAAAATTAATTTTCTTTTTTTCTTCTGATGTAAACGAGTCTCCTATGTATTGAATTTCCATCTAAGGAAAACCATTGCATCAGTATTACAACAAACTCTCACATACATACATATGTTTCATTGATGTTTTTATATTAAATTTCTTTTAAATTTCTTCGAAAAAAAATCTTTATAAGAACAGATTCTTGTTTGATGATTGATTTTAATCAGAAAATTAAGTGGCTTTCTTTATTTATTTCTTGTCTTGTCTTCATTTATTCATTCTTTCTGTTTTCATGCCAAAGGTGCTAAACTTGTATAAAAGAAAAGATATTTTAAATGAAATGAATGTGGTTTTTCTTAAACATGATTTTGAGATGTATCATCAGGATTTTTCTGAATTTTCTGAGTTTTTTTTTTTTTTTTTTTTTTTTTGTTTTATTTATCTTGTGGTTTTACAGAGTCTGTCTGTGTAAGTAGTTGTGCTGTAATCAGATATTTCCTTAATAACTTTACTTGTCAACTAAAAACGATATGGAGAAAGAGAGATTGAAATGAATGGTAAAATTACATGGCTCAGGTGATGACGTGTGAGTTGTTTTATCTCTACAATCATATGGTTTTATTAGACTAATCTTTTATTTTAAGCAAAATTATAACAAATAAAATATATATTTAAAAATGGTATAAAATTTATGGAATTTCTTTTAAATAAAAAATAACTATTTTAGTTAATTTATAAATAAATAAAATAAGCAAAAGTAAAAAGATATACTTTTTCTTATAAAAGCAAAAGCAATTGGAAGATCTTAAAAAATTCCTTATTGCATTTCCCACTGTAAATCAATTTGCTTTATTTTTGTTCTAAAACTACAATCAAAAATTTCTTAACTACTTTCGAAACTAATTTGCCATCTAAAAAAAATATTATTTATTTTTAGTATTTTATTCCTTATTTCATTTTCTGAAATTAATAATAGATATATACAGGACTAACTATTACAAATATAAATATAAAGGCTAACTTTAGCAACAACAATAAAATTAAATACTAGAATAACAAAACATAAACAATCTAATAAGACAATATGTTACATTAAATAACAAGTTTTAAGAAAAACAGAAATACAAATGTTAAATACATATGCATATGTATATATTGTGGACATAGACACACATACGCAAACATATAAATATTTTACTAATACTAACACCAATTTTGAACTTTGATAAAATATACTAAAAATATTATTTTTACTACAAACTAAGTTATTGGTAGTAAGGAGGTACTAATTCAAAGTAGTTTAAAGCTTGAAATATTACGAATATAGTTAATAAAGAAAATAGTTATTTGATTTTTTCTAAAACCACATTTCAATTAAAATCCAATAGCGTTTATTTCTTTTAAATTTTATAAAAATCAAATATCGTACTTAATTTCATCTTATTTCATTATAATTCCGTCAGAGTGGACTGGAATTTATTTACTTTTTCTATGAGAAGTGGGTAAATCCCAGATGAAATAACTTCTAGTAAATTTTCGCTTGGAGTTACTATATATTCATTTACAATTGGGAGTTATTTTTTATTGGAGCTGATCCAAAGGATTTCTCTTCATATATAACAGTATACAGTGGGACAGAATCGAAAATAAATCTGCAACTTCTAATCGGCTAGTTGGATTTAAAACAAATTTCGCACAAAGGAGTGCGTAGCAAAGGAATGTATAATTTATGTTTGGAAGGGAACCCTATATATCTCTCAGGAGCGGAGCTATGGGAGCTCAAAGATGGGTACCTCTGACATAGAAAATTTTTAAACATTAGCCAATTTTTTGTTTCTTATTCGATTTCAAATATTTTTACATCTTCTTGGACAATTGGAGTTTTGTAAATAGCCCTTTTTGAACATAAGACCTCGACATACATATTATATATAGAAAGCAATAATTCTGATTTTTCTATTTTTGGGCATACAGTAAAAACCATCATAGAAAAATTTGTACATATGGAATAAATATTTTTTTTTTTTTTTTCTTTATTTAGATTATATTATACATTTTTATTTTAAAGATATGTGTAAGTTTTTCGTACCTCTCTTCGTTTTTAGGAACTCGTTATATAGACGCATATGAAAATTTAAGTGCACTTATGACCTCAATGTTCCATAATTTCGACTTTGAAAATTTTATTCAGTCTAATAGGAAAAACATTCATTTAAAGCAAAATTCCAAATTTTTTAACCAGTTTTTATCACAAAATTTTTGAGTCTTAAATAGGACCTAAAAAGAGAAAACACTTGAAATTGTATATAAAAATTGTTTTGAAAAAGTTTTATTAAAATTCTTCTTAACCTTTTATATTGTAGCAGTCTATTTATCACTTTAGCAGAAAATGTACTCAAACTACAAATTACAACAATAACTTTATTGATGATCATATTAAAAGCAAAAAAATATTTATATATATATATATATATATATATATATATAAATTTTTCTATGTTAGGAACAAATTCAATAAATTGACCAACATTTGAACTATCATCATAGTTGTTCTTTTTTTAGTATCGGTGCTGTTGTACATGGTACATAGTACAAAGATATAAAAAAAAAAGTTGTACAACAAATATGCTACGAACGATTACATATTGCTACTTGAATAGCAACAACTGGAGGCAGCATAAAAGGAAAGTTTATGTGCAAGACAATAAAACGGATCATTAAAAGAACTTATTCGACAATTGAATTCAATATTAGGAGTTCTCCAAAATTATTATGGAAAAAAAAACAAACTTTCAGATTAAAATTTACAAATAATTATAATAAAAAAAAAATCACAAATTCACGGTTGATGAAAATTTATTGTTTTAGCACATATTTGCAAAACAAAAGTTTATTATTTTGATTTAAATTTTTTTCTTTTATATAAATGATGGTTTTTCATAATGCGAGGATATAATTCATATACGTCAAACATAGAACTATTTTACCGTTTTGCTCTTTCAATGTTCTGCATTCTAAATACTTCTCCTATATGTAGTACGTATGAGTATTCACATATGATATATGTATGTATATACTTATATGTATAGTTTATACAATATATCTATCTAGTATCTGTATTGTTATAGAAAAAGTCAACATTTTAGTTTGGTTTACCAAATAATAACAAAGCAACAACCAACAGCAACAACCTCACTAACAAACAAGAATAATGAATGGTTTCTTTTATAAAAAAATGAAGCAAGAGCAGGAGAAGAAAGAAAAATCGGAAACTACCAAACATTTGCCAATATGTTGCACATCGAAAAGACATGGTCATTTTTTGCCAAAAATGAGGAAAATAGAAAAACAAATTGGTACAAAATAGAAAAACTTTTACAAAAAAAATTTAGTTACACTTTGATATATAAATAAAATAGCAAAATAATCATTAATGTTAAAGATGTGGAAAATATTATATAGTAGAGAGTGAATCATATAGTTGAGGTTTTTTTGTATTACAGTGATTTAATTTACACAGAAAAATGATTACCTTATGTTCTATTTAACAGCAAAATTTAATTAATATATAAAATAGTAAAAATAAAATTCAAGTAAGATTTTCTTCTCACTTAAATTTAATTCATTCAATCGTCGTCTACTTTATTGATTTAATAAATTTTTTAATTAGAAAAATTTTCCTGTTTTTTTATTTTTTACAGTTATTAAAAATTGACATAATCATTTTGGTGAAAGATGCAAATTTAAACAATTTTTAATTGAATGAATTATTTAGGTGATTAGTGACTTTTTTCTATGTATTTTAAGCGAAAAATTATTCAAAAACTAGTTTTACTTGGAGTAATAATCCAGCATTAGTGGAAAAAATGAATTTACTTCAGTACGATTTATTCTTATCAAGGTAAAGGTGAATGTGAATATTACACTGTGTAACAATTTCGCAAAAATTTTCTCACACATGAAAAAATCGACATAAGCATCAAACCATTGTCTCTAATTTGACATAAAAAAACTACGTAGTCAGTTTTTCTCTAGAACGTCAAATTTTCTCTCAAATGGAATTCACAGTTTCGACAAATGCACAAATTTCAAGAGAATTACAAAATATTTAACAAAATTATATCTACCTATGTCAGATGAAAGCTAAGAATTGCTTCAATATTACAAAAGTATTTATTTAAATGCTACAGAAAAAAATGTTAAGAAAAATTTATTTAAATAAAGTATATAATTAATTAATAAATATAATATTACAGGGTTAAATCCACAAAAATATATTTTCTTAACTTTTTATACTGCAATATTTAAATAAAAAATATATTGCAGGAATTCGTAGCTTTTATTTGACACCCATATTGGGTTAATACAATCTTCCTCAATATTTTATAATATTCATAAAAGTTTCACATCTTTCGAAACTTTGAAGTCCTTTTGAGCGGAAATTTGACATGCTGGAGAAAACTGGGTACACAGTTTTACCATGGGTGGTCTATAGTTTTATTCGCATAACGATTTTTCAAAATAATATAGTAAGAGATAATATTTTCAAAAGGATATTTTTTTAAGTTTTTTGCTGCAGCAAATAAACAAAAAATATTTTTGTACTACATAGCTTAATTTGACACTCATATTAGGTTACAAAACAATATATAAAATATTTACAAAAATTATATAAATCCAATATCGATGTCACCTTACATTCTAAATCAATATGGAAATCAATTATGGATCGATCTTTATGAAACTTGATCATTAAGAAAAAAAAAACTATTTTTGATGAATTTTATTTAAATCATGATTAGTTGAAGGTATTTATGAGCTTGAACCCACATTTCGAAAGAACATTTATAGGGGAAATAATGGACTGATCCTAACAAATTTTAATCGACTTCGTACTTATACTAAAGTAAATCTACGTGCCAAATTCTATTACGATATAAGATTTATATGAACCGAAAGACACCTAGCCAGACGGAAGGACGGACATCGTTATCTCATCACAGGAGGTGGTTTTAAGTCGAACTATATACTTTAAGGTCAGTATTATTATTTTACGAGTTATAAAAATTAGCACCACCTATGGTGTAGTCTTTTGAAGCTTCGAAAATGGAGAGTTTCGTATCAAAAAAGGTGTTTTTGTGAAGTTTTACTTCATTATTAGTTTTTCAAGAAAACCACTGCACCAAGACAATTTTTATTATGGGGATCATATTGTGAATGATCGTCATATATAGCCCTCATAGGCCGAGTACCATTTACATTTTCAACACAACACGAACTTCAATAAAAATCACAAAAAGGGCTAGTTTTATGTTCTACTTTTCAATAAAGTACAACAAACAGATTCAAAATAAGGAGCGTAAGAATATCAAACACACCAGTACATTCAACTTTTATCTCCTCTTTTTGAAGATCATTCGTTTAGAGGATTTAAAATTGGTGATTTCATTGCGCATGATAAAAACATTCTGACCAGTCGAAAAATCTTGAAAATAAAGAACTGGAGGCAGCTTTATTCGATCAAGATTTATGCCAAACGCAACATTTTCCAGACGTTTAAAGGCACTTGGATTCATACAAAAGCAAAGAAATTGGGTGCCACACGAAATCAAATCAAGTCACTTCTGCATCGAGTTGTTAAGAGCGAAAAAATGTAGATCCTTTTTAGTAATCCAAAATACAAAAATTCGTTACTGAAGCCCGGCCAACCAGGAAAATTGAAACCAAAGCCGAATATCCATGCCGCTATATTTTGCGAAGCCAGAAGGGTATCATCTATTACGAGCTGTTTTAACCTGGTGAAAAAATCACAGGAGACCTGCATTTTCATTGCCCCTTCTGGCTACCAATTTTTCTTACGGTTCAGAATGTTCTGGAATGCTGGAATATGCTTTGCTTCAGAAGAAGATATAAAAATTTGGCTTGATTCTTTTCTGGTCCCAAGGGCAATCTGGGCAATTTATAAATTGCCATAAAGATTAGAAAAAATCGTACCTAACAATAGATAATACTTTGAATAAAATTGAATTAAGAATTCACTTTTCATTAAGACACAAAGGAAATTAATGCATATTCTTAATAATTAAAAAAAACTTAAAGTTTAAGATTTCAATTAAATGCGGAATTACACTTCTATCTGTCAAGAAATAACATCAACATTTTTTTATCATTTTTGTCTAAAATGCTTTAAGTCACAACTCCAAGTTTAAACCTATAAAAGCACAGCAGTCGTCTAGGTTTAATAAACAAATTTTCCCATGCAAACATTTATCTTTATAACAAAAAAGCAAAAAAAATCTTCTGACCTTTCTACTTAAAGAAGCAACAGTAGAGGATTTTAAATAGCAAAGTGACTTTTGTTGGCTGGCTGAATATCTGTATGTACTTGCCAGTAACAAACTAATTCATTTTCAATTAAAATCGTATAAGTTTTGAAAAAAATAGATTTGTTTTTTACCATTTTTTTATGTTTGTTTCATATACCAAATGCTTGGTTTTAGAGGTCTTTTTTTGCTGAATTTTTCTAACATCAGATTTTGCAACCAACAGCTGTGGCTTTAAAAAAACACAAAAGGGAAAAAACAAAAATATAAAAAAAAAATATGTTCAATATGTTAGAACATAAAAAAGGATATTCTTCAAAACTGCTTCTGCTAAGGGGTTATAAAAATTAAACAAATACAAACAGTTTAGAGACAAAAGGTTAAGATAACCTTTGGACGGACATTATTTCGTTAGAAAATACTCAACATATTTCATTAAATTCTTAGAAGCAACGAAAATAAACAAATAAATTTATTGGAAAATAACCAAAATACCACAAATTTATTTAATAATAGATTTTTTTTCCTTCTTTTCTTTATAGTTCATCCTCTGGTACAAGTTCCAAATCAATTGGTGGGTGCTCCCGTCTTGACAGATGTCACTTTAATTTGCAATGTGGAAGCTTCACCAAAAGCCATCAATTATTGGCAAAGAGAAAATGGTAAGTCCTCTTTTCAGCTACAGCTACAGCGGTTTATGGTTTTTCTTTTGTTTTTAACCACATTTGGTTGTGTGTAAGTTTATTTGTATAGATTTGCCATCATTCATTTGTATAGGAATTCTTGGATATTTTTTTCATTTTGTCAATTTTTCACTTAGTGAGTGTAAGGAAAACAATTTTTCATTTTCAATACAATTTGTCTTTATTAACTTCGTGCTTAGTGGTTTTAAACATTTTTTTTTTTTTTTTTATTTATTTTTTTTTATTTATTTTTTTTTTTTACTCATTTCTATAGTCCAACATCATACTATTTTTATTTTGTACTCAAGATGAAGTTGAAAAAAATATGAAAAAACTGACAGTAGAAAATTATTTTATCAGCTACGTCATCTTCATTGGCATCATCGTCCCTTTTAATTTTTTTTTTTTTTTTTTTTATCAAGGTGATGACAAAACTAAGTGCATATGACATTTATTGCAAACGTGACATATAAGTTTTTGGCAGGGTATTGTTTCAGTTATGTGGCAAGAATTAATAAATGCAACTGAATTTATATAAATATTTTCCTTTGAAAATATTTTTGTTTTCGTTTAAATCATTAAATAATTTCAACAGTTAATAAATAGGAACTATTTTCATTAAACGGTTTCGATATCAGCTATCATGCAAAAACTTGAACATTTATATTATTAAACTGTAGCAGATTACTATTTTTCATATTGTATATGTTTTATCATTATTTCTTATTAACTTTTATACACTAATTTGTTAGTTTTCTTTTGTATTTAGGTCTCAAGCATGTATGACCTTTGCTTATTAATACAACACTGCAATGAGAAAAGCTCTTTTGTTGAGTTGTAAGTTGTCAACTATTTGTAAGCGAAACTCGCAGGAAAAAAATTCAGAATATGCCAAAAAGCGCTAAATTGAATCAAATTATTTAATTCAATTTCATTTTAGCACTTTTTATCTCATTTTTATACTCACCATTGAAAAAATGGGGTTATTGGGTTTTTCACTCCATTTGTAACATGTCAAAACAATCATTTAAGACCGGGACCTCTTGGTCCCGGTAATATTCTGAGTCGATCTAGCAATGATCGTCCGTCTGTCTGTTGAAAGCAGGATAGGGCTCGGGGGGTTCTACCTAGAGCGAAGAAATTTGCTTCAAGAATATTTATCTTATATAAGGCTTGTTTGGTTAATAAACAAAAATGTTATAGGCCAAATACTAGTAGCACAAGGTGTCCGTTGTAACTTCAGTTCATACTTTTCAGCTGATATCTCTTAAACAAAAGCATGTACGACATAAAATTGGAAACCAAAAATGGGCGTGACCCATCCACTTTTCCGCCCACCTCTCGTATAAGGTGAAACATCAACGAAATTTTGTACAAATAGTTCAAGGGCCTCTGAAACAAAAACTAAGCGTGGGCTACCCACTTTACCAACTTTAAACTAAATTCTTTTATTTATGAGGAGTAGCAGCTTAAACATTACAAGGCCATATTTTTTTTGTTTTTTCACAAGAAGTAGTAGTTCAAATCAAATTAAAAATTGCTATTTTTTAACGCACATTTAAAATTCCAGATTCATAACAGATTTTTTCCAAGCATTTAAATTAAAAATCTTCGGCTAGATATTTTGTTTTTAAAATTTTGCGCAAAACCTTTAATTTAATCTGTCAATCTGGAAAATTGCTAATAAATCTTTTATTCAATGGAATTGGGAAAATGGATAGACAACACAAATGACCACTTTAAACAAAAGAATTGTGAAGGAATATTTTGGCATTTCGAAATGAAATGCGTTTCAGATTTCGTGAACTCGAAAATTAATAAAAGCAGTAATAATGCTCTATGAATGAAAAATTTTTTTTCTGTGGTGAAAAAAATTCTTGTTTCTGTTAAGTGAAATGAATACTTTATAAAATATTGGCAAATTAAAGTTTTATCACTAAAAAAATAAAAACGAGTAAATAAAACGTGATATATGAATGAACAAATTTTAAATGTTTTTTAATGTATGTATATATGTATGTAGGTATGTATGTATGTACATATGTATGTACAGTAATTAATGTATTTGAAATCCATTTTAGAGCAATACTCTATTGTGAAAATGGACATTTAATAATGAATACATACTATTTTGATGAATGTAGTGTGATGAAGACATAAAAGATATATATATAAAATTTAATGGCAATTTTTTAGCTATTTTATAATATCGATTTTTTCGATCAATTTTAAAACGTGTAAAATTTTTAAATTTTTGTTAAAAATTCTACTAGCTAGTAAAATTTTCATCAGCTAATAGCTGTCTAAATTTTTTTAAATAATAATTTTCTAACGATTCACACAGGCTCTAAGATATTATTTTTTATTAGTTAATAGGGACGTAAAAACATATTCCTAATCGACATGTCACTAAAATTAAACGCTCAAATTTAGAGCCTTTTTTTAAAAAAGCGCTAACAGAAAAAATTAGACTTTTGGATTGTTAAAAATTGCTAAATTGACAACGCTGGATCATTTATTTCATTTAATACTCAATCAACACCAGCATCTCATTCTTGTCTTGCAGCTCACATTACCTACTGTTTAGTTTTCCTTCTCTAACACTCCTTTCCATTTAATTAAAAACGTCACTTTTCAATTCATCAATTTATCATATTAACGTTTACTTACAGTACTAGCTTTTCCGATGTGCTTTGCTACTCTATTTTATACGATAACTAATACTTACTTTATATAACGACCTATCCTTATATAAATTCAAAATTTGATATGAAAATTACTCCTACAACCTTTTAAGAATTTGTCTATAATACTTCTTTAGATATGCGAAAATTAATATTTTCTTTATATGGGGGCTACCTCTCCCTCTGGACCTATCCGTTTTCGTTTAAATCATTTTATCAATGCGATGTGATAAGATATTTACGCGAAGTTTGAGGGCTCTTACCGTATCAGTTCGTTATATGAACTGTAATGAATATTTGCTTTATATTAGAGCTACCACTCTTCAGCTCCGATCGAAAAATAAAATATCAAATTTGAATTTAGGGATACACAGGAAAACCCTATGAAAATCCTAAGTACAGCCGTTTAAACATAATTGACAAACAAAAAGACAAATAAATTTACTTTTAATTTTTATAATATATGTAAGGATATAAAGATTAATTGCAGAATTCAAACCACACTTAACATTTTCAAAACTTATTAATTCAATCTCACAAATTCTTTATGATCAAGAACTTCTCAATTGAAGACACACTTGCAGACTCTATTCCTCTGTCCAAATTAACTGACATTTTTACGTCTGTGTACATTCCGTCAACAAACCAAGATTTTATTTTTTCTTTCAAACCTTTGAAAATTTTTTAATTTTGAATTATTTTTTATATTCTTTCAGGTGAAATGATCATCGCCGGTGATCGGTATGTTTTAACGGAAAAGGAAATCAATATGTATGCAGTGGAAATGGTGCTGCATATTAGGCGATTACAAACTAGCGACTTTGGCGGCTACAAATGTATATCGAAAAATAGTATTGGTGACACAGAGGGAACAATACGTCTATATGGTGAGTTAAATACTAATATCAAGAAAACTTCTTATCACAGCTCTTTTAAGCTAACGTTGCTTTCAAGTATAGCCATCAACCAATCGTTGTCTACTCCAGGATTTCCCACAATAATTCACCGCACGGATCCTTTCAGAAATTTTTCATTTTTTCGCGTATTCCCTGACATATTAAAAAGAATCGATTGAAGCAAATAACAATCAGAAGAGGTAATATCTGTCCCTTTTAACACTGTTCTTTTCAATCGTATCAATTGTGTTCGGTTTAGGTGTAAATTTTGCTGGCAGTCCGGGTTCACACAAAATTTTTGGTAATTTGTATTATCATAGTTCATCTACATTTATTTTTTTGGTACTGAAAAAAATATTTCAGATATGCAAAATACCCCATCGACGTTTCTTGGCTTCAGTTCGAATGTCACCAAATAGTTTTGCTTTTGGATGAATTCAAGTCCTGGTTAATTCAAAAAAAAATTCTACCCAGCTCACATTTTACTCAACACCGATTTTAATTAAATTCAGCACATATAACCTACTCCTCTATGTGCTTCATATGACATATCAACCTGCACCATAACGCTAACGGTTCATTATCTATTAACTTCTAAAGACGGAGACCTGGAACTTTTTGTTAAAAATGAGCAAAACTAAAGCTTGAGTAAGTTTCATGTACATCATCGAATTTAATCAAGCTTGCTATCATTGGAAAAACTGAGATTGTTCTTTGTCAAAAAGTCCTTACAACTAAATATCTTACTAGCGCAATGTCCTCTAAAATGAAAAAATATTCTTTATCCTTGGATATCCTAAAAGGGTCTTTTATTTTTTATTATATTTTTATACAACATTTACAATCAATTGTTGTTATAGTGTAAAAATTTCAAAATGCGACCTCAATGGAACTAGAAGTTACAACAATTTTTCTTTCTAACTAACACATTTTCTATTAGATATTAAGTAGCTTTTATTGATAAACTTATTCAAACTTTAATATAGCAGATCATTATTTATTGAAATAAGTCGCTCATATTGCACAATCCTGATCTCGAAAAAATAATTTGATATTATTTTCGATGTTTCAGGAACACATTAACAGACACCTAACCTACTATAAACCACTTTACAAAATCCTTCGAATTATTTGTGATGATTTTAAAGATTATTTATTCAAATTTGATATATGATATTTACTGATATTTACCATGATCGATACATTCTTTTACCTATACCACATACAACTTTTTTGCTCGATTTAACGCATATAAATATCTGAAATATTGTGTATTTATGTTATTTCAGCACGCATAAGTTTTGTACAAGTATAGATTATTGTACCAAATTTTTTAAAAATCGGTCCATAATTGGTCATATCTTTCATCTTTATTTTGTAGATCATTTTTGTTTATAATTCAGGAAAAAATGAAGCAAATATTATGAAGGTTAATGGACGTATGGAGGACATAATTGCAAAAAATTTGATAACTATATGATGCTTAAAATATATCCGTCCGGACTTCCATCCATAGTTTAAATACATGACCTCAATACGCGTTCCGTTAGCATCATCCATATTGCTTGATATTTTAAGTGTGTAAGTTACAGACATTCTGATTCAATTGACAAGAAAAAAAAAAAAAAAATATATATATATATATATATATATATATATATGTGCACAATAACATAAAAAAGTCGGGGACCAAAATGTTAACCAATTCAATCAATTCAATTTGATCACCTATAGGTACATTGTGCGACGTTAAATCGATCTGAGTTGAACGATATAATCTAAGGTGCGTTACAAAGATTAGCACAAACGCATAAGACGCCAACCATCCATAGTAGGGTAGATCATTTTATAAACTGATGATTCTAAAGTCGCGTGTATAGTCCAATGTATCTACAGTTTATATTTCAATTTATCTATTCCATAGCCAAATTTAAAAACTTAATTATTTTTTTTATTTTTTATTTTATTGTAGAAATGGAAAGACCGGGTAAAAAAATCTTACGAGAAGAGGACATGAATGAAGTAACGGTAAGTAAAAGTTGAACTGACATCTTGAATTTACTTCTCAATCTCTGTAAGTGCTCTAAAAACATGTTAGAGATATCAATAAGAATTTTTCTATAAATTTAACTATTTATTACACAATCAAGTTAACGATTTACAATTCTAAACACGAGAAAAATAACTTTAAATACGAAATTATTTTAAAAAAAATTGTAGATTTTGTTAAATATTTTAATTGATATTTTTTTTACTGATAAATTATATAATTTTTAAACCCCTTTTCTCCATCGTTTCATCCTACTTTCAGAAAAACGAAATTGTTCTCAAAGAAAATCGTCACGAAGATAGTGCTCGCAATCAAAATGGACGCTTATACAAGGAACGAGGAACAGATGCCAATCTCTATAATAATAATAGTAGTATAGGAAATAGAACGATAAAACCACCATCAATTAAAATATTAATAACATTATTAATGATGTCAATATTATTATTATCTTCGACACGAACATTCAACGACTACAACAGTCATCAGCAGTATAATCAACATAATCATATTAATGACAGACAACTACTAAAACTATTAAAATTTGACATAAACGGATTATAGCTCAATTAAAATGTAATTAATCACAATTAGTGAAAAAACACGCTCAAAATATACACAATCACATACACACATAAATAAAACTCAATAATACAAAAAAAAAAAAACAATAAATATATAAAATACAAAATTAGGAATATGATAAATTAATTGAACAAAAGTTAATGAATGGACAACAACACAGACACATAAATAATAAATAAATATATATAATAAACAGTTGACTATAAATTTGCAGATATAAATACATACCAACCAAATAAAAGGAACTTTAAACGTTTAATTGTTTAGCTAAAAAGAGGACCTTTAAACCAACCATAAAAGAGTTATAATAGAAATATTTGGTTAAGCTTAAATTAGTATTGAAATACAGTTATAATATATTATTAATATAACTAAGTTTAGATATTAACTATGAGTACTTAATTCAATTTAAGAAAATTTGTATTTCTTTAAGAAATTAAAAAATAAATTTTTAGTTTTAGTTAATATTCATATTTAATTGTTTATATATAAAGATAATGAATGAATGGTTACCTCGTTTAAAAATATATATAAATAAATTTAAGAAAATATTTAATATGATCAAATTATTATAATTAAGTTAAAATTTGTTAACTTAAATTTATTTAATTCAAATATAAGCAGCGTATTGTAGTTTATTTTGTTATGATTTATGTACTTTCAAGTTATTTTTAAGATTTTGAAATGACGTTGTATATAATGCTTAATTATAATAAAGTGACTTCTGCATGAAGCACTTAATTTGGTATCAGTTCTGATTGACAGCAGTACCTCGACAAATGTTAATGAGGCACTGAAAGCTGTGGACTTCTTTTAGTTGTTAATTCAACAATATCAAAAGTTGATAGCTCAGCCACAGTATTAAATATCATTTTGAGCTTTGACCAGACACAAACATATTTGAATGTCGCCTTTAAAATATTTAGTGATGTTGAAATTTGTATATGGGTTCAGTTATAAGGTTCATTGGGGTAGAAACGCCAAAGCTAAAAGAACATTAAAGAAAATAAAAACACACTCTGAAATTGATTCCTTAGAAATTAAACAAAATTTATGAGTAGATTTTTCAAAATTTAAATTTTATTGTAAGGTATGCAGGTACGTGTTATCTGAATTATATTGTTATACTTTTTCTAAATAACTTATAGATTAACATCGAAAATTTGATTTTTAAAATCTCATTTATTATTAAAAACCAGATACAGTATAAACTCGAGAATCTGGATAATTATTGCAAACTCCAATCAGGATTGTCGACTTTTTCTGGTCTAATTTTGTTAAAAAAAAAAAAAAAAACTATTTAAATAAAGGGTGGTTAAATTTCAAGGGCCGATGTTGATTTTGAATAAAACACAAACTATTTAGGAAATTATTGTAATTTTATTTTATTATGATATATTGGTATTACTCAATTATGTATGGAACAAAATATCGGCCAAATGGGCGCCGCGACCACGGCGGCACACCTCCATCCGATGGTCCAAATTTTCGATGACCCTGAGGCATAATGGAGGTTCTATGCCGTTAATGTGCCGAATTATCTCATCCTTTAGCTCTTGAATTGTTGCTGGCTTATCGACGTACACCTTTTCTTTCAAATAACCCCAAAGAAAAAAGTCCAACGGTGTCAAATCACATGATCTTGGCGGCCAATTGACATCGCCATTACGTGAGATAACACGGCCATTGAATTTGTTGCGCAAAAGAGCCATTGTTTCGTTAGCTGTGTGGCAAGTGGCACCGTCCTGCTGAAACCACATATCGTCCACATCCATATCTTCCAATTCGGGCCATAAAAAGTTCGTTATCATCTCACGATAGCAAAGACCATTGACAGTAACTGCCTGACCGGCCTCATTTTGGAAAAAATACGGCCCGATGATGCCGCCAGCCCATAAACCGCACCAAACAGTCACTCTTTGTGGGTGCATTGGTTTTTCGACAATCACTCTTGGATTCTCATTCGCCCAAATGCGGCAATTCTGTTTATTGACGAATCCACTGAGGTGAAAATGTGCCTCATCACTGAAGATGATTTTCTTCGAAAATTGATCATCCACTGCTGCCATTTTTTGCCACCATTCTGCCCATTCACGACGTTTGGAATGGTCAAAAGGCTTTAGTTCTTGAGCCAATTGCACCTTGTAAGCGTGTAAATGCAAGTCTTTATGTATAATGTTCATCAACGACGAGCGTGAGAGGTGCAATTGTTGGGCACGACGACGAGTTGAGGTGGGCGGCTCTTCAGCCACACTATCGCGAACAGCAGCAATATTTTCTGCAGTACGAGCTGTACGAGCATGCACTGCTGTTCTCACATCTTCTACAGACCCGGTTTGCTCGAATTTTTCCACGATTTTTGCGATTGTACGCACATTTGGACGATCAAATTGACCAAAAAAATCACGAAGTGCACGATATGCATTTTGATTTGAACGCCCATTTTCATAATAAGTCTGGATAACTTTAACACGTTGTTGGATTGTGTATCTCTCCATGGTTCAAATTAAGTAAGTCTGAAATAGAGAAATGTAAAATAAAATATGTGTGGTTCACATTCAACATCGGCCCTTACAATTTAACCACCCTTTATATCTCTTTAATAATATGTAAAACACTTATAGTATCAAGTAAAAATTTTTCGTCAAATAACATTTTGGAAAAATTTTTGGAAGCAACATAAAGGGAGAAACAAAATTTTTCGAACAAAAAAATGCAATTTTTGACTTCATCAACTCCGATTTTGATAAAATTTCGTAACACACTTATTAAGTCAATACAAAATTTGAAGTTATTCAAAATTTTAGAATTCGCTGTAGTTTCGTTTTTATTACGATTCAAAGTTTTCAGAAATTTCTTTTTAAAGACACGAAATTAAAATACATATATCTTCGGACATATTTATCCAAATTCAACAAGCTTTACTTCAAGCTGATGCTTAATAAATCTAGTTATTAATTATTTTTGTAAAAATACCATTTCTGAAAAGAATAACATAATGAAATCAATAAAAGTCCTTATATCAAGGATATTTAAAAATCACATCTTCCATTTTTATAATTATTCCTTAAAATGTTTCTTAAAATATCGGCAATAATATATAAAAAAGTTAGAGTGGGATCATGGGAGGGTGCTGAGAAAATAAACATTTAGTACAAAAAAAAAATCATTTATTTCAGTAATAATTTGAACTTTTTAATGTTTTTTAAATGAAATAATTTGAATATTTTTTTTTATTAAACTAAAAAATTTTAGAAAATAACTATATCATGGTAGAATAATATAAATAACTTTAAAAAATAATCCTTGAAAGCAGGATTCTCAATGTAGTTAAATGGAAATATTTTGACAATTTATCGGTGATTTCTAATAGATTGATGACGAGTATGGAACTGTTCCAAGGAATCTTTTTATGAATTTCTGTGTTAGTTTTGCAAAGTTGTAGAATGTCACGATTTTCCTTTACCTATTGATATTTTGCAAAAATTTAAAAAATCATAAAAATATGTAAGTTTAAACTACATTATATCGGAGACCACTAAACAGATTAAAACAATTCAAACCACGTTTAAATTGTATTGTAGTTGTCTTCAACTAAAAAATGTTGGAAAATTATTCAAGTTTTGAATAAATGCATTTTAATGCAATTGCATTTTTTATTAATTATGTTGCTTCTTTTACTTTGGAAAATTCGAAACTATCGAAGCTATTACTTTTTAAATTTATAATTTTCTTTCAAAATTATTTTGTTCTCTTTTTTGAAAATTGTTACTTTTATTTAAGTTTTAAATTCTTATTTTTTAATTAATAATTTTTAAAGTTCGTACTTTCTTTTAATACTTTGTGTTGATACTGTTAGAAACAAAGGGTCCGTGTTGCCAGTTTAACCTCTTGAAGGCTAAATCTAAAATGTTAGTATTTCAGCAACAAAGAAAATAATTACTTATTTGTTAAAACTAATTTTATTTTTACAGAATAATCCATTTAAACATTTTTGTGTATTTAATAGCCAATGCGCATAGGGCCAGACATATCGATCTTTAGTAAAAAGCCTTTATCTATAATGGATGTGGCTGCACTAAATAGTAAAACATTTAAAATGACGGAAGAAAGTTTTAAAGTTACTTAATCTGATATTGAAAACGTAGTTCAAAAAAAAAAACAAATTGGTCCACTCAATATGTTTCTTAAAGCTTATGTTAAGTTCTTCAAATTTTTTTTTAGAATTTTTGCATGTTCGGCTTAAGTTCATTGAATAGTTGCAGAAGAATAAAATGTAAAAGTTTTATTGGACACTCGGCAAAATGGAATGCATTTTCTGGTCCGCCACGATCGTCACCACCACTCTTCAGCGTCCCACCGTGGTGTTCTCTGTAAACATCATCTATTTAACTTACAACTATTGGGAAATAGAATCTGTAACTTATTTTTCTATTTTGTTATTAAGTAAGTCAAATGGTTTACGATAAAGTTTTTTACAATTATTTTGTAAAATTTAATTTAAAGCTACCAGTTTAGGTAGTAAATCAGCAATGTATTGTTTAGCCACTTATTATGTAGCAATGAACAATGTTGTTGTTATTTTTGATTTGTTCCTTCTGTTTGTTTTTTACTTTTTAGAAACACTTAATAGGGGAAATCATCCAGTAACACTTTACACCGTGTCTTGTGTTTAAGGATAATTCGTTTATAGTTTATTGTTGAACTTTTTCATGTAGTTTTTTTAGAATTTTTGCATGTTCATACTTAAAAAGTAAAAATAAAGCTAAAGCGAGTCATACGTAATATTTGATTATATGTTAATTTGACAATTCCATTACTATGTAAGAAATTTGAATGCTCATAAAAATAGATGCATTTAAAAGAAAAATACCTAAATTAAAATCTAGTTAAGTTTTTATTAAAAATTATTAGGTAATGTTAAAGAAGTACAAATATTCTGTATTTGGACAACTTTATGTATACATCTGATCATACTAGACATCAACTTCTGACAAGTTTCCAATGGAATCTCGAGCCATAATTCTTATATTTTCTCTTATAATTCATCTTTCTTTTTCAAAACTTCTTTCGAAAAAGTTTTCTTCAAATCATTCTAAAAGATTTAGTTCTGGAAATTAACTGGGACATTTTAAAACACAGACATTATTCCGGGAGAACCTATTCTTTACTAACTTCGGACTGTATTTGTGGACATTATCTTTTTCGAATGCCCAAAGTAAATGACATATTTTCTACGGCATATGGAAATAGAAGAATTTCCAATATGTTCTTGTACCCATCTACGTTCATTTTAAAATAGGACCAACAACGTCCCACCAAAAGCATTCCCAAACACTTATTTTGTTTCTTCCCTGTTAAATAGTTATCCTAGTGAATTTCCCGCGGAACTTTCTCCTTTTAGATCGGCGGAAACTTTTTTGGTAGTCGTTTTCAAACAAATTAATTTTCGCTTCGTCATGATAAATAAGTTTCTCCAATTTTTTCGCCGCACATTCAGACTAAATTAAATATTCTTCATCATATTCTAACGGTATCTTTAAATTTTGTATACCCATTAATGGAAATTTTCTTGCAATTCTTCAGGGAAATTTGTCTTATACAATACGAAGACAATCTGATTGTGGTCAGCTGAAATAGCCTTCAAAGAATGAGTTCTTTTTTGCCAATACAATAATTCTCCTATCCATTTCTGGATTTTATGAGGTCTACTACGAATTTCTATCGTTTGTTTTTTAGACGAAGTATTTTGGACAAAATTTAGAGATCTTCTTAAACCACTATTTGCTATTTAACGTAATGACTTTAAACTTTTTCATTTGGTTTGAACCATTTTTCTCTCCTATTTAGTACCATGATTGTCCCTTCCCATTTTCTGCATCAAAATAATATTTCTTTATAATATTTGCAACCAAACTAAAATCGTTCTTACCCTATTACGTAAAAGCAATAAAAAACTTCAATAGAATTTGATTTAATTCAAAAAATTTACTCATTAATTAACTATATCTACAATTATGAACAACAATTTTTGGTTGTTATGTGACAATTGTGTGGTTATGTGACAATTCTATATATATTTTTTTTTTTTTGTTGCATCATTTTGAACGTTTAATTGCCTTACATGTTTCCACCAAACCGTTTTAATGTATCTTGATTGGTTTGGAAGTTAGCTAAATCATCTTTGTGTTAGCCATATATGAGATGTTCCAACAAAATGAGTTATGTGTACAATTTCATATAACTGTTTTTTGGGAAAAGAATTTTTGGTTTGCAGTCACTTTTGGATTTGACATATCGATTTCAATAAAATTTACCACAGACATTGGCTGGTGGCGGTGTTTCTTAAATTCAAACTTTTAGACTAATGGGCTCTTTCTCGTCCAAAAATATACCGTTTTGAAAATTGAGAAAAAGCTAAAAAAGTTTTACATGTTTATTTACTAATAACTTTTAAAATATAGATTGTAGTGCTCTGGTTTTAGTTTAATATTATAGACAAAGATCTTACCTTTACAATGATATTTATAACGTTTATTTTTATAAAAATTTCAAAGCTCAAAGTTGGACATATAAAAATCAAACCATTTTATCTCAAAAGACGTTTTTTTTTTTAATTCTCAAAAAAATTATATCTTAACATAGCTCTTCTCTCTACTCTTATAGAATTTCAAGGTAGACTACCATTTAGTTTAGAAGTTATGGATCAGAATTTAGTCTAATTTTAATAATAATAATAATAATAATAATAATAATAATAATAATAATAATAATAATAATACGCAAATTTCAATTCAATAACACCCGCTAAAAGTTCTGGAGAAAACACTGTGAATAGTATTGGAGAAATTTTATATAAAGAAAATGTAGTAAGTAACGTAGAAGGAAGACACCCAGACGACTGAAGACTATTACCACAAAAATGAACTGTATCATTATATGAAGCAAAACCCAAAATAGAGGAATTACAAATACGTTGATTTCTTAAAAAATATTTCTATGAATATATTCTATATATTCTATGAAAATTTAAATCAGTAATTTATTCATTTTTATTAACTTAAAAAAAAAATTTATAAATTATTTTATTTTTATATTATAATCTTTTTAATTTGAATTTTTAGTACCTTTTATATATATATATATATATATATATATATATATATATATATATATATATATATATATATATATATAATTGTGTCATTTAAAAAAATAAATTCCAATAAAAACAGCCATTATATACAATTTCCTTTTCATTAACTTAAATTTATTAAAACATTTTTTCTTTTTTTGTTCTTCATACAAAGCTTTTCTATGTATTTTTTTTTTTATTAAATTAAATTGGAAATCAAACAAAAATCATTTTAAAACAACATAATTTTTTGTTGTACTCTATACACAACAAAATCTCACTTATAATTCAATGAATCAACAGCTTTAAATACTCTTTATATACATAAATAAAAAATATCAAATAAATATTAAACATTTATTTCTATAATTTAAACAAATTTAAATGAAACTTATAAATTTGTAAATATTTTCCATTTATATAAAAATTTATAAAAAAAAAAAGATATTTCACAGTAAGAAAATATCCCATTCTACTTTAAATACTTAAAACTAAAAATATACAAATATATTTTTTGTTACATTCTCTCTAACAACAATAACTTCAATGTAAATAATTTGCACACACAAGTAGAGTCAACTGCCATAACAGAGACATACCTACATATAAAGAAAAGAAAATTAAATGAAAATATAAATTCTATAATATCAAAAATAAAATAAACAAGAAAATAACTATAAATATGTTAAATAAATATAAATAAAAAAAAGAAAATTATTAGAATATTTTCTTTATATAAAAACAACAACTAAAGAACAAAAAGAAAAATAAAGAAGGATATAAAAAATAATAATAAAAATCAAAGCTCAAACAAAAATATTTTGAAAGTAATATAAATATAGTAAAAATATTATTATAATATAGAATTTAAATGCATTTATCAAAAAAGAAGTTTAAGTAATAAAATCTAAAAAAGGAAATAATTCAAAACAAAACCTCTAGTAAGAAAAAAAAACAAAAAAAGACATTCTACAGTAAAAAGTATTAAAAATTATTTTTGCTCAAAGCTTCTACTCAAGAAAATAAATGCATAAAAAAACATTGTACAATATAATATATAAAAAGAAATAATAATAAAAAATACAAATATTTCTATAAGCAGAAATACAAATAAATAAATTAATTAAATATGTGCCAAAATAAATAGTTCATAAAACGAGTAATATTAAAAAGAAAATTAATAATAATAATACTTTTTGCAAAAAAGTATTTTACACTAATTTTACAGAAATAAATATCATTTAACGTCATATCATTTTACACAATTAAAACAAAATTATCAATTTATTTTGTAAACATATCATCGATTTCCAAATATTTGTAAAGACTACATATCACTTCCTTTTTTATTTTATTCCAAAAGAAGACGTTATTATTCACAATAGAAAGGTGATTTTTTTTCTTTTGAAATTTCATATAAAGCAATTTTTTCAAATTCTAAAGTTTTTCAGAAGTGCCATTAATGCTGGGCAATAAAGCGTTCATTGGATTTAATATTCTCGCCCTACTCCTAATGCCAGAAATGGCAATTAAATTCTTTCCATATTTAGATTTAAAAAATTATTTCAGATATGCCTAATAATACTAATACTGTAATATCATGATTCTGTTAATTTGCAAACTTCTGTTAAAAAATATTGTTTCTGATTTTGCCGGTTAGATTAGAATTTATTTTAACATACATACATACGTATATATACATATATGTATATCTATATACATATATATATGTATATATATATATATATATATATATATATATATATATACATACATATACATATATATATATATATATATATATATATATATATATATATATATATATATATATATGTATGTATATCTATATACATATATATATATATATATATATATATATATATATGTATGTATATATATCTATATACATATATATATATATATATATATATAATATATATAAGATATAATATATATATATATATATATATATATATATATAAATCCCAACTTTTTTATACCGATTTTTGAAGATTAATATATTAATAAAATGGTTCAGCCGAGAACTATAAAAAACACGGCTGTATACATAGGTTATTTCTTTTATTTTACGAGATATTGGGCTTCTAATTTTAAAAATTTTATTTTTAAATATTTATTTAGTTAATAGCAAATTACAAATTGTATATTAAAGAAATGGTGAAAAAATCTTCACAAAATCATAAACATTTAAACTTTGAATTTAAAGAACAAAAATTTTTAGAAACCTGCAAATCCCAATAAACGTTCAAAAAATTTGGTTTTTTTCTTTTTTTACAATCAAAATCAAGAAGCTAAACTTTATATTACAAATAATTGAAAGTATATTATTCGTGCATCAAATGCTGTGCGAAAGATATCTCATGCATTTGTATGCAGCTCAAATATCCTTAAATGGCATTCAACGTGTGAAAATTGAATGGCATTTTATAGTCATTTTATACACATACGTTAACAATTTAAAAATGAAAATTTTCGAAAAATAGATACCGTATAAAGTGGCAATTTAAAAACAACCATTTCCGAATTCGCAACGTTATTTTTCTCTCAGTGTATGTATTTTGGGTGAAAAATAATTTTTAATGGAATTAATAATTATTACTCTCTTTACTGCATTAATTAAAGATTGATATCTTGTGTATTGGGTTTTTAAAAATATATTTGCAGATATCTGTCAATGTAGCCAGGGGATATGTAAACATTATCTCTGCTCCGAATGTATGGACAGACGTAATTTCACCATCAAAATTGTTTAAAACTACATGACAAACATACATATAATTTACTATTATAACCGTAATAGCTCTGTAAAATTTCATCAAGATTCCTCAATTGCTTTCTAAGTTGTTAATAAAAATGAAATGGTTTCTACGCAGTTTGTTTACTAAGTATTTTGTTATCTTTTAATTAAATTGGAATGAATTACTTCAAAAAACTTATTTACATTAAAATATGTTACTCATCACAACGTTTATATTAATGTTTCAGAATCCTACTATTTCACTACAATTAAAATTTGTATGGAACTGGAAAGGAATAATACTAAATAATGCACTATTTACCACAGATGCATATTATATGTTATATATTATAGCCATATTATATCCGTCCGGCTGTCTGTCTTTAAGATTCTTTAACCTCAAATAGTGCTTCCTTATTATGATCTAAATCATTTCAAATATTTGCACAAATTTCTTAAGCCAAAGGCTTTAATATTCTTATCCAAATTCCTCTAAACTTCACACATTTTTCATATAATTTAAATCTATGTAATCAAAAATCAAAAATATTTGTCACACATGATAAATTCTATATACATGTAAAAATATATACATAATATTGAATAACTGCTTTTCCAGCCTTTCATTTCGTGTTTGTTGTTTTCTACTTTAAAGGACTTTAAACTTTTAAAGGGTACACGATATTGATTTTTTATTATGCTGCCTTTTAACTGCTATTGTAGGGAGATATGGGTATGAAATGAAAGAGAAAAATTTTAGCAATATATTGGACTACTTTCTATTAAAATAATCCAAATAAAAGTTGCGAAAAATATCCTTCAAATATTTAATCCTTTAATTCCTTGAAAATTTTCCATAAATAATTTCCAAAATAATATATGTTAAAGGTACTAATATCCTGTTTCAAGTACCAAAGTTTTATGGTTTTAACTTTATTATTTTAATACAAACAACGATTTATTTAAAATTATTCCTGAGAACAAAAGTACACATTTATTTGTCACTTTATTGAGACTTCGAGAATTCAAAACCAATATAGTTGTTTTTGAAGCACTTGTATTTAAAACATTATTTGGAAAACTTTAAAATATATTTGAAAACTTAAAGGACGATAAATTGAGTATTTCTATTTATTTAATTATTTATTTATTTATTTAATTATAAATTATTTACTTGTATTGTTGATCTGCGAAAGGACAGCAGGCTATGATTTTTATATTATATTTGATGTTGTTTTATGAATAATTAACTATTAATTAACCACGTAATACCCTACACCGGTAAACTAATTTTTGAGTGATTTACTTATATAGAAAATATAAAAATATTTGGACTGATCCTTGGTAAACTTCATATCGCAGTTTATATACTTACATAAAACTTGTTAATACTATATTTAATTCAAAATCTGGCATTTATATGAAATTTGGGTGCTGAAAGTGATTTCCTGGAATGGATCTTATATGGAAACTATGTTCAATTATGGACCGATGCTCTTGAAATTTGGTAGGACGATTTAAAGTTATATATATTTTAGTTCTTCGTAATGAAATCACAAACTAAATTATTTATATTCAATTTATGCGTGTCAAAGTGCCATTCTGGTATGGATGCTGTATGGGAGATATGGTCAATTAAAGGCCAATCTTGGCAAATTCAATACCGTGATTTATACTCGAATACAAAATAATTATGCCAAATTTTATTTCTATACTAAGATTTTTATGGTATTTATATACGTTTAAATAATTTTTCGGGAAGAGACCTCATATAGAAACTATGGTTGATCTTGCAACCAAACTGTTGAAATTGGATAGTATGTCTAATGCCGATAAAAATCCTAACTATCTCGAATTTCATTAAAATATTTGCATATTCAAGAAAATTCTGATCACTTAAGAATATTTCATTTTTAAGGGAGGTAAGTAAAATGAAGGACCGATTTCAACTATTTTCTTTAAGTCTAAAAAAACGACTGCACCAATTATCAATAAATAATATTTAAAATTACCGAATATATTTCAAAAAAAGTATTAAAACAAAAAATGTTGCTAGTACTTCTAAATCATAATCTATCATTTGATACCCATATCAGAATTATTGAGCAAGTAAAAGATTTTAAAATAAGTCATAAAATCATTAATTTTGAAACCTCAAAGTCCTCTTAAAAGGATATTCGAACATAAAATGGAAAACTGAGTACGCAGTCCTATCATAAAATGTCTCTACTTTCATATGTATATGATTTGTTTCATATGAGAAAAATGCTGTTATACGGTGCAATAAATTTCAAATTCACATCGAATTTACCAAATAAGTAGCAAATTTATTAAGCTCGTATTAACTGGTATTATGGAGAATATTCTCAAGATTATTCGTGCAAAATTTTGGTAATTTATTGTTAAAAGCTTAAAAATTATAGACTTATGAAGAGAAAATGACAATATTTGTCTGTTTTGCAGTGGTTAAAATTGTAGCATCAGACATATGGGTCTCATTAGAAAACACTGTGTCATCAATATTCATGTCACCAATTGTTTGAAGGACCATAAACCAATTAAAATCGAAGGCACTAAAACAGAATTTGTGGATTACAATTACATACCAGCACAGATTCATTTAATGAAAAAAATTTTATATCCTCTGGAGACAAATTACAATTTGAAAATCTGTCCCGATCCAATAAGAGCACTATTTATCAATTACATTTATTAAATATTAGTGTACAGTACTGTTGTTTGTTTCCATGACATACAAATAACTGCTTCAAGTGTCTTTTCCAATCATCAAACCATAAGCTAGCGTATCATAGGCTGAACAATATCATGTAAAATAGTATATTAATTGCATTGTGGGCTTTTTTAATCGCGGGGTTCATCAAATAGACTTTCGTTGAAAAAAGTCGAAAATTGAAATCTACTTTTGGTTTAGAAAATTATCGAGAAATCGACCTTCTTGTTTCCAAATAGTCGAAAAGTCTAAAAAAGTCGAAAATAATCGAAATTGTCGGAAAAGTCGAAATTAGTCGGAAAAAGTCAAAAATAGTTGCAAAAATTGAAAATAGTCATCTATTCTAAAATTTAAAAAAAGTCGAAAAATCGACTATTAAAAAAATTAAAAAAGCCGAAAAGTCAAAAATTCGACTTTTTTTCCAACCATATATTATCGACGGCCAACGGCATTTCCTTCGCTCTAGAAAGTCCTGTGTCTATACACTATGTAAATTGTGGGTAGACTTTATTGTAAATATGACTAGGTGAACATATGGCTCAAATTACTGAAAATTATTTAATTGAAATTAAAATCTTGATGTCTGATGAAAGTTTTAACAGGTTTATCGTTAGAAGTGCAGCTAGTTGTAGTTTTCATATTATCTGCACATCTCCAATTAGTAATACAATAAGACATTAAATATTTCTCAAACATTTTCTTATTACAACGAAGTCCTGTCCACTTTGCGGACTTTTAAAACGGTTATATGGTATTGTGCATATATCTTTGAGAACTGATCCAGATTATACAACGACATTGCCTCTAAATTTACTAACAAAATGTTTACTTAATAATAACACTCTATTTAAGGACTTTCATCTATGGACTTAATCAAGCATGAAGGATATTTCAGTCTTTCATAAAGCTTTTCGAAACAACCAGCTATCAGCTGGAATAAATTGATTCCAAATCTGGGGTAGACTGAACACTGATCTACTTTGAAAAGTTGTTTTAGATGGATCATACCAAATGAATCATGAAATTTCATTGATTTAACTCCTGTAATTTTTATTAACCTTTTCATGTTCAATGTTGTTGTTGAGAAGTGCAAATTGAAATAATTTTTAATTGAATGAGTTATTTTGGTAATTGGTGACTTTTTTCTATGTTCATATTTTTGCTTAAAAATCTGCCATTTGAAATTAGTTTTCAACATATTTATTTGTATCGAATTATTACTGTGGGAATAATTCATATAATACTTATTGCTAACTGACAATAATTTAAAATTGGGTACCTAAAAAAATAGGATGTAAGAATGTCAAATAGCACAATAATTAGGTACAAAATTTCATTAGACAGTTTAGGACACGCTCCAAGGACCCAAAATTATACCATTTCATATGGGAATTTAATATTGCAATCAGTTATTATTTGGACCCATATCAACAGCTACATAATTATAAAAAAAATCAAATACCGATAATAATAATTTGAGCACCAAAGGGTTAATATTAAATTATTTTAAATATTTCCAAATTTTAGCATACATATATATATATATATATATATATATATATTCAAAGTTTAGTTTATTCATAGAATTTTCAGAAAATTTATCTATACACCACCATAGGTGGTTGAGGCATTAAACATTTGCACGGATGCTTGTAACTCACAGAAATGATCATCGGACCCCATCTTAAAGTATCAAAATAAATTTTAAGTCGATTTATTGATATCTTTCCGCCCGTACGTCTGACTGGCTGTCCATGTAAACTTTTTGTAGCAATTTTTAAGATAAAATTTGCCACCTGTAATTTTTTGTTACAAGGACCAAGTCTATTGAAACTTGTTACAATCAGTCCATTATTTCATCTACGTAGTGCCAAATTTTATTAGGATTGGTCCATATTGACCATAACTCTCACTTCCGGAAATCACTTTAAAGTGCATAAATCTCATATATATTTTAGCATTAAGATAATAATATTAATCAAAAACAAGTTTTATAAGTGTATAAATTACACTTCCAAATTTCTTCAGAATATATGGGTAATTGTCCATAGCTTCCATATAAGAACCTCCCCGAAAATCACTATACGAGTGTATATAATGGGGTAGGGTTTCATACGATCAGGCTTGACCGTTTAAAGCTTTCTTACTTGTATAACTAATAAATTTATTACCTTTTCTATTGCTGGAAAAAAAGGTTTCAAAACCACTTTAACACATATTCTATTAAAATACATTTACAAAAATAAAAAATTACAAATTATTTACAATTGACTTCACAAAACCAACAAATAAATGAACATATAAATATGAATAAAAAACAATAAAAATTTAAAACAATTAAGCAAAAACAAAAAAAGCAAGGCAAATCAGCATACGTATTTCATGGGAAAACAATTTAAAATATTTAGTACTAATTTAAATAAATTAATAAATTACACAGAAGACAAAAAATATATATAATTATAATAAAGTATTAAATGTCTAAATTAATTAAAAAATAACCATCACAAAAAATCTGATTAAAAAAAATAAAATTAAGTTGTTAAAAATATATCATAAAATCATTCATTGCCCACACATTCTTTCGCCCTAAATAAAACTAAAAGAAATGTAATGACACAAATAAATTAATTATTATTATATAGTAAATTAATTAAACTAAATGGCATTCAAAATGGCTACAACAATAATAAAATAATAAATAATAATATAAACAATTTCAAAAGAAAAAAGGGTAAAACAATTAAACAGTAACATATAATTAATAAATTAATTAAAAATTTAAATAAACATACGAATTAAATAAATGAAATATAAATAAAAATGTTGCGCTAGATTATAATAAATAAATTAATAAGTTTATACGATGACGTATAAAATATACTATAAAATAAACAAATAAATATTGTTTGTAATAAATTTATAAATAAAAATTGAAAAAAATATTAACAATAATAATATTAAAAATTTTGTAAAATTTAGCGGATGTAATAAATACATTAGATGATATTAATGTACATGTATGTGTGTATGTATTGTATGCATTACATATGTATGTACATATAAACTATTTATATACTAATAATGTACATTTTCCCTAAATTATATACATGTACATTTTTGAACCTGTATACAAGTAATTTGTATATATGTATGAATTTGTATATGTATGTATGTTTATATTAGTTGTACTAAATTCATAATTACTTTGCATACAAATTACTTGAAAAAAAATCCAAAAATTAAACCAAAGTATTATTAAAATTAATTGAATTATATTTAAATTGTAAATAGTTATTTGTATTGTATAAAATAAACAAAAAACAGAAAAAAAATAAAAAATATTATAAATTATATTATTGAAAAATGGGAAAGAATATACAAAAATAAAATGAAGAAAAAAATTAAATAAAATATTGAAAAAGAAAATAATAGTTATTATTATTTGTTAAGATAAATGGGTAAGAAACTACTTGTTATTACTTTGAAAGCTCCAATTAAAAGCTAATGACTGCTAGATTTAATTTCTGTTAAGAAACAAACTTTGCAATTTAAAGAATATATCGTCACCAAAATGAGAAAGGTCGTACACAATTTAAAATTTTTTACTTTAAAATTAAGTAATTAAGGACTGCGAATGAAAAAATCCATAGACATTTTTGATTTTATAACTTTTACTGTATGTGAAAAAATTAATACCGTTAGCTTGCTTACATTTGCTATTATTCTTAACAACAAAGCGCTAAATTTTATTGTAAAAACACGTAAAATTCAAACTTATAACCAAAATACATGTCGACCATATAAAACAATTGCTGGGAGTGCAGGTGAGTTGGGAAATGCAGTTTTTTGAGTCATAAAAAATACAAACAGTTCATGATCACCGAAAGAAACCCGGATAACAGAATAAAAAGTTGATTTGTAAACTGTAGAATCGCAGACAAAATAAAATGTATTTTAAGGGAAAATCTCTATATCCTTGAATGAAATGCGACGTACTTATTTAATTGCTCAGCATCTTTTATCCGAAAAATTATCCTAAAGACCAATCCTTGGTGAACAAAAATGGGTAAATTTTCGACAAAAAAGGCTAAAAAAAAGTCTAATAATTTTTAGAAACAAAAGGTATAAAAATTAAATAAAAAACTGAAATAACTTATAAAATAGTACTTTTTAAAATCATATAAGAGTTACATTTAGGGGATTCACATAGTGTCATAAAATCATATATTCTTTAAAAATAGGAAAATAATTTGGTGTATTATTTTGAATTTAAATCAGCCAAAAATAAGTGAGAAAACCAAATTAATAGTCAGTTTGTGCAAAAAGTACATTTTAAATGTTATGATGGCAGACTCAAGTAAATAAATAACATTTTTATATCTTACAACACCATAGGTGGTTGGGGTATTATGCGTTTGTGCTGATGTTTGTAACGTACAAAAAAAATTATCTAACACCCACCTTAAATTATACCAATCGACTTAGAATCACTTTTTTGAGTCGATCTAACGATATCTATCCGACCTTCTGGCTGGTTGGCTATCCAGATTTTGTACAAAGTACTGGTTGCAATTTTGAAGATAATTCAACGAAATTTGGCACGTAGGACTTTCATGACACAAAGACGAAGACTGTTGAAGTTCATTATGTTCGGTCCATTATTTCACCTAGCCTTTATACAAATGTCTTCCCGGAATAGGGTTTTAAGGATCATAAATGTCAATATTTTAATGAAACTCGGTGTAAGGAAGTTTTGCACAAGTATCAATCTTTGTGCCAAGTTTCATGAAAATCGGTCTGAAATCATTTTAACGTGCATAAATCACATAAACATGTCAGTATCAAGTTTATATTCGACACAAATAAGTTTTATATAAGTTTAAATCATACTGACAAATTTTATGAGGATCGCTCCATAATATACCATAGTTCCCATATAAACCCACTTTTGGGAGTCACCCTAAAGTGCATAAATTTATATAAATGTTAGTATTTTCGTAATATTCCGCACACAATGGTGTGGAGTATCATATGGTCGAGCTTGACCGGCTATATCTTTCTTACTTGTTTTATTAATTTTTTGTATAAAATCATCTCTGCTAATTAAATATGACAGCACAATAAATATAGCATACAAAGTTCTATTATTTTAAGACACTCTTTGTTTGAAAAGTAACAACAATATTAATTAACCATTTAGAACATTTTAGAACATTATGAAAATATGGCATTATGAAAATATGATAGCACACCTCAACCAATTATGTAAAAGTTGGCATCGTTTTATCGATTTATCTTTTAAATTTTTTTTTTTTAATATTCTTGCTCAGGAAAATATCTTTAAAAATATGTTGTCGCAAGATAGATACTAAAACAATTCAAAAATATTCAGGTTCCACTGTTTTTATTATATCATCGCTGCGCTGACTTGATTACCCATGTAAAGGTAATACATAAGACCAACAAAGCATTTGTCGATATCTCAACTGGTTTAGGATTTAAAAAATTACCTATATAATATCATATATAAAAGACTCCAAAAAAATTTCATAGGTAAATATTTTTTCATATTAGTTAATATTAATAATTTTTTTTAGAAAATGGTGATATTAAAATTTAAATATAAAATATTGAACATTTTATGTTTATGACGCATAAAAGTGAATAATTCAAACGTCTTCTAAAGTTTTAATGATATCTACCCGTTCGTCTGTCTTTCAGCTTCAGATTATTATTTAATATTTAATATGAATTTGTGTTTGTTTATTTTTAAGGACGAACTCTGTACAATGGTTTAAAATTATAAGAATTTAAACGCCCGCAATTAGACGAAATATTTATGTATTTATTTATAATTTCCTAAAAAAAATTTAAAAACAACACAATTTAATATCATAATAATTTTTTCACATCCTAACAAAAATAATTGAAACTGAATAATTTATTTTGGAAAAGAAGTAGTGGTGGAATATCTATCTATATATATCTATATATATATATAAAATTTATTGGGTTACTTTCTAAAAATTTATTAAAAATAGTAAATCTTTTTGTATTAGACTAATTAATATGGCAATTTATAATACTTTAAGACTTTAAATTTAATGAATTCACAATTGTCAAAAATTTTAAACACCATATTTAGCGAAAAAATAATTTAATAAAATCAACTGCATTAAGATGAATTTATAAAAAATCTTTCTTATTTTTGCATTATTCATATTAAAGTTGATATAAGCTAAATGTAAACGCCGTCATTAAAATTCACAAAGCCTTCCCAGAGATATTGCTATTTAAAGTTACATTTTTTTGAAGTTTGGTTTTTAGGAAAATAAAAATGCGAGATAAAATCGCGAGTTTTCGTAATTTTCTGAAGCTGAAAACTAAAATCGATAAATGGTCTAATAAAGTATTTATATACAAAATTTTTATGGAAAACTAAAGACACCACGTAAAAAAATACCCTTTTTCTTTCTTGGAGTTTTCGTTGTATAGATAACTATTTTTTATATCAATACTGATCAATGGATCAAAGCTCCATAGCTTTTACTAAAAAAAAATTGCTTCTCCCCGAAAAGCGTATTTTCCACCAAAAATCAATTATTTCGGATAGTGTTTTTAAAAGCTTTATATATATATATATATATAACAAAAATAATTAAAAGACTCAAGTTTATGTAAAGAACAAGAATTTAATTCAGAAGAAATCTAGTTTTTATCAATTTTATTACTTGTAAAATCTCAACAATATTTCTTCTAATTTGTCCAACAAATTTGATATTGTTTGTCAATTTTTTTTTTTTTTTTTTTTTGGAAAATGCAGCACAATTATGTGTATGTAAATGACTGATAACCAACCTGCAATATTTCTTTAAAAATAAAATAATTTAAAAAATGTATATTTAAAAATAATATGCAACAATATACAAACACAAAAGCCATAAAAATATTAAAAACCAATATAAACTTATACCTATAATGTTTAGAACATACAAAATACACACACATGCAAATAAGAATGTTACAAAATATTAAAAAATAAATAAATAAAAGGACTAGAAACATAGAACACGAAAAGAAGTTTGTGTGAGAGGATCTTCTAACTAAAGTTTCAAAAAAATTTTTTCATTTTTTTCAAAACACAAAAACAAAATATATGTGAAAAATATATGTGATTACGAGTATTTTGATGTTGCATGAATTAGATTTTTTACAATTGAATCAGGCTTTTTTCTCTCACATAAATATCTAGTTATTAATCTACGACTAGAAATTCAAAAACACATTTAAACAAACGCATGTATATGTGTATATATTTATATTTGTATACATAAAAGGAAATAGAACTTATGCAATAGTTTGAGTGTTACACATGATATTATGAAGAAATATTGAAATATTTGCGTCAGTCTATAAAATATTTTAAAATATATGTGGAATCACTAGGGGACAGATTTTCAAGTAAATGCATATTTTTGCTCTGAAGTAATTATTTATTTCAATAATATAATTTATTTCAATAATATATAATATAATGTGTTTTTTTATATATTCTACTTAATAATACATATTAATTTGCATATTTTAATATTTTTAAGAAAAAATTATTTTAACTTGGACTTATGTGAAACTTTTCTATCGGCAAAAGTTGCTTTGAAAAATATAACTAATCGGATTTTATTAAGTTTCTCAAATACCTCTACAAAAATAAAAATATAAGTACTATCTACATCAACGCTCAGAAAAATGTATGTGGAGGAATTGTACAATATTCAACTAAATGAAATAAAGTCGTTTAAAAAAGTAATAAAAATTAGCATGGATGAAACTTTGGACAAAGCCGATTTAATTAAATTCAATTGTTTGTGTTTTGAATCACAAAACAATTTCCCGTACAATTCAAGAGTCGGTTAATTTATCAGTGCAAGATATTCATAAAAAATTGACCCTCTTGGTGAATTCGATGATGATTGTGTTGTTAAACTTATCATACAATTATTTTTGCTACTTTTATGATTTAGCAAATAATTCTTTAATTATTTAATTTCTTAGGCGCATATTTTCAAAAACCAAATGCATGAAAATCCACCCGCTAGTACAGCTCCCCTGTACAAAGTGTCTTGGGTCAAACATTAGTTAGTTATTGTTAGCTATGTTTCTATCTAACATGGAAAAAATATAAAAGTAATTAAAAATATGGAAATTACAATTTCATACCTTTCAAACCTATATTTTACTTTTTTCTAAGCGTAGAATTAGCAAAATAAAATTATATATAAGCAGATATATAAATATGTAAACGAAATGATCGATTTTTTATAAACTTATTAAATAAATTTATTATAATACATCTAACAGGCAGACAGACATATTTTCAAAAGGATGTAATTCATATAAGGAATTTCAAAAATTTTCAAATATTTTCAAAATTCTTTGAAATCAAAATTATGTGCCTTACAATTCTAAAATTTGCTCTAAAAACAGAACAACTGTTAATAGATTTTAGTAGGCCTAATAAAATAAATTAAAAAAAATTCCACATTTTAGACCATTCACCTAAAAACTTAAGGAACTACAGTAATTTAAATCCAAAAAATTTAAAAAAAAACTGATTTGAAACTTTCAAGGATTTTTGATTCATTTTAGTTTTTCACTCACAATTTAAATCTTTTAGACCCAAACCATCAACCAGTCGGGAGATAAGATTTAAAAAGTTTATATGCTGTATAATTAGATAACATATTACTATCTGGTGAAAAGCTATGCGGCCATAAAAAAATATGCAAATATTTTATGCAATTTCAACAATTTTCACAAAATTTCAAAATTTTGGTCCGCATATTTTTAATATAAAATATAACTTTAGGTCATCGAAAAATATCTGTAAGAATTTGTCTTGAAGGCTAAACTTAGAAATATGAAAAAGGAAAAAAAAGCAAGTTATAGTGCTATATTCGGCTGTGCCGAATCTTATAAATCTTTCACCCATATTGAGATGTATTGTATGAAAATGAAATAAAATAATTTTATAGCCTTAAGAATTATGTTTGTAAAAAAAACTATTATTAACTATTATTTTTTAAGGAATATTATCGTGAGTAGTATGGTTTAGACGACGAAAAAGGAGAATACAAAGTAATTGTAAAAAAAACTTTATCGTAAACCATTCGTCTTACTTAATAACAGATAGGAAAATAAGTTACGGATTCCATTTCCCGAAAAGTTGTAAGTTAAATAAATGATGTTTACAGAGAACACCACCGTGGGTCACTGAAGAGTGCTGATGTGACTGAGAAATACATTTCATTCTGCCGAGTGTCCAATAAAACTTTGTTCTATAATTATTCAATGAACTTAAGCCGATATACAAAAATTCTAAAAAAATTAAAAGAGTTCAACAAAAAACCTAAGAATGAATTAAAAATGATTAACGTTAAAAGGTTTTACATGAACAAATAATAAAACAGCAAATCGATGTTCGTGCCAAAAGGAGAAAAAAATTAAAAATATTTGTAATATAAATTTGTAATTTTTTTTAAATTGTTATTTATATTATCTTTTCAATTTCGTGTAAAAAAAAACAAGGTTAAAAAATTGATCTACCAGCGACAAATCCTTTGAAGGGTTTACTACACTCATAAAATATAATCAATTGCAGTTGAAATTTCACCCCAGATTATTATCCTCATTTTTTTTTTTTTGACACGCCTCTGTTATTAATTACATTCTACTGCAAAATGGCACTCCTAATTTTCACTCGAAAGACTATTTAGTGGACATCAACTAAAAATTTCCAAAAATTGTGAAATAACCATTAAATCTTGCAATATCCCGATCTCTAAATTTCAAGTCAATTTTAGATTTTCAAATTGATTTAGAAAGCTGAAACAAATTTGAAACAATCAATTGTTCAAAATTTTTAAATTTATTTTCCCTTTTCAAAACTTCTACTTCGCAATGTCTTTTAAATATTTCCCTTTAAAACTTAACATATTTGCATATCAAGTGGTTATATTCAAAACTAATTTTGCCAGGAAGTGAGCAAAAAAAATGTTCTAAAAAATAAAGCCAAATAAAAGCCAGTATTTCTTTTTTAATTTTAAAACTTATTTTTTCACGTTCTCATTAGTTTTTGACATTTATTTTAAAATATATTGTAATAAATTGCTGCCAATTAAAATACCCAATGAAATATTGTCCAAAAAATTCCCAGAAAAATTTGGGTTATATTTCATATGAAAATTTAAGAATGAAGCGCCACAGGCGAAAATTTTTGTTAGATATAAATAATCTCGATTTTTTCCGAATAAATACAAAAAATGCTTAGATAGATGATTCTATAAAAATAAATTTACATAATATTTAATAAGCTGGTTTATACATGTTAAAATGATTTACGGTTAAGGGGTTTATATGGGAATTATGATTAATTATGGACCGACTTATTTATAATTATAAATAACTTATTTGTGCCGTGTTTCATTAAAATATTTGCATATTATAGACATTTATAAACATTAAACCCCTACTCTGGGACGACATTTGTATGGGAGCTAAGTGAAATAATGATCAGATTATAACCGATTTCAATAGCCTTTATCCTTGTATCAAAATAATTATTCGTGGCAAATTAGGAGATCTCCAATTTATTCACAAACGGTATGTTTGTAAACATTCACTATGTGTCAAAAGTTAACATTAACATATAAACATATAAACGAGCAAATCACTTTGGACATTTCACAACAACAATAATCGATCGAATCCCAAAAGTTGCAATCTAAGAAGCTTTGGAGTATAACTGTTAAAATATGCTATTGCAAATGTTACTTTCAGCAATAAATTTTTAATAAACTAGATAAATATGTGTCACAAACATGCATACCTGAATTAATACATACCTTACATTTTCAAAAAATTAATAATAATCTTCGCTACAAATTATGAAAAACACTGAATAAATAAGCACAATAGCCTTTCAATGCATTTGCTGAAACAATGCTATTTTTGACCGATTTTAGCTGTGCGTATATTGAGTACAAAACAAAAGTAAAAATATCAGTTTACTTAAAAATAAAAACGCATTTTCTTCGATGTTGAAATACCAATATTTTTGCCACTTTAAAGCAAATTTTAAGAACCAAAAAGGCTTGAAGCTAAAAAACATATTTTGAGGCTAAAAAGAAAATAAAAAGTCTAGATATAGCCTTAAAAAGGCCAAACTAGTAACACTGTTGAAAACCCTCTGTTTCGAAAACACAACTCTTGAGGATGGCAAAAAACTTTTTATTTCTCAAGTATTATTATTTAAAACTGTGATTAAAGCTTCAATAATGCAATATTTGCATTTTTTAAATATCTAATATATTTAGCAGCTAGAGAATTCAAATATACTACTTTATTTTGGGGTCAGACCTTATATCCCTCATACAAACAAAACAATAATTATTACATATCTGAAGGACTATTGCAAAGAAGGCCTTGATATTTTGTGGTTATAACTTTCTCAACAACTTTCACAATTAAGATGAAAATAGGAAGGGTAGGTACAGGGGAAATGGTACAACCCCCCCCCCCCAAAGCTAATATTATTTATCGCATATACGAAGAACTAATATAACGTTATGTATTTAAGATGAAAATAGGGAGGAGGAAAATATTAACTATGGCATATCTAAGGAACTATTATGATGAATGTCTTAATCTTCTGTAAGAATAAAGTTTTTATCAAGTTTATCAATTGAGACGAAAATATATGGGTTAGGTAAGTTTAAAAGAGTTGTACTCGCCATACCAAGTAAATATTTATTATTGTATATTTAAATGAACAGTTAGAACAGTCCAGATTCATATTCAGCATGTGTGTATAAATTAGTAAGAAATGATATATTATAAAAAAAATAATTACCCAAAGATTAATTCTGTAAGATAGAGTAATTACAAAAACATTGGCAAAAATAAAAAATGAATGTTATAATCGGCTTGGCCGAATTTATATTGTATAAATATATTGAACTATTTGTACAAAATTTCATAGACGTTTCATCCTATTTTTGGTTTCCGAGTTTATATTATGAACTGATTTTGCTCATTTTCAATACCAAAGGAAGCTTATTAAGACAAATATTTCAACCAAATTTCGTCCACTTAGAGTATCCGCCCAGAGCCATATTCTGCTTTCAACAGACAGACACACAGACAGGCCGACATCCTTAGATCGTTTTAGATTTTCCCAAGGACCCAGAACATATATACTTTATGAGGTCTTAGATGATTATTTTGACACGTTACACACGCAATGACAAACCCGATATACCTTTCCATCATTTTTTTATGGTGGGTATAAAAACAATTGCAATTTTTATTTGAAATGTATGCCATAGATGAAGGTTATTATAGAGAATATAATCAAAATTGATTTCATAAAAATAAGATGGAGGATTTTTAGCCCAAATTGACCTAGCGCATCCATATGGTAACGTAAATAAAGGTTACATAAAAGGCTATATAGCAAATAAAAATATTCAAAATTATGAAAAAAGTCTGAATTACATTGCATTATATCGAAACTTGCTAATAATATGAACTTCAGGGAATCTTTTTTTCTGATTTGTTTAATAATTAATATTTTAATAATTAATATTTTGTATTCTAATCATTTGGTAAATTAGCTGACATATTAAACTAAATATTTAGACCTTAAATCCTCAAAAATATTACATAAATTATATTTTTAATCTGCAAATTGATTTTTTATATTTTATGCTTCGACCGTTTGAGGGTTAACATGATAGAAAGTCACTTATATTATGTTTTTGGAATGCCCTGAAGATTATATTGAGTTAGTGACGAGAACGATGCAGGTAATGCTTAATCTTTGCAGTATTTCCTTATTCGGATCATTTTTAATGAATTTAACATAGGTTTGCTGGAAGATTTTCTTTGCGTAAGAAGTAGTGTTCACGATGTCATGTAAAATTGGTTTCTTTGATGTTCTTTATTATCAATTCAAAGAAATTACTTTTAAGTTTTGTACAAACCAAATATTTCTTAATAAAAACAGATATTAATAACGACATTTTTCATTTGATAAATTTTCAACGTTTTATATCAGAAAAATTTATCTGAATTAGTTCTTAATAACATCTTTGGATGGATTTTATATAACTTTTTAAGCACAAGAAACCGTACACTTATAGAAACTTTGGAAATAATGATAAAATACTTCCTTGAAATGACTTCTATTTATTTTTTCTGGGATGTAGATGAGAAAATAATTTTCTCATATGTAAACGGCATTTGTGACAAAATATTTAGTCAACTTCAGCGTAAATAGAAATGATGTATAAGTCACTTAGATTTTATGAGTATAAGAGCCATCTGATACACTGTAAATGAGAATAAGTGTGCTATAAGATTGTGCTATAAGTATTCATAACATAATAAGTTCTGATGATCATGATGAAGGTCAACTTTTAGTGCCCACAGCTTAAATAAGACTCAAGCGGTTGTACCTAAAGCTGGATATTCGATATGTCAAATTTTTTCGCAATATCATACAAGAACTAATATTTAATTGCACTTCTTTAAGAAAATTTACCAATATAAACTTTTTTTGAAAAAATTATTCATTTTGTTCTTCCAAAAATTATTTCTATGTAGTACCTGGCATAGTAATGACCCATTCTGCACGCAGTGACCGTAATCTAAAAGCAACATATTATGATTGGAATATGTGGTCACGGCTAAAAATAGATATGGCTAAAAATAACTGTTGTTATGATTCCATTTTATCATATTGTGTCCGATTTTATGGTTCGTTTTTTTATATTATGATTTGGGATTTTCATATTATTATACTATTTTAGTATACATTATTATCGCAATCTAATTATTAACCCGTTCTATCCCATCTTTTCATATATTAAAAACACATAACTTAAAAATTATTACTTTTATAAATTGTTTATTGTGTCATATATTTTGCAAAATAATAAAAGATATTATTATTATTTAGTTTATACTTATGTATAAACTAAATGAGAATTATAATGAAGGTAGAAAACAAACGTTAGAAAACAAATATATTCAAAAACAAACAAATTAATAAGTTTTCAACCACATTTATTTGTAATCTTTTATTTTTATGGGAATAATAATATTAATATGGTTTAAAAACGAAATATTGTTTAAGAGCAAGGAAAAAGGTTGATTATATTAAATGGATGTAGAAATGATGATACTTTTTATAATAATAAAATTTTGCTTCTGGTAAAAATATTAAATTTTTGTAGTCAACTATAGGGGCAGAAACGTTTGGTAATTTCATTAATATCTGAAACAGAAAACATTTCAGTACAATTTGGGTTAATATAGGTCCTCGAAATAATGTTTTAAAAAAATAAAAATACTCATACGCCACAATACACTCCTTTTAATAAGTATTTTACAAATTTTAGGTTTAAACTCTCCACATCCAAATCTAACAAGAATAATATATGTAAGTCTTCGTGCCCAGATTTTGACAAATTGCACCACAAATTAAAAATATTTTCTTGTTTTTGTAACCACTGTGTTAGTATTTATGATGTAAAGTCTTATACACAAAAACATGCATTCTCAAAAACAAATGTACTTACACAGACGTACACAAACACACATATTAAAACCAGAAACAGTGACAATACTTTACGCTTCATGCACTGTTAATGATTGTATTGCTGTTGTTGTTTTATTACAAAAATATATAAAACAGGAATAGAGTTTGTCATCATAAAGATAAAGACAGAAAGAATTAGGTATTATGCATACAAACACACTGTTTTAAATATACATATACAGAGTAAGTAATAATTTTTGTTCATAGACCATGAAGCATATTACGAGATACTATACATCAAAAAACATTATATTGTTGTCGTTGTAAGTTTGTAATTTACGTTTACAGTACCTACATACAGTATTTAAGAATCTAGAATCTAGATAAGTAAAAATTTTGATTTTTTTTAAATACAGTGGTGATCACGATTTTAGCCCAACTATCAGGCAATTTTAGTTTTAGTTTCTTTTTCTAGAGAAAAAAAATTTTAATTATTTTATTAATTGATCATAATGTACTAAATACTCTGTATCTAAGACTTGGAATATTAAACTTACAATTTACCCAAAAACATTATTTAAAAAAAAAATATACTTATAAAATTCAAAGGACAGAAAGTTAACCCACTTTCAGATATATTACAAAAAAAAAACAATGATATCTTTGAAAAAATGCACTTCTTGTATAAATTAGAATATACTAATTCATTTTAATTAAATTACGACCATCCTTGTGAGAACATTTTATGTAAAAATAAATTAGAACGCCTTAAAATTCGTATATTCGACCACTAAAAAAATTGTGAAAAAAAAACTAAGAAAAGTGTTATAGAAGTATTAATAATCCTTGAATTATGACAAATAATCATCAAGAACATCGTAAAGACACAATTTAAATTCGTTTACAAAATTTAGGGTTTTAATTATTCCGCAAAAATGAAAGATCAAATAATCGCAGATTAAACAAAAAAAATCTTTTCCAAAAGAAGACTAAAAGTTAAAAAATCATTTTATAGCGCATAAACTATTTGAGGATATATAAAATAGATATTATTTAAATACTATCTTGTACAAAAATCATTTAAAAGTTTTATTAGAATTCTACTTAAAACAATAGTGTAAATTAATTAATATTTTATGGATTTCTTCAAAACTATTTTTTAGATGCAATTAGGTATATTTTTACCCTGCTTTGATAAGTGATATCAAGAACTTACATTCGTTTTTGCAACCACACTACTTGCAAAGCTTTCCAATTTGTATAGTATAACATTTGACAATTAATTTTAATAGTAGTATATACTTAAGCATGTTAGAAAGGTTTTCTTAATTACGAGTTTCTTTGCAAATTTTCTGATTACTCAATTTTAAAAATTCGCAATTTTACACGCAGAAAAAAAACATGGTTACGACACTGTCACTGCAACAATATTATATTCTCATTGCTAATATTCGTTAATTTTAATAATAATTTATTCGTGATAACAATGTTTTTGTTTCAGTTTTATCATTCAATATTTACATTTAATATAAATATTAATATAGTTAACTAAAAAATTGTATGCTTCTTAACATTTTTACCAGAAACTAAAAATTATTAAGATGAAAAAATATCATTATTTCTACAACTATTATATATTAGACATTTTTTCCTTATTCTTAAACCATATTAATATTATTATTTCCATAACAAGAAAATGTTACAAATAAATATGATTTACAAAAATAGTTGAAAAATTCATAACTTTGTTGTTTCTGAATTTATCTAGCTTTTAACTTTTGTTTTCTACTTTCATTATAATTCTCATTTAGTTTGTAGATGAATTAATATAAGTAGACAAGGTTTTGTTACATTTAGTGTGATTCAAGATATATAAGACATTGATTAACTACTACTAAAGGGTTTGGTTAATAAAAAAAACATCTTGTTTTATCTTTTATCTTTTATCAATATAAGGCTCAATAAAAAATTTTTAAAAATAATAATTTCTAATGGATTTAATTTAATATTTTAATATATGATAAGATGAGATAATATGATGAAATGGAATCGCAATGTGATAATAGTGGATAATAATATGATATAATGGGATAATAATATGATAAGATGACATAATAATATGATCAAATTGAACACTAATATGATAGAATGAGATAATAATATAATAAAATGAAACCATAATCTGATAGAATGGGATAATAATATAGTAAGATGGTATAATAATATGAAAAACTCGATCCATAGCATGAAAAAACGAACAATAAAATCGGACCCAATATGATAAAATGTAACAATTATTATTTACAATCATATCTATTTTTAGTTTTAGCCGATTTTCGTAACACATTCAATCGATTTTTTTGCGATTTTTACTAGATATCGGATATTCGAATTTTAAATCTCGTTTTTACACAAAATTACGGTAATTTTATGCATTAGTAAATTTTAATTTATATAAAAAATGCATTTTTGCAAAGGTAACTTTGATTTTCTGTAATACGTATATTGAGAAGTGGACTAACTTTCTGTACCTTGAACAATTTTTTAAATAATGTTTTTGCGCCAGTTGTAAGTTTAATGTTACGAGACTTGAATGCAGTGTATTTATTACTTTATGGTTAATACATAGAATTAATAAAATAAATGAAAACTTTTTTCCAGAAAAAAAATTAAGACCAAACAGGTTTCTGGTCAGGTTGGCTAAAATCGTTACCAACACTGTATATGCGAGGGTTGTACAATATTGGCTCCATTAAGAATATTTTCTTACTCTAGTTAAAGCTTTACGATTTTGTAACCAAATCGAAATATCATCCTTACATATCATCTTTGTAAGATGCGCGATTTGTTGTTATACTTTTGTACTTAGTTCCAAATATAAGCATTTTTTAAGACCAGCCTGACTTCTTCAACCTACTTATCGATATTATAGTACAAATATTTCAGAACGGTTTTAAAATAATTTTTTTCTGATGATGCCTAACCTCGTATTCCTATGCCCTTTAGAACTATGTGTAAGAACTTCACGGTAAGTATTTTTCTCTACTCCTACAACCCTATTTAATTAACCTTATCTTTTTTTTAAACATAAACTTTATACTAATTCAAAGACTTATATTTTAAAAAATAAAAAAAATAAAAGTAATAAAAATAAAAACTAAAGAAAATTTCTTAATTTCATGCACTTTCAAGTTCAACTTACAATTCTTTTTATTTATTTATTAAAAGGTTGCTTGCTTTTTTCCAACTTCATTTTCCACAGTTTCTATATTGTTCAGTGTTGCCAGGAAGTGAAAAAAGAGGCTAAATGCCTCAAAAAATAAAGTCAGAAAAAAGCTAATATATTTTTTATTTTAAAACTTTTATTCTTTGTTCTACTTAAATCTTGATATATACTTTTTTAAGATACTCTAATAAATTTATAAATAAAACATATCAAAAAAATGATTCAATGAAAAATTGTTCACAAAATTCCCATACAAATTTAGGTTATATTACATAAAAAATCTTTTTTAATTATATAAATTTAAGAATCTTTATGGTTAATGAAGTTTGTTGAAAAAAATAATTATAATAACTGATTAAATAAGTCCTTAAAATAAAAAAGTTATACATATTTGATTTGTAGTATGAGACCCCGCAGGCGAAAATTTTTGTTAAATATAAATAATCTCGATTATTTAAAGAAATGCATAAATCCATGATTCTGTAAAAATAAAATTAGGAAAATCAAATAAGGAATTATATTATTCTTTGTTGAAATATTAAAATTTTAACTTTTTATGGCAATTTTAAGAATCCAAAAAAGGGTAGAAAAGAAGCTAGAACCTAAAATGAAAATTTTTATTCTAAAAGCAAAAAAGTCTAGATTTAGAATTCAAAGTCTAAACTCACAACACTGATATTACTGCTCTTTTAGTAACAAAACGTTGGCATAAACAAATAATAGAGCGCCATTAAGAGTCATAATGCATAAATTCTGTTGTTATTGTTATTGTTGATGATGAAAGTGCATTATAAACATCATTTCTATTATGATACCTCTACAAACTATAGCTATAATGGTTCAAATAAACGCCAGCATCATTATGTTCGCTGGCATCGGGTTCCCTGGGCAAAATTTGTTTCAACAGATTGTTTTTTGTATTTTACAATATTTTGCATCATTGTTTGCTTCGTTAGATGGATGGATAATTTATACTCTTTCTCTCCTTTGTTCGCTTTTCTTTTGTTTCATTTTGTTCATCATCGTCAAAGAGTGGAAACGACCCATCTTCATTGATGTTGTTTTTTTTTTTTTTTTGTATTTGTGTTTCCATTTCGTGGTAATAATCTTAAGCCTCATTATTATTTCTATTGTTAAATGAATGCGATTTGTTAGCTGTTGTTTTTGGATTGTTTGTTTCTGTTGCCGTTTTGAAATGTCTGTAGTGTTGTAAATATTAATATCTTATTTAGGATTTTGCAGTAATAGGTAACATTATTATCTGTAAGAAATTTTGTGCTGTTCTGTTATGTTAAAACTTCTTCAGTTTTACATAAACTTGGAAATTACATTGATTTGAAGGGAAATAATACAACAAAATTGTTACCACAAAATTAATAAGAAAGTTATTAATTGTTACATTTATACAATAATTTGTACAATTATACAATAATTTAACAATAAAAAATTGCCTTAATTTATTAAAGCATAAGGAGATTTAAAAGATAAAAAATACCACAATCTAATTAAATAGATAGTTGGCCTACTTAAGGAAGGCTTTAATGAATGTGCATTATGTGATATTCATTAGTAATATGTATACTTAATACTTATGTAAACAAATCAGGATTAGAATTTTTTCATTTTAATAAAAATAGCAGATAGACATCAGGCGAACGATTATTTTTATTTTCCAAAACACTCATACGCCACATTAGTTTTTCATAAATCCAAAATAAAAAATTGTATAAATATGTATCCCAAATAAAAGCACGGTTGAAACGTAAACAATGAATATCATAATTTTAATAGCACTTAATATTAATTTATAACAATTATTGAATTCATACCTCAAAAGATATAAGCTAATTAAAATTTGATTTTAATTATTTTAGATTTCATTAAATTAAACTAAATAAATTTGTTTAAACTGCACAGAGAAAATTATTACCTTATATTTTTTTAGTTAACATATTTAATAAATATCTTCAAGTAAATATAAAATAAAAATAAAATTTAAGTAAAATTTTATTTCTCACTTAAATTTTTATTTCACTCAATCATGTACTTGATTGATTTGATCAATTTTTTAATTGGAAAAAATTTTCTGTTTTAATTTTTTACAGTTTTTAGTAATTGATATAATCATTTTGGTGAAAGTTGCAAATTTTAAAAAGTTTTCAATTGAATGAATTATTTACTGATATATTGGTGATTGGTGACTTTTTTCTGTGTATCAGGAAATTATTTTAAACTATTTAGGTTAAGAAAACAAGTATATAGTTTAGGGATTCAAGATTTATAATTTTATAATTACATTCAGTGTATATAGAATTTTTTTTTTTAACTTTTTGTGCTTTGGGGAACGCGGAGTATAAAATTAGTAATAACAGATATCAATATGAAGTATTTGAGTTATAACATATTTTTCCTAATTACTTAAAAAATGGTAATAAATATGTGTCTCCCATGCTACTAAACGCATCGAATTGAAATGTATGAAAAGTTATAGAGGAAGACCATACTCTCAGCAAACTTATACTATAGTCACTCTGTGATAATACAAGATAAGCTATTGGATGTCAGAGTTGTAAAAGTTTAAAAAAAATACAAAATATATAAAATAGGTACATTTTTTATTAATCGATAAACATGATTTTTTTAAATTCACGATTTTCGACCAATGCTGGTTGTAGGGTACAAATTAGGTTTGTCAATTATTCGGCATTGAAATAGATCGAATAAAATTTCATATGTCTTTTAGCTATTCGTGTGGTCAAATAAAATTGGAATTTTCTTCGATTATTCAAATGATTAAAGAACAAAATATATTGTTCGAATAATTAATTACAAGTTAAAAAAATGCAAAAACGAGTATTTTTTAAATAAATGTTTGCGTTTATTAACATAAAACAAACCTAAAAATAACAATTCTTTAACATAGAAGAAAAATATACAAAAAATGAGAACATATTCAAATTACAGACAAATTATATAATGAAATTAAATTTCTTTTAAAATTATCATTCATAAAGAACACAATTCAACATTTCGGTTTTAAAAACAATTATTAGTTTTTTTAATATAAACAGATATGCGGAAAAAACCCTTTCACTTACTATTAATGGTGGCAATACAAAGTATTAAAAGCAAATCTTTATAGATTTTTCCAAATAAAGTCAATGATCATCAATATTGCCAAAAATCTATTTTTCATATTATTTATTAATTGGTTGAGTTCAATTAAAAAACCATCATTATACAATACAAAATCTTCGGTTATTATTTGAATCATTTGAATCATTAAAATATTTTTTGAAAGAAATAATAAATAAAAAATTCTCAAAATTAAAGCATTTGCATGTACTTTTGTTTCATTATACCCTACACCACCATAGGTGGTTTGGGTATTATGCGTTTGTGCTGATGTTTGTAACACACAGAAAAAATATTTGAACTCCCTCCTTAAAGTATACCGTTCGACTCAGAATCACTTTCTGAGTCGATTTAACGATGTCCGTCCGATCGTCCGTATGGTTGGCTGGTTTAATGGTTGTCTGTCTATGTAAACCTTGTAAACAAAGTTCAGGTAGCAATTTTAAAGATATCTTTATAAAATTTGGAACGAATAATTTATTTGGTACATGAATGAAGCCTACTGAAATGGATTATGATCAGTCCATTATTTCAATTAACCCCCCTGCAAATGTCCTCCGGGAATATAGGCTTAAAAATCATAAATGCCTTAAATAATTATGTATAAAATGTATAATTATGTAAAAATGTATTCTGTATAAGGATCTATTTGTTTAATAGGTTTTATATCATGTTTACGTCTACGATGAGCAGCCGTCTTTAGAACTTCTATTTATTCTAGAGCTAAAGCTCCTTCTCTTGAGTAGTCAATACAGTTAAACCAAATTTTTTGGTTTTGTTTAAAGTTTGTTGAGTTTCAATGGTGTCAGCAATATTTGAATCATCCTCATCTATAACATCCATAATTTGATATTCCCCTTCGCCCTCTATTGTAACACCTTCTTCAAGCATCGATACCGCAGATCCACTGTTGTTATGCGATTCATCACCATTACTATCAAGCCCTTTTAGAACAGCTATAAGATCTTCATGTTTCAATTCCGTTTCTCCAGAGGTTATAACATGGATGATAAAATATCAAATTTTGTGTCTTGACCAGCAACTACACTATTGACATCTTTACCATTTGACATAACTTGTATATGTGTATAAAGTGCATAAATCACATACAAATATTACTATCAAGTTTATGTTTGATACAAATAAGTTCTATACAAGTAGAAATCACAGTGACAATTTTATTTGGATCGCTCCATAATTTACCGTAGCTTCCATATAAGCAAACTTTCGGGAATCACTCGAAAGTGCATAAAATCATATAAATAATCATTTTAACGTAATATTCTGTATTCGTGTATTTTATTTTCTACTTAGTAAAAGTATCGGTTCATGTCTAGTATATAAAATCCTTTCACGAATTTTGATGGCTGTACAAAATGGTATAGGGTATTATATGGTCCGGCTTAACCGTCTATATCTTTCTTACTTATTTTTTGTTGAATATTTAAAAAAAATAATATGCGCTGGAAAATTTCCAGAATTTAACAATAACTTATACGTCCGCCGTTTATTCTAACTTTAAGACGTTTGATTAAATGTATAGAAAAGCTGTTCTTTTTCTCCAAATAATACTGAGACTTCAGTGTGCGTGAGAGGCTTTAAAGCAAAATCTATTAAAACGTCGTTTGCACATTTATATATCCTAACAAAATTTTCAATTATTTTCAATATGGTTTTATAACTAAACAAAACAATAATAATTTAACAAAATTATTCGATTATTCAATTAGTCGTTAAAAATTGGTGGAATAATTTTTTATTCTAAATTTGAAAATTTATATTCGAATTACAACCGTAGTGCAAGCATAAATCAATTCAATTTCTTTGTTAACGTTGGTATATGGTTTCTCGCCTTTTGAAATATGTAAAGAAAAAAATTTTATTAACAAGTCTTTGAGAAAAAAAGTGGAAATTTTTTGCCATATTTTTTGTAAGAAATAGCAATTTTTCGTATTAATTTCAGGTTGCTGACTTTGAACATTTTTCAGTATATTATTTCGTAATGTATTAACAATTACTGAATTTTTTTAAGTTTTTTCCCTCATATATCTCAGGACTTATTCTCGAAAAACGAAATAAAGCTGAGGCCAAAAATCAAAAATTCAAAATTCAAGCGTATGTATGAGATAACTTAGGTGAACAAACATGTTTTTTTTTTTTTCTTTATTATACCAAGCACTTTACAGTAATAAAAAATATCTTTGAAACCGAACTTGATTTGTAGAAAAAAAGGTTTTTTTGAAACTTTAACATATTCAAGGTGGTCAAATTTGACACGATACATATGTATTACCAAAATTTTTGAGATTTGCACAGTGCTGCAACTGTTCTTTTAAAATCAATCTTAATTGACCATCACTCATAACTTTTGAACCAATACAGACAAAATTTTTTAAAAATTAATATACATTTTTAATAAGGCACATTATGCTTTACGAGTACACATAACCGGTTTTAGATCCACAGGTGGCCGCAAATCTGTATGCCAATGTTCAATATTATTATTATTTTTCCGTACCGGTGCTCGGAAAATTATATTTTTTTTTCTACTTTAAAGTTGCGTGCTTACGAATGAGAACATAGTTTTTGAATTACAAATAGATATTGATTTACCTAGATTTTTGCTAAACACTTATTGCGAAATTTGCCTTATTAATATATTTTATAAAGAAAATAACCTTGATTTTGTCTGCAGTTAGCATGCATTTCCCAATGTTCGGCATGTCATGATCCAATAATCGGCATGGAATTAAAAAATATTGCATTCATAGTCTATATTATATACCTATTATCCTATAAAATGCGGATATTTTAATTTCCTTATTGTGGAAATTTAGTATTACTGGCATCTTGAGCGCACCAAAACTCATACGAATGAATATGAAGAATTTATAGATTTATATCGAAATATGTCTCAAAAAGATCCTAATTTGGAGATGTTATGACAAAACTGCTTTAAAAATTTTCTCTATCCCTTTCATGCACAATGTTGTGCACACGTTGTCTTCACAATTTAGCTTAAAAATCCTACATTTGGAATTAGATTGAAAATTAAAAAAAAACATAGTTTTATTCAAATAAAGAGCAGAACAGCTGAAATTTGACAACAAAATATTTAATACTTCAAAAAGCATATTATAAAAGTAAAATGTAATAAAATTGGGCACAAAATTTCATTGTATGCTTCAGGACATGCTCCCAGTATCAATGATTAAAGTCTTTATGTAGAACAAACCAAATCACCTAGGACCTAAATCTGTGAACATATGATGTTTTATGGAGTTCTGGTGAGAAAAATGTTTAAAAATACGTTAAGATCGATCAAAATTCCATTAAAATAATTCTTTAATATTTTATTCTCAAAAGAAGAAAATGTATAAAATTCTGTTACTATTTAAAAAAAAATATTGCATATCTTTTCATAACAAGCTCAAAATTAAGAACGTTTGAAATCAATCTGGAGAAAAAAAATTAAAAAATTTTTGCCAAAAAGATTCATAAATTTCAACCGTTGGTAAGAAAATGAATACAATTTTTAATGTTTTTGGCTTATTTTTCCAATAGACAGTATTTATTAATTTATTTTTTTTTTCAATAGCTCAATTTAAATAAAATATATTGATATTTTAGAATTTTCCTGTAGACAGCAGTCATTTCAATAAAAAGTGTTGTGAATAAAAATCTACCCTAATATACGAGGGCGGATCAATAAGTCAGTGACTTTTCGAATTTCCATCGTAGTTATATGAAATGCAACACTATTCCCATCACCACCTGTTAATAGACTACTGTCAAATTTTGAGCAAGTGTCGTCATTTATTTTGCGTAAAAAATAGGATTATTCGAGGTCCTTAAAATAAGCATTATCAATAATTTCATCGTTGGAGCTGAATCGCTTTCTACCGAGCCATTTCTTTAGGAAGTAGTCACTAGGGGCTAAATAAGGAGAATATGGCGGATGAGATACCAATTCGTAGCCAAATTCATATAGTTTTGCCATTGAGACTGCACACGTGTGCACCCGTGCATTATCTTGACGAAAAAGAACTTTTTTCTTGGCCATATGGGGTCGCTTTCTTTTTAAATCCTCATTAAATTAGTCTAATAAGTTGGCATAATATTCGCCATTTATTGTTTTTCTCTTTTGAAGGTAATCGATGTGGATTATCCCGCATGTATCTCAAAAAACTGTTGCCATCACCTTATTGGCCGACAAACTTACCTTGGCCTTCTTCAGAGCAGGTTTACACCCGTTGTGTGGACTGCTTCTTGGTCTCCGGATTACAGTAATGGATCCATGTTTCATCCACAGTTACAAAACGCCGCAAAAACTGATTCGGGTTGCGGTTAAACAACACCAAATAATCCTTTGAAGTTGTCACACGTTTACGTTTATGGTCAATTGAGAGCAGTCAACTTTCTTAAACTCAGCTGATCATTTAAAATCGAAACCACAGTACCATATGAAATGCCTATGGCATCAACAATCTCACGCACTTTAACTCTTTGGTCGGCTAATATTTTTCTAGTGTACCGACCTCAATTGACCGTCCAGAACGTTCAGCGTCATTTGTAATTGTGCGACCTCAACGAAAGTCAGTAAACCACTTTTTTACCATTGAATTATGCAAATTCCCCATAGTATTTATCGAGCTTTTCCTTGGTTTGATTGACGGTTTTTTTTTCGCAAAAAATAATGTTTAATGAGCACTCGAAATTCACTTTTTTCCATTTTTAGAAAAATACAGGAGGTTGTATGTTTCATCTACACTATAGATAAGTAGATATACTATATCTACTTTATTCTTAAAATATAACATAAGTTATTATGGTTAATACCTGTTTTAAAATTGGTACGTACACAAAATTTTTTCTTAAAAAAAGCTGTCCCAAACGTGTTGCTTCATAATGAGTACTCATCTTAGCGTTCCTCACTTCATATTTAATTACTTTTTAAGTGCTTTATCGAATTTGTTCATTTTTTTAACCAACAAAGTGATAAAAGTTAAAAAAAAATAGCAAAAATATAGGCTGGAAAATATGTCAGATTTTACTCCTTACAACTTGTGCTCCTTTCAGAATATCCCGGTTTATATCTTATTAATAAATCTATACTCAAAATAGAGTTATCCCCTCCTTTCTTTAATCCACTTCTAATTTTAACAAAGATTTCTTCAAATTTCTCTCACTTAAAATAAATCAAGTTAAAAATTAAATTTTCTAATTTTTTTCACCTCCAAATAATTCCTAACAAACTCACTTTTAATTTCAAAATTATTTGTGTTCCTTTATATTGCTACAATACAGAAAAAAAAACATCAGTAACAACAAGTAATAGCATAAAAACATAATAATCTTAAATTAAAAGTACAACAACATCTTTTAACACTAAAGGAAAAATGGTCTGATTATTACCTTCTGACTAAAATGAAAATAAAAAAAATCAAATTACCCACAATAAGGTGTGAACGTACCGTAAACACACACTCACATATATAATTATGTAAATAAAACAACGTACAAAAAGGAAACAATAAAAAAATGAAAAAGAATCTTAAAGTACTAAAGTTTTCAAGTTAAATTTGAGTTAACTCAATAAAGTAGAAATATAAAAGAATGAATGAACAAACTGAAGAAAAAAAAACAAGAACCTAGAAAAGTAAAAGGGAATAAAAAAATACACATAACAAATAAAAAACAACATTATAAAAACATTAAAAATTAATTTATGATTTTAATATGATTTAAAAAAGAAGCAACAAAAAAATTAAACAGATAATTTTATTTAAGTGAACAAAAAAAAAATAACAACAAGAGTGTAACAATTTAAGAGTTTTGACACAAGCATGGAAAATTTTTTTGTGATAAATTTAGGATTTAAAAAAATAACTATATAACAATAAAATTACAATAAACATTTTATTTTATTAAATCTCCAAATTTTTACTTAAAGCGGAACTACCCCATAACCTCATATTTTTCACTGGGTTGTTTATTAAATTAAACCACAACTCTTAACAAAACAAACACAGCTTTTTTTTACCTCTCTAACTTTAGTCATTATTATTTTTTATACATTTTTTTTATTTAATCATTTTCATATTTATATTAATTATAAAATAAAATTCCCTGGCAAAAAAAAACGAGCAAGTACTCCAAAAAAAGAAGCCACTTTAAAAATAAAACTAAGTACATATTTTACACTTTTTTGGAAGTTAATAAAAATTACTTCCAAAAAAACGAATAAAATAATTTCTAAGAAAATAAAAATTTCACAAATTGAAAAGTATTTTTATACCCTTCACCACACATTAAAAATTATATGTAAGTTTGTCATACCATTTGTAATTTCTACAATCCTTACTGATAGGGAAGTCGATACTTTGTCTGTTGAAATCAGTTTTTAGAAAGCTCCAGATATCGGATATATAGGTTTTATACATCAATTTACATAGAATTTTTCTTAAATGAGCACTAATAAAAATTAGCAAAATCGGTTCATAAATAGCCGAAATATTGGAAAAAAAACCGAAGATAACTCCAAAAAACGTTTGTGTTTTCGACTTTTCTTCGATCTGACGCAGAAAAATCGATTTTTTCTTTTTATTTATTTATTTATTTCTTTATTTAATTTTTTCGGAAGAAGTGAACAAAATCGCTTCATTAGTATCCGATATATCGGTAAAAACGCATTATTACACTTTTTGAAGCTCCTACACAAGTTATGGACTACGTTCTTATTAGGGTCTCTAATCGATTAACTATCATTCGGTTATCCGATTAATTTTTATCGATTAACTGTTGGAAAAATTTAGAATTGTACATTTTCGAATAACGTGAAAATTGAATTATTTGTGTCGAATAACCGATTAACCGAATTTTAGTTTTTTGTTGGAGTTATTAATACAAGAATTTTCAAATGAATTGTTCTGCTATAAAACGTGGAGATTAAGTTGTTACTTTCGCAAATATTATTTTCCACTAATGTAGCGACGTGTTTCCACCTTACGCTGTGATATAGCTCTCTGCTTCCAAGCTTCCTTACACAATTAAAAAAAAAACACAGAATTTCTTTTTTTTTCAAAAAAACATGTTCTAAACTGTATGTATTATTGTACTTAAACTCTATTCTAACGAATACAACGATGAACAAAAAAAAACCGTACCGGATCCTTACTGAGCCGTCTGTGACAAAATCACTGTTCGTTGACTACTGAGATAGAGAGCAGAACCGCTCAAACCTTCACTATTCAACAGCCAGAAAAATATAATTTTATTAAGCTGAGGGCAGCACAACTCACTCTCAGTGTGATAATATATATTGTGCTATAACAAGTTTTTCTCACTCTCAGTATAAATAATGTCTTATCCTGTCGACAGGCTAACTCTCTAACTGCCTTACGTTCCCCTCCTTTTATAGTGTTGATCACTCATGTAAACATACACATATATACTAACAACAGGGTTGTCAAAATTTTTTGAGCCTCTCTAGCCAAATCGTTAATTATAAATCGCCAAAAACCGCGAAATTTTAAATTTATATGGTTCTTAAAAGAAAACATTTAATCCATATTATATTTAATATAAATTCAACTTCAATAAAGCCATTGATAATGGCTAATAATATTTAAATAAAAAATAAAATTATAACTTAAAATAGGGCGATTCCATGTCAAAATTGACAACAATCATAACTTCTAAACTAATTAAGTATCCAAATTGTAATTTTGCAAATGTACCGGTAAGAGTTATATCAACATTATATAAGTTTTTTAAGATTTTTTTAAAATACCGTTTTTTGAGATATAATGTTTTGATTGCTATACGTCTAAGTTTTACCTTTGAACTTTTGATATAAATAAATTTTATACATGTCTTTATAAATGTTAAATTTTTGCCTTTAATGTGAAACTAAAGGAGATATTTATCATGTATAGTTTAGAAGTTATTGGCAATTAAGCAAGTGAAGTTTTTAGTTATTTTTTTTTAACATCATATTTTTGGACCAGAAAAGATAATGATTTAAAAAGACACTTCCAATAGTCAAAATTTGAAATTTTGCATAATAGAAACTATTATGCAATTTTTTTTAGTTAAAACTAATTTCCTTATGCCGCTAAAAAGAATTTTGATGTTCATAGAAAATTTACACAAAATCGTTAATATGACTATGGGAATGATCCAAATTTATACTACTTCTGGATCACAAGATCAGGATATTATGACTTCTTTTGATGTTTTTTTTCATAACTTTACACATACTTAAACTTGTGAAAAAACCAAAAACCATTCTCACACAGAAAATAGAGTTACAGGATTGATTTATTAAATCAGGCAGAATTAGGAGAACATTATGTAGTATTAGGTCAAAAAATATATTTTTTCATATAAATGGGTAAAAAAACTGATAAGATGAACCCTTAGTGAAATAATTTGATTCGATTATGTTTTATAAATAACTATTTCAATAGATTAAATACTATAATTAGTATTATTTATATGTATTACATGTATTACTAAAACTATTCGGTTAACCAAATAATTTGGCAATAATCGTTTATTAACCGATCAAAATTTCATAACAAATAACTATTTTTCGAATTAACAAATTAATATGAAAACCCGAATAATTAGATACCCTAGTTCTTATGTATATCATTCATAAATATTTTTCTAAAATTTCGGTTTTTGAATCAAATCGGTCTGTAAACAACCGAGTTATTTGCAAATCTTTTCCTTTATTTATTTAATGGCTGCTTTGTATAGAGTTGTTGTTTTTATGGACACTGAAAAACTGCAACCATAAGCTATATCATATTTTGTTTTTTCAACTTGTTGAAGTGTCTATATAAGCTAGGCTCTTCGTTCTTTCACAGAAAATTCCGATTTTTTTATTTTCAAAGTTTTCATGCTGAAGAATGAACTCAGTCGATTCATTAGTATTTGAGATATCGGCCAAAATGCACTTTTGGAATTTTAAAGGACTTCGCTCTTGCGCAGATGTGTCAGAAATATTTTTTCTCGAATTTCGATTCTTTAAATCAATCTTATCGACCTGTAAATTTTTAAAATACAGCTTTTTAATTAATGTTGTCTTCATTTTAATTAATGTTGTTATTTGATATTGTTGTTGTTGTTTTTTTTTTTTTAAACGTTAAAATATACAGTCAAACACGGTTATAACGAAATCGAAGGCACCGACAAGTTTAGTTTGTTATAAATGTAATTTGTTATATCCGTAAAATTTAAAAAATTTAATTTAATTTGTTAATAAAATTCTTGTATTTCATTACGATAATAATACTTTTAATGAATATTAGTAATATTTCCTTTAAAAATGGGCTCAATTTATGATTAAATACTAATGATTTTAATATAATAGGAGGAATATTTTTTATATTCATCAGTCAATTGACAAGTGGCGAATTGTGATTAATTATATCTCTTATATTAATTCAATATTTTCTTTTATTACCGAAGCTTTGGGGAAAATCGACTTTCTTATATAAATTTAGTTTTTAATCCTTTTATAATTTCCGTTTTATTTTGAGTTACTTTCAATAAATACATATGCCTTATGTTAAAAATGTCAACAACTAGTAATATAACATTCCTGTTTTATATGCCCGATAACTTAAATTGAAATTAATGAAAATTATTTCTATCTGTCCAAAAATTTGAATTGAAATAAATAAAAGTTACTTCTGTTAAATTTTGAAGCATTTTAAAATGTGTAATTTTATTTATGTATCTAAAACTATCATTTATGAGAGTTCATTATAAAAGTATTTTTTTGTATGACACATTCTTCTTGGAACCATAAAAATGTGTTCGTCATAAATACATTATTATAACGAAAATAGTTTGTTATAACCGTGTTCGACGTAATAATTTTTCATATAATATCTGATCACGGGTGAAGGGTATATAAGATTCATCACAGGCGAATATAACACTCTGACTTGTTATTATCTATTAAAAAAGCTAAAACCATATTTTTATTTAAAATAAATTATAAATATAATTTTAAGAGAAGTACTTCCAAAGCAATTAACATGAAGCATAAAAGAAGAACATACTACTAACGCTCTTTTTCAGCACCAAATGCTTCCTTCCAGAATATTAAAATAATTACTTTTTCAGCTCTCCTTCAGTTGTTTTTTTTTTTTTTGGGTATCAAAACAAATAAAAAACCATAAAACATAAAATAGCATACTATTTGCTGTTAAATCGATCCGTGCCAAAATAAATAAACATACAAAACAAACAATCAAAGTTTAAATTAAAATATGCCACTAAATGAACCACAATTTAAACTTATAAAAATTATAAATTTTTAATACATATTTTTTTCTATTTCTTTACATTTTTTTATATATATAAAACATATTTTTTATAATTTTCTTTTTTTATGAGGGGTGGAGCGGTGTTTTTTTGTAGGCCTGTTTGATGGCTCGTTATTTAAATCCTTACTTTTACCAAGTTTTAAATTTTTTGTTAAATTTCATAGCCTTTAATGTTTTTCATGAATAATATATAGATTTATGTGGTAGTTGTTCATACAATCGTTAACAAACATATTTACATCATAAATAAAATTTATTTTAAATTAAAATCCTTTGCTTTTATTTATGTTTTTTTTTTTTATTTATTTCGTATTTATTTTATATTATTTTATTTGTTATTTAATTGTATTTTTTATAAATATTTTAAATATTTTATTTTTAAATTAATGTATGAACATTGTTTTAACGTGAAAAATATATAGTACAAAATATAAACTTACAGTGACGGCTTGATACAATTATACCCTCACACTGATTTGTTAACGAGTATATAAAAATAAGCAAAAATTTAAAGAGTTATTCTAGTATTATGAAATTTGGCACACAGTAATATATTGAAATAATTAGGAAAAAAATAACGTTTAAAAAAATCGATGAAAGGACTCGGTCAATCATCATTCCACCGATCATTTTGTGATTATATCCTGGAACCTATTATATTATTATATATTTTTCTCCAAAATGTTGTAATACGGTCCTGCGAAAAATTTGTATCAATTATTGCAATAGTACTAATACTGAAGAAAAAATCGCTGAACTTTTAGAAAGGTCAAAAAAAGCTGAATGATCCAAAAAATAAGGCCAGAAAAAAGTTAGTATTTTTTTTCTTTTTTTTAATTTAAATCCTTTTTTTATTTTTATTCTGGTTCTCATTATTTTGATAATTTTTAAATATAATAATGTAATAAATTTTGTAAATAAAACATAGAACGGCTGCCAGCAAAATGATCTATCAAAAATTGCCCAAAGGAATTCCATTCAAATTTGGGTTACATATATTTCATATGAAAAATAACCCAATGATTTGAAGTGGTTTTTTGTAGTTTTTGAACTGCAATTCCTTCCTGATAAGACATTTCCAACTTTTTGTGATTTTTCGCCTTTAAAATAACTTTTATACCCTACACCACCATAGGTGGTATAAGCATACCAATCGATTCAGAATCACTTTTCGAGTAGGTCTAAAGATGTCCATCCGTCTGTCTGGCTGTCCATGTAAACCTTGTGCACAAAGTACAGGTCGCAATTTTGAAGATAAGTATATGAAATTTTGCACGTAGTACTTTCCTGACACAAGGACGAATCGTATTAAAATTGGTAATGATCGGTCATTTATTTCACCTAGCCCTCATACAAATGTCCTCCCAGAATAGTGGATTAACGATAATAAATGCCTTAAATATGGCAATATTTTAATGGAATTCGGTAAAAGGAATTTCTGTATAAGTATCAATCTCTGTGCCAAGTTTAATGAAGATCGGTCCATAATTGACCATAGCTCCCATATAAAACACTCTTCCGAAAATCACTTTAACGTGCATTATTCACATAAACATGTTAGTATCAAATTTATATAAGACACAAATAAGTTTTATATAAGTAGAAATCATAGTGATAAATTTTATAAGGATCGCTCTAAAATTTACTATAGTTCCCATATAAGCCCACTTTCGGGAATCACCCTAAAGTGCACAAATTTATATAAATGTTAATATTTACGTAATATTCTATATTCGTATATTTTATTTTGACCTACTATATGTTTCTTACTTGTTTTAATTACATTCATAAAAAGTTTCTTTGGTTAAGGAGGTATATTAAAAAACAATTACAATAATCGATTAAGGAAATCCATAAAATTAGTAAAGTTATTTTTGATTTGGTGAATGAAACGCCGCAGCCTAAATTTTTTATTAAATATAAATAATCTCAATTTCTTGTGCAAATACGAAGCAAAAACTTTGCTTTCCTTTAAAGCTAGCAGGTATAATTGGAAACAAAAATAAACTACTTATTTTTTGCCTGAATAGCTAGTTATTTTTGTTCGAGTTGTCCACAAGTTCATGTAGTTATTTTTTGACTCTAGGGGTACTCAAAAATTTGCCGTCAGTGGGACTCGAACTTGGACACACACTAACCATTTGTTTTTACTGACTAACGTCTTACTCAGTACACCATCTCGCACATAGCATCCTAAGCGACAAAAACTCTATCTTTTTAGACATTTTGTTATAAAAAACCAACAGCTTCAGAATGGGGTTGAACCAACAACCTTCTGGTTGTAAATCCGGCGCTCTAGCCAACTCATCCACGTGATTGCAGTATTACTGTGCAATTATACTATTGAGTACTTATTAATGTAATACAGAGTAGGCAAATAGTAATGACGCCTCATTACCAAGAAACTACTTTAATAAGTAGTTGTTATTACCGAAAACCAAAAAGTTTTTGCTGGGTAAATATAAAATGGATGATTATGTTAAAATAAAATTAGTAATATCAAATAAGAAATTATTATTTTTTGCGTTGTTTAAAAACCAAAAAATGTTAGAAAAAGCCAGAAGATAAAAAAAATTTTGAGGATAACAGCAAAATAAAAAAGCTAGATTTAGCCTTAAAATGGCTAAAGTGGCAACACTTATAACTAGAAACATCTTTGCAGTCACCATTACAAAACAGCTTTATTTAGATTAGATCTGTGATCTGTTAAATGGTATCTAAATGAGAACCCCCAGTGGTTCTCACAAGCTCTTGCGTCATGACCCACTTTTAACGTTACAACTTGAGAACGATCTACCGCAATTTTGATGTAACAAATTAGCTGTGTTTTAGAAAACTCTGGCGTTTGAAGCATCATAATTTTAATGTATAAATAAAATGCTTTCAAGCTAATAATTGAGTTTAAAGTTTGTAGTCAAATTTAATAACAAGAAACATATTTAAAATGATATTTTTTTTCAATTTGTTTTATTTAGGAAAATGCACTTCGTTCAAGATTTATTGAAGATTCATGAAGAAATATCAGCTTAAAATATTTTTTTTAGTTGAGTTCACGAATTTCACAGCAACAATTTTGAAATACATTTGAGCATCAGAATTGAAATAATTTAGTTACAATTGCATTAGGTAATTTGAGAAAGCTTTTGTTCTCCATTTATTTTCAGTTATTGCCAAACGTTTGACATTACTGAGAACATTTGATTTCAAATAATTGAAAATTTTAGATAAAAGTTCTTGAGAAGAATATTTGATGAAAAATAATTATGATTCGATAGTGTCTTTAACATTAAATTTATTGATAAAAGAACAGGATGATAGTAAAATTCAAGCACATAAATAATCCTCAATAATTTGAGGTACTCGAAAATAATCGAGTAATTATTACACATGAATACCTTTTAATTCACTACAATTTTTACTCATCTTTATTGTATTTCATAAGTATGAATAAATAAATGTCAATCGAAAAATACATTAAATTTTATGTTCAATTAAAAATTCTTCGCGACCTTTCTGCAACGTCCGTATGTACCAATTGTGGGTCGCGGACGCCCTTTCTCAAATGATCTCTTGTAAACATGATAGGTCCATGTTTTGTGTTAGTTTCTTTTCCAGCTAGTGTGAATAAATTCATTTTGCTATAAAAATACGTATTTGATTTGTAATTTTGAAATTATGTTACTTTAAATTTGCTCTGTAAGTTTTTTTAACTTTTTATTTATTTACTGAATCGGTCTTTTATAGGCCTCACAACAAGTATTTAAATATTTTAAACTAAAACTACTTACGGTAGGTAGGTCGGCTCCACGAAGCCTTGAGTCCATTTGTACTTCAGCAAGAAGTCTTGCTAGTAGGTTTGGTTGACTTTGCAGTTTAAGGATGTATTTTTCTCTGAATTTCCTGAAATTGTCTTTAACTAACGGCACCTCTAAGCTTGGTAAGTGAAAATTTTAATTTTTTTTTTTAAAGAACTGACACACAGTGTGGTCAATCGCAAAATTGTTGGTTATAAATCTGTATCTCCTAAACTGCTGGTCAGATCGAATTGAAATGTATAGAAAAGTTACAGAGAAGGATGTAACTTCTATAAATCAAGTTCGATTTCAAAGATTTTTGTATTTCCGTAAAGAGATAAAAAGAGAACATGCTTACTGACCTAAGTTATCTCTTACATATAAAGAGATATTTACGCTTAAATTTTGAGTTTTTGATTTATTGCCTCATCTTTATTTAGTTTTTCGAGAATTAGTCCTTTTTGAAAATATTATCTAACTTCCAATATACTTCGAAATAACAATTTCAATTATTTCAATTCGTCAGTATAAAAAATTGCCATTTTTATATAGAAATATAGTACAATTCTTTTACTTTTTTCTAAAATTTTTTGTTAATATAAAATTTCTTTCTTTGAATATTTCAAAAGGCAAGGCTTCATAAATGATTAATAAATAAATTTTAAATTGAATTAGATTTACATCCTATACTCAACATTGGTCGCAAATGATGAAAAAAAGTCATCTTTATCGATTAATAAAGAAAATGTTGCGCGAGTTTTTTTATTTATTGACGCTGTTTCATAAAAAAAATATATGTAAATCGATTTAACCGGCCAAAATCGAATGAAATAAGTCAAACTTTTTCAAATTGCACCGAAATGCATATTAGCATTATATTATTATTATTATTATTATTATTATTATTATTATTATTATTTCTTATGTAATATTTAAAATAAACATCAGACTTTCATTCTTCGAAAAAGCATTCAAATAGTCTGAACAAAAATAAAAATAAAAACTACCTTATCAGACAATGGAGTATTTAAGCTATGCTTTCTTTTGGATTTCGATTTGTATTTTATTGTTATTTAATTTTTATTAATTATTCAGGAGCTTATTTTGGCCTTGTGGGGGCTTTTTATATTACTGTGAATGAATATATAAATAAATAAATAAATACAAAGATATAAAAATTACAATTTTGCCACTTTAAAAATATTTTCAATTACTTCTTATAAAGGTTATAAATTATATTCAAATAATTTTAAAGCTATGACTAGGAATTACAAAAAGCCGCATTCTTCAAATTATAATTATATGTTAATATTAATTTTATCTAAATTTATTCTAAAAATATTATTTAAATTATTTTCTTTTTGTATCGACTAAACTAAATTTTCAATTAAAGCTAAATTCCATCCCCCTTGAGTCCTACAATTAAAGGTAATAAAATTATCTTTAAAATGATACCTTAAACATGTTTTTATGTTAAATTTGACTGATCGATATTTCGTGAATTAAATTACGCCTATCACAAAAAATAGTAGTTTTGACTTCATGAATATAATATATGTAGACGATGAAGTCTTTCTGTATAATCTCTTTCTGTATAATCTCAGTAAGTATCGTGCTGGCACTTTCAATGAATTCTAAGTGTTTCAGGTATCGCTTTATAGACAATTTTATTAACTCTAATTATGGACCTTAATGGGCACTATATTATATATATTCGGAAGATATTCGTATTTTTGTTAAGACAATTTATCTTATTTTTGAAGTGCTGTAAATCGCGAACCATCGCGGAATTCATGCTAATAAATAATGCTCAATATTTGCATTACCAGTATTAATGTTAATATCTTCGCCAAATTTTATTAAATTTAGATGATTTTTGGAAGCAATTGATAATTCTTAAAATAAATATTTCGTATATGTTATGACATTTTTAGTAATAATTCATAAATTATTGAGAGTTTCATCATGTCACTTACCAAAAGTATAGAAAATATTTTCACTATTAACATATATTTTTAGAAAATTTTTAAAAAGATTAGTTTTGTAATATTTATCTACGATTTATAAATGGCGAAATATAGACCATTTTAATGTTCCATAATATAACGTGATTGTACTAAATATCATCAAATTCGAAAGAGGTGTAGAAACCAGCTGGTTGGTTTTAAATAGAACGACTCTTTTTACTATTACATAAAATTAAAAATTTTCAGTTACAATTACTGTAAATTTATTTGAGAAAATAGCAATTACAATTACTTGTAATTGAAAATAGTAAACTACAATTCCATGTAAAGTAATTTAATTAAAAATATAATAATTACTAATTACTACCTAACTGACTGTACTTTTAGTCAGTTCAGTTAAATTTGCACTTCTCACCAAAATGATTATATCAATTACTAAAAACTGTAAATAAGGTGGAACAGTAAAAATTTTCCAATTAAAAAATTGATCAAATCAATTAACTATATGATTGAATAAATTAAAAATTTAAGTGAAAAATAAAATTTTACCTAAATTTTAGTTTTATTTTATATTTACTTGAACATATTTATTTCATTTTGAAAAAAACTGAATAAAGTCTCTTTTGTTTTAACACTAAACAATAATTCGTTGATCTGGCTATATTAGATAAGACTTCCCAAATTAAATACTCCTTATAACTGTATTCTCACATTTTCCCGGAAGTTCCCTTAAAGTTTGTTGGCTTAAATGAAAATAATGACAGACTGAACAAACTCTACTATCTATATTTATAACATTAAAACCTGGTTTCCTGATTATTAAAAAATTCCACCCTTTTTACCTACTACGCCTCTGTCTATTATTTATTGTTTAATGTTATCCGTTGTTTGTTTTTTTTTCGTTTCACAGATTTTTTTTAATATTTACTTTTTTGTTTTAGTATTATTGTTTGATATTTACTTAAATCATAGTGTTTTTTTATTATCATCATCATTATTGCAATCATTTTGTTTGTACGAATTTCCTATATTATTCAAACTTTTTAAAATGTTTTAAATACTCAGAATTCAGCCATCAACGAAACGAACGAATGCAACAGTATGCAGTTACGTTAAAACAAACACACACACAGATAGTTTTTAGTTGAGGCTTTATAACAATAATAAAAAGTATCCAACAGTATGGAGAAACTTTTAGCGAAATAGGCACTAGAATAGCATTGGGTAATTTGACTACTAATATCAGTTTCAGCATGCAACATAAGATATAGGTGAAATTATTAGTAGACTAGACACAGCAAACGAAAATGCCTCTCCACTATATAGAATTTAAGGAATTGTAATATGTGGTTTGCTCAGAAAGTGATTATTATGTGGAAGTAATATGGAAATCTCATTGTACAAAAATATTATGTCAAGATACCAAAGAACTACAGGGTCCATATAAAAACCCCTTGTATGTCAGCTTGTTGTCTTACTCGTGTATGTATTTGAATGGAAGCCAATGAACGATATTTTTTTAGCAGTTTTTTCATTTTTTTTTCGTATGCCTCCGTATGTGTAAGCTTCAAGTTCGTTAGTATGTTTTTACAAGTAAAAGTTGTTTTTGTTATTGCTTCTCTTAAGCTTTAGTATAAATTTTCTGTTTTACATTTATTTTTTCTATATTTTATTTTTAGAGTTTGAAGCACTTTTTATCCTCTGACCCTGGCTGTTTGTCCTGACTATAACAGCTTTTAGTTAGTATTAAAAAAACACAAACTTCCACACATATTCTCACATATCTTAGTGTGAATATATGTGTTTGTATTTGTTTATTATCAGCCAATGGGCTTTTTTTCTTCTATGTACAGTTTTTATTATGTTAAAGCATCATTGCTTTAACAACATTTGTAAACATCAAAAAACATAAAAACACAAAAAAAGCAAACTACACACATACATATGTACTATACATATAAACACAGAGACACAAACTCCAATAAAGAATAATATCCTCAAATATTTATTTAAAATTGTATGAATTAAATATTGTTGCATATCGGTGTATGTGTAAAAAAAATAACCAAACAAACAGGGTGACAAATATCTAATGCTACATGCATACGTGAACATAGTTTATATATCTTTTCAAGTGCAATTGGTTTGAAGAATATTTGATGAAAAATGATTATGATTCGATAGTGTCTTTAACATTAAATTTATTGATAAAAGAACAGGATGATAGTAAAATTTAAACACATAAATAAACCTCAATAATTTGAGGTACTCGAAAATGATCGAGTAATTATTACACATGAATATCTTTTAATTTACTGCAATTTTTATTCATCTTTATTGCATTTCATAAGTATGAATAAATAAAAGCCAATCGAAAAATACATTAAATTTTATGTTCAATTAAAAAGTCTTCGCGACGTTTCTACAACGTCCGTACGTACGAATTGTGGGTCGTGGACGCCCGTTTGCGAACCTTTAATGTACCTTCTCAAATGATCTCTTGTAAACATGATAGGTCCATGTTTTGTGTTAGTTTCTTTTCCAGCTAGTGTGAATAAATTCAGTTTGCTATAAAAATACGTATTTGATTTTTAATTTTGAAATTTTGTTACTTTAAATTTGCTCAGTAAGTTTTTTTAACTTTTTATTTATTTACTGAATCGGTCTTTTATAGGCCTCACAACAAGTATTTAAATATTTAAACTAAAACTACTTACGGTATGTAGGTCGGCTCCACGAAGCCTTGAGTCCATTTGTACTTGAGCAAGAAGTCTTGCTAGTGGGTTGGGTTGACTCTGCAGTTTAAGGATGTATTTTTCTCTGAATTTCATGAACTTGTCTTTAACTAACGGCACCTCTAAGCTTGGTAAGTGAAAATTTTATTTTTTTTTTTTTTTTTTTTTTTTTAAGAACTGGCACACAGTGTAGTCAATCGCAAAATTGTTGGTTATAAATCTGTATCTCCTAAACTGCTGGTCAGATCGAATTGAAATGTAAAGAAAAGTTATAGAGAAAGACGTAACTTCTATAAATCAAGTTCGATTTCAAAGATTTTTATATTCCTGTAAAGAGATAAAAAGAAAACATGTTTACAATTGGTTTGAAGCATTTGTCATTAATGGGTCCTACGTAATATAAATAGGAATGAAATGGATATTAGAATATTCATAAGCAATTTAGACGTAAGCTATTAAAAGTTTTGCGACCAGTTATTACACTGTATTTTCATAACATATGTTAAGCTGACTTCCTTCAAGGATAAGTACATCACAAAATAAAAAGTAAACTGGCGGGTAGATAAACTGTGATGACACAAAATAGTCACCACATCCTCAGTAAATTAATATATTTTGCTAAAGGAAAGTTAAAATTTAGTTTATATTATAGACTATACTATAGACTAGACTATAGACTAGATTATAGAATAGACTATAGACTGCACTATGGATTAGATTATGTACTAGACTGTAGACTAAGCTATAGACTTTATGGGCCCCCTGTTATTGAACTTTCAATTCAATATATAAAGTATCAAAACAAACATTGAGACAAAATATTTTTTTTTTCCTTCTTTTATATATACATATATAGTCAATGTTGTTTTTATTGTTTCCCTATCATATAAAATAAATACAATGGCCGCTTTATTTAAATAAGTACTTGAACAAGTGAATGTGTATAACTTAAAATAAGTGTAGTTATATCCTTGTGTGTGAATACATTTTAATTCTTTTCTTTATTCGAAATTTATTAATATGAAATGTTCTCACAGTCAATTTTACTTATATTCATTTAAAGTGAACAAAAACAAAAAACTAGTTAAACAAAATTTCATCAAGAAAAAAATAACGCTCAATGAAATATTTTTTCATTTTATTGAAATATTTGTTAAGCCGCTTGGTTTATTAAGTTCTGTTGTGTTGTTGTTTTATAAATATTAGTAGTATTATTTATTTTATTATTGTCGTTGTGTAGTTGTAATAAAAATCAATAAAAATTTTAGTGTTTATAAAATTTCAAGGGTGGTATAGCAAATTTAAATCTGTAACAACAAAAGGGATTTTATTTTATTTATTTTTTTTTTAAGTTTATTTGTCTAAAATATTTAATGTAATTGCATTTCATCGTTTATGAGTATTAAAATAGAACATGAATTCGTAATTTTTGTGAAATTTAAAAATTGATGGATTTTAACATTTTTGGAAACAAATAAAAGCCTAAAAACAATTTTTTTTTTAATAATTAATTATAATATACACATAGAAATATTTCCCTTATGGAGTATTTTAAAATACACAAAAAGTATTACTTATATGTAAATATGTCTTCCAGAACATAAAGCTTTAAAACTACCCCTATAAAAATCCAGGAAAATAAAAATCCATCTTACTGATACTACGGCAATTGAAAACTAAATTCTAAAAATATAAACAAAAAATTAAGCGCTATAATGATACCAAAGAGAATAAGAAACCAAGTTAAATAAATAAAGCTAAGACATTTAATATACTTAATACTAAAACAACAACATGTAACGGAAATGAAACCAACACAAACACATTTAGAAACCTTTACTACTTAACAAACTCACACAGGCAATGAAAGCAAGACAGACTAATATTTAAATATAAAATGATGAAAATTAAGTCGACAGTAAGATTGCATAAGAGAGAGGAGGCGAAAAAACTAGACATTCAACGAAATTGTTGGCTAAAGAAAAAAATCCGTTAAAGTCTCAGGAAAACCAAGACAAAGTACACAACATTTTTTTTTTTTTGATACTTTTTTATGAATGTAAATAAAACAAATTAAAATGATTAAAATAAAAAAGTAATAAAAATCTACTCTCAGGTAAATGAATAAAATTAGCAGAAAGAGAAAATCACGCTCACAGATAATTGACTATAGACTAGACTATAGACTAGACTATAGACTAGACTATAGACTAGACTATAGACTAGACTATAGACTAGACTATAGACTAGACTATAGACTAGACTATAGACTAGACTATAGACTAGACTATAGACTAGACTATAGACTAGACTATAGACTAGACTATATACTAGACTATAGACTAGACTATAGACTAGACTATAGACTAGACTATAGATTAGACTATAGACTAGACTACAGACTAGACTATAGATTAGACTATAGACTAGACTATAGACTAGACTATAGACTAGACTATAGATTAGACTATAGACTAGACTATAGAATAGACTATAGATTAGACTATAGACTAGACTATAGACTAGACTATAGACTAGACTATAGACTAGACTATAGATTAGACTATAGACTAGACTATAGATTAGACTATAGACTAGACTATAGACTAGACTATAGACTAGACTATAGATTAGACTATAGACTAGACTATAGATTAGACTATAGACTAGACTATAGATTAGACTATAGACTAGACTATAGACTAGACTATAGACTAGACTATAGATTAGACTATAGACTAGACTATAGACTAGACTATAGACTAGACTATAGACTAGACTATAGATTAGACTATAGACTAGACTATAGACTAGACTATAGACTAGACTATAGATTAGACTATAGACTAGACTATAGACTAGACTATAGACTAGACTATAGACTAGACTATAGACTAGACTATAGACTAGACTATAGACTATACTATAGACTAGACTATAGATTAGACTATAGATTAGACTATAGACTAGACTATAGACTAGACTATAGACTATACTATAGACTAGACTATAGACTAGACTATAGACTAGACTATAGACTATACTATAGACTAGACTATAGACTAGACTATAGACTAGACTATAGACTAGACTATAGACTAGACTATAGACTAGACTATAGACTAGACTATAGACTAGACTATAGACTAGACTATAGACTAGACTATAGACTAGACTATAGACTAGACTATAGACTAGACTATAGACTAGACTATAGACTAGACTATAGACTAGACTATAGACTAGACTATAGACTAGACTATAGACTAGACTATAGACTAGACTATAGACTAGACTATAGACTAGACTATAGACTAGACTATAGACTAGACTATAGACTAGACTATAGACTAGACTATAGACTAGACTATAGACTAGACTATAGACTAGACTATAGACTAGACTATAGACTAGACTATAGACTAGACTATAGACTAGACTATAGACTAGACTATAGACTAGACTATAGACTAGACTATAGACTAGACTATAGACTAGACTATAGACTAGACTATAGACTAGACTATAGACTAGACTATAGACTAGACTATAGACTAGACTATAGACTAGACTATAGACTAGACTATAGACTAGACTATAGACTAGACTATAGACTAGACTATAGACTAGACTATAGACTAGACTATAGACTAGACTATAGACTAGACTATAGACTAGACTATAGACTAGACTATAGACTAGACTATAGACTAGACTATAGACTAGACTATAGACTAGACTATAGACTAGACTATAGACTAGACTATAGACTAGACTATAGACTAGACTATAGACTAGACTATAGACTAGACTATAGACTAGACTATAGACTAGACTATAGACTAGACTATAGACTAGACTATAGACTAGACTATAGACTAGACTATAGACTAGACTATAGACTAGACTATAGACTAGACTATAGACTAGACTATAGACTAGACTATAGACTAGACTATAGACTAGACTATAGACTAGACTATAGACTAGACTATAGACTAGACTATAGACTAGACTATAGACTAGACTATAGACTAGACTATAGACTAGACTATAGACTAGACTATAGACTAGACTATAGACTAGACTATAGACTAGACTATAGACTAGACTATAGACTAGACTATAGACTAGACTATAGACTAGACTATAGACTAGACTATAGACTAGACTATAGACTAGACTATAGACTAGACTATAGACTAGACTATAGACTAGACTATAGACTAGACTATAGACTAGACTATAGACTAGACTATAGACTAGACTATAGACTAGACTATAGACTAGACTATAGACTAGACTATAGACTAGACTATAGACTAGACTATAGACTAGACTATAGACTAGACTATAGACTAGACTATAGACTAGACTATAGACTAGACTATAGACTAGACTATAGACTAGACTATAGACTAGACTATAGACTAGACTATAGACTAGACTATAGACTAGACTATAGACTAGACTATAGACTAGACTATAGACTAGACTATAGACTAGACTATAGACTAGACTATAGACTAGACTATAGATTAGACTATAGACTAGACTATAGACTAGACTATAGACTAGACTATAGATTAGACTATAGACTAGACTATAGATTAGACTATAGACTAGACTATAGACTAGACTATAGACTAGACTATAGATTAGACTATAGACTAGACTATAGACTAGACTATAGACTAGACTATAGACTAGACTATAGACTAGACTATAGACTAGACTATAGATTAGACTATAGATTAGACTATAGACTAGACTATAGACTAGACTATAGACTAGACTATAGATTAGACTATAGACTAGACTATAGACTAGACTATAGACTAGACTATAGATTAGACTATAGATTAGACTATAGACTAGACTATAGACTAGACTATAGACTAGACTATAGACTAGACTATAGACTAGACTATAGATTAGACTATAGATTAGACTATAGATTAGACTATAGACTAGACTATAGATTAGACTATAGACTAGACTATAGACTAGACTATAGACTAGACTATAGATTAGACTATAGACTAGACTATAGACTAGACTATAGACTAGACTATAGATTAGACTATAGACTAGACTATAGACTAGACTATAGATTAGACTATAGACTAGACTATAGATTAGACTATAGACTAGACTATAGACTAGACTATAGATTAGACTATAGACTAGACTATAGACTAGACTATAGACCAGACTATAGACTAGACTATAGATTAGACTATAGACTAGACTATAGACTAGACCATAGACTAGACTATAGACCAGACTATAGACTAGACCATAGACTAGACTATAGACTAGACTATAGACTAGACCATAGACTAGACTATAGGCTAGACTAAAGGCTAGACTATAGACTAGACTATAGACTAGACCATAGACTAGACTATAGGCTAGACCATAGACTAGACTATAGGCTAGACTAAAGGCTAGACTATAGACTAGACTATAGACTAGACCATAGACTAGACTATAGACTAGACCATAGACTAGACTATAGACTAGACCATAGACTAGACTATAGGCTAGACTAAAGGCTAGACTATAGACTAGACTATAGGCTAGACTAAAGGCTAGACTATAGACTAGACTATAGACTAGACCATAGACTAGACTATAGGCTAGACTAAAGGCTAGACTATAGACTAGACTATAGACTAGACCATAGACTAGACTATAGGCTAGGCTATAGACTAGACTATAGACTAGACTAAAGGCTAGACTATAGACTAGACTATAGGCTAGACTATAGACTAGACTAAAGGCTAGACTATAGACTAGACTATAGACTAGACTATAGACTAGACTATAGACTAGACTATAGACTAGACTATAGACTAGACTATAGACTAGACTATAGACTAGACTATAGACTAGACTATAGACTAGACTATAGACTAGACTATAGACTAGACTATAGACTAGACTATAGACTAGACTATAGACTAGACTATAGACTAGACTATAGACTAGACTATAGACTAGACTATAGACTAGACTATAGACTAGACTATAGACTAGACTATAGACTAGACTATAGACTAGACCATAGACTAGACTATAGGCTAGACTAAAGGCTAGACTATAGACTAGACTATAGACTAGACCATAGACTAGACTATAGGCTGGACCATAGACTAGACTATAGGCTAGACTAAAGGCTAGACTATAGACTAGACTATAGACTAGACCATAGACTAGACTATAGACTAGACCATAGACTAGACTATAGACTAGACCATAGACTAGACTATAGGCTAGACTAAAGGCTAGACTATAGACTAGACTATAGGCTAGACTAAAGGCTAGACTATAGACTAGACTATAGACTAGACCATAGACTAGACTATAGGCTAGACTAAAGGCTAGACTATAGACTAGACTATAGACTAGACCATAGACTAGACTATAGGCTAGGCTATAGACTAGACTATAGACTAGACTAAAGGCTAGACTATAGACTAGACTATAGGCTAGACTATAGACTAGACTAAAGGCTAGACTATAGACTAGACTATAGACTAGACTATAGACTAGACTATAGACTAGACTATAGACTAGACTATAGACTAGACTATAGACTAGACTATAGACTAGACTATAGACTAGACTATAGACTAGACTATAGACTAGACTATAGACTAGACTATAGACTAGACTATAGACTAGACTATAGACTAGACTATAGACTAGACTATAGACTAGACTATAGACTAGACTATAGACTAGACTATAGACTAGACTATAGACTAGACTATAGACTAGACTATAGACTAGACTATAGACTAGACTATAGACTAGACTATAGACTAGACTATAGACTAGACTATAGACTAGACTATAGACTAGACTATAGACTAGACTATAGACTAGACTATAGACTAGACTATAGACTAGACTATAGACTAGACTATAGACTAGACTATAGACTAGACTATAGACTAGACTATAGACTAGACTATAGACTAGACTATAGACTAGACTATAGACTAGACTATAGACTAGACTATAGACTAGACTATAGACTAGACTATAGACTAGACTATAGACTAGACTATAGACTAGACTATAGACTAGACTATAGACTAGACTATAGACTAGACTATAGACTAGACTATAGACTAGACTATAGACTAGACTATAGACTAGACTATAGACTAGACTATAGACTAGACTATAGACTAGACTATAGACTAGACTATAGACTAGACTATAGACTAGACTATAGACTAGACTATAGACTAGACTATAGACTAGACTATAGACTAGACTATAGACTAGACTATAGACTAGACTATAGACTAGACTATAGACTAGACTATAGACTAGACTATAGACTAGACTATAGACTAGACTATAGACTAGACTATAGACTAGACTATAGACTAGACTATAGACTAGACTATAGACTAGACTATAGACTAGACTATAGACTAGACTATAGATCCCCGCAAGGGTATCACCAGGAGGTGATAACGGGAGTAACGACCCCGCGGACCCTAGTTTTGGCAGGTATGGAGAGCGCATTAAAATGATGCATAAGCTTGTCGAAGTCCTGTGACAGGGCGAATGGATACCGCCCTAAATTAGGTATCCATCCACATGGGTACCCCTCTAGAGAGGGGTAGTTAGAAGGTTGACAACTTCGTGGATCCCTAGTCACCATATTCGAAAATCCAGGCGCGACGGTACCCAAATTGGGCGGCTTCCTGGTCAGCGTCTGTTTCCAGGTTAGGAGCGGCTGGTACAACACCTGGCGGCTAGGTAAAAAACGCAAACCCCTAGAAAAAAAAACTCAAATGGAAAATAATAAATTGAATGTTACGGTGCAGGGAGTAATAAACCCAGTACCGGCGGCTTTGGAGAGTGTGAAAGCAGGCTCTCGGTCGTCGAAATCATGTTACTGCAATACTTCTAACTCGGCAGCACACCTGGCTGAATTAGAAGTTAAAGCTACAGGCAACACAAATAAGGAGCGGTGGAATGTGGAAAACCCTTTTCGAAGAAACTCCGGAATTCCAAGGTCACCACCATCAACACCAAATGTTACTACGCAGATAGAGCATACTACGCCTATTATTCAGTCTCCAGTTCAAGTGCAGACGGCCTCGGGGAATACTCATTTCCTAGAACTTGGAAACTTAATAACAGGATTGATAGAATTTATGAAGGGCAAGTCTAATGTACATCATGCCATAAAGGAGCAGGCTAGAGCCATAAAAGTAATGTACAATAAAGTTAGAGACGAAGTGTCTTGCGATAAAACACCTCACGTCCCTGAAAAAAAGGAGCTGGCAACACAAACTACCCCAAAAACGTGGCCACCAGAAAAGGATCTCAAACGAAGTAGAGAATCAGGAGAAGTATCGCCAAAACCCCAATTAGCTAAGAGAAAGAAGCAGGAAAGCAAACCTCAAAAGAAATTGGAAGTTGTGAAGGATATTCCCCCAGAGAAATCCAGCACCAGCGAAGCAACCAATGCGTGGAGAACGGTGAAACCCAAAAGGAAACCTCGAAAGAGAAAGGAAATGAAGGAAGTTATGATAATTTCAACGAAAGGAGAAGCAAGTTATGCTGATATTTTAAAGCATATGAAGTCAGATCCAAGCCTTAAGGATTTGGGTGAATGCGTTTCTCGCATAAGGAGAACCCAAAAAGGAGATCTTCTTTTAGAAATTAATAAGTCCAAAACCGAGAACGTCAAAGACTTCCAGGGAAAGGTGGAAAGATCGGTAGGATTACAGGCAAATATCGTATCGCACACTCCGGAGATTATGATTGAATGTAAAGATATCGATGAGGTTACAACAAGGTCAGATATTAGTGAAGCCCTTAACAACTTGCTAGGAGTTTCTGAAATAAGGGAAACTAACGTAAGGAGTCTAAGGAGGGCTTACGGTGGCACACAGATAGCAAGTATTATCTTACCGATAGAACTTGGCCGTAAAGCCCTTGAAGTGGCGAAAGTCAAAATTGGATGGGTAGTATGTCGCTTAAGGCAAAAGGTGCTTGTCAAAAAATGCTTCAGATGCCTGGAATTTGGACATATTTCCTCATCGTGTACAAATTCTCACGACAGGTCGAAACTTTGTAGAAGGTGTGGAGAAGGTGGACATATTGCGAGAGACTGTACCAAGGATCCAAATTGTATGTTCTGTAAAGAAGTAGAAAACGCGGATACAAAACACGTAGCTGGAAGCGGAAGATGTCCTGTTTTTAGGCGGGCTCTTAGTAAATTGCGTAAATGAGATTTTTACAATTGAATCTCAATCATTGTCAGGCGGCGCAGGACTTGCTTTCACAAACTATCTGCGAAACTAGAGTTGATGTCGCCATTCTTTGTGAACAATATAGAGACATGAGCAATACTGTATGGGTGAAAGATTCAACAGGTAAAGCTGCAGTTTGGGCATGCGGAAATAAAGGAATAGAAGAAATATCCGAGCACACAGAAGACGGATTTGTAAGAGCCAAAGTTGGAGGTATTCATATATACAGTTGCTATGCCCCTCCTAGTGCGACAATTGAAGAGTTTGGGAAGATGTTAGATAATCTGCTAAGAGACTCAGATAATCATAATCCAAAAATTATAGCAGGAGACTTTAATGCATGGGCTGTTGATTGGGGTAGCCGAAAAACAAATACCAGAGGACGTATTTTACTCGAAGCGATTTCTAGGCATAACCTAGTGCTAGCAAATAGTGGAAATACACCAACATTCTCTACTGGAGGAAGAAGCTCTGTCGTGGATCTAACATTCATGAGTAGTTCCTTGGCAAGGGATATGAATTGGAGAGTCAGCGAACAATACACTCACAGTGACCATCATTATTTATTATTATATTTTCAGTCCATAGCTTGCGTAGTAGACATCCTTCTCGTGAAGGGGATGCACCGGAATATATTGGTTGGGCCTCTAAAAGACTTAACGAAGAAGTATTTACCCAGGAATTTGGAAACAACTTTGAGCTGAATGGTACAGCACTGGAGAAAGTGAAACAAATGGAATCAAGAATCAAAAGCGCATGTGACGTCGCTATGCCAAAACGAAGAATGACGAGGAACTGTCCCCCAAATTACTGGTGGAACTCGGAAATCAATAACCTCCGCGCGCTGTGCATAAGAGCTAGAAGGCGAACCAAACGTCTTATGGGACGACCAGAGTTCGAAGGGGCGTGTCGCGAATTTCGAACCGCAAGGCGAGAGTTTCAACATGCTATTTCAAGAAGCAAGAAAAATAGCTTCAGAAATATATGCTTAGAGGCGGATAATGATCCTTGGGGAAAGGCATACAGGGTGGTAACCTCGCACCTTAGGGGCAGAAAGTCCCCACAGCCAAGTTGTCCCATTTTACTAGGGAAGATAATCAGAACTCTGTTCCCGGAACATAGACGCAATATAGGTACGGCGACAAGAATGAACCCAATAGAATCCATACCGTTGGTGACAGAAGAGGAGCTGCTTCAGATAGCAAAGAAAATCGGAGACAACAAAGCTCCAGGACCTGATGGAATTCCAAACAATGCGCTTAAGTTGGCAGTTAGAACAGCAACGAAACCGTTCGTGGATGTATTTAATGAATGTCTAAAGGAAGGAGTGTTTCCAAACTGTTGGAAAAAACAAAATTTGGTGCTAATTCCTAAGCCTAATAAACCACAAGGCGATCCCTCTGCCTATAGACCAATATGTCTACTCGACACACAAGGGAAAATTCTGGAGAAAATCATACAAAATCGATTGCTACCCATTGTAGAGGAAAGAAATGGTCTGTCGAACCACCAATTTGGGTTTCGAAAAGCTAGATCGACCATCGATGCAATCCGTATGGTAGTAGATACAGCACGAATGGCGATAGAAGGCAAGGGAGCAAGTAGGAAGTACTGTGCTATCATAACGCTTGATGTAAAGAACGCGTTTAACTCTGCGAACTGGGGAATAATAATTCAAAAGCTAAACGGAATCGGCATACCGGCGTATTTAATAAGATTGATAGTAAGCTATTTCACAGACAGAAAGCTCTGTTACCAAACCGACGAAGGAGTCGTAACATACAATGTCACTGCAGGAGTTCCACAAGGCTCTGTGCTTGGTCCACTATTGTGGAATATAATGTACAACGATGTTCTAGAGCTTAATATTCCGGAAGAGGCGAACATTATAGGTTTTGCAGATGACATAGCAGTTACGGTTTCAGCAAGATATATGGACGAAGTGGAGCTAATCTCGAATGAAGTAGTATGGACTATTAGAAACTGGATGAAAAGTGTGGGGTTGGAACTTGCCGAACATAAAACGGAGATTGTATTAGTTACAAGCAGGCGTAAAAAAGAGACCATGAGAATAACGGTTGGAGAACACCAGGTGACATCAAAATCCCATCTCAAATATTTGGGAGTTCTCATAGATGCCAGACTTAACTTTAGGACACATATAGAATATACTACTAACAAGGCAGTAAATATTAGAGCCGCTCTTGAAAAAATGATGCCGAATGTAGGAGGACCAAGGCAATCCAAAAGGAAGATAATATCGACGGTGGTCAGCTCAGTTATACTTTACGCTGCTCCCATATGGTCAGTAGCTCTGAAAGTAAAGACCGCAGCGAAGAAGCTAAAATCTGTATACAGGTTATCGGTCCTACGAGTATGCTGCTCTTTTCGAACAACATCCGACGAAGCGGCCCACGTCATAGCGGGAATGATTCCTATAGATATCTTGGCTGACGAAGCCAAACGCTTGGATGAAAACAGAAGAGACCCAAATCAACTGGACACTCGTGTACGTAAAATTGAAAGAGAAGCTTCTATAAGGCAATGGCAGAGCAGATGGGAAGACAGCCGCAAAGGAAGGTGGACCTTTAAACTAATCCCGAAAATAGATGTATGGCTAAACAGACGACATGGAGAAGTTAATTACCACTTAACGCAGTTTCTCTCAGGCCACGGAGGATACCGAAGTTACCTGTACAGATTCGGGTTGGATAACTCCCCATATTGCCCTAACTGTCCAAACCAAGAGGAAGACCCAGAACACGTCGTGTTCTACTGCGCACGCTTTCGCCACGATCGACAGAAAACTGAGGAAGTCCTTGGATGCCAACTTAATCCGCAAAATATTGTTGACATCATCCTAAATAGGAAGGAAAATTGGGATGCAATATCCTCAATGATTAAAAGTATTCATGATAAACTTGGAGCGGAGGAGAATCTGAGGAAATCTCAGACACCAGAAGTAGCCTAGATAAGGCTCTCCTGCCCTGCGATGCAATATCTTTGTAGACAGTTCCGCAGGGTTGCTGAATGACGAAGGAGGTGGTTTTAGTCGGTAGGAATCCGACATAACCCGTTGGGCCTCAAGTGGCATCGGGTATCATATGAAAGATTTCCACCTGCCTAATAGAAAAAAAAAAAAAAAAAAAAGGACTAGACTATAGACTAGACTATAGACTAGACTAAAGGCTAGACTATAGACTAGACTATAGACTAGACTATAGACTAGACTATAGACTAGACTATAGACTAGACTAAAGGCTAGACTATAGACTAGACTATAGACTAGACTATAGACTAGACTATAGACTAGACTATAGACTAGACTATAGACTAGACTATAGACTAGACTATAGACTAGACTAAAGGCTAGACTATAGACTAGACTATAGACTAGACTATAGACTAGACTATAGACTAGACTATAGACTAGACTATAGACTAGACTATAGACTAGACTATAGACTAGACTATAGACTAGACTATAGACTAGACTATAGACTAGACTATAGACTAGACTATAGACTAGACTATAGACTAGACTATAGACTAGACTATAGACTAGACTATAGACTAGACTATAGACTAGACTATAGACTAGACTATAGACTAGACTATAGACTAGACTATAGACTAGACTATAGACTAGACTATAGACTAGACTATAGACTAGACTATAGACTAGACTATAGACTAGACTATAGACTAGACTATAGACTAGACTATAGACTAGACTATAGACTAGACTATAGACTAGACTATAGACTAGACTATAGACTAGACTATAGACTAGACTATAGACTAGACTATAGACTAGACTATAGACTAGACTATAGACTAGACTATAGACTAGACTATAGACTAGACTATAGACTAGACTATAGACTAGACTATAGACTAGACTATAGACTAGACTATAGACTAGACTATAGGCTAGACTATAGACTAGACTATAGACTAGACTATAGACTAGACTATAGACTAGACTATAGGCTAGACTATAGACTAGACTATAGACTAGACTATAGACTAGACTATAGACTAGACTATAGACTAGACTATAGACTAGACTATAGACTAGACTATAGACTAGACTATAGACTAGACTATAGACTAGACTATAGACTAGACTATAGACTAGACTATAGACTAGACTATAGACTAGACTATAGACTAGACTATAGACTAGACTATAGACTAGACTATAGACTAGACTATAGACTAGACTATAGACTAGACTATAGACTAGACTATAGACTAGACTATAGACTAGACTATAGACTAGACTATAGACTAGACTATAGACTAGACTATAGACTAGACTATAGACTAGACTATAGACTAGACTATAGACTAGACTATAGACTAGACTATAGACTAGACTATAGACTAGACTATAGACTAGACTATAGACTAGACTATAGACTAGACTATAGACTAGACTATAGACTAGACTATAGACTAGACTATAGACTAGACTATAGACTAGACTATAGACTAGACTATAGACTTGACTATAGACTAGACTATAGACTAGAATATAGACTAGACTATAGACTAGACTATAGACTAGACTATAGACTAGACTATAGACTAGACTATAGACTAGAATATAGACTAGACTATAGACTAAACTATAGACTAGACTATAGACTAGACTATAGACTAGACTATAGACTAGAATATAGACTAGACTATAGACTAAACTATAGACTAGACTATAGACTAGACTATAGACTAGACTATAGACTAGACTTTGTCACGAGATTTTTAAGCAAAAGAGAAAGGCCTTTAAGCTAGCAATACGTAAAAGTAAAAGATTACGATTCCTGGAGATATGCAATGATCTAGAGCATAACCCCTTTGGCTTAGCGTACAAACTTGTGAGAAAAAATCTTAAATGTCTGAGCTCACCATCACCCAAGGAAGCTAAAATTCTTACTGAAATAGTGACTCATCTGTTTCCAAAGCAACGTACTACAACATGGAATACTCAGAACATCCGAGAGATTTTCTGCTTTCCAGAAATTACGTTATTGGAAATCCAAAAGGCTGTTACAAAATTCGAAAATAAGAAAGCCCCGGGACCAGATGGTATCCCAAACCTCGTCCTAAAAGAGGCTGTAAAGTGCTGTCCAAACCAAATGCTGCAGCTGATGAACTCATGCCTAAGGCATGGTTCATTCCCATCAATGTGGAAAAGGCAAAAACTTGTGCTCCTACCCAAGGATAAGAAGCCTTTAGAGGAACCGTCATCGTACAGACCACTGTGCATGATAGATACCAGCGGAAAGCTATTGGAGAGAATCATTTGCAATAGACTCGAAGAATGCATTGAAACATTGGATGGTCTGTCAAAAATGCAATATGGTTTTAGAAAACATAGGTCGACAATTGATGCAATTGCAATTTTTGTAAGCATTGCAAAAGATGCAATAGATGGTAGCAGCTGGAGAAAAGGATCCAAAGAATATTATGTACTCGTGACTCTAGATGTCAAAAATGCATTTAACACGGCAAATTGGGAGAATATAGTCAATGCTCTTGTACGAATAAATGTTCCAGCTTATCTTGTGGCAATAATAAATGATTACTTCCGGCAAAGAGTTCTTATATATGAAACAGACAAGGGAATGAAGGAATATAATGTCACAGGCGGAGTACCACAACGATCGGTCCTTGGACCACTGTTGTGGAATGTGATGTATGATGGTATCTTGAGATTAAATCTTCCAAGAAGAGCAAAAGTTATTGGCTTCGCTGATGATATAGCCCTGGTGATAGTGGCAAAAACTATTAACGAAGCTAAAACAGTTTCCGAGAGTAGTATCCATGTGGTACAGTCATGGCTCATTGAAATGGGTCTATCGTTAGCTGAGCATAAGACGGAAGCGGTATTGATATCCAGTCGTAGAACGATGGAATATATAAATCTTCAAGTTGGAGACTGTCAAATAGGTACAAGGGATTGTCTCAAATACCTGGGTGTGGTGATAGATAATCGTTTATCATTTAAACACCACCTAAATTACGTGAGAGATAAAGCCATAGGTATATGTACAGCGCTGTGCAGGGTAATGCCGAATACACGAGGTCCAAAATATTTAAGAAGGAAAGTGTTAGCTGGGGTTGTCAAGAGTGTAATTCTCTATTCTGCTCCAATATGGGCAGAATCCACCAGGCTAAGGACCTACAGTGGTAAAATTAGATCTGTCTACAGACTAGCAGCACTGCGAGTGTCTTCTGCATATAGAACTGTATCGGATGAAGCAGCCTTTGTAATTGCTGCCATGATACCAATCGATATATTGGCAAGAGATGTCAAATATGAATTCGAAGCACGGTCCACGGTAGAGATGTTAGTGTTATTAGAAGAGACAGCATGGCGGAGTGGCAAATGAAATAGCCATCATCTTCGAATGGTAGATGGACGCTTATATGTCCATCTACCTTTCCCAAATGTAGAAGTATGGTGTGGAAGACGGCATGGTTATCTGAATTACTACCTGACCCAATTCCTTAGTGGACACGGTTGTTTCCGCTCATACCTATACCGCTTTGGACTTGATAGCTCTCAATATTTTCCGCGTTGCGTAGAGGATGAAGAGGATTCGAATCATGTATTTTTTGTGTGTCCACGTTTTGAATCTGAGAGAACGAACTTGGAAAGGCAAATAGGCGGTGAGATATGTTCAAGTAACATAGTACAAATTATGCTTGTATCACTCGAGAAATGGGAGAACGTTTACAAATATGTGAAAATAGTCCTAGACTATAGACTAGACTATAGACTAGACTAGAGACTAGACTATAGACTAGACTATAGACTATACTAGACTATACTAGACTATAGACTAGACTATAGACTATACTAGACTATAGACTATACTAGACTATAGACTATACTAGACTATAGACTATACTAGACTATAGACTATATTAGACTATAGACTATAGACTATACTAGACTATAGACTATACTAGACTATAGACTATACTAGACTACAGACTATACTAGACTACAGACTATACTAGACTACAGACTATACTAGACTATTGATTAGGATATTGATTAGGCTAAAGACTAGACTATTGACTAAATTATAGACTAGATGATTGACTGGATTATAGACTAGACTATTGACTAGACTATAGGCTAGATTATAGACTAGACTATAGACTAAATTATAAACTAGGCTATAGACTAGACTATAGACTAGACTATAGAATAGACTATAAACTAGACTATAGACTAGACTATAGACTAGACTATAGACTAAACTATAGACTAGACTATAGGCTATACTAGACTGTAGACTAGACTATAGGCTACACTATAGACTATACTAGACTATAGACTAGACTATAGACTAGACTATAGACTAGACTATAGACTATACTAGACTATTGATTAGGCTAAAGACTAGACTATTGACTAAATTATAGACTAGACGATTGACTAGATTATAGACTAGACTATAGACTAAATTATAGACTAGACTATAGACTAGGACTAGGCAATACACTTGACTGTAGACTAGACTATAAACTATACTATAGACTTGACTTCATAGTTTATTATTATTTTTTATTCAGTGTATTTCTTACTTAAACTTTAGCAGACAATATTAAAATTAAAAATGAAAGAAGTACGTTAAAGCGGTAAATGTTGCTTTTTCCTGAGCACTCATTGTTTACATTGCGGTCAAAAATTTACGCGATTTTAACTTTTTTCCTTTAAGTTTCTTTTCATCTTTTAAATTGAACAAAGTCTTTATTTTTGTATTTTCTTTTGCATTTCTTCCTGTGCGTTCTTTTGTTTTAACTTAAAACAGTAAAAATTCAATATAGTTGCAAGTAAAATATTTAAGTTTTATTTAAAATTTACTGCATATTATAAGGAAAGAAAAAATTTACAAAATGGTTTCAAAAGAATAATGGAAAACAAAGAAACAAGAGGATAAAAATCATGTTGAAAAATACCAAATGTTTAAATGTAACTGAAGACATACTGTAACTAAGTAGAAAAGAAACTAATAGGAGAAATATAGAGACAGATTTTTTTTTTTGTTAAAAACTAAATTTTCAATTACACTCTTCTCGTGCATGCATTTGTGTAAATATCGAAAACATATATCAGGATAATATATGCGGCAGGGTATTAATGTAAAATAGAAAAGGCCTCCGAAATTGGGAATGTTAAAACTAACTATAATTGTCTGTAATTGTAAGAACTTTTATGACTAAGCAATTTATAATTATTTTTTAAGTTTTTATGAATACACACACTCTTAGTTTTCTTGGCTATAATAATTATTATGCAACTGTAATGGAATATTGTGCATGTCAAACTCTGAAGTCTGTTTTACACCAGGAGAAGAATTCTGTTTAATATATCCTCTGGCACTATTTGCTATGAACGTTTGGGAAATTAATAAAAGGCTCTAGCCTAAGGCCACATCTTCTTGTACCCTATAAACGTTTTTCCAGTTCTTAATATGAAATTCATATACTACAAACTGTCGAAAAAAATCTAAAAACTTTAGTGGCATGTACATAAAAATACAAATTGCTAAACACACACCAAAAAAAAAATAAATAACTGCTTAAAAAATAAATACAGAACCAATAGACAAACAACATATATTTTAAAATTTTTTCTTGAACATTTTCTTTTCAATTCATTTGCTTTAAGTAACAAGAACTATTACACAAACTCATACTTACTTATAAACACACACATAAAAACTCATGCCATAAAATTGTATTGAGAAATCCTTAAGAAGCTAGCAACGCAAAACTAAACGAAGAGTGCTGTCATTCAAAACTGTCACAAGACAAATTTCTATTGAGAATTGCAGTGATTGGTTTCATTGAGTATTGTGAACTTAAACGGATTGTACTACTCGTATACTAGTTGCTATTGATGCTGTTTTTTATTTCTGAGTGCAAACATTGTTTGTTGCCTCTATTGTTGCACACACATATTCACATGTATGAATATATAAATGTATGTATGTATGAATGTGTGTATATGAATGTATGTATATACACATATATGTCGTTATAGAGAAGTATATGAGGAATTTCAAAAATTCTCGAAACTCTTTGAAACCGAATTTATGTGTCTTGTATTTCTAAAGTTTGTTTTAAAAACAGGAAAATTGTAGATGCATTTTCGAAGACCTAATAAAATCCAAAATTTTAAATCATTCATCCAAAAATTCAGGGAAATACAACCATTTAAACATAAAGAAATATAAAATATTAAGTTGAAACATTCAATATTTATTTATTTCTGTTTTGCACTGACATCTTTTTGATTCAAACTATTAACTAGTAGGGAGACTAAACTTAGGAAATTCATATGTTGTGTAACAGGCAACCGTTTTACTATCTGCTGAAATGTTATGCTTTGATAAAAAATGAAACCAAAGATTTACGATTTTTTAAATTTTGCAATTTTTTTTAATAGATTATTTTCGCCCAAAAATTAAATTAAATTTAAAGAACAAAATTCTTAAGATAAATTGATTCTCCTCAGTTAGAGGTAAAACTTGTTGATGTCAGGTAACCACGCATAATAACTGGCATAAATGTTTGTAAAATATAGGTTTTTCGCTACTAGCAAATACCGCTTTTACAAAAATTACCCAAAACATCGCGTAAACAGAATTTTTTAATAAATGACACTTCGGTATTCCAAGCATCTTCTAGGTATGAGTCGTGGCAGTCTTAGAGTCATAGTAGGTATGATTACGGGTCACTTCTCAATAGGGAATATGACGAGTAAGTGGGACATTGGCACATCGGACTTTTGTAGAACGTGCGATGATGTTAAGGAGCTAGAGACAGTGGAGCACATACTCTGTCACTGCGTAGGGCTTCAGCGTAATAGGTTGAAGTGGTTTGGAAGCCATACACTACATGAACTAGGTGAGGTTAATGGCAAAGGACTTGTCAACCTCATAGGGTTTGTAATGGGAATAAAATGGCTTAGGAACAATCATAACTTTTCCACTTTTCTTTTTCTTCTTTTCATAAAGGGATCACAATGGGCCGTTCGGCCTCTGGGTGTAGGCGTGAATGCGCCACCCTTTCCAACCTAACCTAACCTAACCTGACACTTCGGTAGTGCGATTCAGTAATTTATTTTAATAATTAAAAAGCAAATTTATCGATTTTGCTATTCCATAGCATTTTTAAAAGATATATTCGTTATCGTTACATCTGTCATTAACTAAACCTCAACATTTTTTATGTTATTTATTTTATCAACTAAAACACAAGTTTGACATACAAAAGCAATAAGTACACATGTGCACAATTTACAAATAATTCCCAAATACTTTTTTATTTCCGCTCTTATTTAAATCTTCTGTTTACTTTGACAAAGGTGCCACAAGAAAACAAAAGTTGTCTACTCTTGCTTAAAGTCCATCTACACTTAAGAGAACATGTAAGATTTTTCTATCAGAGAGTGTCAAATTCCTTCTCTGAGACAATTATCTCACATGTAGATTCAAATATTAGTATTTAAGAAATATTTTGAGACTGTTGTGATGAGATTTTACCACACAACTATCTTATAAGATGAGCTGTCAAAAAAAAATACACATGTTTGTTTGTGTGTATGTGTATTTTAGAAATTACTTCAAAAATAATGTTTTTTATAAAATTATTTTGTTTTAATGGTTATTTTACATACAAAAAAATACTTTTTATAAAAATTGTGCTAAAAGAATACGTATACCCCTTGTTTAAGATATAACATAATATAAACCAAATGTTTACTCTCTTCTACCGGCGTTATCTTACATATACTATCAGCGTTATTTTCAGTTGTAGATCTGGGGTTAAATTCATGTACTGAATCATATATTCGTTACTGCAAGCAACTAAAGCCATCGACATATTTCTCGATTGTCGCATGGTTAAAATTTACTGAATCGCACTAGAGATGCAAGCCGACTAAAAAATTTTAACGGCAGCTGAACAGCAAAAATTTTCGGCTGCAGTGGCTTAATGGCTCTACGCCGAGTTTTTTTATCGATGAACAATTTTTTCGGCTGAGCTATTTATAAATAAAAACAATTTTATGTTTATTATATTTTATTAAAATATTAAACAAAGGCTAAAATAAATAACTAAAAATAAAATAAATATTATTCATATGATGAACTAAAGATCTAGAAAAGTATTTAAAAAAATCCATCAGATCTGTACAAAAAAATTTGTATGTAAAATATATTTTTTTAAACAAAACCAGAATAGAAGGCAATTATATTACGAACTTTAAAATGAAATCTGTAAAATTTTAATAATTTAAACTGTGAAGTAGTATATTTTCGAATTCATTTAGATAGACAAATTCTATTATTAACTATTATTACTGTTTTCTTTTTCAGATTTTTGCTTTAATTCTAACATTTTTGATTTTAAACACAATTTTTTAGAATCTTATTTGTTTTGAAGGAGGGGCTGAACTAAGTGATTATAGTTTTAAAAAATAAATAACTGCTTTTTAACAATAAAATGACTCAAACGACTTCTGTTAGCTGAAGTACATACTCCTGAAATAGAAAATAATTATTAAAGAACATTTGAGAAATCCACTTGGTTTAAACCCTTGCAAAGAAATTCGTTAAAACAAGAAATGTAATTCAATGTAGAAAAAATAATCGGTATTGACTTAGCTCTGGCATAAAATATTTATCCATTAAAAAAAAGTAACTAGTAATCGGAAAAGTAAATAGAAAATCGACTGAGTCGGAAAATTCGACTTAAAAATGAGCCGTCAATCAGCCGAATAACTCAGCGGCATCGTGGCTTGTTAAATAAAATCAGCTAAGTTGCTAGCCGCCAATCGCTAGCTAGCTACAGAATCGTTAAAAAAATTTTTAAATGCAAAAATTTTATGCACTTTTATAAATTTTCACCAACTTTTAAAATTTTGTTCAGCATTTTTTAAGACCAGATATGATTTAATATAATAGAAAAGTCTATGTAAAGAATCATCATAATGGTTAAAATTTATGATGTAAAAAAAATTTAGAAACATTATTTATAACGATTGCAGCGGCATTCTTCTCCAAACACATTTTGCTTGCTGACATCTACCGCGAAGTAGAAATTACGTTAATATTGATGTCAAATGAAAGCATTTTATTTGCTTAATATTTAAATTCGTGGAACGTCAAAATATTTTACGGAGCTATAATTTTATGGATCCAAAACCTCAAAAATCAGCCTCAAAAATTTCGTATTATAGTTCGAGTTTTAAAATAATAAAAACCATTTCTCGATGTAAAACTTATCACTAAATAAGGTACATGTTTAAAATTTTGCGAAAATTTAATTAAAAAAAAATACGCTTTTTGTGAGGAATATTATCATGAGTAGTAAGGTTAAAACAACTATATTTTTCGAACTCGTACTGACGTTCATTTAATTTTCTCAGCAAAATATCCCAAAATATGTCTATTATTACCCACTTTTTTTTCAGAGATTTTTAACCAATAAGCATTTTTTGCTATTTACGAAATTATTATTACTATTAAGACTACCTAGCAAAAACTTTAGTTGCCATGTAATAAGTTAAGAAGCTAATATAATGTCTCTTCAAGGCTTACACATTAGCTGTCTAACCCGTTATTTTTACAAGGTGATGACATTGGAGGCAACTGCTTAGCTCATATTATTACAAATAAGCATTTTAAAAAGTCATTACTTAGATGTTATTACAAGAACTAATTATTTTGAAGCATTCAATAAATCATTGATTTTAAAACAAGTATAACAGAAGTCATTTTTAGTGAAAATGATAGGAACTAGTTACATTTTAGGTTACAAATAACATATGAAATGTCAAAATATAAAAAGCTATTTTTATTGATTTTTTTATTTTATTTTTATTTTAAAGGTAAAAAGATTTTATAAACTTCAATTGCAGATTTCTAGAACAACAGCTTTTTGTTGTAACAATTATTATTTTTAAGTTGCAATTATGAATATATTTACATGCAATCGCAAATTACGTCCTTTCATATATTTATCCCTTCTTTAAATATACGAATTGCTAAACTCAATTAAAAAACCAATAAAAAGCAGCATTTTCAAAAATCTGATTATAAATGAATAACTATATACTGGGTTATAAATAAATAATTACTAAACTACTTCTTCGTAATGTAGAAGGTATGTTGTTGTCATTGAAAAGTCACTAGAACCATAACTACATGCCATTATACAAATTTTTGTTGGTATGTGCTAAATGACGAGAAACTAAGTTTTTTGAAATATCTCCACCCATTATATAATAATTCCAACGAAGGAATTAATTATTTTGAAATTGTTTCGTAATACTCGTATTTATATTTATGTAAAAAAGACCCCGAAGAATTTATAAATGTAGTGAACTGTTAAAATCTAAAGCTCTATGAACAACTATTTAAAATATCAAATGCCGACTCTTTTTGAAATATATTAAGAAAATTAAAAAATAGATTTGATTTATTTCCTAATTTATATTTTAACTTTCGCTCATAAGAGTGTCTCGACGGAACGTATTTTTTTCTAAATCATCACTAATGAATTGAAAATGAATTGTCCAATTGAGTTAAGGTCAGTACTTTTGAATCCATGCTTTCAGATCTAAATTTTTTAGACGTAATTTGTTAGACTGGAGTACGAGTGAAGACCTTGTACAAAAGCACAGAAATTTTATCAATAAAAGAGAATTTTATGTTAACTATTTTTATGACCAAATCTCTATGTTTTTGTTTTACTATAACGCCTGTGCGCTGACAAAAGGTCCTATGTGTAATTTTCGGGACTTTTTTTTATTGGACCATCGAAAAGATCTATTGAACGTCCATTTTCGATTTTAATCTATTTTCAAATATCTGGATTAGTTTCGAAGTCATTGAAACGACTACTACGAAATTTTGTATGGCTTTAATAAAAATATAAATAAAATGTTTTTTGCGTTCTGAAAACTTCTTCAAAGACTTTTTGCTTTTACCAAATAAACACATTTCTAGGAGTTTTTTTAGGCATTAGAAGTTGGCCTCTTTTGGCGATTTTTTTTTTTTCTTAAATCCTCTTTTTTGGATACCTTTTAAAAATTCTCAACAGTAATGCTGATTGAAAATGCTTTATTTTATTTTTGATAAAGCGAAAACGCTATTTTTAAGATTTTCTTTAAACTTTCAATCTTACACCTCCACAAATTTCGCACGCATTGTTAAAAGTGATTAACGCAAACAGACTTTATATGCATAAATATTGCTTAATAAAACCAAATATCAATGTTAGTGTCAGAAAAACAATTTTAATATTTTTACTCAAAATGTTCAAAATTTTTGAAATTCCTCATTTTTATTCAAATATTGTTCTTTTGCCAGTAACATTTTTGTAAAGGAAGAATAGATATATTTGTTTAAGTATATATGTAAGTATCGGTTGTATTTTATATGATTTGAAAATAAGTACAGATATCTTCAATCGCAGCAATATGTTGTAGTTTGGCAAAAACAAAAAGTTCAACTCAATTTCAATCTATCACTTGTCAATGTCAATACACATACAGACTCATATTAACATACCTACATATATGTAAATACGTATACTATTTTTGTATTTGCTTGAATGGAGTTGCATTCAATGTTCTTGCATTTATATTGCTACTATCTTTGTAGCATTTTTTTATAAATTATAGAAAGTAGCAACAAATATACACTGATGTTGCAAGTACATAGTTTGTCTTATCATAGTATAGTATTTTATTACTATTACAATGTTCACACTATTGTTAGCATATGTTTGAATATACTTATGTAAATTGTTATATTGTTTTATAGTGTCTTATTTTAAATATATTTCTATTTTTATGCAAATAATTTTTTTATTATTAAAACAAAAAGAAAAACGTTTGAAAATAAATGAATTATTTATTTTGGAAAAAATGATATTTAAATGGGTAATTAAAATATTTCATAAATTTCATGAGATATCACATATGAAAAATACCATAAGTCTTAGATTTGAGTCATATTTGGGCCTTGCAATTTTTGTAAAGCCATATTGACGCATATATTTTCATTTCAAAAAAATTGCGATTTTACTCACGTTTTTAATTTCGTATAAATTAAAATATTTCACTTTTTATGTAATTTTAATTATATATATATATATATATATATATATATATATATATATATATATATATATATACATATATATATATATATATATATATATATATATATATCTTTTGAAGTTTAAGTCCGATTTCATTTCACTAAATGTTATTAGAAAAGCATTTATGAAAATGTAATAGTTTTTTTTTTTTTTCTTTTTTCTAATACATGTATAATGCAAATGTGGTTTTTGGATGCATTTTTGAAAACTTTCTTCCCCTTTGATTTTTTATTTTTTATTATTATTATTGACTAGACAATTCAATTTAAGTTTTTTAGTGTCGAGAAGCTATAGAATTTTTAAAGTTTTTTTCTGAAAAACACCATATAAAAATCTCATATAAAAATTTCTTACAAGCAAAATAATACGGAAGTAATTAGAATTCTTATTGCTTAGAAGAAAAATTTTATTGCCGCAATAATCATATTCGTATTACGGAAGTTTCTCCCCATTGGAAAAGATAGTGCGTCACAGCTGATACATCTAAGCAATAAGCTAGATAATCATCTAGGAAGATGTAATAAATATATAGAAAAATTATCACTAAGTAAATCTTGAAATAATATAATATAGAAATATTTTACATCTTGTAAAGCATGCATGCACATAAATCCTAACATCATAAAGCACGACCCTAAAACGCTTTTATAAAATATCCAAGGACAAACAAATTTCTTCAATATTTTCATTTTTGAAAAATTTTTCGACAACTGTAAAAATTGTGACTGAAAAATAAAAGTATTGCATTAATCTCTTCCAGATAATCACAATGGGATATCATCAATTTATTGCAGAGGTGATAACCATCTTACTTAAAAAAGAGCAATACTTTGAGGATGAAAAAAAAAATAAAAAATGTTTAAGTTTTATATATTTTTTGTTGTTTATCACCTAATTTCCTTTAAACTGATAATAATTCAATATTAGAAAAATATTGCTTTGGTAATTTTCGTCCAAACAATAAAAAGAAGATATTGCGTAAATTTCTTCCAGGAAAATATCTTTATAGGGTCATTTATTTAAATACTTTTGTGTTTGGACTAAAAACATAAAAAAATTTTTAACCGATTATTTTTTTTTGTTTATTTATAAAAAGATGCGAAATTATGTCTCCAAACAAACCTATATATGAACAATTAGTAAAATTATCAAATACCTTTAAAAAATTTTCGTTGAATAAATTTTATAAAAAATGCCCTTAAATAAAAAAAACGCACTTAAAAAAGGCATCTAATGAAATTTATAATTAAAATTTTATTTTTGAATTATATAATTTAAAGTAAATATAAACACCGTTAAAATATTTTTTAAATCAATTAAATATATCATTCAGTATAATATATTTTAAGTTGTAAAATGTACACTAGACTTTAGAATTTCCGCAAAATACTAGAGTGATCAGATGTTGCTAATACGTGCCGCATCGACCCTGAAGTTTGTAGAGTGCATTTATATGGAAATTTTTTTACTTTTTCACTCGATTTTGAAAAAGATTTTCTAATAACACTTTTTTGCAATTTAATGTTAAAAAATATTAAAGTTATTAGAAATTCCCCAGACCATTAACATATTTTCGAACACTTGTGTAAACAATATACAAACAAACGTTTATTTTGTTTTTTTAAATGTTGAAATTAAATGCTATTTTAAGTTAATTTGAACCATAATTACTGAAAAATAAGTTTTGAATCCTGTTGGATAAACGCTAAATAAAAAGGGTTGATTTTTATTTTGTGCTTCAAATCATCAATTTCAACTTTTTTCTAAATTTTGTTAAACCAATTTCAAAAAAGTTAAGAAAACTCCAGGCTATTTTATAGGCAACACCACAGGAAGTATAAGTAAAAAAACAGGTATATATCTCTTCTAAATTCGCTGTACCTTAGATTTGAATTTTGCAGATTTCGGCAAAAAGGTAATTTTTGTTTTTTTTTTTTTTTTTTGTATTATGGAGTCAATTGAAAATTGTAACATAACAAGATAATATAGATTGCAAAAATACATTCTAAATTTTTTAACGCATTTCAATAAGCTAACCTCTAAAACAGGAAGATCAAAATTCATATTTTGTATTATTTGCGATTTTTAAAGAAAACATAACTCGAAATTATTCATTTTTAGCTAGCTATCAATGGAATTTTATCAAAATTTAACTAGAAAATAATAGATGACACATTCATCCAAAAACATAAATTTAACCCTCAACTATACCTGGGGTCAACATTTTTGGAAACCCCTTCCTTTCTTGAATATGTGCCAAGTAAATTTTATTAACTGATGTCATGGACAAAGAATATTATGGTTAACTCGTTTCGCCATGTAAAATTATTCTAACAAAACTAAATTTATTATGAAACTTATTGCTTTGAGATCCATATAAATATAAATAATTTTGGATTATATTTTGAATAAAATCCTCAAATAATTCAAATTTTGACTTTTGACCTTCTTGTTTTTGGAGTTAGCATTCCTTAAATGAGTTAAAAATTTCGAAATATATTTTTCATAATCTATATTATCTACTTATGTTTTAATTTTTAACCTGTACACTACTCTAAACAAAATTTACTCCACAACACAAAAGTCACTTTTTTGCCGAAATTCCCAAAATTTAAATTTAAGATACTCCTAATTTATAGGAAATATAAACATAGTCCATTTTTATTTTTACCTTTTGTAATGTTGCCTATAAAATAACATAGCTTTTCCCTAACTTTTTTAAAATTTGTTTAACAAAATTTTGAAAAAATTTAAATTAGTGATTTGAAACACCCATAATAAAAATCAACGTTTTTATTAAAGCATGGAAAGAAGATTATCTCATCCTGCATAATTCTAAGCTTATTTTTCAGTTATTATGATTCAAATTTAACTCAAAACAGCATTCTATTTCAACATTTCTAAAAACATTAAAAATTTGTCTGTACGTTGCTTATACAAGTGTTCGAAAACATGTTAATAATGGTCTGGGGAATTTCTAATAACTTGAACATTTTCTAATCGATTTTAACTTTTTTTATATTGTTTGATAGATAATATGTCGAAATTACAGTCTCTTTGCATTAAATTGCAAAAAAAGACTTTTTAATAGCAAATTTGTTCAAAAAGCTATGAAAAAGTAAAAATTGTTCCATATAAATGCAGCCTACAAATTTCAAGGTCGATACGGCACGTGTTAGCCACATCCGATAACTCTAATATTTTGAACACTACATTTTCAAATAAAAAGGAACAATCCTGGGAGGAGTTACTGTTGGAGCAGTCTAATATAGAAAAAAGCTAAAATATTAAAAAAAAGAAATTTTTGTATGAAAAAGAATATTGGTATTTTTTTCCTAATATTACTAAAAAAATTTTTATTGAATTATTTAATCAATAAATTATTTTTAGTATAACATAAAAAAATTAAAGAAAATTAAAAATCGTAGAGGAAGAAAAGTTTCAAAAATGCATCTGCATTATTTAAAATACATTTAGTAAAAAACTAAAATAATTTAATAAATTTATTATAAAATAGGCCAAATGTAGAAATGTAATGCATTTTCAATAATGAAAATTCTATAAGAAATGTCGTCTTTTAAAATAATATACTTTTATGATTGTGTTAATTTTTTGATATGTAATTTTAAACCGTGAAGAAAACACGGTTTTTTGATTTTTTTAGAACAAAATTTAGATAAATGTTACTAGCATCACAAAGAATATGAATATTAATATCAAGAAAATTGAAAGATATGAAGTCAAGAATTTTTCTTCTTTATGTGTTTTTTCGTGGAATTCATAATATTTGACATTACAATTTGTTCTTTATGTTTAATAGAAACAAGCCCGTTTAAAATAAAAAATCTGATGTATGTCGATGATTTAATTTAGAATAAACGTAACTATATTTATATATATATATATATATATATATATATATATATATATATATATATATATATATATATATATATATATATATATATTCAAAATAAAGGAGAAATGCTTTTAAATAGTCACCACATTACCGGCTTTTATATTCTGTAAACCTAATTCCTATGAAAAATAAAAAGTTTATAATTTTAAACTTTTCAGATGAAGTATCAATTTTCATAAACACATATGTTGAAAATTCCTTTGTGTTGAATTATAGTTTCAAAAACAGAGCCATCCTATACTTCTATACTCGAGTAACATAAGTTTAAATTAAATATCTTGGTATCGTATTTCATTCATTCACTCTCAATATAATAATAATATTCCTTACGTGTTGCAATGAATATATATATATCAATAATTTTAATTTGACTACTCTGAATAGTGTTGCCAGGAGATGGGAAAAAAAGACTAAAGTAAACTTCAAAAGGTCAAAAAAGGCTAACTTCCGTAAAAAAAAAAATAATGTCAGAAAAAGTTAAGTTTTTTTTAAATCTAAAAACTTATTTCTTCACGTTCTCATTAGTTTTTGTTATTTTTAAGAAAAAATTTGTAAATAGTTTCTATGGTTAATGAAGTATAATATTAGTAAAGTTATTTTTAAGTTAAGTTATGTGTGTAGGTAAAATAAGTTATATATTACTGCGTTTATACGCACGTCTTACTCGCAACTAAAAATATTTCGAGTTAGTAACTCACAAAAACTAATTGTAATTAAGTAATTGCAAATAAAGAGTATGGCGTTTCCATTTTCTTTTACATTCATAGAATTTTATAAATGGTGAGTTAATTATTTGCAATTTACTTTTATTTGTAAATATGATATGTATAAAAGTAATATATAATATTGGTATTCTCTATAACACTATGAGATAAATTTTGGGTCATTGAATATTTTTAATTTCAGCGCGAAACGAAAGTACACTATTAGATTAACAAAATTTCCAAAGTGTTTTGCAAAGTTAGAGAATTTCGATTTTATATACTCTTAAACATTGGATATTTTGAAACACTTTTTAAATTATGTGTGAAAATTAAAAGCATTTAAGTCAGTAATTTTCAATATATTTATAGGTAATTATTGTTTTATATAATGTAAAGATATAGAATCTTTACATTATATAATCTTATGTAAGATTTTTGTTAAATATCCCACCCATTTTACGCCCACTTTTCGTAATAAGATTGTGTGCAATATATGAGAAGTCACATTATTCAACCGATTTAAGTAATCTTTAGTAGACACATATCATGCATTCTTCAAAATGTAATATAGGATATAATGTTAATAAAAGTTCCATGCTCACTTTTTGTAAACGATTCATTTTTTGAAGGTTCAAATTAAGTTTTGCACATATATCAACTACTCTTTCGAGAAAACTTTGAACTAAAATATAAGTTTGATTTCACAACCAGTTTTTAGCCCACATTCAGTAAAAATTTATATTAAAACTTTATTTATGAACTAAGACAATTCACATCAAATTTGATATACACAAGGAACAGAAAATACTTTTTATTATAAAATTTAATCTACGCCTCTTTAACGCCCACTTTTATTATACTATTATACTTTTTAACCACTGTCATCAAAATTTTAATGTATGTTTAAATTTGTTTACGACAAAAATGGGCGTAAAAGAGGTGTAGCATCCAAAAAAAATCGATTATAATAATGCTGGTACTGTAAAAAATAACAAGGAGTCATAATTACATTTGGATAAAATAACTTAAATGTTCTTTATTTCCAATTATATTGAAAAAAAGGGGTCCAAAAAATTCAAAATTCTAGAGACCATAAGACCGAAAAATCCTTTGGGGGTTTCGTTCGACTACACTTACACTTTCATTGTGCGTTAGAACTATAGAGGCATTTATTTCTTGTTGCACAGTGTAATTATTTTCGCTTTCCTTAAATAAATAATTTTTATTACTGATGATTTATATTTCTTTTTTTTTCAAAATAATTTTTGTTCCTAAGTTCTTACTACATGTACATTTTACAAAGCTTCTTTACTTCTCAGGGAACAGCAATTTACACCAGTCCTTTTCAATTTAAAAAATCAACAACCAAGTCATTTAACAATTAATTTACACTTAAATCAAATGCATTAAAAAACATATTTTTCATGATCAAATAGACTAGACTACAATTTCTCCAAATAAAATACATAAAAAAAAAAAGAACCACAAAAACATTTACAAAAGTTTGAAAAAAATCCTTTGAAAAAAAGCTCCTTTAACGAAATTTACGTTTTCCTGTTAGCAAATATATTCCTTTTTGTTTGCTAAGATCCAGGAATAAGATAAAATAAAAACAAAAAATTGATTGAGCGCGTGATTGTGTTGCTACCAAAAAAATAAAAATTATATATATAACTGCATATATGTATGAGCTGGAAATAACTGAAATCAACTCCTTTTAACTAAATATGTAATACACACCAAAATGATATTGGTAAATACTGGTATATTTAGAAAAAAGATAAGTACTAAACATTTTTCAAAAAACAACTTGTATTTACGCCCCATATATTAAACAGCAACTACGACTACTTCGACAACTACTTACTTTTGGAAAAATAGTGGTAGGATTATGTGCAACCTTCAAAAACAATAATGAAAACAAAGTCTTGTTGTTTTGCAGAGTTCTAAAGAAATGAAGCACAATGGGAAAAAGTGTTGCCTGGAGCCAGGAAAAAAATAGGCTAAATTCAACTTCCTAAAAAATTAAGACCAGAAAAATGCTACAAATTTTTCTTTAATTTAAAAAAATTTTTTGTCGTTCTCATTAGTTTTCTTTCATTTTTGAAGGATATTATAAATAAATAAAACAGGGAACAGCTGTCAGTAAAATGACCCAAATGGGATATATTTTATATGAAAAATTAACTAATGCCTTGAAGAGATTTTTCGACACTTTTAAACTCATTTTTTGATTAAGCATTTTTAAATTTTTGGGTGATTTTTCTCTTTTATAAGAATTTGTTAAAATTGTGTTTATAAATAGTTTCTATACTTAATGAAGCAAATAAAAAAAAATAATTATCATAATCGATTTAGTAATTCTATAAATTTAGTTATTAGTATTTTAGTATATTAGTTGTTTTTGATTTGGATAATGAAGCCCAGCAAGCGAAAATTTTTGTTAAATATAAAAAATATAGATTTTTTGTGCTAACAAATACTCAAGAATGCTTAAATGAATGATTCTGTGAAAATAAAATTAATAATATATAATAGGAAATTATTTTATTCGTTGTTGAAATAGTAAAATTTTAACCTTTTTAAGGCAATTTTAAAAACCCAAAAAAGGCTTGTGGCTAAAACAAAAATTTTGAAGTTAAGAGCAAAATAAAAGGGCTAAATTTAGCATTAAAAAGGCTAAACTGACAACGCTGATGGATAGGGACAAAAATCGAACTAATTTAAAATTAACCTTGGCATTGAATATTATAATGATGTCCAAATTTATAAACTAAATGAGCATAATGGAGCTTCATTTAGGATAATTGTCCCAGAGAGTATTCTTGATCGTCTTGTTAATCCAAAATTTTGGCTAAAAATTACAACTGTTCGACAATTTATTTATCATGGTGATAATAATGTAATTCTTCCAAGGGCTTCTAATCCAAATCAAAAAAAAACTAATTGAATTAAATAATCCAAAAAATTAGTACAATTCCTCAGTTGTCTCTTTCATATTCCAAAAATGTCAGAGGTATGAACACAAAGTTGAAATCCCTTTATTTTGCAGGCTTTGAAATAAATAAATCTGCTAAAGAAATTCATAATTCCGAAATAATGTGCAGTAAATTTAAAATGATATGCAGTAAATTTCAAATAAAGGCGGTGGAGAGTTTTGATTTCTGTTTTAACTCTTTTTCTCTCGGAACAAATAATTCTTAACAATGATCAAAATATTGTATTTATCACCACATATATTAAAGCCAAACTTGATCTTATATACCTTATGCGTTAAACATTCAAATTTATGAACAGCTTGCATACGCGATAAAATCCAAACCTGGTTCTTTGTTCTTGGTGATTTTAATATTTCAAACATGAAATGGTGCGAAAATCCTGATTCGTGCTTTTTAAGCCCATCAATAAGATCGGAAACATCTATTGATCCTAAATTAGCAATAGTATCCTTACTTCCAAATAAGTAACAAGCTTGGCAAATTACTTGATCCTGTATTTGTTGATCAACCTTAATAATTTAATATTCTTCGCTTTAATTCATCATTAACATTATTAACACTCTTGAAATAAGCATATACGTCGAAAAGAAACTGTCATTAGAATCCAATGTAAATGATAAGTTGGTTTTTGATTATAGCAAAGCTGATTTGTTAAATTGTTCTGAAAATTGATTTGAATATATTCCTTGCAATAAAATATACCCTGGTAATATTGTCATCATTTTGAAAAAGTTCTATGATGGCTTATTTGAATGTTTTAAGAAATCAATTCCAATGACAAGGAAAAGAATTGCACATGAAGCGCCTTGGAATACAAAGCACCTCAATATCAATAAAGATTTGAAAAACAAACATTATGGAAAATACAAAAAGTCTAGTTTATCTATTGATTATATGTGCTACTCTATATTAAGATCAGTTTACAATTCAGAAAATATCCAATGTTACAATAATTATATTTTTAAGGTGAAAACAAATTATCCAAACAAATCCAAAATATTTTTACCAGTTTGTAATGGATGAATATCCATCCATAATGAAATTTGGAGATAAAGAATCCTCAAACGATGCACATATTTGCGAAATGTTTGCTGCTTTCTTCTCATCCGCCTATTTTGATAAATAATTACATTAGCTTTCCAATTATCCATATCCAATTCCTGCTGCAACCCTTATAAATTATCCAACATTAGATAAATCGATGGTGCTGACAGCTGTATAGAATCTAAAATATTTTGATAAATGTGGACATGACGGTGTTCCAAGCTATGTTCTTATAAAATATTCACATTATCTTATATCTCCAATAACTTACTTATTCAACATATCAATATTTAGTGTTTATTTTCCTGAAATTTAGAGAAATTCTTATATTGTACCTTTGTTTTAATCCGGGAGCAGATCCAACATTTTAATTATAGAGGTATTACTAAATTAAGTGTTATCCCAAAACTTTTAGAAAAGATAGTTACTGAAATCGTTTCGCATCAAGTTGTTTGTTATCTTTCCCCCATTCCAACATGGATTTAAAAAAGGATTTTCCACTACTAACCTTTTGGAGTTCACAACCTCAGTTATAACTGCATTTGATTCCTGTTTACAGGCAGACACAATATATATACAGCTTTCAGTAAAGTAAATCACGATCGCCTGTTGTATAAATTGGATAAACTCGGATTTTCTCCTGTTTTCTTTAAATGGATTTGTACATACTTTAAAAATAGATACCAATGTGTATTATTTAGAAAATGTGCATCGAAAACCATTCCTTATTATTCCAAATATTTATAAAAATGATTTACCGGCTTGCATTAAAAATTCTAAAATATTAATGTATACTGATGATGTAAAGAAAAAGTGTAAATACATGATATTCTACAGAAGAAGTTCAGTACTTCGGAGATACACAATAAATGAATATCAACTTGTTCTAGTTGAAGAATTTCTTGATCTGGGTGTGTTACTGGATTGCAAACTATCCTCTTATTCCCACGTTTCGCAAATCGTTAATAGGCAAAAATAGTTCTAGGTTTCCTCAAGCGCTGGGAAAGAGATTTTATTGATTCTTACATTTCCAAGCAATTATTCACATCTCTCGTAAGACCAATCTAAGAAAATTGAATCGGTCCAGAAAAAAATTCTATTATTTAGTCTTCGTAATCTTCCATGGAATCCTAATAATAATTTACCATCATATGAAAGTCGATTACGGCTTATTAATCTCCTTACTCTTGAAAATAGAAAAAAATATATGAATAATTCATTTGTAGTTCATTGCAACATCCTAACGTTCCGCTACTGTACGATATTTCCGTTAAATTAGTATCGATATTATGTACATTTTCAACATAACTTTTATACGTCATATTTTACATATACTTACGTATGTATATCAATATTTTTTTATTCATTAATAAATATATTTGATATTTTTAAGCAAAATTGATTTGATTTTAAAATTGATTGATTTTAAAAATTAATTAATATTAATACAGAAAACCAATTATTTGCATTTAATAAATAATATTACTTTGATAATTGAAGCAAAACCGCATAAAATTTTAATTAATATAAGCAATTTTTTCTGTGTGGCTAAACAATAAATTAGATTTCAAAAAGAAGCGGTCCCATTCCAACAAAAAAGTAACCAAAAGCACAATAAATGACTTATGCAGAGTATTCTAGAAAATATTAAATATTTTTATTAAAAAGGAAAGATTTTATTTCAATTTAAAACTTAACAATATCAAAATTTCAAAGAGATTGACCCATTAATTTCATTAATTTCAATTTAAGCTGAATTGTATGCACTAAATTTTTCGTGCGCAGTTCTTATATCCAAAATTGCGATATATAGTTTGATTACAGGGATAACGATAGACGAACGGACATCACTAAGTTGACTCAGAAAGTTATTCTAAGCCGATAATACTATCATAATATCATCCTAATGCAGATGTAGAGTATAAAAAGATGATAAGAAAATTGATCTTTGAATTTTTCAGAGTTGTTTAAGCTTTAACGAAATCTAAATGAATAGGACACTACGAATGCCAATGAAGTGTGTACAGATTTATAACAGCGATTACGATGCTAGGTTGAATCTCTCTTTTACTTGCCCCAAACGCCTGGCGCTTCTAATTGAATCCCTCAAAATTCCACACAATGCAAGGCGGGCACCATGCTTAGGTTTCAATGAAAACTAAATGTCCAATTATAGTCCACAAAATATGTTTTGGTACTGCTAAACAGAAACAACAAAGCAATTTATGATTTATTTTGTGTACACAGAAAAAAAATAGTCCCTAAAATTTTTCAATTAACATCTCAATCATTTTTATTTTAATATGTAATTATTATATTAACTTTTTTAATAATTTGACAGCAATTCAAAAATCGTAAAAAGATAAATGAAAAGAAAAATATTTTATTTCTATATAAAATATGGAAAATTTCTATCTTTTTGGACTTCATTACACTAGAAAAGCCGATTTTAAATAAATTTTTCCGAAGTCAAAGGAAATTATGTATGCATAATTCTTCATTTCTTAACTAAGTAAGATTTTTTATGTTTGATCAGATAGATTTATATTCCCGATGTTATAATAGATATTCCCTTGATTTATAATGAAAATTAATGCCTAAACCAATATTCGGGATAGTGTTAAAGCTGCGTACTATACAAAAGGTTATTAAGTATTTATTTATTTTGACGATTTGTTTTAACAATCTATCATATTTCGTTTAATATCCAAATTGGTGTGTCGTCTTATATTGTATCATCAGTGTTATTCAAAATCCTTTTTATAGTGCATCCTTCCAGGATAAGCAATTTGAGACAAGAATGAATTCTTCCGAGAAAAATCACAAGTTTGTATCTACTATGTTGAAAACACATGCCCATTAAGACAGTAAATACAATATACTATATAGTAAATAATACATTATGTGTATTACAAAGGTTATATGCATTTTATTTGCATATATAACATGTGAAATAATTTTGTGTATTATTTAAATAATTATAATATTCAAATAAATAATATAGCTTAAAATTGTGTGTTTTAATTTAGGAAACTAATTCTATGTATTAGCACAGATTCAATTAATTATTGTGTCGAAACAATAATTATATTATTTAGATTTATGAAACATTTCAATCATAAATATAATTGATGTAATAAAAAAATAAGTAAAATTAATAAAAAAAAACACTTATTTCAATTTAATTAATATTCTCATTTTGATGAGCAAAGTTAAACAAAAATTTAATTAATATATAATAATTTCGTAATTGAAGTGCATTTTTATTTTTTTCTGTGTATGAAAGCTATACAAAATCACAAAAAGAAAATTATTTCCTTATATTCTTCACACCGTTGTGTCATTTTACATGAAAATTAATTTATTGAAGCAAAAATAAAATAAATAGTCAAAATAAATACAAGTAAGGTTTTTTCTTACTTTGATTTTTAATTAATTCAATCATCTACTTAATTGATTTAATAAATTTTTTAATTAGAACATTTTTTCTTATTCTTTTTAAAATCTTGGCATAAATTTATTTATAATGGATTCAAAAATTAGTTTTCTTTTGAAGACTTATTTTTATGTTTTTTTTTTTAATACATCGTAAAAATTGTAGAAAAAAAATCAGACGTATCAAATGCGACTATGAGAAATTATTTAGTTATATTAAAAAAATCTGTCAGTTTCAAAGTTAAAAAAATGCATATTTGTGCATATTTTTACATACTTATATAAAAAACTAATAAATTCGTTGGTTTTTCTATATATATTCATGCTGTTTTGCACCTTTTTGTGTATATTATCCCATTTTTTTTTTTTTTTTTTTTTTTTTTGCTTTTTTAAGCACACATTTTTATTTTTCTTTTTTTTATTTTATTTAAACTTGGCCTGGTTATTGGCAATTGATATAATCATTTTAGTTAGAGCTGCATATTTAAACAATTTTTAACTGAATAAATTATTTTGAAGATTAGTGACCTTTATCTATGATTATAAATTAATCTTTTAGAAAACTTTAGAACAGATTTAGACAAAAATGCATTTTAAAGTTGGATAAAAAATTTCATTTTGCAGTTTTATCGAGTGCAAATCAGAAAAACCTCTTGAGAAATGCTTGAGAATTTTAAGTTGTCACATGATACTTAAAGCCACTTATGTACATACTTCAGAAAGAAGGTCACATACATTGATGTTAAATTTTAAATATTAAAAAAATTTCTTTACATAAGTACACAGAAAAAAAATAAAAGTGGACTTCAATTACGAAATTGCTTATATTAATTAAATTTTTGGTTTGATTTTGCTCCAATCACCAAAACAATAATATTAATTAACTGGAATAATAAATTTTGGCTTAAATTTCAATTAATTTTTTTATCAAATTAATTAAATCAAAAATTTTATTGTTTTAATTCTGCAATTAATTAAATCCCTCCTTCATTAAAAAGACTTGGATCTAAATGCAATTATTTATTGATTTATTAGAAATATTTTAATAATGCAGTACAATTAAAATTTAACCAGAAAAATATTAAAACACCACATATAGCTTCATCTTGGTTGAAATCACCGATAATTACTTATAAATCAGATTTTTGTAACCTCTAACCTCGAGTATCTCAGGATCCTCACATGTGATTATCAGTGACTTTTAAAAGGAATTATAAAACGCCAGGACTTAACTATAGATCAAGTTTGGTTTGCGTCCACTAAATTTTGATGTTGTACACTTATTTAACTAAATTTTGGAATAATGTATGTATGTGTGTGTATATATGTATACATGGATGTATGTATATAATATAAAAATCTATGTAGTATAATTCACTATAATGATTATAAAATTTATACATTTTAAAGTATGTAAAAGACTTAACATAAAAGAGTTAATCTCAGCGGGATGTTCCAATAAAGATAATAGTATCCTATGTAAGAGCTCTTGCGACCTAGGACAAGATAACAATAACAATATCAAAATCATTATGAACTACATATATCAATATACATATATAAATCAATCAATATACATATATAAATACTCTTTCATAGAACAGCTTTGAAATAAACTGAGATCTTGAAATTGAGTATAATCTCCAATACCAATGACAGAAATATCTATAATAGCATCGAAAGATTGACAATCTCATCAAATATTTAAAATTTGCATTTATCAAATATTTGTACATTAAACACATCACCAAAGACTGAGGAAGTCATGTAAATATTTCGTATTACTATTTTTTAACGATAGTTTAAAATGGTTGGAAATTGAATTAAATTTATCTTGTTTTTATATTTGTTATTGACATGTTTTTCTTTCTTCTTTATATATATTTTTTTTAAGTGCTGTCGATTTATGTGAAAAATTTTTAAACCAATTATAAAGTTAATTACATTTATTAATAATATAATTAAATTTCAATATAAAGTTAATTAATCATTTTATTAAAAAATTATTTGGGATAATTTTTTCTGTGTATAATTTAATTTAGAATAGTTATCTAAGTATATCCATATAGTTACCTAAATATACCCATTGTGCTCTTACAAAAGTACTTATGTACTTGTTTGCCCGCCTGTCTGTCAGTTAGACAGCCAGCATGCTTCCTTATTTGGCATCTCGAATACTGAATGCTGCTTTACAAAATACCACGTAGTATCAATGTAATCACCGGATAAGCTAACAAGTTACTAGGATTTGCACATGATGGTTGCAAACAGAAAAACACAGCAGAAAGCCACTGAAACAAAAACAAAAACAAATAATAATAACTGGCAAAAGAACTCCAAGATAAGTTGCTGTTGCTAAAAAGGAACACTACTTATCATCTACGAACAAACTTACAGCCAACGAACCATTGAATACTAAACCAAACCAAAACTAAACTAAACCAAGTTATTTTAAGACTAAGTAAGTGAAGTAAGAAACTGAGTGAGTAAGTGGAGTAAGTAAACACTTTAGTCTATAAGTAGAGTTAAAAGAAATAAGCTTTTTGTATCATCTTAACATTTAAAATGTACTCGTACTATTTGTAAGAAATTGTTATTGTAACTCCTTTCCGCTAAGAGTTTTCCTGCTGGCAAAATAGTATCATGGCAAAGCAATAGCAAAAAAAAACATGCTTTTGTAAAAACGACTAAAATCTAAAACTATTTATTTGTTGAGTGTCTTTTCTTGAAGGATTTTTTTTTTATTTTTTGCTTTCTACTTTTTTACATGTATGTGTGTGCAACAAAGCGTAGAAGAGTAGTAAATGTTGCAAGAATTCGTATTAGCATTGCAATATGCAAAAAAAATAAAAAACAAATTGGATGATGTGTAGATGGTTGAACTAATTTTACACTATCATTATTTGTCATCTACTTGTAATATGCATTTACATACATGTATATATTTCTCTGTAGAAGTGTTTGTAAACATGTGACTAAGAAAATAACATCTGAAAAATTGTTTCTATTTGGGGTGAATAAATCAATTGCTGATAAACGTATGCTTTTTATCACACGTATTTAATTTAAAAGGTGTTTAGGTAAAAAGTTAATAGAAGTATTTACTTAATATTGCTTGATGCTACAGGATTTAAATAAAATCTAGCATTGAGTCGACTTAGCTACATTTGTCTGTCTGTCTGTGAGAAACATTCTCATATACAAATTAAAAACCCGTATTAAATTAAATCCATCCAAATTACTGTTTCCCTAAAAATTTTGTTATTTAAAATCGGAGTGATTCCATGCCAAAACAAACCAAAAAAGACATTTTCGGATTTGAAACTCACTACCAGTGTTGCTGTTTTGGTTTTTTTTTTTTTTTCTAACCAAAATTGATTATTTGATTTTTCAATGTGGTTATGATGACTTTTTTCCATTTTGGTTGTTTTTTTCGTTAAATCAAAATTTCATTTTTATTAATTTTAACAATGAAAAAACAATAAAAAGACAGTGTACTAAAAGTTCATCATACATTTAAAAACTAAAGATTCATATAACTTCTCATCCCAATTTTAACTGACAATGAAAAAAAAAAACAATTTAAATCAATAGCAGATATAAGTACTTAACCAAAAAGTGAAATGGATTTGCAGATTTTTGCGACAAAGTTCTAACGATGCAACGAACAACCTAAATAAATTACTATTAAAAAAGAACTGTACATTCGGTGAAGACATACTATGTGATATCCTACAATATTGCGAATGTGCCTTAGAAATACATACTTAAGAGAAATCATTATATGGCTGCTATGGTTGATCCTATTTGAGCTATTATTAACATACTAACATTTATGTGCGATTTAAGTACTTTTAACTAATTTTCGGGAGAGATCCTTATATAGAATCTACAATTAATTTTAAAGCGATACTTTTGAAACTGAATGCCATATTTTATTTACTTTATTTTAGGATTAAAAATGTTTTATTTGTGCAGAATTTTGTAGAAATACGTTTAAAGGTATTTAACATATTTAAGCTTCAAAATATTTGGAGACTAGGTAAAATAATGAAACAATTTAAACCAGTTAAGGAGATTCTGAGTCGATTGATATACTTTAAGAGGTTCCCCAATATGGTGCTGTAGGGAATAAAAAAAGTACCTTGTTTAGTTATTAAAACTATGCAAGACAACATAATTAAACAAGTAAGAAAGATATAGTCGGTCAAGCCCGACCGTATGATACCCCACACCATTGTGTATGTCCATCAAAATTCGTAGAGGGGTCTTATATTAGACATGTAGACAATTGTGGAGCGATACTTTTACTAAGTGTAAAATAAAATATACGAATACATAATATTACGTTAATACTAACATTCTGAGTGATTCCCGAATGTGAGCTTATATGGGAGCTATGGTAAATTTTGGAGCGATCTTCATAAAATTTGTCACTGTTATTTCTACTTATATAAAACTTATTTGTGTCGAATATAAACTTAATACTAGCATGTGTATGTGATTTATGCATGCTAAAGTGGTCTTCGGAAGCGGATTTTTTGTATTAGAGCTATGGTCAATTATGGACCGAACTTCATGGAATTTGACAAAAAAAAAATTGATACTTATACAAAACTTACTTACACCGAATTTCTCTAAAATATTGATATATTTTAGGCATTTATGATCGTTAAACTCCTATTCCAGGAGGACATTTGTATGGGGGCTAGGTAAAATAATTGACCGATAATAAACAATTTTCGACCTTGTATCATGAAAATCCTACATGCCAAATTTCATTGAATTATTTTTAAAATTGCAACCTGCACTTTGTGCACAAGATTTACATGGACTGCCAGCCAGCCGTCCAGCCAGACGGACGGACATCGTTAGATCTACTCAAAAAGTGATTCTGAGCCGATTGGTATACTTTGAGGTGAGTGTTGGATGATTTTTTCTGAGCGCTACAAACATCAGCACAAACGCCTGATAACCACCATAGTAATAAAAAAATTAAAAAGGGCAGCACATTATTTTAATAATTACTGCAATATAAATGTTCTGTCAGTCCCGATGTATCTTCAATTGGTCTACAATTTTGTACACAATTTTTAAATTAACTTATTAAAATTTAATATATGTGAGTGCTTTGGTATATGAACGGTTGATATTGAATGTTTTCGCCAAACCTCCCAATTAAATATATTTTAATATAAATCTAAAAAATGGAATTCATATTACCAAATGAGATTGAAAAATAACTCTTATTTGTATTCATTTTTTATAAACACAAAATTGTAAAAGTTAGCCTTACATTTTTTTTGCAATTCCAAATGTATAACAATCTGGTTTGCTTCCGATATTATATCATAAGGACGTGAGAATAATTAAATATTGTATCAAGGATAAATAATGTTGTAAACAGTTAAATTTTAAATACTTTTTTCTCCTAAAGACTAATTGAAGTTTAATATGCAAAGTATTTAAAACCTGAATACATATATTAGGCATTATATTAATATTTATATAACTGAATTTTTTAAATTTGGTTATTTTTTCTTAATTTAGTTAATTTCTTCCAAAATTCACTCACTACAAACATTATCTATTTGAAATGTTTCTTAAATCTTACACATTTAGACTCATAGATCTTTCTGGTCCAAAAATATGACGCTTTGAAAAATGAAAAAAAAGCTAAAAGCCTTACTAAGGTGTACTTGTTTCATTTCTAATAATTTCTAAAATATAGATGGCAGATCTCTGGTGTTAGTTTCATCTCCAATATCAAAGAAATTCACTGCAGACATTATATATAAAGTTTATTTATATCAAATTTTCAAAGGTCAAAGTGTTCAAACCATAAAAAAATGGCATTTCAAAATAATTCTTAAAAAAATATATAATGCTAACATAACTCTTCTCCGTAAACGTGCAAAATTTTAAGGTGGACACTTATTTAGTTTAAAAGCTCGCCAGCAAAATTAGGTAAAAATTTAATTTTTTGTATGTAAAATGTAAAATATTTACAAAAACTAATTTCAAATTATGTTTTTTTTTTATGAGCTCATATTTAAAATAAAGAAATTTTTATACACAAAATTTAACTTTAGGTTACATTTGTCTAGAAACAGATTTTTTATAACAAAGCATCCTTTTATTATTTTTTTCAATCGAAAAATAATTTTTGATGTTCAAAAATAATAAAAAGTCATTATAGGTTTATTATTTTCATTAACAGTTGTATTTTTATTCATTTTAATTGAAATAAAAAAACAAAAAAATCGTTTGTTATATTTATTAATAAAGTTGAAAATTATTTTCACACACACTTACAAAATTGAAATAAACTACGAATATTTGGAGTATATCTTCCTAAAAGAAATTTACGCAATACTTTCTTTTTTTTACGAAAATCTTCAAAGCAATACTTTTTATCAGTTAAAAGAAAATTAGGCAATAAGTAACAAAAAATATATAAATTTTTTTATTATTATTTTTATCTCCAAAATATCGCCCTATTTTCAGTAAAAAATTGATGATTAGATCATCTGAAAGATATTAAAGCAATACTTTTATTTTTCAGTCAAAATTTTTTCAGTTGTCGAAAAATTGTTCAAAACTGAAAAAATATTGAAGAAATTTATTTTTCTTTTAGCAAACAATGGATATTTTATATGAGCGTTTTAGTTTTTGTGCCTTATGACGTTAAGGTTTATGTGCATAGATGCTTTACGATATGTAAAAATTTTCTTTATTATATTATTTCAAGATTTATTTAGCAATAATTTTTTTATATATTTATTATATCTTCCAGAAGATTATCTGGAGTTTTTTTTTCACCATGATGATTATCTATCAACATTGCCTTTTTTTGTTTCCAGTCGTATTGATTTCGTATTGCTTTGACCAATCGCCTGTAACGCAAAATTTCTCCCAAATGGGTAAACTTTCGCAATACGAGTATGATTATTGCGGCAATAACATTTTTCTTCCAAAACAATAAGAATTCCTATCACTTTCGTAATATTTTGTTTGTAATGAAAAAAACATTTGAAAATTTTTTCATTTTGATATTCATTTTATATATATATATATATATAGATATATATATATATATATATATATATTTACCAATTCAAAAAATATTTTAAAGGGTTAAGGTATTTATAATGATTGAAAAATAAAATTAATTAGTTTTCTAAACAATGTTATGTTAACATTATAAAATTTTTTAAGAATTTTAAAATATCGTTTTACAGATATAATGGATTAATTACTACATATTATTTTAAAGTCAATATCTTTATCTTTAAAATGGTACCATGTAAGAATTTTAAAAATACCCTATTTTGAGATATAATGATTTTCTGATTTTTATATGTCCAAATTTTTAACTTTGAACTTTTTATATAAATAAACTTTATACAAATTGTTATAAAATTAATATCTTTGACTTTAGTATGAAAAACTTTCAATAAAAACCGGAGATGTCTGTACTGACATGGCATTAGCTAAATTAATTCAGTAGAAAGAGTGATTGAACTATAATGCAGTTTTACTCTTCAGCTGTGATATGACTCAGCTTGTCCAATGTCTTACCAAAGGTCTGCTTACTTTAAAATAAAACTCACATATGTTCGTTAATGTGATACTATGAAACATAGTTTTATTGAATGAAACTTAACCTAACTTAACTTAAATATAGATTATATTTACAGAAACTTCAGTGTAACCGCTTACGAAGTCTCGGAACAGAGTAGGGTGGGCTGTAAGCAGATGACAGGCAATACTTAGTAAGGAAACCAACAATACAAAATAAATAAACAGTCGAACTCTAATGGGAAAAATTCTAGCTACGAACCAGAGCTATGACAAACACAAGAAAGATTCGCCGGTTGTTATGTTTAACTAAGTTAAGAGTACAAAAAATTCGGGTGTTCTTGTACTCGGCCATATTAAAAACGATAAAATAATTACAAGCTGTAATTGCAACGAGTGCAAAAAAAATTTTGTGTTCTTTTACTCGGCTAAACTTAATTCAATATCTATGAACCAATCTTACAAAGAGTGTAAAAAAAATTCGGGGGTCCTTGTACTTGGCTACATTAGATACGATGACTATAAACTATACTTACAACGAGTGCAACAAAAATTCGGATGTTCTTAAAATCTGCTACGTTAAAATACAAAAAAAAATTCGGAGGTTCTTGTAATCGGTTAGTAATATATTAACTACGGTACTACAATAATCGGGAACAGATATCGGTAAGGTTCGGGTTGTAGTTAAACGGCCGACTTAAATATACAGCATGAAAAATACCGATAATTGCTTGCCTTTGTGAAAAACTTTTTAGCTTATAAGAAAATATTTTTATAAACTGAATGGGAATTATTAAAATTAGTGTAAACGTGCAGGAGATCTGTAACTGCACTTTATAGAACAAACTGTGAACCAACCTAAAAAAAAATGTGATTTTGTAATGTAATTTGCAAACCACTTAGACAAATATAACATTCCCACTAATTTTTTAAGATTTAAACCTTTAAATCTATATAGATGCATTTTTTAAACAATATTTTTTTTATATTTTTATTTGCTGTTATTTTCAATATTATTTAAATTTATAAATAAAATTATAGTTTCAACAAATTGTTTTAAATTCTGTATAAAACTATTAAAATTTAGTTTTTATTTGATACATATTGATTTCAATGCCTGCAGTTATTGGAAAATAATTGAAAATGTTTGTGAAATTTTAAAAATGTAAATAAAAAAAATTACTCTATGAAATAAAATGTAACAAACTAAATATCATTTACTACTTGTGTACACAGAAAAAAATATTAACAAAATTTGGCATTAACTAAACTAACAAGTTTTAGTATTAGTTCTTGGTACCGTTGAAAAAAAATCTTTTAGATATCAAATTAAAAAAAAGAAGTTTACTATTAATGCATTTTTTTTTTTTTTTTTTTTTTGTAAACTTGAAAAACAAAATATTTTTTACAGTATGAATGGTAATTTTTATAACCATAGGATTTTGGAGTAATATGTATCTATGCTAATGTATATAATACATAAATAAATTGGTGCAATACCCACTTCAAAGTTCAACTTAAAATCACTTCCTGAGTCAAGATAACAATGTCTGTCCTTCCATCTGACCATGTATAGGTCCCAGCTTCGTTTAGGATATCATAATAAAATTTGGCACGTTTATTTACTTTCATATAAGGAAGAAGTGTGCTGAAATTTGTTAGGATCGGTCTATTATTTCCCCTATCCACCATACAAATTTCCTCTCAAAATATGATTTTATGCTATTTAATAGTTAAAATTAATCATGATTTAAATAAAATTCAACAAAACTAAGTTTTTTTATAAGCGTATATAAGTGTTACAAATTTTATGAAGATCGGCCCATAATTTAGCACAACTCTCATATAAGCTCACTTCTGAAAATCACTTTAACTTTAACGAAATTCAAAAGCAAATTTTTGTTTTCACAAATAATGACTGTGATACTGTAAAATCAACGAGTTATTGAATTGCTTGGAAGTAATTACTTCTTGCAATGATATCTCAGTAATGACTTTCTAAAATGCCTACTTGTAATAAAGTGAGTAAGTAAATAGTTTCCTCTAATGTCATCACCATGTTAAAATAATGGGTTATTCAGCTATTATGTAAGTAAGTGAAGAGCCATTATATTAGCTTCTTAACTCATTAGATGGCAACCAAAGTTTATGCTGAAATACTTTCGTGTGGCAAAAAGTAACAAAATATATAAATATATATTTCGATATACATATTTATATATTTTATATATATATATATATATATATATATATATATATATGTTAAGAGGCATATGGTCGTTAAGAGGCCATCAGAGGCCAAAATATACCTTTCTCTTTCTAAGTTGAATTCGTTTTTTGAAATTTATTAAAAAAAAGTATGACAAGATTTTGCTAATTATCAAAACTATGTAAGTAATCGCGACTTAAAATAATGTCATTGCATTTAAAGCAGTCGTAAGTTTAATATAGAAAATAAAAATTTTCATTAAAATTATATGCAATGGTATTTTTCTAACTTTAAAAATAATAATTTTAAATTAAAAAAATAGAAACAAGTATAACAAAAAAAATCCTTTAATTTGATGCCTCGCACACGGGTCAATAGAGCATAAACTACAAACGTAATTATGGAGTTATAGAGAAAAAAGTCTTATCTTTCCGGCTATGTTAATTTTTTTCCAAGTTTTATGAAAAGGGATCCCTTTGTGCACTGTTGCTTAATTTTATATTAAATTTAATTAACACATTAATTGATTCAATAAGCCTATTAATTTTTAAATAATTTAAAATTAAAAATAAAAGCATTAAAATAATTTAGCAATTTTGGTTTGCCAGCCACAAATTAACATATTTTGGATATTTTGTTGGTTAATGAACGTTATTGTGGACAGGAAGAAGGGTTCATCACTTATGGCTTTAACGTCAGAGACAAGTGGAATAACTAACCTGTGGAATAACTAACCTATTAAATTCCAACGCCAAATCCTTTGTAGGGTTTATTACAGTAATCAAATGCTATTAAGTGTTATCCTGTAAGTGTTAATATTAAATATATGTGTATGTATCATGCATTTCGTATTTAGCGTACACAAAGAATTAAATCCTGCGGCTTTAAAAGAATATTCAGGAGGAACTAACTCTCAGCTTTCTTGGTACACTAAATTTAGAAAAGCTAAGAGCAAATTATCCACACTGTGATAAAAAGTACACAAAACTGAAGTATTTGCAAAAATGTCAAAAAAAAAAACAAATATGAAGAAAATAAAGCAGTTAAAATTAAATTGAATTTTGATTTATTTAATCATCTGATTGTTGGATTTAATTAAAAAATATTTTTTTTAATTAACTTTCTGATTCATTCAGTTAACATTTTGTTTAAAGTTAATATTTTTTCCAAATTGTTTTTTTAATTAGAATTCTAAAATTGTTTGATTGGAAAAAAATCATAGTTTGTCAATTTTTACGATTATTAGTGATTGCGTTTTAGTGCGAGGTGCAAATTTAGTTGAATGTATTATATTGGTAATTGAAATTATTTTTTATTTTATCTGTGTATCTACATACAAACGCATTTAAGGTATTTTGAATATTACACTTTAAAATATACTATCAATTTCAAGTATATGTGTGAATGTTGCTGAAACGTACTTTAAATATATGTATATTTTTTGTTTTAATAAATAAACGACAAAACTACCTAGAAATTATTTGTCATGATAATTGCAAAACTAACCAAACATAACCCTCTTCAAAATTAAACATACCAACTACTGAAATGGTTATTAATTTTTTCATTACTTTTGTTGTGTGTGTTTTAGCGAAAAATACTTATTTATATTTCCATTTTAAAATTTTATAAAATGCAATTATCATTCTGATTTTACTGGAGTATTGAAAACTATTTTGTATAAATTATGAAAATAATGTAAATGACATGTAACTATTTAGTTCTTTCTTTCAATTGATGTATTTTGCAATATATGTACATAAATCTGTAACAGTTTTATTCATTTTCAACAAATAGAAATAAACACATTTTCATTTTAAAATAATTTACAATGTTTAGGTTTAATTAAGGCATATTTGCCTTAGTAGTAAATACGATTGTAGGAGTAAATTGATATTGATCAATACTAAAATAGATTTCCTTTAGTGTAAACAAAAATTAGACAGAAATTATAATATTGCATCAGTTTTTTTTTTATTAAAAAAGTTAAATTGTATAATTTATAATAAAAAATTTAAATGTATAACAGTTTTATTGATTAAATAATAATTATCATAAAGTAAAATTACAAAAATAAGAAAATATAAAAAAAAAACTGTTTTAGTTTTAACAAAACAATTATGGTTTAATATTTATTTGAATTAAATAGTACACATATATACTCATACTGGAAAAGAAAAGAGATATTAATAGCACATAGAAAAAAATAAAAATGGATTTCAATTACGAAATTGCTTATATCAATAAAAATTTTGTTTGATTTTCATTTAATTATTTTAATCTAATAAATTATTTTTATGATTGAAATTTCGCATAAAATTAAAAAAATATAAAAAGATATTAATATAAAAATTTGAAAAAAAATCATATGTTCTACAATTCTCATCTAATTTTATCAAGTAATACCTCATTTAATTTTTAATAATATATAGTATTAGAAAAAAAAGACATATATACTTTTTCTAATAAAGAGAGGATTGAAAACAGCTGCAAAGTTTAAAAAATACGAATTTCACAGTTTTACTATGATTAAAAATTTGTACAACGACAATTCCATTAAAGAACGCCCAAAAATTTACCGTCTTTCAATTTTCATAAAATTTTGAACGCGAATAATCTACGGATATCTATATCGATTTCAGTTTTGCAAAACTGCGAAAACTCGCGATTTTATTTCGCTTTTTCTCTTTCAAAAAAACCTAAAAAATCTCAAAAATATATAACTTTATATAGCAATATTCCCGGGAAGGCTTTGTGAAATTCAATGATCTAAACGACGCACAGTGCGGTAGAATCGCGCTTAATTTCTTAAATTTATAATTTTATTGCAATAATTAACTCGTTAATACGCTGAAAAAAATTTTATAAATTTTTTTAGCGTAAAATTCTCTCCTTCTGGCTGTCCAAGCACGATAGGCCATCATTTTCGCTAATCTGTAGGTCATAGTTTTACAGCTAACTTTATGAAATATAATACTTGAGCCTGTTTTGGACCAGTAACGTAACGCAATAAAATTGACTAAAATGTAATCATTATTTTACTCAGTCCCCATATTACAATTTTCTCGAAAGTAGGTCAAATATATCTTTATTTAAATAAAATTCTTCTATGAAAATTCATCTATGATGAATTTTATCTAAACAAAAGTCATGTTATCAAAATACATAAGGATCGCTCCAAAATTCACCGAGAACCCCTCCTGGAATTACTTTTTCATTCATAATTCCTATACTAATAATTGTATAAATATAAAATTTATTAAAAATAAATCTCATTAATCTTGCAACCAAATTTCAAAAGAATCGGTCTATAAATGACCATAGCTTCCATATAAGAGCCTGTCACGTTAACCCAAATTCACTATTACGTTGGCGCATTTTAGTGACTTAAAACGGCGAAATTTACTCTACTGTTATTTTTCTACTTTTATTTTATGAAAATTCTTAAATAAATCAAATAATTAAGTTAATAAAATTTGTATTTAAAATTTCCATTACTTTAATTTTATTTAGTTTTTATTATGAAAACAAGTATATTTTCCTTAATTTTTTTTTAGAAAATATTTTGTTTCTTCTAAATCGCAAATAATCCACAAAATGTTTTTATGGATTTTTATACTGCACAAATTTAGTAAAAATACAAAATTTTTATTTTTACTTAAGTTCGTCTAAAATCTTTTTGAATAAAAGTAAAAAATGCCCGCTTTTAGACCGATTTAAAAGAAAATATTAAAAATATTTATACAACATTAACTTTAAAAAAAAATTCGCAAATACGTTTCTAAATACCTATGCTTAACGAATCCGTTGTAAAAAAATACTTTTCATAAAATAAAATACAAAAATATAAACTTGAAAAATTCCAATTTTCAGTTTTTACCACTGTGATTAAAAATTGCAAACAATGTATAAATTTGACAATGCACAACAGGAAGAAAATTAAAAAAAAATAAATAAATTAAAAAAATTAAATAATTTTCTGAACAGATAATGATGCTTTACTTTATCTATTTTTGCCTAGAATCAATTACTTTTTCAAAATAGTAATTTTCATTTAATCGCCATATTTATCAATTTCACCCCTCTGTGCGACGTTTCAATTGTAATTATGTAAATAAAAAAGATTAAAAAAAGTATTTTAATGCAATTGCATTTTATAAATGCATTTTTCGATAAATATGCTATTTAAAATTTTTGAGTTTTAACATATTTAGAAATTATTGAATCTTTAACTTTTTTATGGAAATTGAAATACACCATTTAAAAAAATGCACTTATTCGGGTGTTCTTTCATGGAATTGTCGATATACATTTTAAAAATGGTAAGGCCTTTGCTTTCTAATGCCGTTCAAAAAACTTAAATTGGTATACAGATATTCAATATACCGATTTCAAGGGTGTATCGAAAATTTTAAAAATGGTATAATAATCTACTCATCCCTGCATACAAACTACACTATGTTACATTCCAATTGTATTCAACTTTTTTTATTTTGTAGCACTGTGTTATTGGCCGATCTTCATAAAATTCAGCATGATTATACTTATGCAGAATTTTATAAAAGTATTTCAGGATGAAAATTGTAGGGACGCTGAGTGAAATAATGCACCGATTGCATTGTAATTGATATATTGTAATTCCCAATATATGTTGAACATTTTATTGAATTATCTTAATTCGTCTAGTTTTGAGAAATTACAAAAAAGAATTCAAATTCTTGAACTTTTTTTTTTCTCAAAATTTAGTTATTAAAAAAAATAACATATATTATTTATTGATTGAAAATTTTTAACGAAATTTTAACAAAATTTTTTAAATCTTTAAACTAGCACTAATAACCATTTATATGTATACAGATCGATTTAACACTAATCTGATTACCACCCGCTTAAAATCGCAGACAGGAGAGCATATGTTATGAAAATAGTCAAATTTTAAAAATCATGTTTTTAAGTGAAAACAAATATTAAAATTAATGTTCTCTATTTGCTTTTAATATAATATATTAGAAAAACTACGATCTTTTTGCGTTTCAAATATTAATGTCATGTTTTTAGCGCTTAATTTTTTATACATTTTCAAATCTAAAACTAATTTTTCTTAAAAATTATAAATAGTAAAATTTTAGATTTCTTTTAGCTAATAGACTTATCAACCTAAGGAATCTAATTGACCGCTCGTAAGTACGAGCTACCCCGTTAATCAATCTATCCAATGATAAAAAAAATTTCAAAGCGCAAATATTTTTAACTGTAAGAGATAACTTAGGTACGTAAGCATGTTTTTTTTCGTTATAACATCAAATTCTTTCTTAAAATGTAAATATCATGAAAGTCGACCATCGTAGAAGATAAATATTCTCACGATTGACACCCTCGTATTACAAAGGGGTGATTACAATATAATTTTTCTGAAAGACTAGGTTCTTTTGTTACATTTAGATTTGTCAAATTATTCAAGTTTAATTTTTTTGAGAAAATAAAACTCAATATTCCGCTTTAAAAGCAAAATAATTAGTATCAAAATTTTTAATCAAGTGTTCGATTATTCTAACGATATTAATCGAACAATTTTTTATTTTAAAGTAGAATATTGTTTTGGTTAGATTAATTCTAAACTTTTTCCTTTATTAATCGAATAAATTTTAATTCGAATAACAACCCTAATATATCGGGGGCCTATATTCAAAACTTTCTATTTTGGGTTTTCATGAACTTACGTTTTTGATGCCATTGTATTCCCTATAGTAAAACTCATCTATTTATGATATAAACTTCAAGCAAAAATTCCAAATTTTCCCAATTTTGTTAACATTTTTGTAGTTCCTCTATATTACACAATAAATATTTTTAAGTGCGAAGCTCTCTAACTCTCTAAGAAATTATTATTATTTTTTTTTTTATAACATTAAATATACCATATGGGCAAAAACACAAAAATCTTCGAACAAGGTTTTTTTTACTAATAACATTGCATTAGTAACACCATAAGAAATCAAATTGCAAAGTTTTGTGATCTACGCTCTTCATAATTATTAGTTATAATACTTCAAAACTGAAAAAATGTGATTGAAACGAATCAGAGTTTTTTTACATTTTAAATTTTATTCTCACAAGTTTTTTTACTCTCCGAACTTCGCTATCGTTATTCGGTCAAAAGTTATATGATAGTAAAATATGACATCAAAATAATAGCTATTTTAATACTTTCGACTTTTTGGTCACTGTATGTGCTCCCCTACACGAAGTTGCAGGAGTTGAGAAGGCAATTTTGCTTTGTTTGTGACATATCCCTCGTGAATATAACAGAGTTTGGTCTCCCTAAATCATGAAAAAATAAGTATGAATTTTGGAAAAAGTACAGTTTTTCGTCAGACACTTTCTCAGGACTATATTCAAAAAATTAATTTTTTTCTTTTTTTGCCTCAATACTCTAGAGGCTCATCAAAATATTTAGTTGCAAGAATTTTAAAGACTACTTGAAAATTTAGCAAAATTTTCAGATTTTATTTCACCAATTTTGATTGCCAAAAAATGTCTTCGAATTACTTAAAGCACATTTGGAGACTATTTGTTTAAACACATTTTGCTTCGCGCATCCAAGCTCCATAGTAAAAATATCAAAATCTACTTAATAGTAAGATTTTGTCAAGATTTATCCTAAAATAAGGTGTTCCGCGCACCTTATTTATTGCTTCCATTATCAAACGTACACTAATAAGCCTTCCATTCATATTTATCAAATCCATTTGTTTTCGAAGTCGTATTCCATTTATTGTTCTCAGAACACATACTCTTATAATCTACTTACTTTATCGTTTGTTTATAACATCAAAATCCAAACAGTTCATAATCCATATTGAAGCTTTATCATTGTTATCATTCTCAATGGCAACATCATAATCAACATTATTAACGTAGTCCTTGTAATTATTGTCGATATTATTACATTGTATGCAGCATGAATTCAACAATCAAAAAATAATATCTCACTGATCCAATTTCTTGTCTAGTTAACTCAACAAATAACAATATAATAATGAAGTTCACATTTCCAAGAGATAAACAGACAAGTAGAGAGATACCAGTGTTGCCAGGAGGTGAGAAAAAAAAGAAACTAAATTGAACTTTAAAAAAGGTCACAAAAGGCTAAATGCCCAAAATGACAGGTTTTCTGTCCTTGTTTTAAATATAAAATTTAATTTTGTTCGTCCTCATTTATTTTTGATATTTTTAAAATATATTGCAATAAATAAATAAATGAAACATAAAACGACTAATCGCAGAATGACCCAATGAAAAATCGCTAAAAAAATCAAGAAAAATTTGGTTTATATTTCCAATGGAAAGTGATCCAATGTTTCGAAATGATTTTTCGTAATTTTTTAAATATAATTCCTTTTCGATTAGGCATTTCTAAATTTTTGGATGATTTTTCGCTTTTTTTTAATTGTAAATAGTAATCGTAAATAGTTCTAATTGTTAATGAAATATATTAAAAAAGCTTTACTTATAACAACAAGCTGCTACAGTGAAAAATCATGCGAGAAGTGACATAGCGTACGTTATAACAATTTTTGAGGACTTCATAAAAAATGTTGAAAATTTGCAATGCACCTTCAAAATTTCGAGTTATGCTAAAAAGAAAATTTTTTTGAGTAGGTCCCCCGTATAATATTGTTTTTCTTTTGTTGATTTTTTATTTTTAAACTTTTTTGGGAAGTATATTAAGAGCAAATTTTAAACCACTCAAAATATCTTCTATAAATTTTTTCAACCAATTTATTAATTATTTTTATTTCAAAATTTAACTAATTTATTAACCAACTTAATTAAATTTTCATATTCATTTCACATTTACTTGTTAAAAATTTAAAGGTCTTGAAAAAAATTCTGGGTTTTTTACACCAAAAATGCAAATTGTAAATAATAATTTTAGACTTCAAACGTGATTAAAGCTTCGCCACTTAGACATTAAATACAATCTCAGTGGTATTTAAAATTTTTTTGATATAACGACCACTCCAGATTACCGCTTTAGTCATTAACAAATTTATCTGAGAAAGTATGGCCCTACTAGCTATATTCAAAACACATACCCAATTAGACCTTACGCACATTCATCATATAGCATCACTACATTAAATTCGCTAAATTTATTCATTACCAAAGAAAGGAAGTTCATGCATATGCATGTTTTTTTTTTCTTTACTCCTACAACAGTGAATACTAAATATCTTTCCGAATCAGAGTTTGCTTTAAAATGGCATCGATTTGTTAATACATATTTCTGTATATTTTATTGAAAAAGCATATTTTTACATATTTTGCCATAAAATAATATTTTTCTGTAATATTTTGATAATAATTTTTTGTGTAGGAAAAAAATAATTCTGAGAACTTTTGATAAAGCAACTTAAAACTATTAAAAATTTTTAAATTTTGAAAAATACCATAGAATAGTTAATTTTTGGTAAGCTATATATCGAAAACTAACAATCACAGAAGAACGTTGATTATTGTAAACGATACGCCATCAAAGTTATTGAGTAAAGATGTCAAAATTCCACTAAATAAATAATTAAGTTTTCTCGTATTTATTAAAACTTTTGATATAAATTTATTGCAATTTTAAGATTGAAATTGATGTACACATAATTTTCAATAAAGAACATAATTATATTTAATGAAAATGTCCAAAACGTTCATATTTAAATATGAAACATTTTTTTATAAAACGAGTGCAACCATACCTTGGTTAATTTTTTAAAGAAGCTACCAATGAGAATATTCTGTCTAAGAGTATAATAAGCTGTATAGAACCTAATATTATTTTAGAAAAATCAATCTATCATAAAGACAATAGTCATCGATATAAGTTTGTTGTCAATTTTATATTCAGATGAAGACAAAATAAACGATTTCCAAAATATAATCAAAATCATTTAAAAATACATCTGTTAATGTCGAATAGGTTAAATTTTACATTTCAAAATAAAGAGGAAACTCTCTCTATGTATGTATGCATGTATGTAAATAAAAATATTTATTAATACCCAGCAAAAAAAAGAAATGAAAAAATTATGATTTTAACATTGTGTTGCCATTGGAAGCAAGCACTTACTGCTGAAAAAAACAATAGAAGTTATTTTTTAATGCATGCTTGCCATTGTTAGGATATTATTCTTTTGTGTTTGTGCCTCTTATTCATTGCTTTTGAAGTACTTTTCTTAAAACTATCTGTATAGTGTTTTTTTAATTCTGTATATATATATATATATATATATATATATATATATATATATATATATATATATATATATATATATATATTTATTTATTTTAATATGACACTGAATTCAAAATTTATCTTTTTTACTTCATGAGATTTAAAAAATAATTGGATATTTTACTTGTTTTTTTGGGGCATATTTCAACATTTTTAGTACATGTTTTAAGCGCCTAAAACACACTTTTTAAGTGCATGAACTTTTTGTCCCTGTTCATTACATAAAATAAATAATACATTCGCAATTATAATGTTCTCTCATTTACATGCATATTTTTGTTTTAAATAATTTACGTATTTTTAAAATGTTTATAATTCCTCAATAAATAATTTAGTTGAAATTGTTGCGTTTTTTCCTTGGACAATCATTTTTGTGCATCAATACAGGTTCAACTAATTCTTAAATGAAATCAGTAAATATATTTTTTTGTTTTAAGAAAAATTTCAATCATATATATCATATATATTTAAAATTGTTCGAAAAAATCAATTACTTTCATGTTGATGATTAGAGCGAAATCAGATAAAAAAAAAATAATTAATATAAGCAATTTCGTAATTTCTTATATTAAAAGAATAACAAAAAAAAATTGTTTTTCATTTTTTTCGGAACATTTAGGGAAAGTAATATTATTTCCACAATGTATTAAATTAACTGCGATTTATCACAATTTTTCTAAAAAAGCCTATATAACGATACAATAGTTTTTAAAGATATTTTTGTTATAAACATAACCATATTTAGTAAATCAGATAAAAACTATAGAATTCAATCGATTTTATCTAAAATGACTTGATAAAACTCCATACATTTCTAATTTGTTCTCAAAAAGTGAGATTTTATTTAAAATGACTTAATAAAACTTTACATACATTTTTCATTTTATCTCAAAAAGTGAGCACTAAATAAAAAATATATAAAAAAGTACTTTGTTTGAAATATATGAAGAATTTTTTAATACTGTTTAGGAAATAATTAATAACTTTTTGAGTTTTTAAGCGAATTTATAAGGAGATATCTCGTTTTATTTTAAACAAAATAGCATTTAAAATTTTGTATATAAATATGTTTAGATTTAAAGAAAAAAATCCAAAAAAATTACATCAAATTAAAAATTTCGTAAAAGATAATGAAAATAAATTTAAAAATGTTGAATGTATCATTACTTATATGAAGTGTAAATAAAATATTTTAATATAGTTAAAAGCTACGTGCTTCTATTTTCCAAGGCAATTTAAAAATCTTGAATTTACTTAAAACTCAAGGAACTACGAGATCTTTAGTGCAGGAACTACCCTAAAAACGAGTTATTGGCAATATCTCAAAATTAAAGGGGTGTTTCGAAATTTTTTAAAAAATCTACAGCCCACATTAGATTATTCTTAGAGGGAAAATATAAAGTGCCTTTTTGTAGCAGCGTGTAATTCGTTTAGTAAGTCCATAAAATTAGTTATTTTTAATTTGGAGAACGAAGCGCCGCAGTCAAAATTTTTAAATATAGGCAATATTGATTTTTTTGTGCGAATAAATATTCAAAATTGCTTAAATGAATGATTCTGTAAATATAATTTTTAATTAGCAGCTAAAAAACAATTATTTTTTTCATTATTGAAATAGTAACATTTTAACCTTTTTAAAGCAATATTTAGAATCAAAAACGGCTAGAAAGAAGTAAAATAAAAAGGCTAGACTGGCAACACTTGTGGATATATTTACATATACACATATAAAGTTTGTCAGTTAGTCAATGAATACAATGAATGTTTGATGATTTAGCTGTTTGTTAAATGTTTATTTTAAAGCATATTGACACCTTATATTGATGCATCATTAAGCTAAATAGTAAAATTTGAATAAACATACTCCACACATGTCGACCATAGTTATCAACATCGTCAATAACACAACCAATACTTAGTAAGTAACAACAAACCAATTACCATCATCAACTTGAACTGCTTCATCAATATTTAAACTTTGCTTAACTATAATGTTTTTTTTTTTTATATAATCGTCATCAACGTCATTGTCGACATCATCATAGCATTTTTAATCATCTTCATTAGTTGTGGTAGACAATGCAGTAGCTGAAGCTGCTATAACAGAAATAACCACTATTGAGCAACAGCCTCAATAGCTAAAGTAGCAGCATCATCACAGCATTAGTACTTGTAATACTTATAAGAGATTTAGCTATAATTCTACAACTGTCTAGTTTATTTACACAAAAAATACAAATGTTTGTATCTGTTACAGAATATCTAGTAAGTTTTTAGTTGTTAACTAAAGTCCTGTTCATCGATTTACTCATTTAAAACGTTTGATTTCTATCAGATTCCATCTATTGCTGTGAATTTTGTTTCTGTTTTTGTGGCTTTCGGTGATTATCAGTGGGTTTTTAATATTCAACATTTGTTTTTGGTGTAATGCGAGTATGGATAGCTGAACTAAATACAATAGAAGATTTATGTTTTTGTGTAGGTTTTCTTTCTGGCTTATTCGATAAAATTTGTTAGAGATCTTTTGTAATTGGATTAGTTAAATAATATGAATTTAATATTCAGTTAATGAATGAAAAAAATTTGTTAATACCGCATTTTCATTTGCACAAAATCTAGTTTCAATGAGATTTCAATCGAAATCTTCATTTATTTTATTTAGATTTTCCATGCAAATTAAAATCTAATTTCTAATGAGATTTTACCAAAATCTAGTGAAAAATATCGTTATCCCACACCGCTTTTCTTTTACTGTATTAGTAAAATACAACAACGTGCTAAATAAAAGAGACTTTTGTATGTAAACAATTATTTTTCAAATTAAAATAAAACTGTTTCAACTTAAATTTATTAGAAAAGTATACAAAATTGAAATAGAAAAGGTTTTAAACAACATGGAAGTAGTTTAACTTTGTTTAATGATTGTGTTAAATTTGTCTAAAAAATCCAGTTGTCAAACAAAATCTACAAAACTATGTGTAAAATGGGTACATTGTTTTTTAATCTCATTCAAACGATATTTGAAGTGCAAGTGTAAATTGGGTATAAGAGAAAAAACATTACTAATACCCAATTTACACTTACACTTTAAATCTCGTTTGAACGAGATTTCGAAAAAAAAACAAAATCTGCTCTGTTTAATTTACACAATAATGACAGTTCTGTAGATTTTGTTTAACAACTGTTTTTAATTCAAATTAAATTTAATTAATTTTAATTAATTTAATTATCATATTTTAATGAGCTGCATGCTGTAATGGGGTAAATGGGGTATAAAGAATTGGAATAATTTAATTTTTTCTTGAAACTCCTTTCGATTAAATTAAATATTTGCATAAAATTCCAATTTATACTTCATAATAGTATTTATTCATTTTTAAGTTTTAACCCATTTCGACTACTGCACTATGACTCAAAATTGGCGAATAAATGAAATTTTAAAATTATGGTTTTATAACAATGTTTGGTATCTGGTGAAACTGGATAAAATTTTGCATCACTAATTATTAAAATCAATCTTCTGTGTCATTTAGTTTATTTATAGTGAGCCGTCAAAATTAGCATATATTGCAATTTTCGTGTGCAGTGGAAAAAATATAAATTTTGTTGAAATCGACTGACAATATTTTGATTTAAGCTTTTTAAAAATGAACCTTTTATAAAGGAACTATCAAACTTCAGTATTTTTTTTTTTTTTTTTTTTTTTTTTTAAATTAAAATTTGTGGTGTTTTTCATATTTGATGAACCAGATCTTCTATATTAGGCGGTATGTATGTTAACAAAAAAGTGCACATTCTTAGCATGTGTTTAAAAAAAAAATAAAAAACTGTGCATGTTTTGATATTTGTAAAAACTTAAGTCTTCTGAAGACAATAATTGTAAAAAAAAAAAAAAAAAACATTTTATAACTTACTGATCAAAGGTGATAAAATATGAAATTTTGATTTTAATTTCTTATAGTATTGTTATTTGGATATTAAAATAATTTCTTGCAAATTACCAGAGTGATAGATTATCGCCAAAGCTTTCCGAAACGGATCTTATATGGGCCTTTTTTTACAGTTTCTGCAAAAATCTATTTATTAAATTAAATTTTTTACAGTATCTATCAATAAATAGAAAAAGTAAAAAATCGGTTAAAAACTGGTAAAGTTATTCTCCGGACCTTTAAAGTACAAGTATCTCAGACAACTTGTGCGGGAAATGTACAAAAAATTCGTTCGAAATATTTAAATAAAATAATTTTTGTTTAAAGTTAATTTATAGTTATTCACAGTTCGATACTTCATCTCTTTGAGAACGGTCATTTTTTATTGAATAGCGGATTATTTGTTTAAAGCAAGTAAATAAGCTTTTAAAACTTGAAAACAATTACATTTTATTTTTGTTACATTACATTTTATTTTTGTAATCTCGGTATTTGTTTTTATTGAACTCTGTTACGTGCCGATTTACAAAACACTTCCCGGGCTAGCAATACACAAATGGCCCCGTGGGCCAAATCTCAGAATCTAGATTTGAAAAAATTTAATATGAAAAGAACAAAACGATCAGTAAATATCCCAGTAGGTATGTTGTCTAACTTACCTACAACATCAAAAAAATCGGTTTAACGAACTAGCTAAACTTAATGATATGGAATTGGATACATTATCCAATATAACTGAAGTAAAAATAGTAAAACCTCCCCCATTGGTTGTAACCAGCCAGTAGTGGCAGCCAAAATAAACCTGAGTGATCTCAAAACATTATTGGGTAAGGATTCAATGTACAAACGTACGTCCATTGGTACTAAGGTGTTTCCTCAAAATAGCGATTCATATGAAAAATGCAAAAATATTTTATTGGGCAGAAAAATTGAATTCCACACCTCTAACTCGAAAGAGAATCGTCTTTACACTATGTTTCTATATGGACTTCCAAAACTTTGTATTGATGATATCAAAAAAGATATCCAAGGATATAATTTAACTCCTACATCTATTACAGAAGTGAACACAAAATTCAGTTCTAAAAATAATGCTGTATATAAGGTACAATTTGCTAGAAAAACATTTAATCCCAAGTCACTACAAAATGTGTCTTCGCTATGCAACATAATAATATCTTGGAAAAAATATAAACCAAGAAAAAACGACAACCCAACTCAATGTTGGAATTGCCTTATGTATGGCCACGGAGGTGAACACTGTAATCGCCTTCCAGCTTGCATGATATGTGCCAACCAACACCACACCAAAGATTGCCCACTTCAGAACCAAGATAAAATGCCAGCAGTATTTTCTTGTTTTAATTGTAAAAAGCATGGTAAAGAACGAACAGATCACTCTACAAATGACATTAATTGCCCTTTTCGATCACTTTATTTAGATACAAGAGCTAAAGCAACAAGAAAAAGTGCACGAAATTACAACAACAATAAACAAAGTCCACTACAGTACTTCAATAATGATATCCACATAAACAATAACGGTAACAACAATAACCGTAATATTTTCGCATATGCAAATTACGTGAGAGGAAACAATGATCTCTTTAACATAGATGAACTCTTTAATATTTTTACAACTGCATTAAGCGATCTTCAAAAATTCACAACCAAGGTACAACAAATACAAATTGTAATGTCAATGGTTAAATATGCATATAGTTTACGTTAATAACAATGGATTAAAAATTTTTCATTTGAATGCAAATGGTATTTCTACCTATTCACATTTACTTCAATTTGAAACCTTAATTGAAAGAGAGAATATTCATATTGCCTCTTTAAATGAAACACATCAAAATGAGAGACAGAAAACTTATTTTAAAAACTTTGTAATTCATCGTAATGATAGACAAGACTCAAGAGGGGGAGGAGAAGCACAGGTCAGTTCAACATAAAGTTCTTCCGATTATAAACACACTTGGAGTAGAAAATATTGCAATAGAAATAAAAGTAAACAACAGAAAGCTTATTATTTGTACTGCGTATTCACCGAAATATAAAAACAGTTTTGCTAATGATATAATAAATCTAACCTCTTTCAATAAAGATTACATTATACTAGGCGATTTTAATGCAAGACATTCTGCATGGCATTGTATAACTAACAATACTGCAGGCAACGTACTATTTCAACTGGAACAGTCAAACAACTTTTTTATAAATTATCCAAACAGTCCAACCTTCTATCCATCTCAAAGAAATAGAAATGCTTCAATTATCGACTTAGTATTAAGCAATTGCCCACTAATTAATAATATAGACGTACACGAATATGAAATTCCTTCCGATCATAGACCAATTGTTTACAAAATTGAAAATTCTACGGTGTGTAAATTAGATATGACACACTACAACTTCAAAGTTACAGACTGGGCTGCGTTTATAAATATAATTAACAACAAAATCACCATTAACACAACCGCATACTACTCAAAAAGCTCAATTGACTCAGAGATAAACAAAGTTGTTAAAATTGTGTTAGAAGCTCGAAACAACAGCACTCCATTTTTACAGCCTTATGGCAAGACAGTCTTGCCAGAAAATATTGTCAATTTGATAAAAACTAGAAGAAAATTTAAAAGAAGAAGTCAACGGACATCGAACCTATCGGATGCAAACTGGTATGAGCAATGTGTAAAACTGCTGACCAATGTTATCAACAAAGATATAAATACTCATTGTAATAAAAAATGGAAAAAGTTGCTTTCAAAATTGAAAACAGGTGATAAATCGTTTTGGAAAATTAGCCGAAGTTTAAGAGGCAACCAAATGAATAAAATACCATATTTCATAGAAGGAAATATAAAAATTAACACGGATAAAGAAAACACTGAACTATTGTCGAACATTTTTTATGCATCTAACATTCTTACGACTACATATAAACACTCTATCGATAAAACTGTTATTTATAAGGTAAATACATTAAAATCCGTTCACGCCTACTCTGAAAATCTAACTTTAATATCGAATAATGAGTTGAATTGCTCAATATCTACTCTCAAATCATCCAAATCTCCTGGATTAGATGATGTTTCCAACATTATAATAAAAAATTTACATCCTAAGGCAGTAAATTTATTATTGATTATTTTTAACAGCTGTTTAAAAATCAACTACTTTCCGAAACATTTTAAATAGGCCAAAATAATTGCTATTTGTAAGCCAAATAAGCCTAAGCACAGTCCACATAGTTATAGGCCGATTAGCTTATTAAATAATTTTTGCAAATTATATGAGAAAGCTATTCAACACAGAATCCACAGTACTATTGAAAATACATCAATTTTAGCAAACGAACAATTTAGGTTTAAAAAACAGCATAGCGTAGTTCACCAAATAAACCGTTTCACAAACATAATAAAGTCCAACAAACGAATTAAAAAATCTACAGGCTTAGTAGTTCTTGACGTCGAAAAGGCATTTGACACCGTTTGACACAACAGTATTGTTTATTAATTGCTCCAAGTCAATATACCAAAATATTTGTGCAGGATTATTGCTGATTTTCTCACTGACAGAACATTTTTAGTAGCTATCAACAAGACATTTTCGTCTGAGAAACAAATTACTGCAGGTCTACCACAAGATTCGATATTATCTCCATTATTGTATTCAATCTATACATCGGATTTCTGTCCTCCATCATACATGAAATTCGCTTATTACGCTGATGATACTGCTCTCATTACGTCGAGTAAAATAACTAAAGCACTGTTGAAAAAAATGGAAAAAGGTTTTTCTGCATGTAACAAATACTTTTATAAATGGAAAATCAAAATAAACCCTATTAAAACTCAGGCAATTATATTCCCTTACAACAATTCCCCAAAACGATTACCAAGTCGTCAGCTAAATTTTCAAAATGAGATCCTGACAATTAAAAACGATGTCAAATATCTTGGTGTTTGGCTCGATAAGAAACTTAATTTCGGGAAACACATTGGTGAAATCCGTAAAAAATCTATGAAAACCATCAGAGCTTTGCGGCCACTTCTTAGTAAACGTTCAACACTTAACTTTAAGAACAAAAACTTATTATTAAAATGCGTAATAAGACCAACTTTGACTTATGCAAGTCCTATTTGGTAGAATGCAGCAAAAACACATTTGAAAAAACTACAAATTATTCAAAATAAATGTCTTAAAATAATAAACAACAAAAATTGAAAATATTCAACACAACTTCTCCACCACGAAACTGGATATGAGCTAATTATTGATTTCATAAAAAAAACAACAATAAATACCACGAATCTATTCAAAATTCTTCTTATCAAATGATAAGAAAATGCATACAATTGGCCTAATTGCAGCTTTAAAACAGAAATTATTAAATTGAAAATGACATGTATTCATGCATTATCCCTAGATAATTTCATGGTATACCTGTATATTTTCTAACTATATTTTAATGTATTTTTCCTTTTCAAATAAAGATTTTTCCTATTTTCCTTTAAATAATATTGAAACTGTTAAATTAATATCAAGATTTTCTATTATCAATATTATTCGCTGTAGTATCTATAGATTAAATCTCGAAATTATAAATTTATATGCTAAGTATAAGATGTTAATAAAGATGAATTTAAAAATAAAAATAAATAATTTATAGTTAGAAATGTGGTCCTTAGTTATATATTTTATATGAGCGTTAGAGCCAATAGTGGACCAATTATTTTTATATTTTGCAATAAGAATGTTGTCCACATAAAATATTTGAAAAATTAATTTTTTGTCAATATACACATCTATACTTATGGAATGTAAAATTAAATTTGTGTTATTTTATAATTTTTTATAACTTCTGCGGTAAGCGTACTGCAATTGTTTCACTTCTTTTGCTGACTTTCGATGCTATCTGAAAATATAGTGCATTTTGTAGAGGAATAATAACTTGCTGAATATGACATTCGAAGACGGGAATATGCAAAATATGAACGAGTGAAAACGAAAGTTTTTCATTGCGCAATATCTTAAATTTGCTCAAAAAGGAATAATAAATTTCCCATAAAGATCATAAATCTACAGATCATAAATACAGAAAAAAGTATTTATTAATATTATTCAATTAACTTGTTATTTAATTTTTTCTCCACATTTAATTATACTATTTTTTCTTATAATTAATATTTTTAAGATTATTTTAAAAATTTACAGTTTAAAAAAATTTATTAAAAAAATAAAAAATTTTAGGAAAATAATTTTCACACAAAGCTATTTGATATAATTATATGACAAATGTCGTTAAATTGTGGTTACTTATGGTTTATTTGTAACCTTTTGATGGGATACAGAATTTTTGTTAATTAATGGGTAAGTATGAGTGTTTTGTGCTTTGCCATTATTTTATTAAATTTTCTAATGTTATTCTAGATGTTCCCGTTAATGCGCTGAAAAAAATTAATTTACTTATAAGGAGTAAGTAAGCAGTAATTATTTTCGTCGGATTTTTAAACAACACGTATTTAATGTTTTTATTGGTTTGTCGTCCTCTAGATTATAAAGATTACCGCAGATAAATTATTTATTCCACAAGTTGGATAGATTATATAATTCACATACACAAAGCTAGAACATTTCTTATTTCAAATATGTATCTATATTGCATGCATTTAAATTACATATATTCTATTGTGAAAAATTTTTTAGATAATATTTAAATAAAGCATTTTTATGCGAAGATATATATATATAATGACTATTTTATTTATATCGATTAACATTTTATTAATAAAAAAAAAGTTTATTGAAATTTATTAAAAGAAAAATCAATTAATTTATCTTAATTAATGTTATCATTTTGATAATTAGAGCAAAATCAAACAAATTTTTAATTAATATAAGCAATTTCGTAATTGAAATCCGTTTTTACTTTTTCTGTGTATTGTACATTTATTGATTAAAAATATTAATTTAAAATAAAAATATTCTAAGAACTAATGCGAATCGTTACCTAATTTCATAATTTTTGAAAACATTTTTCGATATAAAAGCCCCTGCACTCAACTTAAAATGTTCAGTTCAATTTTATCTTTCAGTGGAATTAAGTGAACAACAAGTTCTAAGAAGTGTAAAATTATTTAAAAATTAATAAGAAGATGATACCCAGAGGAATATTCAGAGTATGAAGGATGACTCACCTGATAAGGAGTGTGCATTTTTTCTTTGACCGTATAATGTTCAAATTATGGAAATCGTGGTCCAATTGGAATACATCGGACTAAATACCACTGCATTTAGTGATTTTCCAGGATCTACAGGATGAAGTTTTCTCTTACACTGCCAAATACTACAGAATCGATTTATCTAACAGTTATATTTGAAGCGAAACTTACTAGTGTTCATTATGGAATAATTTCGTCAATTCCACGGTGAACACTGACAAAAATAGTTGAATAATTGCAGGTATTGAAGAAAATAGTCTATGAGACAGCTTGAAATCAAAAGTGAATTAGCTAAGAAAAACTTGACAATAGATTAGACAGAATGCACGAAGGACCAAAAAATGCAAAGGCTCTGCTTTTCAGTTAGTCAAATACAGTGTTTCTTAATATTCCAAATATTTGATGTGTAAAATTTTTCAGAAAAGATAATTATATGTTATTCATTATAAAAAATTATTTGGTCTCTCACCATCAAATTCTTTGAAGATTTTACTTAATTATTTAAATGCCCTAAATTTCCATTTGAATGGTCTACCTCCAAGTTTACGGTTTCACACTAGATATATTTAATATATAAATTATAAAATAATAATAGAAATAATAATACAATTAAATTTAAATATCAAATAAAACATATTTTTCCCACAAAATTTGTTTAAACGTCTGCTTCATATATGTACGACATACCCCATCGTTTTTGCAACACCCGATATATGGGTACCCAAATCTTTCGATTTTATGACCACAATTAATAAAATATGCTCCACACCAAATTTTATCAATTTATCTTAATGGGATCCACTAGTGGTCAGAAATTGGTTAAATCTAAAAATTGTATTTCAAGTGATTCTTTCGTTATAACGAAAAGTATCACTGAGAAATTATTTTATTAAAATATTCATAACGCCAAATAATATCACTGAGCATTTTATACACTAATACACATTTTTATCTTTTTTTATTCCCAACTCAAAAAAGAAGAAAAACATACATAAAAAAAATAAATTTCTGAACACAAATTTACACATAATGTTCATAATATGTGTTAGTATGTGAATATAAGTATTATAACTAAAACACACATACATCTCATATATAAACAAATACTTATACAGATTTATACATATCCATATTTGAGTTTAATAAAAAGATCCATAAAATAATAAAAGTAAATCTTGATAAGAATTCTTTATAAGTTTGAAGACAAAATTTTAAGTATTTAAATACTCTTTTTGATACTGTGTTTTGCTTTTGAAAGTGAAATATATTCTAAGCACGATTATAACGAATTATACAATGAAGATTTTTTTCTTTCATTTTTTATGAAGACAAAAAACTTTAATTTATCTTAGTGTAATTTTTTATAAAGAAAAATTTGATTAAAATAAAAAAGTAAAACTTTTTGTTTTTTTTTTTTTTTTTTCTATAAGTTATCTTAAAGTGATAAAAGAAAGGGACAATCTAATCAAATAAAGTGGATTTGTGGAATAAGTATGTAAGTGTATTTTCTTATAAAGGTACATATATATATAGAGAGACATACATACCTTTGTAAGTATATGAATATTAATTTTTTATATGGAGCACAGTGAAATAAGTTGATATACACAATAATTAAAATCATAGATTTTTATACCCTACACCACCATAAGTGATTGGGATATTATGCGTTTGTGCTGGTGTTTGCAAGGCATAGAAAGACCACCACTTAAGGTATACTGTTCGACTCACAATTACTTCCTGAGTCGAATTATTGATGCCCGTCTGTCTAATCATATAAGTCTTGTAATTAAAATACATGTCACAATTTTTAAGATAAATCAATAAAATTTCGCATATTGAATTGGACATGAACAAAATACAGTGCAAGCTCGATTTTCGTGACTAATTAAAGCCCAGACCTGTCGCGAAAACTGAATTTTTGCGATAACAGAACCCAAAATTTTATTGAAAAATTTTATGTATTTTTTTTTTAATATTACAATTGTTTTTATTGATATATTTACATTTTAAACATTTTTAAGAAATTAGATATTTTGAGTTGCTTTTTTTGTTAAATTATTTTTTAAAATAACAGCTGAATCACGTAGTTTATATAGTGGTGTTATCGGCTTATCATTTTCCAAAGCCCATTGTATTCATACATTTATCGATGTTATACAATGTTCCAATTTAATTTTGTTTTCTTCGTGACCACTATCGTATAAATCCTTCGATTCCGAATCTGATAATTCCATTTGCTCTTCATTACTTTCCACATGAAATTCTTCTTGAATCCAGTTGTTTATGTTAACATTCGTGAAAAGATGTTACGTATCAATTTAAGCTACAAGTGTACCAATATTTGAAAGATCTTCGTTTTCTTCCTGAATTATATTTTGTAAAATATTTAAGGGCATGTTATCTTCTTCACTTTGTTGAACTTTTCCCATATTAAGAGATGTCTTTACACAACAAATGAGACAAATAAACTGACAAAATTGAAGATCAAAATCATTCCAAAAGACGGGGATTTTCTTTTTTTGGTTATAGTCATTGCAATAAAATTAAAAAAAAAACACATAAAAGTCGCGAAAATAGAACTCGTTTTTCGTAAACTGTCGCGATTACAGAACCTGCAATTTCAAAAATTAAGCCGTCGCTATAATGTTTAGTCGCAAATACCGAGCTTGCACTGTAGTTCTATAAAATCTAAATATAAATCAGTATGCCAAATTTCATAAACATCGATTATTTCATTAGTGATCTTAAAGTATTAAGATAATATTTGACACAAACAGTTTTATATAATTAGAAAAGAAAGAAAGAGAATTTTATGAGGATCGGCCCATAATTGACCGTAGCTTCCATAAAAGTCCCACTTTCGGGAAATAACTTAATGTGCATAAATATAATATATACAGTAGTATTAACCTATTATTATGCATACGTATGTTAATAAAAATATTACTTGTTCGCCCACAGGTTCCATATAAAACCCACTACGAAAATCATTTTAATGCACGTACACATAGCGTAGGGTATCAGATGGTTGGGCTTCATCGACTATAACGTTCTTACTTATTTTTCAATTTTATTTGTCCTAATAATTTTTTCCACAACAGTTATAAGACTTAACTTTGTAAAATAAAAATTCAATCCTAAAAATGTCTAAAGCTTTGTTTCAAATTATTTCTTTTTATACTTTTTCTATTAGAGTCCTTTTTTATTATTGAGCAATCAAATTTAATTGACTGATTTTATTTACTGACCCAGTTCTTGGATTTAGTTGCAATAAACAACAACTTTTACAACTCAATAAATCGTTTAGGATTACTGCTACTATTTTTTTCCAATTTTTATATAAAAATTAATCAATATGCGGCATTTTAAATTGTTATGGAAGAACTTATTTTAGATAAATTTCTGTTGATAGGGTATCAGAAATTTTCTATGTGATATTGGGTTAAATTTTCTCTAATTAAAAAAAAAATTTTTTTTTTTGCTCGATTATTTGGTGGCAAACCGGTACATATGAACCATTATCCCGCCCAAAGAGAGCATGTTATATATGTTAATGAATGTATTTAAATTAAAGGAAAATTGTAATAATGTTTAATTAATAATGACAATGGAGTTACGTTTAAATTTCTGTTATCTCTCATTTTTGAGTTAATGATGTAGAAATACATATGTGTTATATCAAGCTTTATCTTCTGTAAAAATATCGTGTTCATATATTTGATGGTCACCGATTAATTTTTCTTTTAGAGTCATAGTAATTTAAAAACTTTTTTTGTTTTCTGTAAATCTCTTTTTCAGTTATGACGTTCTTAAAGTAAACATAAATTTCGTACTCCGGGGAATACAGCACGAATCTCTTATTTAAATTAAACAATAACCTACAGTATAAACACGGATGCTATTTCCTTAAAAAGGGTATTTAATATACTAATTATTACCAATATCATTGAATGGAAGAGGTTTATTAATAAGGCCAATATCCTATACAGCTGAACTGCCTTAATACAAGAAGTCCGTTAATCTGCTAAAATATAAAGTTTTTCAGATATCTTTTAGATATAAATTTAACAACTTAAGTAAAGTTAGATTAAGTATCTGTCCATGATAATCTTAAAAGCATTTATGATCTAAGAAAGCAACCTAAAATATGCTCTAAAAATGCAATCAGAATTGCCCTTAAAATTAAAAAATTTGTGCTCTTAAAATATAAAATAAAATTATTTTTTCTATTCATACTAAAAATAACTTGATTTTTATTAAAAATTGCTAAAAAAAATATTTTCTTTTTGCATTTAAAACTATTCAAAGCCAATACATTGTATCAGAAAATAAATCAATTTATCAATCAATCAATTTATAATAAGAAAATGATTTCACTAATGGCAAATTATATGAAAAATTCTATTGAGTGCAAATATGAAAAATTATTTTCTTAGGTATAAAATATGCAAAAATATGTAATTTAAATTGTTAAAATATGCTCTAATATAAATACTGTTTATTAAAATATGCTGCTAAGTCTAAAATATGCTGTTAGGACCGAAATATACAAAAATATGCTTAACAAATTCTTAAGATATTCTGAAACGGATAAAAAACTAATAGCTTAGTTCATCTGAAGCAAAAAAAATATTATTTTGCAAATTTTGGTTGCCTTGTTCATAGTCATCCCAGTTTTATTTAATGATATTGTGGCCTTAGTTTAAAACCTCTGGTACTTTTAGCAAATTTAGCCAGATCTTTTGAAAGAGGCTAAATGCCTGATTAAGTGGTATTTTAGAGAGATACGGCCGCATAGAAGATCACTTATTATTTTCTTTTTCATTCAAACTTCCCCTACTTTTATTATTAAGTGATTAACTGATCAAAAATATTTTTCATAAAAAACTTTGAATTTTATAAAATTTGTTTTTTTTTTTTAGTAAAGCTAAGATATCGGGCATATTGTAGTACATTTTAAATACATATTTGTTTTTGTTTTACATAAAAGTACAGTATTTTAAATATCGTTATTTTCGGATCTTAAAATTTTTACGCAAAAAAAATTATTCCAGATTTTATTCAAAAATAATAAAAATGGTGTTAAATTGCTTTTAAAATATTGGGGTTGAGGAACAAATTTTTAATGGAATACACATTTTTTGCTCCATTTACTGACGCAATCTTAGTCGAAAACTTCACCAACAAGTTTTAATCGCTAATTACACCTGTTATTTCTTTTTGGCGCTATCAAATCAGAGTTTGTGGACTATAATTGACCTCCAGGTGCATGGAATATATTCCTTCTGTCCTGCAACATGCTTTACAAATATTCCAAATGTTAAAATCCTCAAATGGTGCACTTGTCTGGCTAGTAGTTAGGAAATTTTCAAATAAAATCTTCAATGGATTCTTTTTTTCGTTGACTGAACAATCTTAAAAATTTAATTTTCATAACCTTCTTATAAAAATAACTCTCTTTTTTATTATTTTTATTATTTTATCAAATTCAACCACTGTCTTTTCTAATACTTAAGTAGCTGTCAAGACATAACCTAACTAACCAGTAGATTAAACCAATTTAGAATAAATATATATACTTAATGTCCATTTTGTTTATTAAATAAAAATTTATTTCTATCATTTCTCTTCAACTCCTTTATATGTAGTCCTTTCAAGATACGAGTAGTCATATCCATAAGAAAAAAAGCAGCAATATAATTTCTTTTATGTGGACAAAAAAAAATTTTTTGTATACAACATACCTTTTGTTGTTAAATTGAAATGACCAGTTATTTCAGAAAAAAATAACAAACCCATTTTGTCTTCCTTTTCCTCTTTCTTTGTTGTCGCTTTTTGTAGCACAAACACATCCTGTTTAATGTACAACTTAATAAACCTTAACTAAACACGGAAACACTCACTCATACACACGATAGCACAACATGAAAAAAAAGAAAATAGGAAAATTAAATCACACAAGCATAATAATGTCTAATACACTTGTACTGACGGTCACTTCATCTCTTATTTTTTAGAGTCCTGTAAGTCCTTATTGAATGAATGCAGTGCGTGTGCGTTGTTGTTAAAAAGAAAAACTTTCCTTTTATTCCTGTATGTGTGTTTAATTTTTACAACTTATAGAAAATGATAATGTGTTTCAGTTTTTATTTTAAATGTTATTTTCCTACTTCTCACAATCAATGAATGGGCTTTTGTTAGGCAAATTACCTTAATGGTAATGGTTGTATCCTCTTTTTTTCTATTCACAAAAGGATAATAAAAGATATAAGGAGAGATATTATTTTTGGATTCTATTGATACTAAAAGAAAGTACTTAAAGATTTTCAATATTCAATTTTTGGAATCGAAAATGTTGTCTATTATTAGAAATATACACCATTAAGTATTAAATTATCTTTAATCTATATAAAAACAAGATTTAGACGAATTAAAGTGTTTTTTTATATTCTGCTGGCACAATTGCCGGAAATTTTCTGTTTTGTTTTCATATGCTAACTAATTTAAGTAAAGCCTTAATAGCTGTTACTTAAAATTTTACTTTCTTTAAATTTAATTACAAAAAGAAGAATAACATATAATTGAATAAGTTTCAAAGGCATTAATTATAATTTCCTTGTTAATAGATATAATTTAATAACGTCGACAAGTACCCTAACTAATTACAGCAATTGTCATGAAATTTTAAAGGTTTCAAATATAATACTTTACTATCAAGTTGGTAAAAATGTTTTACATTAGTTTAAGCGATAAAGCATTAGCATATAATACACTAATAATAAAATAATAACAATAATTATGATTATAATGACGATGATGATGATGATGAATGATAAGAAATTTTGTAGGAAATGCAAACGCATCAGAAATAAAATTTAATTGAAAGGAAATGTCAAGGAAACATATATAGACATAAACATATGAATGTATAGTATGTGTTTGTGTATATAACTTAATTTAAAACTATTATATTTGATAATTGATAATTTTGAAAGAATAATACTTACACACATTTGTAGACAATGTTAGATAAATACGCAAGTAATTTTGTGGGAACATTTCTATAGAAAATTTATAATGAATAACAATTTATAAACATATTAAAATTGAACTTCATAACAACATAAAGAACAGAACACTTAAATGATAAGAATTGATGAGTTGAATACAGGATAAATACTTAAAAAGATTTTAAATTGTTCTTCAGTTGCCTCATAATTACGAATTTTTTATACCCATTACAAAATATGCTAGACCCATGAGTTTTATCGCTGGTAGGGAACTGAAGGTCTATTTTTAAATTATTTTTAATATATCTTCAGTATTCTACTTATCAATACGCAAAAAAAACAAGTTAGAGCACAATATTCATCTGTGTCCAATCTTTTATATCCTTCACCACTTTACCAACAAATAAATAATATTTTCATATTTACACTTAAAAAAGTAATACATACATTTATTCCACAAGCAACGCTTACTTAAAAAAACACAAATATACAACAACAATTTATAAGCATATATATATATATATATATATATATATATATATATATATATATATATATATATATATATAAAGTGACCGCACATCTATAAAAACAATTGCTTATATTTTGTTAGTGTAAAACCACTGCACATAACGTAGTGTCTATAATAGACAAATTTTTGTCAAGACAAACGCCAAAATCAACGCGAATTTACGGAAGGTGGCAATATTTTTTTTTTTTTTTTTACATATGCAGTTTGACGGCCAAACACAAGTATCAGCTGTTGAACTGAGGTCTACTTGAATAGATTTGCCCTGATTTTGACGTTTGTATTGATAAAAGTTTGTCTAGTGTATACTCGATGTAATGTCAAAATGCTATGAAGAGTTTTAGCAGTTTATAAAACCAAACTTCGCAGGTAAAATGTTTCGAATACACATTTTGCAAATAAGGATATTGTTTTTTTTAAATTAAGTTTAAATCTTTTGCTGAATAAGAGATAAAGTGCATGGCCGCATTTGATTGCTTTACCACAATTATACATTATGTAATATTTAAATGCTAGTTCTTTGTCTAAGATAATTCCTAGATATTTCAAACTATCCTGCAGAGGAATAAAAACTCCCCTAGAATATAAATGTTTTATAGGAATACGTTTATGTAATATTATATGGAAATATAATAGCTTGTGTTTTACTAACATTAACTTTTGTCTTCAATTTATCAAAGTATTTATGGATAGATTTTAAAATATCTTCCATTTTTTTTTGTTTTTTTTTTTTTTTTGTTTTTTTTTTTGTTTTTTATTTCGTTTGACTCCTTACCATAGCAAATAAAAGCATTGTCATCAGCGTAAAAAACTACTAAAAATTGGTAATATATATTGAATAAAGAGTAGGCGATAATACCGGTCCTTCGGTAGACCTATCTATCGCCCTCACCAGATAGCGTGTTATCTATAGATACAACAAATGAGCGTTGATCTAAAAAATTCTTTATTATCACTTGCAAGTACGTTGGATAATTGATTTAATTTAGTTAAAAAACCAGGCTTTCATGCTATACTGTTTCAATGCCAATAAAAATAACTCTAGTGCATTAAAATTAACGACTCTTTTTAGTTAATGTATTGGAAAAACCTAAATTTCTGTTATAAATTAATTTTTCAAATCCTTTATCCAATAGGCTTAAGATGCTGATTGGTTTATAGCTAGATGATAATTTGGGATCCTTTTTTAGCTTAGGAATTGGGATAACTTTTAAAAATCAATGGAAAATAGCCTTCTATTAAACAAGAACTGAGAAGTTTACTTAGAGTTAAAAAAAAAAACAATCGAGCATCTTTTTAAGGATAATGCTATTAATGCCATCTAAACAGAGGGTTTTATTATTTTTCAATAAAATAACAAACAATATAACTTCATCGTTAAGATCATGAATGAATCTTGAGGCAGCTGCATCCATAGGTGAATAATTATTTAAAGTAAAAGAGCGTGAATTACCAAATATGTCTGCTATTGAATTAGCCAGTTTTTAGAACTACGCCATTTACATGAAGATAAGTAAATGACTTATTGCTGTTTTTAAGGACTTTTATTACTTTTCAAAATTTTTTAGATCCCGTCGTCATTTCGGTCTTTTTTAAGGTGGAAATAAATAAGTTTTTTTAATAACTTCAAAATACATTTTAATTGATTTTTATAGTTAAAATCCTTACATCTTTGAAATTTACGTTTGTATTTATTTCTCTGAATAATTATCATTTTACTAACATCAGAGATTTCTCGATGCTAAGAATTTTTACGACCGACAGGTATTTTCTTAAAAGCTTCGTTAACTATTGATATTAATTTGTTAAAATAAAAATCCTGATTATCTGAATTAGAAACAGGTTGATCAATGTTCTGACTCCTAATTTCATTTTTCACCCAGTTTCTGATTGCTGACCAATCTGCACGATAATACAAGGGAACTGAATATATCACATTTTGAAGATGACCAGAAATAACACAAGTGTCTTACTTGACGATTTGGGCATTTTCATCTGTTCTACGGTTGACGTTCTTTAGGTTGCTTTTTATGGAGTTGTAGCACTTATAAATTATACTATCATCACAATTAGCTTCGTCGATTTTTTTTGTATGCAGTATTGGTAGGCCAAACAAAACCAATATAAATTTTTTGCGTCCATCAATTCTTGTGAATAAAACTGGATTTTTTTGTCCTTGAGAACACTCAAAGCTGCATTGTACAGAGACAGCGAGCTGGATAAAATCTTCGTACCAATAGTTATTCGTTTATATGTATACTTTTCACCAATCAATCCAATCACAGTTAAAAGACTGTGTGTATAATCCGCAATTACAGGAGGAATCTTTTCTTTAAATGCAATTGCTTCTTCTTTGGCTTCAGACAGCAGGTGAAATCTGTTGGCACTTGTGCTAAGTCCGTGAAAAGATTTTTTTCTTTATACTTTATAATTTTTATTTTAAAAATTCTACTAACACTTCATATCAAAAGTTAACACGATGTTTTTATCTTGAGACAGAAATGCCAAATGGTATGAGGATTAATTTCATTGAAAGTTTATAATACTTTTTTTTGGCATTTACTATTTACTTTAATGTAATGATAAAAGCAATTTTTTGCTTGGTATTTAGCATATTAAATTTTTGGAATCAATATTCAGCATTAAATATAAAATTATCTTTAATCTATATAAAATCAAAAAGAAGAAGAATGGTTCTCAAATGGGGTCTGTAGCCCACAAGGGGTAAGGACATTGTAGGGGGGTCGCGAAGTCCTTTAATGAATTTTTATGTATTTTTTGATTAGTATTTACTTTTTCGTACTTATAAGATATCTTAAAGTTTTGAGTAAAAGTTGCAGAGAATTAAAGTATATTAATAATTACTCGTTGTATTTCGTATTCTCCATTTTATTGAGGTATATGTTTGTGCATCATCATCTTAACTTTTATCAAAAGTTTAATGTCAAAGACACACCGAATTATAATAATTTTTTATCCAATATCCTTTTCAATCTCAAGAGCTTTAATACATTTTTTATATCTTTTTAAACAGGAATGTTTTATCTAAAATTGATAATTATTAGAAATCAAATGTTTTCAACAATGTCAATCGTTTGGAAACAATTTGAAAATAATTGGAGTATTACTAAATTATTTATTATTTATTATAAAATTATTTCAAATATATTCTTGTTCTAGAATTTGTGGAATCAAAATAAAGAAAAATGTAAAGCTGATGTTTCATAATGAATCTTCAATAAATCTTAAACGAAATAAATTTTTTTGCTTATCATTCTGATCCTGAACTCAAACTTGAAAGTCAAAAATATTTTGTGAAACATATTAAAATTGTCATGTTTCAAACGCCTGAGTTTTCTGGTATGCAGCTAATTTATTATCTCAAAAATTGCGGTGGGTCGTTCTCAAATTGTAGCGTTTAAAGTGGGACACGAAGCAAGAGTTTGTGAGAACCCCTGAATTAAAGTGTTTTTTTTTTTCATTTTCTGCTGCCACTATTGCCGGACATTTTGTGCTCTGTTTTCATATGCTAACTAATTTAAATAAAATCACCCTTACTAGCTGTTACTTAAACTTTTAACTAATTTAAATAAAATCACCCTTACTAGTTGTTACTTAAACTTTTACTTTCGTTAAATTTAATTACAAAAAGAAAAATAACATATAATTTAACACGTTTCAAAGTTATTATAGTTTCTTTGTGAATAGATATAATTTAATAACCTCAAAAATTTCCTTAAGGAATTATAGCAATTATCATGAAATTTTCAAGGTTTCAAAAATGACACTCTACTATCAAGTTGGTAAAAATGTTTTACTTAGTTTAAGCGATAAAGCATTAGCATATAATACACTAACAGTTAAATAATAACAATGATAATGATTTTAATGACGATGATGATGTATGACATGAAATTTTGTGGGAAATGCAAACGCAACAGAAATAAAATTAAATTGAAATCAAAATGTCAAGGAAACATGCATAGACATAAACATATGAATGTATAGTATGTGTGTATGTATAACTTAATTTAAAACTATTATATTTGATAATTGATGTCTGAAAAATAATAATTACATACATTTGTAGACAATGCACAGTGGTCTCAAAACGATTTTTGTTTTTTTTAAAATAATTCTGTAAGTTATGAACCGTTAACTTGAAGGAGCACAGATCTCTAGCGTGTCAAGTGATCAGAAATTAGAACTCCAAAGTTGATCATCTCGAGTATGTAATTTTGAAAAAGATGTTTAAATTTTTTTGTAAAATTCTAAAATGTCAAAGCCGAGATCAACACAAAAAAAATATATTAGCTATGCCCCCATAAGTTGGTTAAAACCCAAAAAATTTTTCTGAACCACGCTTTTTACAACGGCTAGGTGATAATTTAAACGAAAAAAGTCAAGTTTTCTCTGATCTGAGAATTTTGGTATTTTGGTGCAAAAAGAAAATTTAAAAACCTCCCACGGTTTTTAAATTTTCTGATTTTAGAAGAACTATATCTGTATTGAGTCAAAATTTCATTGGAATACCTCTACTCGTTTAAATTTTATTTAGGTCTAAATATCAACATTATTTCTCAGAAATATAGTTAAAATCCAAATTTTAAGTTTTTCTGGTTATGGTCTGGAGAAATTTAACCGCATTTAATTTATTTGTATTAGCTGTCATTCTTCATAATCATACGTGTTCAAAGGTATCAAATACTTATATAAATAGCTTACATCTGAAAAAAATACTAAGAATAAATCTTGCAAGTTTTGGCAATTTTTCATATTTATGTAAGAAAATTAAAAATGTATTTGAAAAGTGCTAAAAATTATCTAAGAATACAAAATTTTTGTTAGTTTTAAACAAAAGTGCAAACATTTTATGAGAATATCTGGAATCATAGGAAACGTTATAATATGGAACATAATTAGTGAAAATATATTAAATATGGTAAAATTTCTTCAGATTATGACCTGAAAAATTTTAAATGTTAATATTTGGACCTAAAATATTAATTAATTAAAATTTAAACGAGTAAAGGTATTCCAATGAACTTTTGGCTGAATATAGATATATTTGTTTTAAATCAGGTATTAAAAATCTCCCAACTTTTTGTACCAAAATACTAAAAATGTCAATCCAGAGAAAAATTTTTTAGAAACTTGACTTTTTTCATTAAAATTATCACCCAGCAGTTTTAAAAGACGTGGCTCAGGAAATATTTTGTGTGTGTTTAACCAACTTATGGGGGTGTATAGCCAATATATTTCTTTGTTCATCTCGGCTTTGACATTTTAGAATTTTATAAACATATTTAAAAAACTTTTTTCAAAATTGATAGAATTTGTATAGAACTTGGGGGAAAACTTCGCCCAAGGCGCCTCCGATTTTACTTTACATGCATTTGCGTTAAGATTTCTTTTGAAACTATTACAAAAATTCTATAGTCCGGAATAAAAAAATTATTTTAGTAGTTGATGAATATTACAACCTTTATGGAAAATAACCACAAAAATTCGAAATTTTTTTAATATTAAGCATTTTGTAGGAAATCTGGTGCATATTTTCAAAAAATTAAGCGCCCAAATTAAGGTCCTCAAGTTAAAAAAAAAAACTAGTCCAAAATGAGGATAAAGTTTCGATCTAAATACCTCTTAAACTAAGAGAGATAACCTACACATGTAAATATGTTTTTTGTAGAGATTTATAAGAACTTTTTTCTTTTTTACATTCCAGACATAAATGAATTTTTGGCAAATTCTTAAGTTACTTATCCGAGGTGATCAGCTTTGAGGTCTACCCTCTACCACCGCGGCCCACTAGGGACCTGTGCTCTTCCACATCAGCTCGAAAACACCTTGGCTTAAACTATATGAAAGCTTGTTTAGATATCTCCAACGTTTCACAAGAGAATTACAAAAAATGCTTTGAGGCGTCTGTGCAATGTTAGATAAATACACATAATTGTATGTAATATTATGGAAGCATTTCTATAAAATGAATAACAGTTCATAAACATATTAAAATTGAACTTCATAACCACACAAATACATACATATACTAGGCTGTCCGGAGAAACTTCATTTTCGCGATTCTAAGATAGAAATACCACTTAAATGATAAGTACTGATGAGTTGAATACAGGATGAATACTATAAAAGATTTTAAAATTTTTCTTCAGTTACCCTTCATTCAAGACTCATAATTATGTTTTTTTTTTAATATCCATTTCGAAATAAAACTCCAAACTTTTTTAAACAAATATTCTAGACCCTTGAGTTTTATGACTGGTACGGAATTGAAGGTCTATTTAAAAATTTTTTAAAATATATTTTCTGTATTCTACTCATCAATTCACATCGTTTAAGTGGTCTTCCTATATATATATATATATATATATATATATTTTAAGGGGACACTCTACAAACACTTGCTATGAATATGGTTAATGTAGGAAAAAGAGAAGTAAAACTGCTTTAGTTTTAGTTAAAGTTTATGGACATTTTAAAAATAAAAAATTATAAAAAAATTAAAAAATGCTTATTGAGTTTTTGTTAGATTACACATGTGATCATAAGTTTATAACTTTTAATCTTTAATTCATACAATTAAAATATTTTCAATACTCGTAATATTGTTTAGTATGAGCTAAATTTATACATTTCTAATTTCTAATCACCGCTAAAAATTCATACTCTATAAAATGTTATCTATATCATCAATCAATATATATATATAAACATGTTTTCTCTTTCCAGAACTTTCAGAAGGTCCCAGACGACGAAGAAAATTAAAACTCGACTTACTAATAAAACTATTCGTCCTACAAATCCTAACGGAGCCAGATTTTAAAATTTCTAACAGGGACCAGATACGCAGATTTATATATAATTACCTAAGCATTTTTTCTCTTTCCAGAGCTTTCTAAAGCTCCCATATGATGCAGAAAATTAAAATTCAGCTTACTTATAAAACTATTCCTCTTACAAATCCTAACAGAGTCAGATTTTGAAATTTCTATTAGGGAGCGGAAATTTATTATTTTGTGATATTTTTAAAAGTCGGTTCTTGGCTTTAAAAAGTTAAAAATTGCTATACTCATTGTTTGCTCTGCAAATATTGCCAGAACCTAATTTTGTATTTCCATCAGGGACGAATTTGCGATCATTAATTTTTTTGAAACCTTTTTTTTTGGTTTTAAAAATTTTAACTTTTAATACTTTAAGCATTATTCACCATGCTTCAGCATTTTTTCTCTTTCCAGGACTTTCAGAAGCTCCCAGATGACCTAGAAAATTAAAATCCGGCTAATAAAACTATTTCTCTTACAAATCCTAATAGAGCCAGATATTCTGTTAGCGAGCGGGGATATACGAATTTATTTATTTTTTTATTTTATGTAATATATTATAAAGTCGATTTTGGTTTTAAAAAGCTTAAATTTGCTATACTGATTGTTTGCTTTTCAAATCCTTTTGAAAACAGAATTTCTATTTCGATCAGGAATTGGAGAATGGTAAACAAATTTTTAAGTTTTTTTATGCAGAATATTTTTTATTCTTTAATATTGTAGTTTTGCGTGGAATCTGCAGGCTTATAAACTAGTTTAATATAAACTGGTATCAGATTTTAATTTATTTATAGTGCTTTACTTTTATAATTACTTTATTTAGTAAAATATCTTAATGAAAAACACTCATTACACAAAAAACTTCATTACCGTATGTTTTTCAATTAATACAATTGTTTCAATTTGCATCTAAATTTAGTAAATATATTCAACTAAATATGAAATAAAAATAAAATTTAAGTAAAAATTTATTTCTCACTTAAATTTCTTATTCATTCAATTATTTATTTGATTGATTTGATAAATTTTTTAATTTGTCTGTTTTTTTTATTTTTTATAGTTTTTGGTAATTTATATAATCATTTTGATTTGCAAATTTAAAATAGTCTTTAATTGAATGAATAATTTATTAATATATTTGATGATTGGTGACTTTTTTTCTGTATATGTATCATGAAGGCTGATACTTTGAACACCTTTACGTTAGAACTGTTAACAGTTGAGTGGTGGTCCACAAGCAGTTAACAAAAAATATATTTTTTTTCTGTAAGCATAAGAATATCTTAATTGCATATCCTAGTAAAATAGTGCTGCCTTTCTTAACTTTTGCGATAAGATATTAAACTATAACATCAACAATAAAAAATTATAATGGACGATAGGGGCTGACTCACCCAAATTTTCAACGTTTAAAGGAAATACTTGTATAAATGTCATTCATACTAAATTAGACATAGAATAAAATTTTATGGTACTGCTCAGATTTTGTATTTTATATCGAGAAAATACAAGTTATTAAGTCCTTAACGTAAAAAAAACCTGAGAAAAATTGTAACTGTGTTAATATCATTCAAAGTATATATTGTAAAATACATTAACCTTACTAACTAAAAAAACACCAAAAAAACTTAAAATAATTATTCTAGCCTAACATCCCGAACAGACCAAAAACAAAAACAATATCCATTTAGACAAAAATACGGTAAGTACACGAATTCATTTTGTGTATTAAATACCAATCGAGATTTTATAAACAATTTATGTTGAAGTAAAAGTCAAATATTAATTAACTTCATGCTAGAAAATTTTTTGAATACTTTGCGAACTTTAAATGGTCAAATTTAAAAATAGTTAACTTTAGGTAGTTCAAAATTAGGGTAATACTTGCTACAACAACAAAAATATTTATTATGAACATATTAAAAAATGTTCAAGTAAATAGGTTTTAAGTTGAGAATTCAAATAAATATCAAATAAAAATCTTAAATCATCAAAAATTCAATAGATAAACGTCTAAGATTGATCATTAGTACCTTTAATAAAAAATTTCATTTGAGAATAGGTCATCGATTTGATATCACCCATATTTCTAGTATAAATTCAAGGTTTATAAGAATCAAATATAGTAATGAAACAACTAAGTCCACACACTTTCTAAATGTTACAATGAAAGTAGGTAATCGAAGTAACCGTGTCGACACTCTGTTAAATTAATGAACTAAAACTATAAAATACTTAATATGCTCGTACAGAAGTTCTACTAATATCAGCCCTTATAAATAATACTAATACATATAACGATAAGGAGTAGATTAAAGTTACTCACTTGTAATAGTTGGTTTCATTTAAATGTGTAGGTATATTTATTTCCATATGAATGTATATACATACGTCTGCATAATTTTATCTCTTTACATACACATATATTATATATGACCAGTATGGAAATGCAGTAGCATATGTATGTGTGTGCATAAAGTAAAGCAAACAGCGTAACATATTCAACAGGAAAACGGAAATGCTTTGCTTAGCATTAATATTTAGCATAACAACAACAACAATAAGAATTGCGAATAAAATCCATAAACGCAACAACAAATATGATAAACTTTAATAAAATTCTCGAATTTGCTACAATATTTATATTTAATTTTATTAGAATATTTTACTACTAAAACAACAATATACACAAATATAAAAATACTCTCATACGTATGAAAGCGTATATATGTTTAACTATGTATGTAAAAATTTGTAAAATATTCATATTTGAATTATATTTGACATTCAATCAGTCTGTCCTACATCTATCTGTCTCTCTCTTGTACTAGTAGTTTAGTTAATGATACTTACTGTTGTTGTTCATATTACTAATATGTTAATTGTGTAAATGTCAACTCAGCAGATTGAAACAATTTTCATTAACATCAACTAACCAACACATGAACACATACAAATAAACCCAGCGGTAAACATTTTAAGGCCTCCATCGTGCAGATCTTCTAGGGGGTCTATTTACACTTTCTTTAAGAAGCAGTCGCTCATGCTAACCAGGCTTCTGTAGTAAGACCTTCAGAAATGTCACATCCTTGCCTTCTAAAATATCCCATAGAACTTGGGGTATTATGCGTTTGTGTTGATGTTTGCAACACATAGAAAAAGTTACCTAACACCTTAAGTATACCAATCGACTCAGAATCACTTTTTAAATCGATTTAACTAGGTCCATCCGTCCGTCTGGCTGGACGGCTGGCTGGCTGTTCATGTAAACTTTGTGAACAAAGTACGGCTCGCAATTTTAAAGATAATTCGATGAAATTTGGCACATAGGACTTTTATGATACAAGGACGAAGCCAATTGAAATTAGTTGTGATCGGTCCATTATTTCTCCTAGAACCCATACAAATGTCCCCCGGGAATAGAGTTTAAACTCTCAAAGATAACTTAAAAAAATAATATTATAATGAAATTCAGTGCAAAGAATTTCTACACAAAATTTTCTGTACAAAATTTTATGAAGATTGGTCCACAATTGACCATATAAACACCTTTTCCGAAAATCACTATAACGTGCATAAATCCCAGACGAATATTACTATCAAGTAAATCTTCGACACAGATAATTTTTATTAATTTTGTATTAATTAATCGGTCCATAATTTACCATAGCTCCCATATAAACTAAATTCTAGGAATCGCCCTAAAATGCAAAAAATCATCTAAATGTTAGTATCAAAGCATTATTCTGTATTTGTATATTTTATTTTACATTCAGTAAAACACAGGTGTGATATAAGTCCCCTTCCCGAATTTTTATGCTCGTACATAGGTGTAAGTGTAGGGTATCATATAGTCGGTCTTAACCGACTATATCTTTCTTTATCGTTTAATATATTTCGTTTTAAGCAACAACAAATCTATGTATAAAAAATGCAGCGTCCTAATTTCGTTCTCTTAGAAAGGAAGAAAAAATACAATATATATATATATATATATATATATATATATATATATATATATATATATTGCTTTAAGAAAAAACAAAACCGATATAAAAATTCAAAGCAGAAATTCAAAAAAAAAAATAAGAAGAATTCGTTTACTTTTATTTAATACTTTTTTTCAGAAAGTTGTGTTTTTTTAAGTTAATTTTATTTTTTATTTATAGTTTTTATTATAGGTATTTTAAATTGTGTACTTTTGACAAAATAAATTAACAAAAACTTATTTTTTCAGTAGAGTTAAACAATTTAAAACAAATCAACAATTTCTATGAAAATGTACATTTTTGGATAAATTGTTTTGTGTCTACTTAAGATGTTTTGTCAAAAGTTCAGATATGTTTTTTTAATACTGACTTTTTGTTTTTTTCTTTTTTTAAGTTTTCACCTTTTTACAATAATTTAAAATAAAAAACTGTTATTTTATATAAATAGAAAAAATATTTTATTAGATAGTGTAGAAGACCTGCTGACAGCTTTTCTGCAGAAGGCCTGTTTGTATAGCTTCTTCATAAGGACTGCTGACTTTTTTATTGAAGAGGTCTTTTAGAAGGCCGCACCGGGTCGCCAATATATAAGGACTTGCTCTGAATGACATCGCTTGCAAAAAATTCGTGAACATGGAATGCAGGTTGAAGCTCTTCTGGTTATAAAAAAGGGCTTCTAGAAGGGCCCTTTACCCATTCTTTTTACCACTGGAAAATGTTGTGCAATTAATGTGTATAAAAGCGAGTTAGTGTGTATTTAAGTGCATGTCTCTATTATTAAATTATTGAAAATGTTGACATTTTTGTACAAAATTAAAAATTGTTAAAAGTCAAATATTAAAAAATAATTATTGAAATTATTAAAATTATTATGAATTTAGGATTAAATACCAAATAATAAAAAATGCAGATTTAACAAAAATTGAACAAAATACTTTCAATGTGCTAATTGTATAAATAATAATAATAATAATAATTATAATAATAGTAATAATAATATAATAATAATAATAGAGATATTAATAATAATAATAATAATAATAAAATAAAAATAATAGTAACTAAGCTATTTTAAAACCAGTGAGAAAGATATAGGCGGTCAAGCCCGACCATATGATACCCTCAACCATTATGTATGTCCATCAAAATTCGTGGAGGGGTTTTGTATTAGACATGTGGACAATTGTGGACCGATACTTTTACTAAGTGTAAAATACAGAATACAGAATTTATATTTATTTATGCACTTTAGGGTGATTCCCGAAAGTGGGCTTATATGGGAGCTATGGTAAATTAAGGAGCGATAATCACAATATTTGCCATTATGATTTCTACTTATAAAAAACTTATTTGTGTCGAATATAAACCTGAGACTGACATGTGTATGTGATATATGCACGTTAAAGTGTAAAGCTATCAAATCAAAAGTGATTTTAAGTCGATTGATATAATTTAAGGTGGGTGTTGGATGATTTTTTCTGTGCGTTACAAACATCAGCACAAACGCATAATACCCCGACCACCTATGATGGTGTGGGGTGTAATGAAAGTTACAAAAAAAAAATAAAAATAAAAAAATAAACCTCAAATTGGACCACTGTATAAAAGGCTTACAAATGTGACCACTCATATTTTTTACCAAAACTCTATTTTCATATGGAAATCCAAACAAAATCTAAAATCATTAAGAACTCAATAATTAATCCTCCAATTGAAAAAAGGGCCTTCAATTGGGATCAATCATATCTCTTACCAAAAATCGATTTTTATATATAAATCCTAAGAAAATCAAAAATCAGTAATAACTCAGTAATTAAACCTCCAATTGAAGAAATGGCCTCCATTCATGATCACTCATAATTTTTTTACCAAAAATCGATTTTTATATAAAAATGTAAAATCATCAATAACTCAGTATTCAAACCTCCAATTGAAAAAAGACCTCAATTGGAGATCACTCATATTTCTTACCAAAAATCAATTTTTGTACAAAAATGCAAGGAAAATCTAGAATAATCGATAACTCAGTAATTAAACATACAAGTAAAAAAGGGCCTCCATTTGAGATCACTCATATTTGTGACCAAAAATCGATTTTTATACAAAAATCCAAAGAAAATCTAAAGTCATTTATAACTCAGTAAATAAGCCTCCAATTGAGTACTCGCATTTTTAAACAAAAATTGATTTTTACGTGAAATAATAACTCAGTGTATAAATCAGCAATTCCAAAAAAGCTACCAAAATAGTTGCCTTTAGGATTTGGAACGTATTATTCGACCCAATTATTGTGCAGTGGTTGATTTTCGTAACAAAAAACAATTGCAGCTAAGGTTTTTGACTTTGATAGATTTACTTTTTTTGCATTATTTTGTTCACGAACCCCTTTACATTACTTGGTAACACTTTTCAACGAATTGGTGGTGAGAAATACTTTCACAAATCATTGCTGCTCCAGTGTCAAATGATGGCAAACAAACTTGGCTATTTTACATGCATTGTCAAATCGAATTCCCTATATCGTCAAATACCGTCAAATGTACTTGATATGTCTATAAATGCAAATGTGACACATTTTTCTGACAGCTGCGATGCACTAACATTTTTCATTCGAATTATCGATAAATATTAAGTATAAAAATATTCAATAACAAAATTGCCTATGGTAATCGTTATTTCACGTTATTTAATCTATTGGTTGCACACTTAGCTAATTCACAGTAGTTATATTGTAATTAAAAAAATAGATGGCAATTTCATATTCAGCAAAATCACAAACCTACACACTTAGTAGTTAGTGGTATGGCTATATAACAATTTATGAGATCTGCTACAACTGACAGATACTGATGTATACAATATCGTATGAGCATACAAATTTAAATTCTATATTGTTTTTTAGAGAAATACAAAAAAATTATATAATATAATACTCAAAATATCCTATAATTTATAAATGTAAATTCAGCTATAACAAAGCCAGCAATAATTGTAATATCTAATAATAATTTAATAAAATATAGCTCCATTTTAGGTCAAGAACTAATAAAGTTTATTGAACTTTATTATATTTCTTAAAAAAGTAATTCTAAACATTATATAATAACATTGGTCCTATTATATTAATTTAATTTATTCCTGAACGTTTTTATTTCATTGTGACCGAAATTATTAATATCCTTAATATATTTGAGAAATTATAGAAAACAAACTATCAAACATAAGTATTGTAAAATATATTTTTTTGGGATAAAATTTCATAAACTATGTTGAAGCTATATACAAATTAAGGCTCTTCATTTTGCTAGATAGGCAAATACTAAAAATAGTCGACTTCTAGTAAGACGCCTATTTAATAAAATTTAAAAACTAGTCAAATAAAACGCCACCTTGTTTACAAATCACCAAAAAATTCGTCATGTCTCCAAATGGAAAATTCAGTCACCAAAAGCAATTGAAAATCTACTCGTTTGGCGCAAAATCGCCACATCTTATAGCCCTGGGTATGGAACGTGTATGGAGGCAAGTAAATAGATTACAAAAAGTGGCAATTTACCATTTTTTGTTGAGTGTAAATTTCAATAGTATCTATCTTACTCAGTGGCCAAAGGCTCACTTCTATCAGTATACATTTTTTAGCCATTTTGGGCCCTAGCTGCAAAAACATTATTATTTAAAAAAAAACTATTTATTTTGAATTATTTATTTTATTCAGTTTAAACATAATTTTTAATATTTTATGAGAACAATTTTTTTATAAAAATAGACCTGTCACAATTGTGCCTTTTTTGCATAACCTAACAACGCATGGTCTATTCTTAAACTTGTGAAGCATTTTATTTCGCTGATGAAAAACGATTTTAATTTTCTTAAATAATGAAATAGTGAACAAAAATATTGTGTTTCGTATAAAGTTATAAAATATTTTAAACAATTTTCTTCAACAACTTTTGTCCAATGGTTATATCTGTCGAATAACTTCTGGAGTTCTAATAGGCGGTTCTCAGTTCTTTCGATGAATTGCAAAGGTTCTCACTCTACATCAGAATCTGGAGATACTTAGTCATTACCTCTCCAATTTCCATTAAAATACTTTTAATATTCTTACATAATTATGATAATGATAATGATATTTTTCATATTAATAAAATTTGGTTTCTGGTAAAAATAGTTAAAAACATATAATTTTTGCAGTCTAATATGGTTGACTGACATTTTCTTTGACTGTAAACATTAAGTGACAAAATTTAAACAAAAACATTGTTATCATGAGTATAGAATTATTAAAATACAAGAAAATTAAAAATGAGAACATAATATTATTGTAATGATAATATTGTCACCATGTTTTTTTCTCTGCGTACACAGAAAATATTTTTATTCTTTTATTGTCCGATTTTCTTACATTTTGTGGGTTTTATAGGATATTAAGACATAGGTTTTAATAACCTAAGAAAGTTAAAGTTTACTCAGATAACCCCTTTCTATTTTATATTAATTATATTAAAATATATTAGTTATGTAATTATGATATATTATTAAAGATTTTATGTTCAAATTTAAGACTAGGAAAATCTTTAGAAGTAAATTAAAGCCCTATTGCTTAATGGAAAAAGGAACACTTAAATTTGTTAAAAGACGGACCCTCAAGGAAATGACTTAATTAGTTTAAAAATTAAAATGTAATAAATAAATTTTATAAAAATTATCGACAAAAAAATTTCATCACAAATCAAAATTAATACATTTTTAACGTTTTATTTCCGCCTTAATGTAAAATGTTAAGTTTTACAGTTCATATTTATACGCTACATCACCATAGGTGGGGAGGGTATAGTGGGTTTGTGCTAATGTTTGTAACACCCTAAAATATTAGTCTAGGATCCATTTTAGTTTATACCAGTTGGCATAAAATTGCTTTTTGAGGCGATTGAACAATGTTCCTTCGTCCGTCCGTCTGTCCGTAAATGTAAACCTTGTAATCAAAGTACAGGCTGCGATTTTAAAAATAAATTAATGAAATTTGATGCGCAGAATTTTTATAGCTTAAGGACATAGTCAATAAAAATTGGTTATTATCGATCATAAATCTCTTAAATATAAAAATATTTTAATCAAATTTGGCACATATAAGTTTTATATAGACGTAAATTTACATATAAATAATGTAATATATAAATAATATAATATAATTCATATGCATTTTTCATACAAATATATACTACGTTTAAAATAAGTATTTTTGGTCCACAATTGGTTACGGGTCCCATATAAGAGCCCTCTCCACATTTCGATGCACATACCTAATGGTGTAGGGTATTATATGGCCTAGCTTGGCCGTCCGTATACTTCTCACTTGTTTTCTATTACATACTTCCACTTTACTTTAGTAACACACATTTAATTTGCAACATTAATTTTAATACACAATTTAAATAAAACAAAAAATAAATACAGTCTAAAGTAAAGAAACAATACGGACATTATAAATCTTCATTATGTTTTTAATGCTTAAGAAATAATCTTACACATGAAAGTATTATTGAAACCTGGCATGGAGATATAGACATTTATGGTCAATATAAAGTAGCGTAATTATAACAATACTTAATGCTTAGCAGACAAACAGGCAGCCAATTTTTGTTGCTATAAAAAAATTATTAATAAATATTTAAAAAGTTTTTGTCTAGCGTGACCAATATTTAATGAAAGTAATTAATTGTTTATTTTAAGCAAAGCAAAATGTGCAAGTTTTATTTAAGTTTAAATAACACTAACATTGAAAACGAAAGCTAGTTTGAAAATAATACCTCTCAGTGTTGGCCAACTAGTAAACTTGTGTTTTTTTTTCGCAAACGAAAATGTGAAAATGAAATAGACTCACAAAAAACAAAAGACTTAAGCAACATGCATGATTGAATGTCTAAAGCAAACATAACAAAAACGTCTTACTTTAACAATTACCGTTAAAATAGAAAAAAAACTAAAAAAGACATACACAACACATAAGAACTTCCACTCATACTTAAATAAACAAGTCATTTTAAAATGACCTTTGCCATAACTTAACATTCAAAGCACTTACTGCATCGTATATATATTCATTCATACTACCAAAATTGTTAACCAAAGCCAAAAATCAAAAGTGCATTACAAATAATTTACTATTGCCGATTTTGAGCTCTTTAAAAAAAAAAAAAAAAAAGATTGTTATTACTGCTTATGTACTTAAAAGTTACCAATTTTTTTTTTTAACATTCACCCCCAAATAAAGATTTTATGCTGATTTTGAAATATTTTGTATGCTGTAGTTTTAAAAGCATTATTGGTTTTTTGTGCATGAAGCCGCCTGCAAAAGTGTTTGAGGGCAATCAATCAAAATCTGTGTTTTACATACAAATCTATAAAGGTTTTGTTTAGGTTTCTTTATTTACTTCCACTTTAAGGTTTCACGCACGTTTTAGACAGAATATTTTGTTGTTTTATTTCATTTATGAATTTTTTGATTGTTTTAAATTTAGATCGAGGTTAATTTGAGTCTACATTAAAAATTAAATGATATTAACAAAAAATTTGCACATTTTTTAGAAAAAACAAAAGTTTCGCTTTTTACAAAATAATTTAAAAATACTAAATTATCTTAAAATTAGATTTTGATATGAGATGCTTAGGGATATGTATAAATAAAACTATTTGAAATGTTAAGTGGGTATACAAAATGATTTGGTTGCAAATAAAATGCTGTGGAAACGTATTATTTAAATAATTAATAACTTTAGCTTTAATGAAAGACTAGAATTAAATTTTTATGACAGGTTTTTTTAACAAGACATATCATGTTAATAATACCTATATTATAACGAATCTACGCAGCTCTTTTTATACCCTATACTACCATAGTTGGTTAGTTTTATGCCTTTGTACTGATGTTTGCAGCGCACAGAAAAAATATTCGTACACCCATCTTAAAGTATTTCAATCGATTTTGGCAGGGTGGTGATTGTCTGTCCATGTAAACCTTGTGCACAAAGTAAAGGTCATAATTTTAAAGACAATTTGATGAAATTTGGCACATATAATTATTTTAGCATAACGATGCAGCCTATTGAAAATAGTTATGATAGGTTCAATATTTCACCTAGCCATAAAAGGCATTTATAAGGCCTTATTTATGTCACTACTATATCAATAAAATCTGGTAAAAAATAAATTTTATTTAAGAATAAATCAGAATGCAAAATTTCATGAAGATCGTTATATAACTAAGCATAGCACCCATATAAAGCTCACTTACGGAATTCACTTTACGCTTAAATTCTACATAAGTGGTAGTATCAAGATAATATTTGCAGCATTAAGAAATCATAGTATTTAGTTTCATAAGAATCTGTCCATAAATGGTCATAGGTCCCATTATAGGCATATTTCCTAATATGTCAAAAATAGTGTAGAGTATCACATTTTCGGGCTTGACCGACTACAACTTTCTCACTTGTTTTATAATATGTTTAAAATAGCAGGAATTTTTTTACTATTTAATAGGTAAATCGACAGGCCAGGATTAGGAAGAATAAAAAATTTGAGACTATGTGATTAATATAATCAATTTCTACACAGAAAAAATATGGTCTATTAAACGATTTATCAAAAAAAAAACTATGCCAATTAATCTTTTAATTGTATCAATTATTCAATTGATCAGAATTCAAATATTCTTATATTTTTTACTAAAAATAAAATAATTTACCAGCGTTCAATTATTTTTCTTATTGTTTCGATTAATAAATTAATCAAATATATATAAAAAGAAATGATAATTTGAATAATTGAATATTTAATTTTTTCATAGTTTGAATTTCAATTAATAAAATAATTGAATATGTATTATTCGTAATTGAAATTGGATTTTAGATTTTTCTATGTAAAATTTGAATTTAATTCGTTAGAATACTTTGATTTTGAGCAATTTGTTTAATTATAAAAATACTTGAAATCATTTTAAAATTCTGATTAACAATTTAATTGAAATTTTTTGGAAAATATATTTTTCTATATAACATCATGAGAAATGTGGAAAAGTTTGTAATCTTTTTTCTAAAATAATCAATTATAACTCGTAATTGTTGTTCTTTGTAGTAAAGATTAAAAAATTAAAAATAAGTCGAATGATAATTATCAAAAGAATCATAAGATGAACAATTAAGGCTCCAAAAATTATCTGGCTCTTTTTAATTAGCTTTCAGTGATATTTAATATATTTATAACCTCCGACTCGAAATTCTCTAAGCTTCATGATGGGATCTCTCTAAGCTTCATGATGAAAATTGTACTTGAATTCAAATATAACGGTTTTAACGCCTGGTTTAAATCTTTTTTAATGCTTCTAGACATTTCCGTTTATGTTACTTTATGTAACTGCCTTGGCTGTATAGTCTTGTACATTATTAAAGTGTGTTGTATAAAGTGTGTGTTTATATTAGAACGCAAGTGACTATTTAAACTGTTATTGTTGTACATTTTTAAATAAAATAAAATAAAATAAAGAGTCGTTACAACTTTTAAACTACTAAACTGCTGTTATTTGCAATCAAAGTACAGGTTTATTTAAAGGAAATAAACGACCGTTTTAAAAAGGTAAAAACGTAACAATTAGTGTCAGAAGTGGGATTGCAAAATAATAAGCAGTACTGAAGTTTGAAGAGCTAAAAGTGGAGCAACTCAAGAAAGAATTGAATAAGTTGGAGTTACCTACAGCTGGTAATAAAGCAGAATTACAAAAGAGGCTGATATATGAAATGGAAGTTTCTACCCGTGCAACAACAACCAGCATGGATTTATCTACAATGTTTGCTGCTATGATGGAGCAATTTAAATTAGTTAAAGAAGAAGTTCAAGAAACTTCTAAAGTAAATAACGAGAAACTTCTTGCTGAAGTCAAAGAAGAAAATAAAATAATGGAAATGAAATTTCAAGAAACTTCTAAAGTGGATGGCATTGATAAAAAGGTGTCCAACTTAGAGAGCTGCCTAGATATACAAGCCAAAGTTGTTGATAAAGTTGATAAAAAGCTGACTTAGAGAGCTGCCTGTCCGATTTAGAGAATGAAATAGCCAAAGGTGTTGATAAAAAACTACATGATCTAGAAATAAAGATGAATAATACTCAATGCCAAGATGGACATATGCGAATTATTCCAGAATCCTCTAATAGAATAAAGGCCCCCTAGTTTTGATGTCACCACACCATTTAATGTGTTCAAGTTCCAGTTTAATACAATTGCCATTAGAAACATGTGGAACGACGAAGAAAAAGCTATAGAGTTGATATTGGCCTTAAAAGGAAATGCAGCAGTAGTTCTTGAAAGCGTGCCAGCATGTAACAGAAACAGTTATGATGATATAATGGAGACGCTACAACGTAAGTATGCTAGAAATAACAAGTGATCTTGTAACAGCAAAAGCCCTCGTTAAACCCTGCAACAACAAAATAGTTCCTATAAGAGTACTTAACCTGTCCAGCTATGAAAAAGTCGTTAAGTCAAATTCCGAAATGGGTCAATGCACTTCAGAAGAGGCAGTAATCAATTGCGAGAAAAACACGTAACCTGCCAATAAATCCACCAAAGAACACTAGCTACTAGCGGAATGTGTGGGGAAATGGGTAGAAGGATTAGCGCCGCTAGACAGAAATAAAGCCAAACAGATTCTGAAGAAATATAGCTCCGTCTTCGCCTTAAAAAGTCAAAGCCATGGTATAACGGCAATTGTAAAGCATCAAATAAATACTCGCGAAGCGAGGCCAATAAAGCAGGCGCCCAGAAGTGTTCCTCTAGCAAAACGAAGTGAGGTGAAGGAGTTGGTCAATGAAATGGAGCGGAACGGTATAATCGAACCATCTTCAAGTCCTTGGAGCTCGCCTGTTGTTTTAGTTAAAAAGAAAGATGACAGCACTAGATTTTGCGTCGATTATAGAAAACTGAATGACGTCACCAAGAAAGACACCTACCCGCTACCAAAAATTGACGACACCCTGGATACACTAGCTGGAACACAATGGTTCTCCACATTGGACTTGCAAAGTGGTTATTGGCAGGTAGAGATTTCAGAAAAAGACAAGGAAAAAACCGCCTTTAGCGCGAGTGATGGGTTATGGCAGTTTAATGTGATGCCATTTGGACTCTGCCACATTCGAGCGTTTAATGGAAAAGGTATTGAAAGGACTTCACGGAAAGACATGCTTGGTGTACCTCGATGACATAATTGTCATGGGTAAGACTTTTGATGAACATCTGAATAACCTTGAAGAAGTCCTCAAACGAATATCAGCGGCTGGACTCAAACTCAGTGTAAAGAAGTATGCGTTGTTCTAGAAAGAAGTCAAATATTTGGGACATCGCGTAACAGCAGACGGAATATCAATAGATGAGGATAAGATAATTGCTGTAAAGAACTAGCCACGTCCAAGAAATCTCCACGAATTGCGTAGTTTTCTTGGCCTTTGCACATACTACAGACGATTTGTCCCGATTTTCGCCAATGTAGCGGCAAGCTTGCATGAGCTGACCAAGAAGTCACAATCATTCCAATGGTGTGAAGCACAAGAACTAGCATTCCAGAAGCTCAAGAATCTATTATGTACGGCACCAATTTTGTCATATCCTATACCTGGAGAAACATTTGTGGTAGATAGCGATGCGAGCGGATACGGAATAGGCGGTGTACTTTCACAAGTAGTCGGTGGCACTGAAAGGGTCATTGGATACTTCAGCTTTCGAACGCTTTCGAAGCCTGAAAGAAACTACTGCGTAACACGACGAGAACTTTTGGCAGTATTAGAGTGTGTGAAGCACCTGAGAACTGATCATTCTACCCTCAGGTGGTTGCTGCAATTTAAACAACCTGAAGGACAACTGGCTCGTTGGATAGAGCGGCTTCAGAGCTATGATTTTAGCATCGAGCACCGGAAGGGTTTGAAACACGGCCCTGCAACGTGGAATGTAAGCATTGTACAAAAACCGAGGAAAAGGAATGTATGATCGATGTTCGACTAATGCATATAGAGTCCAGTGAAGATTGGTCTGTAGCGCAAAGAAATGACCCCATACTGGCAAAAATAATATAGGCAAAAGAAGAAGGTGAAGGCCAGCCCACAATGAAATATCCGCCGAAAGTCCACTAATGAAATTATATTGGGCCCTATGAAATGGGAAAGTGCTGACGGTAAAACAGTGACAAATCTAATTGTAGTACAATCCTCTAAAATAAACGAAGTAATGAAAGAGTTCCATGACGGTCCCAGTGGTGGTCATCTTGGTGCGACAAAAACCTTAGAAAAGTTAAAACAACGTTTTTATTGGGTGTTCAGCAAGCAGTAGCCAATTGGGTAGCCAATTGTTCACAATGCATAGCAGCGAAGGGCCCAGTAAGAAGAAGTCGTGGACAACATCAGCAGTATAACTCAGGCGCGCCATTTGAGCGGATTGCAATGGATATAGCAGGCCCTTTTCCCGTCAGTGATGCCGGAAATCGTTACGTTCTAGTGGTTATGGAATATTTCAGCAAATGGGCAGAGGTATATGCCATACCTGATCAAGAAGCTAAAACGGTTATAAGTGTATTTGTGAATAACTGGGTGTGCCGCTATGGTGTTCCACTGGAGTTCTGATTCTGATCAGGGTAGAAATTTTGAATCTGGCGTATTCAAGGAAATGTCCGATTTATACGGAATAAGAAAAACCAGAACAACGCCACTGCATCCTCAATCTGATGGCATGGTCGAAAGATTCAATCGCACTCTGGAGGAATATTTAAGAAAAATGGTCAGTGCACATCAGAAGGACTGGGATGAACACATACCAAAATTTCTATTGGCATACAGATCAGCTGTTCATGACTCAACCTCTCGAACACCTGCAAAAATTGTCTTCGGGACAGAACTTAAGTTGCCTGGTGATTTAGAATTCGGTGTTAAGTCCTCATCAACAAATAAGGAAAACATTTCCCAAGAGCAAGATGACGAACTGAACGAGCCACATGAATTGGTATGCAGACGAATAAAAATGACCAGCGATAAAATGAAAACCAGATACGATCGAGCAGCGAATTCTGAAGGATTTAACGAAGGCCAGCTTGTACTGTTGTATAACCCACAACGTAAGAAAGGACTGTCTCCCAAACTACAAACCCATTAGGATGGACCATACAAAGTGATTAAGAAATTAAACGACGTGGTGTACAGAATACAGAAAGAAAAGAGACCGAGATCTAAAATGAATGTCGTACATCTAGAACGATTAGCTGCCTATGGGAAAAGTGAACTCGCGCCTATTCGGGACGAACAGGCTTAAGCGGGAGGCAGTGTTACAAAATTGTACTTGAATTCAAATATAACGGTTTTAACGGCCAATTTAAATCTTTCTCAATGCTTCTAGACATTTCTGTCTATGTTAACAGCAGTTAACATATCTGTAAAAATTATTAACATAGTTCTAAACATACAACATTGAATAAAAAGCTTTCACCAATTGTTTTTAAGTATGGCAACACTAAATGTTTAAGCTGCTAACATTAACATCGAAAGCTCTAGTTTGTCCGTTAAGAACATTGTAAAAAGGTATAGATCTTTCAAGAAGCATCTAGCAGGTAATACAGTGTATATAAATTGGCCGCGAGAACACCATTGAGTCAGTCTAATTGGAAGCGTCGTTAAGTAAAGACAAATTAACTGCCTTGGCTGTATAATCTTGTACATTATTAAAGTGTGTTGTATAAAGTGTGTAATTTAAGTGTGTGTTTATATTAGAACGCAAGTGACTATTTAAACTGTTATTGTTGTACATTTTTAAATAAAATAAAGAGTCATTACAACTTTTAAACTACTAAACTGCTGTTATTTGCAATCAAAGTACAGGTTTATTTAAAGGAAATAAACGACTGTTTTTAAAAGGTAAAAACGTAACAATATTATTAAATATTTAAAAGTTATGTTAAATGCTTTTAGCACTTTTTTAAAATACTTTTTGATTTTATGAAAGAATTTGATAGTGAAGTAGACATAATTAGTTGTAATTTTTAAAATTTTATTATTACTTCATTTAACAATATTACAAAAAATTTAAAAAGAAGTTGTCGGTTGAAATCAATTTTGTAAGCAACAACATCAAGGAAAATAAGAATTTTTCTTTACGATACAATTTTGATTTTTTTTTTTTATTACTGTAGAACAATTCAGCATATTTTATACAATTCTACACACAACTACATGTATAAAAATTTCTTTTCTCCCCATCTCAAATTTTATACATCTTGTATAATAAACATATGTATTTTATTTTTATTTTATTATAAAAATTTAGAGCTTTAGCGTGGTTTTTATGGTAGTAAATATCCATATATGTGTAGTAAATATCCTAGTCTTAAATTTGAACATAAAAAGAACCGCACTGCAGTACGCCAGCTTGTGTTTCAGCACTGAGTTAGAAATTCTCCTGTTTTCAGTGACAAATTCTTCTATGTTTTGTGTAATATTTAGGTTAGGAGAAAGCCCTAATTCGCTCAGCAAAAAAAAAATAACAATATAATTACACTCTTCATATGTATGAATTAATTTTGAAGAAAATTCTACGAACACATACAATGGGTTCAGTTTTTTTTTTTTTTTTTGACAGCTGAGTTAGTTTTTTTTAGAGAAAGCTGGACTTCTAGTTGTTTTCTATGGTCCTACTTATGTATATATCCATAAATTTTCCTCATACAAGTCTTGCATGACATAACTCATAGATTATTTGATATTTGATGATAGTCCAATGTTAATTACGTCATAAATATTACGTTGAATTCCATGACTAGAATTGCAACTACGTGATCTAAATACCCTATAGTTTCAGATAGTTGATCACTCTATAGAGTCTATTACATCGTATATTCTACTCTAACCAGTTGTATAAAATATTGAACTTAAGTAGCTGACAAGATTAACTCAGAGACTAGAGATTTATGAAATTTTAGCACAGCAAAATAAATACAAAACTAACTCCAATAAATTCTTCTTTGAACCAAAAGTTATCTTACATTTGATTAGAATATTTTTCATTAATGAAACATGGTCGGTCAAAAGGACAGACGTCATTGATTCGACTTGAAAATTATGAGGAGTATGCATATATTGGTATACATAGTATACAGAAACTGATGCAAATATTCTGGTCGAATGACATCTAAAACAGAGAATTGTGTGAAGCACCGAAACGCTAAGCGTTATTGGAGTTGGCTTAGCTATTAAACAGAATCCCGACAGTATTAAAAGAAGAGGCAGAAACGCTAACAACGGAAATAGATAACTCGAAACCGAAGCAAACTCAACAGGAAAGAATTATGCCAAACTAAAATTGATAGCACATTCGTAACAGATGACAATGCACAGTGAATCGTTCAAAGTAAAATATAGTATCACTTTTGCCTTAAAACAGTTATGTATGTGTATTTTTAATATCTTTACTATTACAGTAACTTTAATCTTATGAACTTTATTGTTTCACACATTATAAAAATAGACCTCAAGAAAAAAATTTGCTTAAATTACTGTTCGTGGGAAGAACTTTGTGTCGGAACAAATGGCCGACGGAACAATAGTCTTTGAAAGTCAGGTTACATGTTCAATTATGAACCGATCTTCCCAAAAATTTGTAGTAATTGGAATTAAATTACAGATTTTAAAGGGAATATCGTCATTTCATTATAGTGGAATCGCTACAATAAGTCTTAAAAATTGTTTAAAAATTTTTTTAATTACACGCTGCTAAAAAATGGCAATTTTTACTTTCACCTGTAAAACGATTTAATGTGAGATAAAGACTTCCTTGAGGATATCACAAAATAAATTTAAAAAATTTCAAAACTCCCCGTAAATTTCGACATATTAGTTCCTGCACTATAGATCTCGTAGCTTCATAAATTTTAAGTCAATTTAAGATTTTTAAATTGATTTGATTTTGGAAGCAATATACATAAACTCAAACTAAATAATGAATTATTCACCATTTTTAAATTTATTTCCATTTTCTTTTTCGAAATTTTAACTTTGATGTAAATTTTTCTGATTTTTTTTTTTTCTAAAAGACCACATATTTGTTCACAAAGTTTGAAATGTTATGTTGTTTAGAATAAAATAAAAAATCGCTTAAAAACTCAAAAAGTTATTAAGCATTTTCCAGACTTTATTATAAAATTCTTCATATATTTTAAGACATAATATTTTTTGTATATTTTTTACTTGGTTTTTATTTTTTAAGTACAAAACTACAAATATATGGAAAGTTTTAGTAAGTTATTAGAGATAAAATCAAATAGGTTTTACAGTTCTTGTCCAACTTAAAAAAATTAAATCTGGTTATGTTTACAACAAACATATCCTTAAAATTATTGCATCGATGCATAGGCTTTAATAGAAACAAATTGTAAGTTGTTAAACTCGAAAAATTGTGGAAAAATTTTATTTTTCCTAGAAGTTGTTTAAAAATTTACTTTAATATTTGACCAAAGCAAACCAAAAACACACGGTTGAAAAGCCTGTTTCTACTTTTCAAAGAAGTTTTATAACAGAATTTGAACCACAATTATACAAGATAACTTTTATACTTTTATACAAACAACTTATTACAAATAACTCGAAATTTCGATGGTGTATTGCAAAGTTTTTTAAACTGATTATGATGAACTGTGGAAATCTAACTACAAAATCTTATTTTAAATCTTTAAAACGAGTTGTTACTATTTGATATTTATTGCAATAAAAAATACAATATTTTAAAAACTACACGCAGAGAAAAAATATGATTACAGCATTATCACTAAAACAATATTATGTTCTCATATTAATTTTCTTGAATTTTAATAAATCTGTGTTCATGGTAACAATGTTTTTGTTTAAATTTTGTCATTTTATGTTTACACTCAATAAAAATTGTAATATGGTTGACTGCAAAAATTATATGTTTTTAAATATTTTTACCAGAAACAAAATTTTATTTATATGAAAAATATCATTACTTCTAAAACCATTAAATATTTGCAGTCTAAACCAAATAAACATTATTATTACTATAACAAGAGGATATTTCAAATAAATATGATACTTATCCTTTTCACAAACTTAGTGGAAAAATTTATAACTTATTTTTAAATATATTTTGTTTTCAATGTCTGTTTTCCAACTTCATTGTCATTCTCATTTAGTTTATATAAAAATAAATATAAATAGACATGGTTTGGTTATGCTAGGCATGATTTAAACAATATAAGATATTGATTAAATATCCTTAAAGGATTTAGTTAAAAAAATATATCTTGCATTTAAAATACATTTGGTGGTACAAATGAATGTAATTGATGAACAAAAAATAAGTAAATATTTCTTTTTTTTGTTAATGAACACTTTTCTATTATTTTCAATTAAAAAAATATAAAAATATTTTTTTTATTTTAATATGCGATAAGATGGAATAATAATATGACAATATGGTATAGTAATATAATAAGATAGAATAACAATATGGTGTAATAATATAATAATATAGAATAATAATATAATAACATTAAATCATAATCTGGTAGAATTGGATAATGATGTAGTAATATTGTTTAATTAGATGTGAAACTAGAATCATAACATGAAAAAGCAAACCATAAAATCGGACACAATATGACAAATCAATTCGCTGTGATCATATGTTCCAATCATAAAATGTTGCTCTTAGAATGTGGTCACTACAACTATATTTTTTCTCTGTATGTATTTAAATCAATTAATTAATTATGTTAGATTGAAATTATTATTATTATTATTATTATTATTATTAATTATGTCGTAACTAATTTTCTTAAGTCTACAAAAATGTCCAAATTGCCTACTAATAACGGGCAATATTTCAAATTTTCCACATCATCGACTGTTTTATTAAAAAAGTATGACACACGAATTTGTTTACTCCATAAACAGTAAACTATTATATATTAGATTTGAACAAATGCCAACATTAAAAACTTTTAAAAAATAAGTTTAAAAACAAACAGTAGTACTACAAATAAATTTATGTGAGACGTATTTACAATTGAAACAACAATAATTCAGTGTTCAATGTTTTTATGTGGCTAAACAAATTAAAAGTTTTATAACCTCTGGGAACGTTAAATATTGGTATACAATGTTAGGTATATGATATGCAACGTTATAAACCAAATATTTTATAAAATACCCTTTAGGGTGTTTAAAAATAATATTAAGAACAATAACATTAATTTATAAAGAAACCTCAATTAGATTTAAAAATAATGTCTTCAACTTTCTATAAGCTTTTCTCACTTCTAAGAAATAATTCAGTAGGTTGTTTAGGTACATACATGAATAAAAAACTGATTAACTTCCAAGAATTAGCCTCTACACTATAATCTGAAATACTTTTAATATACGTTTTCAGTACTGCACTTATTAAGTCTAAACAACCGTTCATTATTTCAAAATTATGTAATAGTAAATAGATAATAATAATTGTTTACCTCTTCAAAAAAAAAACTCAAAAAAAACTATTACGTTATATCAACTATTGTTAATATTTAATTTATTTTCCTATTAAATATTCAACCAAATTTAGAAGTTTTAATTATTACGTTATAAACAATGTTTTCGTTGTCTTTTTGACCATTATTGGTCAGCGTATGCACAATACCATTAAATTCAAACTAATGGCATTTATAAATATACAGCTAAAGCGCGTACTAAAGAATTTTATATTTATTCGTTTTATTTCTACGACGTTAAATAATTATTAAATAATTATTCTTTTCCTGAGGCTTTTACTAAACTAAGGTAATAATAAATCAAATGAGAAAAATAAATAAAAATCCAAAAATATTGCTATTAACTTTAAAAAATTATGTTTGAGACAAAATAAATACCCTTAACATTCTTTTGAAGTCCATTTGAAAAAATTTTAAATCTCTTTAAATTATAATAATGCTCTTATATACATTTAAACTTATCTTCATTCAAAAATAAACTCTATTTTTATATCATTTTAAAGAGTTTTAAATAATTTATTGCTTTTTAGAGAAAAAAACATAAAAACTAATCGTTAGTATGATATATACTCATATATGACTATTTCAAGCAACCCACTTAATTTTTTCCTTACTTATTCAGTTTCTTTTTTTTTCTTATTTATCCCACAAAATGTTTAAATTGTATGTTGGACCAGTGAAAGTGTTTTTGGCTTTGAAAATATTCGTATAAAAATATTGAAGTAAAAAAGATAATAAAAATAACTAAAAAACAATTTTTTAGTTAATGTGAAGTAGTTAATAAATAAATAGTTAATCATCTTATATGAGTAACCAAACAAAGTTCCAAAGAGGTTGCTGAAGAAGTTCATAGCAGATCAGACAATAACCTTAACTTAAATTTTTGTATATTTGCGGAAAAAATAAATTCTACAAGATTGGCAATAAATAAGAAAATACTCTTTAGAAATAAATATTTTAAGTATGTATACTGTCTAGTATTAATTAATAGCTGCTAATTCAAGGAATTTATATAGAAAATGTTTAAAGTTATATTAATTAAGGAGCAAATCTAATACGAAAATAACTAAAGTAATAAGTACACTATGCTAGTTGTAAATTTTGACAAGCTGAGCCCTTGTAGCACAGAAAAAGTCATTAATCACCAAATATATTAGTAGATAATACAATCAATTATGAACTTTTTTAAATTTGAATGATTAAATCAATTACTAAAAAAAAGTAAAAAATTAAAAACAGAAAAATTATCTAATTAAAAATCAAATTAATCAAGTAGATGATTGAATGAATTAAAAATTTAAGTGAGAAATAAAATTTTACTTAAATTTTATTTTTATTTTATATTTACTTGAATATATTTATCAAATTTAGATGCAAAATGAAACAACTGTATTAATTCAAAAATATACGATAATAATTTTTTCTATGAAAGCTAATTTGAGTACGCTGAATTCAATGCTGACAGCTAAAGTTTTCATTTGAAATCCATTGCGCATCTTTCGAAATTTGAGAGAAAATTTGAAATTCTGAAGAGAAACCGGGTACACAGTTTTACCATGGATGGTCTCTAGTTTTATCCCTATAACGATTTTGCTGCAGGCTGATATATATTTAAAAATAAATAGTAAAAAGTAGCATTTTCAAAAGATTATTTTCTTATTTTTATTTTTAAATAAAAATATTATTATATTGCGGGGATACTTAGCTTTCATTTGATAGTCATATTAGGTTGATATAATATTTGTAAATACTTTTTTTTTAATGTGTATCCTTCGAAACTTTCACATCCTTTAAAAATGAGATTTGGCTACCTGAAAAAACTGCGTACGTAATTTTACTACGTATGGTCTCTAGTTTCATGCATATATCAATTTTTTTCATGCGTGAAAATAACTGTCACACGATGTAATTATTCTTGAGATATGCGATCATTAATATTTGCTTTTAATGGCGAGTATAACTTCCCTTCTCGGTTAGAAAAATTAGATATTCTATTTAAATTTCAGAGTTCACAGAATGATGCGTGCAAAAGTGCAGGAAAATTAGTAAAAATATAACGATAATGACACCCTGAATACCACATTGCTAAACAACGTAAAGAGATAACTAGCGTATTATTTGAATTTCTGTCAATCATGGGAAGATTTTCAAGACTAATGCTCAAAACCAAGTCCTGTCACCACTCCTGTTTTACTCCTTCCTATCGAAACTCCCAGAGTCCCCGCATGGACTGATATAAGGTGTGCGTTTAAATAAAATGTAATATATATATATTTTTAAATAAAAGATGAACGGAAAAAGCTAGTAATAAAATTGAATCAATTTTTTTTCTATAAATAGGTATGCCTTTTGAAAACAATTTTCAGAATTTCATAAAATTTTTGGTGCCATCTGTCTACAAAAATTTTAAATTTATAATTAGAGTTTATTACTTCGGTGGCTTTTTAAACTCACTTCTGATTTTGTTTCAATTAATTTCTAATTGCTACAATTCTGGTTATTTTTATGATATTTTGTTTTGAAGTTGGTTCAAAAATCCTTCTACATTAATGCATTTAAATTTGTATTGTGAAAGTTTAAAAAATTTTTTTGACAAAAAACAACAAATTAGCAAAATAAAATTAAAATCCCCGACGTAGAGACTGTAATTATCTTGGAAAATTTGAAAAAATATTTTTAATTTAAATTAATTAATACTGTTTAAACAATCAAAAAAATTTCCTTTGAACTATATCTCTTATAACGGCATCGATTGATATAAATAAAGGTCCCTTTCATGATAAAAATTTAAATGAGTGGATTTAAGACGATTTTGTTCCTTTCTTTTCATAAAATTGATTTTAAAAAATCAAATTTTCAAATTTGCTGGCAAAATTTCCAAAAACGAATTTATTTAAATTAGGAAAAAAATTTTATAAACAATTTTTTAATAAATAATTAAATTAAATGGCTTCAATTGCAAAAAAAATAAATTATTCGTTTTATTAGAAATAAAAGTATTCGAATTATTCGTTATTTGAAAAAGGCTATTTTAAATTCTTCAAATAATTATTCGTAATAATTGTTTGAATAATTCGAATGAACGTTGTTCGGATGTATACCCTATCTATTACATATCAAGTATATTCAACAAAATATTTGAATATGATACGAAATTGCTCTTAGGTATATTGACAAAAATTTTTAATTGTGATGATAGTTTTATATTCATGTAAAACAAGTTTAATTTGTCTTTATTAAGTATTTTAATATTTGAGACGTCACACAGTGGGGTCAAACGCAAATTTTTTGGTAATAAATCTGAATCTCCTAAATTACTGGTCGGATCAAATTGAAATGTATGGAAGAGTTGTAGAGGAGGACCTAAGCTTTCAGAAAAATCATCTTGTAGTCACCCTGTGATAACACGAGATAAGCTACAGGGTGTCAAAGTTGACTACCTCGAGTATGTAAAAGTTAAAAAAAATCGTAACTTGTACAAATGAAGTCCGATTTTAAAGATTTTTATATTTCTGGAAAGTGCTTGGCAAGATAAAGAAAAAATAAGCTTACTCATCTAAGTTATCTCTTACTGTTAAAAAGATATTTACGCTTGAATTTTGAATTTTTGATTTTTTGGCTCGACTTTCTTTCGTTTTTCGGGAATAAGTCCGGAGATATATGAGGCAAAAATTTTTTAAAAATATTCTGTAATTTGCTACATATTTCAAAATAATATGCTGAAAGAATTTTTGGATTATCTCAATTCGTCTAGACGTGAAAAATATTGAAAGTCAGCACTCTGAAATTGGCATGAAAAATGGTTATTTTTTTACAAAAATATAGTACAATTCATTCACTTTTTTCTCAAAGTTCCGTTAATAAAAAAATTTTTTCCTTATTAATTTCAAAAGATAAGGCTTCACGAATGGTTAATAAAGAAATTTTGAATTGATTTAAGTTTGCACCCTACATCCAGCATTGGCCGAAAATTGTCAATGTTAAAAAATAGTTTCATTTTTATCAATTAATAAAAAAAATGTCACGCGAGCTTTTTTAAATTTGGTACCCATATTTTTTATAGAAATAGATTTAGAATGATTTAACACTAAACTGGTTCCCGCCCGGCCAAAAACGAATGCAGGAGTGGAGATTTTATGTTAAAAGTCAGTTTTTTTAACGACTATTTTTAAAAGCATATTAAAAGCATATTAGCAAAATATTTTTAATATTATTTCTTATGTAATGTATAAAACACAAATCAAGCTTTCATTCCTAAAAAAATCAATAAAATAGCTCCAATAACCTATTTTTGGTAATTTTTCAAAAATAATTTTTTTTTCCAAAAATAGCTGAAAATCCAAAAAAATTTAATTTTTTTAATACAACTCCACTAATTTTGCAAATATTTTAAAAATGTTAAAAGAATATAAAAATAGACTTATTTACCAATTCAACGATATATAAAATGTTGATATAGGTCATTTAATAATAGTAATATAATGGCCTCAAAACTACCAAGTCACGTCAAAAGTTGCAAAATTCACTATTTTGTTCCGTATTTCCATATGTGTGTATACGTAACATTTTAGTTTTCTAACGTATTATGTAGGTATATATTTGTTATTATAAAGTAGTAAATTCTTTATTTGAGTAATGTTTATTTCATTTGTTCTACATATTTACATACTGATTATACATATATCCTGTATATTTATTTTATTAAGAATATATTATCGAAGATATTATTAGAGATTTTCTTGAAAATAATCAGAAACATCAAACTTTAGCAAATTTTTAACTTCCTTAGCTTCGGAATCCTCTTTTTCTATTTCAAGAGTGATTTTTGGTAGCCATCGTGTTCTTATAGAATATATAACTGGATCTGATGATATTAATAAATATTCCATTAAGTCCATATTTTGCGCTATTTTCGAACATTTTCGGGTATTGAAGAGTCGGAAATGTTTAAAATCTTTATTTCGGGCTTACTGTACTTCCTCTGTTAGCTCTTCCAATGGCAAAATACTATTTTCTATTATTTCTTTACCATGAGCCAATACTTTGTGAATTGTTGGAGTCATTGATTTCCAGGGGTATGTAATGTTAAGTAGTTCTTTAGTTTCGTAAGCAAAAATTTTAAATTTGTCCGCATTAATTTGTTTTTTGCTATTAATGGCTGCCAATATAATCTTAAAACGCTTCAAAATATTTAAGTCAATGCCTGTGATTAAAAATGTGAGTTCCGGATTTTCAAAGAAACGTCTTGCTGTATTTCCATCATTTGAGCTTCCATAGCCATGTAGAGGTTTATCAATTATTAATCCGAGTTGTTCTTTGAATTCTAATTGAATTCTTTTCTTCTCCTCTTTTCGTAATTCGTGAAGTTCCAAATTGTTTTTTACTGTAGCATTTTCCTGCCCGGGAATATTTCTGTACTTCATATCATATGCAAGATGTAAGCAGAACTCCAAAAATCTTATCCTTGCGTGGAGTGGTGATATTCCAAATTTTAAAGAATTATCCTGAAATTGTGAACTTATTTTTCCACATATATTACATTTCCATGTAGATGTTGTATCTGTTATAGCGTTTGCAACTTTTCCATCAATCATCGTTAATTGTTGTTGAAATGTAACTTTAATAGTTCTGTTTGATACTTTTACATATATTGGGGGCAATGCTTTAATTTCTTCTTCCAATTGGTTGACAATGCTGTTTATTGTAACCGTGGTTTCTTTTGTGTAATCAAAAAGGATTGGACGGCACAAAAATTTGGAACCAGGAGTTAAATTTATCCATATATCATCAAAAAGCGAGTCATTTCTTGTCGATGAGGAAGGCTTATTTAAGCGCATTCGAAGTGGTACCAGAGACGCTATAAACAGCGAGGAATAATTATTTCCAGAATTACTTCCATCCAGTTGTTTGTATTCCGAAAATCCTGATGTTCCATTGCAGCCCCATTTGAATATTAAAATAAGTTCAGAGTCTTTGCATTTTTCAATGTTATCATTGCTGAAGGTAGATATAATTCTAGAGGCAGTATTTTCAAGTAATTGCAATATATTAACTTTAGCACTTTTAACAGAAGCATTAACCGGGTGCTCCATGGGCTGTAAAATATTACTTTTCCCTTCTCTCACTGATTTGCTACTGGGAAAGATATCATATCCTTTTTCGCTAACAGATTTCCTCAAAATCTCGTATTGGTTTCTTGATAATCCTAAATTTAATATTAGAGCTAAAGCATCTTCAGAGGTAAAGGACGATGTTGATTTCGGTGTCACTATGCTTTGGATTATCCGATGTAATCGATTGGGAGAAGCTGTTGGTAACACATCTATAACTTTTTCTACTTCCTTTGGTTGCGTACGTGTTACTAAAGCTTTAAATATATCTTTTATTTCGACATTCGTATGTGAATTTAGAATAGATTCCTGTTTGGTCCTCTTTGTTCTTAGCTGAACTTCATCGTAACTTCTTTTTGGTCGACCCTTTTTCTGCTTTCCGATGAAAATTGGTATTTCTCCCTCCAACCACTCTTCATTTTTCTTCTTGAACTTTGGTATTGACCAATCTGAAGCTTGCATCCTTTTTTCGTATGATTTATAAAAATTTTCGAGCTTTAAACTGTCTTCTGCAGTAAGAGTTAAACCCAAAGATACTACTGTATCAATGAGTTTTCTTATTTTTTCTGGACGATTTATAATATCAGATAGATTATCCCAGATTACTTTGCAAATAGAAAAGTTTTTTAATGTAATCTCCATAATGGCAAATTCACTAATAAATCTGCATATTTATAAGGATACTTATATATAGAAAAAGAATATTTATATCAGGTAAATGGTGACAGGCAAAAATGAATTAAAAAATTTAAATTTTTGCTCAAAACCCCCAATTTTATTCAGTTTATTTTTATGACCTGTAGTGTTAAACAGGTACGTCAAAAAATGTACCTATGCGATTGTAAAAAAAATCATTTTTGTTATAATACATTAATTAAGAAGCTAGGTAAATTATTTAAAAACTTAAAAAAATGTAATAAAAAACGGAGGAAAATATACTTATTTATGTACTTAGGTAATTTTAAAAACCTTTTTAGTAGAAAAAAATTATGAACACTTTAAATAAATTCATTAATAAATATTATTATCTCGTAACAAAAATAAGCAATGCAGTTGAGTGTTACGTATACACACATATTGAAATACGGAACAAAATAGTGAATTTTGCAACTTTTGACGTGACTTGGTAGTTTTGAGGCCATTATATTACTATTATTAAATGACCTATATCAACATTTTATATATCGTTGAATTGGTAAATAAGTCTATTTTTATATTCTTTTAACATTTTTAAAATATTTGCAAAATTAGTGGAGTTGTATTAAAAAAATTAAATTTTTTTGGATTTTCAGCTATTTTTGGAAAAAAAATTTATTTTTGAAAAATTACCAAAAATAGGTTATTGGAGCTATTTTATTGATTTTTTTAGGAATGAAAGCTTGATTTGTGTTTTATACATTACATAAGAAATAATATTAAAAATATTTTGCTAATATGCTTTTAATATGCTTTTAAAAATAGTCGTTAAAAAACTGACTTTTAACATAAAATCTCCACTCCTGCATTCGTTTTTGGCCGGGCGGGAACCAGTTTAGTGTTAAATCATTCTAAATCTATTTCTATAAAAAATATGGGTACCAAATTTAAAAAAGCTCGCGTGACATTTTTTTTATTAATCGATAAAAATGAAACTATTTTTTAACATTGACAATTTTCGGCCAATGCAAACTTAAATCAATTCAACATTTCTTTATTAACCATTTATGAAGCCTTATCTTTTGAAATTAATAAGGAAAAGATTTTTTTATTAACGGAACTTTGAGAAAAAAGTGAATGAATTGTACTATATTTTTGTGAAAAAATAGCCATTTTTCATGCCAATTTCAGAGTGCTGACTTTGAATATTTTTCACGTATAGACGAATTGAGATAATCCAAAAATTCTTTCAGCATATTATTTTGAAATATGTAGCAAATTACAGAATATTTTTAAAAAATTTTTGCCTCATATATCTCCGGACTTATTCCCGAAAAACGAAAGAAAGTCGAGCCAAAAAATCAAAAATTCAAAATTCAAGCGTAAATATCTTTTTAACTGTAAGAGATAACTTAGATGAGTAAGCTTATTTTTTCTTTATCTTGCCAAGCACTTTCCAGAAATATAAAAATCTTTAAAATCGGACTTCATTTGTACAAGTTACGATTTTTTTTAACTTTTACATACTCGAGGTAGTCAACTTTGACACCCTGTAGCTTATATCGTGTTATCACAGGGTGACTACAAGATGATTTTTCTGAAAGCTTAGGTCCTCCTCTACAACTCTTCCATACATTTCAATTTGATCCGACCAGTAGTTCAGGAGATTCAGTTTTATTACCAAAAAATTTGCGTTTGACCCCACTGTGCGTCATAATTGTCTCAAATATTAAAATTCGAGGTTCTTGAAAACTTTTCTCCCATTCATATGTGCTTCAAGCTAATTAAAATTTCTATTGTTTATATTTTTTCATCTAAACAACCAATTATAATTTATCTTTGATCAGTTTGTCTTTTAAATTACTTTAAATAAAAGAAATAAAAGAAAAAAATATTATTTAACAATTTTTTTCATAATATGAGCACAATGGAATTAAAATAAAATTAATATGCAAAATACAGTAAAGCTCACTTAAAACGAATGATGGTTTTAATCAGTATACGTTTATAATAAATTACTTATATCTTTGCTCCAATCCAAGCATATCACATTTTTCAAAAAGTTATCTTAATTCTAATTATGGGATTTAAAAAATAAATAAATAAAAAAAATTTGAAAATGTCCCCCACATTTTCATAGTTTTTAAAAATACACACATTCTACAAATATTGCTACTTTTCAATTGATTCTGGTTTTATGAGTGGGCGTAGAAGAAATTCATAGCATTAATTTAATGTATTTTTTCACCTTTAAATTTGACTGACATTTATCAAATTATTATTCAAATATTAAAAATGCGCTACATTTAATATTCATAAAAAACATTTCCATAAAGCAAAAACTTAATATTACATGTTTTACACTCTCTAATAAAATTATCATAAATCTGTAAGTAATACCCCTTCGCCGGCCTCAAAGAAAATTTGTGTGATGAAATAAATTCCACTTACCTTTATATTTACACCTGAAAGAAAACCGAAGAAGAAAGAGATTTACTAAGCGATACAAAAATAAAGATAAAATTTACCCACTTAAGATTTAAAAAAAATAAAATCGATGAATATATTTTTTAGAGAAATATGTAAAGCTAATTAACATAAAGAAATTTTAAATAGCGCTAAAATTCAAAAATCTTTTTCATATCTTATCCAACAACAAGCCAGAATATCTCAAAAAAAACTAAAAAAACAACCATACGTAACTACCATAAATAATAATTAGACGACTCAACAAGCAAACACATTTAGACCCAAATAATACGATTCGACTCCCTTTTAAGCAGACATACGAATAGACAAACATAACATAACTTAGTTAACGAAAAATATTTTTGTGTATTTAAGAAAATAAAAATCACTTTCTTTTTCGTTGGTTAAAAAAAAAAACGAGCAATATTCGATTTATTAAAAAAATATTAAATTTCTTTTCACGAGAGAGTGAATGAGTGAGTATTTTAAATGACTAACAAATCGTCTTATGAATGAAACGTGTGAACATGTTTAATATTATTTATTTTTTTTTTTAATACTATGCAAAGGTGTTATTTTGTTTTTGTTTGTAGAATTTCCATTTCATAATTTTTTTCCACAATTTTTAGAGATATTTTATTATTTTGTTATATATTTAAGAAACTAATTTTCATGTTATTTTTTTTTTTTTTTTTTTTTTTGTTACTAGATTTTATGCTTGTAAAATATAGATATTAATGAAATTGACCAACATATTACTGTATAACAAAAGACTTAAGAAACATACATACTTCTTTTGTTGCGCAACATACCAATTTCTATTCAAAAACTATTTCCTAATGGTTTGTATATATATATATATATATATATATATATATGTATTAAATATTTGTTTGTTATTGAAACAATGTTAATTGATTGATTAGCGAAAACCAATTGCCAAACTTAAGATTTTAAGATTTTGAGATATGCTATCAAAACAAAAGATTTAAGACACAAACCCCCAAGGTGATAAATGTTTAGGATTAAATGGCTGAGTTGCCATTATTGGTAGTTAATGGATGTTTTTAAGGCTATTTTAATTAAAATAAGTGAGTATGATAGATGATAAGTGTTTACTAGTCTGCTTCCAAAAAAAAAAGCCGACTTTTGAATTTCGACTGTAACTCCCCCTATGATTGTTCTTTTTGATGTGGAAGGTGTGCAAATTATAAGAGTGAGCAGATGTCGTTAATACGTACCACATGAACTCAGGAAAGCACATTTATATAGGGAAATTTTTACCTTTCACAGCTTTTAAAATAATTTTCTATTTTTTATCAACTCTCTTTTGCAAATTAATATGAAGGAATTGTAATCTAGATATAATTATCTATTAAACAAGATAAAAAGTGTTAAAATCTTAAGAAGATGGCTGGCATAATTATCCTTAAAAATTTACTATATCATCCTAAAATATAGCGGATACTAAAAACCATTAAATCGCGCATACATTCAACCAAGAGTAGTAAATACGATAAAAAGAAGTGTAGGATTGAAGAAAAGTAGGGTAATTTAAGGAAAAGTTAAATGAAATCATTAGTCAATTCAACAGAAATTTTTGATAATTTTTCGTAAATCAGTTCGTCAATATGACTATTTGATTTAGTTAATTAATAATAAAATAAAATATTATCCAAATTAACATTTTTTTCACACTGAAGAATTTTTATTAAATTTTACTACACTATTTTATTTAGCTCTACTAAATTTTAGTTGAATTGAATAAAAATTTATTCAAATTAACTAAAGTTGATTCAAATTAAGAATATTTATTCATTCTAACTATTGAGTTTTATTAAATTTGACAAAATTTTGTCAATCTTAAAATGTTTTTTAAACCTCGGTAGGCAAAATTGCATTATTTTATTCAACTAATAAAATATTATTTTTGCGAATAATACAATAATATATAAACGACTATACTTACTATCATCAAAAATAAAGCAAATAAGGAATTCTAAGCACTTTAATAATACATCAATACTTATAAAAAGTAAAAATTAACTAAAATTATATAAGAAAAAATATTCATTGTTAATTTTATTGAATTTTAATAACTCTGTGTTCATGATAATAATGTTTTTTATTTCAGTTTTGTCTTCTCCTTGTTCTTAAACCATATTATGTTTTTATACCATATTTGTATTATTATTCCCATGACGATAAAATGTTTCAAATAAATACACAAACATAGTAGAAAAAATTCATAATTTATTTATTTTTAAATATATTTTGTTTTTAATATTTGATATCCAACTTCAATGTAATTCTCATTTTGTTTATATATGAATAAATATAAATAGACAAGATTTGGTTATACTCGGTACGGTTGAAGCAATATAAGATATTGATTAAGTCCCATTAAATGCTTTATTTAAGAAACATATTTTGTATCTGAACTGCATGCGGTGGTACAAATGAATATAATTAATGAACAAATAATATGTATTTTTTTTTTTCTTCTTTTATTATACTCAATAGAAATTTAGTAAAAATATTTTTTATTAATACGTTTTATTTTAATATACGATAAGATAGAATAATATGACAAAATGAAATATTAATACGATGATTAGATAATATAACAATGTCGTCTATATATATATATATATATATATATATATATATATATATATATATATAAGGTTTTTAGTTAATCTTTAACGATATTTTATTCAAATTAACATATTAAAAATTTTTTCAAAAAATAATTTTTAGTCGATTTAAATAAAATTTTTTGTTTTGAAGAAAAATTATATTGAGTTGAAGAAAAAATCTCTTAATTAAATTTTTTTTTCATTAAAATTCTACGAAAATTTTTCGTCAACATTATCTACAAGATTTGGTTCAGATGCGAGATAACTCCAAAACCAATGATGCTAAATGAAATGTATGTTCGTAATTTTATAATTTATAAATGTTGTTATGGCATAAAAACACGTAGGATGTATATTAGGAAATATATATGCAAAAACCTGATTTTTATTATATTTAACTGCGAATAACTTGCGTAGCGTACATGCTGTTTTTTCCGTATAATTTTCCTGGAGTAATAGTATTCAAAACACAAAGTATTATTCCTAATTCTATCTAGGGTAATTCCAAGAGTGTCTTATTAATGATTTGATCGATACTACGCTCTTTTTCGGAATTTCAACTACTTTAAAATGAGGTATATATAATAATGTAATGTCATTTGATTCGTTGTTTAACTAAAACTACATTTTTTCGATATCGTTTCTCGCCCATTTTTCAAGTTTGTTACGTAAAGGATGTCTTTTCATAACAAGTCCCTTAAGTTTTCTTGTACCTCGAGTTATTTATACAATGGTGCAGTCCTTGTATACTCCAAAACTTATTAAACCGTTTTTGATATTCTATTAGCTTTGATTTGAGTTGAGGGAATCTGTGCACGCAAAAAAAATATAGATGTAGTAACTATAATATAAGAGTAACATGTTATAATTGAAACATGTGGCTACAGCTAAAAATAGATATGATTATAAATCATAATTTTTATGATTCCATTTCATCATATTGTGTCCGATTTTATGGTTTAAGTTTATGATATTATTATACCATCTCACTACATTTTTATCCTGTTCTATCAGAATATGATTTTATTTCATTATTATTTTATTATTTCATCTTATCATATTATCCATTTTTACATTCGATTACATTTGTATTATATACATTTGTAATAAATAATCATATTAAGTATAACAAAACCTTGTCTACTTAAAATAAAACAAACGTAAAAAAGCATAACATATTTAAAAACAAACATGTTATGAACTTTTCTACCATATTTGTAAAAGGCATATTTATATGAAAAATTTAATGTTATGGTAATAATAATATTAATTTGGATTGAAAACAAAATATGGTTTAAGAACTAGGAAAAAAAATAATAATATTTAATGATTGTAGAAATAATGATATTAGTTATATTAATAAAATTTAGTTTCTATTAACAATATTCAAAAAACATACAATTTTTGTAGTAAAATATATTAAAATTTTGATTGAATGCAAATATTGAATGATAAAATTGAAACAAAAACATTGTTATCATGAACACAGTATCATTAAGGTTAATCAAAATTAACAACCAGAATATAATATTGTTGTAGTAACAATGATATAACCATGTTTTTTCTCTGCGCGTGGAGTTGTTACTTTCTTCGAACTCTTCTGTTTTCAGTCAAGAGCTGTTCGACATCTGCAGAAAAAATTATATGGGTAGGATAGCATGTTCAGCAGTTAATTTTTATACTATATCAAAATTATTGAGAGAGAGAGAGAGATAGAGAGAGTACTTAGCGATATATTTCCTTTGCAGTGTGTACTAAAGTATTTCCTACATATATTTCAGCAAATTTCGCCGGCGATACAATTTTTTGGAGGCTCAATATGAATGTGGCTTAGTGATCTGAAATGAAAATTAAATTTTCATTAGCTCCATTGGGATGTTTTCATAGCATCAAAATCGATGACATTCGATATTTTGTGTACATCAGTAGTATTAAGATTTTCCGCTGGAAATTACGTTCAATATTAAGTGATGCAGAAAAAGAAGCTTAGATAACGTTCATCGCGGTCACAAAAAGCGTTTAAGAAAAGCAGTAATCTCCGTAATGTGAAAACTTGTTGAAAGCTTATGGTAAGATAAAATGCCAAATGTCTTTGATAATACATTTTTTGGAAACACACTATAATTTTATAATTTTTTTCTCCAAAAATAAATCAGGCTACAATGACCGATCAGGGGGAGCATGATTTCTCTAAAACATAGCAGTTATTGAGAGACAAAATTGTTTGCAATAAATTTTTTTCTTACCCTTTCATTGACTTTTATAATTTATTTAACTTACATCCTGTTCCACTTGCTACTATAATACCAATATTTTTAGGAAATTTTCACCACATTATAGAAATTTATGGTAGATTTTGTTACCAAAAAATCATGCCAAGAATTTATTAAAGAGAAAGCCAGAAGCACAAAAAATACACAAATTAACATCAAGCTAAAGTTTATGAATTTTAAAATAAGAGAAAAATAAGAAGAAGAAATAATAATAGTGAATAAATAAGCTTTAGTAAAATAAACCATTAAAACTAAATAAAGGTTGCTTCTACTCTCGCTATCTGTTGTTACTTTGGTATGCAAAGATTCATTTTAAGGCTTGGCCTTTAGCAGTTTTGAAAACAAGCGAGTCTAGCATTAAATACACTTGACATTACCCAAGAAATATTTATTTAAACGATACAGTAAACAAAATTGTAAGAAAAAATTGCTTTATTGAAATATAAACAATTCAGAAAAAAAAACTTAAAACCCACACATAAGCAAATACTTCAAGCTGCTCAGGCTGAATATTTAAATCTAAAAATAAAAACAATTAATTTAAGTAATTAGATAAATGTCAAACTGTAATGACTTCAGACTCATATTGTAAAGAAAATTACTTCTTATAATTAATTAAAATTAAAATCTTAAAACCATAAAACTACAAAATTTTTATTCTATTGAAAAAAAAATAATAATGACACAATTCCTTTTTTTAATCTTAAGCTCATCTTCATCAAATCCACAAATAAGATTTTGCAACTTACATTGTCTCTAGCTGCTGTAGAAAAATATCTAGGCAAATGTTTTTTACAAGACATTTTTGTGGATATTATATCTTAGAAACAGGTTGTTATCAAAAACGTTTACGTTTTTTATTTGGTTTTCTGTTTTTTTCTTTTTTTTTTGCGCTTTTTCCATTAAATGAAAGTGGTTTTTCTTGTAGCCATTTTAGCGTTTCATTTTCGTTGTTCAAAATATTTTCTTAAAAAATAAATAATTTTTTTTCCCTCATGCTGTTTGTGTAACTTGTGTCGGTTATTTTGCAACCACATAATTCATTATTTTCATACGATTGGGTTGCACTTTCGCGCCGTTGTTGTCCACTTGTTGGAATTGTCGAATGCTACAAAAAATATTGTTTTCCTTTTTTTTAGTTATCAGACTTTTTTCCATCTTTGCTTTAAATTTAATATAAAACAAGATTTATTGAATGTGTAAGTTTATTTTTATTTTATTTTTTTATTTTTTTTTTTTTTTTTTTGGTATCAAGTGGTTTTTATGTAAGAAGTAGAAATATTTTAAAATGCAATGCTGTAATCAGAACAAGTTATTATTTTTTTACAAGAAAACAAAAACTGTTTTTTTTTTTCCTTTTTGTATTTTGGTCATTATAAACATCGATTTTCATAGTTTTGTCAATGAAATATGAAAGTTTTAAATTTTAATTCAACACTCTAATAAATTTTCATGTAAATTTACTTCATTTATAGTAGTTAACTTGACTCCTACTATAATTAGGGTAAAAATACATGTTGTGTTTAATTTTAAATATATACGCATTTTGTGTTAAAAAAATTATTAAGCAAAGGTTTTATATTTACTCATTTTGTGTTTAAAAAAATGTTTAAACACATCAGAATTTAAACTATTCTTGTTTAAAAGTGATTGAAAATATAAGTAAAAATAAACATAATTAAATGTTCGTATGTATATACACTGGTGCACATTCCTATAAATGCATTTAAAATTTTTGTTTTTCTTTAAGGTATAATTGTTTCTCTTAACCAAAAACAATATTGTATTGTTATCATAACTCGAGATATAACGGTACTTTTTTACTTTAATTTAGCAATCAGAACATATTGGTGATCATTTCAGTGCAATATTATTGCAAAATATAAAATATTAAATTTTAACAGTTTTAATTGTTTGTTTCACTTAAGGTAAGTTTCTGATGACAACATCTCATTTTACTGGAAATATTTTTATTTTAATTGGGAAATTTCATCAGCTTAAAGGATGCCCAAAGGAACTTTTCTTTTAGACCAGGAAAAAATTCGAACTAAATTTTTTCGTGAACAAGGCTGTTCTAATAGAGAAATTGGACGAAAAATTAACCGTTCGGAAGGAGTTATTCGAGGCTTTCTTAAGAAAGGGCAGAAATAAGAAGTGCGGCTACCAACAAAAGGTTATCAAAAATTAACAAAAAGGCAAATTAATAAAATAAAAGAAGATGCCACCCGCAATAAATTATATGCTACACAAATAAAAAATAAACTTGACCTTCCTTTAAAGATAATATAAAATATAAATGGAAGAAACCAAAATGTAAGCCAATGTTAAAACAGCATCATAAGTGGAATAAAGTAATCTTTTCTGATGAAAATAAATTCAATTTGGACGTCCTGATTTATATCCTTACTATTAGCATGATTTGAAGTCGAACATAATATCGTTGGAGGCAGTGTTATGATTTGGGCAGTCTTTTCTGCTGCAGGAAAATCAAAAATATGATTTGTAGCAAAAAAAAAATTGAACAGTGCAATTTATAATGAACTGTCGGAAGATGCTCTTCCCTTACTAATGGATGAAAATATTAATGAAGATTGCATATGCCAACAGGACAACACTGCAATCCATGTCTCGAACGAATTTAAATCGTGGTTTAATAAATATAGTATTCCACTGTTGGACTGACCGGCTTACAGTCCGAACTTAAATGCAATGGAGAATCTGTGCGGGTACATGGCCCTTAAAGTTTACGCAAGAAATGCAGAGAATGAAACCATAATGACAATAACAGAGTTGAAACAAAAAATTAAGCAAGCCTGGGAAGAAATTGACAGTGACTGTCTTCAAAAATTAGCCCAATCAATGCCAGGCCGTATTTTTGAATTATTAACAATGCTAAATTGGTTCGTTAGTTTAAGTGCGTATAGAAAAATGCCGTTAAACTACTAAATTACTATGAAAAAATTTTAAAATTTAATGTAAATTTTAAGTTTTTTGTTATTATTTTTTAAGTGAAGTCAATAAATAATTTTCAAACAATCAGTATGTAGCACCTTAATTATTTTTTAGCTCCGTTTTTGTAAGTTAATTAAAAAAAAAATGGTGTGCATTTATAGGAATATGCACCAGTGTATGATATAATGCAAAATAAAGAAAGAATTTATTATTAATATTATTATTTTAATTAAGCCACGCTTTATTAAAATTAAAGAAAAACTTTTGACTGAATTAAACATTTGAAAACTCAAATATTGTTTTTTTAATGGATTATAATGTACTAACCCAAACTTTTGTATTTTAGGTGACGATATGCTTTCATAAAAAAAAAAATGCTATATAGAGCATTTCAAAAATAGCTGTAATGAAGATTAATTGATATGTTTCTAAATCTTAAATCTTGTTGCTATATGTCAAACTTCTCAGCGGTAAAGTGGTATCCATTAAAGTTAATTTTAAATATTAAAAGTTTTGGATTTTTTTTTTTTTTTTTTTTTTTTTTTTTGATAAAATCAATTTGAAGAACATCCCATGAGGTAAAAAAAATTATCCTCAAAATGTCAAAATATGCTCTAAAATTAACAAAATATACTCTAAAGATGCACTAATAACCTAATGCCAAATATGCCGCTAAGGGTAAAATATGCAAAAATATGCACTTACAAATCGATGCCAAAATTGTTCTGAAGCGGATAAATATTTTATAGATAGCTTCATTCAACGTCCTGGAAAAAACATGCAATTGCATATGTATTATTTATTAATTGTTTGATTTCTTTTTCTGCAGATATATCACGTATACATTTTGGTTTTACAGCTATTTTTCCACATATTTTTCTGAAGACATATTTATTAAAATCAATCACTTTTGTTAAAAAAAAAAAAAAATATATATATATATATATATTTAAATCAATAACTTCGTTATTTCGTATATATATATATATATATATATATATATACTGGGGTAAGAAATTATTTATTTGTGAAAACTTTTATCTACTAATATTCCACAAAAGATATGAATGATTTCACTAATAAAACTTATAAAATAAATTAAACAACAATATTTCTGTTTTGCAAAAATTTATATTTTAAAGACGAAAGAAATAATTGATTTAAAAACTAGTACTAGAATGTTTATCTAACTTTTTCTGAGTGTGATTATTTTCATTAAAATTATAAATTCTTTTCTGGGACCTTTTTCTTAAAAATACCAATACCAATTTTTAATAATTCTGACTATATCCTTATGGACCTTACTGAATTTCTTTCCAGATATAATAATCCTAGCACTCTACAGTGCACGATGATAAATTCTGGCTGAAAATCAATAACTTCGTTATTTCATTGTGTAGATAATTTAAATTTGGTATACGAATAAAATATATAATGCTTTATTCACAAACCAAATCTTTTACGAATACCAAAAAGGGCTGGTTGGATAAATGAGATCAAAATAGATTTATGATAAATTCATACTTGATAAATATCAAGATAGTTTAGCTACCTTAAGCGTAAGATATAGTTATAAGATTTCAAATGATATACGTTTTGTAAAAATCGTTTAAGTAGAAGAAATATTGTATTGTTAAGTATTGTATTATTTGAAAAATTTTCGAAAATATAATAATATTTATTACATTTATCAAAACAAATCTTAAACATTGAAGAATATAGTTAATTTCGTGTTAAATTGACAGTTTTATTTTGTCAACTGTTATACTTTCTAAAGTATAAGTTACATACATATATGTTAAAATTATTGATATAAATTAATAAATTATAAAATCTTGCTTAAAACTTATAGGAAATGGATAAGGCCACTGAATTTGGGGAAAGTTAATCACACGTATTAAAATTTTATTTTATGATTTTTATATTAAAAATTGCTCCAAATTTCCAAGAATCTACTCTAAAATTAATTACTATATTAAAATATTTAAAATGTATTTCTTGGTCAATCATATACTAATTATATCATTATTAATATTACATAATTATTTTTTTAAATACGTTGAACTTTAAATATATGAAAAAATTTATCGTTTCAAGTAGTTACTAGAAATATTGTGGTTAAATGGATAGCTGGTTGTAGCAGCTGAATTTTATTGATACTAACATGATATCATTTCAAGAAACTAAGAAAATGTTTTGCCATCAACTTTAATATTTTCCCATTAGAGGCTTATATTATCACAAGTAGCCATTTTAGAATGTCATTACAAGAACTAATTACTTTCAAAAAGTTCAATAACTAATTTCAAAGTATCAATGAAGTCATTATTAGTAAAAGCAATAGGAACTAGATCCATTTTATGTTACAAATAACTAATAATAACTAAGTCTTTGTTTAAACAAATTTTTCATTTTTTTATTTTTTAATTTAAATTTCAATAACCAAAACGTAACAATAACCAAAAATGTATTATTTTATAATATATCTTAAATTAAAAATAAATAAAGAAAAAGTAGTATTTTTAAAAATCTAATCATAAACTATTAATTATATAGTGAGTTATAACTAAGCAGTTACTGAACTTCTATGTAGTACAGATGGTATGTTTTTGTTATTGAAAAATAACTACATGCGTAACTACTTTCCATCGCCAAGCTTTTGCTGTGATTTTTAAATATATACATACAATATCAATAGAAACTATACATTTATTTCCAATATAAATTAAAAGGTCGATATACTAAGTACTCCTATTAATTTTTAATTTATAATAAAATTTTAAATACTCTAATACTAAACTAAATACAAATAACAAAAATAATTGTGAATAAAAGTATGTCTTTTAAGTCTTTCTTTTTAGTTAATATTATATTGTACCAGGAATACAGTTATAATTTTTTACTTCCTCAAACACTAAAAATAATACTATTACAAAATCATCATTATTATTTCTACTCAATACTATAATGGAGCAAAACGACAACAAAGTTATAAAAATTTCCTCTTAAAAAACTAAAAATAAATAAATAGTTGACATACCAGCATTTTTTTTTTTTTTTTAACTAGAAATAAATGAAATAAAATAAATTAACAACCACCACCTCATGTGACACAATGAAAGCATCTATATATATTTTTTTACAATCTCAAATCTAAAAATTCAATGCACCGCGTCTACCTTTTTGAAATCATTAAACAAGTGACTCCCATTCTATGAAACCACAATTATTTCTTAAAATCTTCGTCATCATCATTATCATCAACGTTGTTATTATTATGGTCATCACAATCAACTTTTTAGAGACGGCTCGTAATCGACTATTAACACAATTTTAGTTTCAGTTCAATAACCACGTAAGAGAAATAACAACAGCAACAAAAAAAATTGGTCATACCAAAGAGAATTGAAGAAACAACAACAATAACAATAACGTGTATGACAACAACATCTAGTATTATAAATATACAAACATCTGCAGTAGCAACAATAACAAAAACAACAACAAAAATATGATAAAGAAATTTATGAAAGAATTCAATGAAGAGTGAAAGCAGAGACTTGATTTGAGGTTTGTCTCAATGTCCGTTTCCATATAACACGTCTGTCTATATCTGTTTGGCTGTGTGTTTTAATGTCTATTTTTCTCCCCATTTATATTTTAAAATTTGCTATAAAATCCAAGCACACACATTTAATGTATACGTTTAAAGGCAAATGCCAGTACAAGTCATATAGTTGCACTGTGGGACAAATAAACTACTTAGTTGGTCAGTACGAAATAAATATTATCTAACACAAAGTATTAAAAATTTCGAAATTTGTATCAATCAAGGTCCTTGCCACACACTGCCTCACACATTGATTCTCAAACAAGATAATTTCTGAAATAATTTTCAGAAAACTTAACTTTTTCTCTTTTAATTTTTCAAAATTTTCCACCATTTTTTTTTAGTTCACCATTATTACTATTCTTTTTTCACAAATCCCACTGTGCTTTAAATTCAAAAGAAAGACAGTCATCCGTGGGGGCAAGTGTATAAATAACACAAAAGTGTAAGTTTTGTTTTCTATACATTTTATTTATTATCCCGATAAGCTTCGCTGCCCCTTTTGATGAAATAAATATTTTTTATTTTTTATAGGATCTAATACTCCCCTTCGACCCATCTGTCCTATTCAAAATTTTATATGAAAAATATTTATAAAAATTTTTAAGACTTTCAATAAATCCTTCTCCTTCAGATATCTAAAAATATTTTTTTTTTATTTTTTTTTTATATAGGGGATACTCCTCCTGCTGGTCCTATACGTTCTATGTTCACTTCATCAATACAATATTATAATAAAGTAGTTCCGATAAATTTGAGAGCTCTCACAACAATAATTCTTTAGATAAGCTATTAAGAACATTAGCTTTGTATGGGGGATACCATTTTTCCTGGTCCTACCCGTCCCATTTGATCTAAATTTATGAAGGTTTTTGAAAAAATTAATCTTACAAAATGTTAAAACTTTTGCTGTAATAGTTCATAAAATATACGATATTTAATATTTTCGAAATATGGGAGGTACCATTTTCGCTGGTCCTATCCGTTCCACTTTTATTTTGAGTTTAGTGTTTGATGAGAAAGATATTCCTCTAAAATTTTAGGACTTTTGCTGTAACAGTATTTAAGTAAGCAAATTTCCCCAGACCTACCCGACCCATTTTCATCACAGTTATGTAAATTTACTATAAAATTATTTCCACAAAATCTCAGTCTTTATCTGTAATAGTTCCGGAGATGTATGATAATTAATATTTACTTTGTATGGGCTACCACTCCCCCTACTCCTATCGGAAAATAAAGTAGCCTATTTTACTTTCGGGTTTTACAGAATGATACTGTGATAATTTCAAAAAAATTGGTGCAGCGGTTTAGCTTTCTATGAAGCCCGAACAAACAAACACAGATTCATTTTTATATATTTAGATTTTTTTTTTTTTTTTGTTTTTTTTTTTTGCATTGATGGAAAAAGAAAAAAAGTACAAATCAAAAAGTGAAGCGTATTAAAATAAAAAAAATAAAAACAACGATCATTGGCACAATTACATTAGTGATAATGAGGTTTAAAACACAAGTACGGCTACTTAATTGTATTTTTTTTTTTTTTTTATAAATGATACTGTTGCTGTTTTTATTCTTGTTATTGTTGTGGGATTCATTGTTGTCGCTGTACGCTATTCTACAAGGTGACAATGTTTGATTTTAATGACATTGCTGGTGAAATATTGTTGTACATTTACACACGTTTAAATGCACTTATTGTCGTTTTTTTTTTATTATTTTTCTGATTTTACTTTCATGCTTGAGTTGGAATTTTTGGAAAAGTTATTATTGAAGTATTTAGCAACAGGTTGAATTGAATTCTAGATGAGTTATAATTTTTAATTGAAAAAGTAATTAAGTTGGAATAACTAAAGAAGCTTTAAGAAAATACTGGAAATTTTAAAGTTTGATATTAAATATTTAGTAATATTTTAAATGATATTAATCAAATTTAATAATAATTAAAGTAAACTCAACTAAAGCTTCTTCAGCAAGTAATGATAACCAAGATTTTAAGTTAAAGGTGCGAAAATATGAGGTGGGCATTCGCCATAGAGGCACATCTGCTATCACCATATTTTTTTTTTTTTGAAAACGATATAATAATTTTTGTGACACCAAACGATTTTATTTGCTTCTATCGATGATCATCCGTCCATTAAACTTTGAAATTATAAATTCACATTTGGCCGAAACACTCGCGATAAATTAATTTTTGTTGCTATAATTATGTACTTTCTTTGTCAGTTTTCTTAATTTTTGGAATTTTAAAAATAAATTTTAACTTAATAGTAATGAAAAAGAATTGGCGGGTTTATTTTATGATATTTATTTAAAATATAAAAACAATTACCATTAATGCATAAGATTCGCCTAGGGTTTCATTGGCAGGACCCAACTTACTCTCCAAGAACATCCTAATTACCTACAAGGTACTAACTTGATGTAGATTTGTTGCTGTACATATACATAGACTCTTAATCCTTATAAAATTTGAAAACTTAATTTATTTAGTGATTTTTACAGCACAGGAAAAAAATATTCTCTAAAGTTTTTCAGTTATTTTTTTATTAAATTTTATTAAATTAATTACTTTTTAATTCTATCATACATTTGTTTGTCAAAAATTTTAAACTCTGAAAAAAAATTATATAAAAAGATAAAACATTTTGAGAAATATTTACATATATTTGTATGTAAATTATCGACAATTTCTTACTTCTTGGGCTCCATTGAACTAAAAATTCAAACTGAAATGAAGAACTCAGATTCCCAAATCCAATTTGTTTTGTTTCGTAATATTTTTTAAATGTTCTGATGTTATTATAGATATTCTTGTGATGTATACCAATACAATTCCATTTTCGTCTTCGGCTTTCAAGATCGATTGGTTTTTGTTGTGTATTGCCTGAAATTAGATATCGTAGGTAGTCAAATGATTTTTAGAATTCTTCGCATTAGAAGTCTCACATTCATACAGCATAATATACTTAAAAATCGAAATGAAGATTTTAATTTTCATGTCCCAGATCAATGTTAAGATGACCAATGGCTCCCCCAGATTTCGCTAAAATGTTGATCGTGATGTTGAATTCAGACTACTCACGGTACATCTCAATTTATCTGCAACGCCTTCGCTTTCTTGACGTTTACTCTAAGCCTATCTGTAAATTTACTTACAAATGAACAGATATCATCAACATATTAAAACATTCCAAATATACATCCACACCCCATTATGTATTTCATATGAAATGATTTTTTAAATATTTTCTAATACAAGATTTATTTAAAATTGCTGCATTTTATCTAGGGGAGCATTGGTGAAGATTCCGGAAATTATTGAATCGAATCGATAGATAAGTTCATGTAGTAATAAAACTAATTAAAATCCATCCAAAAATTAATTAATTTCTCTTAATTAATAATATCATTTTGACGATTTGAGCAAAACCAAATAAAAATTTAATTGATATTAGCAATTTCGTAATTGAAATTCGATTATTATTTTATTTTTTGTGTAGGACAAAAAGGAAAAACAGTCTTTAGGACAAAAGAAAATTTTAAAATATTGTTTTGAATTATGAAAAGAGAGCACTTTAAAAAAAAAAGTGGAATGACACCAAAATGAAAGGTGTTGATGTTTCCAGCTCATATCAGAATAAAAGGAATGTCTTTTTTCGGGCTTTTTTATTTTTTTTTTTTATAATTTTAAGAAACAATATGAAAATTTGGTATCGTAAGAATGGGTTTCAGCAAGAGCATAACTGAACTAAAATTTTTGAATATACCTAAATATGTTAAAAATGTTGTAATTTTTTACAAAAAAATAAATAAATATTTTACGAAATAAGATCAAAATTATATTGTTTTCTTTAATTAAGTAGCTATTTTTTATATTCGAATTTGTTCGAAGTTTCGAAAAATACTTTTAATTCGTATAAGAAATTTAAGAAAGTATTTCTAAGTCAATTTAAGAAAGTATTTCTAATTCGATTGGTTAAGGTTGATCTTGGAATACTTTATTTGGGCATTGCAAACATCGACACAATTCTATAATAAGCCAAATACCTATAATTATATTTTTACCAATTTTAAAGTACCTGAGACTTAAAGAACTGATATTAAACAACTCTGTTATTAAATTCTCAAATGATATCAATTATGTAGTTTATGATTATTCTTGACGAATACTGACCTATTCTTTTGATTTTAATGGTCAAATACCGTTCAGATTACTGTGAGAATTTTTCTGAACAAAGTCTATCGCCAGCTGCTCAACTCTCCTCTTGGGTGGTATTTTCCATATAGTAGACAAGACATGATGAGATTAGTTGGAATGAAAGTACTGATCAAGTTTGATTCGGTTCAAAGAGACAAATAGTAGCAGCTGTGCGGTTGTCCAAAGGAATGTACTAATGCCGTCTTAATTTGAGCCAGAAAGTGTTTGAGGAGAAAGTCAAAAAAATTTTTAAATTTTTATTAAAGTAACAAAATATTGGATGCCCGGCCATGAAAATTATGTTAGAAATAAAAAAACTGATAGTCTAGGCAACAAAGAAGCTCGGCTTGCTTTTACAGGGTCGGAACACTACTTTGGCATCTCTAGTGAGTATTCTATGGAATAATTGTACTGTGTCTGAATTTATTAGACAATGAAAAATCACATTGGACTCAGATAGGCTAAGAAATTTTGAACGCTTCCCCGGAACTAATTGGGATTGAACAATAATTTTAGAGTACTAACGCGATATTTACTGGACACTTTGACTTGATACATCACCATTTTATCTTAAATAATAAGCGATCAGAATATTGCAGATTTTGCAAAATGTAGTCAGAATATGTTCTTTGAGATTAAGGAGCCTTTCAGGTCGAAGTATCTTATGATTGCTTAAATGATCAGATTAACGAGATGTAGTCCAAGATGTAGTCCAAAATATATATGAGAAGTATTAATCCCTGTTTCTTTCATACATATTTTGTTGAGAGACGCACAAACCCCGTTAAGACTGACTGTGAAAAGTCTGCACGATAACAAAGAAGATCTAGAATTTCTCTCCAAACCTGATTAGTCTATATATAAAAGAATGAGTTCCAAAAGTATAAACCCGCAATCATTAAATGTTGAAGAATGGAAAAGGCTAAGTAATTTCAAACCCTTTTCTGATTATTTGAACTTCATCATGATTTTAATTTGAAATCTGTGGTACTTAAATTTTGCACTCAATTAGTTTCAAGTCTTGTGAGTTCAAATCTGTAATCTGTTTAAAATAGTATTACCACAAAATTATTTATGATTAAAGTCAACATCAGCGAGGCTAAAATTTATTGATGATATATCTATATATTTATTTAGATATCTATATATATATCCATAAGAATAACATTTGTCTATAACTTTAGCTGAAGCTTAACAAATTAGTATTCGTAGAGCTATTCCGTGACTGCTCATGTTTTACAGATCCAAGTTTTCTTCTCAGTCGTTAGGTCGTAATTAAAACATTTTTCCTTGACTTTTTATTAAAAGCTGTGGAATATAATAGTAATTACGAAAAATGTATGTCTTATTTAAATTAAACGCACACTTTACATTGGACCTCTCACCGTAACTGAAAATTTTGCAATTCAAATTCATATTAACAAAATATATTTTTACTTTCTTTTCCTATTAAAGTGTACATAGGTATATTGAGGGGAAAATTTCAATGCAAAATCATTAATAGAATTTTTAACACCGTTTGTTTACAACCTTTGTACTCACGGAATGGAATAAATAATGTTATTTATAATACGACACTGATGATCCACTTAAAAGTTCCTTGTCGTTTATTTGAGCACTCAGCGTGCAATTGGCAGATACACAGATACAAGGCAGATACACTTTTAACACTAAATAGTGTCATTTTGTTTACGGATATGGTCCCTCTGTAATATTGGTATAAATTTATTATTGTAACATCATAATAACAATTTAATAAACTCCTCATAATTATGATGTATGTATTAGGGTATACAAATTGTTCGATTTTTTCATTGTTCGAATAAAACGAATAAGTTGAATAAGATATTTTGGTTTATTCGAATTATTTCGAATAATTCAAAATATAAAATAAAATTAAATTTCGCTAAATTTTCAAAAACTATATAAAGGCAAAAAAAAATCTTAAAAGTTAATAATAATTTGTAAATATATTAAATTAACAAATCTTTTAATACAATATATAAAATAATATATTTATTTAAAGAAATGACTTCAAATAATATTTAAAAAATAATAATAATAATAATAATAATAATAATAATAATAATAATAATAGATTTTAGAACTCTTTAGTTTTTAAAAATGCGTTAAAGAGCATTTTCAACTTATCCGTTCTCTTCTTCTTTCTGTCTATATATATATATAAAATAGTCCATAACAGTATCATAGTTTTTTCTTGAATTTTTTAAATTTTGTACACTTTTACATTATGGGCATATTCCAAACTTTATATATAATATAAGAGTATTTAAAACTTTTAAACATTTAAACATTCATAAATATGATGCTTTAAATGTGTGACTAATTCTTTAGAAAAAGAATCGTTTACTTTTTCTAATTTTTTTATTAAAAATACACGCAGAAAAAAATATAGTTGTAGTGACCATAATCTAAGCTTATGATTGGTGCATATGATCATAGCAAAAAATAGAAATGATTATAAGTAATAATTATTATGATTTCATTTTTTCATATTGTGCCTGTATTTTTGTGATTTATTTTTTCATGCTGTGATTCTAGTTTTAAATATAATTGAATTATCTTACTACATTATTATTCAATTCTGTCAGATTATGATTTGATGTTATTATTATTATGATCTTATTATAATATTATATAACATGGTCATATTATTATTCCATTTTAAAATATTATTATGCCATTCTCTATATTATTACTCCATTTTATCATTATTATCCCATGTCATTATATAGTTATCCAATCTTATAATATTATTATTTCATTTTGTCATATTATCATATATTGAAATAAAACGTATTAATAAAATATTATTATTTTTATAAATTTTTAATTGAAAATAAAGAGAAAAGTGTTCATTAGCCAAAAATATTTACATATTATTTGTTCTTTAATTATATGAATTTATATCACTATATGTGGTTCAAATGCAAGATATGTTTTTTTTTTTTTCTTTTTTAACTAAACCATTTAGGTTGGTTGGTTACCGTGGTAGCCCGTAATCTTACAGGCAATCAATTAGACTCGTTAGAATCCGTTTTGATGGAACCACACTACTCGCCAGGTGAATTAGTTGCATTGAGTCTGTAATGAGATAGAAATGTAGGGAAGAAACAATGAGAACATAAATTAATTAGATCCAGCCTGTAGCATTGAGATATTTAATGATGTCACTGAGTCTAGTGTCCGATATCTCAGAGAGGTTGTCTAATTGGTGCCCTCCCAGAAATTTATGTCTGTTTGCGTTCAAGACTGGGCATTCACATAGAAGATGAAAAACCGTCTCCTCCTTCTCGCTGTTGCCACAACTACGACAATATTCATTGTAAGGGAGACCAAGTCTACTTGCATGTTTACCGATCGTCCAGTGACCTGTAAACACTGCTATTAGTCTCGAGATGTCCTTGCGTTTGTAGCCAATGAGTTGCAATGAGCGTTTCTCGTTGTAGGTAGGCCACGTTTCTTTCGCGACTCTACATTTGTCCAGATTTCGCCATCTATTTTCCGCCTTTCCTAGAAAGTGTTTTCGGATTCTGTTTTTGACTGTTCCTAACGGGATTGCGACAGAAACCGCTAAGGAGGCACTCATAGCAGAGCCTGCCCGGGATAATTCGTCTGCCTGTTCATTACCATAGTAGTCCCTATGCGCAGGAACCCAGATTATAGTAATGTCATACAGTCGACTTAGTCCACGCAGTTCCTCTTTACACTGTCTGACTAGAATAGAGGTAGTTTTCGGTGATTTGAGCGATAGTATTGCCGCTTGACTGTCGACAAATAAACCAATATTCCCTTGAATATTTCTATCGCAAATTAGTTTACACGCTTCCCTGACCGCTAGTATCTCCGTTTGGAATACGCTTGCCTCGTCAGGGAGTCTACATGAGTGTCTAATTCCAAGATCATCAGAGAAGACACCAGAGCCGACACCGCAGTTCATCTTTGAGCCGTCAGTGTATATCCTAGTTCTAAATTGTTCAAGAAGATTACCCCTTCTCCATTCACTCCTGGTGGGGAATAGGACTTTAATAGTACTTCCGAAGTCCAAGTGGGGAATCATATAGTCGGTAACTTTATTGTATTGCGGGGGTAGTAAATTTAATATCCTCGCGTGCCCATACGTTCTTGATCTCCAGCTTTTCGTTGCAGATAATCTTATCGCACTATTAACTGATGATTCCATTATGTATAGGTCTATAGGTGTTAGGTGCAATATAGTGTTCAGAGCTTCTGATGGACTAGTACGTAATGCACCTGCAATGCCAATGGAAGCGGATCTTTGTATCCTGTAAAGCTGATCCACCACATACCTCCTACTAGTAGCGGTCCACCATACAAGAGATCCATATACAAGAATGGGCCGTACTATTGCAGTGTATAGCCATTTTGTCAATTTTGGACTCAGGCCCCATTTCACACTGAACATCTTTCTACAGGTGTAGTATGCTACCGTAGCCTTACTAACCCTATGTCGAATGTTCAGTTTCCATGAAAGCTTAGAGTCCAAAATAATGCCCAAGTATTTTGCATTGTCCGACAAGGTGAGTTCACAGTTTCCTAACCGTGGTAGTCTGAAGCTCGGAATCTTGGTCTTTGTGGTGAAAAGTACCAGCTCTGTTTTGCCCGGATTCACTCCTAGTCCACATTCTTTGGCCCAGTCACTGAGTGTAGCCAGAGCAGTTGACGTGATATCACTTATCACGTTCAGAAACAGTCCTGATACTAGTATCACCACATCGTCCGCGTAAGCCACGACTTTCACTCCCTTGTCTTCCAATTTACACAGGATGGTATTAATGACAATAAGCCACAACAGCGGAGAAATCACGCCTCCTTGTGGAGTTCCACGCATAACTTGTTTGGTCCTAACACTGTTACCTAAATTCGCAATGACGATTCTTGTCTCTAGCATTGACACCAGCCAGTTGGTGATATAATCATCAACTCCTAGTTCGTACAGAGCTCTCTGTATCGCCAAAGTCGTGTTAACATTGTTAAAGGCGCCTTCTATATCCAGAAAGGTAGCCATAGCGTATTGTTTGAATTCAATGGATCGCTCAATGACCCCTACGACCTCATGAAGAGCCGTCTCCGTGGAGCGACCCTTAATGTAGGCATGTTGACCTCTTGAGAGTCGAGTTGTACCCTCTAGACGCTGCCTTATATGTAAATCAATGAGTCTCTCCAGAGTTTTCAGCTGAAAAGATGAGAGACTAATGGGACGGAAGTCCTTTGCATTTTCATGACTTCTTTTTCCGATTTTTGGAATGAACACTACCTTTACTCTCCTCCAGTTCCTGGGAACATAGTTGAGGGTTAGGCAGAGTTTAAAGATCCTATGTAGCCAGGGTATGATGTATACCTTTGCACTTTGCAGCATCTTTGGTATAATTCCATCAGGCCCTGCAGATTTGTACGGAGAGAAGCTATCAATCGCCCATGAAATTTTCTCAACGGATATTATGTCAACCTCGATTTCTTGCGAGGATCTAGTATGCCCCATCTCCTGGTCTGTAATATCAGTGCAGCCAGGAAAATGAGTACTAAGTAAAATGTCCAAAGATTCCGCCGACGATTCTGACCATGATCCATCCATCCTTTTAATATAGGATGGATTATTATGACCATTTGCCAAAACCCTACTGAGTCTAGCAGATTCCTTGGTATTGTCAATAGATTCGCAGAAGCCTTTCCATGAGTTTCTTTTTGCGATCTTTATTGCCTTCTTATATTCCCTACGCTTATCGTGGTATAACTGCCACGATTTTGTCCTGTAGCCAATATTGAAAGCATTGCGTGCCTCCTTGCGTAGCTTCGAGAGTTCCCTATTCCACCAGGGAGGGAAGCTCTTTCTAGCCTTCGTCATTGGACATGATATATTAAAAGCCTTAACAATTTCCCTGCCTAATGTATTCTCAATTTGATCAAGACCCTCAGTCGTTGCTTCGACTGGAGGTATTTTTCTCAGTTTGTGCATGAGAATCCCATTGAACTTAGTCCAGTTCGTTCGTCTTGGGTTTCTGAAAGTTGACGCTGTTTCTTTGCAGACGAGCCCAATGTCGAAAAGTATCCAGCAATGATCCGAAAAGGATTTCTCTTTGGATACTCTCCACCTATCAACTGATAAATTGGATCTGTCCTTCATGAGTGTAATGTCTAGCACCTCTTCCCATCCATTATAGTTCACCGAGCTCGGAAAAACGAAGGTGGGGTCGTTGCCAGAGTTGCATATGGTCAAATTGTTCGTATTAATGAAATCAAATAGACACTCACCTCTGTCGTTGATTTCCGTGCTGCCCCATATTGTATGCCTTGAGTTAGCATCACAGCCAAGGATAATGTCCTCTTGAGCCTTTATAGAGGCCAGAAACGCCCTCACTTCGTCTGGCGGGGCTGGCTTGTCGTGCGCCATATAGCTGGAGGCGATCAGGAAACTTCTGTTTCGCATTAACTCGACCCTTGCGACTGTCAGGTCCGCTGAGCTATACTGTTGGCAAAGAAATATATTTATGTGTTTTCTAGCAATAAGACAAGATCTTGGCTTACCTTTATCTTTTACGTATAGTATCTTATATGTCGTAGTCGGGAACCCTTTGACTTGGGAGTTGGAAACCCAGGGTTCCTGGACTATAGCGATGTCGAGGTCCTTTTCCGCTAAAAGAAGCCTCAGATTGTCTGTAGCACATTTTGAGTGCTGCAGATTAATTTGCACGATTTTCATCGTCGGTTGTAGGGTTTTTTGCAGGTTCACTTAGCTGCATGCCTGTCAGCAGATTGTTGGCTACTTCCAACTCATCTGCTTCGCCGGCAACTGGACCTGTGGGACGGAACACCTTAACCTTGGCGTCCCTAACCCCAAAGTACAATTTTAGCCCCGCCTTCTCTAGCTCAATTGCGCTATCCTCTGAGATGGCGAAGATAATGCACTTGTTATTGTCCTCATGATCTTCTGAACGGATGACTGTCCAGTCACTCATGGGGATACTGGGGTTCTGCAGCTTCAGACACTCCAGTATTTTCTGGTTATCGCAGCTCATCTTCGGTAACCAAACCTTTGCCCGTGGTCTCATAGGGATTTCCCCCGCTGGGATAAGCTTAAGGCTTAAGCCTTCCCATGCGTCGCTAATCTTTGCGATACATTTGCTGAGGAATTCTTTAGAGAACACGTCCAGGCATTTGATTATCCTGTAGCCCCGGTGTATCTCACCAGAGTCAAAACGAGGAACTGTAGAGTCTTTGTTGGTGAGTACGTGTTCCATCACGAGTTCAGCCAATTTAGACTCTATAGCACCCCATTCTGTTACTACAGGAGTTAGGTTGCCGCTTTTTTCATTGGCCAGCGCCATCAGCAAGTGATCTTTAACCACCTCGTTAAACGGCCTTCTTGCTGACGTTATTGTGGAAGGAGCCGGAGCGGTCGATTTACTTTGGACCTTTCTCCTCTTGGGCGAATTGCTACCCTCAGCTTGGGAGCGGTTTCGCTTCGCTCTTTCCTGCACTGCTTGGGATGTGGATGGTTGAGAGTCCTTAAACTTAAGATACTCATCAACCACCGATTGGTATCTGACACGATCTTCCTTATCGCGCTCATGAGGAGTGCCATTTGCCTTATTCTTGGCAATTTTCTCCAGTATAAAGAGAGCTTTGACATATCGCTGTCTCAGAATCTCTTTCTGGCTCTTCTTTTTCTTCCGTTTCTCCTTCGACTGGTCGTCAGACTTGACATCCTGTCGTGGAGCCATTGTGTTTTGTGACAGCGGGGTGCTATGTCTTTCTCCCCTGCTGCCAGGTTGTTCGACCAAGGTCTCTTGACTAGAGGCCAAAAGGTCGTCTTCCGAGGAGATACCCATCTCCTCGTTTTTGTTGTTGTTGTTATTTTTGTTTTTTTTAATTTTTCTCTCCATTTGATTCCCACGAGTAGGCACGTAAGGGGATGGACCATCCATGCAGGGACGGCGTACATGGACTGGACAAAAATTTACAACTGGCCCGTGTCCTGGCGCCAGAGGGGAGCTGTTAGCGACTAGTCTTCTTTAACCACTGACTAGCCATCCAGGTTCTCGGCACTGCTACCAACCACCTTAACCTTACAAGTGGGGAAAAAGGATATGGAATAAGAGGGGAGGAAAGAGGGTAGTTGGGGAAAGGGGATAGGGGATGGATAACCTTTGGTCATGAAGGCCTTTAGAGTCTATACCTTTATTTCTCAGTATCCTCCAAGAGGACAACTGAGACTTAAAGAAAGAGACCACAGCCTACATTTAAGCCGCCACATCGCGTCAAGATTGTTATCCAGGTGGGGAAACCATTTAGGAGTAGGTAATAATATCTTATATTCTTTGAATCACATCGAGTATAACCAAACCTCGTATATTTATATTTATTAAACTAAATGAGAATTACAATGAAAATGGAAAACAAATATTAAAAACAAAATATATTTAAAAACAAACAAGTTATGAATTTTTCCACTAATATTGTGAAGACGATAAGTATTATATTTATATGAAGCATTTTATTTTAATAGGAATAATAATATTAAGAAGGTTTAAAAACAGAATATGGTTTAAAAACCAGTAAAAAGATTGCAATTATTTAATGGTTGTGGAAGTAATGAAATTTTTCATATTAAAAAAATTTCTTTCAGGAAAAAAATGTTTAAAAACATAATTTTTGCAGTCAACCATATTACAATTTTTATTGAGTATAAACATTAAATTACAAAATTTGAAGAAAACCATTGTTATCATAAACACAGAGTTATTAAAATTTAAGAAAATTAACAATGAGAACATAATATTGTTGTAACCATATTTTTTCTGTGCGTGTATTATAATATCTTAAAACTCAATTAATGTTACCGAATCTTTACTCAATTCTTTAATAACCATATCAAATGACTTCAAGATGTTACATAAGTCGTTTAAAAGTTTTATATCACTATTCGAGAGTGTGTGAAAGTAGTAATCAGATATGCATGATTAAAGCATTTCTAAATTTTCAGAAAATTTGACACCATATTAGGTAAAGATGTCCATCGATATTTAGCATCACGTGTTAGTCTTTCTTGAAGTGAATATAATCATCTATAGAACAATATAAATTTCTATGTTGGTTCCAAAATCATTAAATATTTTTTGGACTAAATAACAAATGTTAGAAGCAGTTATTTATTTTTAATTGCTCAAGTCCGAAATTAAAATGTTTAAATGATTTGTTTTTAAGAATTATAACTTCTTGCATAACGTTTATGTATTTATAAAAAAACTTATCTGACCACTTATCTATTATTATTGAAAGGCGACCTTTATTTTCAACAATTTAGCGGAATTCCGAAATAATATTACTTCTTTTCAGAATAAAATGTGTCAATAAATTCCATATTTCAGTTGTGTAAATAACAAGCAAATATTTAAATTAAAAAAGAAATATTTGTAAAATATTATATATTTATACAAATAGTTAAAAATAATTTAAAAGGTGTAATATTGAAAAAGAAAAATTATTCGTTTTGTTCCAATATTCGACATAAAAATATTCGAATTATTCTTTCTTTGAAAAGTTGCACTTTTAAATTCTTCGAACAATTATTCGTATCAAATTGCTCGAATTATTTGAATGAACAGTATTCGAATGGATACCCTAGTATGTGTCAAATGTAAAATAAAGTCACGATCAAATAACTCTACATTTTTATTATATTCGTAAATGATTTTATTTTATTTATTTATTTATTTTTTAATCAATAAATTTAATTTATATGCACATAATCACACAAATTCTTACCAAAATAATAAAAACTTTATTACACGCGATTACCTTGAACTCATCTTACATAAAACATATATTTTAAACATATTCATACTTATACTCAGACACTAAACACCCATACATATGCAGTTGTTTACACCTTAAATAAACATCAAATAAATCTTGTAGTAAATACTAAATAAAAATATTTCTTTTTTTTTCCTCTAAATTATACAAAAAAATCTCCATTAAAGACATCTTTATAAATTCACATTTATGACGATTTCAAAGAAGTTCTTAAACAAATGTGATTTTTTTTTTAAATTTTCCAAACTCCAACATTAAATAGCAAGAAACATAGTATTTGACACTTAAAGGTGTTAAATGATTGAGTTGAATAATGTTTAACACAAACTAACTGACATTTATGTTATTTTTAAGTATCTAATGATTGTGGGGTGTATCACTTCGGCGATTAACAAATATGTTTTTACTACTCGTATTTTTATTGTTGTTGTCTATTTAATTTTTTTTTTTTTGTCAAGATTCAAAAGACAAGTACTTATATTGTTTAGTTTAAAATACAAATATTTTAATACTTCTAGTTGTCTACATAAAATTTTTGGTCTTAGATTGTTAATGTAAATATATATATATATATATATATATATATATTTCAATTCAATATATTGATTTGACATTGGTTGTTGATTGTTGATTTTGGAACTGTTGTTTTTAAAATAAACGTGACTTCTTTAAAATATATATTTAGAAAATATTTATAAAAAAAAGAATTGTTTTCAGTTTATTTTATTATTATTATTATTGTTGGCATATAAGTTACTATAGGAAATTGTGAATGAAAAAAAAATTAATAATATTTAGTTGCCAAAAAATAAGTTTCTAAATACTTTTAACAATTAACAAGTTTTTTTATACTTTCAATCGAATATTGTTCACTTAGTAGTGGTCAAGAGCATTTGTATTTAAAGTTAGTTTTAATGACTAAATTTTCTGAGTATATATTTTTACACTTTAAAAGGTTAAAGAATGTTTATTTAGAAAGTATTTCTTAAGTAAATGTTTAAGTATTTGCAACTTAATTTGAAATTGAGCACACAAATGTGTATTACAGGTGTTTGAATTAAGATTACTGTCCCTATTTTTAGAAGTTCTTTTAGGTGCCTTTTAAAGAGCTTACTGATTTTACATTAAAGTTATGTCATAAAACTTGGTAGTAAGTTAACTTCACAGAATTTTGTTAAAGTTATCGTTTTCTACTAGATCTTAGCTCTTTATGTACATTTAAACCAAATAAAATTCAAGATATTTATACATTTACCAATTAAAAGAAAACATTTATAAATTTTCATTTGAAAGGCATAAGGACCCATTATGATACATTTAGTATCGTAGAAGACTAAAATTGCCAGATTCTTTTTAAATATCTCGATGTCCATGACGCAAATAAAAATAAAGATATTCTTGTATCTTAAATTATGAACTATTGTACTCCGAGACCTGTCTTCGAAGGACAATAATTTATGATTAATACCACACGCAAAGAAAAAATATAATTACAGTGACCATAATCTAAATGCAACATATTATGATTGGAATATATGATCACAGCAAAAACTAGATATGTTTATAAATAATAATTGTGATTCCATTTCATCATATTATGTCCTATTTTATGGTTCATTTTTTCATATTATGTTTTGAGGTTTCATATTGCTATTTCATCTTACTACATTCCATTCCTACGTTATTCCATTATTATGATTTTATTATATTTTTATTCAATTCTGTCATATTAATGTTCCATTTTATAACATTATTATCCAATCTTATCACATTGGGAATGAATCTCACGTTTTGGGATTTTTATTTTATTTTTTTTTTTAATTTTTTCCTTTTTAACTTAGGAAAAATTAGAAAAAAAAAAGCATAATATTCCGCTCGATATTTATCTCTATTAAGATATGCCTATTATTTATTTAGCAACAGCGCAATAAAGACAGCAAAAATTAACATTTATACTAAATAGGATACCTTGAAGTTAAAAAATTAGTTTCGATCTCTGCAACAAGATATTTATTTATGGATTGGATGAGAGGGTAATGTTTGATTAATTGATACTTTATTATTGTTACTCCATAATAATCAATTATATAGAAGCCTTTAATAATTATCCATATCATTGTTACAAAATCAAATGTGTGTTTGTTTGTGATGCAATCACGCCTAAACCGCTGAAGCAATTATAATGAAATTTTGTATAGATTAATTTTAAGTTGGAAGAAACTATAGACATTCAGCTAGTATATTATGCTTAGTTATTTAAAATTTCAATAAAATATATCAAAAATAATCGAATAAATGGAAATTAAATTATCACACTTTCGTACCCTTGAAGAAATAAAAATTTAATCTTCGGTATTTTCATTGACTATAAAAATAAAAATTACCTAAAAGGTTTATTGAAATAAATATTGAAACGATTTTCATATATTATAATTTTTTTAACCTATGGGAAAGTTTCTTTTTCAATATTGAATACTTAGGTATTTTATCTACCCAAAACTGCATATGTGCAAAGGACATGGATTGCAATACGAAGAAAAAGTAATGTAGTTTATACTAATCTCTAAAATAAAGGTATTATTTTAGTGGGGATTTTTGAAAATTAGATTTTGCTATTTGGGGATAAGGCTCGAAAAAATCTAGGAACCCTACTTCCATAAAATAAAACATTAATTAAAATTTGTTATTTTTATAAATTGTTTATTGAGTCATATATTTTACCATTATTTAATATGCAAGATAACACAAGATATTTATTATTTAATACTAGTTAATCAATATCCTATAATGCTTAAATCACACCAAATATAAAAAAAGTTTATCTACTTATATTAATTCTTGTGTAAACTTAATGAAAATTATAATCAAGGTGGAAAATAAACGTTAAAAAATCAAATATATTAAAAAACAAACAATTTATATAAGTCATATTTATCTGCAACATTTTGTGGTTATGGGAATAATAATATTAATATAGTTAAAGAACAAGGAAAAACATTTATAATTTATAATAGAAACAATGATATCTTTATATTAATAATATTTTGTTTCTGGTAAAAATATTTAAAAGCATACAACTTTTGTAGTCAACTGGATTGAATGTAAACATTGAATAATAAAACTGAAACAAAAACATTGTTATCATCAGCATAATATTATTAAAGTTAGTGAAAATATAATATAAAAGTGTGAATACCAAATTTCATCGAATTTTTTGCTCTCCATAATACCCGCCAGATTGCTTAGTGATCAGTACCTATGGTGGAAATTAATTTGACATAGAGCGAAGTATATTTGCATCGTCCACCCTTCATTGAATAGGTTCTCTACAGGTTGGAATTCATCCAATGTCTTTTATATGCTTTTTCTAAAGTGCATAATTCCTTACTAATTGATAGCATATGCTTTTCGCGAATACTGGCTACATTACTTTTTTTTAATTTTCCAAAATGTAAAAAGTTAAAATTTTTTTTTTTTACATTATTATCGTTTTCTAAATTTGACTCGATGCCATATTAATAACAAAACTTATTTTTTAAATGGTTAAAAAACAGATTTGTTATAATGACCTAAAATGGATATATAAATATCATATCTAACTTTATAAAATTATAAATAAAAATGATCAACCCACATAAAAGAAGAAAGCTCGCAAAAATAAAAGGTCAGGTTGAGTTCTTTTCATAAAAAATTATAATTTCTATAAACAAAAAAACAGTTATAAATAGACGCTGGAAAAAAACTAACAAAGAAAATTAAATCAAAACTTCTTGATTATAATTTCTAAGTTTTTTATTTTTAATAATTTATGTATAATGGTCAATATGCCGTTCTAAATTTTAATGATATTAAAATTAGAAGTTGTTGTTCTTTATTTTAAACAAACAATAAAAATATTCTAAAACAAGCTTGTGTCTTAAGTCTTTTGATTTCATTTACAAACTTAAAATATTTCCATTACTTTTTATTTTTATTTTTCATTCAATATAAATATCTTTGCTGTTCAAATTGTTTTTTCATTTGTTGAAAAAAATATTTTTAAAAATAAATATCAGTATGAAAAAATGATTGCTTTTTTTTTGTTCATACTTTTGTTATTGTTTCAAAAAAATATTTTCTACTATTTTATGTATTTGAATCTTGTATGTATTGTGTGAATACATTTTAAATATTTTTCTATTCAATGTAATTGTTGTTTAGAATTTTTTTCATCCCATGAAAATAATTGAATATACGTTTCAACTTTTGTTATAAATATTACAAATTATATTTATATTTTTTATTTCAATCAAAATTAGAAAAAATAAACTACTGATGAAAATAAAAAAATATGATGGATTTTCATTATTTTTTGAACACATAAGATTTTTTTTCGATTGAAATCAAAATAAAGAGTTGGTTTATTTAGTATTAAAATCCGGTCTCTGCTTAAGATATTATTTTAATCTTTTTTATTATCAATTTTAAATATGTTACATAACACATTAATATGAATGCACTGATAATTCTGAGAAAATAAATTATTACCCAATTAAAAGTTTTCTTTAATTTGTAGAATTTTATTTTTTACATCTATTGTTAAGCAAAAACCTAACGTACCTGGCTTTTGTCAACATTTTTTTTAACAAAGTTTGTAAAAATCAAAATGCATAAGCAAACAACTAAAAACAGTTAATTCATATACCCGCCTGACCTAAATTTCGATATTAGCGAGTTTTCGCTAAAAACGAAGAATTTTCGAAATTAAATGTTCAAGAAATTATCAACACTTATATCAAATATTAATGTTCATAGCATTGAACTTTTCTCGATAATTTCTCGATAGTAGACATTCGTGCATTTTAAAAATAACGATATCGCAATATTCAATTTTTCTGAATAAAATCTCGAAACTAAATTCTTCGAGAAATTATATATTCTTTTCAATTTCTCGAGGATTTATTACTTAAATAAAAAAGCTACATATTTTCTGGTCTACTTAAACAAAGGGAATCACGTGTCAATTTTGAGTTATGGTTCATTGAGTTTGGTTGTAAAATATTTCGCATTAAAATTCAGTTAAATTCTCTGCAATTTTTAATAAAAATGATACATATAATAAAGTTATAGAAAAAGTGATAAGTAATGTCGGTATTTATATAAATATATTTGCAAAATAGCATATTTATCTAAATATCTAATAATTTTCTTACGAATTAATTCTGCAAAATTAACATTATTGAAAGAAAAAACATTAATGACTTCCCTGGGCAAAGTTGAAATTTGAACATAATGCTTCAATTATTTACCACTCCTTAATTATTATCTTTGAAATATAATTTATTATTTTGTATATTTTTATGATTTTATATGTATTTAAGGTTTGAAATAAAATGTTACTTAAAAAATTAAATCAGCTTCTAATTTTAAATTTGAAACGAAACGGAAATAAAATAAAATAGAAAACTTTCGTTTTCGAACTATTGCAAATGATTATAATCACAAATCATTAGTAATCGATTCTGAAATTTTTCAAAAAATATTTGACACGATTCGCTATAAAAATCGCTAAAGATTAATACTTAATAACCGAACCTTCGAGAACGAAAGATTTGCTGCCACAAAGTGAACGACAGGTGAGCTCATGAGCTCATATTCGGATCGCCAACGAAAGTTTTGTCAGAGAAATGTTGGAAGGCGATATCATTATCGAAGTTTGTGGTCAGCTGGGTAAATTCTTATACTCTACGAGTATTAGTTTATATTTTTATGTATGTATGTATGTATGTATGTATGTATGTATGTTTATTTTTGTTTATAAACATATGTGTTTAAAGAAAAAGCTTTTTATTTTGCGTTGTTTTTCTCGCTCTTTTTAGCAAAACAAAACGTACTAAAAATCACGATATTGTTTTTTAATTCATCTAAAAACCGCTATTGTGGTGTTTTACTGTTCTTTTTATTTTTTTGGTGTCTTGTGTTGTGATATTTGTCGGCACTTTATTTATGTCTTCTTTTGCTTTATCATGTTTGAGTTTGTTTTTACTCTTCATTTTCTTATGAATTGAACAGGTTCGCGTCTTTTTTGTTTTATTGTGGTTGTACATGTGTATTACATTTTTTTGAAAGCTTGAAGCTTCCATAACAAACAGAGACTACCACAACAACAAGTTGTAAGGTATGCCACCAATGTGGTAAAAACTATGTTGCCAATCTTGTGAGGGCCATTGAAAAGCGAAAGAAAAAAAACGCTGGAATTAATTTGTTGAAAATGCTTTTTGGAATTAAAGACTATTTTTCTATAAAAAAAAGAAAATCTGAAAAGTTTTCATCAAAGTTTTCAATATTAAACAAATTTGTATATAAACCAGATGTCAAGTGTATAATTTATTATTTCTTGTACCAAAAGCTTTCATCAAACATTAACAGTTTTTTTTAAATATTTAATATAAACATTTAGATTTAACATTGTATAAAAGCTTTTATCCAATTTGAAATCTAAATATTTATATCAAAAATTAAAAAAAAAACTGTTAATGTTCGATAAAAGCTTCTAAGTATTTTGATACAAAATTATCGAAAGCTTTCATGATATCTTTTATTAATTTCAAGTAATTTCTTTAATTTAAAATAAATATTATAAATTCTCTTAGAATTAGTTTTTTTTTAAATTTTAAAGCTTTTCCATAAGTTATGTTAAATATAAAAAACTATCAATGTTCAGTAAAAGCTTAAAATGATGTTGAAACGAAATTACCGAAAGCTTTCATAATTTTTTTTTTTTTTTTTCAATTAATATTTCAAAATTTCAAAAAATATTAAAAAATATTATAAAATAAGTTTGGAAGCAAATTTTGGCGAAAATGAGTTTTTAAATTTTTTAAAATATTTTTCAATTATAATTCTGGGCTGTTGCACAAAATTATGAAAATTCGAAAAAGCTTTTAAAAGCCTTTGTCCAATTTTACAACCAAACATTTTTTATATTTTATTTATTATTATTTTTTACATGTTTTGCATATAAAAAAAACCTTTAGGATTTTTATTAAAAATTGTTTTTCTTCCCATTGTTTAAAAAAATAATTTAACAAAACTTCTTTAATTGTTTTTAAATAGTTTAAAAAATGCATTTTTTTGAGGCAAAAGTTGCCAAGAAAATATTTTGAATAAGAAAATAAATATATGAAATGTGTTTTTTACAAAATTTAAATTATTCGAAAGTTTTTATTTATTTTTTTCTTTTTTAATAATTTTAAATTATATCTTAATAATCTGTAATAAATTTAAGGAATGTGTAAAAATCTTGAAAAGTTTCAAAAAGCTCTATAAAGCTTTTTGAGCAAAATTATTGGCAAAGTGATTTTTGCGTCTGTTTTTATAAATTAGTTATTATATATTTTATTTTAATACGAAATTTTTCAAAGCTTTTAAAATTGTTTCAATCACTAAAAGTGTTTATTTTTTTTAATTTCACAATCTATCAATATAGCAATCAAATAAGGAACTCAAAGCAAAAAAAGGCCTATAAAATTTGAAAACCCAGCATTTTAAAAACGCTAGATTCCAACACTGCTGCTTAACAAATACTTGCTAACACAACAAATGTGCCAGATTTTTTTGAAAATAAGCGTCTTAAACTTTAGTCTACGACAAAACCTCTTAACGTTAAAACGTGAGTAACGGACAGAAATTTTTAAAAACGGCTCGTGAACTTAACTAAAAAAAGGTGAAGTTAATTGAAAAGCAAACACACTAAACTTTCGATTTTATTTAACTAAAAAAATCGAAAAAGCGGGATTACAACAAGTAAATAAATATTTCAAATAAAAAGCTTTAAAAAAATTTAAGAATTAAAAAGAAAATTGTAATTAAAAAATTTGAAGGAAAACACGTTAAAAAAACGCAAACACAAATGATAAAGTGCCAAAATTTTTAAGCCCTCAAAAACAATATTATTGAATTTCAATTAAGTGGTATGTGTGATTTTCTCTAAAATAAAAATAGAAAATTTCCTTTTTCTAAAAAAAAATAAATAAAATATAAAAATAAAATGTAAAAAGAAATTACAATTCTTGTATAAAAAATCAATCAATGCAGTCAATGTTTATAATTATCAAGTGAAATTTTTATTTTTATTCCAAAAAAGGCCTAATGAATAAATGTAACACAGAATGAAAATACAAGTATAATTTTAAGGTGAAGTTTTTTTGAAGCTGTTTCAATGGATTATTAATAAAACTGCAATAAAAAATGATTACAAATTTTAGTTGTTAACTGGGGTGAATATATTATGAAATATTTAAATTATTTAAAAAGAAAAAATAATGCATTTTTATTAAAGCTTAATTTTTGCTCTAAAAGAACCTGTTTAAAAAAATAAAAACAAAAAAAATTATATAATAATAATTTGTGTCATATAACACCGTGCAACAAAGTAAAGACTTTATATGATATGCGTACTAAATTTTTTATTTGTTTTAAAGAGACTTAGAAATTTCAAAATTAATAAGTTTTTTATGAATTATTTTAGAATCTGTTAGTTGTCCAAGAATGCAGATATGGATGTCTAATAAATGCCCTTCAGGCATTTATAATATCAAAAATGTCCTTCAAATATTCATAAATATCCTTGTAGTCGTCTAACAAATTGTTCCAAAATTATATTAATTTTAAAAATATCATAATGCAATTTCAGAATTCCATATTATGTCCCTGCAGCTTGAACCACTCAAATTTTATAAAATTTTAAAAATGTGCTGTCAGTGTTTATGTAAATTTTACTTTCGAAATAAATGATATAATTTTAAATACAATTTAAAGATAATTGGCACAATAATTTTTTTAGACTTAAAGACCTAGCTCCTTTACAAATGTTTTCCGGAACTATGCTTAAGTGATCAGAATTGTTTTGAATATGCAAATATCTAGATGAATTTCGATAGTATGGTTGCATAATGACCATAGTTTCCATATGATCCCCCTTCCCGAAAATTATTTAAACGTGTATAAATAACATAAAAATGTTAGTATCGAAATAAGATTTGACATGATTATTTTTTTTTTTTTTTCGGAATTGACTACAATAATAAAATTGAAACTATAAAACTTTGTTACTTGAAATTAGATATTAGTATCTTTAACATGTATTATTTTGGAAACTTTCAAGGATATTACAGGATTAAATATACAAACGATATTTTTTGCAATTTTATTTGAATATTTTAACAAAAAGTAATCCAGTATTATGTCAAAACTTTCCTCTTTCATTTGATACCCATATCGCCTTATAAAATTATTAGATTCAGAATTAGAAAGAATACTATATTTTCACGGTGTAATATTTTTAAATATTTTTAATGTATTTTTTTTTTTTTGTGTTTTCTTTTGCTTAATTAAGTAACCCGTCATAAAATATTAGTTATGAAATTAAATGTTATTAACACTTGATTGTACTCTAAAGGCAAAAATGTAATGAGCCTTCTTTTTATTCATTGAGTATAAATCACGCAATTAGATTTCGCAAAGATCTGCCTTTAATTGACCAAATTTCTCATATAACACTAAGTCCAGAATAAATTGAATACGAATAATATAGTTTGCGATTTTTTTTTTTTTTGAACAATGAAAATTTATATAACTATAAATCGTACTACCATATTTTAAGAGGATCGGTTCGTAATTGAACATAGTTCCCATATAAGATCCCCTGCAGGTGCTAAATTTTTAATTAAATTTGGCATTAATAAGTTTTATATAAGTATATAAGCCGCGATATTAAGTTTAATAAGTATCCGTCCAAATATGTTATAGTTTCTATATAAGGACTTCACCCGAAAATCAGTTTAGCGCGCGTACATAATGATGTAGGGCATTATATAATTGCGCTTGACTTACTAACCTTCTTTGCATATTAATTATTCATAAAACAAAATGATATTATATTTCATTTTGTTTGTAAAAATTATAGCGTACTGTCCTTTCGCAGATTAAAAATACAAGTAATGTGTTTAAAATTACATTAACAAAAATACTCAACTTATCGTCGCTTAATCTTTCAAATATATTTTAAAATCTTCCAAATAATATTGTCATATCACACTTAAAGTAAGAATTACCTAATTTTTTTTTAAAATAGCTATATTTTTTTTTGCACTTTTACACTTTTGTTCCTAGGAATAATTTTCAAATCACTGTATGTATTAAAATAATAAAATTGAAACTATAACACTTTGTTACTTGAAACCAGACATTAGTATCTTTAACATGTATTATTTTGGAAATTATTTGTTGGAAACTTTCAAGGATATTAAAGGATTAAATATACGAACGAAATTTATTGCAATTTTATTTGAATATTTTAACAAAAAGTAATCCAGTATTATGTCAAAACTTTCCTTTTTCATTTGATACCCATATCGCCTTATAAAATTATTAGATTCAGAATTAGAAAGAATACTATATATATAGAATTTATCATGTATGAGAAAATTGTTTGATTTTTGTTGTACGGTGTAATATTTTTAAATATTCTTAATGTATTTTTTTTTTTTTTTTTTTTTTTTTTTGTTTTGCTTAATTAAGTAACCCATCATAAAATGTTAGTTATGAAATTAAATGTTATTAACACTTGATTGTACTCCAAAGGCAAAAATGTAATTAGCCTTCTTTTTATTCATTGGCCTAAATTTGTTGAAAAGTACCACACTAGTGTTAATTTGTTTAGAATTATTTAAAGAAATAAATAACTAAGTAGTCATAAAAGGGAATTTCCAAAAAAAAAAAGGATGGGAACATCTTTTTTTTTAAATGGCTGAAAATCCCATTTAAAAAACTTCTTAAAATTTGTATATTTGATAAAAACTAAAAAGAGAAAAGTGTTGTGATTTAAGAAAAACTACTAAAGCCTATTTTTATAATAAAAAAGTAATTTATTTATAATAATTTTTATTAATATTGCAAAATTGTTAATACTTCCAAACAACATGGTTTCTCGTCATTTAGCTATAGTATTAAAAAGAGGCCATTTATTTCCATTTGAGAAAAAAAGCCAAAAAAATTGGCCAAGTAGTTAAAAAAGAAGTAATTGGCGACTAAATTCGCAAAACGGTGACGCTGGTCACAATTAATTCCTAACTCCTATATATCCTTTTGTAATTTTTGTGTATAATTTTTTTGTTTTTGTATTATTTTTAAATAAGATAGATATCTTACCTTAATTGTGGTGAAGTCGACATTTATGCATAGATTTTAATAAAATAGAGATCGTTTTAACTATAACAGATACAGCTTTATGATAAAATAGAATTTTTGATAGTTTTAATTTTTTAAGATTTAAGAAGCTATTTAGTAGATTAAAAATTATGTAGGCATAACTTGCAGATAAGTAATTAGAATTATTTGACATTTTATAGATAAATCGTTCTCAGGATATGTATAAACTCATTAATTTTCTATTTAATATTTTATGTCGAAAACTGAAATCAATTCAAAAAAGTGAACTCCATGACCAAATTGACTGAGAAATCCCGAGTTGCATTGTCGACCTGTTTTATTGTTCGAAACTGTCTCACTCGGAACTGGTTCAATAAAAGTATTAGGAAACGGTTCCAGAATAATTTTTGAATTCAATTATTTTTATGATGCTATTTGTCATTCTAATGAAGACCACTCTTATGAACTAATTTAAATTTGTTAAATTTCTCTTTTTTTTCTTATGGTTATTTCTTATCACACCATAATTTATTTAGAGGGATAATGTTGAAGTATTATATAACTAGGTTTCAAGTACTAGTTTTAGTGCTAGTCTTGCAAAAACTTGTAAACTTTTTTCTGGGATTTTTACAAAATATCAGACTTTAGAAAATAAAATATCATTTTAATTTTCGTTTAAGAACAAAAAATAAAATTATAAAAATTCAGACAAAAAAAATTAAAAAAAATATATGTTTTTTTTTTTGCAATAAAATAATTACTAAAATTAAATCAGTATCCTTCTTAAATTTTGTACATTTACGGAGAATAGTTATGTCAAAATTATATATTATATTAAGAATTTAAAAAATATAATTTTTTGAGATATTATAGTTTGATTTTTATATGTCCAACTTGGACCTTAGAATTTTTGACATATATGAACTTTTTATATGTCATTATAATGGTAATATCTTTGTCTTTAATATAAAAAAGTGAAACCAGAGATCTATAATGTATAATCTAAAAGCTATTCAAAATCGAACAAGTACACCTTTTTGAAGTTTTCAGCTTTTTCAAAACGTCACATTTATGGACAAGAAGGGGTCACGAGTCTAAATATTTGTGATTTAAGAAACATTTCCAATAGCCAATGTCTGCAGTAAATTTCATTGAAATCGGTGATATAAAATCCGATTGCTGTACATTTTAACATGGAATTATGAGAGTCTATAGCTGGGTGAAAATATAATGAAAATCTATATATATATATATACATACATACATATATATATATATATATATATATATATATATATATATATATATATATATATATATTTGGAGAAATTGGTTTTGAATGAAATTCAGTTCTTAGTGAAAATTTTAGTTTTTTTGTGAATATTGCTTTTTGAGTGAAAAAATTAATTTTATTGACAAAATAAACTAAATTTTGGCGAAAATTCGAATTTTTAATGAAAAATTTAATTTTTAGTAAAATGTTCCAATTTCTTAAAATTTGGCTTTTTATTAAATATGCTGAAAATTTTTTTCAGAAAATGTTGAATACTGTTGAAAATATACATTTTTATTAAAAATTTGGATTTTTTGTATTTGCGAAAATGTTTATTTTTTGCGAAATTTGGATTTTTTCGATAAATAAACGAATTTTTAATTAAAAGTTGAGTTTTTAGTGAAAAAATATTCTTTAGAAATTCTTAAAAATAAATTTCACTTTGTTATATTATTTATAATTTCGATACAAATTTTCAATGAACTGTCTTAATATAATAAATATTTAACACTGAATTTATTTCGCAAATATTGCCAAAAACATACCCAGCATTAACGTTTGATCAACCAATTTCCCTTTTTCAATCACGTGGCCACTTTTTTGGCCCCATTTTTAAAATTGAACTAAATGTCCAATTTTTAATACTATGTACTAAATGACGGGAAGCTAACTTGTTTGAAATATCTAGAAAAAGACCCCGACGAACCTATAAATAAACCAAAACTGTTAAAAGCTAAAGCTAATGATAAAGTTTATGAACAACTATTTAAAACGTCAAATGCTGAATCTTTTTGGAGCGGATTGGGAAAGTTAACAAATAGATTTTATGAATATTATATCTTAGCTTATATATTTTTACTTTGGCTCATAGCAGTGCCTCAGTTGAAAGTCTTTTTTCTAAATTGTCACTCATAAAAAATAAATTGTGCAACAGACTTAAGTTTAACACTTAAGTATTGAAACATTTGGCTCCTTGTTTTCAAACGAGAGATGTGAATAATTGCTTGAAAACGTGAACTCTTGAAGAAACTTAGAATTCCTTTAGCTTTATTAACGATGTGTGAAATGTGCGAATTAAAGGATAATTTACAATCAAGCAACACACCCAAATCAAGAAACAGATCAAGTTGATATTCATTTATTGTGTATCTACAGAGTACTGGACTTTTTCTGTAGGACATCATGTGTTACACTTTCTGGAATTCAGATCCATTAGATTTATCATACACCAATCATAGAGATTGTCAAGATCTGATTGGAGTAAGGAACATTGATAGGAATAGTTAAAGCTTTACATCATCAGCATACATTAATATTCTAGAATTCTTAATGCAAACTGTTAAATTATTTATAAATGTTAGGAATAATAAGGGACAGTTTTTTGCTGTTTTTTTAATTTTATTTTGAACGTTAAAAGATTTTATAAATATTAATTTCAAACACTTAACAATAACCAAAAATTTTATATTTTGAAATGCCTTTTCCAACTTTTTTTGAAATCTCTTTTTTGACCCTTTTTAAAAATTCTCAACGGTTACGCTAAACATACTGATACACACAGAAAAATGTTAACAATTACCAAAATAATTCATTCAATTAAATATTGTTTAAATTTATACCTCTGATAAAAATAATTATATCAGTTACTAATAACTGTAAAAAATTAAAACCAGAAAAATTTTTCCAATTAAAAAATTGAATGTAATAAAAATTTAAATGAAAAAAATTTTACTTGAATTTTATTTTTACTATTTCTTTTATTTTATTTTATTTTATTTTTGCTTAAATAGATTAATTAAATTGTGATGTAAAATGAAAAACTATGTAAATTGAAAAATATAAGCTAATAATTTTTCTGTTCACTCATATTGGTATATTTTTGGCAGACTATCTTCACATATTTATATAATACTTACTCTTTTTTCATTTTATTTTATTTACTTTTTTTAAGAAAATGGTTTAATTTTTAAATAAAAATCCAACTGAAAATTATTCAAGCTTTGTTTTTCAAGTAAAAAAAATCTTGGGGAATTGCTGTACTGAAAATAGTTTAATTCTCTTATCAATTTGTTTTACAATTTAGTTTCAATTACTGTAAAGTATTAATCGGCAAAAGGATAAGATATAAAATTTGAATCTATTGGTACGTTTTCTGTTCTTAAGCTTTTTTTTATAAACTCAGCTCATATTGTCTTTAAAATTTATATCCATTATCTCATTATATACATTTTTAAGCAACCTACGTTTTTTGGCCCCTAACCATCAAAACTTTATTTAGGATATCATAAGTTAAATGTTGACCATTCAGAATATTTTAAAATGCAGTTATATAATTTTTTATAAATAAAATAAATTCTCATGTAATGTATTTAGTCGACCACCTGTGCTTTTGTATTTTAAATGTCAGTGTCATGTTGCAAACAAACAAAAATAAAATACCCACAGACAATAAAACATTTAAATGTTGGCCAAATATTTCGAATAAAAGATAAAAAATTTAAAACAAGCTGTAATATGTGGAATTAAAAGCTATATAAAAACAAATGATGTATGCAAATGTAAACGTAAATGTTTATCTATTAAATACTCTAATAAATTAGAAAAAGATGTTAAACCCACTAATGAAACATTTCTTAAATGCAAGAAATGAGATTTAGTTAAAAATATATTAAGCTCATAATCCTCTTAATCAAAATGCATATATTATAGAGATCTTACAATATTTAATTGATTTACGGCAGTTTTAAATTATTAACTATTCATAAATATTGAATTATTAATATTAGATATACCCTTAGAGCAAACAAAAGACTTAAGCCACAAACTTAATTTTCATAAAATTGTCGTTTTTAACAATTATTCCGTACTTATAATTCCTCATATTTTACTATGATTCATCATAGCAAAACCAGTAAACAAAGCAAAACAATCACAAGATCTCATCTTTTTGATTTATTCCTTCGAAAGCAAAAGTAAGAAAAATAATGCCAACTTAATGTGCATTAAATAGACTTAACACAACAGCCGACCACAGTCTAGTACAAAAATAATAACAATAACTTTAATAAATAATACAAATATAAAATCTATAACGTGTGAATATATATAAAAAACATATGCTGCAATAATAATAAAAACTAATAAATTTCCACAAAGTTATGAAGTGAAAAAACAAAACTTCTATAAAAAAGAAATATATGTAAGCAATTGCAAACATTAGACAAATCTAAATACCAACCCAAAATGACATAAATAACCGTAGGAGCCAAGGAGTGCAAACATGATAAAAAAAATAGTAATAATAGCTAACAACAATAAGAAAAAAGAATAAAACTGCAACAAAAAAATCCCACATTCATGGATGTATGTGCATAAATAAATAGTATGCATTGTTAAAGAAGTAGAAGAAAAGCAGGGGTTACGTGGTGTGGTTGGAAAGTTATTAAATTTAGGAATTTATTTTCATTATATTACAGATTATTTGTTTAAGGTCTCCCCGGCTATACTAGGTATTACAAAATATATACGTAGAAAAAATAAAAATGGACTTCAATTGTGAAATTGTTTATATTAATTAAATTTTTAATAAATTTTAACAAAATGATAATATTAATTAACTGAGGATAATTCATTTTGGTTTAAATTTCAATTTAATTTTTTTAATAAATTAATTAAAATTATGATTGAATGTTTCCCTAAAATGAATTAAAAATTTCATTATTTCAATTCTACAGTTAAATAAATCCCTCCATCAACAAAAACGCATTAACTTTATTATAGTCATTTATAAAACTATTTAAAATATTTAAATAAAGCAATGCAAGTAAAATTCAAAAAAAGAAAGAAATAATAAAATTCAAAACTTGATTAGGTGTAATTAAACTTGGTACATAGTTTCATCTTGGCTTCTTATACATCTTGTTAAAATTACCGATAATTGCGTATAAAGTTTTGAAACCTTTGATCTCGTTCCAACAAAGATTTTTATATAATCCTAACAGAGCACTTTTATGACCTAGGATAAGATACCAATAAAAATATTAAAGAATATGACAGATGTCTGAAAAAATCCTCATAAACAATAAATGTGAAACAAAAATTACAGACTATTTATTAGTTATTCGGTAAGTACGCACATTTTGTGTTTAGATTTACTCTGAAGTATTCTGGTCTTATTATAGATGTTCTTGTCATTAGTGCGAATCTTTGGAAAACTAATTCCCATATAAAGGTGAGTACTCTGTATGTGCTTTAACGAATTTAACAATCAGCAGTATGTATTTCATATCTTTTCCCATTTGTCGTCCCCTAGGTTATGAAAGTCAACTCGAACAAAATTCCCTACTTTTAACATCTTGCAGAAATTAATTAAATCCAATAAAATAAGATATATGAATTTATTTCTAAGACTACACAAACATTTGGATATTATACACAGTCATTCATACATTTTATTGTTGAAAACATATATAAATAATGTTAAAAATATTGAAATAAATAATTTGAACGAAGGAATTTTTACACAAAAGATATATATTTAATTATTTTTTTTAATTTTATTAATTATTATTTTATTGCATTTTAAACAAAATTATAATCAAAAATGTAATTTATTTGATTAAAAAATTAATTGAGGTTTATAAAAAAATCAATTAATTTCTCTTAATTAATAATATCATCTTAATGATTGGAGCAAAATCAAACATTTTTTTTATTGAAATAAATAAAAAAAAGCAATAAAAATTGATTGAAATAATTTTTATTGCTTTTTTCTATGTATATATTTATTTTTTCGATTTTTGTTAAAAAACCTTAAGAGCTATCAGAAAATAAATTACATTAATTAATAATATAATTAAGTTTCAATATAAAATGAAGTAATAATTTTATTAAAAAGTTATTTGTAATAATTTTTTTTTTCGAGTATAGTTTCATAAAAATCGAAGTGTAAATAACTCACTGAATTTCATTCTACTAAATGCCACAAGTCATTAATATGAAATTTATACTATATACATACATATATATTTATCCTACATTTTGGATGTAATGGTAGAAAAACATGTTGTTATGAGTTTTAGTTTTTTAATATGTCATATGAAATTTTGACAAAATATGTGAAAGGTCATGTGTATTAAGAAGTTTTTTCGATGAGAATAAGAAACATAGTTAGAGATGAATCTGGTATGTCATAACATCGTCATATAAAATGTCTTAAAGAAATTTTCAACTAGAATGTGCTGTTTGCAGGACAACACAACGTGCCACAAAGCGAACGTCTCAATGTCTATTACGCATGAATGATTTGAAAAAGTGATTATCTCACGCTAAGAAGACATGAATTGTACAACAAAATCATATGATTTGAACCAGTCAGACATGTTTTTGTTCAGTTTTCTATATACATATCCATACAATTAATCCCAATCGGCCATCGATCCATATTCAGCTTGAATTTATACAAAATTTAACTTTTAGGATCTGTAACACGGTCATTTGAGCGATGAAAACCTGGATTTTCAAACAAAATTAAAGAAATAAACAAGTAAGAAAGATATATGATACCTTACAGCACTCTGTATGTATATCGAAATACGGAATGGGTCTTATACAAAACCTGTGACCAATTGTTGACCTATACTTATATTAAGTGTATTATATATTTCGATGAAACATATATATGCATTTTATTATGTTATTTATGCATTTTAGGGTGATTCCCGGAAGTGAACCTTATATGGAACCTATGGTTAGTTACGGACCGATTGTGATAAAATTTGGTACTGTGATTTCTACCTTTGTAAAAATTATTTGTGTCAAATATTAACCTGATACCAACATTTGAATGGAATTTATGCACGTTAAGTGATTTTCGGAAGAGAGGTTCATATGGGAACTATGGGCAATTATAGACCGACCTTCATAAAATTTGACATACAGATTTTTTCCTATATAAAACGTATATGTGTCAAGTTTTAATTACATATTGCTATATTTAAAACATTTATGATCGTTAACCCCTATTAAGATGGAACATTTATATGAGGGCTAGGGAAAATAATGGACCGATCATAAGCAATTTAAATTTTTAAACTATTGTCAAAATTGCGACGTGTAGTTTGATTATAAGGCTTACATGGACGGACAGACGGACGAACATCGTTAAATGGACTCAGAAAGTGATTTTAAACCGATTGGTATACTCTATAAAAAGATAATTTTCTAAAAGTCCTTTCTGTGGAAATATTCATTTATATACTGACTTGATATAATTTATTATATCGTCTTACAGAAGATAAATTACCACCTCGCAGGAACAATTAAAATAATTAAATGAATCCCTTTTGAGGAACCAAAAACAGTTTCATAAGTAATTTAAAAAAGAAAAAATAGGAAAATATATTTTATTTATTTTACACAATTCATAGAAAATCTTTCAAAATAATTAAAAAGTCATTGTCAAAATCGGGATATAATTACAAAATTTTAAAAACTCACAATAACTTTTTAATGACACCTCTTATAGCACAACCGTTTTAAGCAAATATTCGCACGCTATTTGAGCTGAGAAAAATAAACAAATAAATCGCCAAACACACACTCAGTCAGACTCGCTTACAATAAAACAACAAGAAAAGGTGGGTAATAAACTGTCTCAAAAATTAAGCATTACCAACATTAAACAGATTATATTAATTAATTTTTAAACACTTTTTTTAAACCCAAAAATTAACTTTAATCACAACAATGCCAATAAAATAAATAATGTGACTACCGCCACAATATGCAACGAAATAAAAATTGCACCATAAAACTAAACTAAATAAAACAAAAAATTCGTGCAAAAATTACCCAAAAATTAAAAAGATACAATTTCAGGTGTGGCGTGCAACAATTGTTGTAAATGAGTACTATTTCAAACACCTTTTTAAAAAGTTATATAAAAAATAAAAAATACTTGTATTTTTTCTAAAAAAAAATTAGCTAAAATAAATGATGTGTACGAAATTTAGTTCAGTTTAAATCAAATTTTTTAAATAATAGGGCGTTTGTTTTTTTAGCCAAAAAATTATTTAACCAAACTTTTTAAAAGTACTTAAACAAACGAATTGCAAAGTGATTGTATTTATTTTATTTGTGCTGTTGAATTTGGAACAAACCCTCTAAACAAAATCTTTCTTACAAATATTGAACAATTTGGTTTTTTATTATAAGCCACAAATAAATATCGAAAGTTAAATTGAGTATTTTTTAACTTTTTGTACAACCACTTAAACTGCTCCAGTTTAAAATTCACAAAAAAATCCATGCGTATTTTTTCGTTAATTTTTCTTTTTTATTGATTTTATAATAAATTGTTACTAAATTTTTTAAGCTGCAATTGAAATAATTGTTAACAAACAATAAAATAGTAAAAGATAAATCAATTTTAAATGCAATAATATTTTTTCTCCATTGCCGGTTTTATTTTAACACACTTTTTTAAGCGTCTGTTTTCAGTTTTGCTTGTTTTACAATGTTTAGTAAGACCAGCAAGCTCTGTTTTTCTTATTTATTTCATTGGTACAATTGTTGAAAAGTGGCATTATGTAGTAAAAAACATCTGTATCTAAATTTAATTGTACAATTATGTTTGAGTACATGATAAATGAGATTTAGCAATAATTTTACATTTATATATTATTTATTTAGTTAACAAAATTTTAAATACTCTGAGATGTTGTTTTTAGTTACACCATACTATTACTAGGATTTAATAGATCTCGTTACGTTTTTTACTGTTTATTTATTGAATGTCTTTAAGAAATCTGCCAAAGTTTAGTTCCTGTAGGAAAACGCAAGCTAAAGTGAAAAAAATAAGACTTCTACAACAATGTATATATCGTCAACTAAAATTCAAAGGAGTCATTCAACACTTTCAAATTTTACTAGAGACAAAAAACATAATAATTTGAAAACTATTGTGGTTGAAAAAAACGATTTAATTGCATCTTAAGACATAAAAAAATATATGAAACCGAGAGTTCTGGCAAGGTTACTTAGTTTGATATGAAATAATATTTGACCTCGCCTAAGACCTTTTGAATTTCTTTGATAAAGTCGGTATTTTTGACAATAAAAAATTTGTGCTATTATGTATGTATTTTAAAGCAATGTACAATTATCAATCCAAAAACCAATTTTGAATTTTTTGGTAGTTTAGCCTTTTTGCATTTTAGTTGACCATATATAAATAGATGCAAATATTATAAGATCTAAACACCAACCCATTAAGGGGTACAAACATGTGTGTGAAGATAAATATGCGAGTTAAAAGTAACGACATATTTTAAATATGGCATATTTAGATATGACTATTTGGTACTAAAAAAAAAATATTAAATAAAATTTTAACAAAATTTAAACTGAAAAACTAATAAATTTATAATAATATAATATAGTAAAACAAATTTTAAAATTTCTATACTCAAAAAATGTTTCAAAATTCAACTTTGTGAATGTAAAAACTTTCGGAGGCTTGACAACGATTTTGGCCACTGTATGCAATGAATGATGGAACCAAGGATAAATATTATCCTTGAATATATCCTTGAATTCTGAATTGTGTTTGTGAATTTTTTTTTAAACTTTCAAATCAACTTTGCGAATATAGAATGTATCAAGATTTTGACCACTCTGGCCAAACGGCACGTTGGCATGCATACCACCATATGTAAAATAGAGCCAAGAATATATACTGTCTGCAGATATAAGCAGAATTTCTAAATTGATTTTGCCCACTGTGGCCAAATGACGCATTTGCATGTATTCTCGCCATATTGAGAATGGAATCAAAGATATATATTGTCCACAGATATAAGCAGAATTCCAGAATTGTATTTGTTAATTATATTTTTAGCCATAAATTTTAGAAACAATAGAAACGTAGTTAAAATTCTTACGCAGATTACATTCAAATATTTTGGGTGAAAAATAAATTTTAATGGAATGCATATTTGTTGGTCCCTTTATTTCCGCACTTAAATTAATATAAAACGAGAGAGAGGTATCTTGCATATTGGATTTTTAAAATTTTATTTGCAGATATTTGCGGATATAGCCGCAGCAAAACTAAACATTATCTCTGCGCCGTACGGACGGTCGTAATTATACAACCAAAATAGTTTAAAATAACATGACAAATGTAAATAGAATTCACTTTAATAACCGTAATAGCTCTGTAATTTTTTTTAATTATTTAATTATTCAATTAATTTCTAAGTTATTAATAAACATGGCTTGGTATCAACGCATTTTTTAACTAAAGTGCCAATATCTCCTCTAGAAGAGAAGATATTGGCAGAAACCCGATCTCCTGCTATAAATCGGAAGTTAGAAGTTCGTAGAAGAGAATAGAGTTAAGAGTATTGTCACCCGCATTGAAGACACAAAGTAAAAAATATGTCTTGATATGAGTTTCATTGAAACCTCGCCAAATTAAATTCTATTTTATTTTTTCTAAAGCTCTAATTTTTTACTCTCCCTCTCTGTCGGTATTGGCACTGTTGCAAAATCACATACATATGTCTACGTGGAATTTATAAAAGATGGAGGGTGGAAAGAAGCATTGTTTTATATTTGTTATGTATGGAGTTTAAAAGAGGGAGAAAAATATTTTTTATACATATAATTTTGTTGTTGTAATAATTAAAAAAATATGTATATAAATAAAGAAAAATTAAATGCATGTATAAATTCGCTTTGCCTTCATTTAATTTGTACTTCTTTCTGAGAACCAAAAAACACTTTCGTCATCTTGAGCTTGTATTTCATCTCTAATTAAATTGGCGAAATTAATTCGTTTTTTTTCTAAAACTAAAGTGTCTCAAATTTCGTTATTTCAATCTTCGATAATTTCATAATTTTACATTTATCAAAGACACCATGAATCCATTTGTGTCTATTTAAAATCAAAAAACTTTGCTGCGGTACCGCCGAAAAGGCAATTAATAATTGCAATTTCGATCCATTTATAGTCTAAATGTAGACAATAGAGAAAACAAAGTTAATTACCGATTGCAACTTGTTTCACTGCTGTTCTTAATCCAGAAGTCGTTGAGAATGAGAAAATTGTCCAACTGTTTCACTTTATAAGAGTACATCCTAAGTTCTTAACTTGGAATTTATTTTTATCTGAAATAACTAAGTATATAGAAACCAAGTAACTTAACATAATAACTAAGATTCATTATTACCAATAGCTGATTAGGAGCAATTGAAATTATGCCTTAAAAGAAAAGTTATTCTGAACAGGACTACTCTAAAACAAATTTATATATAAGGAAACTAATAATAGAGGTTGATAAATAGTATCATTATTCATTTTTGATATAAGAGTATCCATAGAGATTTATATTAAATATATTTAAAATATTTATGATGGATAAACTTTAAAATAACGTTACTTAAGACGATTCACATTGGGAAATTTTTGTAATTTTCGGATACTAAGTCTTTAACTTAATTCAAAGAATATATTCCATAATATTAATTAATATGAGCTAAATATATTTAAAAATGATATAGGAAATTCTACTTGAATTTAAAATTTGTTTTTGTTTGATTATATTAAATTATATTAAAAATTTATATTAAATTTAAATTATATTAAAAATGTATAACATCTAGAGGGATGTGGGTAGGAATATTAAGCATTTAGCTTAATGAATTAGTATAAATACTTCAATTGATTTAAACCATAAGACTCTTGGGGTTAGAGGTTAATTTTCTACAAAGATAGCCGGATAGACACTATCTATAGTAAATGGTGTATTATATAGTATTATCTCTTCCAGCTCCATACAAATTTCTATTTTAATGGATTAATTGGATTCTGAGATATTAATAAAAATATTGTCACAATAGACGCAAAGGCATATTAAAAGTGGCCTTAAATAAACCGCGGTGTTTTAACATAAGTAATTTGTATCGTTGAAAAGATTATTTTCTCTAGATTTTAAATATGTTTTAATATTATAACCAAACGAACAAAATTAATGCAAAAAAAAAAGAATAAGAATTGCATATAATTTTTTTTTAATTTCTTATTATTTTTTTTTTTTCTTTAGTGAAAATAAAATTAAAAAATATTATTTTATTATACAATTATACTATTATGAGGTTTATTCAACATATTAGGAAATTATAAATTTGGGAAAATACAATTTTTTCATGTATACCACTGTGTTACCACCATTTCCGATACTCTATATCTTATAAATAAAAACAAGTTTTGCGAAATTTGAACCTAATATTGAAATTATTATGTGATTTACGTACTTTAAGTAAATTTCGGGAAGTGTTATGTTGATCAAATCCTATGAAATTTGGATTTATGGATATTGCTAAGTTTTATAAAAATCTGATTATATATTCATATATATATATATATATATATATATATATATATATATATATTGTGAGCTGCAGGCCTAAAAAGTTTAAGAATATATCAAATATTTCAAAATGGCTTAGAATCGAATTTCGCAAACTTTTAAACCAGAATAAACAACTGGAAATTTTGATCTTTAAACTATATGTAAAACTTATGGATAATTGTGGATATTTATGTTATTTTTTTGCTTTGAAAAATTTTAAAACTTGATAAAATAATAGTAACTATACTATATTAAAATATTGTCAATTTAACACGTGGAGACTGCAATTTTATATAAACATTTTTACACTTGTTCTCAATAATATTTTTCATCATAAATAGCAAAAATTCTTTATTTTTATTACAATGTCAAATAATATTTTTTGACTCTAATATATGTCAAAAGCAAACAAAAAAAAATTATTAATTAAAAAGTATTTAATATTATTTTGTGGAAAAATTGGAGATATTTTAAAAATGGTCCAGCTCACCTGAACGAAATAATTGAACCGAAATATTTTGGAGATTAGTTTATAACATATCATTCGTTTTGTCTTCATACAAATCGATGCATTTTAATGTACATGTATATTAATGATATTACCAATTAAATTACACTTATTATACGACTGATTCCAAAAAGTAGGATTTATATGGGAACTATGATCAATTATAGACCGACTGTGATAAAATTTTTCACTAGATTTTCTACCCAAATGAAACTTTTTCGCATCAAATATTATTGTTGTGCTAGCAATTATATGGAACTTACGCACTTTAAAATGATTTTCCGAAGATAGCCTTATATGAAAACCATGGTCAGTTTTCTAACTATCTTCATGAAATTTGGCATACTGATTTATGCATATATACAGCTCTCTTGGTCCGAATTTTAATGAAATTGTGATCAATACAAAACATATAAAAACATTCATTATTACTATTGTTCTACAAAAATATATAGATATAATCCCTTGTTTCATTTTAAGCTGCTTTTAGCATAAAAATTTTGCATTATCTAATCCGAATTTTTGGACGACACTTTGCATATAAATAGATGTTTAATAAATTTTACCAAATATTGAAAAGAGGTAAGAACACGATTAAGTTTTATGACTTTATAAAGTTTTTATCGTCTTTTGTAAAATTTTCTTCATGGTTCAGTTCTTCAATTTACTAATTTCAAATTCATCACAATATTATATAAAATATTTTTTTATTTCATTTTTCTTTCTTAATAATAAAAAATATATATTATAATTAGTTTGTCACCAAATTATTTCATTAAAAAACTTAATTGTTTATACAAAGTATTTATCTTCAATATGCACCTCATAATGAGTTAAGGTCATTTTAAAAGCCTCCCATAACAATTACACAAGTATTTATTTATTTTATATAACATTGAAATAAATAAAATCTAACACTTAAATACTACAAATTACCTTATTAAATGAAACTGTAGTAAGCAATCTCCTTAAAACAACAACTAATTAAACAAAAAATCAAAAATAAATGAAAACTAAAGAAAGAAACTTAAAGAAACAACATTCTTAAAATATTTTGTTAATCATAAAAAAATAATAGAACAATAAAAAAAATATTAAGATAAATAAATAAGCAATTATTTCTCTTACATAAGAATTGTGCAAGAAGTTGGAAAATAAAATACAGAAAAAAAATGAGATAAAAATCATGACTTGTTCTATAGTAATTCAAAATATGAACCTCAAGCCAAGTTTGCAAATTAAATTGATTTCTGTTATGAATTCATAAATAACAACAAGTCAACAGCTTAAACGACAAGTGCAGAAATTCTGTTGCAATGAATACAAATAATTCTAAAGCCATAATTTGTTTGTTGAATAAAAATTCTTAAATAAATGACATAATTTTCTTCTACATAAATGGTTAATAAAGTTGTGTCATGCAAATTGTTGTGAATTTATTTATAAATACAAAATATAACGTAAAAATAAAACAAAAAGTTTTAATAAAAAAATATTTACAAAGATTTTAGTTCTATTTTAAGTGAATAAATATTTTTTATTTAATTCATTAGATTTTAATCTAATACGAAATTAATCGTGTTAATCGTTTCGAGATTTTTTTTTTAGTTAAAGATTTTTGGTCAATCAATGTTAATTTTACTATTTAATAAAAATAAATGAACTTTAAACTTGTTTTGTTGTGCTTAGCTTAAACTTTGACGTTTTAATTAATGGTTGAAAAAAAGAAACATTATGACGGAAGCACAAAGAAATTTCTGTGCTGTCATTTTTAAGCAAAATAAAACAAAAGAGTTAAGAAATAAACTTGAAAATTTTGACATAAATAAATAAATAAATATTTATGAATACTAAATTATACCTGGGGTACTTCGCTACCCCTATCAAATTGAAATAAAAAAGTTTTGTGTGAATAAAACTTTTTTGGTATACAATATTTTGCAGAAAAACGAACCAATTTATTAATTTAGCGATTGTAACTAATGAAATACTGAATCTAAAATGTAACAATTTAATTGTCATTTTTTTAATGTTAACGTTTTATTTTTTTTTTTTTTTCATTTTGGAAATTTTTTGTTTACTTTGATGGTATTTCTCGCTTTGAATTTTTTTTTTTTTTTCAGTAGATTTTTATTATCTTAGCGCTTTTCCTTTTTGGCGATATATTTTTAGTTATTGCGATTTTTCTTCTTTTAAGAATTTTATTTTTTTAATTTTTAATCTTATTTTAGCAATTGTTTTCGCTTTTGCGTTTTTTGCGATTTTTTTCCTTTTTGTTTAGCGATTTTTTCTTATTTTTGGCTTTTTTGGTTTTTGCGATTTTTATAGATTTTAAGTTGATTTTTTTTTTATTTTTCCATTAAGCAAGTTTTTCTCATTTTGCAATTTTTTTGAGGTTTTTTCGTTTTACAATATTTTTCGTTTAGTAGATGTTTTCTTATTTTAACATTTTTTTTAGCGATTATTTCTGTTTATGCTATTTTTTCCCCGTTTTTGCAATTTTTTTCCGTTTAGAAAAAAGGTGACTTTTTTTGTTTTGATGGTATTCCCATTTAAACAATTTTTCTCATTTTGGAATTTTTTTTCACTTTGGCGGCGATTTTTTTCTCTTTGTCGCTTTTTTTCGTTTTCGATTTTCTTATTTTGACGATTTTTTTCTTTTTTTTTTTGTGGTTTTTCCATCTAAGAGATTTTTTACTCATTTTGCCGTTTTTTCACTTTGGAGATATTTTCATTTTCGAATTTTACCCCGTTTTTACGATTTTTTTTCCGTTTATACAACTTTTTTTGGCGACTTTTTTACGTTTAAGCAATATTTGTTCTTTTTGTCGTTTCGGCAATTTTTTTCTGTTAGTCGATTTTTTTTCTCGGTTGGTCGATATATTTTTTATTTAACGTTATTTTTCGTTTTGGGGAGGAAAATTTTTTATAGATTAATATATAGATAGATATATATAAATATTTATTTTACTTCAATATTTTGGTTTTGAAAATATTTTAAAATATTTCCAAATTACCAATTATTTTCTTTTGAATTTCAACTTAACACAATCAGAGCCCAAATCTTTCGAAAAACAAAAATTTAAGCAACAAACTTTAACACTTATATTATCAAAACCAATAAAACTTAACTCAAAACAATTATTATAAAACTAAAAGTCTTTCCAAATGATTATTAAAATGTACATTTATTTAAAAATGTACATTCCAACAACAAAAAAATCAGATTGTAATTATAAATTTATGAAATATTTAATAGTCATAATCGTAATCCAAACAATAACTCAATTTGTTAAACTTTTCTTTTCCCAAATTTTTTACATTTAACTCCTAATTTGTTTCATTTAAAAATAATATTAAAGTGTATAAATCCAACAAAAAATCCCTTAATTATCACTTGTTATTACTTCATGAAATAAATTTTTCACCTTTCACTATTAAAAAAGAGGTTTTTAAATTTTATTATAGTTTCCTATTTACTTTATATAACGAAACAGTCATAACAAAAATTTTACGGTTTTAATTAAAACCTTTAAACTCATAGCTGTTAACTTGGTTTACAGTCTATCATGATATACTAAAATGTAATAACAATGTTTTTATTACATACCCATGGACCATGACTTTTAATTTCATTTTATTTAATGTAATATAAAAGTAATCATATATTTGTTAACATATTTAACTTTATGCGTTCTGTTAAAAAGCCAACACTATTTATTAGCTTCATTTTAATTATTTGAATGCCACATTTTGGAATTCAATAAAATTTTCCTTACAACAACTACAAAATATCATACAATAATTTACTTTTAATGTTTAGCTGTAAGTATGTAGTAATATTTTACATATGTATGTGTGTACATACGTATGTTTGTACGTATGTATGTATGAATGTATGTACGTAAGTATGCATGTATGTATGTATGTATGCATGTATGTATGCATGTATGTATGCATGTATGTATAGTTAAAACTTAATGTTTATTTTTATTTTTTCTTTCCAATAAAGTTGAATGTAGTTGACCTTGCCTCTCTTTTTTATTTATTTATTTCTTCTCTTTATTGTAACATAATCACATGCTGCTATTCAACATACTTGAGGCATTCATTAAAATATGCTAAAAATACGTTAGATAAGAAAATATGTGAAAAAAAAGAATAGCATCATTGCGTTTAAAATAAATTTTAAGTGTTATAATGCAATTATTTTAAATATAGCTGTAGTTATTTTTTATCGGTTAGTAGAAGAAATTAAAAATTTGCGCCATATTTAAAATAAATTCGATTTTCTTATATTGTAAAATGATATTAAATTTTGATAGGTTAAGTTATTATTTTTATTTTTTATTTATAAAATCATTTCTTTTTATAACTTATACGTACGCCAATCTCTATATAGATACATACATATGTATGAAAGATAATTATAATATTAAAGATCATTTGATCACTTGGTTTAATCGACTGATCTATTGGAATAATTGAAAATTATTTGAGTTGAAGTTTTGAAGGCAAATCTTCTGGAATGAAGCTATTGCGTTTCAAATATGTATCATGCAACTGCTTTAAACGTTTCCCAATTTATCGTTTCTCTTCCGATTTCAAAAATTTTTATATTTTCTTAAAGTTCGGCATATTATCTCTCAAGGTTAAGCGACTTATCTATTTTTTAATAACAATTTCCTTTAGTTTTCCTCCCAATTCTATTAGTAAGTTAAACAAAAAAAAATAAATTTAATTATTATTTTTAGAGAGATATATACATAATTCTAACAAACCAATAGTGCTAAGTCTATACCATTTCCAGTTGTAATTCAGAAATTTTTAATTATATTTCAGATATTTTTATTTATATTTCAGAAATTTCTATTTATATTTTAGAAATTTCTAGTGTTATTTCAGAAACTACTATTTATATTTCAGAAATTTCTAACTATATTTGAGAGTTTTTTAATTATATTTCAGAAATTTCTAGTTACACTACAGAAGTCTCTAACTATACTTCAGAAATTTCTAATTACATTTCAGAAATTTCTATTTGTAATTCAGAATATTCTATTTATAATTCAGAAAATCCTAATTATAATTTGAAACTATTTCTGAAATATAATTAGAAACATTTGAAGCATAATTAGAAATATCTGAAATATAATTAATAATTTCTAAAAAAAATAAATAGAATTTTCTAAAATATATGTAGAAATTTCTAAAATACAACTACACCAGTTGACATCTCAGAATTTTTATATCTTTTATACCAAAATTATATATTTTATACCAAAACTTTAATTTAGTTTTTAATTTTGACATTTAATTTTTTTAATAACCAAGCCGAACTTTAACAAGGGTATACTAACTAACAAGCATTTTATTGGTGATATAATATTTGAAATATTTCCTAATATTTTTCCTACTATTGAGGACGCAAAAATATTGTTAAGGAAAAATAATATTTTTTCCAAAGGCAATATTTGAAATTGTGTTTGTTCTCGAGTATTGTTGAGACAAGATAATTTGAAAAAAATATAATAGAAAATTTTCAAAATTTAAAAAAATATTTATGATAGTTTTATCGATTAATCGATTTAAGTCTGTAGTTTACTTGACAGTTTCCCTTGCGGCTTTTGCAAGGAGTATCTCACAACACCTACCGGATTTCTATACTTATGGGATGCTGAATTTTTTGTAACCACAAATGGTTATTGAACTAATGTATGATATCTTTGACAGATTGTAGCATTTATTTTTACTCGTTTATTTTTAACTTTTTTTAACAACATGACAAAGAAAATATATCAATAGGAATGATGGATCTATCGCAATATATAAATAAAATATAAATAAATAAATAAATAAATATATATATATATATATATATATATATATATATATTTATATATATACATATATATAAAAACTATAAAACTATAGATACCAAATTTCATTCAATTATTTTCAAAAATTGTGAGCTGCGCGTCTAAAAAATTCAAAGATATGTCAAACATTTCAAAATAGCTTAAAATCAAAATTCGCAAAATGTTAAACTAGAACATACAACAACCCAGCAAAACCTTTGCTTTCCTGGTAAGCTAGCAGGTATAATTGGAAACAAAAATAAACTACTTATTTTTTAGCTGAATAACTAGTTATTTTTGTTCGATTTGTCCACAAATTCATGTAGTTATTTGTTGACTCTATTGGTACTCAAAAATATGTACCTAAACGAAAACAAAAATAAAATTTTCCGTCAGTGAGACTCGAACTCGCACATAGCATCCTAATCGACAAAAACTCTATTTAGTTTAAAATATCTTTTTAGACATTTTGTTATAAAAAACTAACAGCTTCAGAATGGGGTTGAACCAACAACCTTCTGGTTGTTAATCCGGCGCTCTAGCCAACTCATTCACGTGATTGCAGTATTACTGCGTTATTATACTATTGAGTACTTATTAATGTAATACAGAGTACGCAAATAATAATGACGCCTCATTACCAAGAAACTACTTTAATAAGTAGTTGTTATTACCGAAAACCAAAAAGTTTTTGCTGGAAACATACTGATCTTTAAAGTGTATGTAAAAGTTATGGATAATTCCAGATATTTATGTTACATTTTTATTTTTAAAATTTATAAAACTTAAAAAAATAATATTAATACGAGGGCGGATCAATATTTTCGTGACTTTTCGAACTTCCTCTTAGTTATATGAAATGCAACACTATTCCCATCAAGTACCACCTGTTAATAGACTACTGTCAAATTTTTAGCAAGTATCGTCATTTACTTTGCGTTTAACAGCTGTTCAAAACATACAACCTCGTGTATTTTTCTAAAAATGGAAAAAAGTGAATTTGGAGTGCTCATTAAACATTATTTTTTGCGAAAAGAAAACTGTCAATAAAACCAAGGAAAAGTTTGATAAATACTATCGGGACTCTGCACCATCAATTTCAATGGTAAAAAAGTGGTTTACTGACTTTCGTTGTGGTCGCACAAGTACAAATGACGCTGAACGTTTTGGACGGCCAATTGACGTCAATACACCCGAAAATGTCGAAAAAATCCACGATATGGTGTTAACCGACCGAAGAGTAATAGTGCGTGAGATTGTTGATACCTTAGGTACTTCATATGGCAGTGTGTTTTCGATTTTAAATGATCAGCTGGGTTTAAGAAAGTTGTCTGCAAGATGGGTGTCGCATTTGCTCTCAATTGACGATAAACGTAAACGTGTTGAAGTTGTTTAGCCGCAATCCGAATGAGATTTTGTGGCGTTTTGATACAAAAACTGGAGAAATGTTGGACTAAAAAACTGTGTTACATTCAAAAAGTCACGGACTTATTGATCCGCCCTCGTATACTATATTGTGACCACGTGGCGACTGCATTTTTGTACAAAAATTTTTATACTAGTTCTTAACAAAATTTGACATCATAAATAGTAAAAACTCTTTACTTTTATTATAAAGTCCGATAATATTTTTTCACTCTAATATATATCATAAGAAACCAAAAATTTTATTCATTTAAAAGTATTAAATTTTGTTTCACTGTGGAATTCATTCTCGACCACACATAAGTGTTGACGACAAATGTTTTGAACAAACAATATGTAGAAAAATATCCTCTTTGAAGTTATATAACAAATGTAACATAAAACACATTTCTGATTTATTGCCAAGGCCTTTATGTGCCTTGTAAGAATTATGTAAATTATACAACTAATTACCGATATGAGTTAAACAACTGAAACTTTTTCAGGCTATATATCTATATACAAGCTAACGAAATGTAAAGCAAAGATGACTATTTTATCAAGATATTTAACAGCAAACACGAAAACACATTCCTTTGGCGATTAAAGAAAATATCAGACGTTTCAGCTTACTAAAAAAATTGAAAAAATATAGTATACTGAAAACAGTAAAAGAAGATAAATTGTAGAAATAATATTTATTGATCTCTAAAACTATTTGAGAACTACTAATTTCACAAAATTTTATACAGCTAAATTATATTTGTATATTTGCTACACATATGAATTAATTAAACCATTTAAACTAGCTTATAGTTATATGGAACTCAGCAGTTTACCTTACAATTCAATTCAATTACTTAAATGCTTTAAACGAATCTTAAAATCTTTTTTTAACAAAATTGCCACACAAACTGTCCCACATTAAATTGATTTAAGCTTTCAAATTAACCAAAACCAACAAAAATTCTCATTGATAAATTTGCTTAATCTCAAATAAGAGCCCACACTTTATTTCGTCACAATTTTGGGTCTATATGCTAGACTAGTCAATAAATTATGCTGGCAAAAAAATTCAAAATAAAAATATGTACCTAAAGTCTGCTAGACAGTAGTCTAATATTTACATTTTATGCTAAAGATTACAAGTAAAATGCCACAATAATAATGTTACACAAAAACAGCAAACAAAAACTAAATAAAAATTAAAGCTAAAAATAATACAATATTTTTTTATATTACAAACCACATTATTGCATTATCAGCAATAGTAAAAACATAAAGGAAAAAAATAAAATAAAAACTGCAGCAATATAAAAATTACCAACAAAATATTGAAAACAAAAAAAGTAAATAAATTAAAATTAGCGTTAAAAACAATTTGCAGCTAAATTGCAGTTTTTATATTTATTTTTTTTTTTTTTAGTTTTACAATTTTTCGTATTTCTTCCTGCTAATATCTAAAATTTACTTCCATTTGTAGAGATCCAATTCATTGAACCATAAATTGTTGATTTGTTGCTGTTGTTAGTTTTGCTTGTTTGGGAGTAGGAATTGGTCATTTGTCTTGTTTGTCTTATGGAAGATACTTTCACTTGTTAAACTAGTTTTAAGATTTGATTACAAAAAATCAAAATATTTCTTACTGTAACAATTTGTTGTAGACCTATCGAATGCAGCCATAAATATTTTAATTTGTTTAAAGTTGAAATTTGAATTGTCATGATAATTTTATTTTCTATTTTGGGTGTTAAATAGGGTAAATTTAAATAAATATTTTTATTGAGAGCTATTAATCAATTTTATTACTGCAGGCAGAAAAAAAAACATGATTACGGCATTGTCACTACAACAATATTATGTTATCATTGTTAATTTTCATTAACTTTAATAATACTGTGTTCGTGATAACAATGTTTTATTTCAGTTTTATCATTCAATGTTTACATTCAATCAAAATTTTAATATACTTGACTACAAAAATTTTATTTTTTGAAAATTTTTACCAGAAACAAAATTTTATTAATAAAAAAATTTCATTATTTCTATAACTATTATGAATTATAAATCCTTATCCTTTTTCTTAAACCATATTCTGTTTTCAAACCATATTAATATTATTATTACCTTTATCTTTGTCTTTAGCTGCGTTTAGAAAAATATTATCGTGTGAATATAAAAAAAACAAATATTTTTTTACACGCAGAGAAAAAATATAGCTGTAGTGACCATAATCTAAGAGCAACATGTTATGATTGGAACATATGGTCACAGCTAAAAATAGATATAATTGTAAATAATAATTGTTATGATTCCATTTTATCATACTGTGTATGATTTTATGCTTCGTATTTTTCATATTATGGTTCAAGTTTTCCATATTATTGGTATAATAATCTTACTACATTATTATCCCATTCTATTAGAGTATGATTTCATTTTATTATATTGTAATTCCTTCTTGTCATGTTCTTTGTTTCAAAATAATAGATAAATGTGTTTATTAACCATAAAAAAATATTTATATATTATTTGTTCATTAATTCATTTTACTTATTTTTGCCATCTTATATTGTGCAAAATAATACAAGATATTTTTTATTGACTAAACCCTTTAATAGTACTTAATCAATATCTTATATTGCTTGAATCATATCAAATATAACAAAACCTTTTTTACTTATATAAATTCTATTCATGTATAAACTAAAGGATAATTATGATGAAGTTGGAAAAAAACGTTAAAAAGAAAATATATTAAAAAACAAACAAGTCATGAATTTGTAAAAAGCAAACATATTATAATTATTTAAAACATTTATTTCTTTGAAAATAATAATATTACTATGGTTTTAAAAAAGATATGCTTTAAGAACAAGGAAAAATATTGGTAATATTTAGTGATTTTAGAAATAATGATATTTTTTTCATATTAATAAAATTTTGTTTCTGGTAAAAATATTCAAAAACATAAGATTTTTGTAGGCAACTCTATTAAAATTTTAAAAAATTTTATAAAAATTAATGAAAATTAACAATGAGAATATAATGTTGTTGTAGTGACAATACCGTAATCACGTTTTTTCTCTTGGTATATAAAAAGTCCCTAAAATTAGTTTATTAAACAGGGCTACAAAATGAAAGCCTTTGTCTATGGCGCATGATTTCTCAGTCAATTTAGATATACGTGTATATGGTGTTTTAAGCCTATAAATCATATTTTTTAATTTACTCTAGTTATCGATATAGACCTTTAAATAAAAAATTAATGAGGTTGCGACACATATTACAGCATAGATGCAGAACAATTTATTCAATTTTGATTCATAAAATAGCAGAAAAATCTAATTTAAGTCATTTGCAAGTATTGAAAATTTTTTTAAAAAATATAAATTTTTTCAAAAAATTAAAAATAATGAAAATATAAAATAATTTTTTTTATTTTTAAATAAATTTTATAAAATTTAAAACTACAAAAAAATGCAATTATTCCCATTTTTTAAAAAATCTATGCATAAATGTTCACAAAAAAATGCACAAAAAAATTATCTACAAAAACAACAAAAACATTTCCATAGGTGTCAGGAAAATCAATTTTAATGAGACTCCATCACTTAATTGTGAATAAATTCGACATTTATACATCGATTTTAATGAAATATAACTTGTGTTAATTGCAGGATATAAAACCCTTTGATATAGGAGGTAAAATAGTATTTTTTTTAGTTTTAATTTTTTTAACAATTTTTGAAAAGCAAAAATATCTACAATTTTTTCGACACATTTTATATTTCTGAAATTATTGGCAAAATTAAATAATGATGTAGATATGATTTTTTGGTATTTTATCAATCTAAATCGGACAAATCATATTCAAGATATGGTACAATATATGATGAAGCATCTTTAATTTTAAGAAATATGAAAGCAATATACTATAATTTGATGATTTTATTATTACCCATTTTGCATAAATGATTTTTATTTTTAAGACTGAATTCAGAAATTATTATTTTCATTACAAATTCCTAAAAATGTTCTTTTCTTATTTGATAATATTTTAACCCCCCAATAACTTAATTAAAAACCTGTTAAATGCGTAAAAAATACAATTGTGAAGACACTCCTTAATTAAAAAAAAAAAAAACGATGAACAAATATTTAATCAACACTCATTCAAAATTAAATTAATTACCCCCAAATTATCTTGTTTAACAAATAACTTCTTAAAAAATAAATTACAAATCTTTTTAAATGTAATAAATATTTACTTTCAAAATTTAAAAATTTTATTCAACTTCTTAAAGATTACCAATATATATGTATATTTGTGTGTGGTGTTTTTTTAATAACTTTATTATTGTGGTTAAACAAAAAACTTAAGCAACAAACTTTATTTGATTTTTCATTTGTTTCATAAAGAAACAAACATAAAAATCAATCAAATAAAACCATTCAAAATTAAAATAATCATTAAATTTGTAAAAAAATTAAATTTGTAAAAAAAATGATAATAAGTTATTATGAATTTGAAAGAAAACAAGTACATTTCATAGATATTATGCACGTTCACGTATGTACTTCTTTTTTATTTGTTTATACATGCAAACTTCACGCATGCTTAGTTAAATAAGCTTAACAAACTTAATATAAACACACACTCAACTCAACATTCAGTTATTTCACACGTCAAGTTTAACAAGACTTATTGAGAGCTTAAGGGTTTTTGATGAAAATGAAAAACAAAAAAACTTGTAGAAAAACCTCAAACAATTAAAACGCAATGAAAAATGTTACGTAAATTTTTCATTTTTATTGTTTGAAATGAAAAGGTATCTGTCGATCTATTGTTATTTATTTTAAGATATTTATTAAAGTGTTATTATACTCTACAATATTTTTTTTTTAAGAGCAATTCAATATTGAACTCAAATATGCATGCAGAAAAGGACATTAATAATTGCCACTTTTTTCTCCACTTTTATATTTTCTAGGACCTAATTATATCGCAAATCGATTTAACTATGTGCCAGTCTTACATCCAAACTACAAAATTGAAATAAAACAAGTTAGAGCGCTATATTCGGCTATATCGAATCTTAAATACCCTTCAGCCGTGTTGAGATGTGTTATATGAAAATGAAATAAGTAATATTGGATGTAATTACAAATATATTTACCTATACTACATCTGTGTAAACTCTAAAAACATTAAATAATTTGTATTTTCAAATAAAGTTATATAGAATCAAGATTATATAAATCCTTATATCCTTACATAAATTATAAAAATGAGATGTTGTAAATTTGTTTATTTGTTTCTTTGTGTATCAATTACATTTACACACAGGCAAAGAAAAAATATGGTTACGCATTGTCACTACAACAATATTATGTTCTCGTTGTTAATATTTATTAATTTTAATAATATTGTGTTCATGAAAATAATGTTTTCGTTTCAGTTTATCATTCAATATTCACATTCAATAAAATTTGAATATAGTTGACTACAAAAATTTTATGTTTTTGAATATTTTTACCAGAAACAAGATTTTATTAATATAATCTTATATAATATAAATCTTTTTCCTTATTCTTAAACCGTATTTTATTTTCGAACCATATTAATAACATTAATATAACAATAAAATGTTACAAATAAATACGTTTTCTTTTCAAATATGATTGAGAAATTCATAACTTGGTTTGTTTTTGAATATGTTTTGTTTTTAATGTTTGTTTTCCATCTTCATTACAATTCTTATTTAGTTTATATATGAATTAATATAAGTAGAAAAGGTTTTGTTATATTTGGTGTGATTCAAGCAATACAAGATATTTATTAACTACTATTGAAGCATTTAGTTAATAAAAAAATATCTTGAATTATCTAGCACAATATATAATGATACCAATAAATTAAATTAGTTGATGTACAAATAATATGTAAATTGTTTTTTTATGATTAATAAATACATAATATAATAAGATTATATAATAATATGATAATATGTGATAATAATATGATAAAATAGAAAATATGATAAAATGGAATCATAATCAATAAGATGGTATATTAATATGAAAAACTCGAACCATAACATGAAAAAACGCACTATAAAATCAAACACAATATGATCAAATGGAATCATAATAATAATTATTTATAATCATATCTATTTTAAGCTGTGGCCATATGTTCCTTACATTATGGTCACTACAACTATATTTTTTCTCTGTGTGTGGAAACTGAAATAATTTAAAATTGTCTATAACCCTATTTATAACATTTTGACTAGCAATTGGCAAAAAAAATATTATTTTGTATTAGCATTTGAAAACCATTAAATTTGACAGGACAATATAAAATTTCTATCGGCATATAAGCTAAAAAGTATTTGACAATTATATTTAAAAAACAAATATGACAGGAAATTGGGAAAATTAACAAAATATGATTAAATAAATGCTCTAAGGAAAATATGCAAAACATGTTATTAAATGTAAAGATATGCTTTAAAATAATAACTTTAATCAAATATATCTGTACATCATTTTAGGATGAAATAAACCCCAAATATGCAAAAAATATTCTTTATTCAAATCGAAATTTGATGTATATTTTATGTAGACTGTATAATGAGTAGCAAGGACGAATTTTTTAGCATTTAAAAATACGAAAGTAAATAACTTAAAAATGTATTTAAACTTGGTAGTAATTAATTCTAAATTGTTGAACATATCCACAGAAAAAATAAAATTTCGTATTCCATTACTAAATTCATAAAACCAATTAATTATATTTTTTACTGAAATCGGACCTATCACTGAATTAGTAAAATCAAATATTCAAATTGATAAATATTTTATTGAAAAAACTTTTTTGTTAAAATAGTTTTACGATTTACAAATTTGAATATTTGAAAAACTTTAAGAAATTCAATAACGTTGTGTTTTAAAACCAATAAATATAATATATATTTGTATATATTTTTTGTAGATTTTGAAACAAATTTTATTTTTTATTTAATATTTTAATTCAGATCGAATGGTAATATTGTATTTTAATATATAAATGTATGTATGAAAATTTGGTGTTGAGAAGCGAAATTTTTATATAATACTAATTAATGAAAACTTTTTTAGATGAAATATAGTTTAACGATAATACATAGTGTATAGTATGTATATAATGTATAATTATGCTAGTGAAAAATAATGGTGGTATAACTAATGGTTTATGTTTTCATGTATAGTAGTATATGAAAAATACATATATAAATAAAAAGATATGTATGAAATATATTAAATAACATGAAATAACACGACACTACTTCCAAATTTCATTAGCGGCCAAAATGATCTAAAACAGAAACTCAATCGTTATCAATTGAAATATTTTATAAATGAATTCTACTTACATACCTTTTGAAGTTTAAGCAGATTTTTTAACGGAGTTAAATATTTAAGTTACAATGAAACCTGAATAGAGATGATATAATAAATGCACAAACAAACTCTGCTTTGGTACCGCCAAACCCGTTCAACAAGGCAATTTACGATTGCAAACATGTATCATTTTGTTAAGAACCCTAAAACTACCTAGCGCCTAAAAGACCATTTGCGCAAAATATTTTTAAATGATTTGAAATATAAAATTAAAACACATTAAATTATCTTTAAGAAGTCCAGTTACTTCTGCATAATTATATCACGAGAGGAAGCGACCTTTTTAGGTACAAAATTGAAAGGATATAATTTAACCGACTAGGGGATTATAGAGCAATATATAATAGATCAAATCCGCTTAATTTAACAGACACCGAGTAAGTTTACATAATTGAGAGTATACATATTTGATCCTAAGCCAAAACTATCTAATAGGCAAAAAATAAATTTAATTTTCAGAGAAATTTTCGTTTAAATAAGGAAGTTTTCCGGGACGTGTCAGATGTAGTATTTAATAGTAATTGCAATTTTCCTGAACTTTTTAACCACTGGAAGCAATCAGAGAGCAATTGACACTGATTTTCTTGGATGTGTTTCACAAACGACGTTTTGCAGAATTTTAGATGAGAGCTTAAAAGTTTTTGAAACATGCTATTACATTTTATTACAATTACAATTGAGCTAAGAAGAAGAACAAAACACAAAACACAATCAAAAATGCAACTTTCCAGGAGTACTAGGCTTTGTTGATGCTACTTAGGCATATATTAAATGTCTAAATGTAAATCCTGAGTTTTATTATAACAGGAAGGGGTATCACAACATAAATAACATGATCTTAATTATAATGTTTTACAATATGCTTTTAATTGATTTACTTTTTTTCAACTTTAGATTTGTGATGACAAGCTTATTATCCATTTTATGGATGCTCGGAAGGAAAGTCAAGCTGATCAATATTTTATTACTTTGTATGGCGGAGAGAAAAGAAATTTTTGGTTGTTATGTATGCATATGTATGTGATTCACTATTCCACTTGTACCTTACACCACTATAAATGATTGGAATATTATGTACTTTTTATGATTTTGTAAAGCGCAGAAAACAATTTGTGGATCCCACCTTAAAGTATAACGTTCCACTCAAACTAATTCTTTTGTAAAGCAAGTTCTTGTATTTTTATTATAAGCTTTTTTATGCAACGTATGACTATTTGTGTTGATTTTATTGTAATTTGATGATTTAATGTAGAGTTACTAATTTTTGTCTATTTCGTAAACTTTTGGTGATTTTTTTTTATGAATTGGTTTTTATAAGTAATCTTTATGAGTAATTTTTCAATGCAATCAGCCTGCTGCTTCAGGGCTTCCGCGATTTTGAGTTTCATTTAAGTCTGATAAAAGTTTCATTACATGTTTTTGATTGTTTCTTCGGTAAATCATTCGTAAAGTCAGCAGTTCTTTTCTTAGATTTAGGTTGTTCTAAATCTTGTTTAGAACTGGTAAGTGGAATGTTAGCTACATCTAATGCATTTCCAGGTGGAGGAGCTGCTGCTGTAAAATTTATTACTTGATCCACCATTTCTTCCAACGGTGATAAGGCTTCATATTGGTAAGATTCACCACCATTAACTTTTAAAGATTGATGGTTTTCTGATTTTTTTTTTTTTTTTTTTGGTTCTTGATTTTATTTCAGTCCATACCTAAATATAAAAATACATTCCACTTTTTGTGTAATACCTATAGGTTAACATGTGTACATATATGTACCTTTTTCCTTCTCTTTGAGCTGCACCTAAACCATTAAATTTCAAAGCAATATCTGCCCATATCGGTTCCACTTTCACTTTACTTCCTACAAAAACAGGTTTATAAAGAGCAATTTCCGGATATTCTTTTACTTCCTTGCATAGCATTTCAAATTGTTCGGAAGTTGTAATTTTCCATCTTTAAAACGACAATATTTTTTTTAACTCACATCCTTTTGTGTGATAAATCTTCCATTTTTATTTTATTATTTATATTTTCTTAATTTATTATAAAAATAGTTCTTTTTTTTTTTTTTTTTTTTTTTTTGTTATAAGCAAATATTATTATTACCATATATTTATTAAAAATATAAATTTAAAGTTAAAATAATATGCAATAAATTTTGATTTTTTTCTTTAAATGTTATGTTGGATATAATGTTTTGACAATAACGTAATATAGACGATAAAAAAAATATTAACTTAAGGAATAATAAATTCGACAACTTCTCTTCCTTAGACAAGGCGATTGAAACGTTTTACAGAATTCGGATATAAAATTTATTTCTGCTGAATATAGGGTTTAGCATTTAAAAAAATATTAGATATACTTATATGACGTTATTATTCTTTTCTACAAATTAATTGTCATTATTTTAGAGTAATTATAACTTCTTTTGACAAACATTTTTTGTTTTTTTTTATTTTGTTAACATGTTGCTGTCACTGCAATTGTGTTATGTTTCACATTGTTTATACGTCTGTCTGTCTCTCTGTAATGCATGTTGTCAGGTTGTAATTAAATAATTTCAATGTGAATTTGTGGGTTGTTTTTTATATACACTTATTTTGTTCTCTCTAGTTTTCCTTTTTCGTTTTTTAAAAATGCATTTTCATAAATATGTAGTAACTGTGAAATGTGACACTACATTATGATGCAGTTGTGTTCTTCTTCTTTTTCGCTTTTTAGTTGTCATTATTAATGATGATGACGCGTTTGTGCAATTTTTATGTCAGTATCCATTATGACCGTTTTACATTAATTTAATTTTTCTTTTATCTTTTTTAGTTGTTCTATTGGTTTACATTTTGTATTTTTTTTTTTTTTTTTAATTAAGTTTTCTTTTTTTTTGGTGTTAATGGAAATATTATTAACGTTTAGACATTTGAAAGAAAGTTTTGTGTTTTTTTTAGGTTGAAATATGAATAGTAATGTGTGGTTTTTCGTCTAGAAGTACAGACGGTAAGAATTTGCTTAAAAGAAAAAAATTAATTTGTACATAACAATTTCTAACTAGGTAATGCTTAATATATAAACAGTTATTTTTTGAAATTTAAAACATTTAATTAACAGATATTTCCGTTACAAATTATATATAAAATTTTTAAAGTAAAAAGTTATTTAGACAACTATAATAAATGATAAACAAATTAATTTTTATTTAATTTATATCATTATTGGTAAATAACAACATTATAACTATACAATAATTAAATTTTATAAATGCAGAGTTGAGTTATTTACGACTTTTGTACTTTAATATATTATGTTTTAACAATATTATATCTTAAAAACTAATTTTAATAATTTTCGGGAAAAAAAATTACAAAACCCAGTAAGAGAAAAAATAATAAATAATAAAAAAATAAAATTTATAATAGAATGAAATAAAGTTAGTAATTAAAAGAAACCCGTTTAAGGACGTTAGGAAGAAATGTGGTTGTACTAGGAATGTGCACACTTATTCAAAAATTTTTCAGTTGTAATATTTAGTCTATTTCTTACTAATAATATATTGGAAAGTGCGTGGAGATGTGATGTAGAAAAATACGTTGGTAAATTATTGATAATTTTAAGAAGTTTATTCTGAGTAACTTGTAAACGCTTTAAATGAAATTGGGATGAATCATACCATACAGGTGCTGCATAAAAAATATTGATTGGAATATAACTTTGAAGATTATTAATTTATTCTTACTAAATGAATACAGAATCTTAGTAGTTATGTTTACTTTATTAATAATGATGCTAAAATGGTCATTGAAAAGCATTTTCCTGTCCAAGCTTATTTCTAAATATTTTACATTGTTATTACCTGGAACTTCTACCCCGTCAACTGTAATATTATGTTGCGGTAAAAAAATATTTTTCCTTCTTTTGGAGAAAATGATAAACAAATTATTCTAATTTTACTTATTAAAATTTGTGCAATGGTAAATGGCAAGGAAAATTATCTAATGTGGGTTATAGATCTTTTTCAGGACATTGCAAAACAATTTTAAAAATTTCGAAACATCACCTAAATTTCGAGATATTGCAAAAAAAAAACGTTTTTGGTACAGTTTCTGCACTATAGATCTCGTAGCTTCATAAATTTTAAGTCAATTTAAGATTTTTAAATTTATGTTGAAAACGGAAGGTCATAGCTTTTTATCTATCTTTAATATAAACTCAAATTAAGTAATGAATTATTCACCATTTTTTAATTTATTTCCCTTTTCTTTTCCGAAATTTTGCCTTTGATGTAAATTTTTTTGATTTTTTTCTAAAGAACCACACATATTTTTTTTAATGCTATGTACTTTGCTTAATAATAAAATAAGACATCCCTATGTAAAATCTATTAAGAACTCAAAAAGTTATTAAGCATTTTCTAGACTTTACTCAAAAATTCTTCATATATTTTAATACTTTTTATTTTTATACTTTTTCCTTGGTTTTTACTTTTTGAGAATAAAATTAAAAATGTATGCAAAGTTTTAGTAGGTTATTACAGATAAAATCTAATAAGTTCTACAGTTTTTGTCGAATTTAAAAATATTAAATTTAAAAATTATTGCATTGTTGCATTAACTTTTATAGAAAAAATTTCAATAAATCGCTGTTAAACTCGAAAAATTGTGGAAAATTTTATTTTTTCTAGAAGTTTTTTAACAAAACATTTACATATGATTGTAAAGTCTGCTTTTTCTACTTTCCACAGAATTTTAAAAAGGAAAAATAATCAAAAGAATAAAAGAATTAGAAATACATTTATACAAGGACCTGCAAAAAAACAATTTTTGCAAATAACTCAAAATTTTTAAGGCTGATTATAATGTCCTCAGGAAAGCCTATAATTTACACCATGTCATTTCTCGAGTAATTTTTCATTTCTCGAGTTATTTTGAATAAATTAATTAAAATTTATTAAGTTATTATTACCTTCAAAAACATTTTATTAGATAAATGTTTTTTAAAACACTTTTACGGCACTTTCGAAGTATTCAATCTTGTTATTTTAACAAACTTATTTACACAACCATATCGAACACTATAAGAGGAAAATAATATCGTTTACGAATTTATTATCAAAAAAAATTTTTTTCTTTTATACCCACCATCAATAAATTATGGGAGTTATATTGGGTTTATTATTCCGTATGTAACATGTGGAAATAATCTTCAAAGATCCCATAAAGTATATATATTCTAAATCTAAATTAGCAAAGTCGGTTTATAAACGAAAAAGTTTTAGACCAAACACCAGAAAAATAAGGTGTCCGTCATAACTCTAATTTATAACATTCGGGTGATATCTTTTACAGAAAAGCATATATATCAACGAAATTTTACAGAAATATTACAAGACCCAATTTAAACTCGGAAACAAAAAATGGACATGGTCCGCCTACTTTACTGCACACCTCCCATATAAGATGAAACATCAACGAAATTTTGTATAAATAGTTCAAGGAACAATTTAAACTCGGAAACAACTTCACCACTTTATCACCCATAAGGAGAACTTTTAAAAAGTTGCTGATGGTAGGCTTAAAAATTCGGCCATGCCGAATATAACATTCTCACTTGTTTTATTTCTAATAAAGCACATATTTCAAATGAAATAATTTTACACAAATATCTACAAATACAAATCTCTTGTATATATTTCATGTACTTGTTAATGATGCTGTCAAATATCAAATAAAAGTGTACCTATTTCTTTTATTTTATTTTCTTAGTAACATAAACCATTAATCATAGCACCTAATTGTTTTTGTATTAAATCTTAATAAATATGAGAACTGAAGAAAAAATATATAAGAGTAATAAAAAACAATAGCAAAGCTTTGTTAAAAAAAAAAAGCAGGCAAAAACATAACATTATTATTACTTAAACGTTTAATTAAAACAACAAAAAGTCATAAAACAACATTCTAAATAATACGAGTACTTAAAATTGATATAAAGAAAAAATATTGTTCAGTTGATTTCAAAAAAGTAACAAAAGAACTCGTTTTTTTTTTATTTCCCACAAGAAACTTTACACATTATTATCTCGGTTTTTGGAACTTTTTTTTGTCACAAATGATTTTAGAACAAAAAAAAACAATAAAAATTATTCGCAATTACTTTTTAATATTAAATACTTAGCAGATAAACTTTTTAAAAAAGTAACAGATTATTATATCAACAGTGGTTTAAGATTAATTTAGCTAAACTGGTTAAAGTTGACAAATGTACACTACAGTGCACAGTGTGGTCTTTTGCAAAGTAAATGTTTTAAACTGCTATACAGATCTTCGCAAAACTTAGAACATCGATAAAAGATGTGTTTGACTTTCAGAATATTGTTGGCTGGAGTGTGTAACTGAAGCACAGCCGCGCTACAGTAGACTAAAATTGACCACCTCGAGTGTGAAAAACTTATCTTAGCTTGTAACTTTTATAAATATTAATATATTTTAAATACTTTTATATTTCTAAATTCTACTACGCAAAATATAGGAAAAAAAGTGTTTGACTTTCAAAATTTAATTTCTCATTTTTTGGCGTTGAATTTTTTATGTTTTTCCCCTGAAACTTTTTAAATAAAAATTCTAAAATTTTTCTAAAAAATATAGTGAAATTCTCTATAGTTTTCTGAAAAATAGTAAATAAAAAATTAATTATCCATGACTAAAAAATATTTTTAAAGCCAAAATTTTGAAACTGGTCTAAAAAATTGCAATTTTTTGCCAAGAAAAAGTAGCTTTACATATTTAATTTTTTTTTTTTTAAATTTTGTTAATATTTTCTGACATTTTCTGAAAGACTGCACCTTAAAATAGCATTTAAGTGCAATTTTGAAAATTTTTAAAATTTCACCCTTTATCCAGCAGTGGTCAAAAATGATAAATTTTTGAGCAAAAGTTGAAATTTTTTTATTTTGTAAAAAATGTTGATTTTATTATGCTCTTTATTGTAATATATGCAAAATTATTATGGTCTTACGTATAAAATATGCAAAAATGTGGTATTTAAAATACTAAATTATGCTCTAAAATAAGGATTTTTCTATGAAAATATGACAAAATATGTTGCTAATTCCAAAATATGAAAAAATATTCTGCTAATCTCAACAAATTGATGCCAAAATCCTTAAAATGGTCTGAAATGGATAAATAACTAACAGTTTGGTTCAAAGATGACTGATTATTTTTAATTGACCTGGTAATTATTGAGTATTCACTTCTTTTTAAATTAAATATGTATATATATTTTTTTTTTTTTTTGCTGATCTTTCAGTTTTCTTTAAATATTTTTATTAATGCCCAGTACCTTCCAAATAGACGGAGTACAGAACAATTTGCTGAATTTATCTGCTTTTTTATACCACTCAATTGCTTATTTTGCTATAATGACAAATTAATATAATATTTTTTTATGAAAGAAAAAAATCCTTTCGAAGGCACTCATTAAGTGTTATTTTCCTCGCATTACAAATGCCCAAAAACTTTTTTGGTAATTTTAATTTGTATATCCAATATTTATCTGTTGGAAAATGTTCGTCAGTATAAACGTTTCATCAACCATTATGCAAACACAGAGAAAAAATTATGTTGGACGTTGCACAGTGGGGCAGAATCGAAATTTTTTGGAAATAAATCTGTAACTTCTGATCGGCTGGTTGGATTTTCATGAAATTTGGTATAGACGTAGCGAAGGAGTATACAATGTTAAGTTTGGAAGGGGGGCACAACAAACCCCTCAGGAGCGGAGCTAAGGGGGCTCAAAGTTAGGTACCTCTGACATAAAAAATTTTTAATCGCTTGCCAAATTTTTGTTTCTCGTCCGATTTCAAATATTTTTATATATTGTTGTAGGCCCTGGTAAAACATGCTTACATGTTCTATTTATCTCTTATAGTTTTCGAGTTATTTGCGATTGAATTTTCAAGCACCTAATTTTGCATGTTCTTGGTCCAGTTTTTTCATATATATCCTAGTATTTCCGACCGATTTTATTAGTTTTTTTATTAACTAGTTAAAGAACGAAATTTTCTATTGAATGAAAAAATTTTAAGTCGATATCTTTACCGAGTCCAAAAATAAACGATTTTGAATTGCAAAAAAGACAACTTTTTGTGTTTTTTTAGCCGAAAAAGTATCTAAACACTTTTTTCTCTAAAATAAAATTTTCTTTAGCAATATTTAATAATTTTACACTTTTCTGAAAGATAACTTTACAGAGATAACTTTAAGATAAAAAACAATACCAATAACTCAATTGTTCATGGTATACACCCTCCCGAATTCGACCTATTTTATATAAAAGTTTTGATTTTAGACCATATTTTCTCAAATGCCAAAGCACGAATCAACAAGCGGAATATATTTTAAGAATCTTCAATATGTTGTTAAAAGTTTTAAATCAAAATCTACGGGACTTAGGGAAAATGTGGATTCTATAGCCAAAAATGTAAAAAATTCCATTTTTGGGAATTTTCATTAGTTTTTTGGGAATTCAAGAAAACCCTACATCTGATTGAATTTGGTTAACGCGCTTTTATTAATAAGATCCACATTTTTTGCAAATTTAATTAAAATATCTTTATAAACAAATATGTTATTACAATTAAAAAATGTGTATTTTCTCCAAAAAACCCAAACTGGACCTTTTGTTTGGTTTATTTCTAAATAGCGAAAGAAATTTTAAAAATATGTATTCCAAATTAAGCTTATCCTTTAGCATATATAATTTCCGATCTTTTGCAAAAATATTCAAGTCAATATCATGCCTCATTTCAGAAATATGCGAATTTAAATTTTTATATTTCCAATTTAATGTATATATGACTATATTTTTGCAAACTTGGAACTTTTGCTTTAGCTTTGCGTGAATAATTACTTAGAAAATAATGAATATTTCTGTATACTTTTAGTAATATATATACACAAAATATTTTTATAAAAATAATTTATAAATATTTTTTTAATGGGGTTGCCACATTTCTCAAATTTAAGTAAATCTTTATCCTTTTCTAAGCATACATATATTTCTATTAATGAATTTAAAATAACAAAATAAACAAAAAAATTCTATTTTAACTTAATCAATAAGTATTTTATTAGTTTACGTTTATGGTGTTTACCTAAATTTAACAAATGTATTTATCTATTGGTGATGGTTAAAAATTTATATATTTATAATCTATTGGCAATGTACAGGTATCCTTTAAGGTGATACCTAGCTGCAGCATTTATCTATTACTGATGGTTCAAAATCTATATTTATATGAGCTAGTGACAATGCACAGGTAATATCCTTTCTGGTGATACCTAACAGCAACATATAATATCAATGAATTCTGCATAGGTACTCTTCCAAATTGACTCTTTCAGATATTTTACCTAATGAAAATTCACAGAATACCTGTAAATATATATACCCGTGCGATATATCTAATCCTTATCAACATCATAACGTAGTTAATTAACATGGTAATTACATTAAAACATGAACAATTATGTTGTGTTCTGTGGAGTTTATCTAAAAATGATCTTAATCGTTTAGAAGTTATAGTGGAATTCATAAAAACTACATATCAGCTTTTTAATGTTGTATGACGTAAAAATGAAGTCCTTGAATCAGCGTACTAACAGATTAAAAATTTAACATTCTGATTGAATGGATACTGATATAGAAATATCGGCGCGCAAAATATCAAATGGAGCACCCTGACATATGATGATTTAAGTACAAGATCTAAGAAGAAAAGACTGGCCCATAAGCTTTCTATAATTTCTAATGAAGAAGTTTCTGATACATTCAAAGAAATGTTAAAAAAAGGAGAAGTAACCTAAGAGTGCAATTAATATTGCTCAAATACTGCCAACATCATCACCAAAACGTCTTAAACAGATTGCCGAAAGTGTACCTACTCCAACATCACAATCTAATTTTACAGAGGAAGAAACAATTGCTTTAATGCTTGAATTGGACCTCAGCCGAAACAAATATCAAATTTTAAGAAAAGCTCTGCTTGAAAAGGGACATTTAATTCTTCCATCATACAAGGATATTCAAGAAAAAAAGCAAACTATTTTACCATCTATTTCGGTTACCGAAAAGGAAGATAGATAGCTCTACACATCTTCTTTGCTTGAGAATACAGCTACCAGGATAGTTGCAGATTTTTCTGCAGATCAGTTGGAATCAGTTCCTGAATACAAGCATGCTAGTGGAAGTAAGAAAATGGCGGATTATAAAAGCGTATTTATAACATCTTTGGTGCAATTAAAAATGCAATCTTATTCCTTAAAGCAATCTTCATCAAAGTGTAAAAACTCATTTGAAGATATATGGCTTAACACCACTCCAGGATCAAAACATTTGGTTCGAATTCACAAGGGAGTCGAAGACAACAACAAAATATTTAGTGGAATACTAAAGATGAAATAAATGATTTACAATCGCTTTCAAAGGACTAACATACTATTAATGGCAATTAATAGTAAGCACAAAATTAATTCTGCTCGATTTGGAGAATATGCAACCGAAATATCTAAACTACTTGTTTCTCTATATCCATGGAAAGAAATGACACCAGCAGTACAAAAAGTATTGTGCCATAGCGAAATTATAATTGAACGAAATATTCTTCCATTTGGAGAGCTTACAGAAGAGGCTCAACAAGCAAGAAACATAGATTTTAAGAACCTTCAATTATTCAGCTCCAGGAAATGCTTCAGAATGTCATAAAACAAGAATATTTTTAATAGCCTATTGTTATCATCAAACCCTGTACTATTATCAATGAGAAAACGTTGGATTTATTATGAGCCTTTATCAACTAAAAATACTGAAGACTTGAAGGACCTTTATTATTTTTGAGATATGTATACAGATACAACAGATTATTTTATAGAAAATAAATAGTTACACTATAATTTAAAATATTAGAAAAATTGTCTACATAAATTTAATGTAAATAAGTAATAAAAAATCGTATTAGAAATAGAATATTTATTAAGAAAGATAATAAATACCAAAAATAATAATATAGATTAAGTTAAAAAAGACATTTATTGTTTGTTTTGTTATTTTAAATACATTAATAGAAATATATGAATGCTTAGAAAAGGATAAATATTTAATTAAATTTGGGAAATGTGGCAACCCTATTAAAAATAAAAAATATTTATTAATTATTTTTATAAAAATATTTTGTGTATAGATATTATTAAAAGTATACAGAAATATTCATTTTTGCAAAAGACCGAAAATGCTAAAGGATAAGCTTAATTTGGAATACATATTTTTTAAATTTCTTTCGCTATTTAGAAATAAATCAAACAAAAGGCCCAATTTGGGGTTTTTGGAGAAAATACAAATATTTTTATTGTAATAACATATTTGTTTATAAAGATATCTCAATAAAATTTTCAGAAAATATGGATCTTATTAATATAAATAAAAGCGCGTTAACCAAATTTCAATCAGGGGCAAGGTTTTCTTGAATTCCCAAAAAAACTAATGAAAATTCCCAAAAATAGGATTTTTTACATTTTTTGCTATAGAATCCACATTTTTCCGAAGTTCTGTAGATTTTGATTTAAAACTTTTAACAACATATTGAAGATTCTTAAAATATATTCCGCTCGTCGATTCGTGCTTTGGGATTTGAGAAAATATGGTCTAAAATCAAAACTTTTATATAAAATGGGTCGAATTCGGGAGGGTGTGTACTATGACCAATTGAGTTATTGGGATTATATTTTACCTTAAAGTTATCTCTGTGAAGTTGCCTTTCAGAAAAGTGCAAAATTATTAAATGTTGCTAGCGAAAATTTTATTTTAGATAAAAAAGAGTGTAGATACTTTTTCGGCTAAAAAAAAAACACACAAAAAGTCGTCTTTTTTGCAATTTTCAAATTCAAAATCATTTATTTTCGGACTCGGTGAAGATATCGACTTAATATTTTTTTATTCAATAGATAATAAATCGGACGAGAAACAAAAATTTGGTAAGTGATTAAAAATTTTTTATGTCAGAGGTACCTAACTGCTATGAGGCAAAGTAAAAATATAAACAATAAACTGATATAATATATAAGCATTCATCGAATCTGTTTTTTAATTTCCCCAATCCAGTTCAAAAATATTTGACAATTGATGTTTTAAATAGTTGTTCATAAACTTCATTAGCTTTAGTTTTTAAAAGTTTTAGTTCATTTATAGATTCTCCAGGATTTTTTATTACATCATTATATTGTAAAACAATCTAAAAATAATTATTTTAATTAAATATATAATATATAATATATATAATATATAATATATAATATATAATATATAATATATAATATATAATATATAATATATAATATATAATATATGTCAAGATATTCCAAACAACTTAGCTTCTTATCATTTAGCATATAGTCTTAAAAAGTGATTATTTAGCAGACAAAAAAGGGGTCAATTGGTAGAAAAAGGGGGAATTGGTTAAGACGCACAATGGCAACACTGAGTTGCAGTAATTTAGAAGAAATTGATATTTTTGTGCTAGGCCCCACTGTGTACCATCTGCAAGTTTTTTTTTTTTTTTTTGTGCCATACAAATTCGAAATTCCATAAGTTCCATTTTGTAAATAAAACTTATTCAGAGTAAATTTTGAGATTGTTTAAATTGACACAGAAAAAATGCTTCAATTTTATTTTAATGTAATTAAACCGTTTTGTTAATACATGACCTGATTATTAATTTTATAACAAATCATTAGAAATATCGAATATTTATCACACAGCTCATATTATAAAAAACGTGTGAACTAAAACTACAGTATAGTATTAATTGAATATGTACTTGACCGCTATAAATTACAAAATTTAATAGTTATATACACAAATGCATTGACAAAAAATAAACGTTTTGAGAAAAGAATGCATTGTCTTGAATTTTTTAATGTTTCTTTTTAAGCCTCAGGTTCTTTTCATGTTGTATATATTCCAATTTTAAAATTGTTTACTACACATGTAATAATCTTAGTTAATTTTAAAATTTTAGGTTATTTTAAAATTGTTGAAAAGAATTAAAAAACAGCACCCAGTATTTATTTAATATATTTTTTTAGAAAAGTGACTCTTTTACACAATATTTGTCTATAATAGAGTAGCCCCTTTCAGTGCTTCTCTACTTCAAATAATTCAAAATAATTTACCTGCAGTTACAATTCTTTTGTATCTGCTACTATTATAATCTGTCGAGTTGTAAAATTTATGATTAATGACAGTGATTTTTTTTAAGAAATTACAAAAAAAATAATATTTGAACAAATAAATTTTAAGGCCATACGATCGATTTACATTAATAATGTTGAAGTAATAAAATGAAGGAGTTTAAAAAGGTGTTAAAATGATAATTTAAAATTAACTTTAATTTAAAATATATTAACGTATTCATAAATCTCTTAAGGTTCATGGTATGCAATTAATAATTATCAAATGGATATGAAATTTTTAAAATTACAATAATTATGTATTTTGTTTATTAGAAATGCTTCACCTGTCTTTGCAAAAAGCACTTGTATTTTCATTTAAATTTCATTACATCAACAATTTTCTAATAAATAAAGAAATTGTAGTACGTAATTAAATTTAACACACTTTTTTTCTTTACAGTTACAGGAACCAAATGTCTTAAATTACCACAAATGAAACTATAACAAATGTAATAAAATCAAAAACAATATCAATGTAAAAAATACAATCATACTTCCCAAACCATAAACAAAATTTGATCCACAAGACAAAAACCAATAATTTAGATCAAATACACACACCTTCCTGCAACAGAAAGAGGAAAAAAAATAATAATAAATAAACAAAACACCAAAATGACTGATACAAATGGTAATGAGATCTCTAACAATATTGATATAAACAGACAATCTGAATCGCCGGCACGTACTATTGATTCACATGATTCAACAACTGGTAGCATGGATACAATAGTCGATCGTTCAACACATAATAATGCAGCATCAATAACAGCAACAACAAATAATCATGAAGAAATGATGCAGAGCACCATTGAACAAAGTACGAATACAACAAATATGCAACACCAGCATAATAGTTTAACAAATTCCGAAATAGCCATGTTGCAACAACAGAATCCAAGCGGAAGTGATGATGAATTAATGTTAAAACACCAACCCGACCAACAAGATCAACAACAACAGATGCAAAAACAAATGCCACAAAAACCCATGGATGCCCAAAGTCATATTTATTCGAGTCCAGTTTATGATGAAAAACCAGCACAACCCCTTAAACTAACAGCTGCCACTTTGCTTGAGACCACGAAAACTAAAGAGCTAGAGAAACCCAAATTAATATCCCACGAAGAATTCAAACAACAATTACAGGAAACCTTAGCCTCACGGGCAGCTACTCTAGATTCGAGAATAAGCAAAAAACAAAGATTTCCACCAGAGCTTATTAAAGATGATGGCAGTTCTACTAAGTCCTCAAAGTCATTAAAGAAAAAACGTTCAATGCCTAAGAGTAGTACCGCCTGTTGTTCTGCTTTTCCTGTACAAATTATTTTGGGTCTTTTACAATTAGTTTTGTCCATTTCTCTAGTGGCTTTGGGCTCTTTATTGATTGTAAGAGATGCTTCTTTATCCACAGCTGGCTGTGGCATTTGGACAGGTTTAATAGCCGCTGTTACTGGGTCTTTGGGTGTAGTTGGTTTACGTAAAACTCAAACCTCATTTTTGGCATTAAGTTTAGTGTGTATTGCTTCGAGTACATTGGCTTTGGCCATTTCCGGTATTGGTTTGTCCAGAGATATAAATCGTTCAAAGGAAGAGGTGAGTAAATTAATTAATTAGGTTTTTATAAGAATAATAAAATGAAAATTGTGAAAATTATTCTTATCTAACAAAATACATTAATATTTAAAAAGACTTAATGTTATTTTCTTTACTTAAAAACAATTTCAATTTCAACCAAAGTGATTCGTCCAATTAAAATTTTTTAAATTTGCATCCGTCATCAAAATGATTATATCAATTTTTAAACTTTAAAAAGTGAAAAACAGAAAATTTTTACAAATTAAAAAAATGTATTAAATCAATCAAATAATAGAATGAATTAAAAATTAAAATTAGAAAGAAATTACTTGAATTTTATGTTTACTATTTGTTTTATTTTATTTTATTTCTGCTTGAATATATTAATTAAATTTTGATGTAAAACAAAACAACTGTTTTAATTGAAAAATTTTACGTAAACGTTTTTTCTGTGCAATGAATTTGTAAAAATTAAAAAAAAATACAATTAACTTTTTTTAACAAAAACTTCATTCAAAAACATATATAAAAAAGCTTTAAGTTAAACATAAGAGAACATTTAATAAGCTTTTACTCTTAAATGAACTGAGCAAGTAGAATAAAAAAATTTAACTTTACATGCATGAACTGTGAAGTTGCAGTGTTTAAAGCAAACACCGGCACCCATAACACTCCGGAGCCGAGTGTTTTAGGAATTTTCACATACTCAACACGAAAGTTAACGAAGCTAAATAATTGAAAGCGAATAAAAAACAAAAGATCATTTAGTTTTATTCTAGCTTTCAACAAGGCATCTTCATGATGCATGGTTAAGCAAAAACAATAACAAAACACATAAAAGAGCGTAAGAAAAATTATTATTTATTTATTTATTATTTTTTTTATTTTTTTTTTTTTTTTTGTATGCTAGATATAGCAAACACATTCGTAACAAAGATCGTAAACAAACCATATACACTAAACATTCAAATTTGTACATCCTCTCTTTGCGCCTTCTTAATAATTTTAAATTGTTTAAATAAAAAATGTTGATTTATGATTTCGAAACTCTGGAAGAACTATTTTGGACTACTTATGTCTAAATTAAGTAATAAAATTAGTTTATTTTAAATAAAAATATGAATAATTAAACGAAACTTGATTTTTTTGGTTTTGTAATAACTAAAAAAATACTTAATTAAGATAAAATTAGATTTTTTATATTAAAAAAGATTAATTTACTCTACCTAAATTACCGAAAATTTGAAAAATATCTGAACATAAGTTTTACTATTTTTATGAAAATATATAGTTAAAAATTTAATTAACAAATTTTATTTAGATATTGGTATCTATTCTTGAAAACGCGTCGAAGAAGTGAAAATTTCCATTTAAACAAAAACAAAGTCTAAAAAATTGTTTTTGTTTACCATATATTTTTAAAATGTAATAAGCGTGTGAATGAATCTTAAAGCGTTTCTCTCTCTTTTAAAAACGGTAAATTTCATTTTAGAAATGTACGGTAAACAAAAACAAATTTTTAAATTTTGTTTTTGTTTTAATGGGAAATTTTCACTTCTTCGACGCGTTTTCAAGAATATAGACACTATTTATTATAAAATAATAAAGAGCATAAAATTAACTTGCGGAAAAGAAAAGAAGCAACCAGAGAAATAAATTGTAAACTGTATTGCCAAAACCAAAATTGTGTATGGTGGAAATATTTGATAAAAAAAGAAAAAACTTAACATTGCCAGGCACCATAACATTTATTATTGGTGCGTATCTATACTAAAACGATGAATGTAAATTAATTTTTACATTTTAAAGAATTTTATTTCAAAATTAAATACATTCTTATATTTTCGAAAAATCATTTAAAGAATTAAATTCTGGTTTAAATTATTGGAAGTTCTAAAAAAAATAAAATTTGTATGCTTTAAAATTACGTTAACATAATTTCGAACACTAGTTTATTTAAAAAAGAATATCAATATGATAAATTAAAAATGTTTTTAGAAATTTTATTTGAAAATAAATTATGAAGCTAAACGAAAAAGTTCTTTTTTATAATGTATGTAATAAATTTTCAAATTGACTTTTAAATGTTTCAAAATTTGACCATCAGTTTTTAAGAAAATGAAAAAACGAAAATTTTAAATTATTTCGGCATTTAGATGATAATGTTATTATTAAAAAATTTAGGTTTACATTGAATTTATGTCTTTATTTCATTATGTATTTCTTCTCAGTAATTCACTTTTATTCTTTAGCCAACACATTTGTTTGAGAGCAGAAAAGTATTGCCAGATAAGAAATATTGTAGGAAGTTAATAGAACTGCCAGGTGTGTATAATTAAAGGTTATTTGGCATTTTTGGAAGAAAATATATTATTTTGGCTGTATCTTTTCTTTTTTTTTTTGAAATTTATATCTATGTAAATCAATACGTAGAATATATTAGTTTAGATACATAATTCTTGTTACCATTTCAAATAAAATTGAAATTATGTTGCCATAACATTTTTTTTTTTAAATTGGAATAATTTTTTGACTTTTAATTCATAAAATTTTAAAGTTGAAAATCTGGTAATTGTATATTGGTTATCAAATTCACAAACCATTTGTTTGAGTTGGTAACATTTTTTATCCCTACTTCATTTTTCAGCAGCTATACATAGTGTAGTACGAAAATGACCTCGTAAACATAGCTGAATTACAATTTTTTCACGTACATACCGTGCAAAACTGTCATTTTTGTATTCATATGTAATATTTTTTACCGCGTTTATTTACTTTTCCTCATTTTCTCATTTTTTGTTTATAGTATTTTGACATTTTGACACTAACAAAATACAAGCAATTGTTGTTTTTATAGATGTGCGGTGTAGATTATGCAGTTATAGCTATAACTACTTATGAAATTGATACCTACTTAAATTTATACCGAAAATTTATATAAATTTCGAAAAAAAAAAACAGCTAATATACATTCTGTGAAAAGAAGAAAAAAAAATAACTTCAAACTTTTCAAGAGAACTCTTTCTAATTTTTAAATTCCATAAAACACCACAGAAACCTTAAATTTCAAATGTCAATATTTCTAAAATACTTACTCGAATATTACAAAAAATTTATGCAGCATAGATTTGAATACAAAGAGTTCAAAAATTTAAAAACATGATTTTTGCATATCTTGAGTTTTATACTTTTACTATTTTCTACAGAACTATAAACATTCATAATTTAATTATGCATCGGATTTTTTTGTAATTTAAAAATCAGCTTAATGTTTATTATATCAAATATACGTATTACATTTTAGAATTAATAACAGTCATAATAATATTTGCAATTTTGAAATACATTTTTTGAAATTTTCTATCTTTTCATTTGAAATATGTTTGCTTACTACACAGTAAAATAGTAATTATTCGGAAACAAGAAAGTATAATAAGACAAATATCAAATTATAAAATGTAACGTTTAAAATTAATTTTTTAATTTGAAATAAAAATATTTCATTTTTGTATGAAAAACTCCATTGGAATAATTTCTATAAATATAAAAAAATAATAATACATTAAAAGCTATATATATTTTTTGTTACAGTATATTTTGTCATATTTTCCTTTTTGAGAACATATTATAGCAATTTAAATAGCATATTGTTTGCATAACTTATATTTAAGAGCATAATTTTGCATTTTTTACTCTTAAGAGAAAAATGTTGCATATTTTATACCTAACATACCATTTTATTTTATTGTGTTTTCTTTTTGGACCGGTTTTCTTTTGACCGGTTTGGTTTTTGTATTTTCATATAAAGTTGAAATAAATTCAAGATTTTATAAATCCTTATATTGTTATATTTTTTTTATTTTGCTTTTAATCTCAAAATTTTGGTTTTAGCTTCTAGCTTTTTTCTAGCCTTTTCTGATTAAAAAGGCTATAATTTTAGCACTTTAACAAAGAAGAACATTTCTTATTTGTCTTTATTAATTTTTTGTTACAGAAGCATGCATTTATGAATTTTTGTGTATTAATTCGAAAAAAATGAGAGTATTAATATTTTACAAAAATTATATGCACTTAATTAATTATTTAATATAATTATTTTTTAACACACCATTAACCATATAAATTAAAGTAATATAAAAATAAATATAATTAAAAATCTTATAAAAACGAAAAATCACCAAGAAATTTTAAATTTATTAATCAAAAATGAATTACAATTCAAAAATGAGGTATCCCTTCAAAACATTGGAACATTTTACATATGAAATATAATCCAAATTTATATGGACATTTTGGGAACGATTTTTCATTGGGTTATTTTGCTAACAGCGGTTATATATATTATAATATCTTAAAAAAATATCAAAAATTAATGGGGGCAAAAAAATAAAAAATAAGTTTTTAAATAAAAAACTTTAGAGTTTTTCTGGCCTTATTTTTTAGAGCATTTATACTTTTCTGAACTTTTTCAAGTCTAATTTAGCCTTTAGCCTGGCAACACTGCTTATATATATTATAAAAATGAGGTTTAAGTTTGTTTATTTGTTTGTTTGTGTATCGATCACATCTAAACGCCTGAACCGATTTTCAAGAAATTTGACGCACAGATAGTACCGCTTTGTTAGATCTAGATTGGACACCACAGCCACATTTTGCGTATACTTTTAAAAAGTCTGCTTTTTCAATTTTATACATTATTAACAAAGCTATTTACATGAAATTTGATGCACGAATAGTACTTGCATGGGGTGTAGTACCCTCCATATGAAACAAATATTCATTATAATATATCTAAGGAACCTTATCATATCGCATTGATGAAATGAAAATATAACGGCTAGGTCAGGGGGTAGAGGTAGCCGCCATACAAAGAAAATATAAATGTTCTCATCTAGACGACTATTACAATGGAAGTCTTAAAAAAAATTAAAAGTAATTTTTAAGTTCAAGGGGGAGTAGTAACTCTCATATAAAATAAATATTAGTTATCGCATTAAATAAGGTAGCGAAGCTCACCGGTAAAAGCTAGTAAATAACAAATTTAATACTTTGGAATTTCAGAAAAGTTTGCACAGGAAGATATAAATGTAATAAAATATTAAAATAAAAAAAGGATATGAGAAAAATATATGGACGGATTTGACCGATATAAAAACCCGAAATTCGAAAAAGAATATTTGTGATAGATTTATGCAAGAATGAGACCCATAGCTTATATAGAAGCTTCAAAAAATCTAATAGCGCGTTTTAGCCTACAACTCGGTCAATTCTGGATCTACTTAGATCATTCTGATAGCATAAAAATTCTTAAAAAAAATTTCGATTTTTCTGTGAAAGAACGAGGTCTTCAAAAAGTGCTTCAAAAAGTAGAAAAAACCAAATGTACCTTGATTTATTGTTGTTTTTCAGTACCCATGAAATCAACAACTATAAGGAAAGCAAACATTAAAAAAAATAAAAAACAGATTTGTCAATAACTAGGTTGTTTATGAACCAATTTGGTTGATTCAAAAAACCGAAATTCGAGAAAAATATTTGTGATCGACTTATATAAGAACCAAGTCCGCAGCTTATTTTGGACTTGGATATCGGTCGATTTGGCCGATATTTCTGTAACTAATAGTCCGACTAAGTTCATTTCTTCAGCAAAATTTTTTTCAGAAAAATTTTCGATTTCTTTTTGCAAAAACGAAGTCCCTAGCTTATACAGGGATTCAAAAAATCGAAAATCGGTTTGAAAAATCGTTTTTTTAATATCTCCGCTATTTTTGAAATGGGGTTTTCCGGGTTTCAATAAAAGAGTTCGGAGAAAAAATTCTGATCTTTTGATATATATCATATGTCTATGTTATCAGGAGGCTTCACAAAAGTCATTTAAACCATTTTTAAAACCTCAGAAAAAAAAACGGGTTTCTACATATATCTCCACAATTTATTAACTGATCTTGCAGAATCAATAGAAAAATTCTCGAAAAGATTTTCGATAGTTTGATATATATTATATATGGCAGTTATCGGTGGGCTTCATAAACGCCATTTCAACCAACCGACAGATAGACATCGTCATATCCACATCATTTCTTACAAGAATCTAGAAAATATAAAATTTTTTGCTCTCTGACGTAAATTGTGGAAACAACAAACGAAATGACAAATGTGGAAAAAGTGGTGCAGGGTATAAAAGATTCGGCACAGCCGAAGACAGCACTTATTTATATTATTACAGAAACCTTAGAAATATATTATTAAATAATGATTATGTAAAATTACTTTATTTAAAAATGTTTAAACAAAACTCTATTCTCTTTTCAGTTCGATTTGTTAAATGCTAATAGTGAGATTTCTGCGGCCTCTGGTTTAATATTCACATTGTTTTTGCATTTTATTGTTAGTATACTCTCAGTATATCGTTGTGCATTGCAAATGTGTTCAAGGTAAGTGAGAATTTATAATAAATTTATTGTTATTATTTTAAAACCTTTTTCACTACATGCAAATAATTAACATGCGTATACTAATTATTTGAGGTCATTATATAATTTAAAATACTAAAAAACAAACATTTCAAGGGTTTCATATGACTCTACTACAAAAGCTATTTATTAATAATATTAATTTATGCAATAATATATAAAATCTAACGGTTTATTTGCTAAGGCTTTTGGATACAATTGGTCATCCTATTAACTTTCAACATTTTTTCAATACAACTCTGTTATCACTCACCGGGTTTACACAATATTAATGGTGAGAACAAATAGTAAACATGCTTCTCTTAAAATAATGACAACTAACAATTAATAAAGATTTTTTAGTCATAATTTGACAATTAAAAAGTGAACAATAAGTGAAGAAAAATTACGAGAAAATTGCAAATTCTTATAAAGAAAAATTATAATATCTTAGAAAAAAAGCAAAAATTAAAAGAAAATTATTCAGTGAAGAGAATAAGAAAATATTTACAAAGAAATTTAACATGAATAGCCAGAAATTTAAATGCAAATAATTAGAAAGTTTTGTGAAACAACAGTGAGAAAAAAAAATTAGAGGAAATTTGTTGTGTGTTTATATGAAGGCCAAGCGCATACGCCTTCTGGAGGTCATTAATATTGTGTGTTTTATTTTTCCATTGAGCAGAGTAATAATAAAATTAAGTGTTTGCGTTTAATTATTTTTGTCATCAAATATTTTCAATTCGCTGGAGTTTTTTCAATATTTTTGCCATCACGTTAGCTTCGCAGTTCACATTTAACGCCACCATGCCGTTGGCAGATCTTCATAAAGATCTAAGACAGCAGAAACAATTGGGCGTTACAACAGCTTCCATACCAAGCTCATTGTCATCCTCAACGACCGCATCTAATCTGGGTGATCATGTGGGTATATCGCGTATGCAAATCACCTCTTCCGGTTGTAGTAGTCTGGTGGTGACCCCTATGGAACATACTCCTACGGATGAGGATAGTGGAGGTGTAACAACGGTGACGTCATGTCAAAGACGACAACTGCAACAACAAAATCTTCAACCTTCACAGCTGCAGGCAGCATTAGGTAAACATCATCATCATAATCAGCAACAGGGAGTTGCAGAAGCAACTTTAACATTAGAAAACAATTTACAACAACATTCCAATGACTTAATGGATTTAAGTGACTCTGAATGTTATTCGCATTTCACTGGAGGTCAAGGTGGTCACAGTGATTGTGGGGAAAATGAATTTGAATTGAAAGAAGTGATTAAGGAGGGTCACGAAAAGGCAGATCCCTCACAATTCGAGCTGTTGCGTGTTTTAGGCGAAGGCTCGTTTGGCAAAGTGTTTTTGGTACGTAAAATAGTGGGTAAAGATGCGGGCACCTTGTACGCCATGAAAGTTTTAAAAAAAGCCACCTTGAAAATCAAGGATAGAGTAAGAAGTACTAATGAACGTAAAATATTAGCAGATGTTGGTCATGCCTTTATAGTGAAATTACATTATGCCTTTCAAACGCCCGGGAAATTGTATTTAATACTCGACTTCCTAAGAGGTGGTGATTTATTTACCCGCCTTTCCAAAGAAGTCATGTTTACCGAAGAAGATGTTAAATTCTATTTGGCTGAATTGGCTTTGGCTTTAAATCACTTACATTCCTTGGGTATTATTTATCGTGATCTGAAACCGGAGAATATACTATTAGATGAAAATGGTCACATAGCTTTGACGGATTTTGGTTTGTCTAAACAGCCTTTGGATGGCTCAAAAACTTATAGTTTTTGTGGTACTGTAGAATATATGGCTCCTGAAATAGTCAATCGTAAGGGACATGATTTTGCTGCCGACTGGTGGTCCTTCGGTGTTTTAATGTATGAAATGTTAACCGGCAATCTACCTTTTCATGGTCAATCTAGGCAGGAAACTATGAATCAAATTTTGAGATCAAAACTAGGCATGCCGGAAAATTTATCACCCGAGGCACAAGCTCTGTTGAGAGCTCTTTTTAAAAGGAATCCTCAAAATCGTTTGGGAGCAGGACCTAATGGCATATTGGATATAAAGGCCCATTGTTTCTTTTCCACTATCGATTGGTCACGTTTGGAAAAAAAGGAAGTAAGACCTCCTTTTATACCTGCAGTCTCACGTGATGACGCTTTTTACTTTGATGTGGAATACACCTCTAAATCGCCTAGAGATTCACCTGGAGGACCCATTTCCGCCTCTGCTCATGAAATATTTCGTGGTTTTTCTTTTGTAGCTCCTGTATTACTTGAACCATCTTTAAGCAACCACTCGTCTTTACCTCAATCACCCTATTTACCCTGTCAACAAGCTCCTCGATCTTTGCCTGGTGTTTTACCGGGCAATTTTCATCAAGACTACAATCTGTTGCAAGAATTAGGTCGTGGTACTTTTTCCGTTTGTCGCCTTTGTGAACACAAATCATCGAAAAAACATTTTGCCGTTAAGATTATTGAAAAAGCTGCCTATATGGCTAACTCTTCATCTTCGGACTGTTGGGAGGAAGTGGAGATTATGTTGCGTTACGGCAATCATCCAAATATTGTTACTTTGTTTTCCGTATACGAAGATGCCCTCTCCGCCTTTTTGGTTATGGAACTTTTAAAGGGCGGTGAATTGTTGGATCGCATTTTGGCTGTTGGTCAAATGTGTGAAAGTGAGGCTAGTGCGGTATTGAGGACTATGGTTTCAGCGGTAGCATATCTGCATGAACATGGTGTGGTGCATCGTGATTTGAAGCCATCAAATATGATTTATGCCAGTATGAGACAGACACCAGAGACATTGAAACTATGTGATTTAGGTAAGTAGAAGAAATAAAATGACTTGACAAGGACGTAAAAGAATAATTATATATATATTTAAAGGTCATAGCTTATTTTTTTTTTTTTTTTTAGAAATTGATTTTATTTTATATGAACACAAAGTAGTACAATTCGCGTTGTGGTTTAATATTTTTAGAAAGTACTGATTGAAAAGAGTGATTTGTCATCACCAACATCAAAATTCTGAGGCTACAGATCATCAAATGTATTTATATGCGACGTCTATTATAAATCATTACTACAGTTTTTTATTCCTGGGAAAGCGGAAAAAAATAATTCATTTCCTACGATACCGCTTGAAATAATGAAAACAAATATTTGTTATCAAAAATATTTATGAAACATTTTAAAGTAATATATTAGTTCTGTTCAGCACTTGTCTAATTAACATATTTTAAACAGAATTAATCAAAAATTGTCTGAAAAACAAACAAAAAAAAAAAAAAAAAAAAAATACAAATAAATTCTAATAAAAAAAAATCAGAATAACTATATCGCACTTAATCAACAAGAGGGTATTAACCAAAGATTTTTAAATTTTCAGTAGAGGTCAAAAACTGTTTGTGGTTACATTTTAAGAAAATGTGGTTACATTTGAAAATCCGAATATATCATAGTAAGCAAATATTCCATTTGAAAATATATTTACATTGTTTTTCTTTTAAATTTTTGGAATTGTTGAAAAAAAATTTGTTGAGTTAATACTACTTTTTAGAGACTTCTAGTTGATATAAAGGTAATCACTACATTATCATGAAAATGTTCTCAAATGTGGTTTTAGAGATGAAAGAGTAATCGGAATAGGTTTAAATTTTTACAGCAGATAGATATTGATTTTTTTTAGTTGATTTCCTGCAAAAAGTGAAATTTTAAAAATTTTGTTGATCAAGTGCGATATGTTTCATTCTTTAAAAAAGTTTGTAAAAACAAATAGGAAAGAAAAATTTAAAAAACAAAAAAAATATATATACTTTTCTAAAAAATGTGTTTTTAATTCAGATACGGCATTGTTTCAACGGAAAGCAATTTTTTTATTTTACTTATAAAATATTCTGTTGTGGAAAAACCTTTTGCTCTCCACGAATGTGGGCTGAATCGTTAATAAGACACTGCGTAAAATATTAATATATTAGGTTCGTTTTGCACTCGCTTTTTTCAATGTCTCGTTGTAGTTTAAGGTATAATTTTGAAGCTATATTTCCTTTTTCAATTGTAACTTTAAAGGTTTTTTAGTTCAAAGGTTTTTTTGTTGTCGAGCAGCACATACATCGACTTCTACTTCTTCAATGTCAATTTCCGATCTTCCAAAAAGCCGTGCAAACAGATTTTCTGCATATCCAAAGATGGACTATTTCGCTGCATATCGGTATCTTGTAAGTGATTAAGTCGAAAATATTAAAAAAAAACTTTATTTAAATTTATTCAACATAATTTAACTGTTGGAAATATTATCTTAGAAACATATTTTTGTATGCAACCAGCACTTTCATTACATATGTTGTTTGTTAATTGATCAATAGACTGCGTTGTATACATATATATTTTTATACCTACCATCATTCCGTGTCGAAAAAATCATTTAGCAGCCCATAATGTATATATATTCTGGGTTTTGGAAAGATTCTGATTCTATCTAGCTATGTCCGTCTGTGTATTGGAAGCAGGATAGTGATCTGGGCGGACCACCTAGGGGGACGAAGCCAAGATCAAAACTATTATATGAAGAAATAATCATCTAAATAACCCAAGTAGTTTCCGATTGATGTAGTGTTATAGAAATTCGTTCACAAAAATCCACCTACGGTTCTGTTGAACTGGTACTTTAAAAAAATGCAATTGTGAATTTTCAGTTTCTAATGCTGGATTAAATGACATTTTCATATTCGGTCTAATATCTCGGTCGTATTAATAGATATTTAAATGAAATTTGCTGGACAGTTACAGAAAGTTATGTTAAAAGAATCGCCTTTGCCACACACATTCTATTTTGTGGGCATAAACTATAAATCACAGTTTCCACTAATTTCTCTTAAAGTTTGACATGGCAAAGGCTTGTTTGAAAAATCGGCAAAATACCAGAAAACAGAGTGTCCGAAAAAAGTCGGAAAAAGTCGATAATAATGGAAAATCGAAAAGTCTACTGTTTGGAAATAGAAAAAGTTGACAAGTCGAAAAATCGAAAATACCTCTAAAAATGCGCATTTTTTCAATATCATTATCAAAATTTTCGTTGTAATAGAGGCATACTAAGGCGTGGAATATTCATTTAAATAATTGTTACGTCTCATTTCAGTCGCGGAATATTAAGATAACGTTTTTTATCATATTTTCTTTACTCAAATATAAAATTTTATATATTTTAGATTATTACACTTAAATATAGATGAATTTATTAAAAATATAAAAAGTTCCTTTAAAACCGCGACAATAATCGAATTAAAGAGATTTCCAACATTTAGTCACTATTTTAAAAGAATATATAGTTTTTATGACAAATGTATGCTTTTAGCTTTTCTAAATGAGTGAACATTGAATAAAAAATGTTGACTATAGCTCTTTTAGATACAATTTTTCTTTTTATTTATTATCCTCATTTAAATCGAAGAAGGAAAAATCTATTTTAATATATTGGACGTAGTTTTCTAATCAACGATTTTTATTATTTTTTTAAATTGTTACTTTCATATTAGTTCTTCGGAATTATTCAACAAGTTTTGTTTGCAATTTTCACAGTCGCAACTAGTTCTAGGGATTTTAGAGAAGTATTAAGAAAGTTCATTTTCGTAACGGGTTTTAAATCGGTTCACTATTCCTTTAAAGAATCTGAATTAATGTGCTTTTAATAGATATTACATTTTATGATTTTAGTTATTTAGACTTATATCAAAGATAAATTTATATCCCTCAAAATTCTTTATATTCTTCCTCAATAAGAATTTTTGAAATATTTTTATCTGTGTGGCCCTATCTGTATGGAAAAACTTAAGACCAAATGCCCCTTGCTGACTGAGGGGTACTATGTCTGCATGACTGCTCCTTATGTCCATTAGAGCCGCTTGAAAATTCCACATTTTTCCATATTTTTATAGTGAAAGAATACATTTTTCAAAATTATATATCTCTGATCCCAGATGGAATCTGGACATAGAACATACATTTCTGGAATATACTAGTCCTACGCTAATCACACTTTCCGCTTACCCGTTTCATGTCTGCTACCAAAACCCATTAGGACCACTTGAAATTTTCGATTTTTGTACAAATTTTATGTATAGAGTGATCCTTTTATTCATAATTTTGTATTTTAATACAAAATGTTTTGATTTTTTTATTTAAAATTGAATTTTGAAATAGTTTTTTTTATTAAAAAATAATTTTGTTCATTTTAAAAACTCAAATAACAGCGCGTGGAGCGTATTTAACATTTTTGTAGGACGTATTTATTTTTACACCCTTACCCCAGGTCTACAACTGAGATTAACGCTGATGTAATATGTGAGATAACGCCGGCAGAGGAGAGTAAAGATTTTGTTTATATTATGTTAAATCTTAAATAAGGGGTACAAGTATTCTAATAAATCCTATAAGATATTATTATTTTCAATCAGTTACAGAGTAAACATGTCCTTTTTATTTAAGAAATTCGCACTTTTTTAACACATTTTTTATAAAAATGATTTTTAACATGTAAACCAAACACCAAAAGGAAAAAAATTTACAAAATAACATTGTTTTTCAATAATTTCCAAAATACACATGCACACACACAAGCAAACTTTCGTGTATGTGTATTCTTTTGACAGTTCATCTTATAAGATAGTTGTGTAGAGAAATCTCATCACAACAGTCTCATAATACATCTTATAATACTAATATTTGAATCTACACGTGAAATAATTCTCTCAGAGAGCGAATTTGACACTCTCTGACACAAAAATCTTACATATTATGTTACGTCTAGACGGGCTGTTATATAATATCTATTACAAAAAGTCAAAGCTAACAAATCCCCTCTTATGAAAATTACAAAATAACAAAAAAGAGAAAAAACTCTGCTCTCATTATAACAATATATAAAGTTCATTCACCGGAAAATACGGAATGACACATTAAAGCTTAGACTTGTTGAGCAAGTCAACTGTCAATTAAAGCAAGAAACAATCCTAACACAAAAAAAAATCCATTAATTACGCAAATAATATACTTTTATAAATAAATATATGCGTTGGATGAATTTCGTTTGCGGCAAATATTTTTACCTATTAAAATGTATTTCTTTCAAGCAAATTCATTAATATGTTATTTATATTCTTAACCGATAGGTTGTTGTTGGTCATAATAACATATGTCGTTTCCTTAGATGCCCTTTTTTTAGCTTTGTCTTGTTTGCCTTTTTCTTCAGTTAGTTTGTGGCTTTAATTTCTTTTAAAAAATAAAAAAGATGTACTCATCATTCCTGTAAACAATAACAATTTCAAACCACATGTTGTTAAATAAATACTTGTATTCTATAAAAATGTTTAAATCATAAACAACAACACTCTTCTTCATATCCAACCCACACACATCACATTCGTTAATGTTAGTCAGTCAGTCAGACAGACGGACATATAGAGAGACCTGCTTTTTACTTTCTTGCTATACACTCACTCAATTACATTAAAAAAACAGAAGAAAAAATATGTTTCTAATTTTAGAACTACCCCTAATGGCTGCAGTAGTGACTGTTGCTCCTCCATCAAAGTATTATTATCTACTACTATTAGCAAGATATTACATTTAGAGTCTTATGGCATTTACGCATTCATTCATCCCCTTTTGCATATTTTTTTTTTTATTCATTTGTTTGATTTTTTTATTTTTGTTTAATATCCCAGAATCGTCACAAAGAAATCAAATAAAAACAAAAGTCAATTAAAATTGCGGAAAAAATTAGATTTTTTTAATGAAAACGTTGTGTTTTGTTTTAGTTATTTCTTTGAAATTTTATTTAGTTAGTCCGCCTGTGTATGGTTGGCTAGAAAGTTCATTGATTTTAAATCATATTCTAGAAGATGGTGTAGGTTTTTCAATCAAACTTAGATATGTGTCTTTGGGTTTTTGAATCAATTATTTTTTTATTGGTTATATATAGAATTTCAAGGAATTTGTTTATAGGTTATTTATTAAAAAAGAAATTCATACTGTCCATAAAGAAATGTGTATGGAACTTTTTAATCTTTAACAAAAAAGGAACAAAAATTTTCACCAATAATTTTGAAAATATTTTCCATAATATTAGTTAATAGAAACTAAAGTGCACACAAATTAGCTTGTAAAAATTGAACCAATGAGCCAATCCCTTGAAATTTTATTTGTTAAGTCGTTTTATTTTATAGTCAGCTTTAAGTATTCTTTAAATATTTTTTTACTATGATCTAATACATTTAAACTGGACAAAAATCTGGACATTTTAGTGAATTGGCCTCCTTTGCTATATAAACCGTATTTGTTTGATACTAATCAGTTTCTTTTTTTGTTGTAATAATGAAAAGAGAGATAAGGGTAAACAAATTCGAATTCGTTGTTTTCTAATGATAGGAATTTTTTCTGACGGTACTTTTGCTTACATTTCCCTGTTAAAAGTATCATTTGTTAAGAATGAAATACTTCTTTCCTCACAATGCACAATGGTGTAGAATCGATTTTTTTTGGAAATAAATCTGTAACTTCGAATTGGTTGGTTGGATTTACATAAAATTTCACACAATCATAGCAGAAAAGGGTCCCATTGCGATAAAAAATTTTCTATGTCAGAGGTACCCTATTTTGAACCCCAATAGCTCCACTGTTGAAAGGTATGTGGGGCCTCTCTTCTAAACTTAAAATGGTACATTTAATGTAAATCCAATCAGCCGATTGGAAGTTACAGATTTATTTCTTAACCCGCGGATGTTTCTCTTTTAAACTTCTTGCTTATTGCTTAAAACTATGTTTATAAATTTTTTTATGAAAATTCAGTTTTTGTCTTATGAAAAAAAGTGCTGCCAAGCTATCGTACATGGTTACTGTCAATGTTGCCAAATTAAAATTGCTAATTAGTTTTGCCGTTATTTTTAAATTTTTAATACATCAATATTATTGCAATATTTTTTATAATGGAGTGTATGAATAAAAAATGTTCTATTGTCAATGATGATGAAAGAATGTTAGCTTGTTAGCTGTGTAATGGGTTAATTTATTTCAAGTGTGGTGGAATTCCTGTTTTAGCTGCTGAAGCAATTTCTAAGTCTGAAGGGGTTAATTGGTGCTGCATCCACTGTAGAAAAATTGGAGTTGATTTTTATAAGTTTTTCCAAGCAAGAAATTTAAATTTATCTGATCGTCTTTCTAACTATGAAAAATTATTTGATGAGTTCCCTTCCCTAGAAAACTATAAATCTCCGGCACAATCTTCACCGAAACGTCGAAAGTCTGCTAGGAACAATAATAAGGCACTAAATGTTCAGCGTTTAGCTCCCACAGCATCCTATAATATAAATAATGTGACAGTAACTCCCTTTCCGACATATGCATCGTCTGTGTCTGTAAATGTTTCTAATAAAACTACACAAATAGAACAAAACAACCAAAACAACCAAACGTCAGAAACCTCCATAGATCCAAATAACCAAACGTCCCAAAATTGTCTTCAAATACTGGTATTATAATTCACAAGTTTTCTTATTCCGAACCCAGAAGTATTGCGTCCTTTAAAATTACAGTACCGAATGATATTTTCGATCGAGTTGTTGATCCCTGTTTCTAGCCAAATAATGCACTCGTTCGCGAATTTGCATATAGAGAAAATCGTTGAACAAACAACGTTGCACGACTTTCATCACATGAGTCAACAAACCCAAAAACTTTGCATGAAAACTGAAAAACACTTAAATATTATCTATCAAAATGTTCGTGGTATAAACACTAAACTGGCTAACCTCTATATTGAACGTTTTAATATAAATCACCATATAGTTGTCCTCACTGAAATCTGGCTAAATAGAAACATTTTAAATACTGAAATTCTTTGCAATGATTTTAATATATTTAGACGTGACAGAGTAACTTTAACTACTGGTGGAGGCGTTTTAATTGCTGTTTTAAATATTTTCCAATCTGATGAGATAAAATTTGAACATTATTCCGATATTGAGTTTATCTGTGTTCAGATAAAACTGAATAGCTCACATATATTTTTAACATGTTCCTACATTCCCCCAAAATCTGATCAACTAACTTACATGAAACATTTTGAATCCATAAAAGCTGTTGTGTCTAAAGCTCAACGAGATGACTCTGTTTTGGCGATTTTAACTTGTAAGCTGTAATTTGGAAATTTTTACCAGAATCATACATTTATGCACCAATAAAATCTGATGCCTTTATTGAAGAGTTTCTCAATAATTTATCTGATTGTGATGAATATGGAAACTATCTAGATTTGGTTTTTGTGAATGAACCTACTAACTGCACCATTACTCGAACATTACCAGTTACGATACCAGAGGATCGCTACCACCCTACTCTTGAAGTTAGTCATAATATTTTGTCTGATGACTTTTGTAATCAGGATGATACAAACGATAAGAAGTTATGTTTTAAGAAATCAAATTACGATGACCTGAACTATTTTTTGACAAACACTAATTGGCTTGAACTGTTATCCATTCCGAATGGTACCCCAGCTTCAATTGACTCTATAATTAATACATTTTATACTACTATACATAACTTTTTTGAGGCATGTGTGCCAAAACTTTTCGTGATTAAACATTCAGGTCCACCGTGGAATTCTCCACATCTATCAAGATTAAAAAATTTAAGAAAACAAATGCTTAAAAAAATATAAGCAATATCGAACAGCTTATGATTATAGCAAATACTGTGTATCTCGAGCGGAATATAATCTTCTCAACAGGAGATTGTATATAAATTACCTTGAGAAAATGAAAAGGAACTTTAAACGTGACCCAAAATCATTTTATAATTTTGTAAATTCGAAAAGAAAATCTACTGGCTATCCAAGAGTTATGAAGTATTTAATTAATGAATCTAATATTAATTTGATCAAAAGCAATATGTTTGCGATTTTTTTGCAACAACATATTCCAAGCAACAGTACGATACATCAACTAAATACCCGTTTTCTTTGATGGAACATCAGGCAATATCATTTTCTTCTATTGATACTTCTCAGGTTGTTTTATCTTTAAAAAAAATAAAATCATCATTGAGTAGTGGACCTGATGGTATCCCTGCTTGCGTTTTAAAATATTGTGCTCATGCCTTGGCCACTCCTTTGACTATTATGTTTAATGTATCATTAAAATACGGATATTTTCCCCAATTTTGGAGGAAATCCTTTATTATACCGATATTTAAATCAGGAAACAAGTCGGACATAACGAATTATAGAGGCATTGCAAAATAGAGTGCGATTCCTAAACTTTTTTAAAAATGCTTAACAGACTCTCTCAGCCACAGTGTTTCCTCAATGCTATCACAATACCAGCATGGTTTTAGGAAAGGTTGTTCTGCAGTTACAAATATTTTACAACTAACAACTCTAACAAATCAAGCTTTTAAGGATGGCCAACTTATGGACGTTATTTATACTAACATCAGCAAAGCTTTTGATAAAATCATTCATAACCTACTTCTCACTAAGCTGAATGTATTAGGGTTTACTAGCAACGCTTTGTGTTGGTTACGGTCGTATCTAATCTGCAGGACACAGTGTGTTCTTTTTGATAATACCATCTTCAAAGAAATTTTTGTTAGCTCCGGTGTCCCCCAAGAAAGTCACCTAGGCCCTTTGCTATTTTTGCTTTTCATAAACGATTTGCCGCTTGTAATGAAGTATTGCAATGCTTTAATATACGCTGATGATGTTAAGATGTTTCTCAGCTACAAATTATCTTCAGATGGGGCGTATTTGCAGCAGGATTTAAATATCTTTTACGCATGGTGTAAATATAACTAAATGGAGCTAAACTTAAAAAAATGCAAGCACATGCGATTTTCTGAAAATTGCACTTCAATGCTATACAATTTCCTGGACGGGTATCAACTAGAGTTAGTTGGAGAATTTCTGGATCTTGGTATTCTACTATATCCTAAATTAGATTTCTGCAAGCATATTACAATGACTATAAATAAAGCTCGTGGTGTGCTTGCTTATATTAAACGATGGTCTAAAGAGTTTACAGTTCCCAATGTTACGAAACAACTATACACATCCCTAGTAAGACCAATTTTGGAGTATGGGTCTATTGTCTGGGATCCTCAAATTAATATGCATATAGACCAATTAGAATCTGTTCAAAAGCAGTTTCTCTTATTCTGCCTGAGGAGCTCATTTGGTCGTTATTCTGGGAATCTTCCTTCGTATACTGCGAGGTTATCATTAATTAAACTACCTACCTTAAAAAGCCGAAGGACTATGCTAAATGAGGCATTTTTAATTAATTTGATTAATGGTGATGTCCTCTCCGACTTCCTTCTTCGTAACATAAGTTTTAATATTCCACGACGTTTTACCCGACACCTAATACCTCTGCACCTTCCTGTTGTTTAAACAAATTATGCCGATGCTGATCCTTTGAGGAGAATATACAAACATTTCAATGAATTGTATAGCTTAATCGATTTTTAATGTAAATGTAATTAAACGCAATATTATCGTGTTTTTAAATACTTAATATGTCTTAACAAAAAAAAAAAAAATTTTTTTTTCGTTAATAATTCCGTTATATAAAATCTTGTAATATATAGTATTCTGTAAGGATTCATATCCATAGATTTAATCAAATAAAAAAAAGATAATAAAAATACTTTAAAATTTGTAAAATTTTAAAATTTAATTTTAATGATTGAAAAATGTTTACCGCTAAAAATACATTTATTTTCACTTTTTTTGAAGTAATTACTAAAAATTTCCAAAAAAGCTCAAAATATTCACTTATTTAGTTCTACTTTTGAAGTGGTGAAAATGTTCTTTTTTGGAAGCACTTGATCTTTTTTGCTGGGTAATGAAAATTAGTAACAAATATAAACAAATTAATATATTCACACAAATTTCACGTTTAATAAAAAATAATAAACCTAAAAGTATGCACCGATTTTTTCATGCTCAGTGCCTAATTCTATTTTAATTAAAAAATATTTAGTGCAAGAAATGCTTAGATACCAATTCATTCTTATTAATAACTCAGAAATCATATGAGTAATTATGATGAAAATTTACAAAGCTATTATAGTTATAATAGTGAAACACACATACATATAATATAATAAACCTTTTTGAAGGAATAATTACGTCAGTCGTACGTCCGGCGCAGAGACAATTTTTAGTTATCCCCTCATTAAAACAAATTTTTAAAAATCCAATACGCAAGATATCAATCTTTCTATTTATATTGATTTAAGCGCGCAGGTAAAAGGGGTAATATATATGTATTCTATTAAAAATTATTTTTCACTCAAAATATTTGAATGTTATCTGTACAAGAATTTTAACAATGGTTTTATTATTTTTAAAATTTATGATTAAAAATATAATCTACACAAGGTTATCCACCTAAAGTGCTATAAATTATATTCCACAAAGTTTACGATGCGAAAATAATACCATTTAAAATGTGCTAGCTTTTGGTTCAAAAATTATTTATTTCAAATAAACTAAATTTAGCGAATATTTTAGGACAGTTATATTTGTTAGAATTTTGCAATATTTTCACATAATAGTTCATGATATATTAGCTTTACGATAAATTTAAAATTTTATTAAATCTAAAAAATTTTCAAAAAATATTTATGATCACCACGTATTCTAGCATTTCCTACACGGCATTGTGGAATAGGCAGATAATTTTTTATAACTGTGACCCAAAAATAATCAAAACTTCATATTATTTAAAATTAGACTCGGACTTTTATAGATATATTTATTTAAATTTTAGCATTGAATTCTACATTAATATTTACCTACACATTTAGGTTTTGCAAAACAATTACGTGCCGACAATGGTCTCCTTATGACACCCTGTTACACAGCGAATTTTGTTGCACCCGAAGTATTAAAGCGACAAGGCTATGATTTAGCCTGTGATATCTGGTCATTAGGTGTTCTACTTTATATAATGCTGTCCGGACGGACACCATTTGCGTCGACACCTAATGACTCACCTGATGTGATATTAAAACGAATAGGTTCTGGACATATTGATTTTGCCTCGACACGATGGACTTTGGTCTCGAATGCAGTTAAAGATTTACTAAGGCAAATGTTACACATTGTTCCGGAAAATCGACCAACAGCTGCACAAATACTACAACATCCCTGGCTAAAAGAACAATCAGCTGGTTCTGTGCGTCTTACAGAATACTATATACCAAACAGCACAACAAATGTGACCTTAAATAATCAGGGAGGTGTAGCTAGCGGTAGTGTTGATGCTGGCGTTGCAGCAGTAGCAAGCATGACTAATAATTTTGCCCATAATGCCAATGTGGCAAGAGAAGCTAATTCTAATTTACGTGGGGCAGTGGATGCCACCTTTAGAGCCATTGCCATACCACAGGCAGCCAATGTGGGGCCTGTTACGCAATCAACATTGGCCAAGCGACGTGCCAAAGTTCGTGCCAATTTGGAAACGTAATCGAAAGCTTCTATTGTAAAATGGCCAGCATTTTTAATACGTTTTAAATTGAAATTTTTGAGATAATTGTATAAGATACAGTATTCTAAAAAGTAACGAATATTAATAGAAGAAAGCTAAGAAACCACTAACAAAATTCCTTCTAAAGAAAAGTAAAGCTTTAAAAAAATTCGACAAAAAATATAACATAAATGAAAAACTCAACAAAAAGGTAAATTTTTTGCAAAACACGAGTTGTGAAACACTGGCTTACTTTTTTTTCTATCTACAAAATTAAGCACGACTTTTTACTTAGAAAACAAATAAATATGAAAAACACTATTTAAACAAAAACTTCTTAAATTTTAAAATAAGAAGTCGTTATTATAAACAATCTTCCATTTACAGTAAACAAGTTAATTATTTATTTTATAACAAAAAAAAAAAAAAAAAAAAAAGAAAAAAAAAAACAAAATCAACATAATTTTTACGAAAATTTATTTTTTAATTTTTTGCATAAAATAAAGTATAGATATTTTTAAATAGTTAAAATTTTGTATTAAGTTAAAAAAATAGCTAATTTTATTTTCCAAAAGTCCTAAATAAGTCCCTATCATGTTTTGATAAATGCACTCAGATATAGTTTTAGCATTATTCAGCCGTTTTTAAAATTTTTTTTAAAACTGTAAAATTTTTAATACGAGTTACGATTACAAAAAAGTGAGATTTTAAGTTATGAATTTTTTATGAAGATCTTGTCTTTTCACTGATCTATTTTTAAGCTATAGTTAGATCTTAATATCGTATAAGTTAAATTTAAGTTTTTGTTTTCAGTTTTTTTTTTTTAATATTTAGTTAAAATATTACAGTAGGTCTTGTTTTAAAGAAAACAATATTTCAATTATAAAGGGATGTCCTTGATTTTTTAATTATCACGTTATAATTATCTGTTACTACGTTTATACGTCTACTTTTTGCAAATAATAAAATCAACTTATTGTTTATACGGCAGATCGCTTACAGAAATAGATTTATTTATTAGTTGTGCCGAATAGCAACAAAAAAATGTCAAATTCGAAAATTCTACGAACAAATTTTATTTGCTTATAAGAGCTACGTATAAACCTAGTATGTATAAAGCATGTACAATATGTTTATTGGATTTTCTAGTTGTTTTAGATCTATTTTAACTCTAGATCTTTAGTTCTTGAAAAATTCTTCTAATAATAGTTTTATAAACATTTTACTTTATTTTGTATTTTAAATCGGAACTTTTACTTTTTGCTTCATACTTTTTTCTTTATTAATTAAACAGTAAAAACACGATTCGAAAATAAACAAAAATAAAAAGTTTTAATAAAATTATTTATTTAATTGGAATACTGCAATAACTAAACCTTTGGAAAATTTTTCTCTAATAGAGTTACAAAGTTATGAATCTTTTAAGCTCTAATGCAATAAATAAATAAATAAAGTCGTAAGACTTTATTTATTTTTTAACAATTTTAGTATTTGTGAATTTTAAACTTGTTTTAAATTAAATTGCTTCTCCATGTTCTGTTATAGAACACTTTGAAAGTGATTACTATTCTATTAAATTGACTGTATTGATTGATATTTTTAGTGCAATCTATTCTTTTGAGAAAAAAAAAAAATTATGAAATATATTTTAATAATTTTAAATTCTCATAATTTTCAAAAATGTAGAAATCCTTATACTCAACGAATTCCAATGATGTTTTACTTTTAAATTAATCAACATAGGAGCAACATGTTTTTCTTGAAATTGCTCTTTTTTCAATTAATTCTAAAAACCAAAAATATTCGCATAATTCGTAGCGAAAAGTCTAATTATTGAAAAGTGTATAAACCGTCTTGAAAAAACTGAACAAATATATTAAAAACAGGATCCTTAAATAGTTTGAAAAAAGTTTTGATACCTCTCAAGAATATTGAGTGTTTTGTACAAAAAAAGTTGTCATATTTTTTCAAAATTTTAAAACTGAAGAAGAAAATAATTATTTTTAATGAAGATAGTTATGTTTTCTTTTTTTTTTATTAATTAATTTACAATACTGTGACACTTATCTGTACCTTGTTCTAGTTGGAATCCATGGAATATATATATATTATTTTATTTCTTAATTTTTTTTTTTTTTTTTGTTGTGACCAATAAAATCACCCTTAAAATTCAGAGATCTACATTTGCATTTCTAAAAATTCTCTTCAAATCAAAGGTTTTATTCGATTTGTTCCAATGTTGATAGACGCTGAGAACTGAAAAAGTTGAAATAACTAATAAGCCAGCTAACTTATGCTTATGTGAATTGAAACACAAAGAAGTTAAACACTTTTGATTTAGGACACAAAATTTTTGTTTCAAGTATATACATCTCTACGAATTAGTTTTGTTACAATTTTAAAATATTTTTTCGTTTCTTTGAAACTAATTTTGGAAAACTTGAAAATTAGAATAGGTAAAAATAGATGAAGTATAATAGGCGATTACATTTTTCTTGATTAAATTTTTCTTTAGCATTTTTAAATTTGTCTTTACATAGAGATTCAGCAAAAAAAAAAAAAAGAGAAAAAAGATGTATTAAAATTCGGGTGAAAAACCTATGAATGTAACAGTAGTCTGTCATTGATGGTATGTTGTTAATTTATGATAGCTTTGATGTTATTTTTAACTAGTACCACTATTTAAATTATCTTTGTCCCACAAAGTGAAGAAAATCCAGAAAGATGATTTTCTTATGATTGTTATTAAATTAAATTCTTTAACAAAGAGCAAAAAAAAAAAAAGAAGTAATTAAATTCTTAAATAATATATTCTTTTTTAAATATTTATCTGAGCGCCCTCTGTTTTTTAGACTATTTTTGTGTTTCTGAACAAATATTTAAGAAGTGTTAAAAGCCAAGGAAAATTGGATCAAAGAAGTTCGATGTTAAAAATAACTACTAGAAGATTTGAAAATATCCAATGGATACTTTCGATGTGATTTAGATGTCGTTTGAAAAGTATGACTTTCATAATTTTTTGGTGGGGAGATACATACATCTGTTTATATTCACCTTTCCTTTCTCTTCTACAAGCATGTAATTCTGGCAAGAAAAATTGCAATTTCAACTTTATTACTTTAAAATGTTTTCTTTCTTATCACTTTGTTTAACTAAACTCCAAAATCTAACATTCTATATAGTGTTTATGCCTAACAGTTTTTTCAAGGATTAATAATTATTTTTCTACAGGAATTTTTCTATCTTTCTCCACACTCTTTGTATTAAATAAAAATATTGTTGCATTTTTATAAGAATTACAAATATTCAAGCTGAATATTTTAAGTAATTTTATTAAAAAAAAAACTCACTGCAATTAAATAAAAACCTACTTAAATGAAAACAAAATTTATAATAAAATAACTTGCTGTTAACTCCAAATTAAATGCAATAACTTAAGGAAATCCTATGACCTGTTAAACCTTTAAAAATCCCACTCACAAATAAACAAATACATATTTTTGAAAAAAATATTAGCTAATATTACAAAATTATTAAAAAAAATATAAAATATATAATAAACTTGTTTAAAAATATAAAATAGTTAATTAAAAAATAAAAAAATAAATAAATTGTTAATTATTGCTGACACAGTTTTTAAAATCATTGATTCAAATCATTAAAATATTAAATACAAATTATATAATACTAACTAATATATTATACTATATATTAAAAAAAAGAATAACTAATAATTTTATATACACTTATTATAATAACAAAAAAAGTATTTACTCTCTACAATCTATATTTAAATATATAAATAAATAAATAAATAATAATAAATTTTATGAAATTATTAATTTTCTTAATTCTAAAAAAGGCCAGTATCTTTTAATATTTTTTCTAAAGACTTTTTTCCAAAACTGCTAACGTAAGACCAAGCAGCTATTTAACTTTAACACGATTTGTTTTCCAATTTTTTATATATAAAAAATATAAAAATATTAATTAAAGAAAGTTTAAATAATTATAATGCTTACATTTAAATGGTTAACAAAATGAAGAGTTGCTCTTTGTATACATACATATAAATATATTAATATACTATATATAATATAAAATTTCTTATATATTCTTATATTAAAAAAAACAAAATATTTTTCGAAAAGAGTATTAAATATCTATATGTGTTTTTTCTAACAAATCGATATATTTATTCGAAAATTAAATAAAATAACTAAAAAAATTAAATAAAATAACTAAAACAGAATATAAATAATTTATTCAAGTTTTTTTCCTAAGCAAAAATATATTTGTTATTTTAATTATTTGTTTTGTGCATTTAGTTTAGGCATTCAATCGTATTATTAAATATTATAATAAAAAATTTAAAAAAAAGTTTCATTATAAAACAAAAATGTAATTATTTTAAAACAAAAAAATTAAGTATTGTATATTAAAATAAAACCAAATATTATAAAAAATCAAAATCATTTAAAAACAAATTTAATTAAAAATGTTGTGTGTTTTATTGAATATAGTAAATAATAAGGGAACTAAAATGTATGATGCAAAGTAATGGCAACAGAAAAATACACGTAAAAATAGAATTTTATGTGTTTTACAATCATATGTTCTACACATCTCATCTGATTCTATCAACCTATAGAATCAGAATCATTTTATTCTTAATAATATATAGTATTTGGAAAAAAATATATAAAAATATGTTTTCAATAAAGTGTGGGTCAAAAAGTGCTATAGAATCCATAAAAGTACGAATAAAAAATTGAATTTTTGCCTTTAATATCTTACACAGTTTTGGTATAAATATAAATGTGATTTACTTTTTAAAAAGGATAAGGTATTTTCTTTCTAATGCCATTTAAAAAACTATAAATTAGTTAACAAGTATTCGAGGCAAAAAAGCCGCAAAGTCCGAAAAATCGGTTTTTTGGATATAACACCCAATTTTGTGGGTATATAGAAAATTCTATAAATTGTGCAATAATCTACTTATCCATATCTATGTTACATACCAAGTGTATTCATTTTTTTATTTTGTAGCATCTTGTACAAGGACAAAGATTATGATCGGTCCATTGTTTCACCATACAAATGTTCTCACAGAATAGGGTTCAAAGTTCATAAATGACAAATAAGTTCTATATGAGTATAAATCTGTATTCCAAATTTCTTTTCATCGGTTCAAAATTTATCATAGATCCCATATAAGGCTCACCTCCTGGAATCACCTTAAAGTGCATAAATCCTATATACATAAATGTTAGTATCAACCAAATATTAACAAGTCATTTTGTTGTACAAACAAGTACTGTAGGGTATCACGTGATCGCCTTGATCGACTATAAATTTTGACTTGTTTTCAAATAGTTTTCTTTTTTAATTAGTACCTTTTTAACAATGGTACTTTTTTTTAAAGTTCGACCTTTATTTTGAAAATTGTTACATTTTGTTTGCAAATTTATACGTTTTGAGTTACCCAAGTTCACAAAGTATATTATTTTATTATTACAGTGTTATTATGTTATTTGAAATAACACACTATTGAATTTTTTTTAATTTATATGGGCAAATATATATATATATATATATATATATATATATATATATAAAGTGACTCGAATGCATATAGAATGAGTTCATGAAGGGGGCACGAAAGTTGAACATATAAACATTTATATAAACTAGAAGTTTATGTATAATTCTGGTAAAAATTACACGTAATATCAATACTTACTGAATTATTTAAATAAAATTTATGACATTTTCAGTGCTTGATAGTATTAGTGTGGTATATTTTAGGGTTTCCTAGTAAAATTTAAAAAAATCATTATATTAAAAATCGCAATTTTTAAAAATTTTTCGAAAAAGGGGGATGGAATATAAGTTATTTCCCCTTATATTATACGAAAATATATTTTATTCGAGTTTATAATAAAGAAATGCTATTTAATATTGTGATCCTTTTTTAACCCGTTTTTTTTTTATCCTTAAATTTTTATCTTTCGAAATTTTTTGATCTGTCTCTACATTTCTGTTAAGCATTACAAGCATACAAACACTAGTTTTCATCAAATCGACTTTCGAACAGTCGACTTTTTGTTGCAAAAAAATCGAAATCGATTTTTTGGTGTGAAAATTATTGAGAAATTGATTTGATTGTTGCCAGATAGTCAAAAAATAGTCGGAAAAAGTTAAAAATATTCGGAAAAACTCGAAAAGCCGAAAATTGTCGGAAAAAGTTAAAAAGTCAAAAATGGTCGGCAAAAATTGCTTTATTTAAAAGGAATGGTTTCTTAGCAGGTTTTATTTTAACTACATCAGCTAATTGTTGGAAATAGTATCGCAAAAATATATATTTTTGTGTAACCAACCCTTTCATTACATATATTTTTAAAGCTTTTTGGAAAATAGTCATAAAAGTCGGAAATAATAATAATCGGAAAAGTCGGAAGAAGTCAAAAAGTCATCAATTCCAAAATTGAAAAAAGTCGAAAACTCAACTATTTAAAAATTAAAAAAGTCGAAAAATTGATTATTTAAAAATTGAAAAAAAATCAAAAAGTCGACATTTTGTTCCAACTATAAAACCCTAACAAACACCACCTAAATATGCCAACTATGGTCAATTTCGGCTTCCATTTATGAATTGTGTTAAAAATTATTTTGTTCAACAATTATATGATTTCATAAAAAAATTTAACTTTTCATCTTAAACTTATAATCACAATTCAAATCTTTACGAAATTTTCACCTAAAATTCAAACTTTCGCAAAAAATCAAATTTTTTACTAAAAATCCAAATTGTCACTAAAAATTCGATTTTTCACTAAAAATCCAAATTTTCAATAAAAAACCAATCTTTTACTAAAAAAATTTGATTCTTCCTAAAAATTAGATTTTTCACTAAAAACTTAAATTTTTCACAAAAAATCCAAATTTTCATTTGCAACTAATTTTTTACTAAGAACCAGCTACCGTAACTATTACAACTAATATCATAAAACTCACATAAAGATATTTTTTGGTTAAAAAAAAAACGATTATTTTCGAGTTTTATTTTTTGCTCTAAATATAACGATTATTTTTTAACTTTTATTTTTCGATCATAAAATGACGTTTTGTTTTGTTTGCTTAAAAATTTGTTTTTGATCAGTGAACACCTATAAATACTACGTAAGTTTCGATATTTTACTGAGAGGTACTTATGAATTCGCGCATCTTTTAAGGGTGGTTATAAACCTTATTCGTGTGCGTTTTAAATTTTTCGAAACGTTCTAAAACATGACCACTCATAAATGTGGGTGCAATTTGTGTAAAAAAATCATGCAGGTAGCCAACGAAAAAACCCAAATAATTAAAAAAGTGCACTTTCCTTTTTTCCTTTTAATTGTCCACGCACATTTATGACCGTTTTTTAGTTTGTTACCGCTACCATAAAAATCAAATAACCGTTTGTTTATTACTTTTTTTTTAATTCTAACAATCATAAAAAAGTCATCAATGTTTTTTCCAAGGAATTTTGAGCATATCTCGAGCAAATTTTTGAAATTCATACCTTAATTTTATTCACTTAATTGTGAATAAAAGCGAAACGCGTCCATTGATTTTCATGATCTATGTCTCATTTTGTTTAAAGGTTATGTGACTTTACGTGAAAGTAATAGGACTTGACACTTTTTTTTACCGTTTTGGATTTTTTATGAATTAAAAATAAAAAAATTCAATTTTTTAGGCAAAAAATAGTTTTTTTTTTCATACATTTATTTATAACTGCGAAACTGTTGCTTATGTAGCGAAACGTTGTATGAACAGATTAAAGGAATTGTAATTCCTAATTTTTTTAAATTTGTTTCAGCAAAATCGGACTGGTGGTTCTCGAGTTATGTCAAAAAAAAAAGACCACCAAAGGTCACAATTTCCCCTATATGATAGTTACTAACTTCAAATCGATATATCTTGATTCTTAGACGTGACCCAGCGAAACGCCGGAACACGTATAACTTCTTTTTTACCGATATAACTTTCCCCGGTAGTTTGAACCCTTCCCCATCACTGACCCCTACCATTTGTCGCACAGTGTAATTGGTACATATCTATCAACCATCCGATAAAAGTAAAATTAAGCTTAAAAACCCCTGTACGCACATAATAAATAATAGCTATTAGATTAGATATAAAAATGTATATTTAACCAACTATATCTCCTTTATCTCCTACTAATATTTGAAACGTTTATACATTTGTATCTTGTGATTTAATTATTACGAAAAAAAGTAGTTCATATGTTTTATATTTTTCTTATTAAACAAAAATGTCAGCAAATATTAATAAATAATATCGTAGACATAAAAAATAATACATTTTTTTGTGTTAATAAAAAAACGAAACAGAAAAAAAATACATTAAAATTAAAGAAATTTGTGTAGTACAAAGATAAAAAGAAATACTGAGAAATTTTAATAAACCATTAAGTATTATAAATAAAATATACATTATGATAACACCTGCTAAAAACCTATGATAAGTCGTTGTAAATTAAACTTCGTGATTCATCTTTTTTTTTATTTTTTGTGTTTTATTTAAAAAAACTTTTGAATATTTCATTTGTTTAGAAAAACAAATATACACATACTAATGTATATATAATGAATAGCATTTTATTCTTTGTTATCTGTTATCTATTATATTGTTACAGTTTTTGTTTTGTTTTTATATTTATTTATTTTTTATAATTATTTGCATTTATTGTTTTTGTTTTAATTTTTTCAAAGTTTTTTCTAATCTTTTAAATTTATTGCAAACGCTTAATTTAATTTTCTGTTAGTTTTGAATTTATTTAATTTTCACTCATTTAAGTTGAATTTAAATTACTTTTATTTATTTGTTTATATTTATAAATGAATAATTACAATTATTTTTTTTTTATTATATTTAACTTATTTTTAAAAATAATTTATACATCATGTTTTCATAATGATTTTTATATATGTGATTTTAAATAAAATTGCAAACATATATTTTTCGTATTTTATTGTGGCTTTGTCCACTTGTGGTTTATTTTGCAAAAATAAATACCAAAGGAATTGTTTCTTTAAATAAATGAGTTTTTATAAATACATGTGTAGCAAAAAATGGAAAGTCAAGAAGGCAATTATTACATTAATTAAAGGAATTTAGAAAAATATTAAATGACTAAAATAAATTTACACATACATATTTATGAAAAAAGTACATTTTTGTTGTTACTTTTGTTTATTTGAACATTTATTGTTTTTAATTGTATTTACTATTTTGTTGTGTTTAAAAATAATTATTTAAATTTACGTTGATTTTTACGTTGCTGTTGTTTAGATTTTGAGGGAGTTGTTGTGGATTTTTCTGGTGGATCTAAAAATAATACATACATGAAAATAATATATATATATATATATATATATATAATACTTCAAGAAAATGTTCACCACAAAGAAATAGTAAAAAATCTAAATTAAATTATAACCTTTTCAATTACCTTCTTCCATTTCTGTTTCTTTCGGCTCCTTAACAGCTTCAAATTGTTCCAATGTTTTATCTAAATCATCTTCTTCAATCATTTCTACTTCAAGACTAACCACTTCTTCTGTTCTATCCTCTTCAGCCACTTTTTTGTTGATATTTTCTTTATCCTCGGTCTTACAGTCATCATCTTTCTCTTCTAGTTCGGGCTCTACCACGACATGAGCCATTTCTTGCATACCATTCACCAAAGAATTTATTTGTTCTTGTTGTTGCTGTTGATGTTCTTCTTCTTCTTTTGCTTCTAATGCTTGTGCTGTCGTTTCACGCTCAATACGTTCACGATATTCTCTCAGACATTTCTGTTCATATTCTACATGTTCCTTATAATACTGATATACCGGTATGACTATCACTGATATATCATCGACTGTGGCAGCAGCTTTACTGTCGGCTAAACGCCAGTGACCATAATCGTTAATTTTACCACGAGCCTTAGCCACTAATTCTTGAGCCACCATTGTGTAGCGATGTTTTTCAGTTGGATATTTGTGCAATGTTTGGAAAACGGTACGGGCTACAGCATCGTTTTCGGAAACATCCCAAAGGCCATCAGTGGCCATGATTAGGATGCCATAATCGCCATCTTCATTGTGTTCATCTGTGAAGAGAGACTTAAAGTTAATATTTGGATAACTCTTTTCTAATTTAGATTAGTTATAGTTTAATTCTACCCCTGTTTTAGGTCTTATTTATTTTAAGCTTAGTTTAAGTGCAGTTCTTGTCAATTGTAGCTTAATTCTATTTCATTTTTAGTTCATAACTGTTTTAGTTCTAATTCAATCCGGAACCAGTTGTAGGTCATTTCAGTTTTAGTTTACTTCTAATTTCGAGTTCGATTCTAGTTTAGTTTCAGCTCCGTTATAGTTCAAGCCTAGTTCAGTTTTAGTTCAATTCTAGTTCAGTTCTAGTTCTGTTGTAGTTCTGTTCTAGTTCAGTTTTAGCTGAGTACTATTTCAGTTCTAGTTCTGTTCTTCTTCAGTTCTGCTTCGGTTCTAGTTAAATTAAAGTACAGTTTTAGCTCAGTTCTAGTTAAATTCGATTTCAGTTCCACTTAAGTTAATTTTAAGTTCGAGTTCAATTATAATTCAGTTCAAATGCAGTTGTAATTTATTTTTAGCTGAATTCTATTTTAATTCAAATTCAGTTCTAGTTTAATTAAAATTCAGTTCTTGGTCACTTCTAGTTGCGTTCACCTTAGAAATCTATGAAATATCTGTTTCCTCACCTGGAATGGTTACAATTTTTGTGAGATCTTTGTAATTAACATCTGGTTGAGCCGTAAGGAATGGCTTAATTAAAGTTCCCGTTGCTATGGCCAACAAATCATGATCACCAAAACCTCGAGTCACTCCCAGAGTGCCCAGTAGACGTGATCGTTTACCCTCACCCGTTACTACGGGCATTTTTAAGTCATCTCGCGTTAAAGTTTTATAGGTCCAACCTTTATTGGTGCCCTGACGGCACAAAATACGTTGTCCCAAATCACGTTCAAGTGGCCGTTTAGCATATTCCATGGCAGTATAATATTTACCCATTAAATGAGGTTTATACTGTGCCACGCCTAGCAGTCGTCTTCTTTCAGTTTCTGGTGTATGATCAAATGAAAAGGGTTCTGGAAATGAACCCTCTGAACCATCACAGCTGGCGGAATTTGTGTCATCTTGCTTTCCTTTAACTTTTCGTTGACACAATACGGCTCTACTGTCACCAGCATTAGCTACATACATTTTACCATTAATAAATAAAGATACACAAGCTGTACACCCACCAGCGTCACGATATCGGTCACGATCTTGAGCTATTAACGAATCCATGTGTATGAATGCACTTTCTAGTGCTCCTATAATTAATTCATCTTTGGATACAGATCTCTGAAAATGGCTCGGATGAGGAAATGAATTTACAGTTTGTGTTTTGGTCAAGGCGGAGGGTGCTAACTCATCCATACCCTCACGCGGCAAAATCAACTCAATGCAATCGACCAATTTTTCATGTAAAATATGATGAAATTGATGTGAAGCCGCCAGGGCAGCACCATAACCAGCATGACCATCGAATATACCAAAATATGTATAAGGTAAATCGGGATATTTGTGTGTGGGATCTGATAGAATTTGACGACAAAAGGCACCTTGATCCTCATTCCATTCTGATTTACCAGAATTAACACATTCCGCATAGCCAGTACCCCAAGGCAAGAGACCTATATCACGGGGTACTATAATTGGTCGGACATTGTGATCGGCGGAGGCCTTAAGTTCATCGGCTGTCAACAATTGCAAGAAAGGAGGACGGGCATAAGCAAATTTATCCTGTAATTGTTGTTGCTGTAACATACGTTGGTGGTATAGAGAGGAGCCACGCGGTATATGATGATCATGACTCGAGGGTAATGCTGGTATATCGGGTGCCATAACAGAAGCTAAACGATTTTTAAAATTTGCAAACATATTGCCTCCAAACTCTAGAGTTTATTATTGCTGTTACTACTGTTATGATTGGTGTTTGTTTTGTTATAGCCGCCTTCCTATTGCCCCCCGGTTGAGGTTTATTTATTACAACTCATAAATTCACCATATGACGTATTACTCACTATACCTTGTATTAGCTGTTGTAGGAGAGATGAACGTAACACCGTTTACAATTTGTTTTTGTTTCGCTCGTAAGTTAGTCAGACGTCTAGATTTTTATCTGGCCTTTAAGTGCCTTAATTTTCTTTCATTTTATTTAAAGCCACGTATGTAAAGTTTTATTTTTAATATTTCTAAAAATTTCTTTATATTTAGTAAAACCCTTTAAATCTCTTTAATTTCTTAAGATTTCTTTTAAATAACTTAATTTTTATAAAAAATATTTTCTTTGTTGTTTGCGTGTTGTAAAAAAATCAATATTTTTACTTTACATTTTTCCCTTAAATGTATTGATTATTATGTTAAAATTATTTTTATGTCTTAGAACGTATGGAATTGCTGTGATTTCTATTAAGTTTAAAGCAAATTTCTATAAATAATTAACGTTTTTATTAAGTTTAGTTTATATTAAATTGCAGTATTTTTCTCCTAAAACGATTTTTACACGTCTATTTTTCTTTATATTTTTCTGTTCTTTCTCAAATTCACCTCAATTGTGTCAAACTGGTTTTCTTATTTGTAAAATGTCAAATAAAAAATTAGTGTTGCAAAGTGTAAAAACTTTTACAGTGTTGTGAAACGTTAAAATGTAATGTGAAAATGAAGACAAATGATTTTAAGACAGTGAAGGCAAAAATATTGTTAAAGCGTGAAATAATGCAATTTGAAAGCATAAAATTATTAAATATTTTTTATTAAGATTAATAATAAACGATTTAATTTAAAATTTATCTTAATTTTTTGTTTTTTCTGTAAGAAGTACAGAATTTTAAATTTAATATTTACATTTTTTGTTTAGTATTTATTATTTCTTTTCTTATTATTTACAGATCCAAGACTGCCGAGTTACAAGACATTATTATTAAAACTAATGCAAATGGTTTGACTCTGCATCCAGATAGTGTTGACCAATATGTCAAGGCTATGTCAATAGCAGGAAGTGAAAAGGTAAAATATAGAAAATTTTTACGGATTATTATTAGCAATTAGTGAATTCTTTAATACATATACTCTCTGGGCCACAAGTTCGATTTTTTGGCAAAAAGTTGAAGTTTGAAGGAACAAATTTATACACATTTGTAATCTAGAGACTTTAGATTTTATGCCTGTAAATTTTTTATATTAATGAGGCATGCCGTTTTTTATTAATAAGTGGTCAAAGTCAAAATATCATATTTGTGCTGAATTTTTTTAATTTGTTGTAAATAGTGTATATAATTCATAAATATTCAAAAAGATGATAAGATAAAATAAAAAATTCTGATCTTATTACACAATTTCATATAAAAAAGTAATCTTTTTTGTCAAAAATATGATTTTTCTTCAAAATCGTAAATTTTCAAAACCTTGTGGCCAGCAGTGCCAAGGAATATTTTTATAATAATAACACTGAAGTTTTTTCTACCTAAGTTTTTGCGACCGTTCATACCTCATTAATTTGTACTAATTTGAAAACATTATTTTTATAAAAATTAAGAAAAATAAAAAAATTGATTGTTTTGTTAATATTGACGATTTCAGATTATGTTAATTATTAATGATTTCAGACAAAAAAAAAAAAAAGAAAAAACAAAATGGCGACAACCAATTTGTTATATTTTTATATTAACATATAGAAAATTTATAAAATGACGATTACTTTTGTTTGCATAAAATATTAAAAATAAAAAATTGCGAATCCAATATGGCATTAAACTGAAAAAAATTTTAATTAAAATAAAAACATTTTTAAATTATATAAAACTATACGCTTGAACTTAAAAATATGAAATAAAAATTTATTTAATTGCAAATGATAATAAATTACACTTATTTGTCGCCATTTTGATTTTTTTAAATTTAGCTGAAATTCGTTATTAATAACTTTACAAATATATAAACCATTTATATATTTTTTGATATTTAAATACGATATTGTTCAGTTAATTTGTCAAAATGCTATGAACAAAAAATGAGAAAATGAAGAAGAAGAGTAAATAAACGCGGCAAAAATATTACGTACGAATACAAAAACAATTTGGCAGTTACGAGGTCACTTTCTTATTACACTATGATATTTTAGATTTGCTTACCTAGTGTCTACATTAGGCAAATTTTTATATACAATATATACAAGGTAAACTTAATCATACAGCTGATTACTATTTTGGTTGTTACAGATGTGGTCGAGATTAACGTGGGCACCTGCCATGACGGCCTTATCCCACGGTGGTCTCACCACCGGGTGAGTACAATGCGTCAACCAACGCCCCCATGTGCCTGTTAAGAACACACAGGTGGCAATTCGAGAGACTCATTGTCTGGATAAGTCCACTCCCCCTTGCTTAGGAGTTGGAGCTATCTAACCTCCTGCCGCACTATTGGCGACTCGTGTTGCTATACAACACCACATCGGGACTATAAACCCCTTCCTGCGATTTAGGTTTAAACCACAGCCACCACGTGACTCCCCGAAGGGCCTCTCCAACAGCCAGTCCAGTGCGACAACACCGAATCGATGTTGCCGCACCAGGGGCTACTGGCTCCCGTGGTACCAGATTGTGTTAAGTCTCTGGTCAGGCCCCGAAGGTCCTTTTCTTCCATTATAGACCCACAGACAAGTCCAGGCAATGGTGCACCTTTATGTACCTGCCAAACTGTTACGCTCTCTAGGACCGAAGTTATCCTAGAGTGTAACATGACAGGATTTTTTCTACCACGTTTGAGCTATACATCAAGGAAAAGATTTTATCCAAGAAGACAAGCCGCCGTGGCGATTTGGTTGTTACAGTTGTCAAACTGCATATATAAAAAAAACAATAATGAATACGCCATATTGTTGTTTTTGTGCAACTGTTGTCACCTTCCACAAATTCGCGCTAAGTTTGACGTTTGTCATCGTTAATATCAGTTGTAGACCCCTGGTCTACAACTGATATTAACGCTGATATAACATGTGAGATAACGCCGGCAGAGGAGAGTAACCATTTTGTTTATATTATGTTAAATCTTAAATAAGGGGTACACGTATTCTAATAAATCTTATAAGATATCATTATTTTCAATCAGTCACAGAGTAAACATGTCCTTTTTATTTAAGCAATTCGCACTTTTTAGCACAATTTTTATAAAAATGGTTTTTAACATGTAAAACAAACACTAAAAGGAAACAATTTTACAAAAACATTGTTTTCCAGCAATTTCCAAAATACACATGCACACAAACAAACTTTCGTATATGTGTATTTTTTTGGCAGTTCATCTTATAAGATGGTTGTGTACAACAGTCTCATAATACATCTTATAATACTAATATTTGAATCTACACGTGAAATAATTGTCTCAGAGAGTGAATTTGACACTCTCTGACAGAAAAATCTTACATATTATGTTACATCTAGGAGGGCTGTTATATAGTGTATATACTAGACAATACAAACGTCAAAATCAGTGCGAATCTATACAAGGTAACCTCAGTTAAACAGCTGATTACCATTTTTGTTTATTACAACTGTCAAACTGCATATATAAAAAACATCAATGAATTTGTTTTATTGTTGTTTTTGTGCAACAGTTACCACCTTCCATAAATTCGGGTTAATTTTGACGCTTGTCTTGATAAAAATTTGTCTAGGATCCAAATTAAAAATAACAATTAATTTTATAGACTATTATAGAAACTATTTATAACATAATTTAACATTATTTTGCTTATTTATAATTTTTATTTAAAATTCTTATTAAATCGAAAAATCACCCACAAATTTAGAAATGCTTAACCAAAAATGAATTATAATTTAAAAATGTCGAAAAATCATTTTTTAACCTTTTTTAAAGTTCAATTTAGCCTCTTTCTCGCTTCCTGGCAACATTGGTGTGGAGAGAGAAATGTTGTTGTTGTACGAAGGTGATCTTTCCATTCTTTGTATTCTTTGCCCAAAAACCTTATATGTGATATTTATTATTATAATTATGACCAAAATTCAGGGATCGCGTGAAAAAAATTTTTCAAAACTAAAATTTTAAATCTATTCGCTATCAAAATTTAATTATTAATTATAAATGCAAACTTTAAATAAAAAATATAAAAATATATAACTATAGACATATTTTTTAAAACGATTTTAATTTTTGTTACTATTTTTTACATTAGAACAATGAAAAATTGGCAGCCTTATGGATGTATGCAGCTCAAAATGGTAATATGATGGCACCAAGTTCCAAAATGGTACCAAATGCCAGACCTGTTATGCTAATACCAGCCACTGGAAATGTAAGAAATCTTTTACACTTTAATACCCTCCACTTAATTATTATTAGTTTCTTATAATTAAATTTTGTCTCTCTCTTCCCTGCCCACCGCAAAAAGTTACCACCTCCACCCACCATGATGATGCCATCACCACAACCCATGATGGGACCACCACCAATGGCTGCTTATCGTGCAATGACTTTACCCTATATGAGAACTACTTCAATGCCCGTTATTTATGCTTCACCTCCTGTCAGCATGCCTGGCACTTATCGTACCCATAAAAGTTCCAAATCCAATGAAGTACACAAAAAACGCCGAGCAGCAGCTCAAGTTTTACGTTCTGGCAAATCAAATGCTGACCGTCGTCAAAGACGTAAATCCGATAATGATGTTGTAGATGGTAATCCATCTTTTCAATATCATGGCTTAGATCGTGCTATAGCTGATAATTTTTTGGCACGTCAAGAACAATCACATGCTGGTAGTCATTTGGATTATTCTTCATCATCGGGTGCTAGTGATACGTATGGAAATACTGCAGCGTCAAGAGCTTCGTCAAAAACAAAAATAGTTTGTCGTGATGTTGTAATGTAGGAGTAATTATGTTGTAGTACTTAATAAAAAATCGTTAGGATTAAGTTGATTATTATTATTTTTTAAACTATTGTATATATTGTATTTGTTTAAGAGTTGAAAAGAAAACTAATCTATTCAAGATTTATCAAGGATATATTTTTATAACCTTCATTTAACGTACTTATATGTATGTACTTATGTATTTTTTTAATATTTAACTAATAGTAACAAGAAACTATTGTATATTTCAATTTTGATATTAATAATTAATAATATATTATAAAAATAACTTAAATATTAATAAAGATAGATTTTTTTATATTAAAGGAAAATATAATGGGTAAGTAATATACATAGGTGCATATGTTAGAAATTTCGAAAATTTTCGAAATTTTTGAAACTGACTTTATGTGTCTTGTATTTCTAAAGTTTGTTTCAAAAAACGAAAAACTCGTGATGCATTTTGATAGACTTACAAAATAACAAAGAAATCCAAATTTTTAGATCATTCACCGAAAATCTCAGGAAATACAGTCATTTAAACCTAATATATATATATATATATATATATATATGTATAAAATTGAGTTGAAACTTTCGAGGATTTTTTGATTTATTTAAGTTTAACAAGTGGTGATAAAAATGAAACCATAAATTGAAGAAATTTTAAATTTTGCATAAGTAAAATTATATATATATTTAACTCAATTAGATTTTTTTTTCATTCCAAACAATTTTAATAGTATAATTATAATTGTATGGACCAATTAACCAGTGTTGATAGTTTCTTATTTTGCTTTTAGCCTCAAAATTTTTGTTTTAACTTCTAGCTTTTTTTCTAGCGTTTTTTGATTCTTAAAATTGCCATAAAGAGACTAAAATTTTAATATTTTAACAGAGAAGAAAATAACCTTATTTTCTTTTACTAATTTTACTTTTACATAATCATTAAGAATTTTTTGTATTTTCCAAAAATTTTTGCCTGTGGCGCTTTGTTCTTCAAATCAAATATAATATTTTTTAATAAGCTTCATTTACCATAGGAAACTATTTATAAATATAATTTAAAAAAAAAATCTTATGAAAGCTAAAAATCACCTGAAAATTTCGAAATTATTAATCAAAAAAGTATTGTAATTCAGAAATAACAAATCACTTTAAAACATTGGGTCATTTTTCATATAATACATTGAGTAATTTTGTTAACAGCATTTATATGTTTTATTTATAAATTTATTACAATATACTAAAATCTACTAAAATCGCTCTTTTTGTAAGGAATATTAATAAAAATACAGATCTGTAAATTAATGAATTCATTATAACTCAAAATAATAATTATAATTTTATAAAATAATAACATAAGAAATAAAATAATGTTGTTCTGCTACAGAATGCATAATTACTGCTTAATAAAGTCACAAATCGACGTTCTTGTAAGAAGAAAAACAATTTTTGAAATTATTTTTACTAAAATTCTTAACAAATTTTTAAATTCTTCATATACAATAATTAATAATTAATAATTATTAATGTAAATGTAAAACTTATTTTTTAATTGAATTAAAATTCAACAAAAATAATAAATAAATTATAATCAGTAGGGGAGATTGGGGTAAGGTGGAGCATACTTTAATCTAACTTCAGTAAAATAAAAACAAATAATAATTTGAACTTTGCAATGTATCTGTTATATAGAATGAATTATTGTGTAACGTTTTGCATAAAAATAATAAGATAGTCTGCTGGTATTGTTTTTTGGCGTCAAATCAATTATTTTTGGGAAAAATTGGAAATGTTGGGCTAAAGTGGGACATAGTAAAGTGGCAAATTTAAGTTTATGTATTATTTATTAAATATTTTGAAATGATTTTTGCTTTTAAGAGAAAATAATAAAACAAAATTTATAAATATAGGCAGTAACTCCTGGCATTTATTACACCTAACACAAAGGTGTAATAAATTGCTATATTTTTGCACACTTTAAGTGCACAGACCATTTTCATGAATTTTATTATATCTAACGTATATTTTTACAGCGTCCACTATTTCTGCGATTTTTAAATTCAGATTTTCCTCCTTTAATAAGCTAATGCAATGGTTCTATTGCTTTTATTAAGGCATCACTCTTTTGAATTAAAAACAATTAGAAATACAATTATATATTATATTTTCAGCAAACTTGGATAAAATGCGTGGAAAATTTGTAAAATTATACATCCCACCCACTTTACCCCAATATATTTTTACCACATTACTCCAATTCCGTAATTTTTATGTTAAGTAGAGACCTGAAAAAGTAGATACCTGAATATATCTTATTTGCTTGCTCTCGAAGACCAATAATATCAGAAGTTTCAGGGATGAAATATAATTTACAAATGTAGAGCAATAATGGCAAAAAACAAAATAAAATAAATAAAAGAAAAAAAAAAAAAAAAAATAAAAATTAAAAAATAAAAATACACGAAAAAAGTAAAATTTTCTTCATTACCCCATACGCCATAATATCTCACTTTCCCCCACATTTTTCAAATCTCTTTATAATAAAAAACTATTGTTAACATTAAAGAAATAAAATCAAATTCTAGGTTTAATAAATTACTTATATAAATTACAATATTAAAGTTGTTTATTTAATTATTGCTTCTTTATTAATTTTTTATAATTATTATTTTTTAAACTCCTATCTACTTGCATTAAATATCTTCATTTTTTTCTTACTACTTACCCACTGTGATTTAATGCCGTTATTTTAGTTTACATTTGCATTTCATTAAGTTTAGACGTTTCAGTTATACGCGTACATTTTTGCCACAAATAACTAGTGATAATAATGAATTTAATTTAAAATAAGTGTTAATAAATACATTTTAAACAATATATTCAATTGAAATATTAAAATAAATTATTAAAATTTACCCATGAAAATGTTTGCTCCAAATTTTTATTTGCGACAGCGCAGCTGATTAGCACTTGTTTTATTTTTTCGTTGATGCTAGTGTTGTTATTGTTTTTTAATGAAAGAGAGTTTTAATTTATCTCTGTTTCTTTTTAGCACTCTCTTTTGTAATAAATGTAAACAAACTAAGTTATTATTTTTTGTTTTTAGTGCGTGTCGGTTGATATTTTAGTGATTTTTTAAGAAAAATATCGTTTTTTTTTGTTTTAATTTATTTAATAAAAGGTTTATATTAAATTAATATTATTATAATATTTAAAGAAATAATTAGTTATTAAATAAAAAATCATTTGGAAAAATGTTTTGAAATGTTCGTTTGTATTTTTATTTCGGTTATCGGTTGTATTCATTTCAAAATGCGGAAACGGTTAAGATAACGAGTGTTTGTGTGTGCAAGTATGAAAATTTAAATTACAAAAATTAAATAAAAATAAAATAAGTAAAAAGAGGTATTTTTACCTAAAACATGGCCTTTTAAATTGAAAAAATATATAGTGCAACTTATTATATTTTAGTGTATATTATTATTTTTTAACAAGTTTGAAAGAAGAGATATAAATATAAGGTAAGTGTAATATGTTATTCTTTTTCATTTTGAAGCTAATACATGAGTACAAGTCCCTTTCTTTTCGACTTAAAAAATAAATATACGAAAATTTTAACATTCAAGTGCTTGGCAATGTAAACATATGTACATGTATTTTTAGGAAAATTTAAGTGCTTAACTTGAAAGAATTAGTGTAAATACTTTAATTTATTTTAACCATGACGATTTGAGGTTAATTTTAAAGTGATCTGTGGTAAATGGTGTATAAATTTTCATTGTAATGGATTAATTGGATTCTGAGATATTAATAAAAACGTCGTCAAAAGTAATACATTTTAATGTAAATATTTTTTTTATGTAAATCCATTTTAATTAAAAAAACTTTTTTTACAAAAAATTTTTAGATATTAAGTAATTTTTTGTTAATAATTCAGAAATTCATTTAGTAATTATGATAAAAATTTACAGAGCCATTACGGTTATGTTTCCCATGTTATTTGAAACCATTTAATGGTATAATTATGTCCGTCCAGCACAGAGACAATGTTTAGTTATACCCTGGCACATATCTGCAAACAAAATTTTAAAAATCCAATACACAAGATATCAATCTTTCGTTTTATATTGATTTAAGCACAGTGGTAAGCATTAAACATTATTTTTACTTAAAATATTTGAATGTAATATGTATAATAAATTTAACTACGGTCTATTGGTTTTGAAATTTATGACTAGAAATAAAATCTACGCAAAGTTTTCTATCTAAAATTCTAAAAATAATATTCTACAAGAACATGTAAGGATTTTTATATGAAATTTTGTAGCAATCAGTTCAAAATTTTTATATAATTTTATATTCGGAATTTTCTAAATAAAATACTATTTTAATGATCATCTTAAAAATGATTCCTTACATAAAAATAAAAAATTGTTAAATTCTTCAAAAAACTTTGTAATTGCATTTCATCAATCCTTGGTTTAATTGCAAAGATTTATGTTTAGTTTGTACGAACAGGAAAAACAAAACGAATTTCGAAGTACAGGAAAGTTTTTATCCCTTCATATTCCCTTTTTCTTTCTCTCAGAAAAATTACTGTGTATGAACGGCTTAGTAAAGATTGATTTTGAAAAGCTACTAAAAACCTCGGAACCTATTGCTTTGAAAAACATATTTTTATGCAACATTTTCGTCATAAATTCTAAAAATGTAAAAGTAAAGTCCAATAGAAAAATTAATATTTTTTGTTTTCAGCCAAAAAGTTGAAAACTGAATATTGCTGAAAATTACAAAAACGTTAGAGTAAGTTTCCGGTCCTTCAATTTCTATTAATGTATTCTTGGTGGTTAATAGATTTCATCTTACTAATGGATCCGTATTAGGGTTAAATCGTATAGATATTATTTGGGTGATTTAACTCTGGGACTGTGACTTCGGGCATACAAAAAGGAGCAACTTTCTGTCATAAAATTTTCAAGTAAAGTTAATTTCTTTCTTCTATATATTTCTTTTATATTTAAATTATTGTAAAATTGTCGATTAATCTTACCAAACGGCTAAAAAATCTCATTACATTAAGTCAAAGTTCAAACTGACTGCTAGAAACAGGAGAAGAAGGTCGATCTTTAGTAAAGTAAGAATTTGATTAGAAAAAATTTGGGGTTTACCGAATTTACAATGTAATAGTTAGTTGGAATATTTTTTTATTATCTCTACAGGAGCCAATTAATTCTATTGGTTCAATGACTTTCTATTATATATTTCTTTGAGCAGCAAATCATATAAAGAGGCCCAAAAGTCCAAATATATACATATAAATCAAATACTTTGTGAAATAGTAACCTTTATTAAAAAATTTCAAAAATATGTAGGTAAGTTTTATATATTTAAAAATCTTCATCACTATGATGTTCCGGCTTGCTAGCTGTTTTTGGCCTCAATTGTAATTCTCCCGTAATTTTGGAAATACTTATACTATCCATAGAGTTCATACCAACTAAAAAAAAAAAAACATAAAAAAACAATTTTTATTGTCATATATCTTAAACAAACTATAACCTCAACTTACAATCATCGTCATCATCATCGTCTCCCAAGTCATTCAAATCACCAATATCCGCAGTACCAGCGCCAGCCATTCCACCAACCATACCATTTGCATTCATACCCAAAATTTCCGCCATATCTAAATCACTATCAGAACTACCAAATGAACTATCACCCTCTAGATCTAAACGATCAGCTTTTGCTCTATCATTACTCTTAATAGTGGAAGTGCGACCTCTTCCTGTTGTAGGCCGTATACGTGATGTGGCGGTACCGGGCCTCTTAATGTTGGCGGTATTTCTGGAGTTTTTATTTAACATATCCTCATCACGTCTATTGTTTAAGTTACTACCATGCTCTAAACCAAAATGTGTATCTAATTGAGCCTCATCATCTTCTAAGTCTTCATCATCATCAGCTAAAAGACCTTCTGGTATAAATGGCATAGAATTTTCAGCCGGTTTTTGTAATAAGGGAGAGGAAATGGGGGTTGTTCGTTTAGTGCGTGACTCAAATTGTGCCCTTAAGGCATCTCTTACATGCAAACGTAGAAAATATTGTTGAAATAGATTTTTCAATTCTTTTTCATGTTCCTCAAATTCTTGCATATGAGCTGGTCGTATTTTTTGCAATGCTTCCAAACGTTGTTTGGTACGTTCTAATTCAGCCTTTTTGCGTTGTAATTTCGAATTGAGAGCATTTAATTCAACACGAGCATTTTCTAATAGTGCCCTACTCGATTGTAGTTTAACTTGTGAAGAAGCTACAGCATTTTTTAAACTTCTCTCTACAGAAGCCAATTCCATGGGCCGATTAGCCTGAGCTAGTCTAGCTTCCTTATTATGCATTTCCTTGAGCAGCAAATCATGCAAAGTGGCTCCTCTTTGTGTTAAGTCTGAGGATAATTCACGGGCTCTTCTCAAATCATCCATTTTATCCCCAATATCAACTTGATTAAGACTACGATAATGATCATCTTCTTCCTGGTTTTCATCGGTGGTATTGGGAGATATTAAAAGTCTTGTAATTTTTTGCAGTTCTCCGGCCGTTACCGCTGAAGCAGCATAAAGTTTTCGAGGATTTAATTTAATGGCAGATTTGGTGACAAAAAACTCAGTGGCTGAGCGTATAAGCAGAACACGTTCCTCTTGTGTGGTTATGCCTCCAGGCAGAATAGACCCTGGTTCCAAGAGGCCAGCTAACCATTGCAATACTTCAGCCACTATATAAAAAGAGGCTAAACAGCCAAAATTTGTGGACAAGGCCTGCAGAGGAAAGGTGTGGGGATAACCCAGTAATTTTAAATGCTCAGCGAGATCTTGAAAAATATATATTTTTATTAAAATTTAAAAATCTATTAATTAAAAAAATTACCTCGAACTTCCTTAAAAGACATTTTTTGACCAGTTTGATTAAAGTTTAAAGTTTTTATAAAATTTTTTGTTTGTTGTGGCTTCTAAGATATGTTCTTTTGTTTACTTTTAGAAACGTTGCTAGGTAACTACTTTTGTGTTTAAACAATTTTTGTTTCTACGAAAAAGTGGTTGAATAAACAGCAACTAGTGTCTGTTTATACTGCATTCTTCTTTTTTAATTGTGGAAAAAAAAACAGATTTAATTCCTGTGTATTTTTAAGATACTACATAGAAAGTTAAGTTGTACTCTTATTTTATTTTATTTTATTTTATTTTTTATTTATTTTTTTAATGAACTTTGTGCTTAAATAAATGATTAAAAATTCTTAGCAACAGGTTGCACAGTACTGCACTCCGTTGCAGAACTATAAATAACCCTATTATTGCGGATTTCTGGAGATATAAAAGTCACAGATTAATGAAAATTGACAATATGTAAAAGCAATTGAAACAATTTTTATGATTTTTTTACTTTGAATTTTACTATGTATTGTATAGCTTAATCGATTTTTCTATTAATGTAAATGTAATTAAGCGCAATATTATCGTGTTTTTAAATACTTAATATGTCTTAAAAAATTTTTTTTTCTTTTTTTTCGTCAATAATGCCTTTATATAAAATCTTGTAATATATTGTAGTTTGTAAGGATTCATATCCATAGATTTAATCAAATAAATAAATAAAATAAATAAAAAAAATTTTAAGGTGAAAATTACTTAGCAGTGTTTCATAACTATAAAGACACTTAACTAAAATCTTCAAGTTTTTTGAAACGGAAGGAGCAAAATATAAAAAGAATATAAATTAATATTAAGTATATAAAGTTATATTTTAAATATTGAACAAAATTGTCACCGGCGTCCACTTCGCCAGTGTTGTCTTAATTTGTTTCGCTTAGGGACTTCCATACATCAATTATTAGTTATTTTGGATGGAAAGAACTTTCATATATTTGATTTTCAGGGTAAATCCGACGCATTAATATTCCTCAAATATTTTCGAATGGGTTTTGATCTGGAAATCATGCTGGCAATTTAAAATAATATATATTTTTATAATGTAACCATATTTTGTCAGGACAATCGTGTGGAATGATAGAAAATTGGCTCATATCTGCGAAAATTTTCTCCAAAAAGAACAAATTTGTTTTATTATATTCTAATTTACTCTAAAGAATTCGTGAAATGAGTAGATGATGGCAGCGCAACCATTACAACCACACAGAAAATCCCCAACCCTTTGAAAATTCACCACCAAAATGTATTCTTGTGGAATTATGGAAAATGATATTGTACGCCCCTCCCATAATCATTAAACGTGGCCCAAATAGGTTAAGTTAAAACTCACCATATCAAAAAAGGTATACCACTGGCATACTGAAGGATTCTCGATTATTTATTTAAATACATTTCATAGGCAGATTTGCAATACGTTTGAGATCTTTCTATGCTGAAGTAATGGTCGGATTTACCCTGAAAAGTACTTTCCATCCAAAATAACCAATAATTGATGCATAAAGGTCCTTAAGCGAAAAATTATGGCACTGGCGACGCCTATGATAATATTTTCAAATATTTAAAAATATAAACGAACATTTTTATATTTTGCTCTTTCCGTTTCATAAAACTTTAAGTTTAATTAAGTTTCTTTATAGTTATGAAATACTGCTAAGTAATTTTCAACTGAAAATATAAATATGTAATATGTAAAATTTTAAGTAGAAAAAATTTTTCATCGAAATATTTTTGTTTCAACTGCTTTTACATATTGCCAATTTTAATTATTCAACGACTTTTTACAGAAATCCGCAATAATAGGGTGTATTTATAATTCTACAATGGAGTGTATAGCAACATTGAATACATAAAATAAAACATAGAGAAGCAGTGAAAGAAATATTCATAAAAGGGAATGACAATTACAGTTTTGTAAGATAATTACACTTTTTATCAATATAAAAAATAAAATACCTACATGTAAGTATGTAAATTAGGGTGGTTTTCGAAATAAAGTTGACTGACTATGTTTTAAACTAAAGGATAATATTATTTTATTGATATCATTTCTAAAATTTTTGTCATAGTTTCAATTTAGGACTCTTGATTCTTCGTTTATAATATATTGTTCGACTAAAGAAAAACCTTAATGTATAGTATAGCTAGTAATATATTGCACATAAATATAAAGTGATTCGAATACATGTAGAATCAGTTCACATTAATCATTTCGTGCAGGGGGCACGAAAAAGTAGAAAAATTAGAATTTAATAAAGTTTAGATAATGCTTAACAACTTTTACAACAAACAAAAACTATTAGTTCTTGGCCTCATTTGGTTTTTGATTTAAAAACTACAAACAATTTTCTAATTTTTCCATATAATTCAAAAACCATTTTTAACTAGTTTTCATAAAAACTGCATAAAAACTACTAAAATAATTATATAAGAAATTCAATTGACAGTAGTAAGCTGCAAAAAAAATTATTTTTTGAAGAATTTCATTTGTTTCATGAATTTTTTAATAAATTATGTATAAAATTTTGTTCGAAAACATTTTGAAAACCAATGAAAGGCAAATTTAAATTAAATAAAAATTATTCAAGAAATCAAGACGTCAACAAAAAGTACACAGCGAAGAAAACAGGTATGTACGAATTGGCTTTTGAAATTTAGTTCTTACAAAAACTTTTATTTTGGTGTAAACGTCGTATTATTCTAAATAAAATAACATTTTAAACTTTGTAAAGAAATATGTGTAGTCTTGTAGAAAAAAATATAAAAATTTACGTCAAACTAAAAATTTAGAAAAAGAAAAGGAAAATAACCTTAAAAACGGTGAATAAATCATTATGACGCTACGAGGTCTGTAGTGCAGGAACTACCCTGAAAACGGTTTTTTCGAAATATCTCGAAATTTAGGGGGTGTTTCGAAATTTTTTAAAATTGTTTTGTAATGTCATCAAGAAGTTCTACAATCCACATTAGATCGTTTTCCGAGTGAAAAGAAAAAGTGCCATTTTGTAGCAGAGTGTTATTAACAATCATACGCCACATGTCTTTAACACACAAAATAATTATTAAGAATACGCTAACATTATGGTCGTGTAAACATTCAAATTATTTAATCCCTTAATAACAAAAATGAAATTAAATGAAATTTTTATACAAACTATTTACATTTATTATCTTATATATTAAATGAACCAGTAAAAATATATTTTGTTTACAATATTGTTGACATTTGTCTCGCTCTCCAATTTTTTTTTTTTGGTACAAACATAACCAGAGAACAGGAAAAGGTGTAAATGGACGTGTACGGTCTATGTGGTTCGAAATGAATATGTGTTTTAATTTTATTTTGATATAAAAATATGAAAACACATACATCAACATGCTTGTCAAATAAAATTTTAATATACTTTTATTTTCACTTACATATGAAAAACAGATAAATTCAACTATTTATAAGTGTCTGTATCTTTGATTATGTTATGTCTGTTTTTTTTACTGTTTTTCACAATATTATTCATATGTTTATACTTAATGCACATTATTGTTTATAAAAAAATGAACAAGTTAACTCTCTAACGGTCAAGGCTGCCTCAGGGCATCTTTTACTATTTTTTTCTTTTCATCATTTGGTTCATTAGTTTACATAATAACCTAAATATCTAGTCCTTAAATTCTCCAAAAAATGTATACTAATTACATTTTAAATATGTAAATTAATTTTTCGAATTTTGGCTACGACCGTTGGAGGGTTAAGGTTAATGGAGGAATTATGAAAAATTGTTAGGAATATTTCCAACATACACGTATGGGCCATTTTCAGAAAATTTTGATTTTAGGCCTTAAAATATATTTAAATAAAATGTATGATATTTTCAGTGTTTGATGATATTGGTATGTCATATTTTAGGGTTTCCTAGTAAAACTTAAAAAATTTTCATTATATGGAAATAGCAATTTTTTTGCAAAAGAAGCGGATTGAATCTAAGTTATTTCTACATATATAGTACGAAAATATATTTTATTAGAGTTTGTTAGAAAGAAATGCTATTTAATAATGTGACCCTTTTTTAACCTAAGAAATTTTTGTGGTCCATAAAACCTTTCAAACCTCTACATTTCCATTAAGCATTACAAACACCATCTATTTATGTTAATTATGGTAAATTTCGTGTTGTCCATGCGATGTACTTTAGCAAAATCTATTTTGACAAATGTGTCCCATTTTCAACTATCAACATTTGACTTAAATTTATGGTCCACTTTAATTATATTTATTACCCTTCTTATATCTTCATATATATCCAAGATTTGTACAGACACAATTTGCTATATAAAAATACAAAAACAAAAAGTGTAATTTTTGCGTTATTTTCAGAAATTTTCTATTTGAATTGAGTTCATGCAGTAAGTAATACACTTCATTCTATATGAAACTATGAATGTGCCTCGTGAAAAACTGACTTTTTTAAAAATTTTCTCTCTTGTTTCCCAAATTTCGAGACTATCTACTGCGTTGACTACAATACAATACAAGTATAAAAAACAATTTTAAAAATTAAACAAGTAAGAAAGATATAGTCGGTCAAGCTCGACCATATGTTGCCCCACACCATTGTGCAGGGGTCTTATATTTCGTGGTGGGGTCTTATATTAGACATGCGGACAATGGTGGACTGATACTTTTACTAAGTGTAAAATAAAATATACGAATACAGAATATTACGTTAATATTAACCCCAAGGTGGGCTTATATGGGATCTATGGTAAATTATGGAGCGTACCTCATAAAATTTGTCACTATGATTTCTACTTACATAAAATTTATTTGTGTCGAATATAAACCTGACACTAACATTTGTATCTGATTTATGCACGTTAAAGTGATTTTCGGAAGAGGGTTTCATATGGGAGCTATGGTCAATTATGGACCGATCTTCATGAAATTTGTCACAAAGATTGAAACAATTGGTCAATTATGGACCGATCTTCATGAAATTTGTCACAAAGATTGAAACATACAAAACTTTCTTACACTGAATTTCATTAAAATATTGCTATATTTAATGCATTTATGATCGTTAAACCCCTATTCCGGGATGACATTTGTATGGGGGCTATGTGAAATAATGGACCGATCATCACCAATTTCAATAGGTCCTTGTGTCATGAAAGTCCTATGTGCCAAATTTTATTGAATTATCTCCAAAATTGCGACCTGTACTTCGTGCAAAAGGTTTACAGCCAGCCAGCCAACCAACCAGCCGTCCAGCCAGCCAGACGGACGGACGGACATCATTAGATCGATTCAAAAAGGGATTCTGAATCGATTGGTATACTTTAAGGTGGGTGTTGAATGATTTTTTCTGTGCGATATAAACAAACGCATAATACCTCAACCACCTATGGTGGTGTGGGGTATAAAAATTTTGTCATCTAAACTTGACTACACTGTATTTAACTGTTGAAAGTCTGTACAATAATAAAGAATGTGTAAAATTTATCCACAAAGTCCGATTAGTTTATATAAGGACGAATGAGATCAAAAGGTATAAACGCACGAACAAAAACTGTGGAAGATTGTAAGTCCTTTTTCTAACTTTTTAAAATTTGAACAACAATCACGATTATAAAATGAAATTTATGGTGCTAAAATTTTGTACTCTATTTGTCTCAAATCTTGTGAGTTCAGATCTGTAACCCGTTTGTTTAAAATAATATTACTACAAAACTTATTAAGGAGTAGTCAGTTAAAATTTTTTGATAATGGACCATATATGTACATTTTCGATTTAAATATTAAAATTGTTACCATAAAAATAGGTACAGTTAATTAATTTGTATTTTTTATATTGAATCAAATTCTATTGTGGTTTTTTTATTGCTTTTAAGTAAAAAGGTAAGAACAATTGTATTTCGGTTGAAAATATTATGAAAAAAATTTTAGTTGAGTTTTCATAAAAAATCTGTTAAATAAAAGAAAAAAATCACCAAAATTTATATTTTTTATTACAAAAACTTTATTGAACCAAAAGCACGTTTTTGTGATCAGAAAAATAGAATTTTAGATTTTAATAAATTTTCTTATATTCCATAGAATTACCCTATTATTTTTGTGAATATAATTTTATTACGTAAATTTTTATTTCAATACATTTAATAATGATTAAAATTGTTTTCTATTATTTAATAATACTTAATTACATATTTTACATAATACCACATAGTTCAGTAGTAGGTAATTAAATTGTCATCACTACACATTTACTAAACTTATATATTCACGATAAATAAATGATTATTACAACAATTCTTGTTGTTACTGTCTGTAACTAAAAACTTTCTATACAGAGATTCTACAAGATCCATATGGAAAATACTTAATGTCAATCAATCAATTTTAATTGCAAATTTAAACAATAATAACAACATTTATTGAATACTTGTAAACATTCTTTTTTATTTATAAATATATTCGGCATTCACATTTAATTATTTAATACCAAAAGTAACTGAAAAGTGAAATTTATAGACATTCATGTTAATGAACTTGAACTCTGCGAATGATCCTAAAATGAGAACTTTTTAAAACGATTTGTTGTTTATTAAATGTATTCGAATTTGTATAACTTGAATAAATAAATAAACAATTTCCTTATATTTATTTGAACAAACTTTTTTTTTAGCACGAGTACAGTTGCATTTTTTTATTGAAATTATTTATTATGAAAATTTAAAATCAAAATTATACTAATATTTTATAGAGATTATTAATCAATTTGATGTCTGTGTATATGGTTTTTTTTTTAGCTTTGATTACTTGTTTAGATTATTCAATAGTTCGAATTAGTAAACAAAAGACATTAATTAATTAATTAATTTTTAATGGGATAGAATTTCAAGCGAATTTTTTGATTGTTGTAATTACTTAAACGAATTTTAAGATAAAATAAAAAGATACAAAATATATTATTTAATTAGTCTTATTAGAGATTCAAAGTTATGATAATGTTTAAAATATACAAATGAAACTACCTTATGTAGTTATCTATCCGAATCACACATTTTACTGAAAAATGGCATCGATTTGTTAGTGGATATTTGTGCATAATTACTAGAAAATGCATATTTTTCATAATGCATAATAAATGTATATGTTTTTAATTTTTTTTTTTTACTTTTTTGCCAAAAACAAACATTATATGCTTAGGACTCTACACTACACAGTGGGGCACAATCGAAATTTTTTGGAAATAAATCTGTAACTTCTGATCGGCCGGTTGGATTTTCATGAAATTTGGTAGGGGTAGCAGAGGAGTGTACAATGTTATGTTTGGAAGGGGGGAACAACAGTCCCCCCAGGTGCGGAGCTAAGGGGGTTCAAAGTTAGGTACCTCTGACATAAAAATTTTTTAATCGCTTGCAAAATTTTTGTTTCTCGTCCGATTTCAAATATTTATAAAAAACATGCTTACATGTCCTATTTATCTCTAATAGTTTTCGAGTTATTTGTGTTTGAATTTTTATGCACCATAATTTTGCATGTTCTTGGTCCAGTTTTTTTCATATATATCCTAGTATTTCTGACCGATTTTATTAGTTTTTTTCTATCTAGTTAAAGAACAAAATTATCTATTGAATAAAAAAAATTGAAGTTGATATCTTTACCGTGTCCAAAAATAAACGATTTTGAATTTGAAAATTCCAAAAAAGACGACTTTTTGTGTTTTTTTAGCCGAAAAAGTATCTACACTCTTTTTTATTTAAAATAAAATTTTCTTTAGCAACATATAATAATTTTGCACTTTCCTGAAAAGCAACTTTACAGAGATGACTTTAAGATAAAAAACAATCCCAATAACTCAATTGGACTTGGTACATACCCTCCCGAATTCGACTCATTTTATATGACCATATTTTCTCAAATCCCAAAGCACGAATCGACAAGCGGACTATATTTTAAGAATCCTCAATATGTTGTTAAAAGTTTTAAATCAAAATCTACGGGCTTTCGGAAAAATGTGGATTCTATGGCCATAAATGTAAAAAATAACATTTTTGGGATTTTTGATTAGTTTTGTTGGGAATTCAGGAAAACCCTACCCCTGATTGAAATTTGGTTAACGCGCTTTTATTTACATTAATAAGATCCACATTTCTTGCAAATTTCATTAAGATATCTTTATAAACAAATATTTTATTACAATTAAAAAATTTGTATTTTCTCCAAAAACCCCAAATTGGGCCTAAATAGCGAAAGAAATTTTAAAAATATGTATTCCAAATTAAGTTTATCCTATAGCATATATAATTTCCAATCTTCTTCAAAAAGATTCAAGTCAATATCATGCCTCATTTCAGAAATATGCGCGTTTAAACTTTTATATTTCCAATTTATTGTATATATGACTATATTTTTACAAACTTGCAACTTTTGCCTTTAGTTTTGCGTGAATAATTACTTAGAAAATTATGAATATTTCAGTATACTTTTAATAATATCTATACACAAAATATTTTTATAAAAATAATTAATAAAATTTTTTTATTTTTAATAGCGTTGCCACATTTTCCAAATTTAAGTAAATCTTTATCCTTTTCTAAGCATTCATATATTTCTATTAATGAATTTAAAATAACTAAACAAACAAAAAATGTCTATTTTAACAATAAGTATTTTATTAGTTTACATTTATGGTGTTTACCTAAATTTAACAAATGTATTTATCTATTTGTGTTGGTTAAAAATGTATATATTTATAATCTAGTGGCAATGTACTGGTATACTTTACAGGTATACTTACCTAGCTGCAGCATTTATCTATTACTGATGGTTAAAAATCTATATTTTTAGGAGCTAGTGACAATGCACAGGTAATATCCTTTCCTGTGATACCTAACAGCAACATATAATATCAATGAATTCGGTATAGGTACTCTTCCAAATTGACTCTTTCAGATATTTTACCTAATGAAAATTCACAGAATACATGTAAATATATAAACCTGTGCGATATATCTAATAGATATATATAAATGCGCAGCTAATCCTTATCAACATCATAACGAAGTTTATTACCATGGTGATTACATTGAAATATGAACAATTGTGTTGTGTTCTGTGGAGTTTATCTAAAAATGATCTTAATCGTTTAGAAGCTATAGTGGAATTCATAAAAACTACATATCATGCAAAAGTCGACGTCATTGGTAAATCTCAGATAGAGAGATTGTTAAAGTTGTATGACGTAAAAATGAATTCCTTGAATCAACGTACTAACAGATTAAAAATTAAACATTCCGATTGGATGGATACTGATATAGAAATATCGGCGTGCAAAATAACAACTGGAGCACCCTGCAAGACATATGATAATTTAAGTACAAGATCTAAGAAGGAAAGACTGGCCCATAAGGATTTAGTGGAATATATTAAAGATGAAATAAATGATTTACATCCTATTCATAATAACCATAAACCAATACACATTCGACATATCCTTTCAACTTAGTCTAACAATGATTGATGAAAAGGTTAGTAATGCCATTACGGAAACATCTACTCTTTGGAAATGCTCACTATGTGAAGAGACGAAATCACAATTTTCGGATATTGGTAAAGCAAGGAGTATTAATGAAGAATTTCTGTCTTTCGGAATATCTCCTCTTCACGCCAGAATACGGTTCATGGAGCATTTTCTGCATATAGCATATGATTTAAAGTATAGAATTGTGTCAGAAAATTTAACAAAACCTACCAGAAACAACGAGGATTTAAAAACACTTAGAATATCTGAGAAAAGTAGAATCCAGGATGAATTCAGAGAAGAGACGGGATTAAACATCTACAAACCTCTGCCGACTGGTGACAGTACAAATGATGAAAACACAGTAAGAAGGTTTTTCGGAAATTTCGAAGCTACATCTAAAATATCTGGTATTAATAAAGAGTTACTTGAAAGGACTAACATACTATTAATGGCAATTAATAGTAAGCACAAAATTAACTATGCTCGAATTGGAGAATATGCAACAGAACTATCTAAACTACTTGTTTCTCTATATCCATGGAAAGAAATGACACCAACAGTACATAAAATATTGTGCCATGGCGAAATTATAATTGAACGAAATATTCTTCTACTTCGAGAGCTTACAGAAGAGGCTCAAGAAGCAAGAAACAGAGGTTTTCAATTATTCAGCTCCAGGAAATGCTCCAGAACGTCACAAAACGAGGATATTTTTAATAGCCTATTGTTATCATCAGACTCTGTACTATCATCAATGAGAAAACTTTGGATTTATTATGAGCATTTATCAACTCAAAATACTGAAGACTTGAAGGACCTTTATTATCTTTTAGATATGTATACAGATACAACAGATTATTTTATAGAAAATAAGTAGTATAAGTTTAAAATATTAGAAAAATTGTCTACATAAATTTAATATAAATAAGTAATAAAAAATTGTATTAGAAATAGAATATTTATCAATGAAGACGATAAATACCAAAAATAATGTTTGTTTTGTTATTTTAAATTCATTAATAGAAATATATGAATGCTTAGACAAGGATAAAGATTTACTTAAATTTGGGAAATGTGGCAACCCTATTAAAAATAAAAAATATTTATTAATTATTTTTATAAAACTATTTTGTGTATAGATATTACTAAAAGTATACAGAAGTATTCATAATTTTCTATATAATTATTCATGCAATTGGAAATATACAAGTTTAAACGCGCATATTTCTGAAATGAGGCATGATATTGACTTGAATCTTTTTGCAAAAGATAGAAAATGATATATGCTGAGTATGAAATATATATCTTTAAAATGTCTTTTGCTATTTAAAAATAAACCAAACAAAAGGCCCAATTTGGGGTTTTTGGAGAAAATACAAATTTTTTAATTGTAATAACATATTTGTTTATAGAGATATCTTAATGAAATTTGCAAGAAATGTGGATCTTATTAATGTAAATAAAAGTGCGTTAACCAAATTTCAATCAGGGGTAGGGTTTTCCTGAATTCCCAACAAAACTAATCAAAAATCCCAAAAATGTTATTTTTTACATTTATGGCCATAGAATCCACATTTTTCCGAAAGCCCGTAGATTTTGATTTAAAACTTTTAAAAGCATATTGAGGATTCTTAAAATATACTCCGCTTGTCGATTCGTGCTTTGGGATTTGAGAAAAAATGTTCTAAATTCAAAACTTTCATATAAAATGGGTCAAATTCGGGAGGGTGTGTACCATGACTAATTGAGTTATTGGGCTTGTTTTTTATCTTAAAGTCATCTCTGTAAAGTTACCTTTCAGAAAAGTGTAAAATTATTATATCTTGCTAAAGAAAATTTTATTTTAGATAAAAAAGAGTGTAGATACTTTTTCGGCTAAAAAAACACAAAAAGTCGTCTTTTTTGGAATTTTCAAAATCGTTTATTTTTGGACACGGTAAAGATATCGACTTCAATTTTTTTATTCAATAGATAATTTTGTTCTTTACCTAGATAGGAAAAAAACTAATAAAATCGGTCGGAAATACTAGGATATATATGAAAAAAACTGGACCAAGAACATACAAAATTATGGTGCTTAAAAATTTAAACGCAAATAACTTGAAAACTATAAGAGATAAATAGGACATGTAAGCATGTTTTTTACAGGTCTTATCAGGGCCTACAACAATATATAAAAATATTTGTAATCGGACGAGAAACAAAAATTTGGCAAGCGATGAAAAATTTTTTATGTCAGAGGTACCTAACTTTGAGCCCCCTTAGCTCCGCCCCTGGGGGGTTTGTTGTGCCTCCCTTCCAAACTTAACAATGTACACTCCTCTGCTACGCCTACACCAAATTTAATAAAAATCCAACAAGCCGATCAGAAGTTACAGATTTATTTCCAAAAAATTTCGATTCCGCCCCACTATGTACTGAGCACTAGCTGATCAAACGCGATTTAAAAAGTAAAGAAATTTTTGCCAACAGAAGTTTTAATGAAAAGTTACTTTATTTATACACTGCTAGTTTTTTTATATTAAAATCTTAGTGAAATTTGGTAAGAATTCTATGTTAAATTATAAAGAAAAGTTTATGGAATAAATATTCACTATTCTAAAATGCCGAAAGTAAGAACTCTAAAAAACTAACGTTTTATATAAATAATTGAAATAAGTCAGGAAATTATGAAAATAAGTTTTTTGTTCATCAGCACATAAATAGCGAAAACATCAAGAAGTTGAATTGAAATACAATCAGAAAAACTCACAATAATTGTTAACCATACATGCACAAACAAATAATTTCAATTTGGATTTATGTTTGCAGATATTTCTTTGAAAAAGTTATCTAATCCCACTTTATTGAATTTCTTAAAGACCTACACAAATAAAAGTATTAAAATTACAACAAATTATGTGGAAAAAGTGTACCATATTCAACTTGAACAAATATTTTAAACGTAATTGTTGGAATTTTGGATCATAATGTCGATGTGAGAAAACGAAAGTTTTTATTGCACAGAAATAAGTCACCAATCACGAAAATAATTCATTAAATTAAAAATTTTTCTTAATTTGTACCTCTCACCAAAATGATTATATCAATTACAAATAACTAAAATTAAAAATAGAAACATTTTTCTAGTTAAAAAAATTATTAAATCAATCAATAAAAATTTAAATGAGAAAAAAACTTACTTGAATTCTATTTTTACTATTTCTTTTATTTTATTTTTGCTTAAATATATTTATTAAATTTTTATCTAAAATGATAGAACTATGTTAATTGAAAAATATTTTTTTAACAACACTTCTTTATTTGCAATCTATTTTACAATTTAAAATAATAAGTAAATTATATAATATGTAAAATTTAAAGCTTAACTTATGATATTGGGTCTCTATAAACTTAATTAAAAAAAAAAAAAAAAAAAATACATTATTTGTAGTATTAATATATTTACATAATTTGTAGAATTAACATACATATTTACATTTTCATTTTCTATAAGGGAGGTCAAGTACATGAAATCGTTTTAATATACGTATTTCATTACTATTATTTAGTAAGTTAATAGCTAACACATTTGAATGGTTACTAAGACGGTTTAGATATCTGTCACTATAACGCTCAATTTCTTCTTTGACCATTGGAATTTTGAGATCTTTATGGATGTTGATGTTTTTAACAAACCATGGAGCATTTGTAATTAAAAGTAAGATTTTTTATTGATATCTTTGAAATATCTCAATATTCGAATGACTTGTGGTTCCACAGAGTTGATTGCCATAAGTCCAAATCGGCTTCAGGATACTTTTATATAATAAAACTTTGTTTCCTAAATTTAATTCTGATGATGGCCGTAATAACCAATACATTTTTTTGGTTTTGATGTTTAGTTGTTCACGTTTCATTTGTACATGTTTTTTCCAAGTTAGTCTTCTGTCAAGATGGAGTCTTAAGTATTTCACGTTATTGCTTATTGGAATTGGAGATCCATTTATAAATAAAGGTGGGCAATAATTGTTTCTTAAAGAAAATGTAACTTGAACTGATTTTTTAGTATTGACTTTAATATTCCACTTTAACAACCATTTTTGAATTAGATTTAATTCTTCCTGAACCATTTTACAGGCTTCCGTTGGTGATTCACAAGATTCTAGTATAGCGGTGTCATCAGCATAAGTGACAATAGTTAGTTCATCTTTTGTGGGCATATCAGATGTAAAAATCGTATACAGAACAGGTTCAAAAACGCTGCTCTGGGGTATACCAGACTTTATTATACCAAAATTTGAGTTTTCTTCATTGATATTTATAAAAAATGCCTTTGGTGGAGGTACGATTTAAACAGCAAATAGTGTGGCGCCTGCATTAGTGTTTTTAATTTGTATAGCAGTCCATCATGCCATACTTTATCAAATGCTTGCTGTATATCCAAAAAAACAGCTGAACAAAATAGTTTTTTCTCTAAAGCAGTAGAAATAACTTCAACGATTCGGTGGCATTGCTCCGGTGTGCTATGTTTATGCCAAAAACAAATTGGTGTTCTGGAATTATATTTTTTTCTTCTAAAATAGGAAGCAGTCTTTTAAGAAAAAGTCTTTCAAACATTTTTGAAAGCGTAGGCAACAGACTTATAGGTCTGTATGAAGGAACTAGTTGTTCAGGTTTATTGGGTTTTAGTATCATTATGATTTTAGCATATTTCCACTGTGATGGAAAATGATTTAATCTGATCACAAAATTAAAGATTGTTGTAAGAAAAATGAAAGATTTCCTTGGTAAACATCGTATCCTGGTGTTTTTGAATTATTAAGCATTTTTATAGCAGTTTGCACTTATAAGCGTCAAAAGTTTAAATTTGCTTTGCTTTAATCACTTATATGCCAATCCCCATTTGTATCTTTTAGTGGTACATTTCTTTTGGTTGGTCTTTTAAGATACTTTGTAGCATTCCAAAGGCATCGTTATTTGTAACATCTAATTTATTTAGGAAGTTTTTTACTGAGTTGTTTTTGTAGTCCTTTAACCGATTTGTAAGGAGTTTAGTGATTCTATTCAAATTTGCTTTATCTAAAGGGCTTCTTGTTCTATGGAATATTCTTTGCAGATACCTTTTGTATGCTATAAGTTATCTTATTTCTGCAGATATTCTTACATTTTGACCAGTCTGTTGTGGTGTTGCTTGGAATGCTACATCATGAATTAAACAATTAAATCACTCAATTGCATCTTCTAATTCACATTCTGTTGTAATTCTAATATTTAAATTAAGATTTTTTTCTATCCAGTTGGTATAAATTTTCATATTTGAATTTGAGTTAAGAATTTTAACATTTCTTGCCACAGTTGGAAGCACTATGTTAAATGTGACAATAATAGGATTATGGTCAGAACTTAAATCGTCACAATCTGAAATATCCTTATTAGTATTAGGCCAATAGGTAGGAGTTCCAGTGGATAAATAAGAAAATAATTTTTCGTAATACATTTATATAATTCTCTACCTTTTGGATTAGTTAAACGAGAAATATTCTTGCTTTTCTTAATATAAACCACGATGAATGTTCGACCAATGTTTTTAAAAAAGTTTTCGTGTTGTTGGCATTTTACAATATGTTCCGGTGGAAAATAAATTTAAACAATATTTACATTTCTGTTGTCACATGTAATTTTAATACCAGCAGCTTGTAAGTATGGTTTACTTATAGAATATAAAATTTCATATTTAATATTTGATTTCACTAAGATTGCTGATCCTCCGTGGGCTCTATCATCGGGATGATTTGCTGTTATTATAGATTTTAAAAAAAGTTTTACTTGTAAAGTGTGTTTCAGGAACTAAAAATATATCAATGTAGTTGTTTTTGAGAAAAGTTTCTGTTTCATATGCATGATTGGAAAGGCCACACAGTGGGGTCAAACGCAAATTTTTTGGTAATAAATTTGAATCTCCTAAACTACAGGTCGGATCAAATTGAAATGTATGGAAGAGTTGTAGAGGAGGACCTAAGCTTTCAGAAAAATCATCTTGTAGTCACCCTGTGATAACACGAGATAAGCTACAGGGTGTCAAAGTTGACTACCTCGAGTATGTAAAAGTTAAAAAAAATCGTAACTTGTACAAATGAAGTCCGATTTTAAAGATTTTTATATTTCTGGAAAGTGCTTGGCAAGATAAAGAAAAAATAAGCTTACTCATCTAAGTTATCTCTTACAGTTAAAAAGATATTTACGCTTGAATTTTGAATTTTTGACTTTTTGGCTCGACTTTCTTTCGTTTTTCGGGAATAAGTCCGGAGATATATGAGGTAAAAATTTTTTAAAAATATTCTGTAATTTGCTACATATTTCAAAATAATATGCTGAAAGAATTTTTGGATTATCTCAACTCGTCTAGACGTGAAAAATATTCAAAGTCAGCACTCTGAAATTGGCATGAAAAATGGCTATTTTTTTACAAAAATATAGTACAATTCATTCACTTTTTTCTCAAAGTTCCGTTAATAAAAAAATTTTTTCCTTATTAATTTCAAAAGATAAGGCTTCATAAATGGTTAATAAAGAAATTTTGAATTGATTTAAGTTTGCACCCTACATCCAGCATTGGCCGAAAGTTGTCAATTTTAAAAAATAGTTTCATTTTTATCGATTAATAAAAAAAAATGTCACGCGAGCTTTTTTAAATTTGGTACCCATATTTTTTATAGAAATAGATTTAGAATGATTTAACACTAAACTGCTTCCCGCCCGGCCAAAAACGAATGCAGGAGTGAAGATTTTATGTTAAAAGTCAGTTTTTTTAACGACTATTTTTAAAAGCATATTAAAAGCATATTAGCATAATATTTTTAATATTATTTCTTATGTAATGTATAAAACACAAATCAAGCTTCCATTGCTAAAAAAATCAATAAAATAGCTCCAATTATCTATTTTTGGTAATTTTTCAAAAATAAATTTTTTTTAAAAAATAGCTGAAAATCCAAAAAAATTTAATTTTTTTAATACAACTCCACTAATTTTGCAAATACTTTAAAAATGTTAAAAGAATATAAAAATAGACTTATTTACCAATTCAACGATATATAAAATGTTGATATAGGTCATTTAATAATAGTAATATAATGGCCTGAAAAATACCAAGTCACGTCAAAAGTTACAAAATTCACTATTTTGTTCCGTATTTCCATATGTGTGTATACGTAACACTCAACTGCATTGCTGATTTTTGTTACGAGATAATAATATTTATTAATGAATTTATTTAGTGTTCATAATTTTTTTCTACTGAAAAGGTTTTTAAAATTACCTAAGTACATAAATAAGCATATTTTCCTTCGTTTTTTATTACATTTTTTTAAGTTTTTAAATAATTTACCTAGCTACTTAATTAATGTATTATAACAAAAATGATTTTTTTACAATCGCATAGGTACATTTTTTGACGTACCTGTTTAACACTACAGGTCATAAAAATAAACTGAATGAAATTGGGGTTTTGAGCAAAAATTTAAATTTTTTAATTCATTTTTGCCTGTCACCATTTACCTGATATAAATATTCTTTTTCTATATATAAGTACCCTTATAAATTTGCAGATTTATTAGTGAATTTGCCATTATGGAGATTACATTAAAACACTTTTCTATTTGCAAAGTAATCTGGGATAATCTATCTGATATTATAAATCGTCCAGAAAAAATAAGAAAACTCATTGATACAGTAGTATCTTTTGGTTTAACTCTTACTGCAGAAGACAGTTTAAAGCTCGAAAATTTTTATAAATCATACGAAAAAAGGATGCAAGCTTCAGATTGGTCAATACCAAAGTTAAAGAAGAAAAATTAAGAGTGGTTGGAGGGAGAAATACCAATTTTCATCGGAAAGCAGAAAAAGGGTCGACCAAAAAAAGTTACGATGAAGTTCAGCTAAGAACAAAGAGGACCAAACAGGAATCTATTCTAAATTCACATACGAATGCCGAAATAAAAGATACATTTAAAGCTTTAGTAACACGTACGCAACCAAAGGAAGTAGAAAAAGTTATAGATGTGTTACCAACAGCTTCTCCCAATCGATTACATCGGATAATCCAAAGCATAGTGACACCGAAATCAACATCGTCCTTTACCTCTGAAGATGCTTTAGCTCTAATATTAAATTTAGGATTATCAAGAAACCAATACGAGATTTTGAGGAAATCTGTTAGCGAAAAAGTATATGATATCTCTCCCAGTAGCAAATCAGTGAGAGAAGCGAAAAGTAATATTTTACAGCTTATGGAGCACCCGGTTAATGCTTCTGTTAAAAGTGCTAAAGTTAATGTATTGCAATTCTTGAAAATACTGCCTCTAGAATTATATCTACCTTCAGCAATGATAACATTGAAAAATTCAAAGACTCTGAACTTATTTTAATATTCAAATGGGGCTGCGATGGAACATCAGGATTTTCGGAATACAAACAACTGGATGGAAGTAATTCTGGAAATAATTATTCCTCGCTGTTTATAGCGTCTCTGGTACTACTTCGAATGCGCTTAAATAAGCCTTCCTCATCGACAAGAAATGACTCGCTTTTTGATGATATATGGATAAATTTAACTCCAGGTTCCAAATTTTTGTGCCGTCCAATCCTTTTTGATTACACAAAAGAAACCACAGTTACAATAAACAGCATTGTCAACCAATTGGAAGAAGAAATTAAAGCATTGCCCCCAATATATGTAAAAGTATCAAACAGAACTATTAAAGTTACATTTCAACAACAATTAACGATGATTGATGGAAAAGTTGCAAACGCTATAATGTAATATATGTTGAAAAATAAGTTCACAATTTCAGGATAATTCTGAAGTCCTTCTTAATAAAAATTCTTTAAAATTTGGAATGTCACCACTCCACGCAAGGATAAGATTTTTGGAGTTCTGCTTACATCTTGCATATGATATATTCCCGGGCAGGAAAATGCTACAGTAAAAAACAATTTGGAACTTCACGAATTACGAAAAGAGGAGAAGAAAAGAATTCAAAGAACAACTCGGATTAATAATTGATAAACCCCTACATGGCTATGGAAGCTCAAATGATGGAAATACAGCAAGACGTTTCTTTGAAAATCCGGAACTCACATCTTCAATCACAGGCATTGACTTAAATATTTTGAAGCGTTTTAAGATTATATTGGCAGCCATTAATAGCAGAAAACAAATTAATGCGGACAAATTTAAAATTTTTGCTTACGAAACTAAAGAACTACTTAACATTACATACCCCTGGAAATCAATGACTCCAACAATTCACAAAGTATTGGCTCATGGTAAAGAGCTAACAGAGGAAGCACAGGAAGCCCGAAATAAAGATGTTAAACATTTCCGACTCTTCAATACCCGAAAATGTTCGAAAATAGCGCAAAATATGGACTTAATGGAATATTTATTAATATCATCAGATCCAGTTATATATTCTATAAGAACACGATGGCTACCAAAAATCACTCTTGAAATAGAAAAAGAGGATTCCGAAGCTAAGGAAGTTAAAAATTTGCTAACGTTCGATGTTTCTGATTATTTTCAAGAAAATCTCTAATAATATCTTCGATAATATATTCTTAATAAAATAAATATACGGGATATATGTATAATAAGTATGTAAATATGTAGAACAAATTAAATAAACATTACTCAAATAAAGAATTTACTACTTTATAATAACAAATATATACCTACATAATACATTAGAAAACTCAAATGTTACGTATAAACACATATGGAAATACGGAACAAAATAGTGAATTTTGCAACTTTTGACGTGACTTGGTAGTTTTGAGGCCATTATATTACTATTATTAAATGACCTATATCAACATTTTATATATCGTTGAATTGGTAAATAAGTCTATTTTTATATTCTTTTAACATTTTTAAAGTATTTGCAAAATTAGTGGAGTTGTATTAAAAAAATTAAATTTTTTTGGATTTTCAGCTATTTTTAAAAAAAATATTTATTTTTGAAAAATTACCAAAAATAGATTATTGGAGCTATTTTATTGATTTTTTTAGGAATGAGAGCTTGATTTGTGTTTTATACATTACATAAGAAATAATATTAAAAATATTATGCTAATATGCTTTTAATATGCTTTTAAAAATAGTCGTTAAAAAAACTGACTTTTAACATAAAATCTTCACTCCTGCATTCGTTTTTGGCCGGGCGGGAAGCAGTTTAGTGTTAAATCATTCTAAATCTATTTCTATAAAAAATATGGGTACCAAATTTAAAAAAGCTCGCGTGACATTTTTTTTATTAATCGATAAAAATGAAACTATTTTTTAAAATTGACAATTTTCGGCCAATGCTGGATGTAGGGTGCAAACCTAAATCAATTTAAAATTTCTTTATTAACCATTTATGAAGCCTTATCTTTTGAAATTAATAAGGAAAAAATTTTTTTATTAACGGAACTTTGAGAAAAAAGTGAATGAATTGTACTATATTTTTGTAAAAAAATAGCCATTTTTCATGCCAATTTCAGAGTGCTGACTTTGAATATTTTTCACGTCTAGACGAATTGAGATAATCCAAAAATTCTTTCAGCATATTATTTTGAAATATGTAGCAAATTACAGAATATTTTTAAAAAATTTTTACCTTATATATCTCCGGACTTATTCCCGAAAAACGAAAGAAAGTCGAGCCAAAAAATCAAAAATTCAAAATTCAAGCGTAAATATCTTTTTAACTGTAAGAGATAACTTAGATGAGTAAGCTTATTTTTTCTTTATCTTGCCAAGCACTTTCCAGAAATATAAAAATCTTTAAAATCGGACTTCATTTGTACAAGTTACGATTTTTTTTAACTTTTACATACTCGAGGTAGTCAACTTTGACACCCTGTAGCTTATCTCGTGTTATCACAGGGTGACTACAAGATGATTTTTCTGAAAGCTTAGGTCCTCCTCTACAACTCTTCCATACATTTCAATTTGATCCGACCAGTAGTTTAGGAAATTCAGATTTATTACCAAAAAATTTGCGTTTGACCCCACTGTGGGCCATTCGCATTCCATATTCCAAGTCTTATATTTAATTCCATAATTTATCCATTATTTTTGTCATCATATTCATAAGATTTTCCATCATTTCTTTCCAGTCTTTCAATACGAGAATTTTCATCTGATTTCTGCATATGAAACATTGTAATTACGTTGAGAAAGCGTTTATTAACACAACGGGTATAAACGGTACATTCATACCATTTCTTAAAGACTGTTATCCTACCAAAATAACAAAAAAATGCAGCCAATTATCGATAATAGTTTGCGAGTAATGATAATTTTTTTCTGATTTTTCTGACATTTTTTTTATAAAATAACATAACATATTTGTTTTTAACAGCATGCCACGCCCACAACTAACAATATTTTGATCTAATTTTATAGCCACCTTAGTTTCGATATGTTTACTATTGAATAACATTAAAATTTTAGAAATCGGTGTTAAAAAAATTGGTATTTTGGCCAAAAACATCACCGCATATATGGGTTATTTCTTTTAGTTAACGAGATATTTCAGAGATTTTGTTTTAATATTTTTTTATTTAGTTAAGAGGAAATTACGATATTGTGTAAAAAAGAAATAGAGAAAAATCTTAACGAAATCATAAGCATTTAAAAATTTAATTTTAAAAATCAAATAACCCGCAAATCCTAATAAACATTAAAAAGATTTGACTTTTTACTTTTTTTACAATTAAAATCAGGAAGTTAAACTTTGTGTTACAAATAATTGAAAGCATATTATTCGTGCATCAGAAGCCGTGCGAAAGATATCTCATGCATTTGTAGGCGGCACAAATATCCTTAAACTTATTCACAATGTGAAAATTTAATTGCTTGTGTTTTGTGAAACAAAGCGTCGGCGGATGTTTCGAAACCATTATATAGTCATTTCATACACATATGTTAATAAGTTAAAAATGAAAGTTTTAGAAAAATAGATATCGTGTAAAGTGGCAATATAAACACAACCGTCGCCAATATAAGCACAATCTAAAAATGCATTAATTAAAAAAAAAAAAAAAATAATAATAATCTTTTATCACATAGCTTTAACGTTTAAAAATACAAAATATATTATATTGCATAGCTCACCAAATAAATATTTTCTATTTTTAGCATTTTTAGGCGCATATTTAAAAAATAAAAATAAACGCATAAAAATCAGCCCTCTAATAATGATTAAACTTTTTAAATGGCAAATTTGTATCCAGTATGCCATAACTCATATAGTTCATATTTAAAAAATAATCAGCTGGGCCTGTGAGTATACCTATTCAGTGTGCCCTGATTTGTATGTAACTGAAAAAAGGCCACTTTTCTTTTGACAAACTTTTTTTTTTTTTTTATTCATAGATGACATATTTAATTTTTACTACCACGTGTTTTTACTATTGCTAAACATACATGTAATAAATTTTAAAAACTTATGCATGAGAAATATTCTTGCTTTTCTTAATATAAACCACATCAATTTTTCACTTGATTAATTATACAAGTGTTCTTCTGCATCAATTTTCTTTCTTGTAGGAAAAGTTCATTAAAACTAAGTATATGGATCTTTATGAAAATCTTTAAAGTTCTTAATCTTAAGTTTTTCTTATCTCTACCTTAACCTTGCATTTATATAAATTTGTTTTTTTTTTTTTTAATAAAAAAAGCTATTTGTCTGCTTAAATTTGAACTTTACACTTTATTAACTGTAATCAATAGCCTCATATTAGTTATGCTTCATTTGAGTCCAATAAAGAAATTTACTTAACTTCCAATGCTGCATACAAAAGGCTGGCAAATTATTAAGGAGCATAAAATAAAAACTTCCTTCCTTCTTAAAAAATAGAAATCTTATAATATAAAATACAATGCAATTTAAACAACTTAATATTACACTTGAATAAATCTAATTTCGAATACAAGCTGTTTACAATTAAACCGTAAGTGGTGAATTAGATACGAGCAAAGTTATAGATTTATATAAAATTTATTTCTTTAAGAATCTATAGCTTTGTTTAGGATAAATAATTTTATTTTAAAAATTTGTTTTGCATTAAGAACTTTTTATAAATTCACATTTAAAAGAGTAACTTTATTTGCGTTTTTTCATTTCATTTCATATTAATACTTAAAACAATAATTTTTAATATTACCTGTGTTTTTTCTCGAAATTTATATAAATTTTCAGTACAAATTTAAGTAATTATAAAATTAAAATTAATTATGGATAAAAATATTACCAACTCTAAGAAATATATGGTCCGTGAATTTGATATTTAATATACAATTACCAGATTTTAAAATTTTATAAATTAAAAAACGATAATTATACCATATTTTTATAAAATTGAATTATCTTCAAAATTGAGACCGTCCAAGCAGCCAGACGGACGGATATCGTTAGATCGACTCAGAAAGTGATTCTGAGTTGATTGGTATACTTTAAGGTGGGTATTGGATGATTTTTTCTGTGCGTTAAAAACATCAGCATTATACCCCAACCACCTATCGTGGTGTAGGGTATAATGAAACATTCACTTTAAGTTGATATTATAAATGTGTTTTGATCTTTTTAAGGCACAACGCAGTGTTGCTAAAACAAACCCCTTTCGAAAAAGAAAATTTTTGAAATGTTTTGAAACAAAACTTTGGTACTTTGGTTTATGAAACATGTATGAGAAAACTTGTTGGAAATAACTCTCAAAATGACATGTTTTCCCCAATACGTGACAGTGGAAACATAGTATAAACTAATATTTACCCTACAAACATTTGGAAGATATTTTTTAATATTTCATTTTTATTATATATATAAAAAATAGTATATTTTATCTTATTTTCAAAACATCATTTTTTAAGTAAGAAAATTATCATCGCAATAAATTTATGATATCCTATTGAAATTAATGCAATACTTTTACTTTTCAGTCACAATGTTTTTAGTTGTCGAAAAATTTTTAAAAATGAAGAAAATATTGAAGAAGTTTATTTGTCTCTTAGCAAAAAATTTATATTTTTTGTATTATGATATCAGGATTTATATGCATACTTTACAAAATGTAAAACTATTCTTTATTATATTATATCTAGGGTGATTTTGTGATAATTTTGATATACATATATTTATTACGCTTTCCAGAAGATTATCTGGCAGTATCCTTTTTATCTAGAAGATTATCAAACAATATTACCTATTTTTCTTTCAGGCGATGGGGAAAACTTCCACAATACGAATGTGATTATTGCGGCAATAACAGTTTTCTTCTAAATAATACAAATTCTTATCAATTTCGATTATATGGTATTAGCAATGCATTTTTTGTTCGAAGTGTTGATAGACACAGATATAAATTTCGAACAACGAAACGAAAATAATACAGTAAAACTCGATATTTTTACTATGAAAACCAATTATTGAGTTTTCCAGATTATTGAAATTTTTGTTGTGCTTGAATCATACATACCATTATCCTCTTATTTTGTTTACGAAATTTTTAATGTCTGATATATTACCTAGTTATTCTAATATTTCAAACAGTATCATTTCACTGAAGTGTATATGGGCCATTATAAAAAATGTTTAACCTTGCTGAAACTGACTTTAATCCTTAATAAGTTGATGTGCCCCAAATAGTAAACGCAGTAGATAGTCTCAAAGTTAGGAAAACAAGAGCGAAAAATTAAAAAAAACATTTGTCTTTCGCGAGGCACATTAACATCTTTGAATGGAATATCATGGATTACTTTACATAGAGTCTAAATTAGACAATTTTTTATCAAAACAAACGTCAAACTTAGCGCGAATTTGTGGAACATGGCAACAGTTGCACAAAAGCAATAATATGGCGTATTCGTTATTATTTTTTATATATGCAGTTTGGCAACTGTAACAACCAAAATAATAATCAGCTGTTTAACTAAGGTTATCTTGTATATATTCACGCTGATTTTGACGTTTGTTTTGATAAAAATTTGCCTAATGTAGACACAATAAAATCGAAGGAGCATTAAAAATAAATTTTTTGCAAATTACTCAAAAATTGCACTTTTTGTATTGATCGTGACCGTAAATTTATGTCAAATGTCGTTGATAGTTGAAAACGGGGCACTTTTGTTAAAACAGATTTAGCTAAGGCAAATCGCATGGACAGCACGAAATTGTTCATAATTGGTATAATTAGATGGTGTTTGTAATGCTTAATGGAAATTTATTATTGACCATATTGGATTAGAAAAGGATCATAATATTAAATAGCATTTCTTTGTAATAAACTCTAATAAAATATATTTTCGTATAATATATGGAGAAATAATTTAGATTCAAACCACATATTTCGCAAAATTTTTAAAAATCGCGATTTTTAGTATAAAAAAAATGTTTTAATTTTTTCTAGAAAACCCTAAAATATGCTCCACTAATACCATAAAACATTGAAAATATCATACGTTTTATTTCAGTAACTCAGTAGGTATGCGCGAAATTTTTACCAGAATTATATATAAATTTGTAGTTTGTAAAAATGTTTATATGTTCAACTTAAAACCGCTATAACTTTCGTGCCCCCTACACGAAATGATTAATGCGAACTGATTCTACATGAATTCGAATTACTTTATATTTATACAAATAGAAATGGCATACATTTTTTTAAGGCCTTAAATCTAAGATTCTTGATAATATAAAATAAATTCTTGATAATAATATAAATGATAATTTATATATATATATATACATATATATATATATATATATATATATATATAGTGATTAAAAATTTTGTTTAAAAAGTTGAAAGTTAATGCGATCAAAAAATAAAAAAATAATAAAAAAATTTGTTGAAATTTTACTAAAAATAATTACTAAAAAAGTTCTGAAAAGTATAATATGATTGCATTACCATCAATCACTACATATAAATGTAGGGTAATTTTTTACTACAAAGAATATTAATAATATTAAAAAACACTCTTTCTTCCTTCATTCTTTTTACGAATTTAGGAATATTTAACAATATGATGATGGTACTGAAATAATATTGATGTGTAGTTCCAATATGAGTATTCTTAAAAATTATCTTAGAGACACAACATTGAAACGACCACGCCTGAAAAAAATGATACAAGTCATGTATCATGAGTTCATTACTCGAACTCATGTAGCCATTTATAGTTACTACTTCCATCAATTGTTGATTTAATGATGTTCTTATGGCAACGGTAAACTCTTCTAACATACCACATATTTTGAAGAAAATCTAACTGGAACCTTTACTTTTGGAGGCAGGTCATTTATTATTGTGACGAGTACTGTTTAATGGAAATGAGATCTTATTACGACAACTTGAATTTGACTCTAAACGCATATATTTCGAATTTAGATTATCTGGGTAGTCATATTACCTTAAATATTAGTTTTCAATAGTAAAAAAGTGCAACTGTCCAACAATCACGAAGTTTTAATTATTTAACATAGGAACAGTATCAAAATAGGTATTCTTCTAAATCTTAGTTGCTTTTCCCTGTGTTAGAATTTGTTCCAGAACCAAATTCAAGAGATATTTGAACGTTGTTGTGTTGCAGGACATTAATTATTTAATGCCAATGCAAAAAAATTATATTTAGCTGTTGATTCCATCACAATAACATTCGAAACTGGTCGCGTTTTTTGGTCGAAAGTTCTTATACAATTATAAATTATCAAGTTAAGCCAAACTTTCATGAATATTTGATAGCCTTTTCATAGAGAATTTTTGTAAGATTTCAAATTAATCAAAAAAAAATAATAATAATTCCAAACATATCAATATTTCCAATAACGATTTTTATCACAATTTAATAATTTGATTTTTTAGAGTTTTTATATTTTTTTTTTAAATTTAAACAATTTATTTAAGTCTTCTTGACTTTTTATTCATTTAAATAAATATAAAAAAGTGTTAATATTTAAGACAATATTCTTAAATATTATAAACTAAAGTCAATGAAAGTAAATTTTGATATTTATGCAGAAACTTTTTTCTATGTATGCTCTTTATACCACAAACATACTCGTATAAAAATACTGAATTGAATCAAAGATCAATTAGCTAGGAAATTTATTATTTATGTTTTAAGGGGTAACAAATTCATTAACGCTAAATTAATCATGTGAACTGCAGAACAATGAAAATGTTAATATGTTTTTTTGTGTGATAAATTAGTAATTATGGTTTTTAATTTCCGAAGCTTTATCACCTGTCCTGTAGACTTTGTGACAATATCAGAACAGTTCCAGCTTACCCTCAATATGATTTTCAATTGGTAGAAGATGTGGAATCATTCTTAAGAATATACTAACATGAAATCGCCTCATATCCAATAAAACAATAAGTTATATGCTTGCTAAAAATTTTCTGGTAGAAAACTAAAACCAAAAATGATACATTGAATCAATATTTCTTCCGCTTTGGTGTGGATCGATCAGTTCGATTCTGGTGCCATGAGGACCTGTCCCTCTCTTTTACTGGTGGGGCATATGTGGATATTATAGTGACTGACTTCATGTCGCAGCCTCTAATACTATACCAGTCCAATAATTAAATCAAACTTGGGGGCACGACAATGTTGATCAATTTTGTTTTACTAACGGTTTCAGATAAAAAAATGGTGTAACGCAAATGTGTTTGGACCTAATTTTTAAAGGAATATAATTATAGTTAAACACCCTTCGATCTTCTAGGCGCCTGCTTACTTTATATTTATTTATGCTAGAGAGTGTTTGAAGAACAAGAATTTTTGTAATGTCGCAAAGTCAGGCTGGTCTAAGAGCTTTATTTCCTTTTCAGTTAAGATCTTAATATGACATAGTCCTTTACGTCTAACTATTTAACCATTAGTGCTGCTTGAACACGTTTTCGTCATCCTCTGTATGTTATACAAAGAAAAGAATTAGTGAGGTCGCCTTTTAAAGTATACTGTTCAACGTTTAGTGGCTAAATTCGCGACGAGCCAATCAATCCAGCTAATCGGCTCAAATATCATCACTGCTCTTTAAAGTATCGAGAACCCAAGCTAGTCAATTTCTTGTGGTGCACAAAATTTTACATCAAAACTTGTGCCTAAATTCCTATAAGATCCAATTGACTCAACAGGACGGTGCTACGTGCCAAATCACGAGTGCCATAATGAACATTCTACATGAATATTTTGAAGGTATGGTATGGCCGCTATGATCAAATTATATGATCATGGCGGCTAGTCTTAGGACCTTGAATATCGTTCAAATTCAAGTCATAAAAACATCTACAATTTCATTTCTCTATTTAGGATTTTTGACTTCATTTGAAACTTAAATGCAAAATATAATTGCCTTCATTGTTTTTTCTTCTATGAAATCTGTTAAATGTTTTTGATTCAGATGAAGACTTCTAGAGACATTCCATCAACAACAACCTGTATATACGATAGAAGGTATTTTAATGAGATCACATCAATTTAGAGGATGATTATCGATGTAGATCCTTAAAGCATATTCACGAAAAATAATGGGGAGTTTATAACGATTTCTTAGTGGGATTCTATAATATATACATATAGAATGAATGAAGTCATTTAAGATTTGCCAATGAAAATGACGCACAGATTTCAAATCAACCTACTACAATTCCATCTCCATCAGCCGGGTGTATATTAAAACGATTAATATAGACAAAAGATTGTGTGTGTAGAAATAGAAACACAAAGAATTCATTGTAGTAAAATATAGTCAATATGAAACAGTTGGATAGTAAAGTATTTACGAAAATAAAAATATTCAATTTATTACAAATCCCAACACATGTGGTCATGTACATATAGAAATAAATATATAGTACGTGTATATAATTTTACATGTCTGAAATTAATAGTAACTAATTCATTTTCTATTTATACCATTCTAAATTTATTAACAATATATTAAAACAAAAACCATCGGTTTACTCATTTGTAATAGTTTGCATTAAAAATTAAATGTTAAAGATTTAGATATATAGTTTTTGTATTTTAATTATTATAGTATTTTGGTATGAGTAATTAGTTATAGAGAAGCTGCTAGAAAAGTTATTAACCTTTGTTTTTTTATATATATTACTATATTAATTTAGTTGTGTTGACATGTATGTATGAGAAGATAAGAATTATAAAGTAGAAAGCATACGGATTTCCCTAAAAGTTGTTAACCTTTAAACTTTGCCTGGAATGAATGGAGATAACAATGAATAAGCAATAAACTAGATTTTTACAAAGAAAACTATATAGAAAATTAAATTGTTAAGATTTATTTATCTTTGTGAATGAAAATCTTGAAAGCTTTTTAACTGGTTTGCAATAAATAAAAGAATATATGGAATATGTATTTTGAATTTTTAAAAGAAAATAATTCTATTCAGAAATATATTTTTAAATTAAATTTAAAGATGGATAAAGTTATAAAAGAGACAAATTTACATAACAAACATATTAAATATTGAATTGGAAAAGTTTTTTGATTAGCACTCTTTTAATTTAATCTATATCTATGTACATATTTATTCTTAATATCCTTCTTTAAATTTATAAATTTTTTACCTTTATGTTTTTATATTTTTAATACTTCTAATTCAAATTCCTTTACGCATACAAAATTTTCAAATTTAATTAAACTTTTAAAGATTGCTTGATGAGTTTTTAAATAATAAATAAAAAGAAACAGACAAATATGTATTAGAAAGCATCACCAAATATTAAAATTTTTGTACACGGTAAAGTCACTGCCATTATCATAACCTTCAAAATGTCATCACAATCACAAACAAACAAAAAATCCTGTATATGAGTTTAAAGGTCATTGACAATTCTGACAATTTTCTACTCTTGTGCAAATTATCGTGCAATTTGTTTTTACTTGACTTTTATCATTGAAATGAGAAAATATTGCAATAGAAAATTATTTGTTTGAGGTTATTTTTTTCATTATTTACTTATGTATGTTGGTTTAAAAAAATATGTACGTATGTATATGTGTATGAATGTATGTATGCATGTATGTATGTATGTATGTATGTATGTATGTATGTATGTATATATGTATATATGTATATATGTATATATGTATATATGTATATATGTATATATGTATATATGTATATATGTATATATGTATATATGTATGAATGTATGTATGTATGTACGTATGTATGTATTTTAATAGTTTTGCATTTGTATGGAATAGAAAAAATCTTTTTATTTAATTGTCTATTAATTACTTTTGACATTTAGCAAGAATAGATTGGTAGTACTTTTACATAAGATGGAAGGAAAAATACTTATTTCTACTCAAGCACACAAATTTCAAAAATTTAAGCCTTGGAAAATTTTTGCTGGAATCCGATACGAATTTAAATATAAAAATATTATAAACATGAAATATGATTGAAAAAAGTAAAAATTTTTAAGTAAAATAAATTTGACTTGAATTTAAATTTCCTTTTAACGAGAAGAACGCTATTGAATTAAAGTGTAATACAAGCTTAACTTAATGCTTTGCACTGAATCCCAGGCTTGAAATACATTTGGTTTCAACTTGAATTCCAGCAAAAATCTTATTGGGTAACAACAGAAAAATTTTAATCAAGGAACACAAAGAATGGAAGGAGGCTCTCTTTTGTACAACAATAGCATTTCTCTCACAAAGTAAACAGAAATTTCCTTTAAAATTTAAGACAAATTACATTCGTGACAAAATTTTTCACTCTCACAGAATATTCTTATTATTTTTTCACCCGCATTTATTGCATTTTAACTCTCGTATCACGAATATTATTTTTTATATATTTTTTTTGCATTATTTTTTTGTGTGTTGAAATTTAAATTGAACTTACAAAGTTTTTTGAAACGGCAAAAAAATGTATTTATATTTACTAAAATTTACTAAAGTCTATGAATTATTTTTAATAATTTTTTAATACTCTTTTATGCAACTACTGATGTATTTCTATGATGTATGGTGAACGTGCTTTCTGCACTAATAGTTATAAATAAAATTTTACTAACACAATCTCAGAGTTTGGTTTTTTGTTTGGCCTTCCATTCTTCCATTCAATAAAAGTCATAATGTGTTTATAAGTTTATTGAAATAAATGTCGGTAGTCCTTTTTAAGTTACTTATGTATTTTTTTTTTGATATTTAGTTTAATTATATAAGGTTTTATTAAAATAGTGATGAATTTTTGAATCAACAAAATGGATCCTAGGACTCTTGGGATTAAAAGTCAAAATATTATTCTAAATATGTTACCATTGACGTTGTCCTTGACATTACTTCCTTTTCAACTGATTGGATTTCTCAAGTTCCTCAAAGTATACATTTGATTATGTACTAATATAATTTGTTGTAAATACAATTCACTACGACGCTTTTTTTGACAGTTTAACCGAATATATAATGTTATGTAATAATTCTACACTGATGCGAGGTTAATTTGTTGCAAATACTGTTTCTATCGAATTTTTGTTATTTACTTTACAACACCGTGAACAATTTTAAAACATACGTGAGGCTAAAGTTAAATTATATAACGAATGAGTATTTTGTATCTAAACTACAATGACATTCGTACATTGTCCTGTAATACAAAACTTTTTTTGCTTAGCCAAATTCGATTGCTTTTTTTTTCTTTCAAATCATAGTTGAGTCGCTGCAAAAAGTTTGTGCATGATATTCATTACTTATTCCTATTTTCTTTTTATAGATAATCAATTACACGGTGCTACAGTGAAAAAAAGATGTGGAATCATTCTTGGAATGCAGCATAGTGTAGTTATTAGATATGGGTGAGTAAATTATTATACCATTTTTAGAGTTTTCAATATCCAAAAAACCAATTTAAGTTTATTTTTTTAGAAAAGAAAGATTCTACCCTTTGTAAAAAGTATATACACATTTATATTCATAGCAAACTAAGAGAAAGGAAATTCAAGGAAATTCAATTTTCTATTTTCTATGCGTATTTTTTTGGATTTTAAATTTTGGACCACACTTGATAAAATCAGATGAGAATTGTAGAACATATGTTTTTTTCAAAGTTGTAAATTTCATTTTTGTCATTATTTTGTAGCATAAATATTAACATTAAACTCTCTCCTGTATTATTTCTCATGCCTATCATACAACGATCTCAATTCAAAGAATTTTTTATTTCTATTCTATTTCTGCAAAAACAAATTTGGCCAGTTGTAATAAAATGACACCAGTGAGTTGTACTTTTTTTCCACTTTTAATTGAGAGAGTTGTAAGAGAGACTTGATAAATGAAATATGTAATGGTTTAATACTTTGAATTGGTTTGTTTATTTTTTTTATTGAGTCTTATATTTTATATTTTTTTGAGGAAAAATAACTGTTATTTTATTATTTTTATTTGTTCTAAGTAATATAAGTTATTTTCTGATTTATCTTATATTAAATAAAAATAATATTATAAAGCACAAAAAATCCCCAAAATAAAAATTTTTCAAAATTATATATGTTTTATGCTTATAATATATTATCGGAAAGATATTTCTTTATAAATGTGCAAGTTTTATATTTTTTTTTAATATCGCTTAAGAATTTCAGATTTTAAAAATTTAAAAAAAAATTTAAATTTTCTACTAAAAAAAACAAGAATAAAGACGTTTCGCCAAACGTGGTGATTTTTAATTGGTTTTGTCGACGGAATTTTCTATTTGGCGGTATTTCGAATTTTCTGGCGATTATAAACAAGGTAGCGATTTGTTTGTCTAACTTTTAAAATTTTACTAAATAGGCATTTGCAGAGAAAAACTATTAAAGTTTTTTTACTACAAATTGACTGCTTTTAGTATTTGCCTATCTAGCAAAATGAAGAACCTTAATTTACAAGTAGATTCAACTTATCTCCGTATTCTAAACTTTTTTCTTTACCCCTGGTCTCTTTTTAACAAGAAAAAGTGAAAAATGAATAAACGGTGGAAAACCCGTTAACATAAAGTTGGAAATTAAAAAATTTGTTACCGTTATTCTGCCGACGCTATTTATTATGTTAGAAAATAAAAATCCCTTCGTGTAGACGTAGTTATGGCAAAACTATAACAAAACAAATCTAAAATAACAATTTTAATGTAAACATTTTAAAAATGTATTTTTTTTTTTTATAATTTTGTCATTGTCATAAATATCAGAAATTTTATACGAAATTGTATACCCAAAAAATATATATTACAATACTTAGGCAGTAAATGTTTCATAATTTGTTTTCCATCATCTTTCAAATATATTAAGGAAAGTCATTATATTTCGGTCACAGTGGAAAAAAAAAACATTAATGTAAAATTAGTTCATTAAAACTATTTATAAGTTAATGGGGCCAATGATTTTATATAATGTTGGAATTATTCTTTTAAAAATATAATAAAGTTTAATAAATTTTAAAAGTTTTGACCTAAAATGGAGCAATATGTACGTTAGAAAAGTGTATTTTGAGTTGTATTTTTCTTCAATATACTACAATTATCTTAGTGAATTTACATTTATAAATTATATGAAATTTTAAACACTGAAAATTGTACGACACTATTAACATTTTTTGATAATTTTTTAGTATTTCTTTAAAAAAAAATATATTTTACAATAAATTAATTCTTTGTAACAATTCTTTTAAAAAATATAATAAATTTCAATAAATTTGAAAAGTTATATAATAGGGCATTCAGACCGACTTGAAATTACATACTTTCGTGATTTCAGCCGAAATCAAGTTGAAATTGCGTAATTTCCCATACATTTTGATACTTGCGGAATTACATAATTTTGTGTAATTTCGGCGAAATTACATTGAAATTACGATGCCCATTTCCGTGCAACTCTGTACATGATTGGAAAAAATACTTTTTTCAACTATGTACTGCATGTTTCAATAGTGAGAAGAAAAAAAGAAAACAATTGACAGCTGATCTTAAATTTAAACATAAATCTTAAAATTAATTATTAAAGTCATTTTGCAAAATGAAACGTATCCCTTTTACCTTTGCATGTCTAAAAATTTTTAATTCTTGAAATAACAATTTCTTATTAGCAAGTTTTTCATTAATAATTTCCAACTTAGTAAGTAATTGTTTCTTATTTGTTTGCATTTCAAAATACTTTATTTACCCCTATAATAATTTAAAATCTAAACAATAAGTATCATCAGCTGTTCACGAAATTACATCAAATGTCATCTAGCCAGTATGGCCACTCTAGATTTCATTCGCAATTTCGGCAGAAATTTCGTAATTTCGTGCCGGTCTGAACAAGGCTTAAATTTAAAAAGTGTATTTTAAGTGATATTTTTTAATCATTATTAGCTATTGCAATTATCGTTGGCCTTGTTAAAGCTGAATTTACATTTATAAATTATTCGAAACTTTAAATACTATAAATTGTACAACACTTTTAACATTTTAGATAATTTTTTAGTATTTCTTTAAAAAACCAAATAAAACTGAAATGTGGCGATTTTTAGCGATTTCTGATTAACAATTCGGCGACAGAGCCTCAAAAAAATCTGACAACCCTGAACAGATTCTCAAAAAAATCTGACACCCCTGTGTCTAATTTGTTTTTTGGAGAGAAATGAGAATTACAGAAATAAGAATTATAGCTGAACTTATGTTTAGTTTTTGTATTTAACCGTTATTTATTTTCCACGAAGTTTTACGACATAGAATACAACTAGAATTTTATGTGAGAGGCACTTCGAACTAAATGTTAAAAAAAATTATTAATTTTTTTCATAACACAAAACAAAATATATGTGAATACATGTATTTTGTTGTTGCATGAATTAGATTTTTGACAATTTAATAAGGTTTTTTTCTCTCACATAAATATCTACTTATTAATCTATGTTTTATTATTTTTCGCAGTCTTTTTGGAGAAAAAATTGAAAAAACAGGATCTCTAATATTTCTAAATTAGTAAAACAAAAAATTGTTTGAAAAGTATTTCTCTACTTTACAGATTAATATTGGTTCAATATTTGATTAGTTACAACCGTTATACGTTTCTACTAAAATCTTTATATTAGATTGCTAAAAAAAAGAAGTTTTATATACACTAAACATTTTTATTTTAATATAACCTACTACACAATAATACGTCCTCATATCTTGTATGAAAAAATGAAAGGTTTTTCCTCGAAAATCGTTATATAGACCATAGAAAAATTATTAATTTGTGGTACAAAATTAAATTTTAATCAAATATTTTTATGAACTGATAATCATAATGCAAATGTCTCATAACGTATGAGTAAAATTAATTACAAATATACCACCAAATGACTACTAAAAAGTAATTATGATTCACATCGTTATTATCCTGTGAATTTGACTTGGGAATACCAATAACTATACTTGATTGACAATTACTATCTACTGGAAGATCATTTTGGTTTTTATAATTGTTGAATAATAAAAAAATTGTGTTTTATTTTTAGAGAACAAGTCATTAATAAATACAAATAATTTGTATTAGTATATTATATTCACATCCGTTTCCTTTAATATTTAATGTTGTATTTTACTATTTACATTTCGTATTTTTTTTTTTTTTTGTTTATTTAACAAATATTTAATTTATGTTTAAGTTCTTAGTAATTAATTAAAATTTGTGTTGGTTTTAAGTAATCTTTTACAAATATTTATCAATTCCTTTATCTCATTTCTATTGAGGTTTTTGTGGGTTGTTTTATAAATATTTTTGAATATTATTTAAATAGTCTAGAAAATTTCTTGCGATAAAAATAAAAAGTAAATAAGAAAAAATTTCTTATTTAATAACCCAATAAACAATTATATATAACAAAACAAAAAATAACTAAATAATCAAATAATTTTTTTTTTAACTTTTTGTATTTTGCATTTCTTTGTCTTCTTTTTCCTATTTTGTAGAAGACAAAGAATCCAATGACATGACCTTAAGTTTCACCTTAAACTCATTTCTTTAATTAAAAGACAACTATATGAATCACTACTACTATTATAATTTACTCCTCCATTTACTTACATATATACAGAGGTTAAAATGACACAAAACTTTTGTAATTATAAGTTTATTTGTTTAAATTTCATTTTATTTTAATTTCAATTGATAACTCAAAAAAAAAAAAAAAAAAAAAAAAAAATTAATAAAATAAGCTGTATTCAGCTTGTCTTTTACACACAAAATTTGCAGATTTATTTTAAACAAACTGCTTTCAGTTTTTACTTTTTATGGCAAATTTTAGCAAGTTTAACATGATGTTAACAATGTCGATGATGTTTATTTTAGCAACAGAAAAAAAAACAAAATAAGCAAATAAGTTTCTACTTAAACTTTGCCTTGCGCTTAAGTACAACATAAATTATTTTGTGCAAATTACTTGTGTTTTTCTCCTCCTTTAGTTTTGGTAAGTAGTATAAATGAATTTTGGTGCTTTTCACTTATTCCCTTAAATACTTATGTACTCGTATAGTATTTCACCTTGTTACAAACTTCTTTTGTGTTTATCATTCTAATGACCTAATTTTGCCTCCCAAATAGGTTTTTTTTAGCCATTCAATGTAACAGTCACCATTTTTGATTGGTTTTGATTTAAATCTTAATTTTACTTTCCTTCAATTTAAAGGTTATTTGAATATTTAAAACGACTGGATGTGAGTTTGTCTGTTGCGGCGAACATGTTTTGCATGTAAAATGATTTATACATATCTAAAATTTTATAGCATGTTTATAAGTTTATCTGAAAGATTGTCATTTCACCTGGTGTCATTGTAGAGTTTTTCTGCATAATTAGATATTGTTTTACATGCTCGTATACGTGTCATCTAGCGAACATGAAATACAAGATAATAAATAAAACTAAAGGAATTTCGAATGCTGTAAAATGCTTAGAAAGTTAATTGAACATGTTGTGTTGAAGAGAGAAATATTAAAATTATAGATTTGTGAAAAAAAATCAATAGGTTTATTTTTATCGAAAAACTTTAATGTGCTTTCAAAGATTAAGATTTTTTCCAAAATTATATCTGAAAGACGAGAACGTGCTGCAATGAGGTGTATTGTTTGAATTAACAAAGAGGTGTTAGTTTTAAAATTTTCAACAGATTTACTAAATGGTTTTCAATAATAGTCCTTCACTTTTAGCAAGGAGAATTAATGTCATTAAAATAAGAACAAGATTTCTTTAATATAAAACTGATCCAGATTTGATCTAGAATTGAACTGGAACTGAACTAGAACTGAACAAGAACTGAACTTGAACTGAACTAGAACTGAACTAGAATTAAATAGAAATTAACTAGAACTGAATTGGAACTGAACTAGAATTGAACTAGAGCTGAAGTGGAACTGAACTAGAATTGAACTAGAACTGAAGTAGAACTGAACAAAATCGTAAATATCTATATTATTTCATTTAAATTTTTGATTAAAAAAAAACTTAATTTCTTTTAGTGTTTAAAAAATTGTATTAAATAGAAATTTTGATAACAAATTTTAATTTTTGGTTAAAAATTAAATAAAAAATATAATTTTTTTTGGCAAACAAAATTCTTAAATCTGCAATATGAGTTGTTTTGGGTAAAAACGAAAATAATTTTACAATACCAACGTAATTATTTATCTAATTACAAAATATTTCAGTTTATGTGGTAATGAAAAAAATAAATATGATGAATTTCGTGTAGTTTATAATAAAGCGGCAGAAACTGTTGTAATTGAAACTCAGACCTCCGATCGTAAGTTACTCACATTAACAAGAAAGATATTCATTAAAATATATTTTTTTTAGATGATGTTCCTCCTCAACCAACACGCAATACGGTAGCAATAATTGATTGCGGTTCATCTGTAATAAGAGCTGGATTTGCCGGTGATGAAATTCCTTTAGTAACGATACCCACAGTTGTGGGTAAAGCCACTATTGATGATGTTACCAAAAAAGTATTTGGATCTGCAGCATTTAGAAGTTCTGACTACAAACTATCCTATCCAGTGGAACGTGGCTTTATCAAAGATTGGCATGACACTGAAGAATTACTGGAACATGTGATCGAACATGATTTACATATACAACCTAAAATGCATCAATTAATGTTTACAGAAGCACTCAATAATCCACCCGCCAATCAAGAGAAAACGGTCGAAATGATGTTTGAAAAATTTCAATTCAATGCTTTTCTTTTAATGCCCTCAACCCCAATGGGTATGTATGGTTATGGATCAACAACGGGAGTTATTGTGGAATCTGGCGCCGGGCAAACTCATATTGTGGCTATTAAAGATGGAGATTACTTAAAGAATTCCTATCGTAACATACCATTAGGTGGCAATGATTTAACCAAATACATGGGTCAACTTTTAACACAAAGTGGTAATGCACGATATTTTCATGCCAAACGTAATGAACATGAAATTTTAAATGAAATTAAACGTATAGGCTGTCACGTGGTCTTAAACTATGATGAAGAAATAAAAAAGTCACAAATTAATCCCGATTTGATAACGGATCATGCCATTTTACGTGATGGCACTATGATTGGTATGAAATCAGAAGTTTTTCGTGTACCAGAACTATTATTTAAACCTGAAATGATTGGTATACATGGCGGTGGTATACCAAAAAATATTCACGAATGCATTGAGGCTTGTGATCCCGAATTAAAAGCACAATTATATGGCAACATTTGTTTGTGTGGTGGCAACACAATGTTTCATGGTATCAAAGATCGTCTGCTATGGGAAGTAAGAACTTTTGCAGGGCCTAATGTAAATGTCAAAATTAATGCTTTGCCCCAAAGGGAAAATTTAGTTTTCTTGGGAGCTTCTTTGGTGGGAGTTTGCCCAAAGTTAAGGGATAATCTGATATCATATCAAGAATATCGAGAAGTTGGACCGCAAATAGTACACTGGAAATTCTTTTGAGTGATTATTAAAATAAACAAGGAACTAAAACAAGTTATAATGCAGAAGTGTTAGTACAAAATTATAAGTGGAAATAAATATAATACCAAATCATTTTAATGTTGTTATTATTATAACAATTACTAGAACTAACACTGAACTAGAACTGGACTAGAACTGAACGAGAACTGAACTCGAACTGAGCTAGCACTGAGCTAAAACTGAGCTTGAACTGAACTAGAACTGAACAAGAACTGAACTAGAACTAGAACTGAACTAGAACTGAACTAGAACTGAACATTAAATGAACTAAAACTAGAACTAGAACTGAACTAGAACTGAACTAGAACTAGAACTAAACTAGAACTAAACTAGAACTGAAATTAAAACTGGACTAGAACTGAACTAGAACTGGTCTAGGACTGAAGTGGAATTGAACAACTGATCTAGAATTAAACTAGAATAGGAACTGAACTAGAACTGAATTTAAACTAAATCAGAATTTAACTATAAGTGAAGAAGTAAATTATTTTATTTTAAAATCTAAATAAATTGTTAAGGATCGCTTTTGTTGGCTGGTTTTTCTATAGAACATAAAAATATTAGTTACTTTTTATATAAAGCGCTATTTATTAATTAGACCACTACTATGTATTTAACGTTGCACTAAAATTTTGTATTAAATTTTTCTCATTCTACGTTCATGACGTTCTCTAACAATTACTAGAACTAACACTGAGCTAGAACTGAACTAGAACTGAACTGGAAATGAACAACTAAATTAGAACTAAACTAGAACTGGAACTGAACTAGAACTGAACTTAAACTAAACCAGAATTTAACTATAAGTGAAGAAGCAAATTATTTTATTTTAAAATCTAAATAAATTGTTAAGAATCGTTTTTGTTGTATGTTTTTTCTATTAAAAATGTTAATTGCCTTTTATATAAAGCGCTATTTATTAATTAGATCAGCACTATGTATTTAACGTTGCACTAAAATTTTGTATTTAATTTTTCTCATTCTTCACTCATGACGTTCTCTACAAAAATTTATTAAAATTCATTACTTAAAAGCATTTTCTGTTTACTATGGATGGTCCGCTTTCAAAATATTCTTGATACGTAATAGACATTTCCTTAAACTTCGCCAACGAACCCAACAATGAGGCACCCAGAAATACCGCACTCTTACGATCTGATTTTGCATGAATACGTATTGTAGCATCTGGCTCCGACATAAATCGCAACTCTTTGCTAAGACGATGTTGAAGACCCGGAAACAAAGTATTACCACCACTTAAAACTATATGATCGTAAAGTAAATGTCTTATAGAAGAGTCGGATAATTGAACAGCTCTGAAAATGTTCTCATGTACACCCCCAGTTTTTACTTCCAATATGGTAGGTTCAAATAATGCTTCCGTACAACGAAAAAGTTCATTATTTAAATCTATATAGCTTCCATCGGGTAAACGATAAGATTTATATTTTTGTATAGGTTTATTTAATTCGTCGTAGTAATTAAAAGCGACATAGCACAGCTGCTCTTTAAGGTGTCTCAAAAATTCTCTATCTGCTGACGATTGAAAATAATGAGCTGCGTCACTATTACGAGTTAAAATATTTTCCAACATTTTATTTATATCTTTACCACCCAAGGGTATATAACGGGTACTATGAGACATTGAAAAACCTTCATAGACTGGTACTATATGCGTTTGTCCCTCCCCCGAGTCCAGCACAACTCCCGTATAAAACCCATAGGCATATAAAGCTAAAGGAGGTGCGGGTGCCAGGAAAAAAGATTTAAAATTAAATTTTTCCAACATTAATTCCAATAACTTTTCACGATTTCTGGTGGGATTATTAAGAGTCTCAGTTAAAAGTATACTGTATATAGAAGGATTAAGATGTAGGACTTCTTGAAAAACATACTCGAAATATTTTTCTATATCATCCCAATTTGTTATGATGCCTCTTTCAATGGGTGTATTGAGATTAAGTATGGCCCGTTTTTGTTGTGCCTCAAACCCCACATAAGAATCTTGATTGGAGCGATGAGTTACAGCAGCTCCCTGTTTAGGTCTACCCACTATGGTAGGTATTGAAAGACGAGGTTTATTTTCTCCCCCAAAACCAATTTTACAAGCATCTGAACCACAATCTATTATTAGGAGATCACTAATAGGTAAGGAAAATTCAGCTTTAAGAGGAATGTAAATATATGCACATTTTAAAATTAATGTATGTATATCTTTCATTTCTTTTGAAATTATTGCTTACTTTCTAAAGTTTGTGTTTCTTTTACAATTGTTTTAATGTTTTTATTGGAAATGGGCCAGCAACTAAAATCCATTCCACAAAATTTTGCCATTAACTTTTTAATTTTGAAATTAAGACTTTTATATTTTTAGATTACTTAGGTACATAGCGCAGATTATTTAAGAGTTTATTAAAAATTTAGCAAAATATATTAAATAAAATTAGTATTTTATTTTTCTTAAAACATTTTATTACGTCAATAACACTATGCGACAAATTTTCGGTCATTGAATTTTGGCTCAATAATTCCAATGTGAAATGAGAGTATTCTATTAGATTAATAAAATCTCCAAAGAGGTTCTCAAAGTTAGTTCGAATTTCTATTTTATGGACTCTTAAACTTCGGCTATCTAGGAGCACTTTTTTCATTTTGTATAAAAATAAAAATGTACTCGTATTTATGAGTAATTATTGTTTTATGTAATGTAAAGCTCCTCTAAGATACTATCTAAGATATTTAGTTAATATCCCACCCCTTTTCCACCTACTTTCTATAATAAGATTGTTTGCAATATATTTGTAGTCAAATTATTCAACCGATTTCAGTAATTTTTAGTATATTAATATATATCGTGCATTCTCCGAAAGATAATATAGGACAAAATCTTAATAAAAATGTCACGCCCACTTTTGATGAGTGTTAAAATTAAATTTATATATATCAAGTATTTTTTTAAAATAGAGCACTAAAAAAATAAGTAGGATTTCAGGCCTAGTTTTTAGCCCACTTGCAATAGAAATCTAATAACAAGATGCAATTATTACAGATAACGTTCTCAAGTTATTTTCCCTGAAAAGCCAGTGAAAGAGAATTTTTTGTGTTTAATAAATTATATAAAGAGAAAAACATATGTTATATTTTGCAAAATATGCCGGAAAAGAAATGCTGCCTTTCAAGAAATATTTATTCAATTTTCGAAATATAAACACACTATTTTTATATTTTTCTATTTGCATTTTTTATTTTGTGTTATTAATTTTTTAATTACTTGACTTTACAAGATTTTAAAATAAAGTCTCTCTCTAATAATTCTACCTTTAGTTGTATCATGGATGCCACTAAAATAATTTACATCAAATTTTATATACACAAGGGAGAGAGAACGTTGTATATTATAGAATTTTTGTATGGACACCATGCCTCTTTTTTGCTCAGTTTTATTATAGAGTGATATTTTTTAACACTGTGATTAACATTTTAATGAATTTTGAAAATTGTTTTCAAAGAAGCAACGTAACCCAATAAAAAAGAAAAAAAAAAAAAAACTGGCGTGGCATCTAGCCAGTACTTCCCTCAATGATATGGCATCTTTAATTTTAATCGGTTCAGTACTTTAGACATAAGATCAAGTCAAATAAAGTAAACAATATTATTTCACATTAATGCTTATTTGCTGAAATATTATCAATTTTTATTTTTATTTTTTTTTAATATTAATGATCGTAGACTTTAGTCTTTTATATGTTTACTGAGATTTTTTGAGTATTTTTGTTACAGATCGAGGTCTTTTCTATATATTTTGGCGCCTTTTACTAAGATAATAATTTTTTGAGTTTTTCATAAAAAAAACAAATTTTTGGAAAAAATATATCATTTTTTTCATTTTGCACATATTTACTGAAATATCATCAATAGAAGATCTTTTTAGTTTTTCATAAAATTGATTTTATTTCAAAAATATGAATGATCGTAGACTCTGTCTTTTGACTTGTTTACTGAAATATTAACGATCTGAGATTTTTTGCGCATTTCAAACAAATTTTTTTATTTTTAGTCTTAACTGATCACACATGTTACTAAAATAATAAATAATTAAGATTTTTTTTTGAGTTTTTATTAGGAAAAATTAATTATTGGAAAAAATATAGTGGACCTTTTTCCATTTTGCGCCCTTTTAGTGAATTGTTTTTGTTTTTTAAGTGATCACAGATCGAGATCTTTTTTCCTTTACTGAGATTTTGATATTGACAATGTATATTTATATGTTGAAATCTAAGTTGTTACTTTTGGTATTTTTGATATTTTAAATTATTTTCATATTCAAAAAATGTAATTATATTACATTTTTACATGATGGATGTAATACAAATCAAAAGATGAAAATTTATGAAAATCTGCGAATATAATTGTGACGAATTATATTTAATAATTTTTTAATATTATTTTGATGTGTGCTTATGATTTTAGTGAAACTAAAAAAAAGTCAGTTTTTTTTTGAATACAGAGTTAGGTTTTTTTTGACAAGCTTTCCATTCTTTGTATTCTTTGGGAAAAACTAAATAAATTTAAAGTAATAAAAATTTAAAATAAAAATTTTATTAACATAATTATTTGCATTATTTAAGAAGAGAACTATATAGAATACTTAAAACAAGTAGAAAATTAACAGTAGAGCAAGTTTTACTATATTAAGTCTTATATGCAAGCTATGGTCATTTATGAACCAATACTTTTGAATTTTGGTTGTAAGATTAATACTTAAAAAAGATTTTTTTTAATAAATTTTATATTTATGCGATCATTTATATAATAATTATAAATGCAAAACTAATTCCGGAAGGGGTTCCCATATGGGAGTACGGTCAATTTTGGACCGATCCTCATGAAATTTGGTAGTGCGATATTTGCTTAGGGACTGAGTGAAGTAATGATTATATTTTAAGCAATTTTATTGTGTTACGTTATTGGTCCAAATAACCTCAAGCACCATATTTCATAGTTATGTTTAAAACTGCGACCTACAGATTAGCAGAAATTATGGTTTTTGTTCCACGGACAGTCGGACTGAAAAAAGTTTACACTATAAGAAGATTTTAAAATTCAAAAAATATTTTTTCGATATACTAATGAGGTGATTATTGCAACAAAATTATAAACAAAGTACTACATACATTTCCTGAATTAAACGCCAATTTTGGCGATTCTACCACACAGTGCATCAGAAAGACATTGCACTATGGAAGAATTTTAAAATTTAGCGACAAAAAGTCAAAATGTCATTCTTAGATTTAAGAAATATTTAATGGCATTCAATTGACAATATACTGAAAAGAAGAAATGTAGAAAAATTTTGATTTTTGGCAACTCTCTGTAAACTCTGTACTCAAAAAGTACAAATTATCATTTGTTAAGTTATATTTTGTTTTATAAAGTTAACATTTTTTAAATAAATTTTTTGGTAAAAAAAAAGAAAAAATTTAAATATGAATTTTAATAATCAGGATATGAATTTTTACTTGTTGTAATCATATTTAGAAAAATTTTTGTTTTTGGAACTTACTTTGATGGTTTTAGTTGTTAATGTTTTTTTGTGAAATTATAAATAGTTTTACAATATTTTATGGAGTAGAACTTGAGTTGTTGAGTTGAAAGTCGCGTAGGAACTAAGAGAAAATTAACCTTCTTCAATTACCTTCTAGAGCTTAACAGGCAACCGATGCCAATTATAACTCCGATGATCGCTTAGAATCGTTCGTTAGTTATTCGATGGAATTAGAAGTATGAATGTAATAACGAAGAAACTGATCATGGTAACTTAAACCCTTCTTACCTTATTACAAAATATTTTTTCTTTTTTGTATTGATCCTTGAGATATTTTTCAAATTTTAAATAAAGTGTCCTAAAATATTATTTATTTTTTGAAATGTTTTTATTTATAGGAGAGAGAGGGAGTTTAAATACAAAAAGAGTCTTGGCGCGCCCATTTTTCAAAAATATGACCTTCATTGACATCGCAAATTACATGGAGAGCTTTAGGAAATATACTTCATTTGGCATAATTATATTTTTTTTTCGAGACTGCGTACCAAATTTGGTGAAGCTAGCATGTCCGTATATATATTTTTTCCGCGATTCTGCGATTTTCAGCTAAGTGCATTGCAATATGAAAAATCAAAATTGTTTTGATTTTAAAATGAACTCATACTGTCAAATTATTTAAATTATTTCTAAATTATTAAAATTCAAATTTTATATTTCTATTGGCGGTTTTAGAATAATAAATTATTTGATAAATATTTTTAGAATAATCGTATATACGAATAAAAATGTTTACGCTAATTGTTTTGATTTTAAAGCGGAATATTAAGGATTATTTTATCAGAAAAACAGTTTTTAGTTACTCTGTGTCAAAAAACAGCGTGCTTGAAACTATTTTGTACTGAAATCCATTGATTTTTAAGGCATTTTTACGTTTTTCTCTTTTTTGTTGTTATAAGGAAACCTATCTGCCAGTTTCCTTTTAGGTAAAAGCTCATCGAAAATTTTATTTGAATTTTCCTTCTTAACTTGAATCATCTGTTGTTAACTTGTTTTATTGAATTATTCGAATAATAACTTTCATTTGTTATTCGTTAAAATAATCGAAGGATTTTTAAAATTTTCCCAATCACTCGAATAACAAAACTCTCTACTAAAAAAGCTCAATTTTAAAAATATATTATTAAAAAGTTCATTGAAAAACCAAAAGAACTTTCAGTTTTGTGCTTCTTTTTGTATTTTTTTTGATTTTCATACAATCATTTAATTTTCTCATCTTACTTACAAAAAATAACAATACACAAATTTTCATTATTCACTTTTATTAATATTTCATTAATATTTCTTAAATTATAAAAACATGTTTCATTGCTGGATTCTGTAGTTCCATCTTCATTTTATTATGAAATATTTTTCTTTCAATTAACCAAATTATAACAATTATAAGTGTAATTATTGCAACAGTTGCAATAACAACAAAAATTAGACGCGAATCAAATTTATCAGTAATATAATTAGCACGGCAATTTCTTAAACAAACTGCTTGAATTCCAATAAAAAAATAGGAATTTAAAATCGATACTAAAATGATTTTCTTCATTATAATTAAAGATTGATAACTATCTTGAAGGCAAAATTTTAATGAAATCTATTAAGAAAGATTTTGCATATGGAAGTGCAATTTTATATATATGTACGTATGTATTCAGATGGTTTTTAAATATAAATGGATTTTTTTTTGTGGTTAAGAAATTATTATAATTAAATTATTAAGGGTCTTCACAGTACGGCGTTTTAATTACTTTTGAAATCTTAATTATTTGTATTTAACTGACATATTTAATTTCTTTTAAAGAGATTGTTCTATTTATATTGTCTTAACATTATCATTAGAGAATGCAATTTCCCAGACTTTACGATTTCCAGGGAAAGCGGGACAAAATTTTCGAAATTCCGGGATTTATGGGATCCCGGATTAGAAATAATAGTTATCATTAATCGATCTAAGTTGGTCATTTGAGTGTGAATCTATGCATTAAGGAATTTAAAACAGGAGAAAATAAAATCTGATCTATTGTTGTTTAGTCAATTCGATTAAAAATTAATAAATTTGTATATTTTTTTTATTAAAAAATTAAATTTGTAAAAATTAATTTAAAAAGTTTTTGTATAATACATACAGTGCCTTCGAAAATAGTTCACAAAGAACCAATTATTTATATATATAACTCTGCGAATTTAAAAAATCGCAAAAATAATTAAAAAAAAAATTAAATAAAATTTTATTTTCTTGCAAAAATTGTAAAAAGAATAAGTAAATTTTTTGTTAACACATTTTGGTAAAATTATTTTAGTAGTAAAATAAAAACGTTAAACTGTTATAAATTGATTTAATAAACTAAATTCAAGAACTTTATATTTTCAAAAGTCACTACCAACGTAAAGTCTACTGAAAATAATTCAAAAAATTCCAGCATTAAAAAGTGAGTTTAAAAGGTATTAAAGTATGTTGCTTTATTCTACTGAGTATTAAACTTGGTTGGCATTATATATTTGATAAATTCTAAATATATTCCTAGTTAGAAAATATTATGTAAATACTTTATGACTTGTCTGATTCATTCCTTGCACCTTCTTGACTTTTTCATATATATATATCTGCAAGACAAATTCATCATCTTGTCAATACTATTGACAAATTTATGATAATATCGTTTCAACCAGTTATACTTTTCACCTGGTGGTCTCTACTGCTGACATATACTATATCTTTAAAGCGTTTAGTAAATTAATTTAAAATAAATCTGTCATTAGAAAGTGCTCCAATTCATTGCAGAAGGGAAGTAGCATAGAGTCATCTCTTGATTTGTTACACAATTATGAAATTGTTGTTATAATTCAGTTTCCAACTGGGGGTTTAAGCACAATTTTATTAAAAAATACTTAAATTAACTAGTTTTCGTTAAAATTCTGGAAGTTTTCACAAATTGAAGTGCTTTTAAAATTCCTGGAATTCCCGGAAGATATTCCCAGGATAGCGGGATGCGAGAAATGGCAAATTTCCTGAGAATCCCGGGATGCAATCTCTAATGATTACAGCTTACAGAAGTCAATATTTATTGACATGAAAATATTCAAGTAATCTGTAAATGCAAACAACGGAAATCACTGTGAAATATAATAAAAAAAATAATCTAATTTATTTTATTTCTTTTAAACAATTGTGCATTTTTATAGCATGTGCGTGACCTGGCCTTGTGACACATTAAAAAAAAATCAACAAATGAATGAACGAATCTACTGCTTCGCAAATATCATCTAAAAAATAATATGAGAACGTAACTCTGTTTTCTAAATGCTTATGTATTTGTTGGTCAAAAATGCATACTTTTGTATTATAAATACATATGTATTGGTAAAAGGAAATTAATTAGTTGAAATTTTTATATTTTCTAAGGATTCCATGTCCAATGAATTTGTGCGACTTTTTTTAATTCTTTTGTGTTAATTAAAATATATTAAAGAAGTTAAATTTATATATTTGGCAGTGCTGAAACTTATACACACTTCATAATCTTATCATTTTTAAAAACAATTTTTTAATAGTGATCTTTCTTTAGAAAAATATAAATTATTGGAATAGAATCAAAATCCGATCTGGGTCACAATTTTTTAGAATTTTTTAAATTGGTAGATTTTTTTTTTCTTGAAAATCGGTTTTTTTTGAACATTGAATCTTTTTAAGAAAAATTGGTACTTTTTTGAAAATTAATACTGTTTATTTTTTTTATAATAACTGGTATTTGTTATGTAATTGGTATTAGGGTATGTGAGGAACCAAAAACGATATAAAACCGAGAAAAGCTATGATGCACATACACTTCTCGATTTCATTTTCGTTTTATTGTCAAACCGAATTCGATTTCTTTTCGAACAAATTTTAGTACCCATTTTAAAATAAGATTTGGTTAAAAACGTTTCAAATATGTTTAAGAGTAATTGGGGAAATAAAAAGTTAATCAAATTATAAAAAAAACTCTATTTTCAAAGAAAAAATTGTGGCAGATAACGAATAAAAGATTTAGATAGAAAAGATAAGTTAATCTGTAGTTAAATTTAAATACATAACTTGAACGTAAGTGCACTTTGGTATTTCCAACACTAGATATGCTTGATTTTTTGCATTACTGGATTCGTCTATGCCTGAAAATGTTGTAAATAGGGTTTAGGATTTCCCGCGATATTTCTTTTGCCGGGAAACGGGAATGAAAAAATTATAAGATAAAAGCACTGATTTCTTATAAAGAATGTTAAACAACAATATAAATCATAGTTATTAAACAAAAAAATAAAATAATATTATAGTATTATGCATCTTTCAAGATTTAAACAATTTTAAATATTTCATACAAATAGAATAAGTACCTATTGTAAGTTATATTAAAAACTATATATCTCAGATTTTTAGGTTAATTAGTGTTTCATGCCAAAAATTAAAATAATAATAATAACAATAAAATAAACCCTAATGTATGGTACTAAATTTAAGTTTCAATACAAATAGCTTTTCTTATCGTTTCATTTCCATTTTATCATCATCTTGCATTATTAATTAAATATTTCTAATTTATTTCTAATTCTAGAAAATATTTAAAATTGGTTATATTAGTCGTTTCAAAATCCTCAGTTAATAGCGAATGTTTTCGAAGCGCAACTTATTTAATATTCATTTCCACAAATCAAAAATACAATTAAAAAATCAAAAATTTAACGTGTCAAAAGTAAAATTGTTTTGAAATTTCATTAAATTCTTAAGACATTTTATGACAAGAAGTGTTAATACTTTTGAGAAATATAATATTTCGTATTTTATCAGTATGTCAAAAGTTTCGATAGGGAATACTTCAGGCGGCAATACAATGATTTTATATTTAATTTAGTTTTTATTTTTCTTTCAATATTTATACCCTACATCACCATAGGTGGTTGGGGTATTATGCGTTTCTGCTGATGTTTGTAACGTACAGAAAAAAATCATCCAACACCCACCTTAAAGTATACCAATCGATTCAGAATCACTTTTTGAGTCGTAGGTCCGGCTGGCTGGTTGTCCATGTAAATCTTGTGCACAAAGTACAGGTCGCAATTTTGAAGATAATTAAATGAAATTTGGCACGTAGGACTTTCATGACACAAGGACAAAGCCTATTGAAATTGGTTATGATTGGTCCACTATTTCACCTAGCCCCCATAAAAATAGCAATATTTTAATGAAATTCGCTGTAAGGACCGATCATGAAGATCGGTCTATAATTGGCCATAGCCTCTTCCGAAAATCACTTTATCGTGCATAAATCACATACACATGTTAGTATCAAGTTTATATTCGACAAAAACAAGTTTTATATAAGTAGAAATCGCAGTGACAAATTTTATGAGGATCGCGCTATAATTTACTATATGAAAAAAATAACACTTTTATAAAATAAACATTAAATTGCGCAAAGGTTTTAAAATATTTTATTATTTATTTTATAATTGTCAAAATTTCCCTATGGGCTAATGAAATTATGTTCACCTCAAAACTGTCAATAATTACTTTCCTACATGCTAATACTAAGAAAAATCTTAATATACAGTATTATCATCTAAAAATACCTTTAGTAGTTAGTGTGTGTACAATAATGTAAATTTTTCATTGAAAACAGTAATATTTTTCCCATAGGATTCTAAAGCTACTTATTAAGTTAATACTAAATTTCCCGTTTTCTCGGGAAAATTAAAAAAAAATTCCAGGAATTACTGACATTTTGCCGGATAACCCCGGGATTTCCCGCCCGGGAATTCTTGGACCCCTAACCCTAGTTGTAAATTTCGTTTGCAATTTATATTTATTTAAGTAGGTTAGACTCACCAATTAAGCAGTAACTGGAAAAATCATTGTAATAATTTACATTTAATTTGTAACCCGAAGCACCATATAGAAAGTGACAAAAGTAAAAATTAATGATAAAGAGCTGAAAATTTATATGCAGAAAGTGTATAACTTTTTAAAATTTTTAAAAGAAGTGGACGTGAGTAGTAACTGCCACGCCCACTTTTTATATAAAAACTACATTTCATAAATATTTATTTTTTAATATGAATTGAAACAAATGTATCTATATGTTATACCCTACACTACCTCTGTCGATTTGCATAAAGTAAATAGTAGTACTCCCAGAATTATTTTCTGATTCGATATAACAATATCCGTTCATCCGTCTGGCTATCTGTACATGTGAAACTTGGAACAAAATACAGGTTGCAAGTTTGAAAATATCTTGAAATTACTTAAGAATAATTATTTTGATTCAGGTATCAAGCCTGTTGAAATTGATTATATTAGGTTCATTATTTTACCTAGACGTTAAACATGTATCGTCCCTGAATATAGTTTAATTTCCAGAAATTTGTAAAATATTACAATATTTTAATAAAATATGACACAAATAAGTTTACGTTTCTCATAATGCCAAATTTTATGAAAATCGGTCTGTATGGACTATAGTTTACATACAAGGTTCACTTCCAGAAAATCTTTTTAAAGTGCATACATCCCACATAAATAAAACTATTAAGATGATATTTGATGCAAAAAATGTTTAATTATATTTTAAAATATTTAAATACCGACCACAATAAACATATTTCTTTTATATATTTTAAAATTGAAAGCAAAATATATTCCTAAAATCATAAAAACAATGCAATTAAAAAAAGGGCAAAAAACTTCTTATTATACACCGTATCAATATGACTTTAACTGTATAAAGGCGAAATTCTGATTTAACAGTAATTCCAGGGGGCTAATTGGGACAGAATTTTATTTCTTTATTTAATAGAGGATATGGTGTTGTTGTGATGGTAAAATTTTCACGGAACTATGCAGTAATTAAAAGTTATTGATTTTTAAAAATTTGTTTAAAGTCATTAATCAAACACTTTTTTAATATTCTAAAAGTTACAAAAAAAAAAAAAATATTTCCTGATTTTTTTAAAAGGCAATTGCCCAGTGAAGAAGTATATAGAATAATCTGGTATATAATTTATTATAACATGTTTAAACAAAAAAATTATACATTATTTTGAACTATGAGCATTTGTAATAAATTTTAAGCAACATTCTTACAATGATAAAATGTCTAACTTTCCAAGCTAAATTTTTCTAAAAATTTATGTAAATTATTTTATTATAAAAGTTAAATGAAACATATGAAATATATTGAACCTATGCCAAGGTCGCCACGAATGTTCCCAGTGATAAATTTATTAGAGAAGTAAATTTTGAGTTCTTTTCCTAAGCTTTTTTTTTTAGCAAAAGTTATACATCATTAGAAAGAACAAGTTAAAAGCTTTCAACCAAGCTATAAGTGGTTGATTCAGCACGAGAAATTTAAACGTTAAATGGAATTGTATATGAAACGAATGTTACTACTGATATATTTCTTAGATTTGTCAATTTTGAGTACCGTTCCTAAGCATTTTTCAGCACGAGTTATACATCATTTGAAAGAAAACGTTAAGAGCTTTCAATCAAGCTATAAAAGGTTTATGCAGCGAAAGAAATGTAAAAGTTAAATGCAATTATATATGAAATATATTGAATCTATACCAAAGTCGTCACGAATGTTCGCAGTGACATATTTCTTGGATAAGTAAATTTTGTAATTTTCGGCAAGAGTTATGCATTCATTTTAAGTTAAAATATTTGAACCAAGCTATAAGTGGTTGATCTACTTGAAGGATCATATAAACAACTTTTATTTTTCGACTTTTGTTATGCTATATTGGCCAAATGGCACAGTGTGAGGTGTTTGAAGTTCAAAAGAATTACATCCGGCATGTATGTATATATAGAGAAAATTTAAAATTTAATAGTTAAATTAAATGTACAAAATTAAATTTAGTTTTGTATATTTAATTTAAAAATTACAACAGGAAACATTCAGAACTGAATATATATATATAATAATAATCGGCCTACTGAGCGTACTATTCGCAACACCATCACCTATTTTGAGATTCAGCATTCATTATTGGATAATATTCGATATATGGCGGCCGTAGCTGAGAGTGTTCACGAAGACCGTGGAGAGTAGATTCGGCGCCGTTCGCAGCAACTCGGACTGACGTATGGAACGACTTAGAACAGTTTAAGTCGAGATCTTAAATTGAAAGCGTAAAAATACAGCTTGTGCAACAACTGAAGCTGCTCGACCTTCCCAAGCGACATCGCTTCGCTCTATGGGCTCTTGAAAACTTCCAAGAAGATCCGACATTTTCGAGGCAAATTTTTTTCAGCGATGAGGCCCATTTCTGGCTCAATGGGTATGTAAACAAACAAAATTGCCGCATTGGGGACGAAGAGCAACCTGAAGAGATTCAAGAACTGCCATTTCATCCAGAAAAAACAACGGTTAGGTGTTGTTTGTGGGCCGGTGGAATCATTGGTCCATATTTCTTTAAAAATGATGCCGGTGCGAATGTAACCATCAATGGCGACCGTTATCGTGCATTGATAACCGACTATTTGATGCCTGAAATTGAAGCTCGTGATCTCGGCGACATTTGGTTTCAGCAAGAAGGCGCCACTTCCCACACATCGCATCATTCAATGGATTTATTGAGAGAACACTTCGGTGAGTATATAATTTCACGTTTTGGGCTGGTCGATTGGCCACCAAGATCGTGTGATATCAGACTTTTTCCTGTGGGGATATGTAAAGTCTAAAGTTTATGCGGACAAACCTGCTTCGATTCAGGCCTTAGGGGAAAACATCACGCGTGTCATTCGCCAGTTACCAGTCGAAATGCTCGAACGAGTCATCGAAAATTGGACTCAACGGACCATCTGCGACGTAGCAACGGAAAATATTTGATAGACATAATCTTCAAAAAATAAATGCCGAGGAATGTTCTTTCAAATGATAATAAACATTCCCCATTAAATTTGAATTTTCTGTGTTTTTTTCTTTAAAAAAGTAGGAAACCTCGAAATGGATTACGCTTTATACATATATATTATTATATATTATTATATATATATATATATATATATATATATATATATATATATATATATATATATATATATATCGATAGTTTTCTATCACACCCACAAACAATTCGTTCATTTTGAGCATTCGATTTCACATCAAAACGAATCGTTTTACATCTCATACCTGGTTATAACTTTTCTTTCTATTTTTTTTTTTTTTTTTTTTGGAAAATGCATTAGTATCAATTAAGTTAATTAAATTTAATTTTATTTTGAAAATTTATACCTTTTTTCAAATGATTACTTTTGTTTTCTTTGAAAAATTGATTAAATATTAATTCTATTTCAAAATATTGTATTTTTTTCCTTAAAAATTGTGTTTTGAAAATGAATGGTTTTTATTGAAAATTAGTACTATTTTTAAAATTTTAACTTTATTGAAAATACTTTCTTAGCTTTGCTTATTATTATTATTATTATTATTATTATTATTACTATTATTTATTATTATTATTATTATTTTGAAAATTGGTAACTTTTTCAAAATTTTTACACTTGTTTTATATTATGTTCGCACACATTAGTTTTTGACTTGCTTTCTAAAAAAACACAATGAGTTTAAACATCACTGTTCACATATTATTTTATTGTGTTTTTCATTTTGGTCTGTTTTTCATTTGCCAAAATATTTTCACAAATTTTTGATTTAAATAAAAATTGTACACACAAACACTAATTCTAATTCAAAAAATAAAATTTTTAAAGAAATAAAATTTATTAATAAAGGGTGGTTAAATTTCAAGGGCCGATATTGATTTTGAATAAAACACAAACTATTTAGGAAATTATTGTAATTTTATTTTATTATGATATATTGGTATTACTCAATTATGTATGGAACAAAATATCGGCCAAATGGGCGCCGCGAACACGGCGGCACACCTCCATCCGATGGTCCAAATTTTCGATGACTCTGAGGCATAATGGAGGTTCTATGCCGTTAATGTGCCGAATTATCTCATCCTTTAGCTCTTGAATTGTTGCTGGCTTATCAACGTACACCTTTTCTTTCAAATAACCCCAAAGAAAAAAGTCCAACGCTGTCAAATCACATGATCTTGGCGGCCAATTGACATCGCCATTACGTGAGATAACACGGCCATTGAATTTGTTGCGCAAAAGAGCCATTGTTTCGTTAGCTGTGTGGCAAGTGGCACCGTCCTGCTGAAACCACATATCGTCCACATCCATATCTTCCAATTCGGGCCATAAAAAGTTCGTTATCATCTCACGATAGCAAACACCATTGAGAGTAACTGCCTGACCGGCCTCATTTTGGAAAAAATACGGCCCGATGATGCCGCCAGCCCATAAACCGCACCAAACAGTCACTCTTTGTGGGTGCATTGGTTTTTCGACAATCACTCTTGGATTCTCATTCGCCCAAATGCGGCAATTCTGTTTATTGACGAATCCACTGAGGTGAAAATGTGCCTCATCACTGAAGATGATTTTCTTCGAAAATTGATCATCCACTGTTGCCATTTCTTGCCACCATTCTGCCCATTCACGACGTTTGGAATGGTCAAGAGGCTTTAGTTCTTGAGCCAATTGCACCTTGTAAGCGTGTAAATGCAAGTCTTTATGTATAATGTTCATCAACGACGAGCGTGAGAGGTGCAATTGTTGGGCACGACGACGAGTTGAGGTGATCGGCTCTTCAGCCACACTATCGCGAACAGCAGCAATATTTTCTGCAGTACGAGCTGTACGAGCATGCACTGGTGTTCTCACATCTTCTACAGACCCGGTTTGCTCGAATTTTTCCACGATTTTTGCGATTGTACGCACATTTGGACGATCAAATTGACCAAAAAAATCACGAAGTGCACGATATGCATTTTGATTTGAACGCCCATTTTCATAATAAGTCTGGATAACTTTAACACGTTGTTGGATTGTGTATCTCTCCATGGTTCAAATTAAGTAAGTCTGAAATAGAGAAATGTAAAATAAAATTCGGAAAAAAGCTTGGCGTTTAGGTGTGGTTCACATTCAACATCGGCCCTTACAATTTAACCACCTTTTAAATATAAATTTCATTCATAGTTTTTAATTTTTTGTTTTGACAATTTTTACAAATTCTTTTTTCAAAAAATTTCTATGTACTAAAAATACTAAAAGTATCTTACCAGTATGGAAAGTAAGTATGATTTTGTTCGTCAAATAATTAAACAATTCGAATCGGGATATTTTTCTGGCTTTGAAATATGTGAAAAAACAAATAAATTTGTTTGTTTTTTTTTTAGAAAACGTCTCGTTTTTCAAAAAAACCTCTACATGTAAACATAGCATTAAATAAAAATTGATTTTAATGGATGGTGTTTTTGCTTAGATTTTTTTTTGAAATTATTATTTATTTTAAAATTAGTTTTCTGTTTAAAATGCCTTATTTATTTCTTGGTACATTGTTTTTAATTTATACTTTTTTGTATATTTTATTTTTAAAATAATAATTAAAAAAAGATAATAAAAAAATAAAAATAATAATAATAATCTTTTTCAATATGTAGTCCTTTTCTTTGAAAAATATTTCTTTTTAGAAACTTTCACTAGGTTTTTGTGCTTTATTCAATAATTAACATTTTTTTTTTTGGAAAATTATTACTTTCCGAATATTAGTACTTTTTTTAATTGTGGCCTTTTTTAAATACTAGTTCATTTATTGGTATTTTTTGTTAAAAATTTATATATTTTTTTTAAATTAATACTTTTTCGAAATGCTTTTTTTAATTTTCTCGAGTATTTTACTATTTTAAATTTGAACCTTTTTTAAAATTTCTATTTATTTGGAAAACTTGCTACTTTTCAGTTAATTTTAAGCCAACATTTATATTTTAAAAGTCAGTACAAAATATTTTATATTTTCTTTCAATAAATCATTCTACTCAGTAATTTTTTTAAATGTGTAGTAATTTTTTATTTAAAGCTTCTTAACAACTACAAACATTGGCCATCAGAATTTAATATTGCGTGTAAGACAATAAAGTCTTTATGCGACTAAATTAACATTTACAGTTCTTAAGCTTAAGATAATTTCCCTAGCAACAGTGCTTAAAGCTACAAGTATCATTGCAACATGATGAAGATTTATAATGTTAATACAAACATATTTTGAGGAAAATAAAATGTAACTGGAAATTCAAAAGAAAAATATTTATTAAAATGGCAAAATCAAATGAGAGTTTTTTTTTTTTTTAATATTAAACACACTTATTTAAATACGTACTACTTATTTTGAACCAAAAATATTCCTTAAATAAATTTAACAATTCATTAATTCACATAGAAATTCAACAACGAATATAAATTTACGAATGTAAACTTAAAAGTAAAATTTGAAAATGAAACTTAAGAAAATGGTCTCTTTGAAATTTTGATGTTCTCCTTTTTTTTTTCAAAATAAATTCTTTAATTTCTAAATATTATATTTCTAATATATAATAAAAAATTAGTTTCCTTTTTTTTTAAGAAAGCAAGGATAAATTCATTTATTTCTTAAAAAGTACTACTCACATTTCAATTCCTGTTGAAACAGTAACCTCATCTAATTTTATTTGCTGCTGTTAAAAATTTATTGTTAATAAAGAAAAACAAAACCGTATTTATATTACCAATTTCTTGAACTTTATTTGGTTCAAAAAGGTTCATTCAATGAAATTTAAATTCAAGCAATTTCTTTGTTTTTCTTTTATTTTTTTTTCTTATTTAACAAGGATGTTGTCAATAATCATTAACAACAACATTTGTAGAATTTATTGAATGTTAAATGTATAAATTTGTATAAACCATCTAAGTTTTGTTTTTTCTTTTTGCAAATATGATATTGATACTAAAAGGATTTAGCTGCTGGTGTATTGGCTTATTTTGTTATTATTCTTTGTTTTAGTATGAATGAAGTTACTTGACCTTCTTTTGGAAGTAAATGGTTTTTGTTATTAATGATGACGTGTCGGAATTGAGTTGTCCAATCAAATTTTTACTCAAAATTTTTTTTAAAAAATTAGAAAAATTAATGCAAACTATTACAAACTTTTTTCAAACCTTATTAATAGACCTTGTAAAATTTTACACTCATACTCCAAAATGTAAGGCAATGATTTAAGTAAAATTTTAGTTCACAGTTTCAAAAATCGTTTTCAAACATTCCTCAAAGTTTTTCCAATATCTTTCTCCATATGGCAACACTGGTATTTCATACTTAAAAAATAGTATAATTTTGGTTTTGAAATAACTTACAAAGGAAAACATTTTGTTTCTTAGAATTTTTTCTTGTTTCTATCATCATTTGAATTAGCTTGTTAAAAACAAATGAAATTTTATACTATACATGTCCTAAAAGGATAAATAAGATGTGTATTTGTTATCTACAGGACAACCAGAAATATGCCCTAAAAATTCTTTTTAAAATCGAAAATATGCCGTCAAAATTAAAATGCAATCTGAAAATTACAAAATTTTTATAGATTTATATTCGTATGACAAAAATGATTGGAATTTTAATTTAAAAACTAATTCTCCAGTAAAAGAAAAAAAAAGCTGGCAAATATGCCAAATATGCTTATACAAACGTTCCAATAACAAAAAAAGCACTTAAGTGTAAAATATGCAAAAATGTGCAGTTTAAAATGATAAAAAAGACTTTAAAGTAAGGATTTTGCATAAAAATATGACAGAATATATTTTAAAAAACAAAGAAAAAAAGAAAAAATATGTGAAAAAAAGCTTAAAATATGTAAGAATAAGCTCTAACAAATCAATACCAAAATTCTTTAAATTTTATAGTTAAAGTATTTTGGCATTGATTTTTGCATATTTATGATTTTTTGACATACTTATACTTATTCATATTTTTGGTTATCCTGGTTAACAGTATAAGTATTACTAATCTAACAGACAAATTTCCAAATTATGATTTCTTTTGTTTTTTCTTTCTTACATGATTCTGTGTAAATTGACTATGATGAAAAAAAGGTAACTGGAAAAATATTTATATAAACATTTTCATCACATAATGATTTGTCAAATACATATAAATATAACCAAATAATACTTCAATGACCAACTGAATCACATGTTCTTCTAAGAAAATTATTATCAACATAAAGTGTATGAGTTCAAATAAAACATAACACAAAAATTTCGTAATAACTCTTGCTGCCGTTAATTTTAAATACATTGATTATAAATCTTCTAGAGACATGTCGGTGAAATGATGAAACTCCTGATCCAAATCTTTAATTAACTGCAAAATATTGTTAATGAAATAAACCATATAAAAACATGAAATTATTTCAAAAACAAAAAATGGTATAAAACCAATATTTTAGATTTTATTTCATAATGAAATAATTTCCATGCAGAAAAATTAAATAAATGCAAATGAAATAATTTTAAAAATGAATGAAATAAGTTCCAAATTATATTCGTATATTTTAAAAATGTTTCTATGAATATTTTAGACTAGTTCATTAATGCTTTATTGTATAAAAATTTCTTGTTTTCCATTAGAAATTTTAAAAATTGATTCAAATATGAATGTGATTCGAATTCGTATTGCTTAGAAAAAAATTTTATTGCCGCAATAATCATATTCGTACTGCGGTAGTTTTTCCCATCGGAAGAGATTGTGCGGCACAGGCAATACATTTAAGCAATAAGAAATCAATACGCCTGTAAGAAAAATAGGCAATATTGCTAGATAATCATCTAGGTGAAAAAAACCAGATACTGCCAGATAATCTTCTTGAAGATGTAATAAATATATAGGAAAATTATCACAAAATAAATCTTGAAAGTATATTATAAAAAAAACCTTCTTCGTTGATGCATGTATGTAAATCTTAACATCACAAAGCACAAAAACTAAATTTTGATGCAAAAATAAATTTATTGAATTAATTTGTTCCAGATGATAGCATATCATCAACTTATTGCAGAGGTGATAATCACCTTACTGAAAAAATGCAATATTTTGAAAATAATAAAAAAGAATTAAAATTGTATATATTTTTTATATTTTATTGCCTAATTTCCTTTAAACTGATAAAAATACAATATTAGAAAAAAATTGCTTTGATGATTTTCGTCCAAATAATAAATAGAATATATTGCCTAAATTTTCTCTAGGAAGATATCTTCCAAATGTTTGTAGGGTATGCGATGAAATTCGATTTTGATACACATACATTTATCGATTTCATTTTCGTTTTATTATAAAAACGAATTCGATTTCAAAACTGTTGCAGATGTGTTATTAAGAATTCGTGGCATTAAACATTTCGATAAAAAAATATATTAAAAGAAAAAAAAAAAAGAATACAAATAACAAAAACATAACTACTTTTAAAGAATATAGATTGGGCAGAAACTTAAGGCAAATATAGGAATACTCTAAGTCCTAATTTTTTTTATTCTGTGGTGTTTAAAACACCTAACTTTTAAGTTTGAAAATGCATAGCGCGGGTGTCATTTACATACAAGTGTTTTGTACTTTGTAAAGGCACCTGTGGCGAAGCGATGTACCAGCATGATGTATCTGAAAAGTCATATTTAAAAAAAAAAATCTTGACTCGAATTGTTTAACACAAAAACATACAAAATTTCCATACAGGGAAGAAATTTGTTGAAAAAAGAATTTGTAAAAATTGTCAAACAGTTTAAAAACAAAAAATTATGAATGAAATTTATATTTGTGTAAAATGTTACTTAAATCAAAAATTTGTGAAAATATTTTGGAAAACGAAAAACAGGCCAAAAGGAAAAACACAATAATATATTGGAATTTTTTTTCATAAATATTATGGATCGAACATGATTTTTTTTCCAAACTTTTTTCATGAAGAATAAAATTTTGTTCATAGATATTAATAATTGTTCATAATGAAAATTTTAGGAATTTGGCAAAAATTGTGTTAAATCTTTGATTTAGTTTTATTAGATTTTTGATTGCAAATGTGAAATGAAAATAGTTATACATAAAAATATTAACAAAAAATGCCTTAAAATGACAAAATTCCAAGGAAAATTTGTTAAAAAAAATAATGTTTAGAAATTTGCATAATTATGCTGGCATTCTGCAGCACATCATTTTGAAAAAAGCGCTTCTGTACTGTTCCCAAAAATGTAACTAAAAACTATTAAAAACTTAAAATTTTCCAAAGAAAATTTCTTACAATTTTTTTTAGAAATTGAAAAAATAAATGAAAATTTGAACAATTTTTTCAGTCTTATTAACTTTTGATTCATTTGAAAAAATATAAAAAAAGTTTTAATGCTTAAGAAATTATGCTCAAATATTATGAATGAAATTAATGAAAGTAAATTTTTATATTTATGTACAAACTTTTTTCTGTGATTGTGTTTTTCAAAAAAAAAAAAAAAAAGTAAAAAACTAATGTGTGTGAACATAGTATAACCCTACATATCGATTCACAAATTTAACATTTTAACTTAAACTATCTGAAGCCCGTTTATAGAGAAAAACTTAATTAAATAATGGAAAACTTCACTTGCGAAATTATAAAAATAATATTCGGTACCTTTGTTGAAAGTGCCACAAAAAAAAAAATGAACGGTTTGCATTATATAACATGTAAAATTTCAAAATAATGCTTTTCAAGCTTTCTGAAATTAATGACTTCTTAAAACAAATAACAATATTAGTTCATAAATAAAGTCTTAATTAAAAGACTTTTATTCAGAAATTATAAAATGATCCCAAATTTAAGAAAATGAAATAAATACCTAAAAAAATAAACAATTTCTTAATTCTTTGAAAAATTTAATAAACCCCAAATTAAATTTTGGAAGAAACTTACTTCATTAGTCCTCTTTTTACAAAATGAAATAATTCATAATAAAATGCAGGTATTCCCTAAAAAAAATGCAATCATTTCAAAAAATTTAGGAGTTTTTTCATATGAAAGAAATTAAAATGTACGGAATTTTTCATTTTCGTTTTTGGAAGTTATTTCATTAGGAGCTATTTCATAGACCCGAGACATGTCTTGAAATCCGGCCGTTTTTCCGTAGATGCAGATGGCAGTTAAAGAAAAATGTGCAAAATAAAATTTGATTTTTTTTTATTTAAAAATTTTGATAAAATTATTACATTTCTAGGTAATAAAAAAGATTAACAAGAACCTAAAGAAGGATATGAAACTTGGTTCAGAAATTAATTCCAAGCGTAAATTGTAGAGAAACTCCTAAGAGCTACGTCAAACATGTTCGGCCGCGTAATGGCACGTTGTGTTCATTTCCTCAAAATGAAATATGAGCCATATTAAAGCTATGTCTAAGCTTTAGTTTATCAAAGTTAAAAATTTTAAATAACATAGCTGAGAAGAACTCTGAGAAAAAGAATGATCAAAGCTCCTCAATAATAAAAAAAAATAATAATATTTTTTAAATTGTTTATTAGCCTGGAAAACATACGTTATTGCTGACTTTTCTCATTTTCTAGGGTACAAGTTTTGTATACCGAATAATCGAGAAAATAGTCTTGAATAATATCGAAATAAAAACCATAAAAACTTTACAAAACATTTTGTCGACAAGATATGTGATCGTTTTTAGTCTGAATAAACTCGAACAATCATAACAAAGGGTGTCATAGAAAGACATTGATAACACTCGCGACATAAAACAGTGTTTGTAATATTTTCTGGCTAGATTTAGAATTTTGTCGTTACAGTAGAAGCACTCAGAATAGGGAATGTTATTTTAGTCCCACAGAGTATTAATTATTTAAACTACCCAGTACTTTGGCAATTATAAAGGAATTGGAGCCAAGTTGAAAGCGAATTTAAAAAGGCCCAGCAGTACTCAATTGTTATTATTAATTTGAAATTCTTATAGAGAGATACGGCGAAAATTTTCGTAAAATTACTTTAAAATTTTTTCAGGTCATATCAAGAAATTGGCAACCTATGCTCCAAAGGGAGTCACAGGAACAGTCAAAAATATTATAGTTAGCAATTACTTTCCATATAAAATGCTATATCAAAAAAATCTGAAGAAGAAATGCTATAGGTAGTTGATTTTGTCTTAATCCTAACCTCTTTCGTTAATCTTTTATTAAAAAACAAAAAATATTGTGTTTTATTTGAATACACACCTTATTATATAATATAGTTTATTAAGATGATTTAGATCCTTAAACCCTTTGGCTAATGATTTAAGACAATAATGCTATTAGACAGTTTTTACTAAGAATGGTTGAATCATTGCGGCAATTTAGAAATAATAGTTTATTTTTTATACCAAAAAAAAAAAAAAAAAAAAAATGTTCTTATTAAAGCAAATAATATTTTAAGTTACTTTCTTACCATTTCATTTTAACATGGCGTTGGCCTAGGAGGAAGAAATTTATCTTTTTTGACCACCTTGGGACAGGTCACAGAACTAACCCAAGAGAACAATTTCTGTGTCGATTAATATAATAAAAATTTAAAAATTTTTTACTATTTAAACAACTTCTTTTTTAATTTTGGATATTATATTAATATCTATTTTTATATTTTTATTTTATAATTTTTTCGTTAATCTCGATGACTGTACCCCGAATCGATTCTTCTTACGTCCTTCTTACTTATCTCACACAGATTGTTATTGCGTGCAAGTATTTAATTGCACATTTAACAAGCATGTTAGAAATTGACTCTCTGATAGTTGGTGAGCGTGGTGGTGGCACTGGTTCTCAACTGGAACTTTGGTGAGGGCTAAGCGTCAATCAACTGTATCCAAGAATGGGTCAGATCTATTGCACCAATTGACATAAATTTCCCGGTTGATTCTAAACATTAGTATAAGCATTCAGCTCATAAAAATAGATTAATAAAATTATTATATATAGGCAGCACTTATAATCGCTACAATTTTAGTATATTTAAGAACTTAATAAATTAAACATAGAATTTAATATCATAACTCAGCTTAAATAATATAATTATTCGTAAATAAATCAAATCTTAAAAGTTAAATTAAGATTCAAAATCTATTGAACATAGTTTTGAAAAGTCGTCGATTTTTTCATTGCAATTTTAATCAATGCTTTTGTGTTCTAGATTAGGGACTCCCAAAATTTTTGAAATTTTTGCTTTTTCGCGGACCCCTTGCCACATTTTGAGTTCTAGTATAGTAGAAATGAAAAATAATAAAAAAAATAATAAAAATAAAAAAAAGATATTTATTTTAAATAAAATTGTGTTACCAAAATTTATTTATTTATTAAATATAGAGACTATGAACCTTTTAAAGCTGATAAAAAGTTAAAAAATATTAAATTTAATAAAATATTTTTGTTCTTACTTACCTTTTAATACTAGGAGAAATTTCTGATAAAAAACGTGGTCTAAATTTGAAACTGTAAGACAGAAAAACTAGTTTCGCACAAAGTTTCAACGCTTCATTCTGAACCAACGTGTAAACATTGTGATATTTTAACCAAAAATATTAATTTCAAATTATTTTTTAGTTCCATTGCTTAAAATATTATTAGGTATGTCATCAACAGCAATCTTGGATGGATTACGAGGTAAATTGGTTTTAATCTCCAGCTAATATCGGGAAAATTCATTGTGAAGTGATTCATTGTTAAACTCAAGATACTATTCAGTAGCGGAAATGAGGATTTTTTTTGGTGGGAGGATTAAAGACGTTTTTTTCATAAAGAAATTTTGTACATAAAATCACTTATTGAATCAAATTCATTTAATATACTTACTTGTCTGCCTTGTAGTTTAATGTTAAGATTAGTGTATTAAAAAAACGGTTTTCGAGTTATTCGGAAAATAGCTTTTTTAAAAAAACCGGGTTCGAATATTATTTTACTTAAAAAATCGGTTATACGGTGTTTATTAAAAATACAAATATTTTAAAATTTTTCATTATTTTTACTAAAGAAAGTACACTTATAATCACTGTTGCTAGGAAACAAGAAAAAAAGAGACAAAATTTTAAAGGTCAAAAAAGGCTAAATATCCAAAAAAATAAGGCAAGAAAAGTTGCTCAAAATAGTATTGAAAAATAATTCAATATAATTCATCACAATTATATTCGCAGATGTCCATCAATTTTCATCTTTTGATGCGGATTACATTCACAAATATAAATATAAGTACATTTTTTAGTTTTTTGTATAATTTATTTTAAATTCTGTTTTAATTTCAATACCAAAAGTAGCAACTATGTTCGTTCAATTTAAATTTCAACATAAAAAAAGGAAAACATAAAAAAAATATTTTTTTTTTTCGGTTTGTGGAAAATATTTGTGTTAATAAAAATATTTTATGTTAGTGAAAAAATGTGTCGCGAGTGTAATTTTCCTTAAATTTTGAAGGAAAGTTTTTTCTCTCTCCTCACATACAATTTCTCTGTGTTGAATTCATTCAGAAATTGCATGTGAGGAGAGAGAAATGTTGTTGTAGGAAATTGAACCAGTTTGTTTTCTCTGTATTCTGATTCAGTATAACAAGAAAATTGTTTAAAAATAAAATTTGTATGAAAACTGCTCAAGAAATTTTTAATTTTCTTAAAAATTTAATTTTTGAACAATGGGAAGTATAATTAATTTAGTAAAAAATATAATAAAGAACATTTAATAAAAACCCGGTTAAACGAAAAAAAAAACCTGCCGCCAACCTACCGAATTATTCGAAACCGGTTGGTTTTTTAAAAAGTAAAAACCGATTAACCGGTTTCCGGTTTTTGAATACAATAGCTAAGACTAAGAATGTCTCGAAAAATTTAGAGATATAAGAACCGTAATATTTAAAAAATAGTTTTCTGCATATTTTTTATAACGTCCTTCATTTTTATATAAAAGGAAAATGTCTACTTTTGTCAACATATTTCCCTTCGACATCCAACGGACATTGATATGAAGTAGTAGTTTCTTATGTTCTGTATTTAAATCGATACATAGGGTTTTAAGAATTCTATTTCTTAAGGACTAACTAGTTTTTATGAAATTTACTACTTCTAGTATAGTTTGAAGATCACTTAAAAATATATCAGGTAACGTTTTCGCAGCAAGCACTTTTTGGTGGATTAAGCAGCGAGATTTAAGTGATTTAAAAAATCTGATCTCGATGCTATCTAGAAGTAGTAGACAAAGATTTAGTAAACAACAATTCTTCCTTTATTTCACTTTCTATAATAGAATAATAGTTGGTGTAAATTAGAAACATCAGTCGCTTCATTACACTGCAGAAAACACCGGAACATAGTGTTTTCGGCATTTTCACATATACAATTCGAAGGTTAAAGAAGCGAAGCAATTGAGAGTGAATAAAAAACAAAAAAATTATTTAGTTTTGTTCTAGCTTTCAACAAGGCGGGTTCATGTCGCATGGATACGCAAAAACGAAACACATAACAAAGAGCGTAAAAAAATATTATTTTTTTTGTATTCTAGATATAACAAATAAAGAGCGTAAACAAATCAAATACACTAACACATTCAAATTTTTATATCCTCTCTTTGTGCCCATTGCTGCACTGCAGACTATAAATTTTTTTCAGAGTTATCTGACAGAAGGATCTCAATGAGTTTTTCTTTTATGCGCTTATCTAAGAACGACAGCAAAACGAGGCTTTATTAAAATTTCACCAATTGTATGTGGTTTCTTTGCTTTTGCTATTAGCATTGATATATTGTATGAAACTTCAATAGATTTTTAACCATTCAAATGACTGGCACCTGAAGAATCCAACTTTGGATAATTATATATGAAAAAAAAAAAAAAAATAATAATAAATATATCATGTACAGTAATTCCCTAAAATGTTGCTACGGACACCCATTTGGGAAATCTTGTTCTAAATAACAGAGACAAGGTTTTTATAAAGAAATACTGAAAAAATCATAAAAAATATTTAAAGAATTTTTTTTTAATACTGAACGTGAATTAATTAACTCTTCTTGATAAGTTTTTTTTTTTTTTTTTAATTGGCTTCAATGTCCTACAAGTTCATATAATGTTTTTAAACATATATTTTAACACAAAAATACACTGCAATTTAACAGATTTTTCTTTTATTAACATTTGTTGTTTAAATGTGACTGATATGTATGAGTTCAACTGATTTGATTTACATCATTAAATATCTGTTTATGATGTTGAAGTGTTACAGTGGGTTTAAAAATGTATTTTTTTTTAATAAAAATGATAAATCTTACATAGAGTATAAAGGGAAGTATTTATAACTTTTTTGCTTCGAGTACTATCTTCTCATGACTGTAAACAATATTTCTAAACTTTCTTGCGTACTAAAGACTTAGATATATTGGTTTTAATTTATGTCCTTTTGATCCCGACTATCTTCCCGTTTTGTTCATATTTTTATGAATTTCTAAAGTGACCAAAAATGGCGATACTGTCCTAACCCATGGGCTAAATTTTTTTATGATGCTTTTTATTTTATTTTCATGCTGTAATTGACAAAACAAATAAAAAATTATATAATTAATTGAAGTTCATGTAATAAAATTCAATTAATAAATGCAGATCCAAAATCAGTACACTGTGAAAATCATTAAATGTTTTTTGTTTAAATTCTCTAAACACTAGTGAGTCTACCTCGTAGCTGATTGCAACGTTGCTGGAGGGTAATTTGAGTCCTACCTACAAGGCGTCTGATGTATGCTCTACAGATGGTGTCTTAAGAACCAATGATAATTTTCTTCCCACTTTAAATGAATTTATCAAAACATCTATTGTCAATTCTTGCCTATTGCTATAAGTTTTATAATACTGAACAAAATCTTTATTAAATTTCAAAAGCTAAGATAATTATAACAGAAAATACTCATAGCGAATTGAAAATTTAAAATAGTCTGTTGGATGAAAGACCTGTGATAAAGGAAAGGAAAATCAATTAGTGCCACAAAAAATATTATTTCTTGTCCATGATAATTGAAAAAAGCAGATATGGAAATGCTTTCCCTTCTACCTAAAAAATTTAAAAAATCAAAAAAACGTTTTAATGGTTTTCTTAAAAATTTTTTCAACGGGACAGTTTTCTCTATTAATAACAAAAATTTTAAAGATAGAGACTTTTGTCAGTCCATTTGTCTGTTGAATTATCTTTTTGAAGGACTCCGATAACTGTCGAATATATATGATTGAAAATCAATATTTTATTTTTATTTGAAAATCGGCTTTGAAGCCCGGATAAGCAACGGAATTCGTTTTTTGACAGAATTTTTCATTATTTTGTTTTCTAATAAAAATCAAATTTTCGGCTTAAGAGGGATTTTCACTAAAAATCCGCTTTTTCAAAAAAAAAAAAAAAATCTATATTCCAAAGAATTTCTTCACACACAGAAAAAAATTGATACATTTAAATACTTTTTTAATAAATATTATGAATCCAACATGACCTCTTATTTCATAAATTTTTTTTTTCTTCTAGATATTATAAAATTTTGGTTTAGTTTTATTAGATTTCATTGCGAAATCTGAATAAAAATACCTGCAAATATTTAGGAAATTATTTTTAATATTGCGCCTGAAATCAATGAAAGTAAATTTTATTATTTATGTATGTGACTGAAACTCACTTATGTCCTTAATAAATCTTGTGGAACAACTATTTTAAACAAACGAGTTACAGATCTAAACTTACAAGACTTGAAAGCAATAGAGTGAAAAATTTTATCACTATAGGCTTCATTTTATAATCATAATTGTTGTTCCAAGTTCAAAAATTTAGAAAAATTTTTAAAAATTATTTAACTTTTTCCTATTCTTCTACATTTTTTGTTCGCACTTTTATACATTTTGGTCTCATTGGATCTTATATAAACTCATCGGACTTTGTGGATAAATTCTATACCTTCTTAGTTGTTGTGTAGAGTTTCAACTGTTACATACAGGGCTTAAAATTTTGGTAACAAAATTTTTTTAATTTTTAAAAATTTTTGGTTTTTGTGCGGGCTCTGTGCGCCCCTCAACACAATACAAGTTTTTAAACAGGAATTTGATACTTGTTGTAATTATGCGTATTTTGAGATATATCCCGTTGATGTGCCCGAATTAGTCAACGCAGTAGATAGTCTCAAAGTTTGGAAAACAAGAGCGAAAATTTTTCAAAAAATCGCGAGGCATATTCACAGTTTCATAAGGAATAGCATGGGTTATTGCTTAGTTATTTAGTTTTTTGTTATTTTATATAATAAAATCAAAGAAGCGTTAAAAATAAATTTAATAAAAAGAACTTTATGGACTTCTTGAAACTTACGCCAAAATTGCACTTTTTGTTTTTGTATTTTTATATAGCAATTTCCAATTTCTACAAATCTTGGATATATAATTATAAGAGCGGCGATGAATATAATTGATTGAATATAATTTAAGTCAAATGTCGCTGATAGCTGAAAACGTGTCACTTTTGTTAAAACGCATTTTGCACATTTTGTAGCACGAAATTGACCATAATTGGAATAAACACATCAAAAAATTTCGAAAGAAAAACATTTTATGAAAAAAAAAAAAAAAAAAATAAATAAATAAATAAAATTTACTTGGGTTAAAAAAGGATCACAATATTAAATAGCATTACTTTGTAAAAAAAAACTCTAATATATTATATTTTCGCACAATTAATAATTTTTCGCAAATTTTTTTAAAAATCGCGTTTTTTTTTTGGTATAAATAAAATTTTTTAAATTTTATTAGGAAACTTTAAAATATGCTAAACTCAGTAGGTTTTTTATATTGCGCCTAATTTTTACCAAAATTTTATATAAACTTTCAGTTTTTAAAAATTTGTATATGTCCAATTTAGAGCGCCCCATGCACGAAATGATTAACGCTAATTGAATTTGAATGCATTTGAGTCACTTTTTTTGAAGACCTAAAATTAAAAATTTTTGATCATACTCGTAGCCCATGTACAAAATTGGTTTTGTGCATTCCATAAATTTTAATACCACTGTGCAGAAAGTCCTTCTAGCAGTTACGCTACGTATGAGAACATGAAAAGTATGTGGAATTCTCAGTAACGCTTTTATCAATTGATATCCATTTTGATTTATAATCAGTGCTCATTGCTTGAGTTCAAGTACTTGTGATAAACAGAATCACACAAACAATGACAAATATCAAATAGTCCTTAATTAAAGATACGATAATACAATATAATTTAAATACAGTTAAAATGAATATATGTTGAAATCAAATATAAATAAATTTGATTTTTTGATTTGATTCGATTTCTTATATTGATTAAAATATTTCCGAGAGTATTTTTTTTTGCTCTTGTAATAATATTCTTTTATTTTCTGAAATAAAAGTCATGGATGGCATTTACTTTAAATCACATTTTCTTTAACTATACGCATGTATATATGCGAATACAACACAATTGTTATTTTTACGACAGATTTTATTTGAAAAACATCCTTGTGATTGCTTGATTTTTATTTTATGTTTAAACTCTTGTACTTTATAAAATTGCTTTTTGTCCTTCAGTCTTTAAAATATGTCATGGCTGTTGTAATGTGTAACTTAAAGCAAGACTGCAAATATTTTTATTTACTTAAGTAAATTGTTTAAAATTCTTGTTTGTATTTTAATAATACTTAATTGTAATTAATTTTTCTTAGAAGAAAATTAAAATTTTAATATTTTTTGTCTTGTAGTAAAAGCAAGACAATTTTTCTATTTTTTCTTAATTAACATTTTCTTTATACGAAAATTAACTATTTAATTTTCATAAAATCACAACTTAGTATTACATACAACTTTTAGCAAGAGAAACACAGAATTTGCTCATCTAGATATCGCTACTTTAAATGTAAAAATTGTAACTAATATGGAAAAAATTAGTAGGATCCAAATAAATCAGCCTTTAATATATATTTTGTAATATATTTTATATTTAATCTATCTTTATGTTAACATATTGAATTATGATACTAATAATATTTGTTAAGGCCGTTTGTACTTAAGGTAACGATATATAATTGACACTTAACTTTGCTTTTTTCATTCAATTCTGAATGACAATTGTCTGTAAGGATTAAAAAAAAAGAGAAAATATAAAAGAAATGAAACATTTACATTCATACATACAAATAATAAAACTAGCTTTGGATGCATGTATTATAAAGATTGTAAATGAAAGAAATTTCTTACAAGTGCCACAAACCAGTATTTCTTTTTCTTTTCTCTTCTCCTTGTTTGACTATTATCCCCCTTATCTTGCATGCATTTGTATGGATTTGACATTTAAATTTATTTTTGTTTGGTATTGCAATCAGGAAAATTTGTTACAGTTACTATTACTGCATTTTTATATTTGAGTTTTTGTTACAAATAAAAAATTCTAGATAAAGAGCTGTTGCAATTGCTTTCATGCGAAAAATCTTTATAACAAAAGAAGTTAAGTTCAACTCTTTACAAAATCAATCAAAGCAATCAAGAGATATGCATCAATCATAAAAAACCATTTGTATTTTTTAGCAACAATATGTACAATAGGGTTATAACTTTTTTTGGATCTCAAAATACCATAGTGCCACCTCATAGCCAATATTATACTAATAACAAAAACCGAAAATCGAAAAAATCGATTTGGACAAAAAAAAAAAAAAAATCACGTATCGAACGCGATTTCTAAATTGCTTTGTAATTTTTTTTTAATATTTTTATTTTAAAAAATTTTATATAAAATTCTAAGTATTTAAATGGTAGAAGTTATGTATAACGTTTGAATCAAAATCACTTCATTATATATTCATCTTCTACCTAAATAAGAGAAATATTGTGATATGGTCAAGTATTCAGAAGAAAATTGCTCAGGACTTATCGGTTATAGAATAAAGTATAAAAATCAGACTAGAAACTAAATTGACATATTTTTGCATATATTTTGGGTGGATTTTTTTTTTTGGATTTAAATTTGCTTCATAAAATGTCGAGAAATTTAACAATTCATGAAAAATATTAAAAAATAAAATTTTTTTCCTTATAAATTTTATATTAACATCGTGATTCCACAGAAATTGCACAAAAAAATTTTGTTAAATCATTTGATATCAAAGAAGATGCTAAAAAGTGATAAAAACTTAAGTAATTTAGCCGAAAGTTATTACTTCTCGGATAGACAATCCGTAGTTTCTCTTGATGGTGTTTGTTCCACATTATTTATTCCTACTTCTGGTATTCCCCAAGGTAGAGTTTTGGGTCCACTGTTGTTTAATATATTTATTAACGACATTGACCTGTGTTTCAGAAAGAAACAATTTCTAATGCCAATGACGTTTTTAATCTCCAGGAGGATTTAAATAGGGTGAGTTCTTGGTCAGTCCGTAATGGTTTACCTTTTAATTTAAACAAATGTTTTTCTATGACTTATCCTAGATGTTGTAACACTATTATATCTCGATATAGAATACATCAACATTTACTTTCATCCGTGGATGAAATTTTAGATTTAGGGGTATTATTTGATAAAAAATTATCATTTAATAATCACTTAAATTATATTATACCTAAAGCTTATTCAATGTTAAGCTTTTTATGCCGTAATTCTAATAATTTTGATCATTACACAAAAAAAGTTCTATATACATCCTTTGTGAGATCTAGATTAGAATATGCTTCATTTATCTGGAGCCCTTGTACTCAATTACACACAAATAGAATTGAAAAAATTCAAGTAAAATTTATAAAGTTTGCACTTTCATTTCTAAATTTTTGTAAACCCTCAAATTTCGATTCCTATATACCCTAATAAATGTGCTTTGATTTCTATGAAAACTTTAGAAACAAGACGTAAAATTTCTTCTGTATATTTCCTATATGGTATAATTCGTGGATTAATTGATTGTCCTGATTTGCTTCATACCATAAAACTATATGTACCTCCTAGGCCTCTAAGGCAAAATAATTATATCTTTTATATAGATATTCATAGAACAACAAAAAATTGTGAAAAGTTATAACCCTAATGTACAAGTGTCTGTCTTATTGTCGACACGTGTTAACCTTGTTGGAATAATGGAGATAAGAATAAAATTTGACATGGGCATGACATTTTTTTAAAGATTATCCTTTTATTACCCTTTTTATTATTACAATAAAACAAACAAGTGAGAATAATATAGTCAGTTAAACCGAACCTACACTATTTTGTATTTACAAGAAAATTCGGGGAGGGATCTTATATGACACCTGTGGCCAATTCTTGACCTATACTTTTATTAACCCCTGGTCTACAACTGATACTAACGCTGATATAATATGTGAGATAACGTCGGCAGAAGAGAGTAACCCTTTTGTTTATACTATGTTAAATCTTAAATAAGGGCTACACGCATTCTAATAAGTCTTATAAGATATGATTATTTTCAATCAGTCACAGAGTCCTTACTATTTAAGAAATTCGCACTTTTTTAGCACAAATTTTATAAGAATGTTTTTTAAAATGTAAAACAATCATTAAAAGGAAGCTGTTTATTCGTAATTTCTAAAATACACATGCACACACAAACAAACTTTCCTATATGTGTATTTTTTTGACAGTTCATCTTATAAGATAGTTGAGTAGAGAAATCTCATCACAACAGTTTCATAATACTTTTTATAATACTAATATTATAGCCTACACGTGAGATAATTTTTCCAGAGAGCGAATTTGATATTATCTGACAGAAAAATCTTACATATTCTGTTACGTGTATAATGGCTGCAAGAGTACTGTATATTTCTATGAAGCATATGTCTGTATTATATTACATTATTTATGCATTCCCGGAAGTGGACCTTATATGGCACCTATGGTTTATTATGGACTGAATATGATATAATTTGGTACTGTGATTTTCTGAAAAGGGGTTTATAAGGGAGTATGATCAGTTATAGACCGATCTCCATAAAATTTGGTATACAGATTTTTACCTTCACAAAGCTTTTATATGCCAAGTTTTATTAAATATTGCTATATTAAAGACATTTATTATTGTTAAACTCCTATTTAGAGGAGGCATTTCAATAAAAGTCATGTGTGCCAAATTTCATTAAATTATTTTCAAAATTGCGACCTATAGTTTGATTACAAGGTTTACATGGACAGGTATCGACTCAGAGAGTGATTCTAAGCCGATTGGTGTAAACTAAGATGGGTCTTAGATCAATATTTTTGGGTGTTACAAACATCAGGATATAAAAATGTGTGATCAATTCTTCTGTAATTGCTTATTTATTAAGGTAAGTATTTATGAAGAAAAATTTAATCGAAGGAAGTTTGATTTTGGCTAAATTTGGAAATTTTAGTGAAACTTTGGTTTTTTTTTTGTGAAATTTCGATTTTTTGGTAAAATCTCGAATTTTTTGTGAAATTTTGCATTTTTACAAAATTTTTAATTTTAGTGAAATTTTGAAATTTTTGTGAATTTTCGTTTTTTTCCTGTAATTTTGAATTTTTGTTAAAACTTAAATTTTGTGGTAAAATTTTATGTGTTTGGTAATATTTCGGATTTTAGGTAAAATTTTGTGTTTTTTGAAATCTTAGATTTTTTTGTGAAACTTTGGAGTTTTAATAAATTTTCTGAATTTTTGATGAAATTTAAAATTTTTGTTGAAATTTCGGATTTTTAGTAAATTTTATAATGTTAATATTTGAACTGAAATAAAATTTATAAAAATAAAGATATCCTATTGAAATTTTGGTAAAATATAGAAAAACTTTAAAATCAAAGAATTAAAAAACTACCACTTTTTTATACCAAAATACCCAGAATCCCAATCCGGGAAAAGCGTGTTTCAAAAATTTACTTTTATTTATTTAAATAATCAACTTATCCTTATAAAAGGATTCCGTTATAAACTATTCTTTGTGTATTTAAACAACATATGGGACTATATAACAAATATATTTTTATTTTTTTGTTGATCTCAGCTTTGCCTTTTGAGAATTTTACAAATTAATTTAAAAATTTTTAGAAAGTTTGGATAGTAGAGCTTGTGGAGAGACCGTTGCCCAAAGTTTACTTTACACGTATTTACGATAAGATTTCTTTTGAAAACTTTAAAAAAATGTTATAGGTCACAACAAAAAAAAAAAAAAAAAAAAAAAATATATATATATATATATATATATATAGATATATATATATTTTAGAAGTGAAAACATGTTACCACCACCTTTTTGAAAAAAAAAGTTTTTTTTTTTTAAATTCAGATTAATATAACTTTTTATCTGATCAATATATTTATATGAATATTGCAGCAATATTTAGAATTTTTTAAAAATTCAATTGGGCATTAAAAAAAATTGGACCCAAGTTAAGTCCGCCATGTTTCGATCTAAATATCTCTTAAATTAAAGGAGAAAATCTATACATGTAAACATATTTTTTGTAGAGACTTATAAGCAATTTATATTTCAAAATTTTTTACAATAAAATCGTATATGAATTTTTTGCGATTAATAAAAAAATACATACATATTCCTCCAATTCAACTCGAAGAACGCCTAAGCTATACTCATGTCATATTTTATTCAGATATCTTTAATAGATCACAAGTTACAGAATTATTTAAGAAAAGCTTTTTGGAACCACTATTTCGCTGGTAAAGAACTGAGGATGTTAATGTTTGTAACGCACAGAAAAAATATTCTAACACCCATTTTAAAGTACTCGTATACCAAATGACTCGGGAATCATTTTCTAAGTCCATTTGACGAGTCTGCCTTGCTGGCTGATAGGCTCGACGGCTTGTTGTCTGTCCAGATAAACCTTGTGCGCAAACTACAGGTCGCAATTTTAAAAATAATTTGATGGAATTTCGCACATATGTTTATTCTGGCATTACGACGAAGCCTATTGAAATTGGCTATGATCGGTCTATTATTTCACCTAGCTCCAATACAAATACTCCCCGGAATAGAGTTTTAACACGTATAAATAAGTTTTATGCAAAAGTGATTCAGAGTGTAAAATTTCAGGAAGATCGGTCCACTTTAAATCGTCTAAATGATAATATCAATATAATATTTGACGCAAATATGTTTAATATAAGCAATTTCGTAACGAAAAATATGCACTAAAAATTCCAAAATATTCCTTTAAAAGCTACATCATAAATATTTTCTATACCTTCGAGATTTATTGCTACAACAGACTTAGGCGGTATCCATCCAAATACTTAACATTTTTCGAAATTTTGTTTCCAGAAATAAAAAAAAAAGACAAATAAAATTATGCAGATAAATTTTGAAAGAAATCTCAGGGAGAGTAAAAAAATATGCTATAAATATGCTATTATATGAGGTTGAAATATAAAAAAGATGCACTTAAAATTTGATTATACATAAGAAATGTATTTTTTCAGTCAATGGTTTAGCAAGGATAAAGTGCGAAATATATTTTAAAACCTTTGAAGTATTTGATTTTAATCATGCGCTATAATTCTCTGATGCAAACTTATACGAAAGATCTCTTATGCGGCTTCATAATTAGTGTAGTTCGAAGTGTTGCGTAGTCAAAAAATGTAAATGGTTATCATTCTAGAGACAAGAATTAACAATTTAATTGCAACAATACTGTTAAATTTTACAGAATATATAAAATATAAAACAAAATTAAACAAAATAGTAATATGTTGTCATTATCGTGCTCATTCTTATATGAAGATTGTAGTGTTTTCCTCCGTTTTTTAATAGACAAAAAAGCCCTTTAAAAGTCAGTGTTTCTGTTAATCTTTAAATATGTATATAATTTCATAAAATAATTCTAATCGTAAACTAAATATTATAAAAAATAAAAGAACTTTTAGGTTTCCTCTAATTTTGTTAGTCTTTTTTGCACATTACTGTATATTCTGGGTCTTGGTAAGATTCTGAGTGGATCTAGATATGTCCGTATGTCCGTCTGTCTATTTAAAGCAGGATAGGGTGGTTAAATTTAACTCATATATTTATTTGAAACAAATTTCAACAAACTGTAACTCCAGTTAATATTTTTTCGCCGATATCTCTTACAAAAAAGCATGTATAACAACGAAATTTTGTACAAATAGTTTGAGGATCAATGTAAATTGGGAAACTAAAAATGGACGTGATACTCCCACGTAATTAATATGTATATATTTTATCTTTGTTTTGAATTTCCATACAAAAATTGAGTTTTGGTTAGAAATATGAGAGATTTAAAATCGAGGCCGTTTGTGCGATTGGATTGGATTTATTAATGATTTTAAATTTTTTGGAATTTTCATATAAAAATCAATTTTTGATTAGAACTATAAATGATCACAAATTGAGGTCGTTTTTCGTTTGGAAGTCTGTTTACCGGTTTATTAATGAAGAATTAAGAATTTAAGAATTTTCATATAAAGATATATTTCTGGTTAGAATTATGAGTGATTACAAATCAAGGATCATTATTCAATTTGAGATCTACTTACGGATTTATTAACAACTTAAGATGTTTAATGTTAAATTTCCATTCTAGATTGTTTAACATAATTACTCTTTGTTTTAATTCTTTGTTTTAATTACAAACTCTGAATAATAGCAAAACAAAAAACGCAATCCACACAAAAAATAAAAACACAAAGTGATTTACTTATGCATATTTCTGAGTAAACGTCTTTAGGACGTCAAGGACTTTCATTATTATTTATCCTTACAAAACAAATTAGAAACCATAGAATGTTTTTGAAAGCAAACAGTTCCTCCTTTTTCTTTTAAATTCAATTTAAATTACGTTTACTAAAAAATTTTCATCACAGTTAAATAACAGCTTAATCACAAATTATCTGGAAATTATAATGAACATAAAAATAAACTTTAAAGAAATTTTATTGTTATAATCATAATTTTGGTTGTGCTTTAAACAAGCTGCTCGTTAAAATAAGGAAAAAATGCAAATTTCTTATAAAAAGGGATTAATGAACTTAAATTGTACTTTAAAAAAGGGATAAAGACCAAATATTTTCTATTAGTTGTAAATTTCTTACGAAAACAAAGAAAATAATAAATGAACGTTTTAGTAAAATGTTTGCCTTCTAAACAAATTATCCTTGACAAAGGCTTATTTAGAGATTTTTTCTTCTGCTAACTGAGTTATAACTTTTACTAAGTATATTTATGTAGACAACAAATAGACATAATTTAAACCCCTTGAAATGTTTAGAACAAAAAGAAAATAAACAGTACATAATTTTGGCAAGAGATTTTCATAATAAAATGAAAAAATAATTTTTATTTTTAGTTTAACACTGGGCAAATACACAATTTTGTTAGCTGCTGGAATTAAATAAGTTCAAGTTGAATTGTGTACATACATATTTAAATTTCTTCATAATCTAAACTCCTATTTAAATAGTTATTCATTTAATTACTTGTATTTATTTTATCTCCTTATTTACTAAAGTAAAATATATATATATACATATATATATATATATCTTTTTGTAAATCATTCAGTTCTTTTTTAAATACCCTTACACATTTACACTCAATCTTACTTATAGATTCATAATATAACATTATACTAGTTTAAGTACTTAAGTATTTTTCTTTATAGAGATGCAATTATGTTGGCAAAAGTATTGAGACAGAGAGGAAAAAAAAAACACAAACCAATGTGGTAGCATTTCAAAGTCATTGTCAATGTGAAAAAGCCAATATTCTTTACGAATAATAGCAATTGTTGTGTTGTTTTTTCTTTACTTTTGCTTGTTGGTGTTGTCAATGGTCCTTTAGAGTGTATTAAAAAAAAAAAAAAAACAAAAAAATCGATCGTTAGAAAATGTTATGGGGAAGGTATCTTACTGACGTTTGTGGTAACAATTGCAAGAAAACTTTTGAAGCTTTGGTAAAAAAAGGATCTACGAACCTACAGTCTAAATTTCATCTTTCTAGCTTCAGGTCAATCTTTTAGTAACGTTACTCTTTCATATATATAGATTGCAACTATAGGATTGTAATATAGATGAAATGTCACTGTCTTTACTCCATTCCCTTTGTCATCTTGAATCTTTGAATTTGATGCAAGGGCATAATTATGCTAAGAATCTTTTATTCTACTCATCAACATGTGAGTCTCTATGTGGTCTATTTGCCGTCGCGAACCACCACATTGGCGCCTGCTCAGTAAGTTAAGGGCGGTTACTGGTTTCTCTTACGTACTTTGTATTTGATCTTAAGTAGCATAGCCCCATTTGTAGTGTCTGTTAATGTTAAAGTCTGTTGGCGATGTGTTTTCTGATTGAGGGTGCTAAATCTCCAAGAGTAAGGTGATTACTCAGGTGGAGATCACAGATTTGAGTGTCACTGGTATTCTCTGAATTATAAAACTGAAAACTCATGGCGCTGCAAAGAATAAAAGACTAACGGTATGTCAAATCCTTGAATAAACGAAATAGAGACATATAATTAAACTTCTGACTGATAAAAATCCGGAACAAAGAAATGAATATTGTACCATTTCTGAACCGAGCGTTATCATCAACTCGGTCATTATTGATGTACTTCCATTCACTTCCTCGGGGGCTATAGTAGGATTAAAGAGGTGTGTGGTATGAACTAAATAGTTCATCCTCCAATATAAGAGAAGAGAAATTAACTTGGAAGCTGTTTTGAAAATATTTTTTAGAAAAATTCAATTGAGTTCTGACATTACCTAATAACAAAATATAAGACAGCACAGATGGAATCAACCAAAGAACTAACGAAAATTTCTATATGAGAAACTTAGGCATTTTCACTTTAATTAAATGCGAGTTTTACTGGACAGTTTATATGCATCGGTAGTTTTAGAATGCTTAACTTGTTTTTTGTTAGCACAGAACATTGGAGTTTAAAGTGATCAATGTTCTCCTTATATTTTGAGAATATACCAACGCATTCTCTTAGCTATCTTCCTTCTTAAAGACTGTTTTTAGGAATCAATGTATAATAACAGCAGAATTTTTTTTTTGTGTATTTATTTTATGAAAAAAGTACAGATATATTAGAAAAAAACAAAGATGAAGTATTGAAAAGTCAAATTGAAATCTCCCTGAATATTTAATTTTTTATTGGACATCATCCCTTTTAAAATTCTTCTTAAATTTTTGCATCTTGCTGCACTGACATTCAAATTTTATTGAATATTTATTTATTTACTTAGTTTTTCTACAACGTTTTATTCTTGTAAAAAAGAAAATTTCTTCTTAAAACATTTATAAAAGTAAGTGGTTTTTATACACAATAATTTTGTAGCATTTTTATTTTGGTGTTAAAAGCATTTTTTATGCACTGCTATAAGAACGTGATGAGTAATTTTTTTTCTTTAGCGCACTTACACTCATATATTCTCACAATTTTGTATTTAACACTGGTTTCAATGTAAATGTAACATATTTTTTTTAGGGAAATTTTTATTTATTATTTTAAAATGTCGTCATAAACATTGCATGTAATTGAGTTTGATTACTCACTCTACTGTTTTTCTATCTTTTTTTTACAAAACTGTGAATGTGTGTATCTTCCTTTTTTTTTTTTTTTGGTAATCCTGCCTGACCTGAGTTTCGATATTAGCGAATGTTCGGTAAAAACGAAGAACTTTTAAACTAAATGTTCGAGTAAATATTGAAAATTATATTAAATATGAATGTTAGTAACATCGAACTTTTACGGATAATTTCTTGGTAATAAACATTTGTGTAATATTCGAGAATTTTAAAAGTAACGATATCGCAATATTCAACTTTTCAGTTGATTCGTGTAATTTACGATTTTTTTTTTTATAAAAAATAAAAATATATGTAATTATGTTTTGAAAGTCATATTTGATTGGTCAGTATTTTTTTCTTTACAGTTATGTACGAGATATTAAAAAAACTTAACAAATAATTTATACAAATCAGGTAAATAAAATTCAAAAAATCTTTCAAAAATTGTGTTTTTTTTAAGAAAACTTATTTGGTATTCATTATATGCAAACTTATGCACAGATTAAAAAAAAAACATTTTTTTGTAAAATGCTTTTGAAATATGCAAAAGCTTACTTTCAAGCTTGAAAAAGTAGCCCTGATGATGTTAGCTAAATATTCTGCAATTTTTAATAAAAGAATAATAATAATAATAATAATAATAATAATAATAATAAAATTTTATAAAAAATGGTAAGTAATGTTGTTATTTGTCTAAATATATTTATAAAGTAACATACTCATCTAAATATCTAATATATATTTTTATACAAATTAATTCAGAAAATTTTGAACTAAAAGAAGTGGACTAGAGTTTTTGTTTCTTATTAATAATTAATAATATTGAGAGAAAAAACATGGATGACTTCTTTGAACAAAGCTGAGATTTGGACAAAATGCTTCAAATATTGCCACTCTTATATGGTTTGGGGTCCTCGAATTCGAGGGATTTTCCACCAAAAAGTCGTCGGGAAATTTTATTAATTTTCCCTGGAAAATGGGAAATTTAATATTAATTTGATATGTAGTTTTAAAATCCTATAGCAAAATTATTACAGTTTTTAATTTCTCAGTGAAAAATGTATATTATTGTACACATACTGAGTATTAAGATTTGACAAAAATTCGATACAAAAGTAGTATTTTAAATTATTCAAAAAGATTTGATTTTGATATGTATCAATATGATACTTTTTCTACATTATCAAAAATAAAAATGTACAAAAGTTTTCTAAAAAAATAATAAAAAAAATATTAAAAAAAAATAATAAAAAAAAGTTTTCGGTAGAGAAATGAAAACTAAATTATATATAAAAGTATTCTCTATCGAATCTTTTACATACTGATAAAATAAGAAATATTTTATTTTTCAAAAGTATTAATACTTCTACTTTTTTTTTTACTTTTGGGAAGTTACATTTTTGAGTTTTTAATTGTATTATTGGTTTATGGAAATGAATATTAAATAAGTTGCGCTTCGAAAATATATATTATTAAGTTGACAGTTTTTGAAAAAAACAACATATTTCAATTCTTTTGACACACATGTTTTACACAAGCAATATATATATATATGTATACATATATATATATATATATATATATATATATATATATATATATATAGTTTAAGTGCGTGTATAGGAAAATGCCATAAAAATGGCATTAAACTACTAAAATTACAATGAAAAAAATAATGTACACTTTAAGTCTTTTGTTATTAATTTTTTAAGTGAAGTCAATAACTAATTTAATTTGTGGCACTTTAATTATTTTTTAGCCCCATTTTTGGTAAGTTGATTAAAGTTATAGGAATATGTACCAGTTTTCTTCAGTTTGAAATAAAACATAACTTTAAAAATTAAATCAGCTTTTCAGTTTACATTTAGAATAAAATGGTATTGAAACAAAGTAGAAAACTATCGTTTTGGAATTATTGCCAATGAAAATAATCACAAGTCGTTAGTAATATCAATATAGAATAATATTCATAATTTTTTGATATCGTAAACGAATCGGATCACCAACGATAGACGTTCTCGAATGTTTTGTCAGAGAAATGTTAGCGAAATGTTCGAAGGGGATATTATTATCGAAGCTTGTGGTCAGTTGGGATGTGTTTATTAAGTGTAAGTGTTAAAGAAAAGCTATTAAAATCGTGTGAGTTTTTTGGTTTGTTTTATGTACCAACTCGAACATATATCCTATATACGAAGGTGCAATTACCAAGGTAGCATCAGTTCGGAGAGAATTTGTTACTAAATTTTTCGTATATAGAATTTTGACGTTTTGAGAAATTACTAAAAAAGAGAAATTTATTTTTTTATATGGAGTTTGACAATTTAATAAATCAAAACAAATAGTCAACTAGACTTATGATATCACCTTGTAAATACATCTTGCTATACACTTTAATGGTCCTCTTTTTATTCTTGGAAATTAAAAAAAATGTATTGTATCCATAAACAAGTTATGGGAATTATTTTGTGATTGTGTTTATGTACTAAAATATTTACTCGTAAATTGCTGCTAGAGAAGTTGATAAAACTAAAGTTTTTAAGGATTTAAAATATTGTTTTATATTTTTAAAAACAGTAACATGGATTTTTGAGAGCTTCATCACACTCTTATTCAAAATTACTTTTATTTTTCCACAAAATCAAACAAGAGGCGATGACATCTTTAATTTTGAAAAGAATACATAGAAGAGTGTTGTTTTAATTAAGTAAAGTTTAATATATCATTAAATTAACTGAATAATTTAATTTATTGTAAAATGTCCAAACAAGCTGCAATAAGCTAATTGAAGTTATACGTATACCTGGATGCAGAATTCGGTTCGAAAGACTATAAAGCTGAGTTTGTGGACTATAATTAGACACCATCACAATGGAACTCATATTTTCTTTTCTAATTGAATTTTGTTGAAACTAAAACAGGTTCAATTTAATTCTAAAACCTTAAAGTATTTCCGCACAGTGTGTAACCTCAGCAACAACTCTCGTTGAAAAAAATTAAAAAAAAACCAGAAGAAGATGTACTGCAGTCATGAAAATTAGTACTTATACATCTACATATGTATATAAATTTGCCCGCTGATTTCAAATCTAAAATTTTTGTTTAGTTAATAATAATAATAAAAGAACTTTAAAATAATTAGCAGAACACAGTGTTCGATCCAAAGATAAAATGGAATAAATTTGAAGTTTACGATCGGCTGCTCCGAGTTTAAGTTTTGAAAAATAACGGCGGCACTATTGAGTCCCAAATTTAGCCACTTCTGGTATTAAAAATATTTAAAACGATACTGACTATATCTAAACCGATTTGAGAAATATTTATCTATTTATATTGAACTTCAGCGATTATAATTTTTGCTTTTGGACGTGCCATAGCTGGTCCATCAAAAGCACTTGAGAATATGTAGCGAAAAATTCAAAAGATACCATTTTTGTTAATTTTTGGGAATTGAGGGATTTCTATTAATAAATCTAAAAATATAGATTTAGATTTAGTTTAGGCATCAAAAAATCTATGCAGCTGAAAGACTTCTTAAAAAAATATTCATTAATAAAAACTTTATTGCGTAATAAAAATGAATAATATACAAAAAAATTAAAGTCAATGCATTTTCGGTAACTTTTATATATCTTCTAGCGTAAGCCATAATAGATAGAAAATTTTTAATATTGACGTCTAATAATTTTCGTTATAACGATAACGACCTTAAATTCTCCATTTTTATACTTCAGTTTTTTTAAATAATTTTGAAACAAGGATTTAAGATTCTGGAGACTGAAAACAATAGATTACATATATTTTGTAAATATACATATATATATATATATCTATATATATATATATATATATATATATATATATATATATATATATTGCAAATTTCGAAAGGAAAGGATAAAGCGTTGGGAATAGTATCCCCCCATACAAAGAAAATACTAATTATCGGGTAAGTTAAATATTGTTGCAGCAAATGTCTTAAAATTTTACAGGAATAATTTTTTAATCTACCTCAAAAATTAGAATGAAAACGGGATGATTAAAATTAGAGCATATGGTAAAACAACGCAAATATTAAATATCGTATATCTTAAGAACTAACGCAGCAAAAGTCTTAACATTTTGTAGGAATAATTTTCTCATCCACCTCCATAATTTAGGAAAATGAGTTAGGTAGGACCAAGGGGAATGGTAAGTCCATACAAAGCAAATATTTTGAATGGAGTATCTAAAGAACTATTATTATAATTTTATGGGAACTACTTTCTTATCATATTACATTGGTAGGACAGATAATGTCAGGGGAGCGATAGCCCCCATACAAATCTAATATTAATTTTGGCATATTTTAAAAAGTTATAGAACGAATTTTCATATAAAATTTTGAATAGTACGAGTAGATCGAAGGGGAGTAGTATCATCCATATAAAGTAAATATTAGCTATCACATCCAAAAGGCAGCGGTTTAGCTGCCCATAAGATACAAATTTTTACATGATCATTCTGAAGGGCTTCAAAGTAAAATTAACTATCGATAAGAGTAGGTGGAAATGTACCCCCACACAAAGAAAATATTACGAGTAATTATCGCATATCTTAAGAACTATTATAACAAAAGTCTTAAAATTCAAGTTAATGAATTGAGATGAAAATAGGACGATCAGCTATAGAAGCAATGGTAGCCTCAAAACAAGTCTTAAGACTTTGTGCCCCAGGACCTAGCCGTCTTATTTTTAATGGCCTCATATAAAGCAAATCTTCATTGTCGCATATTTAAAGAACTGTTATAGTGAAAGTTTTAAAATTTTGTGGTTTTAATTTTCTTCAGATTATAATATTACGATTAGATCTAAGAGCAATTGTAGCCCCCATTGATACCTATATTCAATTTTTATTATCGCATTTCGAGAAAACTAAAAAGAACGTCTTGAAATTTTGTTGGAATAATTTTGTTACATTTTGTAGCTGAGATCAGAATAGGGAGGCTTTGGCCAGGGAAAGAAGAAGCCCACATCAAATGTAAATATTATTTATCGCATCAATAAGAGTAGCGAAGCACACTATGTTAAGCTAGAAACACATAAAAAATAGAAATTTTATTATTAAATTTTTATCTAACAACTATTAAATTTGTGTATAAATTGAAAAATAATTCTTTTTTTCATTAAAATTAAACAAAAAACTAAAATAGATATTTTTAAAAATGTAAAATTTGTCATGATAAAGTAAGCAATAATAAGCAAAAGTCTAGGACTCACAATGGACCGAGATCGGTCTCTGAGTGGAGATGTGGTACCTTTGGTATCACGTCAACCTTCTCTATCTATCTAAGCAAAAGTCTACAAGATTTTTGAGAGAAATTTATTTTTATAGCCAAGTTTTAAGTTATTATTTCTGATCCACTTTTGTTAATATTTTAAAATATTTGTTTTTAGGACTTATATCACATTGTGATAGATTATATTGCATCAATAAACCAGACGTACGGGCAAACTTTCAAGTTCACAAGGTTATGATTATTGTAATGGTAAAAATATTGTAAACAATAATATATATCCAAAATACAAAAACTCTTGACTTTCCATTGACATGTATACTTGACAAAAATATCTTAAGGTAAAAGTGGCAATATTTTTTACTCTTAACGGTTCACTGTGTGACCTAATTGATTTTATACTCACATGTTGTTATCAAATTTTCTTGTTTCTATTTCTATTTCTTTTTTTTTTTTTTTTTTTTTTTTTGTAAAGATTTCTTTATTATTAGAACGAAATGTGTGTAATTATTCATTTCAACATTTAAATCCTTCTCTAATGATTCATTGAAGTAACACAAAACTCTTTAATCACTTACGCAACACAGAGAGACCAGGATACAGATGAAACACGCACACACATAAATAAAGTATCATCATTTTCTTTGCTAGCACTATCAATATAATATCATTCATCATTTGTCATGAAAAATGGAAACAACAGCAACACATTTACTTTCTCTCTCTTTCCCTCTTTCGCGCACTCTACACTTGCATAAACAAATAAACCATAAATGCTGAAATAATAAAACAAAAAAAAAAAGTTAGTTTACACAAGCAAACTTTTTTTTATAAGTTGTTTAATAAATCTTGTTGTCCAAAAAGAAATCAATATGAATTTATTGCATACATCTAGGATGAGTATAAATGCGTTTGTTAACCAATTTACTATACAAACACGTACACATACTCACTAACACAAACCACATATTGAAGAAATTGAAGACGATTTATGCCATTAAATAGAGAAAAAAAAGAAATGCAAAAAGAAATGCAAAATTACTTGGAATGTTATAAAAATCTTGAAGTACAAACTACAAATAGTACAAATGTAAGTATTTTGTTTTCAAAAGTTGTCGCAGTAGATCTCAAAGAAATATTCCTTATAATTATTTATTTTGTTTAATGATCATTTCAATATATTACGAAATGTATTTTCAACACTTTTTATTTCCTACCTCTTGATCCACTGTGTGTTGTGTAATACTCTAGACTATAATTTTGTATCTCTAGTTTCCTATAACTCACTGAATAATCATATGTGAAAGTGTCGCACAGTGGGGCTAAACGTAAAATTTTTGGTAATAAATCTTCATATCCTAAACTACTGTTCGGATAGAATTGAAATTTATGGAAGAGTTGTAAAGTTGGCTAATAGTGAAGTATTATGCTAATATTTTTTTTGTGTGCAATTTAAAGTCGTTGAAAGAATTGACTTTTTTCATAAAATCTGTACTCCTGCATTAGTTTTGGAAAGGCTGAAAGCAATTTAGTGTTAAATCGATCTATTTTATGATTAAGAATCGTCAGTAAATTAAAAAAAAAACTCACGTAAATTTAAACAAACAAAAAAAAAAAAAAAAATAAAATTTAAACTTTTTTCTGACCAATTTAAAATTTCTTTAGTAACAGTTTATGAGGCCATGCCTTTTGAAATATCTAAAGAAAATATTTTTTATTAAAAAAACTTTGAGAAAAAGGTGAAAGAATAGTATTATATTTTTGTAAAAAAACAGTAATTTTTCATACTAATTTTAGAGTGTAGACTTAAATCATTTTTCATGTATAGACGAATTGAGATTATCAAAAAAATTTTTTTAGCATATTATTTCGGAATATATTACAAATTACAAAACATTAAAAAAATTTTCCTCATATACCTCAGGGCTTATTCCCGAAAAACGAAATTAAGTCGAGGCAAAAATTCTAAATTCAAGCATAAATATATTTTTAACTGTAAGAGATAACTTAGATGAGTAAACTTAGTTTTTCCTTATCTCGTCAAGCACTTTACTTGAAATTCTTTGAAATCGGACTTATGTGCAGAAGTTACGATTTTTTGAAACTTTTACATACACGTGGTAGTCAAATTTGACACCCCGTAGCTTATCTGGTGTTATCACAAGGTGACTACAAAATGATTTCTCTAAAAGCTTATGTCCTCTACAACTCTTCCATACTTTTGAATTCGAAATACAGATTTATTACCAAAAACTTTGCGTTTGACCTCACTGTGATGTCAGTGTAACTGTAACTATTAGCTTGCAAGGAAAATAAAAAAAATAAATATATTGACGTGAAAGTTTATGAGTTTTTCCTTTTTAGTCATTTTCTAACAAGAAAATAAACATGTTGTTCACTTTCCTTATTGCGTAGGATTTTTTTTTTTTGTTTTTGTGTTCTCGCTCTATAAATACAAGTTAATGGCGTGAAAATACGAAATGAAAACAAATACAAGATTTATTGTTTGATTGAAATTTAATATTTAAAGAGGACAACACTCAACGTAAAACTTACACTAAAATAATAAAGGTAAAATGATATAAAATTTTAAAAGTAATTATTTTTAGATCGATCAAGTTTTGATAATTAAGAAATACAATATTCTTAAAAATAAAAATAAAAAAATTGTTTTAAAATAGGAAATATATTTTAGGTAAATATATTGCGTTAATATGCAGTATTATTAGTAAGAAGTACATAATTTTCAATATTACTCTGAAAAATATACCGTTTATCGAATATGTGTACTTTTAGTCACATATTTTTCTCTGAGTGGAATATTTATAAATGTTCATTTGTCTTTTCATTTAAAGGATACTATTCGGAATAAAAATATTAAAATAATAATTTTATTATTTAGGTCATTTGTGTTATAATGTTACGAGTTCAATTTAGATCAATTTGTTGTTATATATGAAGTCTCCCCAGGAAACGATTTTTTTGGGGGATTTCGAAATAAAAAGACACCTTAAACGACGCGAATTAAAAAATATTAAAAAAATAAAAATTTAAATTCATCTTCCGTTCCAGTAGTAGTCCCAAAACGATTTTTTTTAGAAATAATTCTGTAACTTGTGAACCGCTGGAGATATCTAAATAAACTTTCATATGGTCAGAGCTGAGATGCTTTCGAGTTGATTTGGAGGAGCGCAAATCCCTAGCGATTGGTCACATCTGGTATGTAATTTATTTTAAAAATTTACCAAAAATTCATTTATGTATGTAAATGTAAAAATATTTTACATATTGGTAGCGCTCTACAAAAAATGTCATCTCTTTTAGAGATACTTAGTTTTTTTTAAGTTTTTTTTACTCGGAGGCCTCAATTGGCGCACTAAAATTTTTTGACAATATCCGTTAGATTTCTTACAAAATTCTAAATAATATTGCTGCAAGAATCACATAAATATATCTATCCGATAAAAAGTTCCGAATTTGAAACTTTAAAAAAAAATTATATTTTTGGTTTCCCCCCAAGCCCTATCCAAACTTTGTCAATTTTGAGAAAGTTTTTAAAATTTGTTTGTAAAATTCGCAATTTCTAATATTCTACCAATAAAAGGAAAAGAAAATATAAAATTTTTGTCCATTTTGCAAAAAAAAAAAAAAAAATATATATATATCGAACTACTTTTTTTTGCATGATGTACTAAAATCACGGTGTATGGACCAGAATTTTTGCAAAAAAAAATTATTACGAGTCTTTTGATACGTATTTCGAGATAGAAATCGAAACTTTTTTTGTACGAAATGTTCTGGATCCGTAACTTTCAATAGATGGCAGTTCATTAAATCGCATTATTTGAGGAGACTTTCTACAAAATTTTTTTCAAAGGGTCACTTTAATATTTGTATTCATGTAACATAAATATGACTAAAACAAATTAAATATACTTAAGTTTGGAAATTTGTGCAATATGCCGTCTACACCAAAGAAAGTCTGACAATTTTTGGCCTCATTCTGATTTTGATTGTAAAACAACATGAACTTCTTTAGTTTTTCCATACAAATCAAAAACCATTTTCATCTGCATTTTGTTGAAAGTAAAAATAACTAAAATAACTATTTATGATACTCCCTGTTCAGTTGATTTCAGAACAGTAAGCTTTTTTATATAATAAAAAAAATAATAATATTTTTGATTAATTTTATTTGCGATATACATTTTTTTCATAAATTAATTTTAAAATGTTGTTTGATAGATTTCAAATGTTAAAAATGCGAAATATTTGTATTTAGATAAAAATATTTAACAAATGATGTATGTGACAACAAAAACCACATGGAGAGAAAACAAGGTATGTAAACGATTTGGTTTTTGAAATTTAGTTTATCAAAAACCAAATAGCTTTTGTTTTGGTATAAACGGCATATTAATTAAATTAGTAAATAAATCTCAATCTTATTTTATCTTATATTTTCTTTATTAATTTTATTTACCTGGGAGGTAATTACGGCACTTAATATCGATCGATATTTCAATAAAACTTAAATGACTTTACCCCATGGTGCTCGTACATACTATATCAAACCGCGAAGACCTTTTATTTGAACATAAAATCTAATGTATTTAACGTTCATTTGGGAATTCTTCAGACTATTGAATTTTATGTTTGTGCTTCTATTATTTAGTTAACTTTTATCAAAAGTTTTAATGTCAAAGACACACCGAATCATAATAATTTTTCATCAAATATTCTTCTCAATCTCAAGAGATTTAATAGATTTTTTTTCAACTCTTTTTTAAACACTAAGCGAGGTAAGAGCTTGGGTTAAAGATTAGTTATGTAAAATAACCTGCAGCAAGTAGGTACTCTGATACGTATTAACGTGTTTTATATTGCATATCTTGAGCTTTATAGCTGTTAAGTTATCGCTAATGCTGATTATGTCGCAGTAACAGGCACAGGAAGTTGTTTTCTACTTTAAGAAATAATACTGAATGTTGAGTGCAAAATAGGCTTGTGAGTAAAGATTTGACACAAATCCTAGCAATTTGGAAATCTTTTATTAGGAACTCAAAATTTCCTGAGTACCAATCAAATTAAAATTTAATATTACAATGTAATTTAGATCACTACAGCATTTCTTTTTTTCAACAATACTTATTTAAATAATCTATACAAAATTTATCGATCACATTAAAATTCTATAGAAAATGTATCAATGAGATTGATTTTCTATAGAACGTTCATCGAAAACATTAAACATCTGTGGAAAATTTATCAATAATATTAATTTTCTATAAAAAATTTACCTACAACTTTAATTTGTTAAAGCTTTTTAGAAAATTATTAGAAATTAATATTTTTAGAAATTAATATTATCTATAAATTTTCTATAGAAAATTTATCTATAACGTTAATTTTATATAGAAAATTAATCGATAAAATTAAAATTCTATAGAAAATTTATCGATAATATTAATCTATAGAAAATGTATCGATAACATTAATTTTCTATAGAAAATTTATCGATAACATCAATTTTCTATAGAAAATTTATCGATAACATCAATTTTCTATAGAAAATTTATCGATAACATCAATTTTCTATAGAAAATTTATCGATAACATCAATTTTCTATAGAAAATTTATCGATAACATCAATTTTCTATAGAAAATTTATCGATAACATCAATTTTCTATAGAAAATTTATCGATAACATCAATTTTCTATAGAAAATTTATCGATAACATCAATTTTCTATAGAAAATTTATCGATAACATCAATTTTCTATAGAAAATTTATCGATAACATCAATTTTCTATAGAAAATTTATCGATAACATCAATTTTCTATAGAAAATCTATCGATAACATCAATTTTCTATAGAAAATCTATCGATAACATCAATTTTCTATAGAAAATCTATCGATAACATTAATTTTTTATTGAAAGTTATCGATAACATTAATTTTTTATTGAAAGTTATCGATAATATTAATTTTCTATAGAAAATTTAACGATAACAATAATCTTCTATATAAAATTTATCGATAATATTCATTTTCTATAGAAAATTTATCGATAACATTGCTGAAAAATAAATTTTGAAGGTAAACTCGCTTAAAGTAAAAATCTTTGACTTTTTTGCCAATGGAATTCAAATTTTTAATAGTTTTAACATTTAATATTTAATATTTTTAATATTTTTTGTATCTTTAATGCGGTTTCAAAAAATGGAATATTATAGGCTGGTAAGGTGTAGAAGAATCGACAGAAGATTTAAATTAAATTTTTTGTTTTGTTACTTGCATCTTGCCAAACAGCAACCTAAGCATTTTTTGTTTGCATTGTTTTGCCCTAGTCATAATTAAAACATTTTGATTTGAATAAAGAAAAAACTATTCAATTCAAATTGAAGATTTTTTCTTTAATATAAGTGGAGCAGTCGAAAAAAAGAACAGAATGTGAAAAAATATAATAATTATAAAAATGTGAAAAAAAAAACAGTTCAGTGTACGAGAATTTCTGAATGGAACGATTACTTTAGATTTCAAATAATTAAATTTTATTAATTTATATAAAAACAAATTATTAAAAAAGTGGTAGACTAAATTGAAATGTTTAGTTTAGTACATAAGTTAGAGAAAAGGAAAACTCTACAAATAAACAAATTTATTAAAACAACATCAATTTGAAAAACAAAGAAAAAAAAAACGGTTTCACTGTGAACTTTAAGAAAAACAATAACTACAAACAACAATAAAAAATATAAATAATTTAAAAAAAACCCGGTAAGAACCACCATAAGAAAAAAAATTATAAGCAGAAAATGAGTAAATTTGATGAAAGGAGAAACCTTCAGGAATCAATCAACGAAGAGCAGATGGCTGAAGTCATAATGACACAGGAAGAAGTTATAAATCAACAGAAAGCCCAATTGCAACAGGCCCAACAACATCAGCAACTACAACAGACTCAACAACAGCAGCAGCAACAATTCCATTTATAAAATTGGCTGATGAAAAAACCGAAGGATATAATTAATCAATTTCTGCAAAATTAGACCATTGCATAATAACCGCAATATCAATGGTTTTATTAAATCCGTGGAAATAGTGATAAGTCTCTGCGAAAATAACGCCGAACTGATTAAATTTGGAATCCAGATAATAGTAAACGAAAAAATCACAGCAGATTTTGGAACTTATATAAAAGAATTAGGAGATATTTCTTGAAAGCAGCTGAAAGCCAAGTTTAAAATCCAAGCCAGACCGAGAACATCATATGCAGAAGTATTTAATAGGTGTCGCTATTTTAATGTAAGTAATTTAAGAGAACTTTTCGATTGCTTCGAAACTTCTAAGCATCAGTTAAGTGAAATGTATGAGTTAGATGATAATAAATCTATGTTGTATCAATCTGAAAATGTAGGGATTTGGTAAATATTCTAATTGAAAAAATCTATAAACCATTTAGAGTTGAAGAGTTCATTTAGACGAAAATTTGACTTTAAACGATATAATAGGTATATACACAAAGCTTAGGTTGCTAGATGATAGTAGGGCTATTGATAGTAGACATAGCGCCAATAAATATTTGAAAAGTAATCAAACTCAAAATAATAATAATAACTTTAGAAATCAAGTAAGCAGATCTAAAAACTTCAATGAAAATAACAAAAAATGAAAAATTAATCTGAACATTTTCGTAATTATAACAATTACTATAATCGCAATTTTAACTATCATCAACAAACGAAATAATGGTCAGTCTCAAAATTCTTTTAAGCAGCCTCAAAATTCTTTTAAGCAACCTCAAAATTCTTGTGGTCAATTTCAAATTTTTTTTATTCATAACAATAATAAACCTGGTCACATATGAGTGTTGATACTAACTTGGGTTTACAGAGTATATGGAAGTTGATACCTTAAAGGAAGCTGAAAAAGTTGCTTCCAACGATGAGGAAAATTTTTTAGAACCGCCTCGAAATTCAAATTACCCGTAGTTGTTTTGTCCATAGGCAAACAAAATTTCAAATGCCTAATAGATACTGGGGTGAGTATAAGTGTAGTGAAAACAAACATATTTTAAAAGAACATATTTATATAAAAGCCTTAACGATATCAACGAAGTAAAACATTGCGTTGTTACACCAGTGACTTTAAAAATGACAATTATTACTATTATAGCATCAATAGGTCCGAACTTCCTAGTTCCTTTCAAGGCCAAAATAAATCTAGACCAAATTATTTAGAAATATTCGGTAATAAAATATTTTTGCAAGAAAATGCTTACACATTAGCATTTGACATGATTACAAGTCTTCAGTATGTATAGAATGAAGACATACAAAGCAAATTTCAAATAAATGATTTAAGCAAAAAAAAAAAAAAAAAAATGAATCTATTAAGGATTTACTAAATGAATTTGAGGATTTGTTTTTTGTTGAAGGAGATACTTTATCCGCAACAACTGAAACCTGTCATGAAATAATTACTATTACAGATAGACCTTTATATTCAAAAATTTATCGGTATCCACAAATTCACCGAGAGTGAAATCTAAAGACAGATAAAAAAAATGCTTAAGCAAAATATTATAAGAGAGAGTAATTCTCCTTATAATAGCTCATTATGGGTCGTAATAAAGAAACAAGATAATTCTAGAGTACAAAAATGGAGAATGGTCAACGACTATGGAAAACTTAACGAAAATACAGTCGATGATAAGTTTCGCATACCAAATCTAAATCGTATTCTGGATAAGTTGGGAAAATCACAATATTTCATAACATTAGATCTTGCCAAAGGTTTTCACCAAATTTTGGTAGGAGAAGAAGATCGCAACAAAGCCGCCTTTTCAACGCCTTTCGTGCATTTCGAATTCATACGAAAAATGCTCCATCAACCTTTCAAAGATGAAATCAGTTCTTCGAGGACAAATTAACAAAATTTGTGTCGTCTACATGGATGACATATTGGTATTCAGTACATTCCTGAAAGAACACATAAATTCTTTAAGATCAATTTTCAAGCATTAGGAAAGGTCCAAATAAAAATGCAGGTAGATAAATGCTACTTTCTGAAGAAAGAGACAAAATTTTTAATTCACTTACTGACCAATAAAGGCATTAAACCAAACCCTGAAAAAATTAAAATAATTCAAAACTTGCAACTTCCAAAAACGACAAAACAAATTAAATCTTTTCTATGAATGACACGATTCTACAGAAAGTTCATTAAGGATTATGCGAAAATCGCAAGTCCCTTGACAAAAGCACTTAGAAAAAACTAAAAAAATAATACATATAACCCTATTTATATTTTGGCTTTTGAAAAATTATAAGAGCAGAAGAAGTCCATCCAATTGCATATGCCTCTTGAACTCTAAACGTAACCGAAACCAACTATTCAACAATTGAAAAAGAATTGTTGGCGGTAGTTTGGGGTGTGGTCTTGAGTGCGACCACGAGACATTGAAGTGGTTACAACTAAAGTATACTTAAGATAAGGTTAGTCCAATTGGGGGAATATAATATACGATTGAATTATATAAAAGGTGAACTAAACAAAGTTGCATGCAGGCATAATACCAGCTATCGAAAAAATAAAACATAAAATATATAATCCTAATTTAAAAGAATTCATTCAAAAATTAATGAATAATAAATAAATAAAACTTGTTCCGCAGCTAAATATGGTAGAAATCCAATAAAAAATAAATTCAGATTAACGGAAACCCCTTCCAACACCAATGAAATAATTCATGTTGATACTTATGTCAACAGTAAACATTCATTCATAGTCTTTATTGACAAATTTTCAAAACATGTAGTTTCATTTCATTTGCTCGACAGAAATACTCAAATCCTAGTTGGGAAAATTCGAGCATTTTTGGCCATTAAATTTATACTAAACGACGAATTCCTTACATCTGTGTAAGGAACTGCCTTGAACAAGAGGGATTTCAATATCATTTTACAAAACCGAATAGTCATGGATATTGGATATGTACATATTAAGTTGGAAGAAGTGGAAATAGTAAATCAAACATCTATAATTTTGCACTTGGTTGATACCTGGGAATTAAACCACATTTTAGGTCAAATCGAGAAAATTTGGTCTTGGAAAACAGGAAAATAATTGAAACAGAAATAAAAATTATTAAATCCAAATTGAAATCAATCACTCCGATGGAACAAAGGAGAAAAGGGAGACTGTTTAACTTCATTGGCCATGTTTATAAATGGTTAGCTGGGGTTATGGACGATGATGATCATCAAGAAATTCTTGAACATCTTAATATAATCGATGAGAACAATCACAATGTAATAGATACAATTTACAAGCAAATTTATTCAAAACAAAGTTTAAAGAATCCATCCAAACATTAAAATCAGCTGTAGAGGAGGACAATTCAAATATCAAAAGTACATTGATAGATTTTAAAAACAGACAGAGTGAAATTATTCGAAGACTTTTATATACAGACCAAATGTTTAAACTTACATACCTTAAAGGAAAAATTGAATATTGAATTGATAACATTGCATCGGCGATGAACCATATTTTTCATCAAAGTATCCTAACATCTGAAGAAATAGATAAATTTGAAATTGATTTATTTAAATTAAAATCTATGAAAATTTATGTTTAAAATCACAAAGACGGAATACTTATAATTGGAATAAAAATTCCAAAAGATTGTATTAAAACTGACTTAAAAATGATTACGGCCATGCCAAATAGAAATTATATGAAAATTAATGAGCCCAATGTTTATAAGTTGAAATTAAAAATCATGTTTTTGATTATGAGGAGAATGTTTATCTCAAAAATCCAAGCTATTGTAAACACTACACCCTGTTAAATAACTGCAATTTTAAATATAATAATGTGACTGAAATTGAGAGGTTTGAGGACGATATGATTTTAATAAAAAATGCTAACGACTTAGAATTTATACAGAACTGTGACGGTCGAAAGATAAGAATTAATAAAAACTACTCACTCTTGTTCTATAACTGTAAATTAAAAATTAAGCAAATAGAATTAAAAACTTTGGAAATATTAAAGAAATAAAAGAACTTAAGTTCCATAAAAATGTTTCATATAGAATAAACATACTATTTGTAATTATCATTATACTTATTGTAATTGTCATCATCATTAAAACAGAAATTAAAAATTAGCCCAATATAAAAAAATTAGAATTGGCAAATATAAAAAATATAGTATAAAATAAATAAAAAATTATTATAACCCTTATTTTTGTAAGAAAATTTATATTATACATATTATAAAATAATAAAAAAATAATAAATAATAAATTTACAAAGTATAAATATAATATGGTCTTAAGATCATATTTAAAGAATAAAGAAAAAACTATACAATTCAAATTGAAGTTTTTTTTTTCTTCAATATAAGTCACGTGTACGTTTTCGGAGAGAATGTAAATACATATATATGTATTAACTTCAGTTAAAACGCTAAACAATATCTGGCAAAACTGCTCCCCAAGATAAATTTTATATTATTCCTCGCAAACACATGTTCGTATTGTGTTGGGATTCTTATTAGTTTTTTTCAGTTTCATCTGCTTAAAATTATAACATGTTGTGTTATGTTCGTCATCGAACATGTACGTAGTTCGATTTACTAAAGTTGTTGGATTATGAACGAACGCAACAACTAAGCAGTTTCAAAGTAACAAGATTTAGTTTTGATTTGAACGGCGTGCGTGTTGAAACGTTGAGAGCGCTTTGTTATTACATTCATTTGTTGCGAAAAGAATATAATAATTTCAATAAATATGTACTAAATAAATGTACATGTATATAATGTAAATAAATGAAATTATAAGAATACTTAAATTCAAATCTAATTAAATTATATTTAATACAACCAACTAAAATTTTATTAAAATTAATAATAACAAGAAAACGAATGTATCTTCCTCTGTACGGTCATAAAGAAATGTAAAAAATAAAATGTAAATAAAAAACTTTTTTTTTAAATACAAAAGAAATCAAAAAATTAAATTTTAAAAAGAAGAATTTGTTTAAATAAAAAACAAAAAAAAATATTAAATACAACTATATAAATGTTTAAATAAAAAAATATTTCAGACTTAATTCTTTTTTAGTTGCTTTTATTAAGATACAACATCATTATGACAAAAAAAGAAGTCAGTCAGTCTGTCGGACGTTTAGTTCATTTGTGTTTTGTGATATTGTGTATGTGAAAAGTGTTGCTGTGTGTTTAGGTTTTAAATTGGATGTATAAAAATTCTCGTTTTTAATGTGTTTTTTTGGTTTTGTTGCTTTTTATGTTTTGATTTTCTGTTGTTGTTTTAGAGTTGTTGTGTGTTGTATTTTGTTTTGGGTTTTCCCTTTCGTTTTTGTTGTATATCTTTTTTGTTATTGCTTGATGTTTTGTTTGTTTGTTGGTCTTTCTTTTGTTTTTGTTGATTTCCCTTGTTTTAGTTTGGAGTTTTGTTTTCATTTAACTATCGAACTATGTATTGACTATTTGTTGTTGTTGTTTTATCATGTACCTTTGTTTTTATTGTTTGATAGTTTGTTTTATTTCTTTTGCCTTTTATGTTTCTTTTTTCTATAACTCCTAGTTAAAGATATGACTATATAAGTTGTATATTTTTTTTGCAGTTTCTTTGTTTTTGTTTAGTCAGTTAAATCAGTAGTTGCGCTTGTTGTTGTTATTTTTTTATGCACCAGTATTGTGTTTTTGTTGCCTTTTTAATTTTTTCAAATAACCTACACCACTACATAACAGGGCTGGCTATAGTTAATTAGTTTTAAATATTTGTTGCTAGTGAAATTTTATTATTTTTGCAAAGTGAGGTCACAATTTTTAACCCAATTAGAAAAAAATTGGTAACGTCCATGACCTACAGATTACAATCGGTCCAAAATTTTGCCCTATTTCCTTGAAACCGTTTGCCAAAATTTATTCATTTGATGGCATAAATACACATTTTAAATAAAAAACTTATATAGAAAGATTATCGATAACTTAGACTTTTTAATAGAAAATTTATCGATATCATTAATTTTAAATATAAAATGTATTAATCCTTAAATTAAATTTTTCTATAGAAAATTAACGATGAATTATATATATAGAAAATGTTTTATTAATTAAAATTTTATATTTTTTTTTTATTAATTAAAATTGTCCACAGAAATTTTATCGATACTATAAATTTTATTTAAAAATTTTACAGATTATTTTAATTTTCTATAGATATTTTATTGATAATGTTAAATTTCTATAAACAATTACTCGATAACTTTAATTTTCCATAAAAATTGTATCTATACTTTAAATTTTATTTCGATTACTTATCGATAGTTTTCTATAGAAAATTTGTCGATAATTTAAATGTTCCGTAAAAATATATATTACTCGATAACTTTAATTTTCCGTAAAAAATTTGTCGATCCTTTAAATTTTATTTCGATTACTTATTGATAGTTTTCTATAGAAAATTTATCGACAATTTAAAAGTTCTGTAAAAATTTATAAATAATTTAAATTTTCCATAAAAAACGTTCGATGAATTAAGTTTTCTATAGAAAATTTATCGATAACTTTAATTTTCTATAGAAAGTATATCAACAACTTTAACTTTCTAAAAAATTTATTGATAACATCCATTTGCTATAGAGAATTTATCGATAATATTCATTTGTTGTAGAAAATTTTTCAATAACATCAATTTTTACAATGTTATTATTATTTATTTCTATAGAGTATTTACTGATAATTTTAATTTTCTATAGAAAAATTTATCTATTACTTAAATTTTCTGTAACTAAACTATCGATATTAATTTTCTAAAGAAAATTTATAAATAAAATTAATTTTCTATAGAAATCTTATCGACAACATTAATTTTTTATAGGAATTGCATTTATAACATTAATTCTCATTCAATTAAATTTGTATCGATATTTGTTCTATTATCTCCGCTATAGGGTATTTCTATTATTCTCTATGTACATAACTATAAGATTTTTAAAACACAGGTTTCAGTTTGTTTTTTATTTTTTTTATTTTGTTTATATTCGACTTCGTGTGTGTGTCTATAGCCATAGTTTGCAATTGTTGCATTCTGCAGATACTTTTCTTCGGTACTTGTCTTTCAATTTTGTTTCTTTTATTTTTGTGACTTTATGTTGTTGCTGTTTTATCATTTCTTTTCGTATGTTTGTTGTTGCTTGTGTATTTCGCTCTATAAGAGTGAAACGTGGTCTCATCTCTGGCATCTAATATTTTGTAATAAATAATGAAAACGAATGAACGGACAGGCGGCATGCAAAAAATAATTAAGTAACACGTTTTTGTATTTAATAGACGATCATAAAATATTCGTTAATCTAATAATCTAAAGAAAATAAAAACAATAAACTAGAAAAACACATGGAAAAAGTGAATATCAAAGATTTCGTTTGCTAGTACATGATATCTACGTCAAAAGGAAAAACTGAATATTGATAAAAATAGAAAAAAAACTCATAAATTAAGAAAAACAAACCTTTATATAAAACATCATTAAGGAAATTAAAAAATTATTTTTTTTTAATTTTTCTCTTTTATCATTTTAGTGGTGTAGTTGAGTGTTTTTTGGCTAAACGAGAATTTGGTTAAAGATTTAAAAAGACGGGGGAAAAAAATGTTATATGAAAAGTGGAAGAAATAAACCTCAAGTCTTTTAAAAATATATATGAATATAAAATAAAAAGTTTAACCTTATCCGCTTTCTCACAAAAAATCATAATGTGAAGATAAAAAAATATTCACATCTACATAAAATCTTAAGGATCAACATTAACTTTTGTGTTTTTGACGAACAAGAAAAGAAAAAAATTTACATTTTTCTTCTGTCGGAATAAAGTGACGTTAAAAAGCCATGGTATGTAAATATTTTGATAATTTTTAAAAGTAAATTTTAAGTTCAATTAGCTTATTTGTTTTGTAAATATTTAAATTGTTTGCCATTACCATTGTTGTTATTTTTTTTTTTTTTATTATTTACTTGCCAAGGCTATAGGGCGCTGGTATTTCAGCATGATTTTCTTTTTATAATATATATTTTTTTAATGTCCTCGCAAAGAAACCCACATTTGTTATTAAAATATATTGTGTTTGCATAAATCGAATTTTAAATTCAAGTTTAAAAGACTTACGAATCACGAAAAGCTTTTCACAAATATGTAGTAATTTTGAAACTAAAAGTATTAAATTAGAACAAATTAAACAAATAATTATGTACTTTGAATAAAATTGCATTATTTCGTATATCAAACGAGAAAGTATATAAAATGTGAAATTAAAATAAACATATAGCATTAATATTCTGTAGAAAACTCAATAAATAAAATTTAGTATATCTATTAATTAAAATAATTAAATTTAAAATAAAATATTAGCGGTTTTACAATATACATGTAATTTTTACTAACATTTTTTTTAAATACATTAAGAATGTGAATTAAAATAAATTATTTTAAAAATCTACTATTACAATTATATGCATATGTATAACGCAGGGAAATTTTTTCCAATTTACAAAAAGGAGAGATTTTTTAAATATTATATATTATTATATTAATAATTTAAAATAAAAAAGATGTGTACTTACAAAGGAAAATCACTTAAACTTTAATTTGAAAACATTTATTTTAGCACGTGTACGTACAATCAATGCGAGTATATTATTCTTGCAATGCAAACGTTCATATATATATATATATATATATATATATATATATATATATATATATATATCTATATTTGCTTATACAAGTACTCATACATGAATAAAATACGTTTATACAAAAATACATTAATACTTGCTCGTATAAAAAATTCTCAAAGAATTTTAAACAAATTTGTGCTGTTTAGTAAAATTCTAAAAGAAGAGAAAGTTTTTGATGACGGGTCAAGGTCGACATTAACTAATATTCAACTTTGTAAGAACTAAGTTAAAGAGGAATCGATAACGCTATGTTATTGTGCAGATTCTAATTGTAACAAATTGATAAATAGAGGAAAAACCATTATTTAGCGTTGTAAACTTTGCTTCAAATTGTTTACTAATATTACAGAAAATTTATAGAATATTTTTTTTTTCAGAAAATTTAACGATAACTTAAACTTTCTATAAAGAATGAATTGACATTATTAATTTTTCTTTATATAATTGATCGTTAAGTCTAATTTTCTATGGAAAATTTATCGATAACATTAATTTTCTATAGAAAATGTATCGATAACTTTAATTTATAAATTTTAATTTATCGATTACTTTATTTATTTTATGTTATTTATTTTTTTTTTGTAAAATTTATTGATAACATTAATTTTCTATAGAAAATTTATCTATAACATAAATTTTCTATTAAACGTTTATCTTTAATATTAATTTTCTATTAAACGTTTACCGATAACATTAATTATCTATAGAATATTTATCGTTAACTTCTATTTTCTATATAAAATTTATCGATAGCTTTAATTTTAAATATAAAATTTATCGATTACTTAAATTTTTTAAATACAAATTATATAGAAAATTTATCGATAACATTAATTTTCTATAGGAAATTTATCGATAACATTAATTTTCTATAAAAAATTTATCGATAACATTAATTTTCTATAGGAAATTTATCGATAACATTAATTTTCTATAGAAAATTTATCGAGAACATTAATTTTCTATAGAAAATTTATCGAGAACATTAATTTTCTATAGAAAATTTATCGAGAACATTAATTTTCTATAGAAAATTTATCGAGAACATTAATTTTCTATAGAAAATTTATCGAGAACATTAATTTTCTATAGAAAATTTATCGAGAACATTAATTTTCTATAGAAAATTTATTGAGAACATTAATTTTCTATAGAAAATTTATCGAGAAGATTAATTTTCTATAGAAAATTTATCGAGAACATTAATTTTCTATAGAAAATTTATCGAGAACATTAATTTTCTATAGAAAATTTATCGAGTACATTAATTTTCTATAGAAAATTTATCGAGAACATTAATTTTCTATAGAAAATTTATCGATAACATTAATTTTCTATAGAAAATTTATCGATAACATTAATTTTCTATAGAAAATTTATCGAGAACATTAATTTTCTATAGAAAATTTATCGAGAACATTAATTTTCTATAGAAAATTTATCGAGAACATTAATTTTCTGTAGAAAATTTATCGAGAACATTAATTTTCTATAGAAAATTTATCGAGAACATTAATTTTCTATAGAAAATTTATCGAGAACATTAATTTTCTATAGAAAATTTATTGAGAACATTAATTTTCTATACAAAATTTATCGAGAACATTAATTTTCTATAGAAAATTTATCGAGAACATTAATTTTCTATAGAAAATTTATCGATAACATTAATTTTCTATCGAAAATTTATCGATAACATTAATTTTCTATAGAAAATTTATCGATAACATTAATTTTCTATAGAAAATTTATCGATAACATTAATTTTCTATAGAAAATTTATCGATAACATTAATTTTCTATAGAAAATTTATCGATAACATTAATTTTCTATAGAAAATTTATCGATAACATTAATTTTCTATAGAAAATTTATCGATAACATTAATTTTCTATAGAAAATTTATCGATAACATTAATTTTCTATAGAAAATTTATCGATAACATTAATTTTCTATAGAAAATTTTTCGATAACATTAATTTTCTATAGAAAATTTTTCGATAACATTAATTTTCTATAGAAAATTTATCGATAACATTAATTTTCTATAGAAAATTTATCGATAACATTAATTTTCTATAGAAAATTTATCGATAACATTAATTTTCTATAGAAAATTTATCGAGAACATTAATTTTCTATAGAAAATTTATCGAGAACATTAATTTTCTATAGAAAATTTATCGAGAACATTAATTTTCTATAGAAAATTTATCGATAACATTAATTTTCTATAGAAAATTTATCGATAACATTAATTTTCTATAAAAAATTTATCGATAACATTAATTTTCTATAGGAAATTTATCGATAACATTAATTTTCTATAGAAAATTTATCGAGAACATTAATTTTCTATAGAAAATTTATCGAGAACATTAATTTTCTATAGAAAATTTATCGAGAACATTAATTTTCTATAGAAAATTTATCAGGAACATTAATTTTCTATAGAAAATTTATCGAGAACATTAATTTTCTATAGAAAATTTATCGAGAACATTAATTTTCTATAGGAAATTTATCGATAACATTAATTTTCTATAGAAAATTTATCGATAACATTAATTTTCTATAGAAAATTTATCGAGAACATTAATTTTCTATAGAAAATTTATCGAGAACATTAATTTTCTATAGAAAATTTATCGAGAACATTAATTTTCTATAGAAAATTTATCGAGAACATTAATTTTCTATAGAAAATTTATCGAGAACATTAATTTTCTATAGAAAATTTATCGAGAACATTAATTTTCTATAGAAAATTTATCGAGAACATTAATTTTCTATAGAAAATTTATTGAGAACATTATTTCAAATTTTTTCTAGAAATTTTATCGAAAATCTTAGCATAAAACATTTTGAATTTAGAAAATTTAGAATTTCCCATCAAAAAATTTTCAATAACAGGTACAATTATTTACAATGGTAAGTTTTTCGCACATGCTCTGCTGTAGCGTCTTAAACGCAAAATAATATAAGAAAATAAAACCAACAAAAATGTTGTTAGTGTGTTGAAGTTTCACAACGTTTTCTGTTAGTATTTTATATAAAAAATCTTACATATTGAGTTTTTAATGTTTAATAAAACGCACGCTTTTTAGTTTAAATTTTTTACTTACTTTGAAACAAAAAAAAAAAAAAAAAAAGAAAGAACAGTACGTGATCGTAAAGGAAGAAATTTAAGACATTTTTTTTTATGAATTTAAATAATTCTGGCATTATTATCAAAGTTGTATCGCTGCGAGTGTGTATCGGTGTGAATAATAGTCGTAGCCGTATTATTTTATTATATTATTAATACAAGTTTTTTTTTTTTAATTGTATAAAGAAATTTATTTGATATTTAATTTTCTTTAGCAACAATTTATCTATTGAATGACTATTTTTGTGAATACTTATTACAAATTAATTGTTTCGGCGTTAATGTTTGTGAATCATTTTTGATCGACATTTCTTTTTTAGTTTTTGTTTGCAAATTACAATTTTGTACTTGCGTCTTTTCATAATAATATGATAATTTGTTACAATTTTTTTTGCTTTGAGTCATTTAACAGCAATTAGCTGATAATGCATAATTTTTATCACTTAATTGACATTAACAATATATACACACATACATATAAAATTATTTTCATATATATTTTTCAAACTTTTTAAACAACGATTTAAAAACTTTTATTAAATACAAATAAATGATAATTGTCATAATTAAATTGTAAACTAAAAAAGGGCTTCATCCTAATAAATGATACTCAAAAACTGCATAAGATTTCCATATTAAAAACAAAATAAATTTTTAATCTTAATGAAAAAAAAAAAAATAAATAAATAAATAATTAGCTTGATTAGAAATTTTAATTGAATATTGATACAATACAATAATGCATAAATTATGAGATTAAAGATTTATTTGTTTCTTTTTATATTATTTAATTTAAAATAAATACAAAATTTATTTATTTAAAGTGGAAAAACACTCTCTTTGTACGATATTAAAATAAATAAACAAAAACACAGTGATAAAACTTCCATTGAAAGTAATAGGTCAATTTTAAAATGTTTAATTAAGTTTATACAGTTTTAATTAAATTTAATTGTTATCGTTATTTAATATTAAAAAAACTCGGGTATTTCCAACAATTTAGTTGAAAATTATTATTTATATAGAGATAATTAAATTTATGTTGAAAATGAGAGTAATATGAATAATTTAAATAGGGAAGACCTCATAAGAATTACACAAAAATGTTAAAATTAATTATAAATATATTTCAATTAAAATTTTGATTATTTCATATTGCATAAATATTGGAAAAATACTTAATGGTAAATTAATTTTTGAGATCTTGGTCACTAAATTTATAGGCTAAAATTACTGTGTAGATGACCTCATTCAGGATAAGATTTTGAAGTTTTTTTTTTAATGCTGAAGTTTTTCATTCAATTAAGTTAGAGATTTTTTAACTCCATAAAAAAATAAAAAAATAAAGGACAAAATCTCTTCAGGATTTCTCCTAAGCTTTTCTTGTTCTTTAACTCAATACCAAGGATTTACGCCACTGTTTTCTCTTTGTTTTTTTCCGGATGCTCGTGAAAATCTAATACGATCTAGCTATGGCCGTCCGTCTGTTGAAAGCAGTTTAAGACTTGGGGAGGTCAAAAATTTGCTCAAGTATTGGTCTTATTATGTTTGGTATTAAAAATGGTCAAAATCGGTTCATAAAGAAAAAAGTCATGCGCCAAATACTCGATAAACAATCTGTCCGTCGTAACTCCAGTTCATACTTTTACGTCTATATCTCTTATGAAAAAGCAGGTACGCCAACGAAATTTTATACAAATAGTTCAAGGAACCATGTAAACTCGGATATAAAAATGGGCCCATTTCCCACATAAAGTGAAATTTTAAATTATGGTGGCACATAAAATTGCCAATGTTCTGTACATGGATTCGGCCATTTGTTCATCTCAATATTTAATACTTCTGTTATTTAATAAAATGGTTAACCGAAAGAATGCGACACATATTTTGATAAAGACTTTCAATTTCCTTTGTATTGAAAACGTCTTCTTTAATTTGTCTGTAAAATTGCATCAACTTTTTTTTTGCAAAGTCGGCTAACTTTTATTATCTTTTCGGTTAGTATAAAAGTGAAATTAAGTAAACTACAAATCAGTTTGGTTCCAGTTAAATAACACCATTTCATAAGGCATTTTAAAGTAGAGGTTTTTATTCAAATTTGCTTTTGTTAACCATTACTACTAATGGTCTATTAATGTATTGTGATGTTACCTAAGCTCTAATAATGCTAAGAAAGCGTTAAATCTCAGGACCAAAATCCTGTTATAGGTAGATAGTTTTTCAAAGACAACACATCTCAAATCAGTATATTTAGTCCCATCCGTAGAGAAGAAAGTTAATATAAAACCTCTTCAAAAAACTCAGAAATAGTACTGTATAAGCACTTGCGGCGCAATGAGAACCGTATCGGCAAAAGCTATTGAAACTATACCATCAATACTACCGATCGAGATATAGGTTAAATATGAAGTCACTTTAGCTGTAAGTAGACTAATAAAAATATTTTTTTAATAAATTAAATAGAAAAATTTGTTAGGGTTTTTTATAAAAAATTATTAAAAATACTAAAACTTTCCGTCACATAAAAAGTTAAACTGAACTATTTAGTCAATTTATCAATTTTTAAGTTAATGAAATCGGACTTCAGCTTCAAAAAATATGAATAATTAAAAATACGACTTTATGAAATATTTTGGTTTTTTTATAGAATTACAATCTTGAATAAAGCGCGAATTTTCTATCATTTGAAAAATTATGTTATTTTGTTGCTATAAAGTGTGACCAACGGTTTCTTTTCTATTTGAAGTCTTATAGAATTCAGACAGACAGTGTGCTTTAAAGGTTTTGTGCTCTTATGATGTAAAGCCAAAGGTCGTTATGGATTGTGTAACATCTCTTAATGAATTTGGTGCACATAACAAAGTGATGTTATGTTGGGTGCCTGGCTATAAAGACGACTGCTTAGCACAACAATTTTTCGGCATCCTTGTGGGATATACCAGATAAAGCGAGAAAGAGAGATATAGTTGGTCAAGACCGATACCCTACACCATTGTATAAGAGATTAAAAATTCGGGAAGCGGACTTATATTAAATCTTTTATTACATCTTTTTTACTAAATGTAAAATAAAATATACAAATACAGAATAATGCGTTGATACAAACAACTAGATGATTTTATGCACTTTAAAGAAGTGGGTTTATATGGGAGCTGTGTATAAAAATTAATTCCAGGGTTGAGGGAGAATTTGTTCAACTATAGGAGAAAATCCCTAGACTGAGACAGGCTAAGAATTTTGTTTCATTATTCCGCGGAAGACCCGGCTATTGCTTGATAAGAGCTAAATTCGGGCACTAACGGGATTGTTTACCGGGCACTTTGGTCTTAGATATAGTCAACATATCTTAGGGAATAGAATAGTCAGTGTAGATTTTGCATGATGATATGTGATTGCCCCGCTATAAGATCTCTTCCTAGGGGAAGCTATTGTACTTTCAAAAGAGTTATTTGCTCTCTCACCAAGCAAGATAATTGGCAGCCTTACAATTTTGAATAGATTAAAAAAAAAACTTGAAGATAATTAAAAAAAATTTTTTTGTATTTTATTTAAACCAAGTCAGAGAAGTCGTTCTCGAGGTATCTTGCAATGTGTGATGTAACATCACATTTCATATAAAAATTAGTCGAAATTAGAAGGAATTGTGGTAGGTAAATGAAAATTGGTATATCAGGTTTTGTGCCTAGGAAGGAGAGAAAAAGAAGTTTTGTAAAAATCGGTCTAAGTAAATGAAAATTGGTATATGAAGTTTTGTGTTTAGGAAAGAAAAAAAAAACGAATTTTTGCAAAAATCGGTCTAAGGACACGCCCACCTCCCATACGTACTGAATTGTAAAAATCATCTATTTTCTAAATTTGTAATTCGAAATGTACAAAGCTTGGTACAGTCATTTAAGAAAGAAAAATAAGTTTTATGAAAAATTTGGTACAGTTTATTACTCTTTTATTTTGGAAAAAAATAAGTTTTATTAAAATCGGTTCAAGGACACGCCCAACTCCCATCCATACTGAATTGTAAAAACCGTATATTTTCTAAAATTGTAATTCGAATTGAACAAAGCTCGATACAATTTAGTGTTTTGTCATTTAGGAAAGAAGAAATTAAGTTTTATGAAAATCTTATCAAGGACACGCCCAACTCCCACCCATCTGATTGAAAAAAACTGAAAGCAGATTAGAGTTTAGCTCATCAACTTCCATCTAGTCCACATATTTTTGTTTAAATAAAAAAATTGTTTTGCCCATCAGTGTATCTCCACTTAATTGTAGGTACTCACTTAACTGTGAATAAAATCAAGAATTGTGCGTCAATTTTGATGATGCATGGATTATTTTTTGTACCAGCTTTATGATAAAGATAAAAAACAGAAAATTTTTGTCGTTTTCACTTTTTAAAAGAATTTTTATGAAAAAAATTTTCAATTTTGCAAGAAATAAAATTATTCGGACACTATTTTCTAAATAAAAAATATGCTAGAGAGGCTTGAAGACACTTTAAGTTCTCATCTTTTGGTATATCCTTTATATAAATCGTACAAACCATTTTTAAGTTATGGTAAAATATACACGTGTAATAGCCTTAGCCAAGCTCATGAAAAAAATCTAGACCTGATGGAAAAAATTGAAAGAAGATTGGTGTTTATCACATCAAAATTCATGTAGTAAAACTGTTTTTTCTTTTTTTGCCGAACAGTGTTATTTATTGATGTGAACTTGTTTTTTTCTTTACAAAACATTTAAAATCATCGAAATTGGCTGTTACTTATTAGTCACCCACCTATTTTTCTATCTAACCCATTGTACTGGTTTGGATATTAATTAAAAAAATACAAATTTTCTAAAATTAGAAATGGTGTATTAACAACGTATTGCTCTCAATTTTAATTTTATTCGCCTGCATTTTAATTAAATTAATAAATTAAAAATACCGTTTCAAAAAATCCCCCATCATATTATTTTTAGTTCGAACACATTGAACACACTTTCATATTTTTTTCTTAATATCCATTTTTTATAGCAAAATTTAATGGTTCTAAATTTAGTAACAATAACAACAATAATAATAATAAAAATCAATTTTTAATTACACCTAAATCGGTTGTTGACATATAAAATTTTGTTAATATATATATTTTTTATATTATTAAAACTGATTAATACCTAAAAATTGTGTGTGAAAAAATTACGAACATGTGTTGTTGTTGTTTGTGGCTGGAATTGTTTGTGTGTGTGTATATGATCACCAAATAAGGGACTTTTATCGTATGCAACTCTACATAGTTGTCTGAAAAATAAAATACGTTGCTTATAAAGTTCCCAGAATGATTTCATTACTCTTAATATTAGAGAGTGTACATTGGTCAAGAGTCAAATTTTTTTTGGCAGAAATTCCAAGATTAATATTATTTTTAAATCTGTATCGTATAATCCTAAAAATATATAAAAATGATGTATTTTAAGACCTTCATTTTAAATTTTATATAAGTCGTACGTTTGTCGTTATTTTGAGTTTTATGGTCATGTGGGTTGTTTATCAAGATAACCTATAAGTTTGAAGGATGAAATTTTACTTTTGGACATGAACTGTAAATGTTCGCCAAAGTGTTGCCAATTTTGCCCTTTTCACGCTGGATTTAGCAACCCAAAAGTTTCATTTTTTCTATCAGCGCTTTTTCTTGAAAAGACGCTAAATTGGCGCGTTTGTATTTGTTTAGTTTTAATTGCAGATTTTAATCATGTTTTCGTACTTTTTTATCTACGAAGAAATATTTATTGTTGAATTTTTCTCAATTTAATCTGAATTTAAAAGGCAAATAATAGAAACTTTGTTGGTTTCATTATAGTTGGATCTTAATTTGAATTTAAAAATTAAGGTTCTGTTATGTATTGTTTGTTGTCTTATGTATACTTATGTTCAAAATTGGTTAAGAAAATTTTAAGTAAAAGTTTACAAGAAAATAAAGAAAAACTTTTACAATAAGTTCTTCACAACTTCCCAAGCATTTTTTTAATTAAAAATTATAGTCACATTTTATTTATTCTAAAATGTTTTCTTATAACTGTGTTAATATTTTATTAAATATCTTTTAAATTACATTACTTTTTGTTTTTGGTTATGAGAATTTTGGAAAATTTTAAATAGTTTCGAAGATGTAAAGAAATTTGTTATAATGTTTATTTTAGATTATGGGCAACAAAATTCAAAAGTTTTTGTGCAAAATATAAAAAAACAAAGAAAATACAGCTTTTAAGCATTTTTAGAATTTGTTCAAATGCTTAAATAATTTTAATATAATTTTGTATTTCTATTTCTATTTTTTTTAATTCAATAAATATTTTTTAAGACGTCGGACAACTTTCATACTTAAGATAGAATTAATTTCAAAGTATCGTAAAGTTTTGTGTCGGCTGTAATTTTTTAATTTATGAAAAAATATAAAATTGATTTGTTTTTCTGTAAGGTATCGTTGCGTTTCAATTTTCTGTAGAAAATAAAATTTTTTACGTTTTTATGGGACAATCAAAAATAAAACATTAAAAAGGCAAATAAAAATATAAAAATTCAATTGAAAAATTTTAAAAATGAACTCAAAACAGATGTACAAAATAAAAGGGACAAAATTTTCACGTGCGGTTATAAGAGGTGAGTGGATTTACGTTTTGAATAACTATGATATGTTTACATGAACTTTACGTTATAGCTATAATACCTTATATAAAGACTATTGAGGCCTTTAGGAAAAACTTAAGGGATGTAAAAGAAGAAAAACTTAAGTTCTAAAACATAAAACTATTTTTAAAACTTAAGTACGATTTCGCCACTAAGGGAGTAGTACAACACCGGGGCTAAGCCCTTTTTATTTATATTAAATATAGTTATTAATTTAAAAGCTTTGAAATGAAAGTTATTATAAAATGTATAACCCTTCTTTTTACCTTTAATATTGTTTTTATAAAAGCGTTAATGTTCAATATAGCATAAAACTATTACATATTTGTATATGAATTTAAAATAACAAAAAAATATATTTAACTAAAAATTTAAAACAAATTTTATTCAAATATAATTTAGCGCTTTTTAGCGCCTTGTTGAATGATGACCGGCGCGTTTTGTTTCCAAAAAGACAATGCTGATGTTAGGTAGAAATTCAGATAGTGCCAGCATTTTGCGGCAAACTCTTGCCATTGTCAATTTTTACTTAGTTAAATTTTGGTAAATTTAAGCGGAATTTTTTTGTTTTTCATAAACAAGTTAAAAAAAATATTACGTTCTAACCTATTGGGAGTTAGAGTTAATCAATTAAAATCTAAAAACTTACAAAATAACTAAAATAAAACCAAAAGCAAGCAGGTAAATATCATATTTATAAAATATATCTACTTTTTAAAAATATGTTTTATAGAGTTTGAAGCAAAAATATTTAAAACTGGTTTTTATAAATATTATTGTTAATTTTACATAAAATTACTACAATTAAACCCCCAGAAGGCATTAACAATGAATTTCAAAATTTATGCCAGAAAAAGTGAATTTTTGACCACTGTGGAGTATTTTTATATGTGTGTTGAAGTGTATTTGATTATTACAATTGTTTATATTAAAAGCTTCTTTTGTGGTTAATACCTGTTGGCTGGTTAGGTTGCTATTATTTTTGTTATTGTGTCTAAAGTCTACTAAATACTCAAATATACACATACACTTACAAAAAAAAAAAAAAAAAAGTTAGATCGCTATATTTGGCTATGCCGAATCTTTTATACCCTTCGCCACCCTACCTACAAATAATAAAATTTTCGCCTTAATGTATGCTTTCATATTTTCACATTTGTATTTACAAAAATAATCTACAGTTTTTTCTAAACTACAAAAATGTTGCTTCCTTAAAAAAAAACAACAACAACACACTGATAGCTTCTGATGATTACTAAATTTATATACATTTTTTGTATGTAGATACATGCTTATACAAAAAACAATAACACTGCAATGTTTCTAAACTAAAAAACGTTCAAACATACATAAAAAATGATCCACAACTACTGCTTGCTTATACAAAAAAACAACACTGAAAGTCATTGCAATGTTCTTATATATGTTTGTGTGTGTATATTTTTAATAATTTTTTTAGATTTTTGCTTATAGATCGATATGGTTAATTCAGAAATTTTAGAAAAATACTTACGGCCGATCTATATAAAAACGAAATCCTTAACTTAAACAAGGCAAAAAACAAGTAAAAAATGCGTTTTGCCCGATATGTGGGTTATTATTGGACCGATTTATTTCTTTCCTTGAGCATATAAATTGAGGAAAAAATGTCTAAATCCTTCTTGCTAAACTAAGTCCCTATCTTATATAGAGGCTACAGAAAATCGGTTTCTTTTGTCATCTTGTTGAATTTTAGTAGCGAAATTCTCGAAAGGATTTCCGATCGTTATATATATATATATTATATTTGGCAATTATCGGTGGGCTTCATAAATGCCATTCCAATCGACAACGTCCTATCGACATCATTTTTACAAGGATCCGGAAAATATAAACTTTTTGCTCTCCGATGAAAATTGTGGAAAATGTAAACGGAATGACAAACTTATATATACCCTTTACACCTGTGGTGAAGGGTATAAAAAAAAATTATTGACGTTTGTTTAAAGTTGTTTTAGCTGATTTTGTCATTTCTACACTTCAATTATGATGATAATTTTGTTGTGGTTGTTGCCTTGCATTTACTGTTGACTTTGTTTTTGTTGTTACTAAATGTCTATTGGTCTGCTGTTGACTTATTACATATTTGTTAATACTTGTTTAGACGTATGTGTGCATTTAATATGATCATATTACGTACAAGTTTGCGTCACTTTATGACTTTTTTTCAATTTGTTTTTCATTATTTTTTGCTGTCTGCTGTTTTAACTTAATTTTTGTTTTTTTTTTCTATTTGTATAATGCATACAATAACTGTAATTGCTTTTGTTACTGTTAGACGATTCCTATTACAATGTACATAAAGTTAGAACATCGATACCTTGAAGAACGTGTGATAGTAACAGAACTCTGAACTCAGCACTAAAAACATGACCTCTAAATATTGGTCTAGGAACCTCTATTTTTAGGGTGCTATAAATATTTAAGACCTAGTAGGTATGCCTGTCCGTTTGTCAATCTATTTAAAAGTATAATGCTGACTTTTCTGTATCACAACAAATTTCATTAACATTCATGGTATCTTTATAGAGTTTCATTGAAACTCCTTTCTAGAGTTTCATTGAAGCTATTTTGAGGATATAGCGCCGTCAACGCTGAAGTTATAGAAGTAGAATGCAACATCCAGTTTGAAGGATTATAAACAAGTAGCAATCGATAATTATTCTAATTGTTTCTGTTTACCTGAGTTTGTGGACTACAATTAGACGCCAACAGAATGTAGTACGCATTTTCTTTGCCCCCACAACACACGTCATCAGCATTCAAGATGTCTTGGTCACTTAGATTTCATTGGAACTTAAATATGATCTTCTGTAATTTAGAGGAATCCAATTTGTAGCAATTTATGAAAGATCTTGATGCGTAGTCAATTATCATCCGGCTCGAAGGACCGTAAACAAGTTGCAATCGATAAACACGTTTAACAAGAACTAACTGTTCCTAAAAAAATAAAGTCTACAGCAAAAATTGAGTTTGTTGATACTTAGCAGCATTTGATCTAATGTTAATATACTTAGCTTTCATTCAATATTCTATAGATACTGCTTACGTATGAATATGAAAGTCTTTACTAGCCATTACGTCATCGATATGGTAACATGTGTGTTGATACTAGTTGAAAAATAAAAAAAATCTTTTTATAAAATAACAATTATGTGCGATAAGACAGATGGGGTTTTTTTATTTTTTTCTTATAATTTCTTTAATAATTCTATAGAATTTTAGCTTTTTTCATTTCGGTTTTACTTTTCCTTTTTAATTATGGGAACTTTCTTTAAATATAATTTTATTAAATATTTATTATTTTTTCTTACAGCCTTGATGTGAGCTGAGTTGATGAAAATAACGTGGGAATTGTATCTGTTTATTTTTCATTTAATCTTTTAAGATATGAAACAAATGAAAACATTTATAAATATAAATTATTTATATAAATGAAATATTATTATAAAACCACCAAGTGTTTTTCATAAGAATTTCTTTACTTAATTTAATTTGTATTTATTATTTATCATTTTTGCTTAAAGTCGGCAGATATATTTTTACTGCTATGTTAAAAGCCGCTTTTAGTTTAAATTATCTAGAAAATGTTAAGTAGTTTCTTTTGAAAGCTAAATAAAAACTATTTTACATTATTTATCCACAACCATGTAAATATAGAAACAAAGTCTCTTAATAATCATAAGAGAGATTTCCACAAGACGAGTGGTTTGATGCCGGTGTTCAATTAAGCCATTGATTCTGGAAACTGCTATTCAGTTAGCATATTATTATTTATTTAGAATGTCTTTATATCGATTGAAAAAAGTAAATTTGTCCCACTGCTTTTAAATCTTGAAACTCAAATATTTCTTTTGTATGTAATTTTTTTAGTTTAAGTTCTTAAATTAAAATTGCCATTCATATATTTCTTTTACTAAATTTTAAAAATTTTCCCATGTTTCCAATCATATTTATCTATTTTCTCTTATTCTTCTTTCAACAAAGCTTCCTCTTTCACGACAGACATAAAATTGAAATTTAATACACACAATAAGTTTAGTTTTAATGCTTCTGATATGTATTTCATTTCTTCCACTTACCCTCTATTAAATTCATTTTAATAGCCATTATTTTGAATTTTAATAAAATTATGGTACCAGCATATACAAATTCAATGCAATAAAATGTAACTGTCAGTTTATAAAGCTTTAAAAGAAGCCTTAAATCTTTCAAACAACTGTCAGACATTACTGCAACATTTAAGGCAAATGTTGAAAATTGATGAAAGTAGATGTTGGTAATGACGATGAAGATGATGCTGACGAACATGAATTATGATCTTATCAACACTTTCTGAAGTTCAACACAAATACTCGTTTATATGCCAGACAAATTGGTATTAGACACTTGTCTAAGAGGGCGGTAGGAAAGGAGTGTTTATATTGTGTAACGATGAATACATGTGTGGCATGTTTGAAGGGATTTGAGAATAAGTAGTTTGAAAACATTTAAAATCATCCAGACAAGTTCTTGTGAAGATGCATACATTGATAGTGGTTGTTGAAATTATATTTAAATCTATGATGGTTTATAAAGATTTTATATCATTTTTCTTAGTTTGCGTTGTAGCCTGTTGCAGTTATTTTTTAATATTTTAGTTTCACTTGAGATTTTGTGTAAATAAAATAAATTTTTTAAAATATAATAGAATTTTGTTGAATCAATTTGAAAATGTTAAATGTATTCATTGCCAAGTAGCACATTGTCATCTGAGTAAAAATGCATATAGCTACATTTAGAGATTTTTGGTTTCGAGTATAAAATAAAATCACTCAAGCATAAAATAATGCCTGAGAAAGTTCTTTACGTCAGATTAAAAATTTTAAAATATTTTTTTTTATACAAAAACAAAATGCATAAATAAACAGAAAATTAAAACTTAACAGAAAATGATCAAAAATTCACAAATAGAATGCACACAGAGACAAAAACTGTCAATTACAGTAGACTAACTACAAGAGAATAGACTAGAACATAGATTAGACTAGACTATATCAGAGACAAGACTATAGACTAGATTATTGACTAAAATATAAACTAGACTAAAGGCTAGACTATAGACTATACTATAAACTAGACTATTGATTAGACTACAGACTAGACTATGGACTAGACCACTGACTAGACTATATAACAGGCTACAGAATAGACTATAAGATTATAAACTAGTCTATAGACTAGACTATAAACTAGTTTATAGATTGGACCATAAACTAGTCTATGTGCTAGATCATAAAATAGTTTATAGACTAGACTATAAACTAGTCTGTGGACTATAGCATGAACTAGTCTATAGGCCAATCTATACACTAGACTGTAAACCAGTCTTTAAATCAGTCTGTAGAATAGACTATAAAATAGCTTATAGACTAGGCTAGTCTATGGACTATACTATAAACTATTAACTAGCCTATATATTAGATTATAAACAGGTCTATAGATTAGACTATAACCTAGTCTGGTGTATAGTCTAGTCTATAGTTTAGTCTGATATATAGTCTAGTCTATAGTCCAGTATATAGTCTAGTCAATAGTCTACAGTCTATTCTATAGTCTAGTCTATAGTCTAGATTATAGTGTAGCCAAATAAATTTTTTCTCAGTGTTTTCTTATATGAGATTTATATTTGCAAAAGGCATATCAATTACTTTTCGAATACTCTCAGAAAATAGTAAATAGTAAAAAACAGATAAAATTAGCAGCAAAAACAAAAAACTCTTTATACAATAAATACAAGAATAATGAAATGATTCAATAATAAAAGATACTTTTTATAAACAAACTGTATGTATAAAAAATTACGTCATTTAGTTTTTATTTTGTATGAAATGGGAGTTCTACAAAATAAGTAAAATTAACAACACATCAACCATCATTAACCATTCAAGCATCAAACTTAAAACAAATTTAATAAAACGCCAACAAATAAAGTTTCAAACTCAAATTAAAATTTCAAAAAAATGTTTGAACATTTATTCTGTATTATGTGTGTGTGTGTGTGTCGGAATTAATTAACTACTATTAAATTATAAAAATTGATGTTGCAAATTATTTAAATTATGAAAACTTAATTAACAATTATTAATAAAATTAGTATTGATTTTTTTGAAATAAAAATTGCATAAATAAGGCTTTATTTCTATATTAGAAAAAGAAAGTTAAGTCAGACTACTATTTTTTAAATTTTTCTATGGGTTTTAACAAACTTGTTTTTTATTAAAAAAAATTTCTAAGACACATATTCATGATATTTTAATTCGAATTTATATAAAATTAAATTTTTAGTTTACTTAGCATAAATTTGCTAAAAATCAATGTTAAACATATTAATTTTAATTTTTTGACATTCTAAAATTTAATGGATTTTTATACCATACATTAATTTGACGAAATATGTTATTATTCTGCAAACGTTTTTAGAAGTTTCTCATTTTGGTTTATAACTTGTTTTCCGCTGAAACGATTTTGTGGATAGTCATCATTGATAAACCTTCTAGATAATTTTCATTTATTTGGATTTCATAATTTAGGGGCGAGAATGTTTTCTTCAGACTAATAAATAGATAAACAAACCAAAAAATTTAAATTTTAAATTCTCAACAATTCATATATTTTCTTATTGCACTTAGAAATATTTAAAGCTAATACATTACATCAGGAAATTGCAAAATTTCAAACAATTTGCATGTGACTGTAAAACGAATATTTTACTAATGGTGAATTATATAACAAAAAATATGCAAAATTATGCCCCTTATAGGCAAAAAATACTCTTAAATATAAAATATGCAAAAATATGTCATTTAAATTGCTAAAATATACTTTAGAATAATCATTTTCTATGGAAATATGATAAAATATGCTGATATGCTCAAAATATGCAAAAATATGCTGTTAAAACAAAAATATGCCATAACAAATCGATGACATAAATCTTAAAATTGTCCGAAATGGATAAATATCTAAATGTTTGATTCATTTAAAGACCAGGAAAAAATATGATTTTGCATATTCTTGGTTTCCCTGTTGATAACATTAATTTAATTTAAAGCCAAAATTAGTTTTGTTCTTAATTATTTAAGATAGTTTAGTTTATTTTAAACCTGATAATCCACACAAACAAAAACTAGTTATAGCTATTTAACTTAAAAATGTTTAACAATATTTATTTTTAGATGAACTTCATTCAAGCACAAAATTTTTCACACCTTGCTACAAAATTTCAAGCTGTTCTTTATTACTGTTTATATATTGTATAACTTTCAATATTCAATATAAATTACAATCATCAAAGTATGCATTGAATGCGGGTTTAATTGAATCTCTTTTCCAATATTTTAGCAAAGGTTCACGAACGCTGTTTAAAAAAAAAAAAGAAATAAAAAAGGGTACTCATTTAAATGCAAATGTTTCCCATTTGTGCAATTATGCAAATTTTCAAATATTGTGCAATAATAAGAATAAAAATATAAGAAATCATTGAAAAAAATTACAAAATTTTGTTAAAATCAAAGATACATGCAATAATTTTATAATAATTAAAGTAACTATAATTTTTTACATCGCAGTTATTAATAATTTTTGAATATAAACAAAAGAAAATTAATTTATAAATGCACAATTAAAAAGCGCAAGTTTGCGAGACTAAAAAGTTGCGCAAACTTATAAATCTTGTGAAAATGACTTTCCATATAATATTTGACTGTTCATTTGCTAGGGTTTTGCGCGTTTTCATGAGGATCCCTATTTTTTTTTTTCACCTTATTAATATATTGTTGGTATTAAGAGAAAATGTTTTTTTTTTCTTTTTTGTTAATTTACACAAATCATTTGCAAACATAATCAACAGACTAAATTTAAAAAAAATGAAAAAAATATATATCTTTAAAGATTAAAGTCGTTAAACCACCTGTTATTGATAGCGGCATTTACTTATTTAGATAACAGTTAAGAATAAATATACTTAAATTTTGTTGTTTATGTCAAATATTTATTGGTTTAAGTTATTTTAAAATTAAATTTTCTTCTTTGAACCTAAATCGTATGAAGTTAAGCCCCCAAAACATGTTTAGATTTTATAATTAAAATGCAAAACATGTATTTTTTATTTTCTGTAAAAAAAAATAACATTTCTTTTTTGCAAAATATAAAAATGTCTCAATTTTTTTTTATATTAATTGTTGGTCATGTAGTTGAAATTTGTTTTAATTGCTTACAGGTATTAAAACAAAAAAATGAAGATAAAAAATAAACAATTAAATTGACATTAAACTTTATGGACGTGAGTAAAATATTTTACAAGTCTATAAATTTCTTTCATACTTGTAAATCAAAACAAAAAAAAAAAAAAAAAAACAAATCAGTTTAATACGTGTGAATTCAAGTGCAAGAAAGAGAGTGTCTGTGACTTTTTTTGTTTATTAAACATAATTTTAATTGTTTTCAAAATTTTAATTGTTTGTTTTATTTTTTTTAATTTTTAATGTACTTTTATTTTTGTAAATACTTTCTTCTAATTCTCTTTAAATTTCAAATTTTATCGAAATATTTATACCAACAAAAAATTTATAGATTTCTTGCTTATTATTTATTTAAAAAATCTCTAAACATATGTTATTTATATGGAAATTGATTGACTTACTTAAATTGTTTATTTATTTTCCTAAGTTTTCAGTTTATTTTTATATATTATTTTTTTTTATTGTTTTTAAGTAATTGAAAATTAATTGATTAATTTTGTGTGTTTAAAATTTTAAATATTTAAATTGTTTAAGCAAGAGTAAAACTTCCCAGCAAAAACATTTTAGTTCTCGGTAATGGCAACTACTTATTACAGTACTTTCTTGGTAATGAAACGTCATTATTCTTTACCTGTCTATATCATATAAATAAATACTCAATAGTATAATAGCACAGTAATATAGCAATCACGTGGATCAGTTGCCTAGAGCGCTGGATTAATAACCAGAAGGTAGTTGGTTCAAGCCATTCTGATACTGTTAGTTTTTTTTTTTAACAAAATGTCTATAAAAATATTTTATACTAAAAAAGTTATTTTGGTTAATGGTTAATTTGTTTCTAAGTTCAAATCTCACTGACAGCGAAATATTTTTGTTTTTTATTTTTTTATTTTAATATTCGTTTAGGTACATATTTTTTAGCACCCCTAGAGTCTAAAAATAGCTACATGAAATTGTAGACAACGCGAACAAAAATAACTAGTTATTCAGGCAAAAAATAAGTAGTTTATTTTTATTTCCAATTATACCTGCAAGCTTACCAGGAAAGCAAAGTTTTTGCTTCATCCTTAAAAAAAAAAATAATAATAAAATGGCATGACTAATATAACTTCCTTTAAGTATATAAAACTTTTGATTTAAGTATATAAAACAGCAAACGATGCTGACAAAAATTATCTTCAAAATTTCTTCATATTTTTTCCAACATCTTATAGAATTTTATTTGTTTAAATCGGACAAATTGTTTTCGAGTTATAGTAGTGTGACTGCCTTATTAAGGAAGTAATATTAGTTATATCCACAAAAAAAAAAAAAAAAAAAAAAACAAAAAAAAAAATTACGTGATAGTAAAAAACTGAAAACAGATTCTTATTAATCTCAGTAAAACCTACATATTCATAATATTTTTGGTTTGAATGAGGATTTCTTTGCAGACTAGTGTAATTGATGTTGAAAAATATATTTAATATTGTAATATGAAAATAATTAATGTTTTTGAATTTTAAGTTCTTTATAGTATAAAGAAGGCATAAACATTTCTGATGTTTGTAATATTAATTTGGGGTCTTATATAATATATGGGCCATTATCAAAAATTTTTTTATTTTAGGCCTTCAAAAAAAAAAAAAAAAAAAAAAAATGGCACATTTAAACTATTTGTATAAATATAAAGTGACTCGAATGTATGTAGAATCAGTTAGGTTATAGTGGTTTTACAACATTTTTACAAACTAGAAGTTTATATATATTTCTGGTAAAAATTACACTCAATATATGGAGTTATTCAAATAAAATTTATGTTATTTTCAATGTTTGATGGTACTAGTATGGCATTTTAGGATTTTCAATTAAATTTAAAAAATTTTCCTTTATACCAAAAATCGAGATTTTTACAAATTTTGCAAAAAGTATGGATGAATCTAAATTATTTCGACATAGAGTTTGTAGAGTTTATTACAAAGAAACACTATTTAATATTTCAGGGGACCACAGACCCAATCCAAAAAAAAAAAAATAAATTAAAAGAATTTTGTGGTCAAGATTTGACTACTTTGTACGTAACTGTTGAAAATCTGCGCAACAACGAAGAAGGTATAGAATTTATCCACAAAGTCCGATTAGTTTATATAAGATCGAGTGAGATCAAAAGGTATAAAGCAGCGAACAAAAAGTGTAGAAGAATGGGAAAAAGTTATGTATTTTTAGCTCTTTTTCTAAGTTTTTGAATTTTGAACAATTTTGTTTATAAAACGAAACCTATAGCGCTAAAATTTTTCGCTCTATTAGTTTCCGGCCTTTAGAACTCAGATCTGTTACCCCTTTGTTTAAAAAGTATTACCATAAAACTTATTAAGGATTAACGTCAGTTTCAGTCAGGTTAAAATTTTTTCATAATGGTCCATATACACTAAGCCGACTCACTCACTAGGGAAGGGAAAAAAAGTGAAAACTTTGGAATGTTTTATATTTCCATTCTACTGATGATCGTTCGTGAGCCTTCTTTAAAAAAGGTATTTTTTTATTGTATTTTCTTCACAAAAACAAAAAAAAAAAAAAAACGCTTGCAAAATGTGACATCACGTAAAAGATATTCGGTAGCCGCGTTCATTAATATATAATACATATCCAAGAATGACCTCAATATTTTTTTATTCCGCAAAATATATTATTTTTTAAAGTTTATTTCACAATATTGCTTGATTTTTTTTAATGAAAATTAAAATTTAAAATTTTTACTTGCAGGTGTCTGATTAATATTTATTTCAATTTTAATACTCATATTGACTATATTTATGCAAAATATTAAATGAGATTGATAAACTTCAAAATTGAAAGAATATTGAAATAAAAATTAAACAGATGCCAGCGAGTAAAGATTTGAATTTTTATTAAAAATAACAAATAATATTGCAAAAAAAAAAAAAAAAATAATAATAATAATTTTAAAAATAGGATATAAAAATATTGAAATAACTCTTGGACATATTTTATACATAAATGGACGCGGCTTCCAAATACATTTTAAATATTTTCTATGTATTGCTTTGAAAAAAATACAAAAAATATCAAAAAACTAAAAAAATACCGTTTTTAAAAACGGTCCAGTTCACGAACGGTAGACCCACATTATTAAACATTCCAATGTTCATTTTAAGGGAGGTAACAGAAACTTTTTAAGTGAGTAGCCTTAATATACACAATGTTCTCGTGGGACCCCATAAAATGTATGTATATACAAATATTCTGCTGACTTATAAGTAGGGGAGTCGAAATAATAATGTCTGTCTGTCCATCCTTTTTGGGTAAATATGTTTGATTTATACATAAATATATCGGGCAGGGCGAAAATTAGAATTTTACTATTGAAAATCGAAAACAGCATTTCATAAATGGCAAAGGTATAACTAAATATTAGCTTTTTTCCTACTTCTTTTTACTTTTTATTTTGTTCCTTTACGAAGAAGATATTAAGTAAATCAATAAATGTATTCTATATTTATAGATATCAACCAAATCGATATACAAGCAGCCAAAATATAGGCAAACAACTTTTTCACAATATAATTGTTATTTTTGTATATTTTTCATTGATAATGATGAACACAACAACAATACACAAGAGCAAAAAAACATAAAAAAACAAATTTTCCAAAATTAAAATAAAGTTACCAATATGTATTAAAAAAAAAATTACTAAAAGGAAAATTTACCAATATTTCATAAATTTTTTGAAAGAATTACTAAAATTTGAACATTTTTGAGGTTGTATTGAAGTCATTTTATCTAAAATTAATAATAATATTTATTAAAACCGATTTTAAGTATCTTTGCTTAAATCTTAATATTAGATCATTTTGCTTCAGTAGATATATTTTTTAAATATGATATTTACTTGTTTTCTTTTGGTTTTATTTATTTTGTAAGTTTGTGAAAACAAAGACATTTCCGGTCCAAAACTTACATGAAAGAAAATTGACAATTGCTAGAATTTGCCGAAAAATGCTGGAACTTTCTTAATTGTTACTTGTTAATTGAGACTTTAGTGATCACTTTGACATTTTTACATTCGTGCAAGTTCCTGCCCAGACATAACTTATCATCTTTTAAAGTTATAGATTATCATGATAGACAACCCATATATTCGGTTTGGCGGAATCTATATTCCCACCGTTTGCAGCTTTTTAAAATTTCACGTTATATGGGCGGTAAAGTGGGCGGACCACGCCGATTTTTTGTTTCGTAGTTTACACTGGTCCTTGCACCATTTGTACTGGAGTTACGACGGACATCGTGTTTTTCTAGCATTTGGTCCATATCTTTTTTGTTTATGAACAAAATTTGCTCATTTTCAATACCAAATAAACCTTATATAAGACTTATATAAATATGCTTTCAACATAAAAGATGAACAGACGGACGTTGTTGGAACGGATTAAAATTCCATGAAAACCCAGAATATATATACTTTAGGGGGTCGTACATGATGATTTCGACATGTTACACACGGAATGATAAATCCAATACACCGCCATGTGTTGTTTGTGATAATAACAATAAAATAATCTTTGAATATTTAGTCAAAAAACTAGTTATTCTTTTATTTATTTATTTTTTTTAATTAATAAAATTAACGATTTTTTTAAATTACTCATGAAATTATGTTTTTTTTCGCAAAATTTTTACTTAAGATTTTTAATTTTTTAATTTTAATTTTTACTTCCTTATTTTGTTTTACCTCTAAGTAAAATTACAAGAACATGCCTTTCATTTTACATTAGTTTTCTATATTTCTAATTAAAAAATATATATTAGTCATTCCAGGAAAGAACTCCCAAAAATATACATTAGGTCCTCGAATTTTTTAAAATTTTTTTATATGCATACCTATGAATCGATTTGAATATCTTAATTTTTATTTTTTTTTTTGAATTTTGGAAAACTCGCGAAATTATTCACGATTTTAATTTTTTAAAAAGTAAAAAAAAAAATCGAAAAAGTATGTAACTTTAAACACCAATATCTCTATATGCTGTAAACTGATTTTAATGATTTAAGCTACATATAGAAGATGAATATTTAAATGCAATAATTTATAAATACCACTTACAAATGCATAAATAATGCAAATGCAATTTTAGGATGCATTTGTTAAAAAATTAAATTTGTCTTCCACTGACATATATTTTTTTATGTTTTTTATTTTTTGTGAGTTTATTTTCTAACATTTCTTAATTTTAATATTAAGCAAAAATATTTAAAAATAAAAAGGGTAGAAATTTCGTGTAAATGCATCTGAAAATTACATTCTTATTGTGAGGTCATTTTTAGCAAAAATATTGTTTTTCATTTTACAATATCATTTACAATATTTATTATAATAAACTTTATACTGATTTTTAAGTCATTAAAGAATTATAAACATTTAAAATTATATATTACTAAATGACAATTACCAAAAAAATTAAAAAACAATAATATTGAGAAAAAAATTAAAATTTTGTATGAAAAAAAAAAAATATTAAAAATAGTAGATCACATTGCCCCTTAACAATTATTATTACATTTTGTCAAAAAATTGCAATTTTTTATAAATATCTCGTGGAATGAACGATATACTCTCTTTATTCATCTAGCAGCTTTTACTGATTTTTTTGCCTAAAAGTCAGATGTTCTTGATTTGTCTAAAACAAATTAATAGTGGCAATAAATAATAAAATTTTAAAATATAAAAATAAAATTAACAATAAAAAATAAATAAAAATTTTCAAATCGATATACGAAGGTTGAGTATAGAGCTATACAATAATGCAAAATATTGAATATTGTTTAGTTTGTTTTTTCTTTATAATTATGCAAAAATTTATAACAATATAATAAAGAACAAGATTTTATATCTTTTGTTAAAATTGTATAAAATTAAATTTAAAAGTCAACGCAAAGTCTCTCTAACTTAATGCATAATAAAACATATTTTTAATTAAATTTATTAAAATCTTAAATATTCCCTAAATTTTATAATTATCTCCCAACCTACGTTACAGAAATGTAATAAACTATGTCTGTGTTTCTACTAACAATAAATTAAAAAAAACTATATTTAAATGCAGATCATAAGCAGAAGCTTTTTGTTTTGAAGTGGATTATTTTATTTCTTTTTATAATTTTTATTAATGCATGAATATTTTTCTTTTGTAAACAAATAAAAAAAAAAAATAAATAAAAATAAAAAAAGATACCAAAACAATACACCAAGACTAATGTTTATTTTAAAAGTAAATTGTTTAATAGTTTTAAATACGTACACTTATCGACTTTAAGACGAGAGCATTTACTCACTCACATTGACAGTTACGCTCTAAGTCAGGGGTTCCCACCATTTTTTACCTTACGGAACTCTTCAGACATCATTACATGGAAACACTATATATAATGATTAAACCGTTGCCAGAAACATTTCGATACTGATGGCAGTGTTAATTGGTTGGTAATCTTGCAAGTGGTCCGAATTTCCTCTTCGATTGAAATTGTAATAGATGTGAAGAATGTACAAATCCTTCTTCATCTTGTGTATGCATTCTTAACTCTAAACGTACTCAAATAAATATTTCTCGAGAAATTCTTACTAAACCTTAGTGATTCCAGTGTTCCTACTGGAACGAAATCATATCGGTTCTATTTCATTGATCATCGATCTACTATGTACTCTTACCAAGCAAGCAACCAATAGAAAAATGGATTCTTTATCTGGGGCCTCTTCGCGAACGCCCTAAAATATTATTACTGTCCCCCATTTGGGAACCGTTGCTCTAAGTAAATGTTAAAAAAATTCTCGTACTGGTTTTTATTCAGAGAAGTGTTATAATATTGAAAAAAAAAAATAGTTCAATGTAAAATTAAATGATGTAAACAAATATTGTGTAAATAAACTAAAATAAAACAACTATTTGATATTGTACAGTGGAACACGGTTATAACGAACTAATGCTACAGCAAACATTTGTTTTCGGTTCCAATGATTTTACCGAAATTTTACATACAAACAACTACGTTTATAACGAGCACGATTATAGCGAACTTTTTTTTTATAACGGACACATTTTTATTTCATAGAAAAAAACTACTTTTATAACGAACTCATAGAAATACTAGTTTTAGATAAATAAAATTACGCATTTCGAAATGTTTCAAGAATGTAAAAATTAACAGAATTAACTTTTATTCATTTCAATTTGAATTATTGAACAAATTCATTAATTTCAATTTAAATCACTGGTCAAATAAAAGAGGAATTTTATGCTTATAGTTGTTGACCTTTTTAACATAAAGCATACACATTTATCAAAATAGCTAAAAATAAACCGAATTATAAGAGGATTAAAAATTAAATATTTGAAAATCGCTATTCATCAAAGAGTAAAGATTTCAAAACATACTAATCTCAAAATCTCAGCAATAAATGAAAACATTGAATTATTATGAAAAATGTAATTAACCTCAATCATTAATACATATTTAAAAATCATAAATATAGCCCATTTTTAAAGGAAAGAAATACGCTTTAAATACAAATATTAGTATCGTAATAAAATACATATACATATTTTGTTAACAAATAAAATTGTTTGGGTATTTTACGGATATAACAAACTGTGTTTATAACGAAATAAATCTATCAGTTCCTTCGAGTTCGTCATAACCGTGTTCGGCTGTATAAGATTTTCAAAACCAGCATTTTAATAAATACAAAAGAGGGAAATACACACTCATTACTCCGTTATGTTTATTTAATTAATGAGATTCTGCTCTTCCTATAAATTACAACAAATGTATCATAATTAGTTGCTTTTATTAAATCATTCACTGTTATAATTTGGTTTACTTTATTTTCATATTTATTTTATTTTTGTTTTATTATTTATTTTAGCAAAACACAAACCTGTTTTATGGGTTAGTGTGTGTAAGTAAGTCTGTGACATTAAAATTTTTTTTTAATATTACTTGACTTACCTAGACTTGGGAGGAGGAGTAATGAATGTGCAAGTTATCTTTGCACCGCACAGTGGGGCAGAATCGAAATTTTTTGGAAATAAATCTGTAACTTCTGATCGGCTTTTTGGATTTTCATGAAATTTGGTAGGGTAGGGTTTTTCTGAATTCCCAAAACAACTAATCAAATATTCCCAAAAATGGGATTTTTTACATTTATGGCTATAGAATCCACATTTTTCCGAAGACCCGTAGATTTTGATTTAAAACTTTTAACAACATATTGAGGATTCTTAAAATATATTCCGCTTGTCGATTCGTGCTTTGGGATTTGAGAAAAAATGGTCTAAAGTCAAAACTTTCATATAAAATGGGTCGAATTCGGGAGGGTGTGTACCATGACCAATTAAGTTATTGGGCTTGTTTTTTATCTTAAAGTCATCTCTGTGAAGTTGCCTTTCAGAAAAGTGTAAAATTATTATATGTTGCTAAAGAAAATTTTATTTTAGATAAAAAAGAGTGTAGATACTTTTTCGGCTAAAAAAAACACAAAAAGTCGTCTTTTTTGGAATTGTCAAATTCAGAATCTTTTATTTTTGGACTCGGTAAAGATATCGACTTCAATTTTTTTTATTCAATAGATAATTTTGTTCTTTAACTAGATAGGAAAAAAAGTAATAAAATCGGTCGGAAATACTAGGATATATATGAAAAAAAAAACTGGACCAAGAACATACAAAATTATGGTGCTTAAAAATTCAAGCGCAAATAACTTGAAAACTATAAGAGACAAATAAGACATGTAAGCATGTTTTTTATAGGTCTTATCAGGGCCTACAACAATATATATATATTTGAAATCGGACGAGAAACAAAAATTTGGCAAGCGATTAAAAATTTTTTATGTCAGAGGTACCTAACTTTGAGCCCCCTTAGCTCCGCCCCTGAGGGGTTTGTTGTGCCCCCCTTCCAAACTTAATATTGTACACTCCTCCGCTACGCCTATACCAAATTTCATGAAAATCCAAGCAGCCGATCAGAAGTTACAGATTTATTTCCAAATTCTGCCCCACTGTGCACCGCAAAACAATAGATTCCCAACTGAGGCAGTTGCATTTTTAATTTGACTGGGTTTTAGATTTTGAGATAAATTTATAAAAAGAGATAATTATTATCTATGAGGTTTTGTAAAGGGAAGTGTTAAGAGAATTTAAAAGTATTGAATGCGTCAAATGAAAAGTTTTTAAAGAAAATGAATGTTTTCCAGAAATATTCCGAAACGTTGAAATTGGTTTTCAGATCGGAGGCAAATTTGTGATATTTATGTTCTGTAATTTGTGTTATTTTTTGAAAATATACGTTTTTTTTTTTGTAAAATTTTCGATATCAACCCTCCAAGGCCCCTATAACTGAGCAACATGCTTTAGCATAAATGTATCAGATAAAGTTATGAATAGCGAAAATATATGCAATTTGAAAAATACCAAAAATTTCTACAAAAATAAAAATTTATAAAAAAAAGTACCAATAAAACCCGCATTCCTTGACAAACTGAAATAAGATATAAATTTTGAAAAGGATTACCAATTTGAAAAAAGGCCCAAAAGGGCAAAAAGTAAAATAATTTCTAAGCAATTTTTAAAAAAAGATACTATTTTTTGCACACAAATAGTTCACGGATATCTATATCGATTTTAGTTCTCAGAATCGCGAAATTGCAAAAATTCACGGTTTGATTTCATTTTCTAAAAAAAAAAAAAATTAAAAGTATGTTACTTTAAATGTAAATATTTCAGGGAAGGCTTTGAAAGTTTTAATGATTTAAATGGCGTTTGAATTTCACTAATGTCAGCTTTAATACGAACATTTGAAAAATAAGAAAGATTTAAAAAAAAAACATTTTAATGCAACTGCATTTTTTTAAATCATTCATTTAAATATGCTATTTTAAATTTTTGATTTTTTAACTATTTGGAAAGTAAGGAATCTTTACATTAAATTAGATTAGACGCACATATTTACTATGCAGAGTTTTACTTCTTCTATATTCTTTCACATAAAAATTATATTTTTCTGGTATTATTTTCAAAATATGATTGGGTTTACATATTTTATTTAAAAAATGTGTTGGGATACTTTTTGAAAATTTAATAAAAATAGTAAACCTTTGTGTACTAGATTAAATAATATGGCAATTTATAGAAAATAAAATAACACATAAAGAATATTAAAATTAAATGATTTCACGAACGAAAAGAATATTTTGCAGGTGCTGATTGAATTACTAAAAAATAAATAATAATAATAATAAAAACAAAAATAAAAAACCATATAAAAATAGCTTTTTATAAGCTTTTTAAATTACATAAATCCGACGACAACTTCAAGAGATATGAATATTTAAAGTTGCATAGTTTTTATATTTTATTAAATTTTACACAAAAACTAACGGACCCGGCGAACTTCGTCTCGCCATAATTTTAAGCCTTCAAACAAACTTTAGAGTAATATAATGTATATAAAAATTATTCCTTTACGCTAAGAATTTTCTATTTTTTCATTTGAAAAGCCATTAAGAAATAATTCCACTCAAAATTCCATACAAAAAATCTATTTTCGATTTTTTTTTTGATAAATATTGCACAGAATTTCAATTGATTGTAATGCTTTTACCGTATATAGATATAATTAGTGATTTACGACAATCCGGAATCAGTTTAACAATACACAAAAATGGCACATTTACTGTAGAAAATTACAATGCCAAAATGACACCTGTCAGATTGCGCAAAGTCTAAGTCAACGTATAACGGCATCTATCATATTTTGGCTGAGAGCTTCCAATTTTTTATTTGGAAAGGCATTAAGGAATAATTGCACAAAAAATCAATTTTCGATTTTTCCAATTTTCCGACTTTTTTTTTTTACTATACATTTTTTACACCATTTTGATATATTTATTTAAATTTATAGATTTAAATTAATTTTTCCCAAAATAAGAAAAAATATTATTTTTATATGAAGAATTTGGAACATGTTTTTTTTATTGTATTATACATATTAGATTTGCGTGTCCCAAAAATTTGAAATTTTTATTTTAATGTAAAGATTCCATACTTAAATAGCATTAATAGAAAAATTTAGTTTCATTAAAATGAACTTTTAAAAAATCTTCCTTTTTTTTAATATTCGCATTAAATCAGACATAAGCAAAATTCAAATGACGTTTAAAATTCACAAAGACTTCCCAGACTTATTGATATTTAAAGTTACATACTTTGGAAATTTTTTGATTTTTAAGAATGTGAAAAAGAGAAATAAAATCGCAAGTTTTCGCAATTTGTATGAAAATTCAAAGAAATCAAGTAAAAAATGCCCTTTTTTGGGCATTCTTTCATGAAATTTCCGATATATAACTTTTCAATAAAGTACAAATTAAAAAAAAAAAAAAAAAAAAATACCAACTTTCCCTAAAAATTAATAATTTGCATAGAAATGACAATATTAGGAAAAGAATCATATTTCAAAAAAGTTACAGTTATATGATTGCAGCAATAATTATTATAGTTATTAATAAATAACAGTAATAATAATAATAATAATAATAATAATAATAATAATAATAATAATACTAATAATAATAATAAATAATTATGATTTAAATTTATATGATTCGGCATTGTGATATTATGGTCCAATAATGTCATATTATAATACAATTTTATCAAATTGTTATTCGGTTTTATCATATTATCATAAAGTGATCGAAAATTTCCATTGTGTGCCTTTAATTTATTTTATTATGATAATATCTTCTATCTCCATCCAAAAAAAAGAAACCAAATTTAATGAGTTTTACCATAATATCCTGGCATATAAAAAGTTAACTTATAATGTTTATTTCTAACATTTAATGATTATAGAAATAACAATAATATTCACGCATGGTTATGATAGGTTTTTTTGGTATAGACGTTGAAAACAAATATATTATCATGATAATTTGTTTCCGACAACAATAAATTGTTGCTGAGAACACAATATTGTTGTCGTGACCATACCGCCATCATGGTTTTTCTGCGTTGACTCCTTTTTTTTTTTTTTGAAAAAAGTACACGTATTAGAAAAAAATTAAAAAAAAAAAAACGATGAGAGTAAAAAAATTCGGTCAGACTAGTCAAATATTTGACGAACAAGACGTAACCAACAAATAAAATAATTCTTGACTCCTTTTCTTAATTATGGGAAAATGTTCTACTTAGCATAAATCACTGCTATTTTATTGAACACTTGTTGCCAAGTGTGAACATGGCTTAAGAAAATAACATTTGGCTCAGCCAATTCTTTTTTTTTTTTTTTTTGTAATTGTAATGTATTATTTTAAGCAACTTAAAGACAGACGGACTGACAGACTACTTTATTAAAAAAAAATCTAGGATATAAAATATTTTTTAAAACCAAAATTTAATATGAATATTGTAAAAAAATTACATACAAAAATTATCGCTACGATGAAGATCTTCTATATACTTAAAATGTTATCTTCAATCCTTTAATATTTTTCTTTATTTTTATATTTTTAGGTAAGTTCTCTTGTTAAAGCTTAACAAATTGTAAGTAGAATTTAAATTTAAATTTTCTATCAACTTTATAACATTGTTAGCTTACGACCTTAATAAACACTTCATAGAAAATGACAAACTATATAAATTTCCCTCCTTAACAATTTTTAAATTTCTCAAAACTGTACTTCTGTGTTTCGGAAGTAATAGAAGGCAACGTGTTGATTGCGGTAATTATTACTTCCGATTTGTCTTGCAGCACAATTTATGTTGCCCTAGGATATTTCTATATAAAAATGCTACAAAGACAAAGTTCTGTGATACTTAGGGAGCATAAAAATATAATTTACTACATAATTTTTAATATGTAAGGCAAATAAAATAAATTTTTATTACTTGAACTTGTTGTGTGTTCTTTAGTGCATCTGCCCCCCAACTATTAAAATTGCTAAAGTGCTTTTTTTGTACGAAATAAAGATGGAAGCGTGTTAAGGAAATAATAAAGTGCATCATCTGACTTTAAGTAAAGTCATAGAGCGATTTTCAAAATGTGGCTATATTTTTTATTATATTTTCCTATTAAAGTAACTCCCACAAGTAAGTGCTAGTGACTAAATCCCCATTACACTGACTTCATCCGCTCTAATCAATTGTAGAGCAATGAGCATTACAAATGTCTGCAAAATAACAATACTAAACAATAGTTTGCTGCTTTTTTTTCTATTCATGGTCATTATTCTTAGGTGTCATGTTACATTTCCCGTTTGGAAAACAAAATAAACATTTTGCTTTTTTATATTTTACTGCAATATCCCAGAAGGGGGTAATAATACAAATAATTATATAAATGAAATTATGTGGGTTTTACAGAAAATAAAAACAGAAACATTAAATTTTAATTAAACTTTAAAAAATTGTTCATGTCTTTTTTTAAATATAATTATTTCATTTTTATTTTTAAATGACATCATTTGGAGTTTTTTTTAACTAAATTAAATCGCGCATACAATAACAAAGTAATATAAAAAATTTATAAATAAAATAATATAATAATTTCGAAATTTTGGTACTATATGTTAAAGTTAAATTAAGAATCTAAAGGCACAAATTTTCTGACACGACAAAATACTTTCTATGACCAGTGTTAGCAGAAAAATGTCGCCTTATATCTTGAACTGAAGCTCCCCATTTTTTCAATATAAATTCCCAATTTTTGTCCCCAAAATATTTTAATAAAAAATTAAATATCAAACTCTATTTAAATTACAAAAAGAATAGGTAAAAATTAAAACTAACGAAAACGAAATTTTAACGAGCATTATTTTTTAAATAATTTTCTCTTAAAAGTAAAATTTCCTATAAAAAGGAAATTGATCAAAAATTTTCTATAAAAAGAAATTTTATCTAAAATTTTTTATACAATTTTTTTTTCAATTTTCTAAGAACCGATATTTTTTATAAATAGAAAACAATTCGATTTTTAAAATTTATCGAAAATAAACAAAATATTTATATAAATAGAATATTTAACAAAAAATTTCTGTAAAAGAAATTAATTTGAATTTTTTAGTTTTTGAATTAAAACTTATCGGTATTTTTCTTTCGAAAAATAAATGTTTTGATAAATTTCTATAAATTCAAAATTTACAGGAATTCTTTAAATTGAAAATTATTAGAAAATTTTCTATAAATTTCAAAAATGAAAATACGTTGGAAAAAATTATAAGTTCCAGAACGTATGAAAATAGCCTGTAGTCGTCCTACTTTTACGTTGCAGCCAATGATTCTTGTTCGAAATTATCACCTCCAGAACATAGAAAATAACTAGAAGTTCAACTTGCGCTAAAATAACTGACTTAGCTGTCAAAAATAATTTGTATGTGTTAGAACATTTTTTTCAAAACTAATATATAGTGTGAAGAGAGTATTTTTTTTTTTTTTTTTTTGCTGAACGAATTAAAAGAGTGAACTTCTAGTAGTTTTCTATGCCCCTGAACTAGTTTAGTAGAAATGTTGCCTAAAAAGTACCCATTCTATAAAACTATTATAGAAATAGTCTTTTAATCAATAATTTTTATTCGAAATTAAATACTCAGAACTAATTCATTAGAAGCTCTGGGGAATATTTCCAGAATCAATTATTAAAATCAGTTATTTTTCGTTTGATTTTATTTTTATTATAATGAGTCACTTATTGAAATCAACTTTTTTTACTGTTTCTTGAACAGCAATTTGGGAACCAGTAATTTGTCCATAAACTCTTGTAGCATTAATATAAAACTAGTTCTTAAGCACTTGTTCTCAAAAAGATTCTTAAAAGAAAATGAGTATCATCGCAATTATAAAAATGTTATTAAAGAATCTGAAGTGGTTGTGATTACATTGCTTCTAGAACTAATGATTTTATACCAAGTTCTATAATTTTCCCTGGATACTTGAAATTATCTCGAATTTTATAAATATATAAATTAATTTAAAAAAAAACCCATACGAAAAACCCAAAATATATCTCCACTAAAACCTTTCCCCAAATGGAAGCTTAAGTCCCAAATTTGGGGATAAATCCCTTCAACTGCCAATATATGACTAGCAGCGTTCTCGATCTAAAGGCAACATGTATGATACGACTTGTCCTAGAATTTTGAATTATCATATTATTATAATCATATCTCACAACATAAGCAAATCTATCTGATGGTCTAAGAATACTTAAACTCAAGTTTATACAAAATTAATGAACCTGAATTAATGTGTTTAATAAACCAAATTTTACACCCAGACATAAATATATCAATTTCACATGGACAAAAAACTGCAGTAAGTACTTAGTTGATTAAATTACAATGTATATAGTGTATGTAAACAATACAAAGAAAATGTTTCTTTTCAGAAGCTACAAAACAGTTTTCTGTTTAAGATTATTTTTCAAAAAACATCTTCTGAACAACAAAACACTGCAAGTTGTTAACATCTCAAGTCTGCTTTATGTTCGAAAAAGTGTTTTGTATTTAAAATTAAAAAATGGTTTCAAGTAGACACTATGACTCTGGCGCATGCTTAACCTGTTACTTATGCAGCCTTAAAATCTTGAACACGTTTATTTTTATAACATATATTTTTTTAATACAAGTTGTGATTTATAAGTTTATACATATGTGTTTTTATACATACAGACTGGTATTTAATAACATAGAGTTATATAAGTATAAGATGATTCAATCAGTTGCATGATAATATTAAAAAAAAAAAAACGATAAAATTAAGTGATTTTCTGTTTTTGTATCTTTTAGGTTGATCTTGCAAAAACTGTAGGGTATAGTTGTGAGGAAGTGATGAAGTTGATAAGATTCATTGAATGAGAGAAATGTTGAAGGATTTAAAGAATAGTTTAGTTAATAAAAGTCATGTTATTTTAATTGATATTTTAAGTAATTAATGAGAAAATTCGGTAAAAGTTAAAAATTTATAAAACAAGTTTCATGTGAAATATTAACGAAATTTGTATTTCGTTTGAAAGGCTTTGATTTTCTCGGCGAATAGACCAAGCGATAATATAATAAGATACTTTGTCCGATCCGATTGTTTGCGATTTGTTGGCATAGATTTGCGACTTAAAAAAAAAAAATAATAATAAATTCGTGCAGGATATTCTGTGCTATGTAGCTCTGAAATCACATATTTTTGCGTCCACTGTATCAATTTTTTGCCAAAAAAAAGTAAGTTATCATCGATATGCTGCCATCATCATTTTCAAAGAATCATCGGTACTTAGATGATGCCGCGGAAAAGTTATTTTCACTTGGTGAACCTCTCGGTGAACCTATTGTGGATTGACATCCTTGATTTTGCCCATTTTTTGGTGTAAAATATGTTTTCCGCTCTTTGAAGAAATCTTTTTGTTTTATGTATAAAATCGTTTTTTTTTTTTGTGAAAAGCATTTTTATTTGTTTATTTATTTCTTTAGGGAAAAAAATTCTGACAGGTTTGTAAAATAACGAAGCTTACTCGACAATAGGTAGTAAAGTAAATTTTTATGAAATAATATGAATTTATATTGATGGTTTTCAACAGAAAAATTTTCTAAACCTATGAGTTAATTTGAATGCATGCTATCGAACTTCCAATAACTAGGGTGCAATATGAGCATAACAATCCACTTCCTACACTCGCATTTAGACCGATTTCTACAAAATCTGGGTGATTTTAGGAAGGAGCAGGGTGGAAGATTGCAACAGGACCTTCGGACAATTGAAGAACGTTATCAGGGAAGGTGGTACTCACATATGATGGCAAACTACTCATGGAGTTTGCAACGAGATCTACTGAAAGTCGTTCATTCAATGCAATCTTATAAAAGATCATTTGATAGTATTTGATAGAAATTTTGTTAACATATGTATTAATTTTTGTCAAAATAATAAAATTGTATATTTCAAAAAGTAAAGCTTTTTTCAAAAAAAAAAAAAAAAAAAAAAAAACAAAAAAAAAATATAAAGAAGACAAGAATTGCGTTGACTAGTGTAATGATAAAATAAAAGCTTCCATTTTAATTTACTAAAACTCATTTTTGTAAAATGGAACAGAAAACTACTAATAAAGTTTTAAAATCTAATCAAAAAATTTCAAAACATAACTACAGAAAACAATTTGTCCAAACGGACACCATTTAAATGTACTAAGAACAACTAAAACTTTTGTACTCCTTTTTTAACTATCAACAGTAATTAGAGCTACTGAAATTTTAATGTTGTAATTATTTACTTTTCTTTTTTAGCAAAAAAACTTCAATTATTAAAATACTTACTTAACCTAGTACACAGCATTAGAACATAGAGAACGCTAAATGAACACAGTTGTAGGCAAAACCCGTTGTTTACATTTAAAACTTGTGTTCAACATTTTTATCTGATGCCATTTACAATTGTAGGTATTTGCAACACTCTGCCTACAGTATATTCAAGAAAAATAGGAGAAATTTACATTCAAATGTATGTATGTGTGTATGTTTGTATTTATATACACAAGTACTACATAAAATATTTATGTAATAGATGTGTATCTATATAGTTTCCTTGATTCAAGTAGCACTCATACAATTTAGTGCAACAGATAAAACTATTTGATTGGGGCAAAGTGCAAGCAGGAAGTTATAAGAAACATTTTCCTTTTTAAATTAATTTTTGAATATCTGATTTAAAACATTAAAAAGTTTAATAAATTTTAGCAAAAAAATTTAAGAAGGAGTTTAAAAGCTTTAAAACTCTTTAGCCGTTAATTGTGTCTGTGGTGTTTTTATATGAATTATATCATTAAATTTATTAACGGGTTTTATATTTTAAATACACTTACCAATCGCCAAAAGGTATCAAATATTACTCACATTTAGTTGTTGGTAAAATTTGTTTTCTTAATAATTTTTATTATATTTTGTAGCGCGTGCATTAGGGGTATAACTTTTCAATATTTGCGAACATCAAAATTCACAGGGCATAGCGTTATAAGGAATGAAAAAATAAAATAATAAATAAATGAAATAAAAAAAGTTTCCACACCAAACGCGTTGAAATTTTAAATTTAAGATGTATTAAATTTCTTCATATAATGCATTATTTTTATTAAAAACAAGATTATATTGTCTCATTACTACTTTCTTCATAAAATTTTCTTTTGCAAATATTCATAATATTTGTTTTAACAATTTTTAAACTTTTTGTTTGTTAAATATGCATTTTATGCATTTTAAAAATGCTGATTTTTATAAATCTTCTGAATTAAACAAAAGCTGAAAAAATTGTAACCAGTGTGATTTTTCCCATATTATTTTATAGTGGTTATTAGAGAAATTATTAAGAACCGCTTGATACTGAGCAGAATATTTAGTACAGTCTCAATTTTTATTACCAGTATGAAAAATATCAACTTTTTTTAATATTAAAAATCTCAGATAATTTTAGAAATTGTTTTCGGTGGGAAAGGTTCTTTCATCGAAACAATTTTGGAAAACGGTTTTTAGTATCATAGTATCAGTACAGCATGGGGTATGTGCTTGTGTATTTCTTTTCTTTTTTTTTTTTTGTAAAAAAAGTTATACCCCTAGTGTGCATGACTTGACTCTAGAAAAAGAACTATAGTTGTTGTCTGGAGACAAATGTAGTACGTAAAAGTATTTAAAGCATAAAGTGCATTCTATAATTGTGCATAGAGTGTTTTAAGTTTCGTCTCGCGCCTACTCGGGTGTCAATAATACTTATTTTTAATCAGTATTTTATGATTTTTTTTCGCATTTTGTTTTTTACTTGGGCGTTTTTGATTGTTTATTAGTGTCTGTGATTGTGTACATATTTAGAATGGAGACTACGAGAATGTCTAGTAGAAACACAAATTAGTTCAAAAATAATCATGACACCATCAAGTCTACTTAATCGTAATTTATTAAAACACATGATGTTTAAAACAGGGTATAGTCAAGGTTAAAAGTTTTCGCACTAGTCATTTACCATATTGAATGGTTATTGGAAATGGTATGAGTTTGCGAACTATTTTAAATAGGATACAGAATATACTTAGTACAGACTTTAATTAAGTTTAGATAATAGGCTTTACTATAGACTGGACTATTCACTAAACTACACAATAGACTACAAACTAGAACCTAGATTCGATTATAAACTAAACCATAGCTTATACTGTAAACTAGTAGTTAGATTAGATCGTGTATAGATAAGACTATAAACAAGTCTATAGAGAAAACTATAAACTAGTCTACAAATTAGACTTTCAACTAGTCTATATATTATAATATAAACTAGTGTATAGATTATACTATGAATTAAACTACTAGACTATGAACTAAAGTATAAACTATAGACTAGACTAAAAAGTATACCGTAAGCTAGACTATAGACTATACTATAAATTAGAATATAGACTAGATTAAAACTAATCTATAGGCTAGGCAGTAGACTATAACGATAGACGATAGACTAGACTATAGACTAGAATATAGACGAGACTATAGAATATTATTAGAATATAGACTGGATTAAAAACTAGGCTATAGGCTAGACAGTAGACTAGACTATAAAATAGAATATAATCTAGACTATTGACTAGACTATAGACTAGACTAGACTGTAGACTAGACTTTAGATTAGACTGTAGACTAGACTATAGACTAGACTGTAGAGTACATTGTTGACTAGATTGTAGACTAGACTGTAGACTATAGACTAGACTGTAAACTAGACTATAGACTAGACTGTAGATTTGACTATAAATTAGTCTATAGATTAAACTGTAAACCAGTCTATAGATTATACTACAAAGTAGTCTGTAGATTAGACAATAAACTAGTTTATAGATTAGACTATAATCTAGATTAGACTACAAAGACTATAAAGTAGTCTATAGACTATACTATAAAGCAGTCTAGGAACTAAATTATAAGCTAGATTATAAACTAAAAAGAAAAAGAAAAAAAAAAAAAGAAAAACTAGTCTATAGCCTAGAATATGAACTAGTCATACGTGGGGGTCTGTAGCAACATTCCAGGGGATTCATGAGAGAGATCGAAAATGTGTATGGAATTATTATACATAGTACATTTTTTTTATTTTTGCCATATATTATTATGCCAAAGTTGGACTCTACAGGTGCCTTTCACTTGGATGGGGAAAAATATATTAAAGCTTCATACAATATACCAATGCTAATAGCAAAAACAAAGCAACCATATACAACTGGTGAACTTGTAATAAAGCCTTGTTTTGCTGTTATTGGGCATATAATGTTAAATAAGCCATAAAATAAAAACAATTTAGAATCCATTTTTCAGATAACTCTGAAAAAAAAAAGAATTAATGGCCTGCAGTGTAATTAAATGACTGATACTTTTAATTTAAGTCAACTGTAATTTTATTGCAGAATGTGAAAGAAAGGAAGTATTATTGTTTATTAAAACATTGTCTACGACTTCCGTAGGTATACAGATGTAATATCATCAATTATGGGATCGCGATCAGGTTTTTTTGAATCATTTAAATCTCACTGCGCAATCCACTGAGAAGTACTTGCTGCGGAAACCTTGCTTGATATATTTAAATAAGCTCTTCAAACTGTAGATGTAGTAAATTTCATAAAAACTAGTACCTTAAGAAATAGAATTCTTAAAGCTCTATGTGTCGATTTAACTGCAGAACATAAGAAACTATTACTTCATATCAGAAAGCTATTTTTATATATTTACTATTTTATATATCGAGACGTTAAACAATCCTAACATTAAACTAAATATATTAAATGAAATTGATTCAATAAGTGCTTTTATGAGCAACATTCATTTATGAAAAAGACGTCTTTAACAATCTCTATCTTGGATTCATCTGATGTTCAAAAAGATAATAATATACTTGGTTTCACTTCAGTATGAATTTCCCCATTATTAGAAGGAGCTTAAAACCAATTCTGATTACACCAATTTACTTCGTAATCCATTCAACATTGCTATGAATGACATACCCGATGATTTTTTAAGAATAAGCAATAGAACTAAAAAGTAATTCGTATGCCAAAGCTGGCATTGAATCCACACAGAAGAAATTATTACCGTTCATTTTTCAATTAACACAGTTGTTTTATTTTGCATCTAAATTTAATAAATATATTCAAGTAAATATAAAATAAAAATAAAATTTAAGTAAAATTTTATATTTCACTTAAATTTTTAATTCGTTCAATCATCTGCGTTATAGATTTGATCAACTTTTTAATTTGAAAATTTTTTCTGTTTTTAATTTTTTACAGTTTTTAGTAATTGATTAATTGAATGAATTATTTACTAATATATTTAGTGATTGGTGACTTTTTTCTATGTATGTTAGTTGAATATTTATGGTTTAAATATAAAAAAGTTTAAACGTTGATTGGAAATGAAGCGTTGAAACATTTGTTACAGTTTGTATCTACATATTTGTGCGAAACTAGTTTTTCTGCCCTACAGTTCATAAAATGAAGTAAGATGTGCTTTGTCAGAAATTTCTCATAATGTTGAAAAGTTAATAAAAACAAAAACATTTTTACATTTAATATTACCTATTTTTTTTTTTTTGAGCTCTAAAAGGTTTTTATTTTTTCTATTTAATATATAAATGAATTTTGTTAACACAATTTTATTTAAAATAAATATATTTTGAGTTTTTACTATTTATATCCTAAACCACCATAGGTGGTTGGGGTCCATTCACTAAGGTGGTTCAACACACAAAGTGTATCGCACATTTAAACGTACCTAAAATTATGAAAAAGGACATCATGGCTAAATTTCAACTTTCTACGATGTTTGGAACAAGATGCTTAACGACCATTTACGTAACTTGATGACCCCAGACCAAATCTTAAAAAAAAAAAAAAAATGTTCTCATAAAAATTAATGATATATATATCAAACGATAACTAATAAAAATTATTATACCCGCATTTCGAAATTTTTCATAAAAATTTAATATGAATGGTAAAAAGACATTTTACGTAAATTTTTTGTGAAGTTTTGCTTTTTATTTCTACGTAATTTTTGTATATGAGTTAATTTTATTAAAATGAATATTTTTTATTTCCTATTAGCTATTTTTGAAAATTAAAAAATATGGGTATATTTATTTTTTTAGTTATAGTTTGATCTATATATCATTCATATTGGTGAGAATAAAATTTTAAGATTTGTTCTGGGATCATTGACATAAATGGCCGTGTAACATCCTGTTCCAATCACCGTAGAAATTTGAAACCCGGTCAAGTTGTTCAAAATGATATTCGCTTTCATAATTTTAGGTACGTTTAGTTTTAGCTTACAATAAGGAATTTTGGAGCTCCTTACTGTCCATGTAAACCTTGTGAACAAAGTACAGGTCGAGATTTTAAAGAAGTCTATTGAAATTGGTTATGATTGGTTCATTATTTCACCTAACCAGCATACAAATGTCCTCCCGGAATAGGGGTTTAACGATGATAAATGCTTTAACTATAGCAATATTTTATTGGAATTCGGAGCAAAGAAGTTTTATATAAGTATGAATCTTTAAGCCAAATTTCATGAAGATCGGTGCATAATTTACGATAGCTATCTTTTCCGAAAATAACTTTAACGTGCATAAATCTAATACAAATATTAGTATAAAGTTAATATTCGACACTAATAAGTTTTATATAAGTAGAAATCACAGTACCAAATTTTATGAGGATCAGTCCATAATATAGTTGTTATATAAGCCCACTTTCATGTAGTATCAACGTAATGTTCTGTATTCGTATGTTTTATTTTACACTTATTAAAAGTATCGGTTCACAATTGGCCACAGGTCTAATATATGCACATACACAATGGTGTATGGTATCATATGGCCGGACTTGATCGAGTATATTTTTCTTAATTGCTTTCATTTTTGTTATACTAAAAATCAAAAAAGTGTCCGTGAAGCATGAAGAGGTGGGAACTTCTGGACTAGACTATAAAGTAATCTATGGACTATGTGGTTTGGGAGCAATGATTACCATCTGTGATTTATTACGTATACAATTACAATCACATATAACTTGTAATTACAATTTTTATTTAGTCTAGGCTACAGCTTGGTTTATAGACTGGACAATAGACATTACTATAGATTTCCCTTTTATAAATTTCTATAAATTTATTATTACAATTTATTTCTGAATTCGCTCCACTGTTTGGTTAGCAATTTTTCGGTTAATAATGTAAAAAAAAAATTCTTTGAATTCAACATAAAGAACAATTTTTTGTATTTTTTTTAAATCACCATCCAAAAATATTAGCTACTCAAATCACTCATTTAAAAAGAATAAGACTTGCTGTACGATACTGCCATAATTTTAGCAAAAATTAAATTTAATTTTCATTAAAATTTTTTTGTATATTTACTCTGTTCTAAGTTTTCAATTTCATGTTTGTAACTCAAGTATAACAAGTTGGTCATATTTTATAATTGCAGCCTTAAGCGTAATTGGATGTTTAAACATGTAAATTAAGTAGCTGCTGGTTAAGTTAAAATAACAACGTCGACGACAGCGGCTACAACAACTTCAACAAAAAAAAAAAAAAAATGGTAATAAGCTACAACAGATACAATTAAATTTTACCATTTTTTTTTCTTCTCAAAATGATAAAAATATAATAACGATGATTTTTTTTGCTTATTTATGGTTTTTATTATTTAGTCCATTTTATACAATTTATATTGACCAAAATATTTTAGGTGCTTGTGATTTTATTTGTCAATATAATACTTATATTGAATTTAATTATTATATTTATAAATTTTTATTTAAATACAAATAAAAATTGTATGTGCAAATTGTTATTACTATTAGTATGTTTGGTGTCTTCTCTCCTCATATCGGCAGATATTTGAAGGAATTAAATGTTGTTATTAATTAAGGAAATGTAATTTTTAATTAGTATAATTTCCTTAGTTCCTTCAAATAATCATGATATGAAGCATGGACGTGTATAAAGGTGTACTTTCTCGAAATGTGTTTTTTTTTTTTGCATAATATTGTTTTAGTAACAAATTTATATCTATTGATACGAAAACAATTTTAAAAATCTGTCAACTTCACCGGAAAAATTACTTTAAAGACACGATTTTTCGGAATTTTTCTTGGATTTTTAGATGTTTTTGAATAAATAGAGTATAGTCCAGAATTAGACTGATACATAAACTGCAGAATATAAAGAAGACACTTAAAATTTATGCCATATTTACTTATATTGCAAAAAAATTAATATAATGTTAGTTTCAATGCATCAAAATAAGAACAAGTAAAAGGAACAAGTATATTCATAATTTATATAATATAATAAGGTGATGTTTTGATGTGATTTTATTAATAACTGCAGCAAATTTATTCGAAAAAACAAGTAAAAAACATATCGCTCAAATTCGATCATTTGATGCCCTACACCATGCGTTTTTAATATTTATGGAGGAGGTTTCTCATGGGACCTATTGTCAACCAGTTATTATAAGATTTGATGGTGTAAATTATATTTCTGTATAACCTATGTATATATATTGAATATCATGATATTACTATTTAAATTACATTTGTTATACACCTGATTCCCGAAAGTAGGTTTTATATGGGAGCTATGGTAAATTATGGACCGAATGTGATAAAAACAGATTTTCTAACCATATAAGACTTATTTGCTTCAAATATCATTGTTATATCAAGTTATTTTAGGAAAATGAGCTTATATGAAAGCCATGATCAATTTTCTACCTATTTTCATAAAATTTGGCACACTGATTTGTACATATATACAGCTCAACTGGTCTAAATTTTAATGAAATCGTAATTAATACCAATCATATATAAACATTCATTACTTCTATTGTTCTATAAAACTATATGGATATAAGCCCTTATTCTATTTTAAGCTATTTTCAGACGCAAAATTTTACTTTTTCTAACCCGAATATTTTAGCGACATTTTGCATACAGATAGATGTGTAATAAATCTTACCAAATATTGCAAAAAGTTAAGAAAAATATTAAGTTTTATAATTTTATGAACTTTTTATTATCTAATGTAAAATTTTCGTTACGGTTTATGCGCCCTTATACGCGTCCAATGTATAAAAATAATTTCTCATTTAAATGATATATTTTTTGAAGATTTCATTATTTTAAATCAAATTCACATACATATATTTCCTATCAAATATATGCATGTTTACTTTTAGTATTAGAAAACATTATTTGTTATATTTTAAATAAAAATTCGTGAAATATTCATTTTATTTTTAAATTTTTAATTAAAGTGCTAATTAAAAAAAAAAAAAAAATAATATATAATAAATAATTTTATAAATATTAAAAAAGAAAATACTAGTGTTAACCCAAACAATATTAGAAGTTAATTTCAAATAAAATCAAAAGCCAATAGAATAAATATTTTACTTAAAAAATAGTTCTTTTGAATTTAAACAATTGTTTATAAATTATTATTAAATTTTATACAATTAAATTACAATTAAAAACAAACAACCACTCAACAAATAGACCGATCGACCACCTGATGCTGTAACTCGATTGTATGATAATTTATCATTTAATTTATTTATACTTTCAACCGGATTTTATGAAATTCAGTTTAATTTTTTATGTTTTATTTATTTTTAAATTTCATTAATACATACGGTCGTGTGGTTATTATCATTTTAATCAAATAAAAAATTGTGATGAAAAAAAAAATAATAATAATAAAAGTACCTATATTGAATATTTATATTTTTATAGTACACATACACTGCCTGCCACTTGAATAAGGAATCACATTTTTTTAACTTTAATTAAGTATAGCTCCTAAACTAAAGTAAGTTCAGAAAAAAAATAATTTTTTGCGCAACCAAATTTCAAAGTGTTGGCTTTAGTTTTCTGAAAAAATAAAAAATATACATATTTTGTTGTACTGAAATTATGCATTTATTTGAAGACTTTTTCGTGTGTCACTTGAATAAGGAATTCTTTTAATATTAATCAGGAAGGCTATGATTTGAATTTCTTTCAATATAAACGGCTAGAGATTTTTAAATTTGATAGTTTTTAAATAGTTTTTATTCAAAATAGGACGTGGTAAGGCTCTTAATAACTCTGAAAAAGAAAAAATTCTGATTTTGAAATCTCAGGGTCAGAATCCGGTCCAAATAGCCAAAAACATTAATAGAGATAAGACAGTTGTGTTCAATTATTTAAATAACATGGAAATATATGGAAAAATGAAATGGCGGAAGAAAATGGCAACAACTATAAAAAAAAGACGAAAAATTCTTAGAATTGAATCAAATTTTGCCATGTCGGTATCAAAAATACGTGAAAAAAAGTGGAGTCAGTGCCAGTCTAAGAACAGTGCACCGTATTTTAAAGTCGTGCCCATACATAGTCCGACGAAAACTCCAAAAAAAAAATACCACTTAATGAAAAACGCCAATCACAACGTCTACAGTTTGCCAAAAATACAATGACATGGTCCGACAAATGGTTTAAATTTATATTTTCTGATGAAAAAAAGTTTAATATTGATGGTCCCGACCGGTATAACTATTACTTCCATGCCTTAAATAGGGAGGAACTATTTTTGAGCAGCAGACACAGCCGAGAGGGCTTAATAATGGTATAGGGTGCCATTTCGTATTATGATACCATAGAATTGATTTTTGTATTCAACAAAATGACTGCAACGACTTACAAAAACATTCTGGAGGAAGTATTTCCAAAATTTAATGATTTCTTTGGACCCATACCTTGGACGTACCAACACGACATCGCTCCGATTCATACCGCCAGAGCAGTAAAACAATGGATTAATCAACAAGGTGTTCAACTTTTAGATTGGCCCCCATATTCACCATACCTGAATCCAATGGAAAATGTCTGGGGTTGGCTTGCAAGAAAAGTTTGTGGAGGAGGAAAACAATTTGGGACGATAGAATCCTTAAAGGATGCAATAATGGAAGCATGGAGTTCAATTTCGCTAAATTACTTAGAGTCATTATACAAGTCGATGCCAAATCGCAGTTTTGTGGTTATTTCCATAAATGGTGACAGCACTCGTTACTAATTGAATGCTAGAAGATAATAACTTTCATTTTTATAACCTAAAATTTAAAAATAAATTGCAGTTTGCTTAGTTTTAAAATATTCCTTATTCAAGTGACACACGAAAAAGTACCACAGAAATACATGTCTTTAAATAAATGCATAATTTTAGTATAACAAAATATGTATATTTTTTATTTCTTCAGGAAACTAAAGCCATCACTTTGAAATTTGGTTGCGCAAAAAATTATTTTTTTCTGAACTTTAGTTTAGGAGATATACTTAATTAAAGTTAAAAAAATGTGATTCCTTATTCAAGTGGCAGGCAGTGTAAAAGCCATTACTTGTCCGACTACTGTAGCTTTAGTTTGTAAGCAAATAGTAGTTGACAAGTTGTCATCTTTTTGGGCCATCAGTTATTTAATTTTCATGGTGATATATTGATGCATTGATATTATATATCAATGTGTGTGTGTGTGCATAAAATAATTTCATTTGTCAAATATCTTTACTGAAAGAGTAATAAATATTTAAATAAATATATATATTTATGCAAATTAAACAATTAAATATATAGAACTTTTACTGAGCACATTTTAAAATGATTTCATTTTCTGTAATCAGAAATTAAAAACATTTTCGTGTTTCTGCCATTAAAAAAAGTAATAATAAATTTTACAGCAGAATTTATTTTATTTTATTTTTAAAGAAACTAAAACCTGATAAATGTCTTCTTCCACGTTTGCAACTCCTTATTTATGTTTTCGTTATATTAGACAAATATTTGAGACAAAAAATTATTTATATTATTTAAATTATTTTATTTGATTTCAAAAAGGTTTTGAAATTACTATAACTATGGTATATTATTAACCATTGTTCAATTCAATTAATTAGAATCTACACAAGTTACTTTTTTATTAAATTCTTATTTATTATCATCTCTTACTGATTGGCAATATGAACTCAATCTTTGATATTAATTTTTTTCCAATTGTCAATAAATTTGTAAAATTCTTATAACAAAAGTACATTTATTAAATATTTCAGTTGACAACATATTGTTTTTGATTTATTACAAGTCATAATAAAATCCATTCACCAAAAAAGCAATTTTGAACGTCTTTGTGTATGTCACGTTTAACTTAGTCTCAAATCTTAAATTAAAAGTGTTTAAAAAAAAAAATAAAATAAAAGGTCAAGAACATTTACAATTTTTTTATCTGCTTAATACTTTAGAAATATATTTATATTATTATATTTTTTTTTCAATGTCTATACAATTTTTTATTATTGTTAAAAATTCATTGAAACCATATATTTATTGTTATAATTAAAATTTAATAAATAATTTATGCAAACAATTTTTTTTACTACAGTTTAACAATATGTAAATTTTCGTAGATATTTAAAATTAAATTGAAAAGACAAATTATGATAAATAATTTTAATTAATTTAGTAATTTTATATAAAACAAGTGAATTATTTTGTCAGTAAATTTATATGCTCACTAAAAATTACTTTTTTTAGTTCAAATTTTTGTAATTTGTATTGTATAAAATGAGGATTTGAATCTTAAAATATATAATATTTTAATGGGTTTTCTCAAATTTTGTTAGGAATTTTTCTTCTAGTAAACCGATTTGGCTATTTTTCAATACCAAACTATTTATGAGAATAATATATATTTTTCATTAAATTTAAATTACACATCTGATCAATATAATAGATACACCTAAGTTCGCTTCATATAAAGAAGAAAAAACATACTTTCTCAGTCCATATTTATTTTATCAATTAAGAAAGTAAAATGGAAGTTAAAGCAAGTCATAAATAATATTGCATTATATGTTAATTTGGCAATTGCATTGCTAAATAAGAAATTTAATTGCTCGTAATAATAGATACACTTAAAAGAAAAATATCTTAATTAAAAGTTAGTTAAGATTTTTAACAATTATTAAATAATATTCAAAAAAGACTTATATTCTATATATTCATCTTTATTTTGGACAAATTTCTGCACTCGTTTGATAATATTAGACATCAACTTCTGACAAGTTCTTTTATATTTTCCATATTTTTTATATTTTCCCCTATAATTTATCTCTATTTTTGAAAACTTTTTTCGACAGTATTTTCTTCAAATTACTCCACAAGTTATCTGTAGGATTTAGATCCGGAGATTGACTTGGAAAGCTTAAAACACGGGCATTATTCTGGTACAACCTATTCTTTACTAATCTCGAACTGAGTTTAGGGTCATTATATTGCTCTAATGGCAAAAGTAAATGTCACATTCTCTACGGCATATGGAAACAGAGCAATTTCTAATATATCCCTGTAAACATTTGTGTGCAATGCGATAAATACCATTCCATTAAAAGCATTCCCAAACCTTTATGTTCCGTCTTTCCTGTTTAAAAGTCATCTTTGTGAATTTAACATAGAATTTTTTTCCTTTAAGGCGGCGCACAGTGGCTCAAAACTCTGTAACTTTTGAATCGATAGAGATATTTATTTTTTTTTTTTTTTTTGAGAGATATTTCCTTGAATTTTTCTTCAGTTTTAATTTCATTAAAATCGGTTCAGTAGTTGTTGAGAAATTTAAGACTAAAGTTGAAATTTAATTTTTTTAGAGCGTTTGGAAATCCAATATTTTTTGCTTCTTGAATCAGATTTACTTATAAAAAATTATAAGCAGATAAAAAAAATTTAATAATACCCGGGATAATTTTGTGAACAGGTTCCCAGTTTATCAATTCTAGAACACGTTCCACTAGAACACGTTCCACTAGAACCGGTTCCACTAGAATCGGTTGTTTTTTTCAAAAAAATGATGATATTTTAATGTTTATTTTGTTTTTTATTTAAATAACATTAAGGACAAAAATCTTTATTCTTTATAATACGAGTTATTAGAAGTATTTTAATATTTATTTTACTTAAATAACAATGAAAGAAAATTGTAATTATTATTCATTTGGATGGAAAATAGACTGCAAATATTCTATATTTAGTTCTATACTATTTTTGTTCTCTAGCAGCCCGTTTGATTCTTCATCTAAGTCCCAATGTTCTACTTCCTTTGACTTCGAATGTTAGAGATGAGCGGATCTGACGTTGCCAGTAATTTCGTGATATTTTTCTGTTAATGACATCTTCTCCATGATAAAGGATTTTGTGAACTGTTGCAGACATATTTCTCCATGGATATTTGATTGTACGTATTCGTGCAGTTTCATTCGCATAATCACCAAATTTTCTGGCATCAATTTGTACTTTCTAAAGATACCTGGACAGTAAGTTCTCCCTTTAACCAGTTTTCAAAACTGGTATAAAATTATTTGTTTTCTCCGTCCAACTTTTTTGTAGCGCTTTGTTAAGTTCTTTTTATTATTTTATTTTCCAAGTCCAATTATATTTCGGTGCAGCATTAATATAAGTTTACTTTTCTTTGAACGTAACTTTTTCTTAATACTCTTCAGATAATTCTGAAGCTCTCTATGCTTTATAAAGATTTTAAAATTTTATTGTTATTGCTTGGATATATTGTAGCAACTTAGTTTTTATTCGAATACCACTGTTTCAGGGTAGCATATATAAATGCAATGAAAAAGTGCAAAAAAACTAAAACGGGCTAAAACTAAGTAAAATACGCTGAAAAATTAGTAATAAAATAATAATTATATAATATACTTAAGATATCTACAACAACTTATAGGGCTTTTTGAATTTTTATAAGCATTAATTTTATTTTATTTTGAATCATTTTCCTCTCCTATTTAGTACAATGATTATTTCTACCCATTTGCTGTCAGAATACTATTTCTTCATAATATTTTCAACCAAAATAAAATTATTCTTAATCTATTATGTGAAAACAATGAAAAAACAACAATAGAATTCAATTTAATATAAAAAATAAATATAAGTTTATCAACTGTATCTATTATGAGCAAAAAATTTTAAAACGTATATGTAAATCAATTCGAATACTTATCGTATTATTTTCTAAATGATAAATACTCAGAATATTTCCAAAGAATTCTCCAAAGTTATCGCTGCTTTAATATCATCATATAAGTGTATCTATTATTTTGAGCATATAGATATATATATTTTATGTTATGCCAATAGCTAAGTTTTCTATAGTCATATAGAAATTCAAAGTTAAATCGAAGGAAAAAAAAAATTATAACAATATAACTTATTTTATTAGAACTTAATCCTTATATTAATTTTAATCATTTTGAAATATAACAAAAATATATACACTCAAAAAAGTTTTACTGACTGTAGTGTATTCAAAAAGTTTTCTGTTTAGTTTAAAGCTAAAGAAAATATAGTTATTTAATAAAGAAAATTAATTTGTAACTTTTTAAGTTGTTAATGAAGTAACAAACTACCAAAAAAAAAAAAGATGTTTTTATGTACAGTTAATATTTTTAGTTGTATTTAATTTCTGAGAAAATTATGGAAAATTTTTAGTGTCAGAAAAAAGAAAACGAAAACTAATAAAAATAAATTGACAACAAAAAATGTATCAAATTTTATAAGTTGGTATTTATTGCAAATTGAATTAAATAAATGCAATTTTAAAAAGTGTGACCTTGTAAATATCGTCAAAAATAACTAAGCGAAAATACAGAAAAAAGTTATGCTTTTATAAAATGGTAAAAGTTAAATTGTAATTCTTATATACAAAAATTATGGAATGTCAGCGAATGTGGAATAAAATAAAGGACAATAAGTTTACTATAATTTAATAAATTTATTTAATATTTTTAATATAATAAAAATAAGCTACATATGTATTAATATATAATTTGTATTGTTTAAAAGAATTTTTTTTTTGCCGCAATAATTATATTCGTATTGCGGAAGTTTCCCCCTTCAGGAGAGATTGCGCATCACAGGCGTTAGACCTAATTAATAAGAAATCGCTTGGAACAAAAATAGGCAACCTATCTAGATAATCATATGAGTTAAATAATAGGAGATACCGCCAGATGATCTTTTGGAAGATGTAATAAATATGTAGAAAAATTATCACTAAATAAATCATGAAATAATATAATAAAGAAAACTTTTACGTCTTATAAAGCATGACTGCACATAAATCTTAACATTATAAAGCACGACAACTAAAATGCTCACATATAATATTATAGTTTTTTCTAAAAGACAAACACATTTCTTCAATATTTTTTTAATTTTTGAAAAATTTGTCGACAATTGAAAAAATTGTGACTGAAAAATGGAAGTATTGCATTCATTTTTTCCAGATGATCTCAACCGGATATCATCAATTTATTGCGGAGGAGATAATCACCTTACTCCAAAAAAAAAAATAATAATAATAAATTAAAATTAAAATTAATTAGTTTACAGTTTTTGTTGAACTTTCTTATATAGTTATTTATAGAATTTTTGCATTTACGGCTTAAGTTCATTGAATAATTGTAAAAGAATGCAGTGTAAAAGTTTTATTGGACACTCGGCAGAATAGAATGCATTTTCTGGTCCGCCACGACCTTCATCCGCACTCTTCAGCGTCCCATCTGCAAAAATTCTATAAATAAAAATTAAAATTTTATATATTTTTTGTTGCTTATTGCCTAGTTTGCTTTAAACTGATAAAAATACAATATTAGAAAAAAATTGCTTTGATTTTCGTCCAAATAAGAAAAAGAAGATATTGCGTAAATTTTTTTCTATGAAGAGATTTTCTAAATGTTTCTAGGGTTAGTAGCGTTCTTTAAGTCATTTAGTTACTTACATCCTTACATATGTACGTAATTAAGCTTAATTCTTTAGAATAAGTGTGCTCCTTATTATCTACTAATTTGTTAAAAATATTTTTTTTTTTTTTTACTTTTAAGCCAATTATATGATATTCGTTCTTTTGTAGATAAATAAAAAAAAAAAAAAAACATTGCCACAAAATAAAAACGGAAAACTGAGGAATATTTTTTATTATTTATAATTTATATATTGCAAATAATCACTTCTTCGCATATATATTTGGGCTTGAAAAAACGCACATCTGTGTTTTTGCTGAAGTATTTAGTGTTACAGCAGTTATTGAATATTTAAAAATATCCATTTAATAAATAATTTTTAACTAAAAATATCTTTTTTATTCAATGCCCTAAAAATATATCATTTTCGTTAAATGATTGCATGAAATTTTCTCTATAAAATATGATAACTTTAATATTACCTTTATATCGATATATTTCCGGTGCTTTCAAATATCTATTTAATTATATTCGAAACAAATCAATTGCAATATCTAATAGTTAGTTATTTGCTTTTTCTGAATTTGTACATAAAAGCAAACAGTACTATTAGATATTGCAATTGGTTTGTTTCGAATATAATTAAATAGATATTTGAAAGCACTCTCAAATGATATACATCTTATTCCGATCGGTTTACAAGTAAAAGATATATAATAGTTTATATAACGAGACTTTAAATCCTTATATCTCTTAAATTAAAAGGTGCTTAGCTAAAGTGTATATGTCACTAGCCTCAGAACAAAAAGCTCTACCAAAAGTACGAAAATTTGTCAAGATCGGACATATACATATAATTTTAATAATTTTTTACAATTTCCTCAATGTACCTGAACATAAAGAAAGTAAACAAATAACTCGGATTTTTTTTTTAATTTGTACGGCAGCACGATTTGTGAAAATAAAATTAGTTTTAGCATAAACGTCTTATAGTTATCATGGCGACAAAATGAGTGACCGGCGCTAGCTTTTTATTTTTACATCATGCTGTAATTTAAACTATATCTATACGTTATTTTTAATAATAGAAATAAATGGGATTTCAGTAATTATTACTGAATTTGTGATACAAAAAAACAAAGTAGTTCCAATTCTCTCTCACAAAAAATACTTTAAAGTTTATTTGGGATTTTTTAAGTTTTATTTTTGTTAACAATTTAAAAAATATTGCTAGAAATATAAAACTTGAAAATATCTTTTAGGAAATTATATTACAAAATATGTAATTTAAAATAACAGATAGAAAATAAGATAATATATATTAGGGTAATTGTATGGTATAAGTAAATTAAATACAAAATTTATTTAGCCCATTTAAAAGTTATAAAGTCCTAAAGTATTTAGCATTTGTGATGATGTTTGTAATACAGAAAAAAATATCTTCGAATTCCCATCTTTAACTCTACCGTTCGACTAAGAATTACTTTCTTAGTCAGCAAAAATAACGAGACAGAGACTACAAAAATGTTTAATTTTTTTTTATTATTTATTTTATTGGTTTATTATTTCACATAGTCTTTATATGGAGGCTATGTAAAATAATATGTGGTTCACAATCATAAATGTCTTAAGTATATAAATATCGATCGAGGTGCGTTGTCTTTAATTACATTTTCGGAATGATATGCCTAAAAATTAGTAATTTCGTACTCGAAAAAGTGGAGATCCACGTTATATTCACATGCAATGCCCGATTGGCCTGTGAAGTGAAACCGAGGCTTTGAGGGATGCTCATATAGTCGGTGTTGGTGTAAACGTGCCAACTCCATAAAAATATTCTAATCTGAGGAGTTTATACTCGTTGATGGCCTGGGCAAGATTTGCGTTTTGACGGTTTTCCATAGGGAGGACAAAAATAATTTATTAAATATTCATAGATACCATTCATGATCCATGCAACGTGACTTCTGGAGGTTTACTCAAACATAAGTTTTGTTTAGGTTTGGTTTCCTAATTCTGCAGTTGAAAGTAATTTAAATATTCTAATCTGAGGGGTATATACTCGTTGATGGCCTGGGCAAGATTTGCGTTTTGACGGTTTTCCATAGGGAGGCCAAAAACAATTTATTAAATATTCATAGATACCATTCATGATCCATGCAACGTGACTTCTGGAGGTTTACTCAACCATAAGTTTTGTTGAGGTTTGGTTTCCTAGTTCTGCAGTTGAAAGTAATTTAAAGCCACCAACATTCTATTCGCCAAATAGAATTGACAAAAAGAGAGAGTGAAACTACCTTCCAAAGTATAAACAAGTAATCCTACTCTCTTTTTGAAATATTTCTCTCTCTCATATACAGGCGACGTGTGAATTGTGAGAGAACTAAAACAAAGAAAAACTACGAAAATTTTACCTACAAATATTTGAATTATTATGGATTCTTTCACTTTTTTACACAATCACAATAATATTTTTGAACACTATTAGCTCACCTTTATTTTGAAAACTGGTCCAATTTGCAAAAAACACAATTTTTTTTTATTTTTGAAAATTTGTTTTAGAAATTGAAATGTACAACAGACTTTACATTTTTTCAAACAAATTGAATTTTAAAACATTTTTATAGAACTCTGTGTGCATAGGGAAAATAAAAAAGCACCAACACATTTTGGTGCTTTGTTACTAACACATACTTAGGGACAGATACTTTTTCACTAACACACCCCTATAGTTAGGTACTCCTGTCAAAGAATTGTTTATACTTTGCTACCTTTATTTTTTATATCATAACTGAATTGGTAGCATGATGTAAAGAAACAAGGTAAAAACGTTCTCTATGAGAGAAATTTTATTTGGATCTTTTGAAATATATATTTTTCTATAAACAAATAAAATAATAAAACAACGGAAAATTATGTTTTGGAAATTGTTATTAAAATTGTGTAATTTGTTTAAATAAAAAATTGTTTCTCATATATATTCATTTCGCTAACCTATTAAATTACAGAAAATATTTCTAAAAAAGATTACTTAAAATACATATTATTAATGGAATTTTAACCTTTGTCTTATATTAAACAAAAGCATTTAATATATTACAGTAGCGGTATTTAATTTTTTGTTGCTATTTAAATTACTAGAACAATTTATCAATAAAAAAAATTACTACTATGTCTTAATTTGTCATTAAGTCACTCAAACATTGTATAATGGAGGAAAAAGTAATAGATTATAAAAATGTTAACAATAAGGACTAAATAGAAATGTGTTTTCTTTGACTAAATGATAGAACTCCTAATAAAATAAGTCCTAATGAAAAAGGACATAAAAAATTAAATAACTGCAAAATATTTTTAATGTAATAAATCCTATAAAAAAATTAAATTATTTCAAAAATAAAAATGAAATAAAACCCAAATTTTAGATTTTATTTCATAATAAAATAAATGAAATAAATTCAAATGAAATAATTTCAAAAAGTAATAAATTATATACATATATGTATTATGTATGTATTATAAATTTAAAAAATTACCCATAAACATTTGGAAGATATCATGAGATTATCTGGAAGAAATTAATACAATACTTTTATTTTTCAGTCATAATTTTTTCAGTTGTCGAAAAATTTTTCAAAAATTAAAAAATATTGAAGAAATTTGTTTGTCTTTTAGCAAAAAAGTGGATATTTTATGTGAGCGTTTAAGTTTTCGTGCTTTATGACGTTAAGATATAGGTGCATGCATGCTTTACAAGATGTAAAAGATTTCCTTACTATATTATTTCAAGATTTACTATATATTTATTACATCTTCCAGAATATTATCTGGAAGTATCTTCTTTTTTTCACCTGGATGTTTATCCAGCAATATTGCCTATTTTTCTTCGCCTGTGACGCACAATCTCTCTCGATGGGGGAAACTTCCGCAATACGAATATGATTATTGCGGCAATAAAATTTTTCTTCTAAGCAATTTCCATGTAGTGCTAATTACTTTCAATTCAATGTTTTTTTTTTTGTAATTCATATTTTTTATTAGAAATAAAAAAATAATTCTAAGTAAAAAATAGCGCGATTTTTTATTAAAAATTTTCGCCTGCGGCGCTTTGCCATATCATCATTCTCTTTTTTCTATTTATTTATTACAGCTTTTAAAAAAGTTCATTTTTGAAAATTTTTGATAAAAAATCGCGTGATTTTTCACTAAAATTTTTTCCTCGCGGCGCTTCATCGGTTCTAATTATTACATTGAACTCATTTTCTGAAAAAACACACATTTCGGTTTAAAATTACTAATGAATAGTAATTATGGCATTTTATTAACTGAAAAAGTATGGTGTACTAACTTTTTAAGTTTTACGCAGGATCGCGATAAAAACATTTTTGTTTTTATTACGTTATTTATGCGTCGACTTTGTAGCCATCATCATTAAGATATATAGAAAAGCGATCAAATTGGACCATAATGTTACGTACATATACAATAAATTAATAGAAATTATTTATGTAGTTTTTACATTTTTTAAACATCTTAAAATGTGCATTTTTGTTTATCTAAAACTAGTATTTGTAGAAGTTCGTCACAAACGTAGTTTCGTGAATGAAATACTCTTCTTGGAACCATAAAAATGTGTTCTTTATAAAAAAAAAAGTTCGCTATAACCGTCTGCGTTATAAATGTTGTTATTTGCATGGAAAGTGTATGTAAAATTAACGGGACCGAGGAAAAGTGTTCACTGTAGTCATGTAGTCATTATAATCGTGTTCGATTGTATTTAATTAAGAAAAGAAAATACCAATCTTCATAAAAATAATTAATTTTAAGATATTATCAATTTAAAAACAAATAAGAATGTCCCTACGGGATTTTCGGAGAATGTTTTATATGGGACCTGTGGCCAATTGTGGACCGATTTTTGTAATAAGTGTGCTTTATATTTTTATAAAACATACATATATACAGTATTATGTTAATACTCGCAGAGAAAAAACATGGTTACGGTATTGTCAATACAACAATATTCTGTTCTTATTATTAATTTTCATTAATTATAATATATATATATAATTATAATATATATATATATATATATATATATATATATATATATATATTTTTTTTTAATTTTTGCATTGGGGCTTAAGTTCATTGAATTGTTGAAGAATACATTCTAAAAGTTTTATTGGACACTTGGCAGAACGGAATGCATTTTCTAGTCAGCCACTACCATCATCCTCACTTTTCAGCGTTCCAACTTGGTGCTCTCTGCAAATATCATCTATTTAACTCACAACTTTTCGGGAATCTATGACTTCTTTTCCCTATATGTTATTAAGATAAAGCTTTTTTACAATTATTTTGTATTCTCCTTTTTCAATTATTATTGCTTATATGCTTAAGGCTACCAGTTAGCTAGCAAATGAAGAAATGTATAATTTCTATTGTTTAGCCACTTATTAAGTAGCAATGAAACACTGGGCACGGTGTAAACTTGTTATTTGACTCCCCTACTAGGTTTTCTAAAAGTAGAAACAAACAGAAGGGACAAAACAAATAGCAACAACTTATTTCATTTTTCCTTTTTTTTTTTTGATGAAATAATTTCATAAGAAAATTAAAGTATACCCTAAAAAACGCAATAATTAAAATGTATGGAATTTTTTGGGACTTATTTCATTTTCGTTTTTGGAAGTTGTCCAACATCATAATTGGGAGCTATTTCATAAAGCCGTTTTCACAATAAAATAATAAATCGCTTAAACGTCAGAAGGATAGTATGACGTCGAAAAGAGAGAACGGTTTTACCTCTATTTCGTTGCATCATGATTGGTACGTAATTTTTTATTTGCTGAAATAAATGACAAATCAGTACTTTTTAATGTTTTACACATAGAAAACAACTAAATAGAAGTCCAACTTGGACTAAAAACATAAGTCAACTGCCAAAAAAAAAAACGAACTCTTTGTATATGTGTTAGAGAATTTTCTTCAGAACTAATTTATACTTGTGAAGAGAGTAATTTTTTTTTTTTTTTTTTTTGCTGAGCAAATTAAAGGAGTAGGACTTCTAGTTGTTTTCTATAGTTTTGTAGTTAGATTTTTTGTGAGTGATAATAGAAAATAACATTTGGTTTTATACATATTACTAGTTATATAATTAAAATTAACAAAAATAATTGTAAAACACATTTGTTTTAAGTGAAATGTAAGCGATCCGTTTTTGAAATGGAAATATATTTGCTATTAATGATTTTTTTGTTATATTTACCTACATAATATTTTGAGTGTATTAATTGCCATATTCTTCTTTCTCCCTCTCTTTCTTTCTCTTTTCAGTCATTTTTGCAGTACTATAATTACATTTACTATATATTTTAGTAAATATCATCAAAAAGCTTAAGTACAGAATACAAAATGCATTTTCCTAAACATTGTATAAATTCTAAACAAAAAGATTCATATCGAAAACGAACTACTATATATAAAATCCTCAACTTTGTAAATTAATATCCAATTATTATTTAAAGTAAAAAAAAGCAGAAAGTAAATCTTTTTTAATATTTATACACCCTGTAAACTAATATTTACTTAAAAAAGAAATCTGTGTGTTTTTTTTCGGCATTTATGTTCCTGTTTGTGATTTAAGTAGCTGAATTTTATCTCCTTTTGGATAATTTACACCAAAATAAAAATATTAAAACAATTAAATACATACACAGGCAAATTTAAAGGACGCACAAAATCCTTGGCAAGAACTCATTGTGCTTTTAGCAGTTTCAAAATAAATTTAAGCTGAATATGAAGGAAAATTGCAAAATGTCAGAGGTATGTAAACAATTATTTATTTATGTATGTAATTTTTTATTTATATAATTCTTTTTTATATTTTTCCACATAAATATTATTTATTATTTATATTTTTATAACCGCCAGCACCGCTAATGGTGAATGAATACATAACTAAAGTATAAAGAGAGAACGAAACATTTTAATGTAGTGGCGGGTCAGTTTCTAACTGAGTCTTTTTCTTATTATTATTATTATTTTTTTTTTGTAAAATTTATTAGCTTATTTTTAATATTTACGCTACTTGTTGATCTTCGTATTTTATTTGTAAAAATGTCGTTGGCTCCTTGATCCTAAGCGCCGAACAATGTTACACAGAAAAAAGTAAATTTCGTATTCAAATACAAAATTTATAAAATCAAACATATTTTTTATTAAAATTGGAGCTATCACTAAATTTGTAAAACCAAATATTTAAATTCGTATATGTTTTATTGAAAAAATATATATTTTTTCTTATTAAATTTTTGTTTACTATTTACAAATTTAAATATTTGAATGATAAATGATTGTAGTAGACTCTATGATGTATTTTTACATATTGGTCATTTACTTCAAGACTGTAAAATATATGTATATACATGATATTTTTAAAGTAAAAATTGACTCTCAAGATGATTATTAATGTTATTGGACAAATGAGGGTCCTTAACACATTTTTAATGCGATACTGGTCCGTTTACACTCCAATATTTCTGGTTACGTTTTGAGAGTTTTTGTAAAGCTTTCTCTGTACTTCCTTATGACCCCTGAATTTGCTAATATGTTTGGAACCCACAGGAAAAAATTCTAAAGCACAAAATGCGGTATAAATGCCTATTGCAATATTACTTACTTTTTGCTATATTCTGCTAAACTTCATTGGATTTTAAATTGTCTAGAAGATAAGTTAACAAAATTGTATTTGAAATATCTAAAATTAGGATAGCTTAACTTTAAAGTCCTGATAGATTAATTTTTATCTTTTTTCAACAATTTTGTAATTTAATTTCATAATACGTACTAATTTTTTATTTTTTATTTTTTATTTTTTTTAATAGTGATATGAAATCTCTTACAACCAGTAAAGAAAAATTTTAAAATCAAATAAATTTTTTATAGAATTTTATTTAAAGACAAATAACGATTTATTTAAAAATAGTTTATCTAAAAAATTTTCTGTGTACAAATAATTATAAAAACCAAAATGTTAAGACAGATTATATTGATAATGAAACAATTCTTACACGTAGTTGAAATTATTGGTGAAGGATTTTAAAAATTCGACTCAGCCTAATATACAACTCCAACGTATTTTATATGTATCTTAAACGAAACATGTCTGTAAGTTTGTCATGTTATAATGTTGGACAAAAAATTTCCAAGGAAACATTACAAGGTCATATTACATTATATTTCTTTTTTTTATTAAATTGTCATCAAAGATTTAAGATTTTAAATAATCAAAAGGCATGTTAGTTTTTCTTAGAATGAAGTACAATTTTAATAGGAGAAAACTTCAGAAAAATATTATTTATTACATTTTACAGCTCATAAGTATTAAATTACTTAATATTAGAAGATATTTTAAAAAATAAAATATCATATGATTAATTACACTATGCCACAAATTTTGGTTTATCAAATATTACCTCAATGATTCTAACGTGAAAAACGTGAAATTAAATTAGGGTTTTGCAGTTTTTGTTCAAATTCCGATTCTATGAACTCTTGAACCTTGAATATTTTGGAGCATTGTTTTCATTATGTGAAAAAATAAATAAAAAATATAAGTCATTTTTAAGGAAGTACTTGTTACTTAATAATATCTGTTTTGTTATGTATATTTTTTTAATAAAAAATATTTTAATAAAAATTTTTTTTTTAATAAAAAATATTTAAATTAAAATAAAAAAATCAATTTTACATGACCTTGTGAACATGACCTCCTACTTAGTGAATAGGTATCAAAAAAGAGAACATCTTCCAATGACAAGTTTATGTTGAATTCATTGGAAATGATCCGAATTTGCACTACTTCTGGATCACAAGTTTAGGATCTTATTGACTTTTTTGAACGTTCCTTTTTTGCTGGGTAGATACTTATTGTTTTATAGAATGCGAAGCTTCTCTTAAATATCATGTAATATTTTTACGCCCACTTTTTGTAATAAGATTATTTGCATTACATAAGTAGTCACAAACGATTTAACTTATGTTTTGCACATATACATATCGTGAATTTTCAGAAAGGAAATACAGGATATAATTTTAATAAAATTGTCACGCCTACTTTTTGTAAAAATTATTTTTTTGAAAGTTCAAACGAAATTTAGCACATATATTAAGTATTCTGTGGTGAAAATCATGGGCTAAAATAAAAGTATATTATACTGTGATATTTTTTTATGAATTTTGAAATTAGTTACTAAATTTGAAATTTGAGATTTGTTACCCTTTATTTAAAAAAGTGGGCATGGCATCCATTCAGTACTTGTTCATTTTAATTGGTTCAGTATTTTAAACATAATGTTAAGTTAAATAAAATAAACAATATTATGACAAAAATGTAGCCCATTGGCATATGGTATCCGGTAAAAATCTTGTATAATAATGCTAGTAGTCTATGAAACAATAACATATAGCAACAGCTGTGTTTTGTTGTTAACATTCATAGGCAATTTCATAAAAAATTTTAATTTATATACGTTAGGAGATAACATGTAGAATTATACATGTTAACTTTAACGTCGATAAACAAAAATACAATTATGAATATAAGAATGTCAAGCACAAAAAAAAAATAATAAAAAATTAAAAATCTTCAAATGTTGAATTTCAGTAGGCCATAGGCCATTAGGGATTCACTTGCATTTTTAGTAGAAATGTGTAGCTTTTAAATCTTCAAATGTTGAATTTCAGTAGGCCATAGGCCATTAGGGATTTACTAGCATTTTTAGTAGAAATGTGTACCTTTTCTCGAATGTATTCTTTATTAAATTCAGTCGATTTCTCCGTAAAGACACAAGATTAAGAGAACTTATTAGATATCTCTCATCTTACTAGTATCTGATATTTATCTAGAGCTCTTAAAATTAGCGAGTGGTCGGGGACCCTCATTTGGGATTTTTTGATCGGTTTTCTTATACCAGACAGCGGTATGAAAATATGGATCTTTGGCTCACAGATGTTTCCAAAGAGACAAATTGTGACACTGGTGCTGGTGTGTTTGACCCGCTAATCATCCAGGCGAAGATTTTCGCTATTATCATTTGCACTAGAGCAGAGATGATAAATGCGATTGAGAGTTACGGGCTTCTTGAAAAAGAACTAATCCAAAATAAAAAATGTTACATCTACTTCTAATATTTAGCTCCAATTTAAAAGTAAACAAGACAAAATTATATTTCATATTCTATTATGAAATTTATAAAAGCAAATATCTTTTTAATTGAAATCGGTCCTATCACTAAATTTGTAAAATCTAACATTCGAAATCGTAAATATTTTATTGAAAAAGAAACTATTTTTTTCTCATTAAAATGGTTTTACTATTTACACCCAGCAAAAACTTTTTGGTTTTCGGTAATAACAACTACTTATTAAAGTAGTTTCTTGGTAATGAGGCGTCATTATTATTTGCCTACTCTGTATTACATTAATGCACAGTAATACTGCAATCACGTGGATGAGTTGGCTAGAGCGCCGGATTAACAACCAGAAGGTTGTTGGTTCAACCCCATTCGGAAACTGTTATTTTTTTATAACAAAATGTCTAAAAAGATATTTTGAACTAAATAGAGTTTTTGTCGCTTAGGATGCTATGTGCGAGATGGTGTACTGAGTAAGACGTTAGTCAGTAAAAACGAATGGTTAGTGTGTGTCCAAGTTCGAGTCTCACTGACGGCAACATTTTTTTGTTTTTTTATTTTTGTTTTCGTTTAGGTACATATTTTTGAGTACCCCTAGAGCCAAAAAATAACTACATGAATTTGTGGACAACTCGAACAAAAATAACTAGTTATTCAGGAAAAAAATAAGGAGTTTATTTTTGTTTCCAATTATACCAGCTAGCTTACCAGGAAAGCAAAAACTTTTTTAATAAAAACAATAAAAATAATACTTAGTTTTAATAAATTTTCAAACAATATTTAATAAGAATTATTTTATAAAATTTTTTTATTATTATTACAATTATACCATTTTTTACAACTTGAGCAAAATAATATATTAATGCATATTTAAAGTACATTTATGTTTACATGTTCTAAAAGTAATTTAAAATTATATCATTATAACATCGATTCTTCTTTCATAAACAATAGTTGAACAAATCGAATTAAAATTAAGAAAATCATTGTTAAAACTGAAAACAAAAAATATAATTTAATATTACTTACCATTTAAAGTTAAGGAATATTTTTAAATGAAATTCAGTACCCAGCGCATACCAATAAGAACAGATAAATAAATCAAGGATAAATTGCAATTAAACAAAGGCATTATATCGCCAGTGCGCTGAAAAAGTCCTATGTGTTTTTGAACAACTTTTCAGGGAACGAAAAAAGAAATTATTTTTTGTATTAAAGCCATACAAAATTCTCTTGATAACTTCGAAACTAATCCAGATATTTGAAAATAGATTGAAATTGAAAATGGACGAAGAAGAATTTCTTAAAATGATATGTACTATATGTGAATTATTATTAGTTTGAAATAAATCTGTAATTTTGTTTTTTGTTGACCTATATTTCTAAATTGATCTACATTATAATAGTGTGGTAGAAAATAAAATAACAATATTTCTTATCAATTTTATTGCTAAATCTTGCTACATGTTTACAGATGAATATGTTTTGAAATTATCTGAAAGAAGATAAATAATATAAATAATTTTGTTTGGAAAATCTGTACCAAAATCAATATCATTTTACCTTTGGAAGTCTTCAAATATTAGTTTTTATAAATAAGTTTGTATAAATTGCTGAAGCAAGAATTTTGAAATTTAATTTTATTTTTACGGAAAGTATCAAAATACAAAAAATTGTTTTTGTTTTTATATTTCATTTGAAATAATTTAAAACCATTAAAATCAAATACATGTTTTTATAAAATGTTATTTAAAGCCAAATAATGATTTGTTTAAAAGAATTTTTTCCATGATATTGTCTGTGCAAGTTTTGGTAGACTTTCTACAGTTTCCTGGATAGACATTTTATAAAAAGGAAATGTCTGACCGAATCTTTTTAACATAAACTTAATAAACGCATATCAAGAGTATTTTCAAATGTTGAGGAATGGATGCTAAAACACACGTCTTTGTATACTTTTTAAATTTTTTTAAGCCACTAAATCTTTTAACCTAAACTTAATAAAGGCATATCCAAGAATATTTTCAAAAGTGTCTGAGAATGTAAATAATTCTAAAATTTTATACATAAATTCTTTATAAATCTTTAATTTCTTTATAGAACTTTAATTTCAAATCATAATTTTATTAAGTGTGTAAAATTTATTAATTGTACTAAGTTAATGACTTTAGTACTTTTAAAGAATTGTACAGAAAAAAGTACAATTGTACTGAATTTATCATCCCTGTACTAGAAAGAGCTTCAGGAGAGTATTGAGGTATTTAGAATTGTTGTTATGTCAGATAGCCAAGCTTCTTTATCCTCTCATTAGCTAAGGTAAATTTTTGTTAACATCTCTTAATGCACCAAGTTAATTCACAACGATTTAACGCTAATGTAGGGTACATGGCCATGAAGGCCACCTAGAGAATGAAGTTACGGATTGTTTGGCCAACGGAGGAGCGTGGTGTATTTTTATCGTTCCTGAGAATTACCGTAGACTACGTCAGAAAAGGATTTGATCATTGGTAAGATAGGAATTTACCCACCAATAAGCACGGTAACATATTTAGACCCAGGCAGTCAGTTAGGCACAATAACTTTTTGGAAATTCAAAACGTTATCAAGGGACGTATGTAGTTTCTTACTAACTAAATATTGGTGAAAACAAAAAGTCTGGAAAAATACTATTTTGTGAACAATCAATACAACTGCAGGTATTGCTTTCTACTAGTGTGTAAATTTTAATACACTCCAAACTATCTCATTACTATTTCTCTTCAACGTACATATAATATATTGTAAAAATAATATGTATTTTATTAAAAAGAAAAAAGAAAAAAGAAAAAAGAAAAAAGAAAAACTATTTGTATTTATTTCAGTGCTTCAGTTCAACCATGTATAAATTTTATAAAACACGAGAAGTTTTGATTTTATATAAATTCTATTCGTATAGTTTTTGTGGCGCTTAAAAAACTACACTTGACCTTGATCAATACATGTACAAAAAATGTATCAGAAAACAAATAAACTTTTAATTTAACAAACATATTATTTATTACTACTGATATTTATGTATAAAATATTTTATAAAATCAAAATCAGTTATAGTTCAAATTCATCTGAGCATGTTCACATATACAGTTGCGAGCATAAAAAATGAAACACTATTCTTATGATTTTTGATCGTATGGATTAGAGCTAGAATATTATTAAATTAGCCAATTCTGTTGTGATTTTAGTCTTTTCGATCTTAGCGAATTATTGTATGTCATTTTTTTTCCATATTATTACACGTAAGAATAGTTACTAAAAATTTTGTTAAAAAGGTTGTTAATGAATGCGAGAAAAAAATGTAACTCTTAATAAATCAACGGAATTTTTTAAATTTTGATAAAAATAATTTTTGAAAAATGCTGAAAACTATAATTTAATTGCATGACAGTCAATTACTACCAATATACTTAAATTTAACATCATTTGAACTAAAAAGGATATTTCTCATATTTAAACGCAATATATTTCTCGTTCTTTACAAAAATTTTGTAATAGTTTAAAATTACATTATGATCTAATATTAAGAATCTTTAAAATTATCTTAGAGACAGAATATTGAAACGCTCATGTCTATAAAATTTAATACAAGTCATGTAACAATAGATATTTGATATTACCCGAATGAAAACATGTGGCCAATTAATGCTACTACTGCCACCAATCGTTGATTACACGTATGATAACACCTAAAATACCAAATATTATTTACCAGAATCAAAGTAGCATCTTTACTTTCGGAGGCAGGTTCTTTATTGTTTTAACGAGTATTGTAAAATAGAAATGAGGGCCGATTACGACAACTTGAACAAATTTGAACCCAAACGAAAATATCTCGATTTTAGGCTGTCAGATAGTCATATTTCCTTAAATATTAATTTTAAATAGTAAAAAAGTGCAATAATTACGAGTTTAAAAATGACATCACATAACGTTGTATTTTTTATGCTCGCAACTGTACATGTATGTAAATTACATTAGAAAATATTTAAGTATATTATTTTTAATGAAAAATAAACAATATGTTAATATAAAAATATTTATTGCCATTTTTATATGAACTCGTATTTCATTTGAAATTAATTTAAATGCTAATAAAAAAAATATTCACAATATTAATTAAATTCTACTTTAACTACAATCACAATATTTACCAGAGTATAAAATTGATTTCTTGGGGTTTGTTTACGTTGTGTATTATATATCAATCACTTGTCAGTGTATTGGTTGTATTGTGTGTGTATGTTTGACATTGTTTATAATTAGCAGCCATAGTCTCAAAATGAACTTCTTGTTGATAATGGATTTTTCGGCATTTAAGTGATGTCTAAATTTATGCTGAATTTCTAAGAACAGTGGTTAGAATTTAGCAAAAGATTTGAAGGAAGCAGATTTTATTTGAAGTATTTAAAAAAGCAGATAGATAGATAGTTTGTGGAGTGATAAAAAGTACTCTATATGAGAAGGGAAGAAGGGGGCTACATTTTTTAGAGTGTGATCTTCTCATGACCATAAACGATATTTTTACATGTTTTTTTGTCCTAAACACTTAAATAGTATGTTAGATTTAATTTAAATCCTTTTGGTACTAACTAGGTTATCCAATCGATTAATCGTCATTCGGTTATCCGATTAATTTTGGTCGAATAATTTCAAATTGTCTATTTGCGAATATCGAATAAACCGAGTAATTTATGTAGAATAACCGATTAACCGAAATTTAGTTTTTTGGGTTATAAATTTAGAAAATTTTTTATTTTTAAGATAAATTTATGACAACTATATCTTTTTTTAAATATCTGTTATCCAGCAAAAATAAAATAATAGTTTCTAAGAAAGTACTTTTTCATTACATATAAAGTATCAATAAGTATATGTTTTCTTCTTCTTAAGAAGTAATACAAACAGTATTTTATTTATTTATTTAATAGCCAATGAAATTACAATTTCTTACAGGCTAGCATATATATTATTCTTAAAGCTATTAACAATAAAATATTTTCATAATCATTCAATAACAAAAACTTATTATTTAACTAAGTTAAAAATAATCCTCTTAATGCGGATTGGATTTAATGAGAAATCAATATATGGATAGAAACTGTTGAATTGATTGCATATACGTCTCATGGGATCAAAGTTGGCATAATTGGTTCGAAAATATTTTATTTTTAAAGGAGTATAATTTCTAGTTGGACGATTTGGGATTACGAATTCGATCTTACAAAGCAGGAACTCAGAATTAATTGAACCGTTTACTAAATTAATTACAAATGAAATATTCATATATTTTCTCCTACTTTCAAGAGTAGGGAGATCAATAAGCTGTAATCGACTTTCATATGATGGTAAATTAATATTAGGATTCCATGGAAGATTACGAAGACAAAATAAGAGAAATTGTTTCTGGACCGATTCAATTTTCTTTATATGAACTTCGTATTGAGGATCCCAGACCACGGAAGCATATTCCAGGATTGGTCTTACAAGAGATATGAATAATTGCTTAGAAACATAAGGATCATTAAACTCTCTTCCCCAGCGCTTGAGGAAACCTAGAACTCCTTTTGCCTTATTAACGATTTGTGAAACGTGGGAGTTAAAGGATAGCTTACAATCAAGCAACACACCCAGATCAAGAAATTCTTCGACTAGATCAAGTTGATATTCATTTATTGTGTATCTACAGAGTACTGGACTTCTTCTATAGAACATCATGTGTTTACACTTTTTTAAATTCAGATCCATTAGATTCATCATACACCAATCATAAAGATTGTCAAGATCTGATTGGAGTAAGGAACATTGATAGGAATAGTTAAAGCTATGGAACAGCTTTACATCATCAGCATACATTAATATTTTAGAATTCCTAATGCAAGCTGGTAGATCATTTATAAATATTAGGAATAGTAAGGGGCCGAGATGACTACCTTGTGGAACACCAGATAAAACAGGAATGGTTTTTGATGTACATTCTCTGAATAGTACACATTGGCATCTATTTTTAAGATATGTGGAGATCCATTTAAGGAAAACAGGAGAAAATCCGAGCTTATCCAATTTGAACAGTAGGAGATCGTGATTTACTTTATCGAAGGCTTTACTGAAATCTGTGTATATTACGTCTGTCTGTAAACCGGACTCAAATGCGGTTATAACTGAGGTTGTGAACTCCAAAAGGTTAGTAGTAATGGAACATCCTTTTTTAAATCCATGCTGAAATGGCGAAAGATAACATACAACTTGATGCGAAAGGATTTCAGTAACTATCTTTTCGAAAAGTTTTGGAATAACACTTAATTTGGCAATACCTCTATAATTGGAAATGTTGGATCTGCTACCGGATTTGAACAAAGGTATAATATAAGATTTCCTCCAAACTTCAGGAAAGTAACCACTAAATATTGATATGTTGAATAAGTATGTTATTGGAGATATAAGAGAATGTAAACATTTTATAAGAACACAGCTTGGAACACCATCAGGTCCACATTTATCAGAATATTTTAGATTCTGTACAGCTCTCAGTACCATCGATTTATCTAATGTTGGACAATTTATAAGGGTTGCAGCTGGAATTGGATATGGATAATTGGAAAGTTCATGTGAATCTTTATCAGAATAGGCGGATGAGAAGAAAGCAGCAAACATATCGCAAATATCTGCATCGTTTGAGGATTCTTTATCTCCAAATTTCATCATGGACGGATATTCAGAGACTCGACGCTTAGAATTTACGAACTGGTAAAAATATTTTGGATTATTTTTAAAGTTTCTTTTCACCCTAAAAAGATAATTATTGTAACATTTGATATTTTCCGAATTGTAAACTGATCTTGATATGGAGTACCTCATATAATCAATAGGTAAACCGGATTTTTTGTATTTTCTATAATGTTTGTTTTTCAAATTTTTTAAGCCATTGAGCTGCTTTGTAGTCCAAGGCGGTCCATGTGCAATTTTTTTTCTCGTCATTGGTATTGATTTCTTAAAACATTTAAATAAGCCATCATAGAATTTATTCAAAATGATGTCAATATTACGAGGGCATACTTTATTGTAAGGAATATATTCAAACCAGTTTTCAGAATAAAGTAGGTGATTTAATTTGGAATAATCAGCTTTACTAAAATCAAATACCATCTCATTATTTACATTGGATTGTAATGATATTTTTGTTTCAACGTTTACGCTTATTTCAAGAGTGGGGTGATACGCATCTTCGGGTGTTAATAATGGATTAATGCGAAGAATATTAATTTCTTCAGGTTGATCAACAAATACAAGATCAAGTAGTTTGCTAAGCTTGTTTACTATGTTGTTTATTTGGAATAGTCCCATATCAGCAATAGCATCCAGTAATTCAATAGATGTTTCCGATCTTATTGATGGGCTTAAAAAGCATGAATCAGGAATTTCGAACCATTTAATATTTGGAATATTAAAGTCACCAAGAACAATTATGGAGTCTCCAGGTTTGGATTGATTAGCTACAAATTTTATCGCGTTTGCATGTTGTTCATAAATTTGAATGCTTGACGCAGGAGGAATATAAGAGCAAGTTATAAAAATTGTTCTAAATTTAGATTTAACACATACGGCGATAAATTCAATATTTTGATCATTGTTAAAAAATATTTCTTCTGAAGGAAAAAGAGTTGAGACAGAAATCAAAACTCCCCCACCTTCTTTGCCCACTCTATCACGTCTATAGATTTGAAATTTAAAAAGAAATGTTTTAAACAAATAAAAAGTAATATAATGCATAATTTTTTTATTAAAAAAATTTGGTGGTTTATATAAAAATTTAAATTAATTATTTTTTATCCCTGCGCAGATAAAAAAGACGTTGGATATTCATTATATGGAAAATTGAACTAGACGGTAAACTCTTTTAGTTCGCTCAGCAAAACAAAATTTCTCACTTCACACGTATTAATTAGTTCTGTAGAAAATTCTACTAACACATACAAAAAGTTAGGCAAACATTTCTTCCTTCTTAGTGAGTAGGTGTCAAAAAGAGAACATCTTCCAGTGACAGTTATTAGAAATGATCAGAATTTGCTCTACTTCTGGTTCATAAACTCATGATTTTATTGATTTCTTTGGATATGCTTTTTTTTTTTTGTTGAGATAGAATGTTTAATAAAATGCAAAATGAAATATTATAATATTATAACTTGTTAAAATAGAAATTATAAAAAATAGTTTGAAGTAAAATAAATTCAAAATTATATGTCATAAAAATTTTAATTTTTATCAACAAAATACCAATATTAATTTTGACTTTTATGACAAAAAATTAAATAAAAATTAAGTAAAAATAAAAATAAAAAAATAAAAAAGAGACATTAAAAATACTGATTTATTAAGTAAAGTTGAATATGGGAATATTTTATAGTATATATTTTGTAAAAAATTATATTTTTCATACAAATGTGCGAAAGATCTGATAAGATGAACCCTTTATGAAATAATTTGATCTACCTTATGTCTCTAAATGACTATGTATTTATAAAATTAGTGCTATTTATACGTTTTACATGCATTGCTAAACCTATTCGGTTAATCGAATGATTTGCCACTAACTTATTATTAACGTTCAACTTTTAACCTCGAATAATTATTCGTCAAATTAACCAATTAATTTGAAAACCCTAGTATCGACTATCTAACTTTTGTAATCTTTTTTATAAATTTCTGAATTGATCAGAAATTTATTAAATTTGCCAAGTTGGTGTGACAGAATCGCCAGAAATTAAATAAAACAAAACTTATAGATATATGGAATTTCCCAATTTATTTTAAGACTTTAATTACAAGACATATAAAGAAATTATGTAATCCAAGTTCATGTAAATTTTTTTTTTTTTTTTTATTTATTTATTTGTTTATTTTTTGTGAGACATATCAACGTCAATTATGTATCTTGATCTAACTGAACTGATATGGGTTTTTGTAAAGGATAATAGCGAAGAGCCAATGTACGCACCGGTCTGGCAAATGATACCTACGGGTAGTCTTACAAATATAAAAGCAAAAAATGATTCATTGAATTTAAAACTTGTTTGAATATGTACCTCCATCAAAATGATTTTGTCAATTACTCATAAAAAATAAATTTTTTCTACTTAACCCTTTAGTGCGCCGTGATATATATATGAATCATCGATTTTTTTCCGCTATAATATTTTAATCTCATAACACTGGTACCAAATATTAACAGATCCTAAAATATATTGTATATTTGTGCAATATATTTTATATATATGCGTGATAATGCATAGTTAGTTTATGAAGAAATATTTTGCTCTCTGTTTATTTATTTAAAAAAAATTTATCGAACATTAAAAAAAATATTATTTTCTAATTCTTTTATCAATTTTATATCAAAAAATTTTATCGGTCAAAAATAAAAAAATGCGGATTAAAGCCTTTTTGAATTTTAATTTAAAAATTGTGGTTATTTAAATAATGTATTTATATATATATATATATATATATATATATATATATATATATATATATATATATATATATTATTTAATTAATTAATTTTTAAATAAAATTTTAATATAAAACCAAGCAAAAGTGTTAATAAAACAATTTAGTCACAAACTATTTTAGCCAATTAATAATTAATTAAATCACTTAATTATTAACAAAAATTTTAAACTAAACTATATGACAGTATTAATTTAAAAAATTTATATAATAATTTTTTCTGTGAACACAGAAAAAATATGGTCAATTAAATTAAATTTTAATATAAAACCAAGCAAAAGAGATAATAAAACAATTTAGTTACAAATTTTTTAGCCAATTAACAATTAATTAAATCAGTTAATTTTTAAATTTTTAAATTAAACTATACAACAGTATTCATTTAAAAAAATTATATAATATTTTTTTCTGTGAAAACATAAAAAATATGGTGAATTAAACGATTTTTCAAAAATTTTATTTGTCTCAATAACTTTTTTAATTGCATTAATTACTTGTGTGATCAATTTTAAAATTTTTTGTATTTAAAAATAAAGCCATTTATCAGCTTTCAATAATTTTTTTAATTGTATTAATTAATTGGCTAATCAAAAATCAAAATGAAGTCATCTGAGTGAATTAATATACAATTTTTTTAATAGTTTGAATTTCAATTAATAAAATATTTGAATGTGTATTGTTCGCAATTGAAATTAGATTAAAATCCACAAATCTAAAGATTTTTATCAGTAAAATTTGAATTTAATTTGTTAGAGTTCTCTAATCTCTCTGTTTAAGTCTGTTTGTTTTTGAGCAATTTTTTAAATATAAAACTTTTTTGAAATCATTTAAAAATTCTGGTTAAAAATTTCATTGAGATTTCTTATCGAAAATATTTTTTTCTGTGTATGTAACAATGATAATTTGTTCGTGCTTTAATCAATTAATCATGTCTGCCTCCGGTCAAAGTTTATTGAATGAGAGAAAATTCATCGAAAAAAGAATAGGAAAATGATTATGTACACAACGAATTATAACAAGATACATAGAAAAACAAAAAATGGATTTCAATTATGAAATTGCTTTGTATACATTAATTTTTTCTGTGTAATTGGAGGTGGCTAATTGCTCCCTTTCTACCCTAAAAGATTTATACATTAATACTCATAGAAAATTTCTTATATATTTCTATAAGATTAAATAAAGCTGAGTCAAATTTTATATATTGTATATTATATACAAAAAGAAAAAAATCAATCTTAAGCATTGTCACACATCGTACGAGTCTTTAAATTATATTTAATTTTTTCTAATCTCTCTGTTTAAGTCTGTTTGTTTGTGTGTTAGTTTAAAAGGCAAAAAACTGATTTTTGATTAGTTCAAATGATAAGTGTCAGTCGTCAACATTATGATCATCTAACAATTTATTAATAAACATCATTAAATTTCATCTTTGTTATTGTTATCATTTCTGAAGTTTCAAACACAAAACAATGAAAAAGAAAAAAATACTCACGTGTTACAATTTACTAAATTATGTTTGTTGTTGTATTTTGGTGATTTTGAATCTTTTGTTGTTTTCCCTTTTTTGATTATATTAAAATTATAATGCTTTGTATTTTTTTTTTCTTTCTTTTGTTTATAAATGAGTACTTGGTACATGATTTGTATATTTGTTACTTGGATAAGTTCAATGAACTTTTATTTGAAATCATTAAAATTAATATACCTACATAGGTGAGTATTTTGTTGTGTTGTAGCTGATGACCATGAATAAATTTTAATAAATAAACAAATAAAAAACTAATTTTAAATTAATTTACACATAAATTTATTTGTTAAAATATTAATTATAGTTACCTTGAGAACACAGAAAAAATTACCAATCACTAAATAAATAATTCATTCCATTAAAAGCTTTTTTAAATTTGCATCTCTCACCAAACTGATTAACAAAAATTATTAAATGAAAAGCGGAAAATTTTTTCCAATTAAAAATTGATCAAATCAATTAAGTAGATGATTGAATGAATTAAAAATTTAAGTGCGAAATAAAATATTACTTAAATTTTACTTTTATTCTATATTTGCTTAAATATATTTATTAAATTTAAATGCAGAATGAAATAAATGTGTTAATTGAAAACTATATATTTTAAAATTTGCTAATAAATTTAATTATATTAATTTTCTCACTATTGAACCACCGTTTTCTTTATTCATATTTACACATGTATAAACTTTCTTGTCATCCCTTTGTACAAGGAGCACTTAAATTTTTCGCTTTTAGACATTGATTACCTCAAATATTGATTATGTTTTTGTTGTGAGTATTTGTTGTACAATCAAGCGATGATGTTTATTGTTTTTGTCCAGTCCTTAACAGTCATTAAAGACTCAGCTGACAACCATCAATGTAACAAAATAAATTGCCAACATTTAATGTTATTATTTTTCAATTGAATTTTGTTTTAGTTATTTATTTTACAGCTTGCTTTTTTATTGTTGAGACTTTAAAACTCAAAACTAGAAAACAATAATAATATAGAATTTAACAATCTGTAAAGGTCGAACTCATAATTAAGGAAAAATTTAAAAAAGAAAAATAAAAAAAAATAAAAAATTTACAAGTGAATGATCCATTATTGGTTCCGTTGTGTTGTATTGTGGATAATGTGATGTCCAGATCAAGGTCTGATGAATGTGTAAAGGTATAGATTTTTGATACATATCAGAAAGTTCGGAGAAATCATGCAGAAAAGGACTAACAAAGGTAAATATCAGTCCTCATTCTTGAAAAAAACAATGGCAGATGTTCCACATTTTCTTTCTTTTCTTCATTTTAACAACTTCTAAAGTAGTCTTTAGAAGGGAGTCCTAATTTCATTACATGCGCACCTTCAACGCCTAGTAAACACAACTGCCAGAATATGTAGCTGATGTCGTGGGTGTCCTATTATAAAGTTCGATCGTAATTGGTCGTATAGGGACAATACTTACCTCGAGTTAGAACAGCTATGTTGAGCTTTTCTCGAAAAGTTAAGCAGTAGCATTAGTTTGTATGAAGACAGAGGCATTCCGAGTAGTTTGTCAGCCTCCTCAACACGTAGACAGCAGCCATTCCTAAAAAGTTTGTCCGCAACAAGATTACCCGGGATAGTGTAATGACCCCCTTATCCAGATCTGCTCTAGGTTTTTCTCACCATCTCGTTTAGAGATTTCCGGAATTTATGCAGCAGCTTGGATGTCGAATAGAAATATAAGAGAGATTTGTTGGCAGCTTAACTGTATGTACAAATTTGGATATCTACAAAAAATACCTTAATAATAGCCGAGATCTCAGCTTGAAGAACATTAAAGAAAATTAATTTTTTGTGTATGGGAATGTTAGTCCTAATGAATTCCTAGGTTTTAATCCTCAGGATTTCCTTATGGCTTTCTTAGACATATATAAAGTAATACTAGCCTTTGACGCTTTAGCCTGGATATTTTGGAGCCAGGATAGTTTAGAGTCCAGTATAATGCCAAGTTACTTTGCTCTGTCGACCACTTTAAGGCATGGAAGTGAGAACAAGATCAGTTTTTCCTATATTGACACCAAGGACACTATTAGTACCCCATCGACTAATCATTCTTAATGATCTTTGTAGGCGGTGAGAAATGGTATATAAGTCCTCATATGCGGCAGCTGTGAATTGCAGAGAATCAAGTTCCCGGAGAAAAAAAATAACGGCAATGTTACAAAGAAGTGGATATAGAACTCGCCTCTGTGGTGTACCTCTGTAGTAGATATTATGATCCTATTGGTCAGTCTACATATAAATAAAATAATCGGCTAATAATCAGTTCCTTCGGAGCCATTTTGACTCCCTCCGGAGTAACATTATGACTTGTTTTGAGAAAATTTTAATTTTTGCTATCAACAATAGTTTTTAATTTTCTCTACTGATTTTTAGTCTTGAAGTTTCTACTTAATATCTCCCACTTCATGCATTAATTTATTCATCTGTAGAGTATTGAAAAATCTTCTAAATAGTATTTGTAATATTTTCCTATTTTCCAACATTTTAACCATCGCTAATAAAATAATAACAAAAGAAAAAGTCAAAATAATGAAAAGGAGAACAAAAAGAAAATCAATAAATAATTTGAATTCCTAACAAAGACTCAACAAAGACCGAAAGAAAAAACTTTTCATCCCACTAAAATTAAATAGTGTTTTTATATAAACATAATACATAGAAAATGAAATGTTCCTTAAAGTAACTTAAATATTATTTATGTTGGGTTTAATGTTTTAATAGTTGTAAGTAAAGAAAAGTATAAAATGATTTCCCTTTCTATATTTTTCATATTTCCTTCATTATAAAGAAACTACTGTACATCTTTAATAAACTCTATTGAATATAGAACAAAAGTTATTAATGTTATTAAAGCTTTAAGTAAAAAGCCAATATAAAAAGGAAATATTTTTAAGAGTTCATACGAGAGAGGTAGTACAATGGGAATGTGGATATTTTTGTAATACAAGTAATTTTTTAAGTAAATTTTCATTTAAAATTGTATTCAATTTCAATATCTAAACGACTTTTAACGACATAAATGTTGTTATTATTGTTAATTTTATTTTGAAGTTATTTAGGAGTTTAAAAATTTTATATTCTTAACTAAAAATATTGAAAATTACTGTTTTTACTTGAAGATATTCAAAATATTAAGACAAACGTGTGCAAAATATAGGAAATGTTTAATAAACTAAAGTTTTCTCTGCCTCTTTAAATCCCAAGTGACTTTGAATTGGCTTAGGAAATTGTTTAAACTACCTGCGGTTGAAATGATGGTACTGAACTACTGACCAGCAATAGGAAAATTTATCTATTTTTTCTCCATATTATGTGGGAATTGTAATTGTATAACGCACGGGAATAGTGTTTTTTTGGCAGCCTTTTCCACTTACCGTATTTTCCAAGAATTATTTATTTTTACGGATAAAGAAGAAAGATCAGATAGTTCTCCTTGGAGAAGCCGTGATGGAATGAAAATAAAATTTTTCTGGTGATTGGAAAGCCACAGCATATTTTCGTGATATTTTGTTTTAATGCTGACCTTTGATAATGTTTCACTGAATGTGATAATCTTCAGATATTTTCCTAAATATTTTTTTTTAAATTTATGAGTTTAATCCATTTGCAGATTACACAAGTTAACAGAAAAAAATTGTATCGTAAATAATTTTATGTAATTCATTATCCTTGTGCTAGATATAGTGTATAAATAAATACCAATACAATAAAGTTTTTTTTAAATTTTGACCTTTTTTGCTGTCTACATATTTTTTGGCAGTAAAATGCAGATTATTTTGTAAATTTAGTGATCTCCGATAACGTAATAGCTATTTTATATGCAAGTTCTTCCCCAGAACCTAATCCTTGGCTTTCATTTTAAATGAAAATTTTTAATATTTCAACTTTAATATTTGTAGCACTATTTCTCCTCTACAGAACATAATTTACATATTTACTGTAGCTCTTAACAAGGAGGCAATAAAACTCCTTGAAAAAGCATATTTTTTTCGTCGTCAATGGATTAAATTTTAGCCGTAATGGATTAATAATACATTTTTTCTGGTGATTGAAAATCTTTGTTATTTGATAATGTTTTATTGAATTTGAAATTTAATAGTATTAAATTACATAAGATAATTTTTTTAAATGAGGAATGTGAATCATGCTGTGCTGTAAATTTTAATCAACGTGAACCATTGTAATACAAGACTCATCGCAGTCAAAGCTTGATTTATCACTTTTATAGGTGCTTAAAGCATTTTAGTTTGAATTGAATATTTTTGAAAAGAATTGGTATAAAAAATGTATGTATGCTAGACCATTTTATTAATAACTCGAAAATCAACTGAATGATCATGATGAAAATTTTTTGCGATGTTTTTGAGAGTTTTTAACAGTAAACAATATTTATTTTCCTATGCCAATGTGTCTCTTTAAAATGTTCTAATCATGTACGCTCTATGCACGCCACAGAAAGGAATTTATAGCTGCAAAAGAAATTATATGTTATGGCATCTTATTAAAAACAAAATAATTTTCCTAATTCCCTTTCGACTGTTTTTGCAAATAATTTTATTACTTATTTTGCAAAATTTTCAAATGATAAGCATCCCTTAATTGTTAATAAAATAGGAATTTATGCATCGATTTTAATAAAATATGGCTGGCTCGCCTTGTTTGTAACATATTCCGATCTTTGAACAAAAAGAAGAAAGGAAAATTTTTGGTCCATTTCGATTTTCTACGATTTTTGAAAAACAGAAATTTTTAATCTGTTTAAGAAATTTAATTTCCAGGAAAAATTTTAGAACTTGTTCTAAAATCATTCGTTATAGAGCTAGTGATATCGCACGCCTGCAGTAGAACCGCATTGTGATTTTAAATTGCTTTTAAAAAATGTTCTTGAAAACTAGAGCTTAAAAACTAGTACTGTTTTACTTCTACATAACTTTTCTGAATAAATTACTGGTTCCCAACTGATTTTGTGGAACAAATGTTTTAAAAAAAAGTGTAACAAATTCAAATAAATTTAATTTAAAAAAGTGGCCTTAAGAAAATGGCTCATTAGTATAAACAAATAAAATCAAACAAATTATTTCTAGAATCATTCCCTTACGTTTCTATTGAACTAGCTCTGAGTGTAACAATTTCGAATAAAAATTTGATCAAAGAACTAGTTAAAGGACCGTTCCATAGAATGGGTGCTGGCTAAGTAACAATTCCACAAAAATATTTCTGGGATCAAAATTTCGAACAAACCCACACAGAAAAATGATTACCTTATATATTTCAATTAACACAGTTATTTCATTTTAAATCAAAATTCAATTAATATATTCAAGCAAATATAAAATATATAGTTGATATAACCATTCTGGCGACCGGTGCAAATTTAATAAATTTTTAATTGAATGAATTATTTTGGTGATCGATGACTTTTGCTGTGTATACTTACTACTAAACAATTTTTCAATAACTTTCCTTGAAATTTTTACAAATTTTTTTGCAAAAAGTAAAATATTTTCTTCACTACAAGCTCAAAATTAAAATTAAAAAATTAATATATACATATATATATATATATATATATATATATATATATATTTCTTGGGAATGGAAAAAGTTCATTAAATTAGAAACCCTCCTCAAAATCATCCAAAAAAAACCTCTTGATGATAGTAGAGTATTTTTCTTAACAAAAAATTAAATAACCAAATCATTTAGATGTTAGTGCTCCTTTAATTTTGTTAACCAATTAAATTATAAAAATTTTAACAATAATAAAATAAAATAAAATTTATAAACGATATTTTCTTAATGAATTTATAAAAATGTATAATAAATAAATTAAAGCCACCAATTTTAATTGACATTTGCACCTGTGATTCTTTATATGTTTAATATTTAAAATTTTATTTATATATATCATGTTCATAAAATAAAAATGTACTAAGTTTTACTTTTTCATTTATACATACTTTTTATAATATAATTTGCTATAAGTAAACGTATTTTATTTAATATTACTCAAATTCGAATAGTAACAAATCATTCAGTTTTAGAAATACGCTTTCTATGTTTAAAATTAAGTAATAAATTTGTTACCGCTTTTTTTTTTGTGGTGGGTGGGGTTCAAAATGCTTGAAAATTAAAACTTCCTTAACGAACATTCTAACTTATATATATTTAATCTTATGCTCTTACTGAATATATCAACAGACATATTGTTTGTTTCGTTTTCCAAAATTTGTTAATACTTCTATTCTCTCATATCCTTCTTGTATATATGATCTAATATAAAATCATTGCTATAAATATAAATAGATTGATTTTATTGACAAAAATAACAATAAAACAATTTATATTTATGAATATTTAAACGAATAAAAAAACTCAACCAAAATATTTTCATATTGAATATTTATAAGCAGAGAAACCACAAATAAAAAATATTGTTTTTACAACATTAACTAAGAACAAGTTTAGAAGCTAATATGTGCTCTATGTTACATTTCAAAAATAGCTTTAATGAAGATCAATTAAAAATAGCTTAAATAAGACCAATTAATCTGTTTTTAGATCTTGAAGCCTGATGTTACAAGTCAAGCTTCTCAATGATAAAATGGTATCCATTAAAGTTAGTTTTAAATACTAAATATTTTTTTTTTTTTTTTTTATAAAATAAAATTTGAAAAACATTTCATGAGGTATAAAAATGCTCTAAAAGAGTTAAATATGCTCTAAAAATAACTAAATATGCTACAAATATGCACTAAAAATCGGAAAATGCAAAAATATGCCATTATAGATAAAATATGCAAAAATATTATAAGTACATATTTTTGCATATTTATAAGTACATATTTTTGCATATTTTACCCTCGATGCCAAACTGCTTTATTTTTTCTGAAACGGATAAATGTTTTATCGATGGCTTAATTCAACGTCCAGAAAAAACATACAATTGCATATTTGTGGTTTCCCTGTTTATGAGTGTACTCGTATAAGCTTTTGTTTTTATTTTACCTAGTATATGTGTATGATTGACAGGACATAAATTACAGCTGAAAATATTTATATACATATCCTTTTTTAATGTATGTACGTGCAAAAATGTCTAAATGTGTATAACAGTTGTACATAAATATTTTCAAAATCATTTACTTATGTGTAGAAATATGTGTAAACATATATATACATATATATATATATATATATATATATATATATATATATATAAATTTGAAAAAACGACAACTGCTGGTTTAAATATAAACAAGGGTGGCGCTTTTTAACAGGAAATGTTTTGATTAAATTACTATAGTCGCTCAAAAAATTGTTGACTGTAACATTGATGTTCAAATTTAAGTTGAAACCATAATTTTGAAATTTATATTAAAGGTTATACACTCTAATAAAATATACTCTATTTGTAGTAGGTCACTTGACTCCTACTATAATTAGGGCAAAAATAATTGTAGTGTTTAATTTCAAATGTTTACGCACTTGTTGAAAAAAAATTACACATAAAATATATCTACTTACCTGTTTATGTGTTTAAAAAATTTATAGAAACATACCAATGTAAGTATACCGATTTTGTGTCAATTATAATATAGAAAATACAGTTAAACTGTTTAACTACATTAATTAATTAACTACACATCAAATATGTATATTAGACTGCACCAAAACTTACCGACTTTTGAAATTTGAACGTATAATCGTTTATTGGATTGTAAAAAGATATCGTATGAAATATTAGTAAAATCGGTTATCGTTAGCCCGTACCATATCGGACCTGAAGTTTGTATGCTACGCTTATATGGGAAAATATGACTTTTTACAGTTTTTTTTAATTTAGCCATTAAATACATTGCTTTGTAACAATATGTTAAAAAATCTTAATTTCCACATAATTACCTATCAAACAAGACCTAAAAACAAAAAAAAAAAAAAAACTGTTAAAAATTGTTAAAGTTATAATGTGTATTGAACCATAATTACTGAAGAATATGTTTTTGTTGCCACAGGATAATTAAATCCCTTTCTATGCTTGGTTGTTTTTTTAAACTTGTTTCAAAATTCTAATTTCAAACTTTTAAAAATTTTGTTAAACAAATTTTAAAAAAGTTCGAACAAAACTATGCAGGTTTATAGACAACTCTAAGGGAAATAAATCTGAAAAAGAATTAGGTAAGACCTCGTATGAATTAGTCGTGATTTGAATTTTTGCGGATTTCGGCAAAAATGCATTTTCAGAAAATATGTTCTAAAATTTTTATGAAAATTGGACAAGGATTGTGTGATTCATTTTTATAAGCATATTGAATTTATATTTACGCACTATCTGTAATTTAATATGATAGTGAGTTATTTTATATGCATTTTTAGAGAGTGAAAAATTTTTGATATTTTGGTTTATGGAAATGGAAATGTTGGCTGGGACTAGTTTTTAATACCACTATTCTATGTTCTATTGACAAATTTCTAAAAGGTAAAAAATATCATCAAAGAGGAAAAATTTTGTACTCGAAATACTATAATTATGAGATATTATTTTAAATAGTCAAACTATCTGAAAAACTTAAGCAGAACTTTCGAATTTATTTTTACTTAATATTTATAATACGATACCTAATATGTTATGCGCCGGCTAGATTTAAGAGTAATAAAAATTATAACTTTATTATAAACTCTTCAATAAAACCGTATAAAGTAAACTTTGATCAAGTGTCATGAAAAGATTTTCCAACTAGCTCTATATATGGTATGATTGGTTCCGTACCCGTATTTTTACAACACATAAACATATAACAAAATCTACATGCCTACAAATACCCAAGATGGTGCAAATTACAATTATGAATTTTTTATATGAACGATATGAAGACACAGTGTTAGGTCGCGTAGCGATCATTGCTCCGACCCGTGATGAATGATCATCAACTCCTGACAGATTATCTATCCTAATTTATTTATTTATCTGTTCCTAGATATGAAACGATTATACTTACAATATTTAATTTTTTTTTTTTTTTTGGGTATCCTTTCCACATTAATATGTTTTTTTTACGAATGCATTTTTGTTTAGTTTAATCAATGACAACATTTGTTAATGAAAAAAGGAATCAAAACAAAACATAAGATAATAAATACTTTTAAGAGTATAAAAATAAGACACAAAGAAATTATCATTTATGAATGAGAATTTTTAGTGAATGAAAAGAAAAAATACATTTTACTGGAGGGACATTTTGAAAACAGACTGACGATTTGCTCATGATTTTAGTAAGAACAATAATAATAGTAAATTATAAAAATAATGAAAAAATAAAAAAATAAGTATTAAAACATAATGATACTTACATACAATTGGAGAAGAACAAGATTCACATGAATGAAATTATGGACCTAGCAATCATCAGTGATGTTATTGTTGGTTGTATCTTTTGATATTTTTATAAAAGCGCAAATTATCTAAACCTAGAGAGGTTAACACTCAAAAAAAAAAATAAATAAATAAATAAATAAATAATAATAATAATAATAATGTTGGTAAATAAAGTATTATATGTTTATATTAGTTAGTTTATAATTATTTTAATAGGGAAAGATTTTACATATTAATTCGATTAAGTTTAAAGACAAAAATAAAAATACTTAATTCATTTTTAAATTCATATATGCAGTTTTTGCAAAATTTATAAATTTATTCTTAAAAAAGTAATATTCTTTAACAATTGATGTAATTCATTTAATAGAAAAAATTTATGTTTTTATAATTTAATAGTTTACGTTATAGATATGGTTTTTCTATGTAAAATAAAGACAATTTTCTTTATATAGATGTAATATTCTTTTAAATAATTTTAAAATTTTAAATATTATAATTAGTTAATTGAGATTTCAATTTTAAGATATTTTTTTAAATCCTGAGTTTATTTAACATTCTTTTTAAATGAAATTTTTACACAATTTTAGTACAATTAAATATTTAGATTAGACATTTTAATTAATATAACTCAGATATTTTAAATAATTTTTTGATAAATTTAATAACTTTAATTATATAGTATTTCATTAAGAAACATTTTGTGTAACTTTTGTGTTAATTAGAGATTAGATGAGATCATTATGTAAGACCATGTGGTCTTGGTCCACAGGTCTTGATATTGAATTTGTTATGTGTTTCCGGAGCTTTTTTTATATCCTTTCCTACAATTGTTCTCTAGAGGCTTTGGCAATAATTGTATGGTTAAACCACAAGTTTTGGCCATCAACAACTCCCTCTTAGGGGAATAAAATTTTCTTAAAAAATTATTAAATTATGTAAAAAAAACTTCTTTTTAATAATTAAAAAAAAAAAATAATAATATTTTATTGTTAGCTAATTTATTAGCTTCATTAGAAACTTTCTTATATAATTAATCATTACCACAGCTTTATTAAATAAGACTTTTTCCGTATGTTGAACTTCATCGCTTCACTTTCACACTAAGAATGAATGCAGCATGGTTAGAAATAGTTTAAGTAACTACCAATGTCTAAGTAATTGCATGATAAAATTCCATTGATGTTCAATGCGAACTAATGACAGGGATCTAAAGGAAGACAGTTAACTCATCTTATAGAAGAATGCAAATAATAAAACTGCAGTAATTTACTAAGGCAAGCAAATTTATATCATGCGATAAATTTTTAATTTAAGTGGGCATATACCTTATATCTGAAACCAATATTGTATATGATTAAAGTCATTTTATAAATGATTGATATTCATTATTTCTTTGTGAACATGTTGTCCAATCAAATAAGACTTATTTAAAAAATAAGTAAAAAAAGTAAATATTAAATAAAAGAGTTTATAAAAAAAATATTCAGTAACATATAACATTTCAGAATTTCAATAAAACTAATTTAAAATCATGTCACCAGGAAGCGTAAAGATTTTCATATTTGTTTATTATATTTTCATAAATATTCGTATGTATATATTAAATCTATTTAAAAATCCTTGTTGTCTTTTAATATGTAAATTAAGTTTTTTCCTTTTTTTTTGCCAATTTATGAAATGTGAAAATTATATTGTTTGAAGTAAAATATGACGCAATTGACTTTAGTTTTTTTTTTTATTTCGTTATATTTCATGCTGCCACAACATCAACTCCTTGTCGAGTATCAGGATATAAAAGTATATACAAATACATGTCATATACAATATTTACAGATAAACAGAAGTACGAACAAAAAAGAATTTAACTACACAGAGAAAACTGATTCGTTGCAGCAACCGAATTTCTTGTCAATCGAATTTTTTCGCTCCCACGTACTAACCCACAAATTAATTGTAAATTCCGAAAATTTCGTTCGGCAACTCGTCAATAATACTATAAGAGCGACCGATTTTAAATTAATTTAGTGAGCAGAAACGAAAATGACACTAGAAATAATTGAATTTAGTGCTACTAATTCGGTTCCCAAGAATGAAACAACAATTTATTTACGTAGTTGTCAACAGATTATTACGTTATTATTTTAATTTTTGGTATTTTAAATAATTTTTTATTTAAATTATACAAATTATTTCGCTTATTTGATACATGGATGAAATTTTTGGCGTTTCGTTTACGCAGAATATTGAGGAAGAGAATTATCAGATACTGGAAAAAAGGTAATTGTAAATTCTTCAACGTCGCATGTTGTCTAAATGGTATGTGATACGAAATAATAGTTAGAGTTTAAGAAGTTATACGTTTCTCCACAATAGCAGTTACCTACCCATGACGCTATCAAAACTATGTTCCAAGCCTACCAATGATCCAAATGCTTGTACAAATGCTGGGATTACACGGCAAATTTCTAACGAAATACATAAATTAATATGAAAATTCTACACTTTGAATGATGATAAGAACTTTTATATAAAAATATTTAAATGACTGGTGGCCCATGCATTTATCCATATTTTTGCATTTTGAATTTCTTTCTGAGATTTTTTTCCTTTTATTTAATTTTTTATATTAAATTATTCTTCTTCTTTAAAATCTCAAAAAATAACTGATCGTTTGTGCGAGCCGAGTGCTCGTCTTAATCATAAGAAGAGTTTTTAAGATATTAGAAAAAACCATTGATAGCTGAAACTAAAAATACCTTATATTAATGAAATGTAGTTGCAGCTACTAAAATAAGTTATATTTAAGTACATTTAAAAGAATTAAATTTGGATAACTCATTAGAATTGGTAAATTACCAACTAATTGGTTAAGCTAACTTTATTATTTTTTGTGGGAATATATATTCTATTGTTGAAATATTAATATTGCTACAAATATAGAAAATCTCTTAGATTAACATGATTTTATTAACTGAGTTATAATTTTGTTTATTTTCCTTGAATTTTTACAATAGTAATAATTTTCCAACTGATCTTTTTTCTGTGTGTATAAAAAAAGACTACACAAGAAACAGTCAACCGTATAAACTGTAGAAATACTTTATGGGTACTTGTGTACTGCCATTAACATACATTTTTATACACTAGATTATACCTGGGGTGCTCCGTTATCCCTATCGTATTAAAACAAAAAATTTGCTATACAATATTTTGCAGAACAATCTAATAAAAAATATTAGTAGAAACGTTTAACGTTTGCGACTAATCAAATACTGAACCAATTGTAATTTGTAAAGTACTATTTTGAGCACCTTTTTTAATTTTTTATTAATTTAATAATGTTCTAGATCCTGGTTTTTATACAAAAACTTCAAAATCTTCACAATACGAGAGGAATAAAATAACCAACATGAAAATAACGTTTAGATACAAAAATAATGCGAGTTTTAGCAATTCTATACTTTTTTCTCTCTTCTAATATTCTTTAAAACAGAGAATAACTGCTCTCTTTCTTGTTTTTTTTTTTTTTTTTTTTGTTGGCGTTTTATCGTTTTGTCAATTACTTTTCCGTTTTAGCGATTTTTTTTTTCATTTTGTTGGTTTTTTTAAATTTGGCGATTTATTTCTATTTCAATAATTTTTTTTATATATAAAAACAAAATACCTTTCAAAAAGTAACTCACACTGTCTACTTCTTCTACTTTGTTTTCATTATGCATAAGAATTAAACAAAAAATAAACAAAGCAACTCAAAGCAAGGAAAGGCACTCTGGAGCCGAGTGTTTTTGGCATTTTCACATACATAACAAGAAGGTTAGCGAACCTAAACGATTGAGAACGAATAAACAAACAAAAAATAATTTACGTTTGTTCTAACTTTCAACAAGACAGGTTCATGACGCATGGTTAAGCAAAAACAATAACAGAAAACATAACAACCATCGTAAGAAAAAATTATAATTTATTTGTATGCTAGATATAACAAACATTCTCATTCTCAACAAAGATCGTAAACAAACCATTTACACTAAAGCATTCAAATTTATATATCCCTCTTTGTGCCTTTTGCTGATTCAAAGTTTTAAAATCTCTCAATTAAAAGTGTAGAAAAACTCTAATTCACTGTTATTATATCATTACAATTTATGTGGTTTGTTTATGTAAAGAAATAACAACAATGACACCGCTTTGATTTGAGAGAGTTGTACGTTATGTATGAGAAGTAAAATAGAAGAGTTTAATGATTTGAGTAGCTCTTTTGTTTGAGGCTTATACACATATAATTGCGAGCATAAAAAATGGTTTTTCTTGGCAGTTTTTTCCATTGGCATTTTTTCGTTTTTTTAATTTTTATTTTTTTTCGTTTTGGTGATTTTTTTATCCGTTTTGGCGATTATTTTACGTTTAGGCATTTTTTTCAGTTTAAAGGATTTTTTTTTCATTTTTGTGTTTTTTTTTTTTTTTTTGTTTTGGAATTTTTTTTTTGCCATTTTGCCAATTTATTTCCTTTTAGAAGATTTTTCCGTTTAGGCGATTATTCTCCATTTTGGCGATTTTTATCCGTTTAGAAGATTTTTTTCTTTAATTTTCGAACCTTTTTGATAATTTTTTTCTGTTTTAGCGATTTTTTTCCATTTTGGCGATTTTTTCCGTTTAAAAGATTTTTTGTTTCATTTTTTCATTTTCTTCGTTTGAGCGTTTTTTTTCTCTCTTTTTTTCTACGGCTTTTTTATTTTGTTGTGTTCTTCGTTTTTATGATTTTTTTAATTTTTACTTCAATGTCTTTTGTTTTGGCGATTTATTTGTTTTTTTTTTTTTTTTTTTTTGTAATTCTATCAAGGCCAATAATAAAATAACATTTATATTCCTTCGAAAAAAGTAAAAATCACATAACTTTTATTTTGGTTCAAAAAATATAAAAATGCAAATGACTTTTAAGATAAAAATCATAACAGTTACGATTCTTGATTTAAAATATCTAAGATAAAATAACATTATGAGCTTATCTTAATAAAGCAAGTAAAGTAATTATTTTACATAAAAATTTACATTTGCTAAAGATAAAAACGAACGGTATAGAAGCAAAACACCTTTCAAAAAGCAATACAAATTGTTTACTTTTTCTTGTAAAAAAAAAATAACAACAATTATATAAAGGAATTATAATTTTAATCGTTTTGTATATGTGTTGGTAGCAAATTTTACCGCTTAAAACTTTTAAATATAGAATGGATTTGGATGAAATTTATATTCTGTACATCTATGAGAAAATACCTTTTTAACGGTATACTTTATATAAAAATCGGATATATTCCATAAGCGTAAAAAATATTACAGAAAAAGTAGATATGTAAATAAGTACGTGCATAGTAAATGGTAATGTCTTAAGAATAACTGTTACTAATATCATTATAAATTTCACAGTATATATTTTTTTTATAAAACTGTTATAATTTGTGTAAAAAAAATTATTCATAATAAATTGATGATTGCAATAACAAATTTCCTTTAAATCATTATATGGATTTGTTATATGACAATCATTATATCAATTTCATATAATTTCTAAATATACATTTTCATTTGAAATTATGTTATTATCAAATCAATAAAATTCACTCTTTTCAATGTCATTTCAATCCAATTATTATCAATTTGATTACGTAATCGCCTACAAATATAAGACACCCATTGTTTCAACAATTTTTTAAGTAGTTAAAGGATTCGTACTGCATTTAAAATATGTATGAATTAAATATTTCTAGCAATACTAGCTATATGGGAAAGAAATGGTAGTTTTATTTTTACAAATATTTGAAATACGGTAGGACAAATAATTGTGAATACAAAAATTAAAAATAAATCACTTTGGTATGCAATATTGTGCTTTTCAGGATTACTCCATAAGTTACCTATCACCTCTACTCAATATTCTCAGAATATTGATGAAACATAAACAGTAATGCAAGAGTACCCTCATATTTGTATAATTCTTTTTATAATTTACAGAATATTCATCTGGGATGAATTCTACACACACACAAAGTTGGAGAAAGTGGGGTATTGTGAAATCAATCATATATGTATATAATTTGGTACTTTAAGGAAGAAATGTTTTTTCGATCCAAGTTAAGAAATATTTTAAAAAATCCAAATTTTTCATGTCAGTTACCATGTATAGCCAAATATTGAACGAGCATATATACAAAGTTTTCTAGATCATACCTTTAGTTCATTATCAGCAAAAGAAGCTTGTAATTTAAGATTTTTAATGAAATTTATGATTATGATTTATGATTCCTTCTGCAAAGTGGAATGTGCGAGTGCTGCTTTGCACATTGTTGAGGTATAACCATACTGAATGGTAGGTTACAGTGCAACAAAATTTACCGATTTTTTGAAATTTAACCTTAACTCCTATAATCGTGCATTGGTTTGTGAAAAGTTATTGTGTGAAATACTAGTGAAAACGACATGAAGTTTGTGTGGTGCGTTTTTAGAAAATTTTAGCTGTTAAATACTTTGCTTTGTAAAAATATGTTAAAAACTCATAATTTCCACCTAATTATCTATCTAGAAAGACATAAACAGAAAAAATCATGTTAAAGTTATTACGACTTATATGTTTTATACTAGTTGTGTAAGGAGTGTACAAACTAATTTTTATTTTTTTGAAAAATTTCGGTGCAGTCTAATGACAGGTACATGAGTAAAGCGATTTGTTTACTTAAATTAGCACACTTTGTTCATACAGATGTAAAATACCATTTTCTCATTATAAGTTAAATTTTTGACTTCATTATAGTTACATTCGGCATCAATCACACACGTATTGGAGGATTCATCGTCAGTATCTATCTGCAATTAATAAGAGGTTAATAAAGAAATGACTGTTTAGTAACTATTTTGTACATTAAACCTGAAATAAGAATTTATTATGAATAAGACTGTTAATTTCTATTTTTTACTTTAAACCTAAAATAAGGATTTATTACGAATAAATCTGTTAACAATTATTTAATTATTATTTTTTATTAAAATTTTTATTAACTTTTTGCTTCCATTAAAATAATGCAGAGACAAAAACAAGTACGTCAGTCAAAAATGTAAATATCTGTATCAGTAAAGTCACACATGACTTGTGTAATCTAGAAAATTTTACTTTTTTCGCATATTTATAATTTCTGAAAAAATTTGCCATTATTGTACTACATTTGTCAATTGCATTTGCATACTTAATGTAAAAATTATGGAATTGGGATAATGAGGTAAAATTATATTGAGGCAAAGAAAGATATGTAATTAAAAAAATTTATTATTGGTTTAATCATCAATGAATTGAACATATAATAAAATCGAATAAAACAGATCAACAGTGTGAGTTTCAGTTAAAGCAATAGAAAATCGTAAATATCTCAATAACCAATATATACCATTACACCAGCTTATTAAAGGAAAAGAATTTATTAGAAAGGATAACATTAGGCAACACAAAATTGTCAATTTACCATAAAATTGACTGTGTCCCAAATTTTTTAGATTTACTTTGATAAATGTGTTAATTTACTTCGATTGGATGTGTTATATGTAAGGAAAATTGTTTATATATATTTTTCTACTTAATTTATCATTTATCACCGTGCACTATGCACCATTCTAAAAAATGAATTTTCAGCTAACATACTGGTCAGTACTTTATAAGAATAGGAGGATAATACTGGTCAAGACTTTACAAAAAATTGCAATAGCCACTGGAAATAGGTTTTTATGAGTCAGCCAATTTTAGAATTATTATTTTAAATTTTGCTCCTTTATATTTTTTAATGTTTTATTAAGTTTTAAATTAATATCAATGATATCATGAATTCCATGTGACATTCCATATGAAAAATACCTTAGGTCTCAGATTTGGTTCATAGTTGGCAATTACACTATTTTTAAAACCACACACACTGACGTATTTTTTTACATTTTTTTGAAATTTCAAAAATATTGCGATTTTATTTACGTTTTTAGTTTCGTAAAAATAAAAATATTTCACATTTTATGTAATTTTAATTATAAATATCTTTTGAAGTTTAAATCCGATTTATTTGTTTTAAATTACATTAGCAGTGTTGCCAGAAGCCGAGAAAAAAAGAGGCTAATTTTAATTTTTAAAAAGTTAGAAAAAGGCTAAATGTTCCAAAAAATAAGGCCAGAAGAAGGTTAAAGTTTTTTTTATTTAATTTAGAAACTTATTTTTTCTAGTTCTCATTAATTTTTTTATATTTTTTAAAGATATTGTAATTAAATTGTAAATAAGACATGGAACAGTTGTTAATAAAATTGCCCAAATGAAAAATCACCCAAAAAAAATCCCATACAAATTTAAGTTGTATTTCATATGAAAAATTTAATAATATTTCGAAGGATTTTTTAACATTTTTAAACCATAATTCCTTTCTGAAATTTTAAGTTTTTGGGTGATTTTTCTTTTGTATTGGAATTTGTTAAAATTATGTTTATAAATAGTTTATATGGTTAATAAAGCAAATAAAAACTAATTATAACAATCGATTTAGTAGTTCCATCAAATTAGTTATTAATAAATATTTTAGTGTTTTAGTTGGCAAACATATATATAAAAAATATAGATTTTTTGTGCGACTAAATACTCAAAAATGCTTAAATGAATGATTTTGTAAAAGTAAAATTAGTAGATAATAAGAAACTATTTTTTTTTTTCGTTATGGAAATAGTAACATGTTAGCCTCTTTAAGCCAATTTTACGAGTGAAAAAAGACTAGAAAAACGGCTAGAAGCTAAAACGAAAATTTTATAGCTAAAAGTAGAATGAAAAATGTAGATTTAAACTTAAAAAGGCTAAATTGGCAACCCTGGTAATTATAAAGGCAATTAATTCCACTTTTACTATCATAATTAAAAAAGGAAATAATTTTTTTAAAAATGCATGTGTAATGTAAATAATTTTTTTATGCATTTTTGAAAATTTTTTAGTTTCTTCACTAAACATAAAACCTAATATATTGACTAAACAATTTAATTCAATTTATTTATTTTATCTAATTTTTTTGTGACGAAAAGCTGTAGTATTTTTAAAATATCTTTTCTAACAAATACCAACAACATTTCTCATTCGAAAACTCACTTATTTAAATATATTTGTCTTTTGGATTAAAATATAAAAACATTTTTTTAACCAAATTCTTTGGTTTATTTATAAAAAATTGAAAAAATATGTATCCAAATATAGTCATATATGAAAAATGGGTAAAATTGTCAAAATTTAATAAAATCCCATTTTAAAAATTTTCTTGAAAAAATTTAAAAGAAATACATTTGAAGAATTACAAATGCATTTATTACTAAAATTCTAAAATTATATTTTTGAATTATTTAGCTTAAAGGAAATATAAATTCTTTTTGCGTAAACTTAGGTATTTAAAAAAGTGAATTTTTGTATGAAAAAATTGTCGGTATTTTTTTCTAAAAATTATTAAAAATAGTAAATAGTTCCGTCACAAAAAAATCTAAATTGAATCATTTAACTAATAAATTACTTTTTAATATGAAATAAAATAATAAAAATCGTAGGAAGAGAATAATTTCAAAAAATGCATTTGGAAAATGCGCTTGCATCCGTAATGCATTTAATAAAAAGCTAAAATTATTTAATAAAATTATTATAGAGAAGAGCAAATGTAGAAATCGAATGCATTTCAATAATACAAATCCGAAAAAAAATAGAGAAAATATCGTCTTTTAATATGAAATACTTTTCGGTTTAGTTAATTTTTAAATAATTTTCAACTAGGAAAAAACACGGTTTTTGATTTTTTTTAACAAAAGTTGGATAAATTTTACTTGCTCCACAGAGATCATATAATGAATAAAAGAAAACCGACAGAAAAACTATATATATATATATATATATATATATATATATATATTGTATTTGTATATTTTTCCACCATAATCCGTCAAACTGATGTAATTTTTTTATAAAAGCAAAAATATGCTCTACATCCAGCGCTACCTTGTACGTTTTGAGCGTTCTATTTTTTTAATTTCGAAATAATTTTAAGTAATTTTTTTTCTAATTGACAAAATAAATTACGTTTGCATTAAGGACTCTTTGAAATTTAATTAAAAATATGATTTCAGACCTTTATTTTTTTTTTAACTTGCAGTAAAAAATAAGCACTAAAGGTTGGTTCAAAGTACTCTTTGTCATTTTCAAAATGCAATAACTCAGAAACTAATAAATATATTTTCATAGTTCTTTCTCAACCTAATTGATATAGATCCAAATAATATGTAAAACATTATACTAGTGGGAGTCGTATTTACTAAGTTATTACAAAAATATGATGAATGGAGAAAAAGTTTAGGACATTTTAGGTAAATATTATGGTTTGATTTAAAATGGATTCAATTATATTTCTTACGTATACATTTGGGAGCAAGAATTATATAAAAAAATAAAACTGACTTTTTTTACAATTATTTCCCTGGAACAGAAAGACACCACACTTTTTGTTCATTAATATTTGCTTTAAATTCTCTGACTTTAACGCCTTTTAATAGCCATAAAAATAGTTATTCCCAAAAAATTTTTTTAAAATTATGTGAGTTGTATTTTTATCTTTCTAAGAATTTATATTTATATTTCAGAATTTATAGTTTATATTTATGAACATTTATGACTTTTTACGAAAGAAAAAAAAAATACTAATGATAATAAAAATTAAAAGAAATCTATTTTTATAAAACATTTTTTATTTCGAATAATAACAAAATAGTTTTAACAAAACATCACAAAAGAAAAGGTATATTCTTCTATCCTGTCACAAAAATTTGTTTTTCACTAAAAACATTTTTACCATTTTTTTTTTAACAAAAAACCTAATTTTTATCCAAAAACCGAAATTAGAAAAATCTAATTTTTATAACAGACCGTTTTTTCCTTTGTAAGAATTAAATTTTCAACATAATAAGTTGGTTAATGAAGTAAAAAATATAGCACACTGCTACATTTGACCAATTAAAAATTAATGATGAAGTATAAAAAAATGGACTACAAAAAGCGCATAAGCTTTTTAATATCTTAAAAAAATGGTTTCCCTTTTTAAGAATAGCTCACTTACTTTTTAAAGGGTGATGTATTCAAAAGAAGACTTCTTATGTCTGGAAAAATGTATGTATATCAACAATTTACTGATTTTACTCCATAATGAAAAATTCTTGTCACACTACAAATGTCAGTTTAAATAAATTAAAATATCATACAAGTATTTTGAGGAAAACTTAAGAAATTTACATAAAATATACAACAAATTATTCCCGAGTTTGTAGCTAACATGCGTTCTGGCAAATGACATGTTTCTCATAGATTAGATTATAAAAAAATGCCTTTTAAATAATAAAATGAAAAAGAAATGGAATTATTTACATACAGATACACTGAAACACCAACGCAAACACAACGCATTAGTATTTGAATGAAAAAATTGAAAGTACAACACATCGTATGAAAAATATATTTAATTAAATACTACTCATACGTCGCAATGACCTTCATAACATGAATAACTAACTCATTTTAATGTTAGTTAAATGTATAGTGCCGGTGAAAACAATAGCACCACAAGACCTACCTCCATTCAACGCAAATTATATTTTTATTTGTAGATATTTTCTCCCAAAATAATTACGAGGGCGGATCAATAAGTCCGTGACTTTTCGAATTTCCCTCGTAGTTATATGAAATGCAACACTATTTCCATTAAGTACCACCTGTTAATAGACTACTGTCAAATTTTGAGCAAGTATCGTCGTTTATTTTGCGTAAAAACTGGTATTTTTCGAGGTCCTTAAAATAGGCATTTGTTTGGTCAATAATTTCATCGTTGGAGCTGAATCTCTTTCCATCGAGCCATTTTTTTAGGTTTGGAAATAGGAAGTAGTCACTAGGGGCTAAATCCGGAGAATATCGGATGAGGTACCAATTCGTAGCCCAATTCATAGAGTTTTGCCATTGAGACTGCACACGTGTGCGCCCATGATTTATCTTGATGAAAAATAACTTTTTTTTCTTGGCCATATGGAGTCGTTTTCTTTTTAAATCCTCATTAAATCGGTCGAATAAGTTGTCATAATATTCGTCGTTTATTTTTTTCCCTTTTGAAGGAAATCGATGTGGATTATCCCGCGTGCATCCCAAAAAACTGTTGCCATCACCTTATTTGCCGACAAACTTATCTTGGCCTTCTTCGGAGCAGGTTCATCCGGAGAAACTCATTGTTTAAACTGCTGCTTGGTCTCCTGAGTACAGTAATGGATCCACGTTTCATCCACAGTTACAAAACGCCACAAAAACTTATTCGGGTTGTGGTTAAACAACTCCAAACAATCCTTTGAAGTTGTCACACGTCTACGTTTATGGTCAATTGAGACCAAACTCGGTACGCATCTTGCAGATGCTTAAACCAGCTGATCATTTAAGATCGATACCACACTGCCGTATGAAATGCCTATGGCATCAACAATCTCACGCACTTTTACTCTTCGGATGGCCAACACCATATCGTAAATTTTTTCGACATTTTCGGGTGTACTGACCTCAATTGGCCGTCCAGAACGTTTAGCGTCATTTGTACTTGTGCGACCACAACGAAAGTTAGAAAACCACTTTTTTACCATTGAAATCGATGGTGCAGAGTCCGCATAGTATTTATTGAGGTTTGAGCACTCGAAATTCACTTTTTTCTATTTTTAGAAAAATACACGAGGTTGTATGTTTTGAACAGCTGTTAAACGCAAAGTAAATAACGACACACAACAGGGGAATAGTGTAGCATTTCATATAACTACGAGGGATTCACGGATTTATTGATCCGCCCTCGTAATAAAATTGCTTTTTGAAGCACTGTTCCTCTACATAAGTAATTTTTTGTGAGAAATATTCACATTTCATGAAATATTAACAGTTTTTTGAAAAAAGCTCTGATATAATGCAGTCACAACAGTAGAACCGTCATGATGGTCATTAGAAATTTATTATTTCGATTTAATTTTTACACGAAGAGAAAAAAATATGGTTACGCCATTTTCACTACAACAATATTATGTTCTTATTGCTAATATTGATTAATTTTAGTATTACTGTCTTCATAATAACAATGTTTTTGTTTCAGTTTTGTCATTTAATGTTTACATTCAATCAAAATTTCGATACACTTGACTAGAAGAATTTTATATTTTTGAATATTTTTACCAGAAACAAAAATTTTATTAATATCAAAAATATATTTATTTCTACAACCATTAAATATTATCAACCTTTTTCGTTGTTCTTAAACCATATTTCGTTTTCAAACCGTATTAGTATTTTTATTCCTATAACAATAAAATGTTACAAATAATTATAATGATGTATAATTATAATAATATAATATGTATGCTCTTTACAAATATGATTGAAAAATTCATAATTTCTTTGTTTTTGTATATATTCGGTTTTTAGCGTTTGCATTATAATTCTCATTTAGTTTATAATATTTCGTGTGATTCAAGCAATATAAGATATTGATTAACTAATAGTAAAGGGTTTAGTTAATTAAAAAATATTTTGTATTGTCATGCACAAAATATGATGATACAATATATGACTCAATAAATAATTTATAAAAATAATAATTTTTAATTTTTTTAATTTTTAATTTTAATTTTATATCAATATATGATATGATAAAGTGGAAAACTAATATGATAGAAAGGGATAATAATGTAGTAAGATGGTAGAATAATATGAAAAGCTTTAATCATAACACAAAAATGAACCCTAAGACCGGTCACAATATAATAAAATATATGATATTTTTGGATGTGATCATATATTCCAATCATAATAGGTTGTGCTTTGATTATGGTTACTACAACTATATTTTTTCTTTGCGTGTAGTAAAATCATATAAAATGGTAATCCACAAATTATATTATATTTATTACAATAAGGAATTATTTGTTATTTATTTGTTAAAATAGGTCAGGTAAAACATAAGCTGATTGATGTGGACTTCATCTTTATATAAAAATATTTATGAATAAAATATGTATGCTGAAATTAGAAATTTTATTAACTGATTGATCAGAAACGATATTGCGTTCCAAAAAAAATAATTGAATCTCGTTGGTGCTGACCCACCATTTCAACTTTTATAGTTGGAGACATAGTACGCTATTCTAGAAGTTAGCGTATTATGTCACTTACGAAGTCCAAAACAGTCACCGCCTTTAACACACGACATGCTTGTACACAGGTAGAATTTGAAAAATACATCCATAACTTTGTAATACTCAGGTGGCGATATATTTCTTGGTCAAATAATAAATAGATATGTAAGAACCATAATTTAACCAAACATGTACAAAAGTATTGAAAAAACAAAGAGATCACATTTGTTCTTGAATAGCATTATTCCGTTACTATACCTTGGGGCTTATTAGTGTAGAAAAACGTGTTCCTCTGTAAAACTATAAATACTAGATAGAATCATTATTTCATAAGAGAGAATGAGAATTATTATAAAGTCGAAAAAACGAACATTAATAACAAAAAAAAAAAAATATATTAAAAAAACGAGTTGTGAATTTTTCAACCATATTTCTAAAAGGCATTCATATTACATTTATTTATAACATTTTATTGTTATAGGAATAATAATAATATTAGTATGGTTTAAAAACAAGGAAAAATATTGATAATTTTTAATGGTTATAGAAATAATGATATTTTTCCATATTAATAAAATTATGTTTCTGGCAAAAATATTCAAAAACCTAAAACTTTTTTACTCAACTATAATAAAATTTTTATTAAGTGTAAACATTAAATGATAAAACTTAAACAAAAACATTGTTGTCGTGAATACAACTTTATCAAAATCAAACAAAATTAACAATGAGAACATAATATTGTTGTAGTGACATCTTCTAAATATTTTATTTTATTATCTTTTTTAACAAAAATTAAGTAAAATTTTCATTTATTATTTTACTTATTCTTAATTTAGTGCGCAAAAAAGATCGGAAATGAATCTAACAGATTTTCTAATATTCTTGTTTAAAATAAATATTATAAATATTAAATATAATATTATGTGGTGCTATTTTATTGACCACTGCTATAAATATTTATCTTTTGCATACTTTTTTTTTAACACAAGTTTTAATTAAACAAATTTTGAATTTTTACATGACAAGTATTTAAATTGTTTTGAGTTGCTATAACTTTTCTTTATTTTGTTTACCTTCAAGTATCCTTAAACCAATATTAGTTAAAATTTCAGTAAATAATCTGTGCTTTTACTATCTTTAAAAGTATTTTATGTCAACTCTTATTTCAAGTAGAATATGCACATATAACCCACTTACCTAAATAACAAAATAACTTTGTACAGTTTAAACATTTTTAATAAAAAAAGTTAAAAGAAAATAATAAAATGTATGCACGAAATTGAAAGGTAACTTATACTCTATAAGATTTTGCATTGATGACCCAATTTAACATATTTTTATGACAAAAAGAAAAAAACTTACAGGTAAATATCTGAAATTGTTGTAAACTTTAAATTCTTACTATATTTTGTATGTATAAGTAAGATATTTGTTTGTAGTATTTCTTTTAAGTTTACACGAATATTATTCATGTATTTTTTTTTTTTTTTTTCTTGTCATGTCAAAGTTTTCTTTTTTGGTTTATTTTTCATTTATCATTTCTCTGTTCATAACGTATGATTATTTTACAATAGTATAAGAAAAATCATTTGCTAATATACGTATGTATATGTGTTTTTGTATATGCATAAATTTTGTATAAGAAGGTGATATGGATGTCGTCTCAGTTAATCTTAAGTTTTTTTTTTCTTTCGGTATCATATTTTTGACATACAGTGGAAATTTTTGCATAAGAAATTCGAGATATTTAAATGTTTTGGGAATATTTGTTTTTAAAACGGAAGTATGACTTTTAAGCTCTCTTGTATATGATAAGGAAACTATTTTATGGAACTTGGTTATATTTGAATCAGAGCTTCGAAAGAACTAATTCTATTTAGAAAAATAACACATGCATGAATTTAACTCAGCTTAAAAAAAATTTAATTGAAAAAATTTTAAATCATTCCTTATAATTCTTAGGCTTAATTATTTAGGCTTAACTTTATATTGAACTAATTCCGTGGAGAAAGAAAATATAACAAATCAACATGTTCCTGCCCAGCTGAACTCCGCACAAAATAAAGATGATTGTGTCCAAATAAACTTTATAAAGAAACTGCACTTCACAGTTTTAAAGAAAAATAATAATCAGAATAGGATCTCTGTGAGATCTAGGGACAAATACTATAGATTCAAAATTACCTAACAGATGAAGTTTTGCACAAGTTTCATACAGAATTAATAAAACTACTAGAAATCTCATATTAAGTGTAGCACACGCATGTACACAATTGTGGTTTACAATAAATTGTTTTTGCAGTTCTAAAACATGTTTAAAATCTAAAGAATTAAATAATAAAAATTTCATTCAATCTAATACAAATTGTATGGTTAAAAAATATGTTTATTCAATTTATCATAGTTTGAATTTTAAGAAAACTTAATCAAATCAAAGGAATTAAGCATTCCCAAAGAATTAATTCGTAAATGAATTGTATTGTAAGCTTTATGAATTAAGCTACGGAATAAATTGTGATGAATTTATTTGAAATAATTATTAATTCCGTATTATATAATTTTATTTTAAAAAATTAATTAAAGAATTAATTCTTCCGAACCTTTAATTTTAATGAAAGGAAAAATTTAAAACAAAAATATAACAAAAAAAAGTACAGATTTTTTTATAAATAAAATATCTAATGTGAAATTGTTTACATCATCTTAAAATCATAAAAATGTTTAGATATGTTTCCAATAAAAATTTTAACTAGATTTCAGATTGAAACAAACAATGTCGATATTTTGATGGCAGAGTACAGGAAAATTTCTCAATATTTCAAATTGATCTTCATCTTCCTACCAGCGATAGAAATTGACGTATTTTGTTTTGTCTCGAAACGAGTTAAAAAATCGTAATTTTAGGCTTGTCGTAAAACAAATATTCAAAAAAATTTCGTTCGAAAAGCGGTCGTCGTTGGAAAAATTTATATTTATATTTATATTTATATTTATATTTATATTTATATTTATATGTATATATATATATATATATATATATATATATATATATATATATATATATATATATATATATATATATATATATATATACCTTTATTGAAAAGTTGACTTGTCTTGAGATTTTCAATCTCTGCACAGTGGTTTCAAATGACAACCTAGAAGGAAAAACTATTTAATATGCATTTCTTGAGTTTATTTATTTATTTACTTACTTATTTCTTTATTTCGTCTTCAGATTTAATTTTACAGATTACGTAAAATAATTACATCATAAATAAGTTTTTTTTAAAACTTATTTTAATTTACAATAAAATTTGAAATAGGAGAAATTCTATTACATAATTTAAATCATCTTGGTAATGTTTCATTTATAGCATAGTTAGTTCTATGAAAAGCATCATCAAATATACGGTTTCTCCTTAGGTCTCTAGGTGGATTATACAAATTGACATAGTTGTTCAAATCAAAATAAGTTACTTGACCAAACAAAATATTATAAACAAACAAGACATAACTGTAAGATCTACGATAATATAATGTTTGAGGACCTTAACTCTTTTGAGTCACTTTTTTTACTTTTTTGCAAATAAAACGAATTTTTGGCATTGAAACTGCATTTTTAGCATTCTTTATTATTTTTTGCACTTTCTTAATTTAAAAATAAATGGAAGACGAAATAGCCAAAAATATCTTTCTATGTCGTAAACAAATTCTGGGGTCATCTACTTGTATCCGTCTGTGTGACAATTTTGGTGCTTGTAACTTTTCCAAATTGGAGAAAACAAAAATTAAAAAAAAATACGCAATTTTCAAAATATCTTTGTAGGTCGTTAGTAAATTCCGAGGTGATTGTGTTCGTCTGTATAACGATTTCGGTGTTTCTAATGTCCGATTTGAATTTTATGTATTAAAAAATCTGAAAAAAGTAAACTTTGAAGTGCTATAAAAACTAAATTACAACAAATTTTCAAATTTTGAGAACTACGATGCCTGTTTGTTTTCTCCCAAATATGAAACGCTTTTATATATTTTCGGAGTTTTACTAAGTAAGACGAAAAAGTACTTCCTGTACCATATTTTCTCGTATGGTTTAAAAGATATGTGTTTTCAAACATTGAATTGTTAATTTTTGGCCTAAACTTCTTTACGTTTTTGGCATTTTAGTTTTTTAATAAATAACCTTATTAATATGTCTTGCAAATTTTGAATTAAAATGCAAATTATGAGCGATAGTAGAATCAGAATGTTTACATTAATAGCAGTTGGACAGACGGACTGACGAACACCACTGAATCGGGTTAATAAATTATTTAGTGCAAAATTAAACATCAGCATTTTTGAGCGCTATAAGCATTACCGAGAACGCCATAAAATTACTCATCTTACAATGATGCAAGTTATAATTAAAAAAATCTAGTATATTTTTACTTTTTATTTCGGTTTTTCAAATGTGACATATAACTTTTTTAGCAAGCCCACATAGTCGACTATCGGTTACCAATATTTATATGCAAGAATATTTGTTCCAAAATATTTTACCCTTTTGGGATTTAGGGCTTCAGTAAAAAATCTGTTAAAATATACTAAACATTTTACGAGAAATTGTGTTTTTTATTAAAAAAAGAAAAATATGATTACATTTTTAAATTCTCTCCCATTTTCTTCCCTATCTTTCCCATAAATATTTATATATATTTTTTTTACACAAATTATTTTAATTTCCATGGAGAATGGACACTGTTCCACATTCATTCATAAGGCTTACATGAAATCACATTATATGCTTTTTAAAGAAAAGTTAAGATAAAAACAGAAAAAAAAAATATAAAATAAAAACTGTCAAGTAAATAAAATATATAAAAAAAGGAGATAAATGAAAGTTTTGTTACTTTATTATTACATTCTCTACATGTTCTCCTATACATATGAGTATTAATGAAAAAATGTAATGAAAAACTTTTATTATAAGTTTATATTGTTGTTTTTGTAGCTGTTCTTTTCTGTTTGCCTTCATTTTTTTCACATTATTATGACAATATAGAAAATGAATACATATACACACATTTTATATTTACTCTCATATCCATATAAATTCTCACATGTCTATTTATTAACAGTAAAAAATGAGAGCAAAAGAAAACATATAAAAAAACACCTTGTAGAGAACAAGTGAAAATAAATAAATTGCATTAAAATGGACATAATCAAATTGCATGATGACATTTTACTTATTTTACATACAAAATTGAAAAAGAAAATAATATAAAAATGTAAAAACATTGCAGTAATAACAATATGTTTGCTATTTCTTATAATAAAATTTAATAAAAATCAAATTGGCTAGATGTAAATCTTAAGTTTTTATTTACAAAAATTTAAAGAAATTTAAATGAAATGGTTATTACCATGAATATAAGATTTTATTTGGCAATATTAAAAAATTAAGGACTGCGCACGAAAAATTTAGTACACACAATTATAAAAATGCAACAATGGGAATTTCTTTGAAATTTTGATTCAATTAAAGGCTGTTATATTAAAGTTTTAAATTTAAAAGAAAAAAATATTTTTTTTCTTCGTTTTTAATAAAATATTAAGTATTCTCCATTAGAGCTTTATTGCGTTTTCGGTTACTTTTTCGTTGGAATGGGACCATTTCATTTTAAACTCTATTTCATTTTTAATTGATTTTAACCGTTTTTTTTTTTTTTTTTTTTGCTATGATCTAATACATTTAAAAAGGACAGAGTTGTGGTACATAGCAGCACCATTTGCTTGATATTACTCAGTTACTTTTTTGTTGTAATAATAAGAAAAGTTATCAGGCTAGAAAAAATAGAATTCGTTGTGTTCCTAATGACAGAAAGAAATCTTTTCCGACTCATGTAAGTTTATTCGACAATTACGACTTTTTTACACGATATTTATCTGCTACATTTCCCATAACATCTTTGTTCTAGAATTCATGACCAAGATTTTATAAAAAGTCTGCTATTTAGGCAGCACTCATATTTTTGAAAAAAAATTAGTCTCAATAATTTTCATCCTCTCTTTTGCCTCTTTTTTCCAACGTTCCTATTTTGAACTTTTTTACTTCTTGAATCTTCAGATCAGGTTTTCTATCTTGTTTTATAAAAGATACAGAACAATTTAAAGAATGAGTCTCATTCCATACAGGGATGTTGAAATTTTCTCTTAAAATTAGTATTGTTTTGTCCGCGATCTTACTAAAGTTAATTACTTGGGAGAAAAAGTCGATTTTTAAATATGACTGGCCGGCAAAAAACACGAATCTGCTTTTAATTTTTACCCATCAGGTTGTAATTTTTTTATGGTCACTTCTGATATCTTCCATTTAATAAGGCGAGTACATAAGTATATTTTACCATAACTCGAGAACGGACGAAAATTATCTTCAAGTCATTTTAACATTATTTTTTATCGGAGTTATTCAGAAATTACTGTCGAAATAAACAATTTTCAGGACAATTTTTTGTCCTGAAAATTTCTTTTAAAAAAATGGAAAAAATGTTCTGTTTTTAATCCTTTATCACAAAGCTGGTAATACTAATAATAAAATACGTCATATATCATCAAATTGATGCACAAGTCTTGATTTTATTCACACTTGAGGGAAAATATCCATGTATACTTACAATTAAATTTAGATACACTGATCGGCAAAAAAATTCTTCATTAAACAAAAATAGGTGGATTAGATAAAATTTGATGTGCCAAACAATAATCTCCTTTCACTTTTTTATATCACGTATATATTTTTTATGGAAATGACTAGTATGACCACCTTATTCACTTCTATAAACTATTTTTGTTTAAAAAAGAAAAACAATTTACGCCATCAGTGTATCTCAATTAATGATAGGAAAACATTCCGTCGTATGAACGTAGAAGCGTTCTATGTAGGTACGTTGTCAAATTAGAGCTTAAACATTTTTATTGAAAAGCACACAACAACTGCCGCACAGTGACTCACAATCGTTTTTCATCGTCCAAAACTCTGTATCTTTTGAATCGACAAAAATATTTTAATTTTTTTTTTTTTTTTTTTTTTTTTGATAGAGAAATTTTCTAGAATTTTTCTTCAGTTTTAATTTCATTAAAATCGATTCAGCAGTTGTTGAGAAATTTAAGGCTAAAGATGAACTTTTAATATTTTTAATAACGTTTAGCATGAAAATGAGTTGTTTTTTTATTTTTATTTTTTTTTTCTTAACCCGCTTTACTTATAAAAAAAAGTTAAAAGTATTTTAATAATACCCAGGATAATTTTTTTTTGTGAACAGGTTCCCGGTTTATCAATTCCAGAACAGGTTCTACTAGAATCGGTTGTTTTTGGACAAAGAAATGACGATTTTTTAGTGTTTATTATGCTTTTTATTTAAATAACATTAAAGACAAACATTTTTATTTTTTAAAATAACTAAAAGTTTTTAAATGTTTATTTTATTTTTTACTTAAATAACAACAAAATAAAATTATAGTTATTATTATATTATTCGGTTGAAAAATATCATGCAAATATTCCATATTTAGTTCTGTATTATTTCTGTTTTCTAGCAGCCCTTTTGTTCTTCATCTAAGACCCGGTGTTCTACTTTCCATTGACTTCAAACACTAGAGATGAACGGATTTGGCGTTGCCTGTAATGATATTTTTCTGGTATTTTACTCTCTATAAAATCTGTAATCCTTACTCCTTTTTTCCTGGCTTCCTCTGATAGAACTCCAAGTGGCACTAAATGATGCTTAATGACATATTCTTAATGATAAAGTATTTTGTAAATTGTTGCAGACATATTTCTCCATGTATATTTGGTTTTACATATTTGTGAAGTTTCCATCACATAATCACCAAAATTTCTAGCATCAATTTGTTCGTTATACATAAGTACATCCATAATTGTTTTTAATCTTGAAATAAGATTTATATCAATACCTGTTATTTCAGGTGATATTTCGGGATCTGTAAAGAACCTTCTTGTTGTATTCCCATCATACGTATTGCCTGATCATTGATTTGGTTGATCTATAATCAACCCATATTTGAGAAATTCGTCCTGAACATGTTTCTTTTTAAATCCTTATTGGCGACGTTGTCTCTTATTGATCCTGTAGATTTAAAATGCAAATCATAAGTGATTTTTAGTAAGTGTTCCATTTAAAAATGTTGGGAATAATTTCAATCAAATGGAAAAAGACGGGTCCTGACAAGTACAATAGTGTATATTGGTTAAATAGGACCTTTCGCCTTTCTTCCGGTAGTAAATTTGCTTTAACCCATTTTGAGCCATAAAAGTTCTATTTCACTAAAAATCAAATTTGTATAAAATATAAAACCAGAGAAAACATTTAATAACACAGCAGGTATAAATTGTACAGTGACACATCATACCATTTCTTAAAGACTCTTACCTGCCAACATAACAAAAAATGCAACCAATTATCGATAATAGATTGCGAGTAATGATAATTTACTTCTGATCAAATTTGCAAAAATCACATTTTTTATAAAATATCATAAAATATTTGTCTTAAACAGCATGCCACGCCCACAATTATTAATATTTTGATCTAATTTTTTGGCCAGCTTAGTTTCAATATATTTACTGTTGAATGGCATTAAAACTTTGGAAATCAGTGTTAACAAAAAAATTGGTCTTTTGGTCAATGAAATTAATTTCTGAGCCACCGTATGAACCGTACTTCTAGTAATTTTTTTTTATATTTTTCTAATTATTTTATATTGTCGACGTGTGCTTTTAATAATAAATTGGAATTATGTGTTTACATGAATTTTGTTAAATTTATATTTTAAGAAAAATTGATTACATCACCGTGTGATAGTCATTCTCACACATGAAAAAAATCGATATATCTATGAAACTAAAGACCATATATAGAACAAGATGTCAAATCTTCTATTAAAAGGACTTCAAAATTTTGAAGGATACATATTTGCAAAAAAAAATATAAAACAAATGAAGGCTAAAGAGTCAAATGAAAGCTAAGAGTCCATGCAATATAATAGTATTCTTTTATTTAAATGTTGCAGCACAAATACTTAAGAAAGCACCCTTTTGAAAATATTACCTTTATTTTCAAATATATATATCAGTCTGCAACAATCATTCTCATACGTAAACAAATCGTTATGTGAATAAAACTGCTTTTTTCCAGATTGTAAAATTTCCTCTCAAAAGAATTTCATACTTCCGAAAGATTCCCAATTTTTAAGAATATTATAATATTTTTAAGAAGACTATTTATTGCTACGAATATATATAATAGTATTTATTTATTTATATATATATATATACATATATATAATAGTATTTATTTACTATAAAAATATTTTTTGAAAATTTAACCCTTTGATATTATAATTATTATTTAATTATATACTTTATACAAAAGATTTTTTTTCTTAACATTTTTCCTGCAACATTTAAGTAAGAAATTTTGTTATATTACAGGGATTCTTAACTTTCATTTGACATCTATATTGCGTTGATATAATTTTGGTAAACATTATATATATATATATATATATATATATATATAATTATTCAAATTTTTTTTTTCAAAATTTTAGTTCTTTTGAGAGAAAATTTTACATCTTGGAAAAAACACATTTAGATTTCTTCATGTGTGATAAAATGTTTTGGAAATTGTTACATGGTGTACTATTACAACAACATTTAGCACATAGTTACTAAGAATAATAAACAAAAAAAGTAAACGGTACTATTTTTTTCACATATAATAATAGTAATAAGTCCTATAGTGTGCATGGATTTTTTCGTGCAATCGTAGTAGAAAAGTTATGATTATTATTTTGAGCATAAAATCCTATTTTTCTAATACGAAAAAACGAAAACCTAAATTGAACTGAAATCGTAACAGAAACATCATGATTATTATTTTCGACATAAAATTAAATTAGTCAATATTGAATATAGATCTTTATTTTTTATTATTGAAAAAAATGTCATTTATTCTGCACCATCATTTATTTTTTATGTTTTTTTTTATGAATTTTTTATCATTTAAAACTATTTTCGTTTTATTCATTTCATTTTATTTTTTTATTCAATCAAACGGTCATTGTTAACCATAATTTGATTTAATAATAACGAAAGAGAACAAGAAAAATAAATTCAAGTTCAATGACAACCTCTGAGCAAACAGTCAAGCCAAAGTTTATCCAAAGGGTGGACAACAACAATTTTATAATTGTATAAAGTGAAAAAATATGTATATATTTATACATTATAAATGACTTTTCTATTTTAGGAATTGGGTAAATAAATAAAAATGGAATTAATAGGATTAAATGAATTTTTGAAAATGATGCTGATTTGAATTAAATTATAAGTTTCAATTTTCTGCTTTAAATATAATTTAATACAATTTATACTTATAACATTTTCATATAGGATTTTAAATATTTATTGTGCTCTTTGTTAAATTTTAAGGTACAAATTCTTTGAAACATTATGCTGAAATTTAAAGCATTTATTTGAAAAGAAAAGAATAATCAGAAATTTCACTAACAAAGCGCTCATTCATTGCCAGCTGAAGGCTAAAAACAACATAAATAAATAAAAATGTTTTAAACTAAAGTTTCTTTTTATTTTAATGCAACATTTTTTCCCATAAAAATCCATTTACTACTTAAAAAAATGTACAAAATGAGAAAAGTAAACAAAGCGCATAACAAATAACTTTAACTTTGTCGACTATAAAACACCCTTTTCTTAAAACTTCTTTAATAAATATATATGATTGGAAGATTTTAGAAAAAAGGTAGTCCTTCTTCAAGTCTTAGCCATCTGGCTAACGCTAGAAATTATCAATTTCACAAATTTTAACTACGAAAATTCTTAAAAATATTTCCGATTTATTGATATATAATTTATGTCTGTAATTTATCTGAGGCCTTAGAAAAGTGAATTTCAACATACTAACAGACAGACAGAAGGACGGACATTATTAAATTGATTTTCTATCCTACAAACGGAATGATATTCTATAAATACCTTTATAACGTAAATCTCATGTTAAATCCTTTCCAACAAACTATATTACGCATTTAAAAATTTAGTATTTCTTCTTTGTGCATAAATCATACATAATACTACACAGAAAAAAATTAAAAACGATTTCAATTACGAAATTGCTTATATTATTTTTAGATTTTGCTCCAATCAAGAAAATCATATTAATAATTAAGAGGAAATAATTAATTTCTGTATAAATTTCAATTAATTCTTTTAATTACACTATGCGACTATGCGACAGTCAAAGTCGGAATGGGATGAAACCAACGGGAAATGTTATATCGGTAAAAAAGAAGTTATACGTGTCCCAGCGTTTCGAAGGGTCACGTCTAGGAATCGAGATATATCGATTTGAAATTAGTAACTATCATATAGGGGAAATTGTGACCTTTGGTGGTCTTTTTTTTTGACATAACTCGAGTCCGATTTTGCTGAAACAAATTTAAAAAAATTAAGAATTACAATTCCTTTAATTTGTTCATACAACGTTTCGCTACATAAGCAACAGTTTCGCAGTTATAAATAAATGTATGAAAAAAAAAAAACTATTTTTTGCCTAAAAAATTGAACTTTTTTATTTTTAATTCATAAAAAATCCAAAACGGTAAAAAAAAGTGTCAAGTCCTATTACTTTCACGTAAAGCCACATAACCTTTAAACAAAATGAGATATAGATCATGAAAATCGATGGACGCGTTTCGCTTTTATTCACAATTAAGTGAAGGTATGAATTTCAAAAATTTGCTCGAGATATGCTCAAAATTCCTTGGAAAAAACATTGATGACTTTTTTATGATTGTTAGAATTAAAAAAAAAAAGTAATAAACAAAAGGTTATTTGATTTTTATGGTAGCGGTAACAAACTAAAAAACGGTCATAAATGTGCGTGGACAATTAAAAGGAAAAAAGGAAAGTGCACTTTTTTAATTATTTGGGTTTTTTCCATTGGCTAACTGCATGATTTTTTTACACAAATTGCACCCACATTTATGAGTGGTCATGTTTTAGAACGTTTCGAAAAATTTAAAACGCACACGAATCAGGTTTATAGCCACCCTTAAAAGATGCACGAATTCATAAGTACCTCTCAGTAAAATATTGAGACTTACGTAGTATTTATAGGTGTTCACTGATCGATTTTTGTCATTCAACAAGTGTCTCCGAACGCGTAAAGTATGGTTTCTTTAAAGTGACGAAAAAGTAATAAAAGTATAAAACCGAAATGAGTGAAAATTGTCCAGAAAATATCAATTTATTTTGTTACGTTTGTGGCAAAAGAGCTTTTTCAACAAATGTTGCATTACTCACTGAGCAAGTGGAGCGCGCTTTTAAACTTTATTTTGATTGCGAAATAATTCGCGGCGTTTCGTGGGTCCCAGACAAAATTTGTAAAACGTGCTACAATGGTCTTAACATGTGGATCCAAGGGAAACGCAGTTCACTTCGTTTTGGTGTACCAATGATTTGGACTGATCCAGGAGAGCACAATTCCGACAACTGTTACGCTTGCGCAAACAAAATATGTGGAGTAAATCGTAAAGGCCTTAAACAAAGAGTTTACATATCTATTAAAAGTGCACAAATACTTCTACCGCATTCGGATGAAATACCAATTCCACCGCTTCCAAGTCCTGACAGAGATACTTCTTTTTCTATTGAAACAATGGATCAATCGGATTTCACCCATAAACCAACACCAGAAGCCGGCCCATCGAACAAAATAATTCCAATGGGAGTTTCCTCCGAGGGTAAGTCACAAAAATGAAGTTAACTGACTGATTAAAAACAATTGATTTTTTTCAGATGAAGACAGATCCTCATCCGATACAGACTCTGAACAAGTGGGCGAACCACCACGCAAGAAAGTAAAGGGCGCAAACAAACGAAAATAAGTTTTGCGTTCATCGATTTTTATAACCTATGTATCTATGTAATAACCTAATAATTACCTGTAATAATTTTTAATTTTACGTGTTAATAAATATAATGAATAATATATAATAAATATTATCCAAATTCATTGAAACATAAAATCAATATTCTTGTCCAAATGAGAAACCTTCACTTAATTGTGAATAAAAGCGAAACGCGTTCATCGATTTTCATGATCTATGTCTCATTTGGTTTAAAGGTTATGTGACTTTACGTGAAAGTAATAGGACTTGACACTTTTTTTACCGTTTTAGATTTTTTATGAATTAAAAATAAAAAAAATTAAATTTTTTAGGCAAAAAATAGTTTTTTTTTCATACATTTATTTATAACTGCGAAACTGTTGCTTATGTAGCGAAACGTTGTATGAACAGATTAAAGGAATTGTAATTCCTAATATGTTTCAGCAAAATCGGACTGGTGGTTCTCGAGTTATGTAAAAAAAAAGACCACCAAAGGTCACAATTTCCCCTATATGATAGTTACTAACTTCAAATCGATATATCTCGATTCCTGGACTTGACCCAGCGAAACGCCGGGACACGTATAACTTCTTTTTTACTGATATAACTTTCCCCGGTAGTTTGAACCCTTCCCGATCACTGACCCCTACCATTTGTCGCATAGTGTTACATCAATACTAGGGTGATCGACGCGGTTTTCCAACCGATTTTAAAAGCGATTTTTGGTTTAAGTACTGTCAGTTTTTTTTTTTTTTGAAATGTTCATTTTTCGAATATCGAATAAAACGGTTTTTAAATACAAAAAAACGTGTTTTAAAAATATATGTACTAAATACTAATATCTGAACTGAAATTTAGGAAAATGTGATAATTGATTAATCATCATAAATTTAATTTCTTTTTATGTTTTATAAATATATTTGAAGGTTAAATTGAATTTAATTCTATAACTTTAAAGAAATCTTGGATGAAATACACAATGGAATTAGTTTTTCTTCTCTTGTAGCACCTGTAACATTCTTACAAACAATTTAAATATTTTAGAGTTTTTATTAATTCAATATTTGTAGTAATACATTACTTAATTTTTTAAAAGAGTAGTAATTGAAAGAGGTCTGCCTCCAAAATGGATTTCGAAAAAATTGAGACGCGATTTTTCTTACCTTAACTAAAATTTTGTTTCTATATATAATAAATGTTAACCTCGATATAATAAGACTTGTTGATTGTTTTTAGAGAAATATAATCTTTTGATGGAAATATTTACTAATACAAAAACCCCGAATAACCGTTTTTTTCTGCATTCTAAAAACAACAACTCTTTTTTTCAAAATTTCAACTATTCGAAAACCGGTTTCTGTAAAAAATCGAACAATCGATTAACCTAATCAATACATTTTATGATCAAAATTTTCTTAAAATTAACCACTATTTGAATTGATGCGATTCAAAATTTAACCAAATGTATAAAACGTAAAATGCAATATAAATGCAGAGATTTCAAATAAAATATTTATTGCTAAATAAAACAGAAAATATGTACATATTTTATATAATATAAGTAGTGAATGTAAGCTTAGATATATATAACTACAAAACTTGAATTGAGCGAAATACAGTACTGCTTAATGAATCGTGTGCAGAAATTATTATTGAAAAAATAGATTATTTTAAGAAAAACAAAAGAATTTCGAAACAATTTAATAGCAAAAAAAAATAATAACACACTTATAATTTGAATATAACCCGATTAGCACAAAGATATATAAACAAAATAAAAATAACTTGATTGTGAACAAAGAATTTCAAAAAATTGTGATTGCTTGGAAACAGTGTTGCCAATTTGGCCTTTTTTTGATTTTTTTTTTCTAGCTTTTTTTGATTTTTAAAATTTGTCTTAAAAAGGCTAAAATGTTAGTATTATTTTTTTTTCAACAGAAAAAAACTGCTTATTAGCTATTACTAATTTTATTTTTTCAGAATCTTTCCTATAAGCATTTTCGTGTATTTATTCGCACAATAAAACTTTTTACCAAACTTTTACTTTACAACTACCAAAAATTTTCAAACATAGTAACTAACTTACCAAAGCGATTTTTATAATTATTTTTCATTTATCACAGAAGCTATTTATAAAACCACACACAATTTACAAAAAGCTTAATAAAAAATTAATTATAGTTTAAAAATTACGAAAAATCACTCAAACATTAGGTAATTTTTTGGGCTATTTATCAATGGGTGATTTAGCTGACTGCTGTTCTATATTTTATTTATAAATTTATTACAATATCTTTAAAAAAAATCAAAAACTAAAGAGGACGAGAAAAAATAAGTTGTTAAATTAAAGGGAAAGTATTAACTTTTTTTAGCCTTATTTTTTGGCCTTTTTTGACTTTTTTTTTAATGTTCCATTTATCCTCTACTTTTCTCGCCTCCTGGCAACACTGCTTGGAACAGCCTGAAGACGAATCCCTTAAAAGCAATTTTTGCTATCAATTAAATTTTCATTAATTCCAATGATACATTTCCATCACATTTGAAAACAACTAATTAAGTGTAGTATGAATATTGATACCAAAAGTTTCTATATGTTTAAATACAGAAAATCATTAGAACCAATATAAAATAATAATATCATGTGTTTAAATTTGACGCAACTTTTAGGTTAGAAGCTAACATTTTTCATTTAATTAATGCTTTCATTTATACGCTTCGTAGAAATTCTGATCCCAAAATATATTTTTGTGTTTACTCTGAGTTCCGAGTACTTTCCCCGGTACCAACAAGCCGTGTAAATCGAGAGTTACCTGTATATAGGCCATTATCCAAAATGTTCAATCTGGCTAAAACTGAGTTTAATCCTTAATAAGTTTTGTGGTAATACTATTTTAAACAGACGGATTACAGATATGAACTCACAAGACTCGAAACTAATAAAAGGAAAAATTTCAGCACTATAGGTAACCTTTTATAATCATGATGAACTTAGAAAAAATGGCCAAAAATTTCTTAACTTTTTTCTATTCTTTTTCTATACTTTCTGACCTTGCTCGATTTTATGTAAACTAATCGGACTTCATGGATAAATTCCTTACCTTACGGGGTAGTCAAATTTTGATGACAAAATTTTTAAATTTTTTATTTTGGTTTTTTCAGCCGGGTCTGTGCCTTTCTCAACGGAATAGAAATTTTGAAAAAGGGATTGATAATTGTTGTAACTATGCATAGTTTGCGCTATATCTCGTTGATGTATGCGAAATATTCAACGTAGTAAATAGTCTCAAATTCTAGAAAGCTATAGCGAAAAATTTAAAAAAAGCCAGTTTTTTGCGAGGCAAATTCACAGTTTCCTATACAACAGCATGGATTACTGCGTGAACTTAGTTTTTTAATGAAATTGAAGGAGCATTAAAAATAAATTTGGTAAAAAATTTTATAGTCTTTTTGAAAATTACACTTTTTGTTTTTGTATTTTTATATATGTAGCAATTTGCAATTTACACAAATCTTTGAAATATAGATATAAGAACGACGATAAATATAATGAACAGCAGGAAATATGGTATATTTGACATAAATAGGTAATGTTTGTAATGCTCAACGAAAATGTAGAGGCGCATCAAAAAATTTCGAAAGATACAAATTTTATGGACCAAAACAAATATTAAATAACATTTCCTTGTAATAAAGTCCTTTCCTTGTAATAAAATATATTTTCGTACTATATGTAAAGAAATAACTTTTTTAAAATCGCAATTTTTATTATAAAGATAATTTTTTAAATTTTACTAGGAAACTCTAAAATTTGTCGCACTAATACCATCAAACATTGAAAATATGATAAATTTTATTTGAATAATTCAATGCGCATAGTTTTTAACATAATTATACATAAACTAATAGTTTGTAAAAATGTTTATATGTTCAAATTAAACTCGCTATAAGTTTTGAGCCCTTGAGCCCCGAAATGATTAAAGCGAACTGATTCTACATGCTAATGCTGGCAAATTCTACTACTTTTAAATATTCAATACTACTCAACACTTTTCATTTGGGTACTCTATACTTAACGGATTTTTTTACTTTGAAGTATAATTTCTAATTAAAGATCTTTTTTTAAATAAAACAAATATATTTAACCGATTAATATACAATTTTATATATTTATTTATGTAAAACATAAAATAAATAAAAACGTTAACATTAAATTCAACGTTAACAAAAATCAATAAAATTATTTTCATATATTTAAAAATTAATTTGTATTTTTATACAGAGTTGTATTTTAGCCGTTATATTTTTAATACTATATCATTAAAAACTTTAACTCTAAAAGTATTGAGTAACTACTTTACAGTATTGATTATTCAAAAAAGGAGACAAATACTCAGTACTTGGTACTTAATACTCATTTCTTGCACAGCTCTACTACATGCATTCGAGTCATTTTAAATTTATATAAATGGATTTTAACGACAAATATGTTTAAAATTACAAAAAATTAAACAAAAAACACATCAAGTTCTAAAAGCTTACGTTGTGGCTCTAATACTCCAATCGCAATTTAGCTTTGTTCTCACCAAAAGTGTTGAATTAGCGCTTGGAGTTTGCAAGCGCAGTAACACGATCCCGATTAATGTTCATACTTTTGGTTATTTACTAGGGTAATTTCTAAGAATCCAGCAAAAACTTTACTTACCCGGTAAACCAATACATTACATTACCAAACGGCGGTAACTACTTATAATTTGGGCAAAAAACTCATTAGCTTTATTGGCGATGTCCACGAATTCATGGGTCCCCATTAATAAGGTGCTTATTTTAATAATCAAGTAAGTACTTAATCAAATATTAGAAAATTACAAATACTACAAAACAACACAATTCCTAAAAAACAAAAATAAAAACAAAAAGTTGTCTCAACTGACAAAAACATTCCTTCATGTTTTAAATACTACTGCTTTACTCACTACGCCACGTATACGTTAAATTTGTGCGCGCTGTTAATAGTTTTGACATGCCAATAGAAATTCAAATAATTTTCTAAAAAAAAATTTTGACTTAGTTTGGGGTTGAATAGGCAACCTACTGAGTGCTACGCAGTCGCTTTAGCGAACTGAGCCATTACAGAACTAAATGAATTTGTTATTTACTGGTAACTAGTTATTCCACTACTCAAAGAAATGAGAAAAATAATGACGGCTCATTACAAGCTAATGAGTCTAGTAAGTAGTAGTTATTACTAAAAGCCAACAAATTTTTGGCGGGAATAATTCACTTGTACTTTTACTTTAAAACAATGAAGAAGTTTTGCGGTTAAAAACCCACAACAGAAAAAATATTTTTTCCTAAAACTTTATTAAGTTAAAGTTAAGCGCTCTAGCAGGGACCTTAAAAAGTCCTTCAGAGAAAGTAAAACGTACAGTCAAGCTTTGATAGTGGCCCCCTAGTAATCCTTAAAGGATAAAAAGAATCGAGCGCGCTGTGATGCCAACCAAGCCCGCGTATGCGGAAAAGTGTTAAGATAATATAAGAAATAATTTTAAAAACAATTAGTTAAAGCATTAAATGGAGATTCAAATTAAGCAAAAATTTTAAACAAATGAAACATTTGTTAAATTAAAACATAAAGTAAAAATTTAAATTAAGTGAAACAACACTGGAATACGTGCAACATCTAAAAGATTTTTCAACAAGGATAATTAAGTAAAGAGATTGAAAGAAGTGAAAGTAAATTAAAACATTAAGAAAAGTTGAAACAAAATAAAATAATTTTGAAACAAATGAAACATCTAAAAGAATTTTAAATTAGATCATTAAGAAAAAATACAATTTTTTAAATAATACCAGTCAAAAATTGTCAGAAACATGAAGTAAAATTAAAAGAAAAAAAATATAGAAAAGTAAAAAAAAAAAAATATATATATTTAAAAGAAATTGGATTTAGAATAAACAGTGTGAATATAAATAAGATAAATACTAGCTAGAAAGGAAACTAAATCTAAAGTGAAGTAAAAACAAAAAAGTAGACACAATAAAAAATATATCTAACAGAAGCTATATGAGTAATTCTATTTTAAATTTAAAATATTTTTGCCCTTGGTTACCGATTTATATAAAATTTGGTGCATGTGAAGAGGAGGATACAGAGCAATGTGAAATGAATTTTTCTAATTTTTAATTTGAGAACTCTATAGCTTTGAGAGTGATTAACATATTTATTTAAATGGTCATAACTTTTGTTAAAATATATTAAAATAATTGTTTTTGCAGTGAATTTATCAAAGCTTATATTTTAAGATGTCATATAAAATTTTTAAAAAATTTTTATTAACATATTTTTTTTGTAACAATTTTCTATAGTTCAGTGTATCTAAAAAAGTCAATCTTTAATTTTTTTAAAATTTCTTAAAAAAATATCCGTATGCTGCAGAGAAAATTTCAGAGAGGTCGAAATTTTTAAATTTAAAATGGAATTACCCATATTTAAAATAAACAGTGCGAATATAAAAACATAAATACTAATTAAAACTAAATTTACATCAAAGACAAATAACATAGAAAAAAGCGACACAAGAAACACCCATCATAACAACCAACATGTTTAATAATTATGTTATAAATTTAGAAGTTAAGAAAAAAAGAAGAAAAAATAAGTGATTGTTTTTAAAACTTATATAATAAAATGAATACCTGAAATCCTTTTTATTAAAACTCACTATCTTCTATTCAAATTCCACAATTCAATACTTAAGTATTGCGTGATACAAATAATAAATACAAAGAAAAGTTCTTTTTACCTTTCAAAGCATTTCATTGATTTAAAAAGAAATTTCCTTTTTCTCATGCCTAACGATTTGATAGAAGAAATAACAGAAAGGATGAATAGAGCATTAACAATGACACAACCTAACAGAACCAGCACTTCGGCCGCTTTTCACGGAGTAAATGAAGTGAAAAAGAGCAGATAAAGCATAGCAAGAATATATAACGACAATTTTTTGGAATGTAGATCATTCTATCGGCACAGTTACTGCAAATTTAGAAAAACTCGATAGGGTTCCAAATATCGTACGCTCCATACGCGAATTCTCCGGAAAACCTGGAGGGTTCAACTCATGGCGAAATTCGGTTGATCGAGTATTGGAGTTTTTTAATATTCTATGAAACAGCAGTAGATATTATGCAATTTTACATGATATTCTTATATGTTTGGAGTCATATAGAACTCCATTAGATTGAAGCAAAAAAAAAAATGCTTGATGATGCATTACTACGATAAGAGAGATATCAGAACTCAAGAATATAAAATGAAGGTATTGTGTCAGGGAAATAGGACAATTAACGAATTTTATCAAGCTGTGTATTAGAATCTTTTATTGATGCTCGAAAAGGTTTCTTTTTTGATCTTAATGAGTGCAGCCTCTACGTGATGATCAATACGTACAAAGGAGAAGTTTTTGACGCCTTTATAAGGGGTTTTAGTGTTGACCTTCCTCGGCTATTGAGCGTTCGAGACTGACATCTTTGCCTCAGACATTGTACACATGATTCGAAGAAACTATGCGTATGGACAATAGTTGAACACTCATTATAACAATCAACATGTTGCAAAATTAGCTCTACAAATCCCACAGATGGTCGTAAATTTTATCTAGATCTAGCTCACACCGGTGCTAGTGCCTCTTTCAGATCACCAATTCCATAGCGATATAATACTGTAATGAATTTTAATCCGAATATACGACTACCTACTTACCATAACAGATTTCTAAGAAAATTAATTCGGCCTCGAAACGCGAATGTCATAAACGACTATTCTACACCGCTTTGTATGGAAACTAATCATTCAACTCAGACTAAACAAGTTAACTACATGAATCGGCCAACTTTTTATCAAAATCCCAAAAGACCTGCTAACGGCTCTTTTCAAGGGCCAATTAATAAAATGTAGTTAAAGCTATGCACGATTTCTTTAAAGAAATCAAAAAAGAGTCCAAAAGTTCCCGACATATCACATACATATTTAATTTATTGTTGTTAGATGTAAATTTACATAATTATTTAAAACATATTTTTTTCCATTGCTTTTTTTTTTTTTTTTTTTGAAGAAATGTCAGTTTTTGCAAAACAAAATTTATAATTACAATAGTTCTGTTACAGTACTTGTTAAATTTTGCAAGTTTTAGTCAGAATTTACAGGAAGGCGTTCCCGCACTAAAAATGTATGTGTATTTTGTTATTTCTCTGACTAATTCTGACGAGTACTGGAACAGAGCTGATAATTATACATTTTATATATTCAATTATTTTTATAATTAAATTTTATTAAGTAACAAAATAATAGATTAATTAAAAAAAATCTGAATATTTTTTTTCTGTGTATGTATGCTATTAAAATAAAACTAATTAAAATTACCACACTTTTTTATGGTTAAATTTAAGTTTATCGTTGTGTAAATATCTTTACAAACACTTAATTAAATCATAATATATATTTCAAAAAGAAATTTATTTCTCTCTGTAAATAAGCATTAAATAAATTATTTGTTTTCTATTAATTGCTTTAAGTGACAGTATAAACTCATTTTATTTGAAATTTTAAGTAAATATTTATATAAATTTAGAATGTTTGTAATTGATTACTAAAAATTAATTATTAAAATTATTATTTCAATTTCATGTGGTGAACTTTGTAAAGAAATGTTGATTTATGTAAATTAAATTTTTGTAAATAGTTTAATAAGCAAGAATTAATTTTTTTTTTTTTTTTGTAATTAAAAGCAAAATCATAATATATATGACTTGTAAAATATACCAGTTTTAATTATGTATAAAACTCTTAATTCTAAATAAATTACAGCTTTAATGGAGTAAAAAATTTTGAGAATTTAATTAACAAATATTTTAAGTGTTTCGTATATTGTTTTGTGCTAAAATTTTAAAATATTTCTCAGAAAGTTTTCTAATTTATTTCCCCCTATGATTTTTATTTTTTTTTTTTGAATAATTAGAATAATTCAGTCCATGTTTTTATGTGACGGAAAATTCTAATATTTTAAATATTTTTTATAAAAATCCCAAGAAATTTTTCCATATACATAAAAAAAATTTTGTGCATAAATATAAGCATTTACTTTAATTGATTTAATCGATAATATTTAAGAATAATATCTTAAATAATGACACTTTTTCACATTTTTTGAAGTGAATCAAAAGTGAAGAATACTTAAATAACTTTTTTTTAATTATCATTTATATTTTCAATTTGTAAATGCACGTTTAAAATTTTCTTTGGAAAATTTTTAGTTTTCAAAGATTTTTAGACACATGTTGGGAGCAGAAGAACATAACAGAAGCATATTTTATTAAAATGAAAATTTCCGTAAATTTCTAAACATTACTTATTAACAACTTCTTATTGGAAAATTGCCATTGAAATTGATTCATTTAGCATTTGAATCAAATTTAATAAAACTAAATTCAAATTTTAGCAGTATTTTTGAAAAATTCTTAAAATTTTCATTAAGTACAATTTAATAATATCTATGAACAAAATTTTATTTTTTATGGAAAAAGTTTGGGAAAAACATCATGTTGGATTCATAATATTTATGAAAAAATAATTCGCAAATATATGATTTTTTTTCTCTGTGCAGAAACTTATTTATTTAAAAAAATTTTTATAACTAAAAAAACATAACATATTTCTATATTTTTTTTTATTCCTAAAATAAAAATATGCATAAAAATATATATAAGTAATTATGAAAACTGTTAAATTTTAATACCATTAATTAATGCATCTAATGCAATTTCTAACAAATTTTGCATTTTTGACTAACTTAGCTTAAAATAAAGTTTGAATGTTTTTTGAATCTGTAAAATCGGAAATTTACATATCGAGTTTTATATGTTTATTAGACTGCAACAAAATTTACCGACTTTAGTAAAAAGATATATTGTGAAATAATAATGAATTTGGATATCATACATCGAACATGAAGTTTGTATGATGGCTTTATAGGGGAAAAATATGGCTTTTTTAAAGTTATTATAAAAATTTAGCTATTAAATACTTTGTTTTGTAGAAAAATATTAAAAAATCATAATCTGCACGTAATTATCTGTCAAATAAGATATAAATGAAAAAAAATTAGTTAAAAATTTTAAAGTTATTATGAAAACCGTTTATGTGTTTCATTTGTGTAAGGAGTTACAAAGAAATTTTAAATTTCTTTAAGAAATGTTTAAATCAAATGCTATTTTATTTTTTAGACTAAGATTTGGCAAAATTGAGATAGTTGAAATATCAAATGCAAATAACTTGAGATAATAACACATGCAAGCAAGTTTTTCATTTTCTATATCATAGGTACCCTATTTTGAATTACAATAGCTACGCTCCTCTGCTACTCCAATATGAAATTTTATGTAAATCCAATCAGAAGATTACAAGTTACAGATTAATTTGCAAAAAATTTCAATTCTGCCCTACTGTGCAGTGATATATGCTTAGTTCGTCTTTTGAAGTGATGAGAATGTTAATTTCTCATCTTTTTTTTCTTGTTGAGAAGTTAAATAATTGTTGCCTATATGTACCGAAGTTCTTATTAATTCTTTTTATAGAGAGCTTTTAGTTTATTTCTTGGCATAAATTATGTAAATATGTCACGTTATATTTAATTTTATTTTATGAATACTTAGCCTCTTTTATTCATTCACATTTCGTTGTTCTACAATACTTTGTTGTTTGTTTTTATCCCTTAAAACTTATTTTAAAATAAGAAACAGAAACTGTTTTAAAATGCACTGAATAATATCTAAAAACTATTTCTGCAAGATTTCTTATAATGTTGTTAATATTTTTAGTGAAAGTTTATACACTTAAATACAGTGCTCCGAAGTTGCAAAGTACAAATAAATATATTTCTTTATATCGTAAAAAGTATATAAATTCAGGTTCCTTATATCTACATAGAAAAAATTGTTAATTAATTAATTTTGTATTCCAATTTAATTATAATATTAATTAATTCTAATTTATAATTGGTTTAAAATTTTTTGACAAAAATCGACAGTTCTCAAAAAACATAAAAAAACTTTTTAATAAAAACTATAAAAATTAAATACATCGTTCAACAATAGTAATACTAAAGATTTACATGATGTCATCAGTCATCGTGACGTGTTTAATGTATAATGATGAGACTATTAATCTCTCGATGCTATTGTAGATGTTTTCGTCATTTATATAGGAGGTTAGATTTAATTGAATGATCCCAGCTTGTTTAAAGCTGTTTTATGAAAGAATATACATGTATATACACAGAAAAAAGTCACCAATCACTAAATATATTAGTATACAACTTATTCAATTAAAAACTTTTTTAAATTTGAACCTTTCACAAAAATGGTTATATGAATTACTAAAAACTGAAATGAAAAAAACAGAAAAAATTTTCCAATTAAGAAATTAATCAAATCAATCAAGTAGATAATTGAATGGATTTAAATTTTGAGTGAGAAACAAAATGTTATTTAAAATGTATTTTTATTTTATATTTACTTCAATGTTTATTAAATTTAGATACAAAACGGAACAATTGAAAAATATACGGTAATAATTCAGTTCATATTAATTATATAATAATAATATATATTATATATATATATATATATATATATATATATATATATATATATATATATATATAATAACTAATAATTAAATAATTAACTATATATAAAACCGTATGTTTTTTTTTAGTTGATTTTACACAAACATTTAATCATAATTCTAATTAATTTCATTAAAAAAATTAATTGATATTTATACCAAAATCAATTATTTTAGTTAATTAATATTTTCATATTGGTAATTGGAACAAAATCAAACAAAAATTTATTTAATGTAAGCAATTTCGTAATTGAAGTTCACTTTTATTTTTTTCTGCATAAGCTATAAGACTGTTGAAATCAACTTTCTGAAACCTTCACATAACTTAGATACATTTGTAATATATTAAAATCACGGGAATGCATAGTGAAATTTTTTTTCATTTTCTTACCATAAGTCTGTAACTTTTTAACCATTTGCAATAAAAAATATTCCACGAACAAGCCGAAGTATATTTCTTTAATATTGCCCAATATTAGCTAAATCCGTTTGCAGATTGTTCGATATTATTGTCCTGAATTTCATGGTAAACGAACCACAAAAAGGGTTTTATGCGCATTAAATGTACATTAAAACACAAGAAATATTCTCCAAGAACCCGAAAATATGCCCTTAAAAAACAAAAAATTTTGGTAAATTTTAACAAATTTATGATTTTCATTAAAATAAAATGTCTTATTAATATTTAAATGTCATAAAATAAAATTATCATTTATTAGCTGTGTCGAAATTTGATTCAACAATTTTCTATTATATATATATATATATATATATATATATATATATATATATATATGCCTGAGGAGGTATCAACAAGATAGCGATAAAATGGTATCCCTTAGAATTAGTTTTAAATATTAAATATTTTTGGATTTTTAATTATTTTTCTTTTTATATAAATGTATAAATACAACAATCCCTGTCCGGAAATTTCCATACAAATTTGTATGAGAAATATGCAATGCGGCTCGGTCTCCGAATTTTTTCTAGCTCTTATTTCATTTCATTGTCTGAATGAATGATTTTTCTTTCAGTGTATGAATTTCGTAAACAAAATTGAAAAAGGTTTGAAGTAAAAAAGAAATGAAAAGAAAATAAATAAAATAAATTGTTGTTTATTTTCCGACGCCGTCTTAGTTTTTGTTTAATTTAACAATGTGTGCTATGTAATGGAATTTAATTCAAATTTGAAAAACATCTCATGATTTATAAAAAGATTACCCTAATAATAACAAAATATGCTATAAATGTGTACTGAACATCGCACATAATAAATAATATGTTGTTTGGTATTGTTTCATTAAGGATTTCACAAATTTTCTTGATTTGTTTCTGATAAATGATACGTTTTAATGTAAGTAAAATATTTTTAAGTAATTTTTTTAATAAAAAGTTAAAATATATTGATTTTATAATTTTATAAAGAATTAAACTTTTATTTTCTATTATACATCAAATGTGTATTTCATAAAAATTCAATTTTTCATCCAAAATATCTTGCATGTAACTTATGCAAAAATTTAATGTCTGGTTATATGATTATTAAAGTTAATGACGAAAAAAATTCTTTATCTAAAATGCTATAAAAATTTCATTAATAAGAAAATATGTATATTTTTTCTTTCTAATAGAAGCCTAAATTTTTACGTGCATATAAGTTTTAAGGTTCTACATTTGTTCAGTATTTTGAGATGGTTATACTCGTTGAAATTTTTAAATACTTATTTATAAATTTCCATAATGTTTAGCCTTTAATAGCATTTCCGCAGTATAACGCTCCAAAGTTATGAAACCAAAATAGAAGCTTCGTACGTTTATAGTTCTCTCAAATATGTTTCCTATATGTTTTGTTGATTTTAATTTACTTGTAATAAAGCAGTTCTTTATGGGTAGGGGAGATAAAATAACGATGTCTATCTGAACATTCATCTATGTGGCCGGTTGATATTTCGTTTATAAAGGCATCTGATAATAGATACATGAATCAAAATATTGGCAAATCTTCCCAGAATTTTGATAACGAATTTCGTTCATCAGTTCAAATATTTCCCGGGGAAAAATATTCCGGTGCCGTGGCTGAGTTATCACTCTTTGATCGAGGTGAATTCAGGAGTACAAAGTTAGATTACATTGTTTGCATTGCAAGTTTCCTCTCAATCTTTAGATCTTCATTAAATTTTCTAATCAAACTCTAAATATATTACAGTGTTACTATTGCCTCTTTTCATAAATTTATGTTTTTAATGATTCAATATTGTTTGAATTTAAATTAAATTTATTTAATATGTATTTTTTTTATAAATTCCCAAAATACTAAATTTTATTTTTTATCACTTTAATATCACCCAAAGGTGTTTTTGAAGTCTTAACCCTAATGATATTTTTCAATTTTTACTATCAATTAGATTTTGGTAATTACCTTACAAACTAATGCATCAAAGAAATGAGTTATACATGCCTTCCTACAATAATTGACCTTAATTGCCCACGTATTAGAATGTCACCTGTCTTTCATAAATGCCTTTACATTTATAGAATTATCATAATGAAAATTATAAAGTAATTTAAGAAATAGTCTGGCACAACAAATACATTGGTATTCGACAAAAAAAAAAAAAAATGTTTGAATAGCAAATATAAAGTACAAGTAAGCGTATGAGTAATATTTAATTGAAACCAAAAATAAATATTAATCATACGTATTGAATAATATTTTATTACACTAAATTTTAGCAATATAGCAGACAATTTTAAGTGAATAATTTTTTTATATCTATCTATGGCCCAATTCTAAATTTAAAATAATCGCTAGAAAAAGTATTAATAGAGAGAAAATCAAATTTTTAGAACAAAATAATAATAATAATAATAATAATAATAATAATAATATTGACAATAATAATAATAATAATAATAAGAATAATAATAATAAAATAAAATAAAAAACTCAATTTTTGACCTCAGCACCTCCGATTTTGATAAAATTTGGTATACACATATTTTTTCTTTAAAATGTTCCTTAAAGTATTGTGAACAATATATAAAAAATTTGGAAACAGCATCAGCAAAAAAGAATCATTTATTTTAGTAATAATTTGAAAATTTCTAATATTTTTTGAATTAAACAGTTTGTACTTGTATAAAATAACGTTAGAAAAATTCGGTTTATTACAATTCATTCTATTTTATTAAGTTGAAAAATTATATATCTTATAGGAATAATACAAATAACTTTAAAAAATTATCCTTGAAACCATGATTATCAGTGCAGCCAAAAGAAAATATTTTGGCAATAAATCGACGATTTCTAATTGACTAATTTGATTGTTGTTAAATGTCTGAGCTGTTCCAAAAAACTTATTTATGAATTTCCGTTTTAGTTCTTTAGTTTTTAGTTTAAATTGTATTATTGTTAGCTACAACTAAAATATTTGGAAAATTATTCAAATTGAAAAAATGATTTTAATGCAATTGCATTTTTTATATGCAATTTTCGTTGAATATACCACCTTAAATATATTATTTTTAGCATTTTTAGAAAATACGGAATTTTTTCATTACGATGGAAAATAAACTTTTTAGAACATACTCACTTATTATTTACGATATTGATTTCAGAAAAAAACGTATCATATATTTTCATACACAAAACAAAAATACATTAAAAAATATTATATATATATATATATATATATATATATATATTATTTCTGAAATAAATGGGATTCTTTTACTAAAGGTTAATTTTCTCAATATCCCCTCACGGCATTTTGAGGAATATTTCAAAGCAAGATTATCACAATGGAAGATATGATTTTTAAATATGTTTGATACGAAGACGAATATTGATTTCATTATCCGTTTCTTTGCGAAAATGGCGTTTTTCAGTAATAATTAGAAACTAAATTTATTAGGCATTAATTTGGGCATAAATTTGATTAAAAGGGACAAATAACTCCGCAGGTATATTGTGTTAAAAAAATCTGAACAAAGTGAGCTTTTAACAGCGATAAAAACCAAACTACAAGGGATTTAAAAGTTTTGAATAACTTCAAATTTTGTATTGACTAGAGAGTGTGTAAACCGAATTTCGTCGACATCGAAGACGGTGAGGTTTTTAGTTGTTCGAAAATATTTGTTTTCTTCCAATAAATTTATTAACAAATATTCTCATTCGGAAAATGATTTAATGTGCGTTGTATATCTTTTTGAGGAAATCACAAAACAATTAAAAAAAATTTCTAAACACCCTCTAAATTTTGGAATATTGCGAAAAAACACATTTTTAGAATAATTCCTGTACTATTAATCACGTAGCTCCATAAATTTTCAGTCAATTTAAGATTTTAAATTGATTTTGAAATTACGTATCTTTTTAACTATATTAACATCTTTCATTTACACTCAAATTAAGTAGTAAATTATTTACTATTTTTAAATCCATTTACCTTTTCTCTTTCGAAATTTTGATTTTTATGTAAATTTTTCTAAATTTTTTCTAAAAGAGTACACATGTATGTTTACAAAGTTTGAGATGTTGTATATACGAGTATCTAGATATCTTTTACAAACTTAATAACTTTTTGAGTTTAAGCATTAAAAAATTATTCATATATTTTAACATAAGTTAAAAAAAGTAAATGTTAAAAAAATGTCTAGTAAACATAATTATAACATTAAGCCATTATTATAATGATTAATGAAAAACATTACCAAAATTCAATTAAAACATTAAGTAGTTTTAAGTACGAGTAGTTTTTTATAATAAATAAAATTTACAAAATTTTCACATTTACCTTAAGTGTTATAATAAATGACTTAAATATGTTAATAAACATTTATCATGCAAGTGATATATTTATCACATTCGGCCAATAACTGATTCTTACATGAAAATGCACTTAATTTTTCTAATTTATAAATTAAACATTTCACTTAAAAATTCCATTAATTTGTCATTTAAATAATTTATTATTAATAATTTATATTTTCTCTTTCTTTATACTTGCAGGTATGTATGCAAAAACCTATCAGTTATTTATGTCTAACAAATATCTCAACTAGATAATAATGGTAATTGTATTATGTATAGTAAGTTTAAGGACATTTATTTATATCATATCAATTAATCTTTTAACAAATAGAAGAGAAAATGTTATTAGTCTTTTAATGAAGAAAAATAACATTGTGTTGAGAAATAAATATGTAGGTATATATTAGAAATAATGAATTCAGAAGTATGTGTAAATATTAATATAAATGTATAAAAATATTGCTATTTACTAAATTAATTTTTACATATATACATTACATTCATTACTTTAATATTTAAATCATTTAGAAAGACTCTAGGTTTTCGTATGTCAATCGTAATGATTTAAGTAGCAAAAAATCTATTTGTATTTTGAATATAATACATACTTTCATATGTGAATGTGTGTTTAATATATGGAGATAAAGGATAACATATATTTTTTATATTGTTATTATTTATTGACAAAACATTTATATATATGAATATATCCTTTTGAATATGTTATATTATCCACAAACATTTAATCTTAAATGAACCATAATAAATGTGGGTATGTATACATCAGGCTACCCATGAATTAAACATTTTTGATTTCGCTTGCTCCACCAGCAATTTCTAATAGATGGGGCTAAAGAAATAATATGTGTGCAAAAGTTAGATCGATCGATCATAAACCGGTCGAATTTTATTCTAAAAAGGTTGTTAAAAGTAACTAAAATCTTTATTGGACTATAACACTTAAACTTTAAACTTTGAAAAAAAACTTTATATAAGCTTTTTTAATCAGAGTAAAAAGCAAAAATTTTTTATATATAATCTTTTAGCCTACTATGATTTGTTGTGATGTTATAAGCAATCAAGTAAAATTTTATACATGCACTTTTTTTAAAAAGGACCTCGTTTTAATATGGACCTAGCCTGTTAGCAACGGTTTTTTTTTTTTTTTTTTTTTTGTAAAGATTTGTAGTTTTTATAAATCGATACATTTTGCTACATATAATTACTATTTTAGAGTAAATTGAGGTATAAATTTTCAACTTATTACACAAATATTGGCATAAAATGCAGAGTACAGCGTGAATTTTAGGATCACTATAGCAAGTATTTTTAAGTTATTGCTGCACTAATTATTTATTATATATTTAAGTGATGCCAATTAAATTATAATTGAAAACGGGACACTTTTGTCAAAATAGATTTTGCTAAGGCATATAGCACGGATAGCACGAAATTGACCGTAATTGAGATAAATAGGTGGTGTGTGTAATCCTTAGCGGAATTTTGTGGACCAAACCAACTTTTCTTTTGTTAAAAAATTATCATAATGTTAAATAGCATTTCTTTGTAATAAAAAATGTATTTTCGTACTACTCGTATATATGGAGAAATAACTTAGATCCGATCTCCATTTTTCGCAAACTTTTTAAAAATCGCAATTTTTATTATAAAGATAATTTTAAAATTTTATTAGTAAACCCTCAAATATACCGCACTACTACCATCAAGCATTGAAAATATCATAAATTTTATTTGAATAATTGAGGAATTTTTAATATTGCTCGTAATTTTTAACAAAATTATACATAAACTTCTAGCTTGTAAAAACATTTATATGTTCAATTTAAAAACGCTATAACTTTCATGACCCTGCACGAAATGTTTATCATGAAAAAATTATTCTACATACATTCGAATCATTTTTTATATATACAAATGGATTCTAATATGCCATCAAAAAAAAATAATAATAATCATTTTGTTGAAGGCCTAAAATCAAAAAAATTTGATAATAGCCCATATATTGTTACGTTTTTGCCTTTCCAAAACGTTGGTTTATTTCCTTTAAATGAAACTTTATGAATTCTTTTATCACAATAATAAGAAGTCAGTTTAATTTGTTTTTTAAATTCAAACACACATTATTTATCTACGCCTTAAAACACACTCGTTATATTACACACAATGGCAACTCAATGACTCCAAATTAATTTACTACTGAACTCAACGCACAATTTCATATCCGCATATATACTGTATTTTCGCTAAAAAATTATATTCTACAATTGTCTAGTAATGTTTTGAACCATCTGATTTTATAACACAAGTCATATAAACAATCAGTTTATTATAAAAGTTTCTCACAAATACATAAACAAGTTAACATAAAGCTTTCTTTATCAATACAGTAAGCAGAACTCTCTTGGATAATTAAGATAAACTACAATAAAGCCCTTTCATTTAAATTCAAACAAATATCTAAACAAACAAACAGATATTACAAATTGGATACATCTAATACGTTACAAATTAAAATTTCGAATACGTTATAAACTATTATATACTATTTTATACTTGTAAAACTAATTTACGTAACAATATTTTAAGTGGAAAAATTAATATCGAGAAATTTAGTAAAACTAAGTTCTTTATCTATAAATAAAATGTTTATAAGTTTTTGTACAGTACATTAATAATTCTTAATAATCCTTGACTAAAAGAGCTATTCGAACATAGTTTGTATATATTTGGGAGTAAATGTCAGTATATTTTTTTTCTACATAAATTTATTAAAATTTGTCAAGAATACAAAAGGATAAATTTTTAAAGATAATTTTTTCAAAATTTTCATCCTGACGAATGAAAGTTAAAACTTATTTAAGCTTCTACGTATTATTATCTTTAATTTGATACTCACACTACTAAAGAATATAATGTAGAAATTATTTAATTAATTTTTTGAAAAATTTTTATCGTAAAACTTTAAAGTCCTTCAAAAAAGAAAAAGATCAGAAAATAAAAACAGTTTAAATAATATTTTCAGGTGTATATCGTTCCGTTTAAATGCAAAAGAAAAAGTTCAAATTTTTAAAACGGTGATATCAATAAAACATCAGCTAACATTTCCGGCATTAGAAAATGTAGGACCTCTTTTTATTTTAATCGATTCCACAGTATAAAATTTATTCAGGCATATCATTGAGTGAAAACAGACTTATATTTAAGTGTATGAATATATCGCTCATTTACTTCAATAACGTCATAACTCAAAAAAACATTCAAAGTTTTAAAGTTATTATTATGAATGACATGTTCTCTTCCCGATCTGTGACCATAAGAGATATGAACACAATATTTTTACAGAAGATAAAGCTTGATATAAAGCCTATTTCTACGTTATTAAATCAAAAATCTCATTTTATGTGTTATAACGTTCTTGAAGTAAATGAGCGATATATGTTTATGTTATAAATATCATTGACAATCCTTCAACAAAGTATTTAATGTGTGTATGTAATATAAATATGAATCTATTAATAGCAAATTTATTATTCATACAAATACTCGTAATTCATTTTCATATTTTCTCAACTATTCACATCAAAAGTATATATTATTATATGTATTTTTATGATTATTATTAATTATTATTATTTTTTTTATAAAGAAATTAATTGAGATTTTTCTTTCTATACAAAAATAAATCCTGAAAAGATTACAATAAATAATGTCATATTACTAATAAAAACTTATGACCAGAAATATATAAGTTGTAATGTATAAAAATTAATGAATAATTAAGAGCAATAATGATAATTAATAATAATGAAAAGATATTTACTAATTGAAGACATTTTTGGAATGAAAAATTAATTTGTTTTTAATTGTAAAATTTATTTTAACTCAAATGAAATGTTTAAATGTCTATGTACCATGAATGTATGCATGTACATATGTAAATGGTAACCCAATAACCCTATAAACATTTGGAAGATATCTTCCTGGAAGAAATTTACGCAATATCTTCTTTTTATTATTTGGACGATGATTTTCGCAATATTATTGATATAAGCAATATTATTCTAATTATATTATATTATAATATTTGATATAAGCAATATTATTCTAATATTGCATTTTTATCAGTTTAAAGAAAATTAGGCACTTAAGAACAAAAAATATATAGAATTTTAATTTTTTTTATTATTTTTATCCTGAAAATATTGCTGTTTTATCAGTAAAATTATTATCACCTCCGCAATAAATTAATGATATGCCATTTAGATCATCTGGAAGAAATTAAAACAATACTTTTATTTTTTGTCACAATTTTTCAATTGTCGAAAAGTTGTTCATAAGTAAGAAAATATTGAAGAAATTATTGTGTTATCCTTTAGCAAAAAAATGGATATTTTATGTAAGCTTTTCAGTTTTCATGCTTTAGGATGTTGGGAATTAATGTGCATACATGCTTTACAAGATGTAAAAGATGTCTTTATTTTATTATTCAAAGATTTATTTAGTAATAATTTTTCTATATAATTATTACATCTTCCAGATGATTATCTAGCGGTATCTTCTTTTTTCGCCTTCTTTTTCACTTATTTTTCATCCAGACGTATTGAGTTGTTATTGCTTAGATGTATCGCCTGTGATGCAAATTAAATTTGTTATACAATACATTAAACGCCAAAAAGGAAAAAATGCCAAAACGGAAAAAAGTTGAAATTTAAAGAACAACATCAAAATAAACAAAATGAGCAAAAGTTTTTTTCGTTTTGGCATTCCTTACTTTCGTTCTAGAGTTTTGCTGATTTTTTCGTTTTAGCGCTTTTTCCGTGCTGGAAAATTTTTTTCTTTTTTGGTTTTTGAGATTTTTTCTCTTATTTTGGTGATTTTCTTATTTTTAGTGATTTTGTCCGTTTTGGCGATTTTTTCTATTTTGTTTTGGCGATTTTTTTTTACATAGGGGATTTTTCCCGTTTTGGTGATTTTTTCATATGGGCATTTTTTCCGTTTTGGCGGTTTATTCCGGTTTTGGCTTTTTGTGTTTTATAATTCTATTTTTTAATATAAGAAAAATCTAAAAATATATAAAAGTGAAAGAAATCTATTACCCTTCTAAGTTTGTTTAATAGTAATAACAGTTACGGCTCTTGATTTTAAATATCCAAAATAAAATCATCGAATTGTTTGTAAAAAATCTCTTAAAAATTTATTAATAAAAATTACTAAAAAGTTCTTTTGAATAAAATTTTGGTTACAATCAGTACCGTATTAAAAATAATATATATGAAATTGTGTAATAAATCGAAATCGAAAATTACTTGCAAATAATAGCCAATAGTGGCTATTTTTGAAAACGCGTCGGAGATGTGAAAATTTCCATTAAAAAAAAAAAAAAACAAAATTTCAAAAGTTGTTTTTGTTTACCATACATTTTTAAAAAGTAATATGTGAAAATTGTAAGGCATTTCTCTCTCTCTCTCTCTCTCTCTCTCTTTTAAAAACGGTAAATTCCATTTTAGAAATGTACATTAAACAAAAACAATTTTTCAAACTTTGTTTTAATGGAAATTTTCCCTTTTTCGACACTTTTTCAAGAATAGCCACCAATAATATTAAATAATATAATATTTTATTTATAAATACTGATTTCACTGATTTCATTATAATTCTATTGTGTCCACAACAAAAGTAACATATTCCTAACCCATTTTCTAATAATATTTAAAATATATTGTAAACATAAAGATTGGTGACTTGCTTTAGTTCTAATTATACCCAGACTAATCGTGAGTAGATATATATCCTACCATAAATATATTTATATAAATACATATTTACGCACGTATCACATGTGTCTCATTAGCTGCTGTATGCAAGAAAATAAATTGTTTCAGTATTTTTTTTTATTTACTTTTTCATTTACTCTCTGTTAATTTCTAAACTCACAGAAATAACATTTATCATTGCAAAACCAACATGAGAAAATACTATTTCATGGTATAAACTCTATTTTATTACAGGCTTTGGACAATTTAAAGGTGACATACTCACTTTCAAATTATATATATATTTATATATATATATATATATATATATATATCTTAATTTTGCAATCTGTAGTTCTTAAATTAAGAATTTTTATAACCTCCATCATCACTAGTGGTGAAAGAGAGAGAAAGAGATACTAAGCTTGTAGCTCCGTGTGTAACACTAAGAAATAATTATTTATGACCCAATAAAATATATATTCTTGAAATTCTGAGTCGATTAAGCTACGTCTGTTCGTCTGTGAGAGTCATTCTCACTCAAATTGTTTGTTATTTTCCTAAGCAGTTTGGTATTCAAAATTAGCTTAATCGGTTTAGCAGAAAAAAGTTATAGCATTATATCTCAAAAAAACTATAAGACTGACGAGTTTTTATTAAAGTTTTATAAATCAATTGATAAATTTTAAATTCCAATTGGTTCAGAATGACTTCACTTTAGTACAAATGTGCTACAGATTAACGTGGGTACCCGCCATGATGGCCTAACCCCACTGTGGTCCTACCACCGGGTGAAGTACAATGCGCCAACCAATGCTCCCGTATGCTGTTACACATACAGGTTGCAACAAATAACTCGTTTTCTGGCCGAGATATTTCCCCTTGCTTAGGGGTCGGAGCTACCCTCTCCTGATTACACTTGTGACTGTGTTACTGCGCTTGCTGTCAACACGTGAAACCACAACCACCACGTAACCCTCTATCAAGGGCCTCACCAACAACCAGCCAAGAGACAGTGACGGTAAGGGCGGCGCTACTGTCCTTGCGGCTACTGGTTCCCGTGATACCTACTTTTAACCCCTAGGTAAGACCTCGAACTTGCGTTCTGTCAGATTTAGAACTCGGAAACCAGGTGCACCCCATCTGTTTCCTGTCTAACTACAACTCTAAGACAAATTAGAAAATCTTAGAGCGTAGAAAGACAGGAATTTATTCTACCACGTATGAGCTATACATCTAGGATGAGATTTTATCCGAGAAGATAAGCCGTCGTGGCGGTTCACTATAGTGTAAAAAAATACCTAAATCGGACCAATAGAAGAAAAGTTATCGACCAAAATATGGAAATGTTTATGATTTTACTACAAAAGTCGCCGTCGCTTTGCCTAAACAGAATATGCGCAATAACATTTGCTTTTGAGAGTGCCTGTAGTCATGTTCGCTTTTGAGGTATATTAATAAGTTAGCGACATTTAAATAGATAAGATTATCTTTTTTTTCGTTTTTTGATAGCAATATGACGGCTTGTTCTAAGATCTGTACTGTGAAACTGGTGTTCACGTTTACAATCTTTCTTTATATTTTTTGTTACTGCGTCTTGTTACTTTTTTATTACATGAGATGTCAAATCTGTTTTTGTTTTCTGTAAACATAAATGCGAATGTCAAAATTAAAAATTGACATAAGAGATGTCAATGCAAAAAGAAGATACGTGAGATTTTTTTTATGTTGTAGTTGTTGTAGAGTTGTAACTACCTTACTTTTTGTGCCATGCTACACTTATATGAATATTGATACACACAGAGGCATATAATTATCTTGTGTTTGATCATGGGGTGTTCGATTTAAATACAACATATTGCAACATTTGTAACTGAACTTATTGGTTATGGTTTAAACTGTTTTATACTTTAAACATGTATGGGGAGAACAGAGGTATTTATTAAAAGTCTAATTAATTATAAAACATTTTACTACGGTAAATTTTATAAATATCAAATGAATTTAAATATTTTCTAGTTTTAATTTAAAGAAAAGGTATATGTATTTCATTTATTTTGTAATTTATTATAGTTTGCTCCGCTTTTAGAATTTATACGTGTTTTGATATTTATATTATTTTTTCATTTTTTATAAAAAAAATTTTTGTATTTCTCTTAATTAATATTAATATTAAAGTAATGAAATGCACTTTTTTCGGTATTTTCTTTAAAAATATTACTTAGGAATTTTGCAAAATTCGGCAAAATAAAATATTTTGACAATATTAACAAAAGTCAACTTCATAAACGGGACAATCATTATTTTTTTTAAATTTAAGAAAAAATTAGTTTGAAAAGTATTTTTTATTTTATCTATTTTTGCTTTAAGTGAACTATTAAAAAATTGTTAATTGCTTAATTTTAAAGTAAAAAATCAAACATCGTCAAGTAAAGATTTTTGCTTCTGCTGTAAGAAACCAAAAAGTGTGGCTATGGCCTCTTATATTTTAGGTGACGATATGTGCGTTGAATGTAATATTTATTCATATTTTTCTTAACGATAATGCTTACACATTATATTTGGCACCCTCAACATTGAGATATTTCTCTAAGTGCTTAGATAATACAAATTTAAAATTGCATTATTTAATACAAATTTAAAATTGAAATTATGTATGAATATTAATACATTTCTCTTATATAATTTAAGATTTTCATCCACAAATTCAGTTGTTGGCAGAAAACATAAATTTCGTCCTTGTTTAATTTCCATCTAAAAAATCTATTTTTTTTTTTTTTTTGAGAAATATAAGTGATTACAAATTTTTCTTATGTATATTAAAGTCCATTTATTTATATGAAAGCAAAAAATGTTGCAAATGTACCCCCCAAAAATTAAAGGCTGATATGTCTTAAACCAATCTTCAAAATATTTCTTTTTAATTATTTCGTTCACGTGAGCTGGACCATTTTTAAAATACCTCTAAATGTATAGTTTTCGATCAACAGTGAATATAATTTTTAACCTTTTGTCAAAAAAAAAAAACAACATATGATAGACAAATGACATTTAATGCAAATTCATTCTCGCGAAATTAAAATTTTAGTAAAAATTTTTTTAAATTTGTTCCCTATTTTAAATACTATTTTATTAAAGTTTGAACAATTTAGACATTTTATATCGTAATTTATACTTGCAATTTATCGTTGGAAAGATCTCATTTAATACTGTTGATATATGTGTTGATTTAACCCTTTAAAATTTTGGAATTTTCGGTCCATAATTAGTTAAGTAAATTTTTATGTCAAATAAATGGTTAGCTAAGAAATTAACTGTCACAAAAAGCATATATTGAACATAAAAACTAAAAATTCGTGTAAAACAGTGACAAAATTTCATCGCGGTTTTAAAGAAAATATATATATATATATATATATATATATATATATATATAAATTAATTGAAAAATAAGTTGAGCATTATTTTTCAAGAACTATTTCTTAATAAAAGTTTGGAAAATACTGTGTGATGTGTGGAGGGTATTAAGATTCGGTATAGACGAATATACCAAGCATTTTCACTTGTTTAAATCAAAAGCTACAAGAAAGCACCAACAGGTATGACAAATATTAATTTAAATTTTTAATAATCATCACTCATACGCAACATCCGTTTTACAGGGTTTGAAATATTTTCTTACTTTTTTGAAAGAATAGGAGTTTCTATACTCTAATTTTGTTCCTACTCCTTTTCAGAAGCTTCATATGTCAAACCGCTTTATATCCAAATTATTTTTCTTTTTTTTGTCCAATCACTATAGCATTAACACAAACACACATGAAACTAACACTACATAAAGAAAACTTCATAAACACATCTTTATTTCAGTCCTTAGGGGTATAAAGGCAACTTTATACTTTATTTTAATAAAATACTGCTGTTCAAATTATTAACAGGATTTTATATGATTCTTGGCTAAAAGATTAGAAGACCTAAAAGGGTCTCGCAACATAAATAAACATAAAAAGAAAACTTATAAAACTAAATGAATTTGTAAAGTAAATAAATACAATGGTAATAATATGAGTATAAAGTTTTTATAAAAAATGTCAAACTTTTATTACATTATAGACCTTCAGTTTATTGACTTTTATAACCCAATACCTTATTTTAAAAATTATTATTATAACTATTTAGTTTTTTTTATAAACCATTTCTTTAATCTCCACAACTAAACTTTATTTATTGTAATAACTCACCTCATTTATCTAAATGCGTCGCATGCCTAAATAGCAAGCAAATAGTATTTGCGTTAGTACGAAATTTATATAAACGCTATTTAAATAAACTTATAATCATTTATTATAACTAATTCTGTGTTTATAGTATTTAAATTGTTAGGTATTAAAGTTTAGCTGTAAATTGCTTTGAACATAAAATAGCACTTTGTTTTGTAATGAAAGTAATAATTTTCAAATTAAAATTTAATATATTTAATTGAAGTGATTGTTTAAATGTATAATTTTCAATTAAAATCTTGAGTGAGTTAATTGAGCTGAGATAAAATAAAATACTTTAATTGAAGCACACTTAGCACAAATTTTTTATATAATTTTTTAATACTATAAAGTTTTGACATAAAACTGTATTTATGTCTAAATCTAATTCCATTATTGTCTTCTGGGATAAAATTTGATTCTTGATGTATAGCTCATACGTGGTAGAGAAAATTCCTGTCTTTCTAAACCTAAGATTGCTACTTTGTCTTTTGTGAGGATTGACAGGAAATAGATTGGGAGTCAGTACCCTAGAATTTTCTGGGTTCTAAAGCTGAAAAAACGAAAGTTCGAGGTCCTGCCTATTACTCGTACTTAAAAGTAGGTGCCACGGGAACCAGCTGCCCCAGGGACAGTGAGGCCACTTTATCCTTCACTGAACTTGGCTGGTTGTTGGTGAGGCTCTTTATGGTGGTTACGTGGTGGCTTAAGGTTTCATGTGTAGTCTGCAAGCGAACACAAGCGTGATCAGGAGAGGGTAGATAAGGGGAAATGGTTTGTCCAGAAAGCGAATTATTAGAATTTCAACCTGTATCTGTCAAAGCATATGGGGGGCGTAGTTGGCGCATTATTCTTCACCCGGTGCTAAGACTACCGTGGGTTGGGCCGCAAAGACAGGTACTCACGTTAAACTAATCATATTTCCATTATTGAATAATCATTTTTGAATATCTTTTTTGCTATTATTTTTATTTCCCATAAATGGTGGATGTTATGGAGGCGAACAACATTTTCCATTTGGAATTGTTATGTAAGTAATTTAATACCAGCGAGTCTTTAGAAACATTTTAAGTTCAATGTAACATTAATAGAAATAATTTTCATCAAATTATTAAAATGTTTAAATGAATTAAAAAACTTACTTGAATGTCGCTATTATTTCAATAAAAAATGTTTATATTCATAATCAGTTAGCAGTGAATTCTGAAATAAGTTTTCATAATGTTTACCAAGTGTATAATCTATCTGAGACCTTATAGATAGTAAAGAAAAAATAAATAAAGATGTCCGCCTGTCTACTAAATTAACTTTAACTAGGCATTAGTTAATTAAGGTTCATATGTGGTATTAGAATGCTATAAATACATACAAATGAACTATGAGCTTTTCATTAAAAAGAATCATATCACTAGATTCATAAACAGTATAGTAAACCACAAAATCTGTTTATGGTTTTGGTTTTTTCTTTGGTAGTACAGTTAAAAAAAAAAAAACATGTGAATGTGTGTTTTTATTGATTGTATGATGGTCATTGGTCGACGAATACTTATTTTTAAAATATCTGTGGCATCTTTAAATTATCTGTAACAATTTTTCAAAAAAAACTGATTTTAAAAAGTTAAAATTTTACTGTAAAGGACCAATTTACTTAAAATGGTGTACAATTTTTTATTATTTTTAGTACCTATTCTTGAAAAAATACAATTAAAAAATCATTTTTTATATTTCATAATAGGTCAAATTTCAAAAAAGTAATAATTATAATAAAATTATAATTATAATAATAATGGTAATAGCAATAAATATAATAATAATGAATAAAAAATTGATATTTTACAGTAAAGGACCAATTCACTTAAAGAGGTGTTTTTTATTCTTTATATTTAAAATTTAAGGAAATCAGAAAGATTTTCAAAAAGCTATTTCTTTTCTTCGGATTTCAAAAAAAAATTAATTTAAAAATAAATAAATAATTAAATAGGAGAAAGTAGGGTATTACGATGGATGGGGTAATGAAGAAAATTTTACTCTTTTTGCGTATTTTTTAAATTTTATTATTAATTTTTTTCAAAAAAGATTACTGCCAAATGTATATTATTATTACCCTATATTTCCAAATTATATTTTCCCATGAATCCCAAATTTTATTGCTTTTAGAGCGTAAGCAAATAAAATGTACAGGTGTAGAAAGTGTTCATAAGCAACCGAAAAAATCTGTTAGTTATATACACACACAAACATATTTAGTAGACAATAATCCATTCTATATAAATGTTTTATTGTAGGTTTGAAAAGATTATTGATTGGTATTTTATCGAAGTTAAATTGAAGTACGCTCCATATTACCTTATTCTCCCCCTGTAATGAAATTAATAACAGCATCAATATGAAAAAAATATATTAATAAAAAAAATTAAAATATATTAAGTACAAAAATAATTTACTAATAATTTCACTTTATTTAGCAACTGTAGTGTGTGAGAAATATTTAATTCAATGATAAATTAATATTAATCATACGTTTAAGTACTCTCCTGTAACGTAAGGTACGTTCAGACTACTCAAATACTTGACGAAAACTACGCAACCACTAAATAATTTAATCCCTTGGTGTAATTAGGAAAATTTTTTATGCAACATTATTCCCATCAAGTGTCACCTGTTAATAGACTACTGTCAAATTTTGAGCAAGTATCGTCATTTACTTTGCTTTTAACAGCTGTTCAAAACATACAACCTCGTGTATTTTTCTAAAAATGGAAAAAAGTGAAATTCGATAAATACTATGCGGACTCTGCACCATCGATTTCAATGGTAAAAAAGTGATTTACTGACTTTCGTTGTGGTCGCACAAGTTCAAATGACGATGAACGTTCTGGACGGCCAATTGAGGTCAGTAGAATAATAGAAGAATAAAAGTGCGTGAGATTGTTGATGCCATAGACATTTCATATGGCAGTGTGGTTTTGATTTTAAATGATCAGCTGGGTTTAAGAAAGTTGTCTGCAAGATGCGTGCCGCGTTTGCTCTCAATTGACCATAAACGTAAACGTGTGACAATTTCAAAGGATTGTTTGGATTTGCTTAATAAACGGCGAATATTATGGCAACTTATTAGAACGATTTAATGAGAATTTAAAAAGAAAACGACCCATATGGCAAAGAAAAAGTTCTTTTTCATGAAGATAATGCACGGGTGCACACGTGTGCAGTCTCAATGGCAAAACTCTATGAATTGGGCTACGAATTGGTACCTCATCCGCCATATTCTCCGGATTTAGCCCCTAGTGACTACTTCCTATTTCCAAACCTAAAAAAATGGCTCGGTGGAAAGAGATTCAACTCCAACGATGAAAATATTGACCAAACAAATGCCTATTTTAAGAACCTCGAAAAATCCTATTTTTGGAAGTGTATTGGGTGTATTTAAGTGTATTGAGTTAAAAGGAGATTATGTTGAAAAATAAATTTTTGTTTTGCAAAAAAACTGTATTTAATTCAAAAATTCGCGATCTTATTGATCCGCCCTCGTATAATAAGTCACATTGACATTTTATTAATTTTATTTGACGTTGTTTATTTGTTTGCAAAATATTTGCAAAATCACTAAAAAATATATATATGTATATGTAATTATTAAAATTATTTTTAAGATTTGAAAAATATCGCGTGACCTCTTTTCCTAGCCCGATGAACTTTAAATTTTAATGGAAGTAGGGTGCAACACTTAATCAAATAAAAATTTATCTATTATCCATTCCTGAAACCTTTCCTTTTCAAATAGTGAAAAAAAAATATATTTTTTTCAATTAAATAAATTTTGAGAAAAAAGTGAAAGGAAATTTTTTGTACCCAATTAAAGTCTAGACTTTGATAATTTTTCTTGGCAAGATGAATTGAGCTAATTTCACAAATTTTTTAAGACATTATTTTGGAATGTATTGAAAATCTTAAGATACTCAGAAAAAATGTTCATACCCATTTTATGGATATTATTCGACAAAAAGCAAGAAACTTCAAGGCAAAAAATCTAAATTTCGAAAGTTTAGTGCAAATATTTTTATAACCGTAAGAGATATCATAGCATTTTTTTCTTCATCTTTACAAAGGTCTTTAAATCTTTGAAAGTCCACTTTATTTCCAAAAGTATTGATTTTTTTAAACTTTTTCATACTCAAGGCCTTCTAATTTTGTAGTATTATCACAGGGTGATTAAAAGTTGATTTTTCTGAAAGCTTATGTTCTCCTCTATAACTCTCCCACTCTCTCTCGCAACTTCAATTTGATCCATCCAGTAATTAAGGAGATACAGATCTGTTACCAAAATTTTTGTGCAACGGCAGACAATTTTTTTTTTTTTTTTTGTAAAATTAGTGGTCACGCAATTTTGATCAAATATGAACAGACTTGTAATAAATTTTGAAATTAATTAGCACTATTTCACTTCTACAAAACATAATTGAATGTATTTACTCTACGTTTTTCCTAGGCAATTAAGTAACCAATAGATCTCCTTAGGAAGCAAATCTTCTTTGGTCGTCAATGAGCTAAAATTTAAACGTTACGAAATGAATGTAAAATGTTTATGGTGATTGGAATGAATATTCATACGAAATACGGAATACACTCCGTACTATATTTTTCTAGTTTTAAATGTGTAATTATTATTTTTTTTAAAGGGATTCATAACTTGAAATAAGTTTTTTTTTATATTCGCTGATGCATGCTCTGAAAACCTACAATCAATTTTTCTAAGAAAATAATTTAAAGTAATTTTCTGGCTGTATTATAAAATTTTAGGGAGATAAATATATCACTAGGCATATATTGTTTGACGGTATCAACACATAGAAAATTGAAGAATGACTGCTATTTGCATAGCAGCACACTTCAACAGCACAATTGGTAATGAAGTAGATTTCAGGGAACCCTAAACAATGTTGCATATTACATACTGAATATTAGTTTTGGTATATAAATACTAATTTTAAATAAGTATTTAATAAGTGATAATTTATTTACTTTGCTATACAAATAATTAAACCCAAACAAAAGAAAAGAAGAACTAAACCCATTGTTGTGATTGTTAAAATATTCTTTATTTTAAGATTCTTGTTTATTGCTTTTAAAGTTCTTCATTTAAAACTATACTTATATATATTACAAAAAATACTATTTTAGCTTTAATAAAATATAACACATATACTTTTAAATTTGTAGAATTATTTTCTTTTTAGAAATTATTTAACAATTTTTATCTTAAAAATACATTTATTTTCACTCTCTTGGAAGTAGTTATAATTTTTTTGACTATATGATTCCAATCATTCGAAATGAAAGTGTATTATTAGATTAATGAATCTCCGAAAGATTTTACAAATTTAGTTCGAATTTCGATTTTATGGACTCTTAAACTTCGGATATTTTGGAGTACTTTTCATCATGTGTGAATGTGGAAAAAAACATTTAAACATTTAAAATTTCAATATCTTTATGGGTACTTATTTTTTCACGGAATTCAAAGCTCCTCTTAGATATTGTGTAAGCTTTTTATTAAATGTCCCTTCCTTTTTACGCTCATTTTCCAGAATAAGATTATTTTCAATATATGAGTAGTCACAGTACTCAACCGATTTAACTAATATTTTTCACATGTATCGTGCATTCTCCGAAAGGAAATATAAGATATAATATTAGCAAAAATTCCACCCCCAACTTTTTGTAAACAATTGCTTTTTTTGAAAGTTCAAATTAATTTAAGCAACATGTTTCTAATATTGAAAACTATAGACTAAAATATAAGTTAGATGCCACGCTCAGTTTTAGCCCACTTACGGTAATAATCAATTTTTCTACTTTCATGGTGCTACTAAGACAATTCACATAAAATTTCGCAAACACAGGGAATAGAAAATACTGTATATTATAAAATTTAATCTCTTTATTTTAATGAATTTTGAAATCTACTTTGTAAGAAGCAAAGTAAATCTTTTCTTAAAAAAGTTTTCGTTGCATTCCTTTAGTACTTCCTTCAAGGATATACATATATGCCAGGTTTAATTTTAAATTTAATTGGTAGTTTAAACGTAATTTTAAGTTAAATAAAGTAAAAAATATTATGAAAAAATGGAAGTAGAAAGGGTGTGCCATCCAGTAAAAATCTAATATAAAGTAGTCTATAATACAAAAACAAATAACAACATTTAGATTGAATTATTTAAATGCTTTTTATTTCCATTCATATTTAAAAAAAAGTTCCAAAAAATTCAAAATTTAAGAGGCCATAAAACTGAAATTCGAACTAACTTTATAGTTACACTTTAGGGATTTTGCTTGACTACTAGTACGTTTTTATTTTGCTTTGGAATTACTCAGGCAATTTCTTTTTGTTGCACTGTATTATTAATAACTTCCAAAAAATTACAATATATGCACTTAGTTCTTTTTACTTCCACATGAAGTAGTGAAAATGTTCTTTTTTGGAAGCACTTGCTCGTTTTTGTTTTTTTTTTAGAGATATGAAGCACAAATGAAATATCATTTAGTAAACGAAATAAGATCAATTTCATATTTGTGTAAAAAATCCAAAAGTTTCTTAAAGTAACTTTACTGTTTACATTTATTGAACATCCTTCTCATTTTAATACTCAATTTTTCTAATATTTTCTAAAACTAAATAAAATATGAAAGTCATTCATTGCTTCAAAATTTCACCTTGTTGACAACCAGAACAAAAACTTATCGTGTCTTCCCTTAGAATAACAACTATTTATCTAATTGCTGCCAACAAACGGTCATTGCGCCAGTATATTAAAACATAAATTAATATTTTTATTAAATAAAACCATACATTTACAAACTAAATCTTTCTGTCTCAACCCAATTAGCAGCATAATACCAAAAACAAACAAGTAACTTATTGTTGTTTATTCAAAAATATTCATTTACTACATAGAATAACAATGGTAGGGGTATGTAGATATTACACTCGTACATACACGTGTCTAAATTAATTACTTAGACTGTCACTGTATATAAAATTAAGGACAAAATACATAATTTTCTCGTTTTATAAAATTAAAATAATATAATACGTAAGGTATTTAAAAAAGAAAACCAGATCTTTTTAATAGTAAGGAGTGAGATCTTAACACACGTTTTGCCTTTTATTTTTTTTCGGAAGCAATATTTAATTTTTTTTTTTTCTCTTTGAAAAATATGTCAGTTATTATTTTTAAGGACAACCATATTGATCAAAGTAAGTGACGAATTAGAAGTACGTGCTAAAATTATTTAAAATTTTCAAAAAAAAAATCCAAATTGGTCCTACAAAAAATTGGCCAAAGAATTAAAGGTGTGCCGTTAAACCGTTTTCAGTGATATTAAACAGTATCAGGAGAATTCAACCATTGATAGGAAACCTGGTTCGGGAAGAAAAGAAGGTCCACATGATATTGGGAAGGCCAAGAAAATTAAAAGCTCTGGTAGAGAAACAGCCCTGTTAGCAATGCAGGCTTGAAATCATACAAAGTCCAAAAAGTTCCAGGCAGGAATGCTGCGAAAAATTAGAAGCCAAGAATATGGCATGGAAATTAAAATCCAATTTCATACAAAAATAATTATGTTGTATAAGTAAGAAGCAGATTTTTCGCAGCTTCCGGGTTAAAATTTTTATGTTACCAGTGCTCGAGGAAATGTTAAAGATAAGTTTAGGACCAAAAAGCGGACAAAATTTCCTAAAAAAATTCAGGTATGGCAAAAATTATGCAGTTGCGGCAAAAGAAGCAAATCATTTATTACAGTGGGCTCCATAAATACCGAAATATACATCGAAGATGATGCCGATTTGGCATCATATCACTATGGCCCTGGTATGGTACCAAAACAATAACACAGTTTTTGTGCCAAGAAAGGTCAATCCCGCAAATTGTTCGGAGCTATGACCAGTAGTGAGATATTGGGCTCTTTTGAGAAAAGAATTAGAGAGTACAAAAAAGATCTCCCAAGCTATTGAAGATTTTGAAAGGTGTTGGGCCAACTGTTGTGACTGAAACAACTATCAAATCTATAAAGGAAGGGTTACCAAAAATGGTCCACGAGTTCATAAGTAATGGCTAGAATTATAAAAGTTATACTTTTCTGAGATCTGTAATATAATATTAATTAAATAAAAAAAATCAAAACCAAATCAAAATCAAAAAAAAAATCGACCGTTTGCAAATTTTTGAATTTTTATATAAATGCATTTCTTCAAACCCGTTTACTTTGAGGTTAAAAGAAAATTTTGAAATTTTTTTAATGGTACATAAACGCTATTTAGTACCAATATTAGTCTGCTTTAATAAAACACAAATCTGTTCGCATGAAAGACTTTCAGTGAAGGGCATTAGTGTTATGGAGGTTTTCGATAAAGAGTTATAAAAAAATATCAAAATTCTATTTTCAACAATATACAAAAAATTACCACACGTATATAATCGACATCAATATATATAAAATACAAATTAAAAGTGATATAATATTGTTGATAACAACATTTCATTAACAAATTTTAAACAGCAAAATACACTGCCTGCCACTTAAATAAGGAATCACATTTTTTAAATTTAATTAAGTATATCTCCTAAACTAAAGTTCAGAAAAAAATAATTTTTTGCGCAACCAAATTTCAAAGTGTTGGCTTTAGTTTCCTGAAGAAATAAAAAATACACATATTTTGTTATACTTTTGTTATACTGCATTTATTTAAAGACATGTATTTCTGAGGTACTATTTCGTAATAAATTCAAATGTATAGAAAGTTTGGTAAGTTTTATATTACTGAACATAACCACTACCACAAATCTGTTTACAACTTTCTTTAGAACATTGCCAAAAAACAAAGTGTACATAGATTTTTAATATTTTTTTTTTTTTTTAATTTCATTTAATTCGCTGAAGTATTTTTCTTATCTAACCACAAAAAAAAGAATCTTTAAATAATGTTAATAAATAAAAAGTTGCATATATTAATTTTATACCTAAAAATAAAGGTTTCAGTGACACAAATATACACTCAAAAATGTTAAAAGTTGCAATAAATTCAAACGATTTATTATTTTTAAGTGCCACTTTATTCCGATATACACTATAATAACAGCTACGGATTGGTATATATTTTCACCGATCTCAATTAGCTCCTTGCATATGCCTCGACGATTTATGAAATATTAAAGACACCGCGATCTCAGGCCATATACATTTTATGCAATTTTTTTTTTTTTTTTTTTAAACCTACTTTTCGATTAACTAAAACAGAATAGATGTACTTACTATACATATAATTTTACATAAAAAGTTAAAAAATGCTAATATAAAGTATCGATTTTAAAGAGTTTAAATATAATTTGGAAATCTTTTTTTGATCACATGATATTTTAGCTATTAAAATTACGCTGTGAGTGTGCCTCGCGAAAAAAACACCTCTTAGAGCCATTAACGTTTTTTCCCCCAAGTTTGGACTAAGAATCAAAGCAACTCTCTTTTTAAAAAAGTAGGCATAGAATCCCATCAGTACTTCCTTTAAGGATTTTATTTTAATCGGTTCAGTAGTTTAAACATAATTTCAAGTGTGCCATCCTAGTATAAAGTAGTCTATAATATAACAATTCATAACTGCAAAAGCAATAAATATCCTTATTTCGCAATACTCAAAAAGGCACAAATTTTCTAATCGAAAAACTGAAAAAATTTTACAGTTTACAATTTGGCCTATTTCTACAAGTGTTTGTAGCTCACATTAGAGGATTTGGACACATATGCTAAAATCCACGATTGCAGGAATCAAAAGAAAGAAAAAACTTATTTTCAAAAAATTTTTTTGGATATTTTAAATTTGAGAGCCTGTCAGTACCACATGGAACCATTTCAGTTCTAAAATTTTTGTTTTTCTACATAGCAAAGTGTTGTTAATATAATTGCATCAAAAGTTAATTTAAAAAATCAAAATTTAAAAAAAATATTTGAGGCTTACGATCAGTTTCTTAATGTTGAACGTAAAAGGTAATGGGATATGAGTATCTATCAATAATTTTCAACCCGGTTGATACTGAATTTAATATTTAATAAGTTTGGTGGTAATACTATTTTAACAAACAAACCGTGTTACCAGTTTGGCCTTCTTAAGGCTAAATCCAGCGTCTTATTTTTCTTTTAGCCTCAAAATTATCGTTTTAGCTTCTGGCTTTTTTTTCTAGCCTCTTTTGATTCTTAAAATTGCTTTAAAAACGTTAAAGTTGTAATATTTCTGTAAAGAAGAAAATAAATTCATATTTCCATTTATTAATTTTATTTTTAGAGAATCATCCATTTACCATTTTTATGTATTAATTCATACAAAAAATCGAGAAATCAAATATAACTTAGTTCATCATATAGACCAACTTAATCAATTAGTGTAATTATTCTTTAATAGACTTCTCTAACTATAGAAACTGTTTATGAATATAATTTATAAAATTCTTATGAAAACAAAAAGTCACCCAAAAATTTGGAAATTACTAATCAAAAAGGAATTGTAATTCAAAAATTACGAAAAATCACTTCAAAACATTAGGTAATTTTACACATGAAACATAACCCAAATTTGTATGGGATTTTTGTGGGCGATGTGTCTTTGGGTTAATTTAGTAGCAGCCGTACTATAATTTATTTATAAATTTATTACAATATCTTTAAAAAAATATCACACTAATGAGAACAAAAAAGAATATATTTTTGAATTAAAAAAAAAAATTATTAGCTTTTTTCTGGCCTTATTTTTTTTTTTTGGCAATTTAGCCTTTTCGGACCTTTTCTAAAGTACAATTTAGCCTCTTTTTATCTCACCTCCTAGCAACGCTGCACACAAGACTTCAAACTAAGAGAGTGAAAAATTTGAACATCATAGGTTTCATCTTGAAAATTACTTAACTTTTTCCCATTCTTCTACACTTTTAGTTCACGCGCTTATACCTTTTGGTCTCATTCAACTAATCAGACCTTCTATACTTTCTGTGTTGTTATGCAGGCTTTCAAAAGTTCCAGGGTAGTAAAATTCTGATGACAAAATTTTTTTAATTTTATATATATATATATATAGAAATATATATTTTTTTGGTCGATATCTGTGCGCCCCTCAACGAAATAATAAATTCTAAAATAAGGAATCATACTTATTGTAATTATGCATATTTTGCGTTATATTTATTGATGTGCCAGAAATAGTCAACGCAGTAGATAGTCCCAAAGTTTGGAAAACAAGAGCGGAGATTTTTTAAAGTCACTTTTTTGTGTGGTACATTTAGAATTCCTAACGGAATAGCATGGATTACTGCGTGAACATATTTTTTGTTATTTTACACAATAAAATCGAAGGAGCATTGAAAATAACTTTAATAAAAAAATTTTATGGACTTTTGGACTCAAAAATTGCACTTCTCGTTTTTGCATTTTTTATAGCAAATTGCAATGTATAATAATTTTATATATATATATATATATATATATATATATATATATACATTTAAATGCTCCTAGAAAAAATTAAAGGCCTAAAATAAAAAATTTTTGATAATGGCCCAGATGTGTATGTTATAAATATTCCTAACCATTTGTAATAATCTTTCCATTAATCTTTACTTATTTATTATTCTATAAACAATAATGTTTATTAAGTATAAATATATGAATGATATTGTAACTAAAAAAAGAGTAAAAAGACAGACATAACATAAACAAAGATACCGACGCTTATAAATAGTTTAATTTATGTTCTTTTTATAAGTATGTGAAAATAAAAAGTAAAATATTGAAATTTAATTTGACAAGTATGTTAATGTATGTGTTTACATATTTTTTTTTTTTTTCAAAATAAAATTAAAACATATCCCTACAAGCAAAATAATACGAAAGTGAATCAAATTTGTATTGCTTAGAAGAAAAATTTTATTGCCGCAATAATCATATTAGTATTGCGGAAGTTTCTCCCATCGGGAGAAATTGTGCATTACAGGCGATAAACCTAAGCAATAAGAAATCAGTACGCCTGAAAGAAAAATAGGCAGTATTGCTAGATAATCAACCAGGTGAAAAAAGAAGATACCGCTAGATAATCTTCTGGAAGATATAATAAATATATAGAAACAATATCACTAAATAAATCTTGAAATAATATAATACCAAAATCTTTTACATCTTGTAAAGCATGCATGTACCTAGATCTTAACATCATAAAGAACGAAAACTGAAAAGCTCACATAAAATATCCATTTTTTGCTAAAAGGCAAACAAATTTCTTTAATATTTCTTTTTTTTTAACAATTTTTTGACAACTGAAAAAATTGTGACTGAAAAAATAAAAGTAATTTCTTCCAGATTATCTCAATGAGATATCATTAATTTATGGCGGAGGTGATAATGAGGATAAAAATAATAAAAAAAATGTAAATCTTTATTGCCTAATTTTCTTTAAACTGATAAAAATGCAATATTAGAAAAATAGTGCTTTGATGATTTTCATCCAAATAATAAAAAGAAGATACTGTGCAAATTTCTTCCATGAAGATATCTTCGAAATGGTTATAGAGATATTCAGTTCGAACCACATAAACCATACACATACATTTACACATTTATCTACTCTTTCGCCATGAAAAATGAGACAGAGAGATAAATGTCAACAATATTGTAGACAAAAAAATTTTTTATGGTTTATTTATGATATAAGATAATAAATGTAAATAATTTGTATAAAAATACGAAAAATATTTTCATGTTTTAATTTTATTGTTGTTATTAAGGGATTAAATAACTTCAATGTTTACACGACCATAATGTTAGCATATTCTTAATAATTATTTTGTGTATTAAAGACATGTGTATCTTATGATTCTTAATAACACGCTGCTACAAAATGTTACTTTTTATTTTCACTTGGAAAATGATCTAATGTCTTCTAGAAGACATCACAAAATATAAAATGTAAATTTTAATCCAATTTAAGATTTTTAAATTGATTTAGAAAGCCTAAAAGCCTAGCTTTTTCATTGTATTAAATAATAAATTAAGTAATTATTTATTCACCAATTTTAAATTATGTTCCCTTTTCTTTTTCAAAATTTTGCATTGGCGTAAATTTTTCTGATTTTTTTTTTTTTTTTTCTATAAGACCACACATTTGTTTATAAAGTTTAAAATGCTATTTTGTTAAATATAAAAAAAAATATAAAAAAACTTTGAAAAATTTTATTTTTTCTACATGTTGTTTAAAAATTAACTTTTAATTTTTGCAAAAAACACAACATATATATACGGTTGCAAAGCTTGTTTCTTCTACTTTCCAAAGAAGTTTAAAAAAGAAAAATCAACAAAAGAATAACAGAAGCAATAATACATTTATACAAGAAGCTACTTAGAAACAGTTTTTTGCGAATAACTGAAAATTTTGGACCTGTATAGCAAATTTAGAAAACTGATTTATGAAGAAGGTCTATAATGCACGATATGCCACATTTCGAGTGAGTTTTCACTGTAGCAGCGTGTAATTTATTTTTATGAGAATAACCGAAATTAGTGAGGGCGATTTTATTTATTTATTATATTGTCTCTATTGTATCGTGTTATTTTTATTTATTTACTTTTTTTTTTTGCTTTTTTCTTCTTGATGAAAGTATATTTGACTAAAGTTGTGAATGGCATAAATAACAGACATTTTTAATTGCTATAAACTATGTTTTATATTATTTTTAAATTTGTACGCTTTATAGCATTTAAAGAATGGCCAATCCTTAATTTGCTTTTAAAAGTCTAATACTTCTGTTTCTTTTATTTATGTTCTTGAACCATTTAAAACCTTTTTTAAGTTATTTTTATATTCTTCCTTGGTGCTTGCAAATTTACAACTTTTGTTTATTATTTCATTCTTTTCATTTATCATTTTCTTTTTATACGAATCTGTAAATTTTATCAACTAAAAATATTGAAAATAAGCCAACAATTTTTTCCACCATTTCTGGGAGTTTGTTTTTTTTTTTTTTTTTTTTTTTGTTTCAAGCTAACGTAATGCTTAATTAAAAATAGATCAATATTCCCCACACAACAGCAAGAAGGAATGAAAATAAAAATATATGTAAAAAAAGAATTGGCCCAAAGTTGCATTAAATGTTGGAGTAAGTATTGAAGATATTGGTGACAGTTCTATTGAGAAAATTTAATAAGACTTACTGTTATTTGCATTTATTCATCCTGTTTTTATACCCTTCATTCTTTTTTTTTCTAAAATTATTATAAAATATTTATAGACCACAGTAAAGTATGGAGAGAAAGGGAAGATGATAAAAAAAACTTTTGGTTTAAAATTAAATACTTTAAATATAATAATAAAATCTTATTTTTATAATTTTGTTTTCCAAATAAATACGAATTTGAATGAACTAAAAATAAGAGACTTAATTCCCTGTAACATAAATATAGAAGTTTTTCTTATCATTTTCTATTCTTTCAACATTCTACTGTTTTTTTTAACAAGTGTGAAATATTGTATATATTTTATTTTTTTATTTTTTTTATAAATAAAACAAATAACATTTCATGTCTGGTGATCATTTACATTGATATTTACCAGCAAATGTAAATAAATGTAAATTTATTCGCTGTTTTTATTTTTTGTTTGTAGCAAAATATTTACTCTCACAATTGTTAGCATTTTACAAATTTCATACCCTTAAGAGTGAGTATTCATAGTGTATTAAAATTTAATTTCAATAGAACCAAAAATTTATAGGGAAATAAAAATTAGTTTGAGGGTTGTGTTATAAATTAATAAAGTTCAGTTTATTTAAATATTTAGAAAAGCAAATTATGCAGTATGGTGGTAACGTTTTAATAGCTTTTGAATTTTTTTTTTCTTTTTTGGCAACAGAAAATTTAAATACATTAAAGCTAATTATATGAAAAGTGCTTAAATTTGAAATAAATATGATTATTATAAAACATACAAAACTTTAACTTTTAAATTAAGCTCATCATATATTGGCGATTACTACAGTATTTAAATAATGTTGAAGTTTCTATTTACTCTTACAAATGTAAAAAAATATATATTTTGGGTGTAAAAACGTAAAATTTAAATAAAATTAATCCACTCAAAACAATAAGAAACTAAACATATTTTTGTTTCATTAGAAATTTATACGGGAAAAATTTATAAATTTAATCATTTAAAGTTATTTAAATGATTTTGAAACTATTCTTAAACCTATATTTCAAATTTTACACATTTTGTCAACTTTTCTCTAAGTAGAGTCATCTCACTTTGATTAAGATAGAATTAAAACTGAACTAGAACTGAACTACAACTGAACTAGAACTTAACGAGAACTGAACTAGAATTGAACTAGAAATAAACTTAAATGAAACTGAATTGAAACTGAGCTAAAATTGAACTGGAACTGATGTAAAACTGAAAAAAGGTATTTGGAATACATTTCGTTTTGTGTTAAAATTAATAATATATTAAGTAATAAATTAGAATGTGATTATGGAGTTCCACAAGGTTCAAAACTGGGACCAATTGTTTACAAAATCTACGCTGACACCGTGATAAAATGTTTTAAAGAAGGAACAACTTTGTCGTATGCCATGCTGCTGGTAAAAACGTATTGAATGCAAAAGGAACAATGCAGTAGCAACTAGACATTGCAACAAAATGGTGCCATGATAATGATCTCATCATAAATGCAAACAAAACATAACTAATGCACATCAAACCGCCTCATCTTGCAAACTCAGATATAAAAATGAAATTCCACAATTTAAACTACAACGACACCTGCTTCGACCAATATAGAATTGGTAAATCAGTATCGATAACAACAATCCCTACCGTAACACACCAATTTACAACAATAACACACACAGTACAAACTCCATTAGTCATGGCACATACATAAATATTTCAAAAGTCAAACACATCTAATATACAATCATAATAAAGGAATTTTGCTAGCGGGCTACATTTAAAGATTTATTTATTTATTGTGTAAAAGAAAATTTTAATAAATAAATAATGATAAGAAATAATAAAAAAAACTACTAGAACTCAACTATAACTGAACAAGAACTGAACTAGAACTAAACTAGAACTGAACTATGACTGAATTAGAACTGAACTAAAACTGAACTAGAAATAAACTGAAACTGAACTAGAACTGATTTAAGACTGAAGTTTACTATGTACTTAACTTAGTCAAGACTTTTATGGAGTTATAATGTTTCATTTGAAGCAGAGCAGATGAGCCAACGGAAATATTTTCTTTTGTGTTTTGGAACTTTTTTCCCAGTATGTTTAAAGCAAAATCAATAAAAAAAAAAGGAATAAATTATAGTTTTGTTATCAGCTTTTTAATTTAAGTCTAACTCAAATTCCCAAAATATTTTTATGGAAAAGCTCTAACATTAAAAAGCAATTAAATGTACACGTATATTTTATGATTTGTAGAAATCACTTTTACTTATAATGTTTTTTTTTTTTTTCTCAAATTCCGACAAACATTAATAAGCTTCCAAGAAAACTGTTATTAACTAAAGAAACCAAATACAAACAAAATCCCTTCTAAGACTCATTTGAAATACTACACCTACTATCTGGTAAAGTAGTTTAAATATTTTTTGAATTTTAATAAATATGTTTTAAACTATTTAAGTTAGTAAAACAATATATCATAATTTGATGGGAATATATTTTCCACATGATAACTCCTAAAGAGAATTAAAAAAAAATAAAAGTATTTATTTAATTCTATGATAAAAAAAGACACACAATAAAATGCAAATGTTATCAACTACAAAGAAATAAAATTAATTTATGTGCATAAACATTAATTAACACAAAAATGAATGAAGTATTAGCAAGCCACAAAGCTAAAATCAACTTACTTTGGATAAAAGGATTTCAAAATACAAATATATACTCGTATTAATTTCAAATTAAAAAAAAGGCTAACAAAAACCAAATCTATTTTCATATATTTTTATAGAAAAATAATAAAAATTCTTAAACAGAATTTTCCTTACTGCATTCGACAGCTTAACAAGAAAAACCAAAATAGACATGAAATGCGATGCGTAAAATAGCGTAGGATAAGACGATTATTTATGCAAACATGTAAAGAATAAAAAAGAAAAAATTTAAAAAAAAGAAAGAATTTCTTAAGTAGTGACAAGAATATTCACAATTTAATCATAATAGAGGCAAAGCAAGGAGAAAACTTCACAGAAACATTTTTTTAAATAATCTGTAGGTTTGAAAATGAGCAACATGAAAATTAAAAATAAAACTACTAGAATTTTTTTATTGCGAATATACATATTTAAAATGACTGTCTTATCTTCTATCTTCTGTATATATTTATATATATAAAAGAGTAACGTTATTGAGTGACTGACTAGCATCGTTTAGCCCAAACGACAAGAGGTAGAGATATGAGACTGGGCTTTAGATTCGCGACATCCACTAAGGTCGGATTTTTAGAAATGGAATTGAATATTTAGGGGATTAAAGAGGGTAAAAACGGGTAAATTGAGTAACTACTATAGATAAAAACAAAAAACTACTATAGATAAAAACAAAATTTAATACATTATTCACTTTAAAAATATGCAAACAGGTTTCTGGTACTTTTTTGAAAACCATTTCTTATAGGGACCAAAGGATACACAAAGCTGTATTTTGTTTCTTTTCTGGTGCTCTATGTATCTTTTAAACCCATAAATATAGAAATCGAATTTACATCACACTAGTAACTTATCGAAAATAGACGAAAACAATTTTGGTACTTTTTGGAAATTCGAACGTTTAAAGAATATTGTCGTACCCATTTTTGATACTTTTTTCATAAATCATTTTTCTTTTTCTATTTATTGACATGAATATGAATATATAGATATTTTATTATGTAATCCTACTACAATTTTGAAATTTATTAAAATACAATTTCTGTTACATCCATGGGGGAAAAAAGTACCAAAATAGGGGGTAAAACGAGAAATTACATTTTAAGCCAATGGGACGTTATTTGGACCCAATGGATAGGACCAAATTCGAATGAATAGTTTGATACTTTATTTTAAACTTTTAATTTTAATTTTAAATTTTTATTTTATTTAAATAGAGGTAGCAAGGCATACCGGGTATATGCCAGTATTTTATTATTTAAATAAAATAAAATGTGGAGAATAAAACAAACAGCTCAATGTCATTGTCTACTTTGCAAATGACGCCAGTAAAACAATATATAAGTCTAATGTACACGTTCTACAAATACTCGTATATACAAATATTTTTACATACACACATACATCTAAGTATATTGCAGACTATATGTACATTGTGCAACTATTTGGTATGATAGGAAACGGAAGTAATTATTTTTTTTTTTTTTTATTTAGTGGTTGTGTTGGTTTGTTGTAGGTTAGTAGGTTTGATGTTTAATAAGCCCAACGAACCACTAGACAATCGAACAGCGAACCAACTGTTTCGTTGGTTGTTGTAGATACTTGAGTATTTTTCTGTTTGCAAAGACAGGCTGAAAAGTTCCTCAAGAATTTACTTAATTTAAATTTGGATTAATTTTTAAGCACATTTAATCCAAAGCTTATAAATTTCTTTGCGTACATTATTTTAATCTATAGAAATTTTTAAAGTTCTTTATAAATCGCCCTCCTATGTTATCCTTGTTTTTATTATATACACAGTAGAAAGGAAGTTGGTGGTTGATTGTTTGCAATCATAATCTAGTTGGAATTTCCTAGGTATGTACTTTACATTTGTATGAATATATGTTTTTGTACATATAACTTCACAGTGTCACATTTAACCAAAGAATTGAAATAATTCTTTTGTATTTACTAGTAAAGATATCATATATTATATAAAAAACAATTAAAAGATTTGAAGGTGTCTATAGCGCGAATCAAAAATTTGGTTGAAACTGATTTTAGTCCTGATTTTAGTTTTGTGGTAATGCTATTTTAAACAACGGATCTGAATTAACAACACTTAAAATTAATAGAGTGTAAAAATCTATTATCATAGATTTCATTTCATAATCGCGATTGTTACTCAAAGTTCAAACACGTAGAAGAAGGGCTTAAAATTACTTAACCTTTTCCCATTCTTCTACACTTTTGGTTCGCACGTTTATACCATTTTGATCTCATTCGATTCTCGGATTTTGTGGATAAATTCTAAACCATCTTTATTATTGTGCAGACTTCCAACAATTAAATATCTGGTAGTAAAATTTTGATAACAAATGTTTTTATTTTTTAGTTTTGTGGGCACCCTCAACGAAATACATAATTTGAAATGGATTTACACTTGTAATTGTTCATATTTTGCTCTTTGTCTCCTTGATGTGCCCTAAATAGTCAACGCAGTAGATAGTCTCAAAATTTGCAAAAAGGAGCGAAAGTTTAAAAAAAACAGTTTTTCGTGACGCAGTCTCTACTGTAATAGCATGGATAACAGCGTGAAATTATTATTATTTTTATTTTTGTTATTTTACACAATAAAACCGAAGGAACATTAAAAATAAATTTAATAAAAAAATTTTAAGGACTTTTGAAAATAACACAAAAACTGTACCTTTTGTTTTTGTATTTTTATATAGCAAATTTCAGTTTGTACAAATCTATAATTTAGAGATATAAGAATAACGATAAATACAATTGATCGCGACCATAAATGTAAGTTAAATATCGTTGATAGTTGATAACGAAACAGCACAAAATGAACATAATTGGCATAATTAGGTGGTTTTTGTAATGCTTAACGGAAATGCAGATGCACATCAAAAAATTTCGGTTGAAATTTTATGGACAAAAAAATTTACATGGGTTAGAAAAGGTTTACAATATCAAATAGCATTACTTCGTAATAAACTCTAATAAGATTTATTTTCGTAAAATATATAGAGAATTAAATTATATTCGAACCCCATTTTTTTCGAAAATTTTTAAAAATCACGATTTTTAATATAAAGATTTTTTTTAATTTTACTAGGAAATCCCTAGATATGCTATATTACTAATACATTCAGAATATCATACATTTAAGTTGAGTAAATCAGTAGGTTTCGATATTGAGCATATTTTAAAAATAATTCAGCTAAATCGAGTTTAAAATAAAACTAAAAAATGCTACAAATTTTTTTAAAAATCCCAAAAAAAAATTAATGCTATATTAACATAACCTAGTTCGTCATGTACTTACAATACCTTAATACTCGTATCCTCTCATAACCAAAAGAAAATAGATGTGCCGTTATCCCGTATACTTAGCCTCGATATGATCGGACAGTGTCCGGTGATTATACCCATTGTAGTTCTTAAACTTATTCTGTTCATGCGTGAGTTTACTGTGTATAGACCGGTCCAGAAACCCATGACAATTTGGAAACTATTCTACTTTCCATGTATGGTCAGTTCTGTTCAAAAACCAATACTTTAATATATTAAAGCTTATGTGAAAAAAAAAACTTTTTTTTTTTTGCAAGTAACATATTTGCTTAAAACCTAAATACTCCCTCAAGTAAAAATATACCTATATCTCAAAACTTTGGAAAAATTTATTTAATATTTCTAAACCGCATCTAATATTTTTTTTAATTTTCGTTTTTATTAATTTCACGAAACGGACTAAATAATATTTTAAACGAAGTACTTAGTACTTGTACCTTTTTAAATTTAATTACTTTTTAGTGATGCTGATACTACTACTTTCGTAAATTTCTATATTTTGCAGACAATAGTATGAACATTTAATTTCATTATTTGAATTTTGTAATTATTTTGAAAAATGCTAGAAAATGCTAAATATATTACTAAAAACTGCTAGATAATATGAAAAATGCGGTTAAATCTGAGTAACAAAATGCTAAATTTAGCTGCAAAAACGCTGAAATGATCACACTGTTAGGGATGTCAATTTCATGGCACAACTATTCCGTCTGACTTTACGCTCTTTAATTTGGTTGTTGCTGAGAGTGTAAAAAGTATAAAATGCACTGAAAAAACTTTATGGAGATAAATTGTTGGTAATTAATAACCATAAGTTTATTTAATCTTAATGTTTTATGACAATATTAATAAATTTAAGTTAAAAATTTGAATTAAAATTATTTATTTATTTTATTTTTTTTTTTTTTTTTTAATAATAATAAAGCACCACGTGTTATTGGCTGTGATTTTTTCCACACTCACACAATTACATTTTTAGCCATTGATATCCCTATTCTACATTCATTCGAGTCACCTTATATTTCTACAAAAATTTATTTTAAGGCGCCCAAAAAATATTTTTAAGAAATAAAATCAAAAATGTTTGATAATGGTCCATATATATCAGTAAATAATACAGATATTTGTATGATTTTTTATGTAATAACAAATGTATGCAAATTATTTTTTTTTAAATTTTTTTGTTTATTTAAAAGAATCCTAATATTAATAAACAAGTTGGAAATTATATTTTTAATGGACAAGAACTTAAAAGTACCATCATGTTTCAATTTCAAAATGCAATTGATATATAAAAGAGCATCCATAAAATTATATTTGAGAATATTGGTTGCGACCTTTTGCGATCTTTAAAGCATTCGTTTTGTTTTTCTTTTAATAAAATTTATAAAAATATATCCGAAATTTAAACGAAAAAAAATTTGTTTGGGTGTGGCAGTGGATTTTTTTTTTTTTACCTTTCTAAAACTACCAAATGTGACACTGTGAGTTGGGCACCTTATAACCAATATTAAAATTTTCCCTTTTGATCGAAATTCTACTCATAATGTAAATATTTAGGTCACTGTTTTTTAGATTAAAGCAAAGCAGGTAGAATGTTTAGTACGAATAGGAAATAAAGAACATTTAAAATTTATGCAATTTTTTTTATTCTGCTATAACTTAAAGAAAACAAATTTATTAAAAATTTACTTCTCTCAAAATGATTCAAGGTATTTCAGCCTAAAAGTATGTCAATGTTTATTCTATATTTTTTTTCCTTGTTGCTATTGTTGTGTTGTTGATTTTGTCTTTTGTATACAAAGTTTGTTCTTTACAACAATGTTCGTTTAAGACAATGATTTAGAAAAAGTGTTTTCATATAAATTCAAGGGTTATTCTAAAAGCTGACTGCTAGAAATGTACTTATATTAAAGATAAAAATGAGTAGTTTTACGCTGGTACACTCCTGGATGATATAATATTCCACCAATATTCTCTAAAGGTTATTTTAGCTTTCCTCTTTTGAAGCTATAAGCTTAGAAATATGAAATAGTCTTACTTGAAATACATTTTCATGAAAAAAGGATTTTGTAGTATTTTAAAGTTACATTTTTGTTTTCAGTAAATATATTCAATAAAATTCAAATCTTATATCAATAAAATCTTTATACATTTTTTTAAACAACCCTCTTATAATAAAAATCTAACTTAAAACTTTTATGACTTCTAACTTAAAAGAAATTTAAGTTAAAAGTCTTTAACAATACTTGTAAAACCACCAAAAGAAAATTTAAAAAAAAAATGTAAATGTAAAAAATGTCGTCTAAATTTATTTTATAAAAATTCCTACTTGCAAGTAGTCAAGAAATAAATAAAAATATATAAATTTTATATACTAAAAACCAAATAACATTAGCGATAAGATAGCATGAATTTAAATTATTATGACAAATTTCAAAAGTCATCAACAACTTGCAAAGACATTAAACAAATATTTTAAATTTGTAGTGTTTAACAAAAAATAAAATAAAAGTAATGTTGATGAGCGATAACAATGACAGTTTACAGTATTAATATAACAACAACATGAGTGACAACTAAAAAAAGGCATTATATACTGACAATTGTAGCTCAATTTTTTCCAACAAAGAAAAGATAATTATAATCCTCAAAACGAATATTAAAAATAATTTACCTTATAACTAAAATAATTAAATTAAATAAAAAATAATTGCTCCAACATGGAAAGAAGCTAAAAATAACACTTTTAGATATCCGAACTTATTTTCATTATTATCTTAAAAATTACAACAATAATATGTATCTATTTTTAAATATCTAACAAAACTGAATCTAGTTATCTTAGTTATGAAATAGTTATGAAATACATTCCAGTGTGACTTATAATTATTAAAATACAGTCAATCATTCATTCGGTCACACATTGATTCATGCTATCCTATGGGGGTTATGGTAGGCGCCTACTAATTTTTTATTTCCTTATTTTTTCTTTTATTTGTACAAATTTAAATCAAAACAAATTAGATTTAGTTGCCAACAACAAATTGTATCATTTCTAATACATAATATAAATTGTTCCGTTAGTCAAGTACTCTCAATTGTGTTAATGAAGATTATTGTTTGTTCTTGATTTGATATCAAATTTTTTGAAGAGGAACCTAATTGTATTTTATTTCTATATACAAGTGTACAGAAAGGAAGGTATCCCCATATTTTTTTTTCTTTTTTTTTATTTTTGTCCGGAATATTTCTACAGAGAATCTCCTCTTTAATAGAACTCTCATCGTTAAGAACTCTTAAAAAGAGAAATTAGCTTATTAAAGAAGAGATTCCTAAATTTTCTATAAAGAATTTTTTATTTCAAAGACACCAATTTTCTATGGAAAATTGCTCTTTTATTAAAGAGAATAATATTCTATAGAAAATTGGTCCCATCTTAAAGAGACTAATTTGCTACAGAAAGTTGCTCCCTTCTTAAAGAGATTAATATTCTATAAAAAATTTTTTATAGAAATTTTTTTTTTTTTTTTTTTTTTTCTAAGGAAGACTAATATTCTTAAAAAAAAATCTTTTTCTTTAAATTTCTTTAGAAAATATCTCTGTTTTCACATTTGCTTTAGAAAAGTTCTCTTTGTTAAGCTGAACAAATTTTCTTTAAAAAAGTATTCTCTATAAAAATTTCTGATTTTTCTGTTTTAAAGAGAGTAAAATTTCTAAAGAAAATTTCTCTTGTTTCAAAAAGATTAAAATTACTATAGAAGATTTATCTTAGTTGTAAAGAAATTTCTATAAAAAGTTTATTTTTTATTGAAAACTTCCCCGTTTTTAAAGAGAGTCAGTTTTCGATAGATAATTTTCTTATAAATGAGTAAATAATGTTTTTTAAGCAAAATTTCTATCAAAATTTGCTCGTAAAAATGTCTCTTTTATGAAAGAGACTAAATTCTAAATATTATAGATAATTTTTACTTATTTGGAGAGATATCTTTAGAGAAAGCTTTTCTTTTTAAAAATCTTATTTTCTGCAAACAATTTTTCCAAATCCTTCTCTTATGTCCTCGCATATCATATCCAAGCATTCTTGTTTAAATTGAAATTAATTTGGATTTTGTGGTTTATTTATGATTGAATTCACATTACTATTATATGGCTTTCGGTTTTGTTTTCTTTTCTTTACTTCATTTTACTTTTTTTACATTGAGGAATTTTGTTTGGTCGATTTTAATCTGTAATAAACGTATAAGAAAACGTGGGAAATTAATTTAGAAAGGAAATTAACATGAAATTAAATTAGGGGAAATACAATTGAATTTATTTTCAAGTATTTATAAATTAATAACAAAATTATTTTTTGATAAGTGATAAATTGATGAAGTGTTTGCTCTAAGCTACTACATACTACCAGCAATGGAGTGTTTTTTAGAGGATATATATATATATATGATATCTTAAACCGTAGCGCGTATTAAATTTAAGCGCATTTTCAGTAATATGATTTTTTAGTATTTAAAAGTTTTGTTTTAATGTTGAGTTCTTTATCTTCTTTTGTGTTTATAAATTTTCTCATTCTTTTTCAACCACAATTATGGCATTGTGTGGTTGGCTGAGATTTACTGAGACGATAATTTTTCAAGTTTAATTTCACATATATGAACAAACTGAGCCAGATAGACAGATAGAATGACAAATAAATAACTGTGTTTACCTGACATATAAAGTACTCTGTTTACAAGGCAAATAATTATTTTTACATTTATCTCGCTTTATTTTTATTTTTTTATTTTTGTCTTGATAATGATGAAGCAGTTTCATGTTATTTCAAAAGTGTAATTGAAGAAAAAAAATTTAAATGATCTTTAATTTTAAAGATAATTAAGGGAATTATTTTTACAAAAAAATTGTTTCTAAATATAAGATAATTTTTTGTATATTTGTAAATTAAAAATTTGCTTAATAATTCAGTGTTGCTTTGTACAAACAAAAATAATATATTTAATTTAAATATGTAGGTTGCATGTGTATGAATTTTAACATATCACTATTTACTTTATTCAATGTGAGAATGTAAATATTTTTATAGAAAGTGCACACATTAAGCCAAATGTTATTTTAAGCATACATTAAAGGATTGCGAGTAAATAACTATAAATAAATATGTAATAGCAGTATATAATTTCAAAGCAGTGCCGAATTTTGTTTCTAGAAATGAAGTCACAAAACAAACTAAAATTCCATTTTAATTCCTCTTAAATACAGTCATCCTAATGTTAACCTTGTTATATACAAATTAATATTAGCTATTTATTCAATTTCTTAAATTATTATGAAATATTTCCTTTTCATCACAATATCCAAATAAACTTCAAAGAAAATCTTTAAAAATACTTGAAAATCCATATCTGAGGTACTTGAAAAATTAAATAATAAATAATTCAAAATTTAACAAATCACTTTCTCATTTAAACGTTGTTTTTTCATCTCGTTGATAGCTAACACTCTTCAATAATTCTAAACACCCACTCAACGATCACTTATGGTCACTCCATCTCAAAACAACTAATACTCAAATAATCATATCAAATAATATCATTTTTTTATTCTATTATCACGTTCTCATTATTACAGCTTATCTGTAAATTTATAAATTTAAGAGAACTGTATAGTAGAATTCATGAATATTAGCAAAAATTATAAATTTGTATACGTTTGTCTGTATAAATAAATGTTGTGCCTTACTCAGGTTAAAATAAAATAAATGCAAAAACAAAAACAATAATAAAATAATTACCGGTATCATAAACAAAATAAAAAAAAAAAACTTTTAAGACTTAATATAAAAAAATTATTCTTTAAGTTCGTTGCATAGTTAGTGATATTTTATTAGAAGCACCTTAAACATTTGTTATGATTGTTTCAAAATACATATATATTTATTTTAAATTAAAAATCTAATACTTATTTTAAATATTTTTATTTACAGGTAAGCTTTGCTATATAAAATAACCTCGAATAAATTGTAAGTAAAAAGTAATATTTAACGATATCATTTGATAACATTTTATATGGGCTCCTAACCTGTTATTGAAATATCTAAATTTCTCCTTTCGGAATGTCTTCTACACTCTACTTCACTGTCTAAAAGATTAATTTTCAATAAAATTGTATCTCTTTTAGAGACTATTGTTCATCTTTAAATATAAAAATACAAAATCTGAATAGAAAATTCCTCTCTTCAGCACCAATTAAGTTGAATACTTTTTATGAGTTACAAATTTTGTATCGAAAATTTTTCTATTTTTTTTTTTTTTTTTTTTTTTTAAGAAAGTTTTATTATTAAATGAAAAGTTATGGAAAACATTAAAAAATACTATTGAGAATTCCTTTTTAAAAAGAGAAAATTGACAATTATCTTTAAAAACTCTATTTACATTTCCTTTTTAAAAACACTATTGATAATTTTTAGAAGGGAAATACATATTTTCTAATGAATATTATATTTAACATTTTTATTGACATTTCCTCTTTAAAAGAAAACAAAAATCTTAATAAAAAATTAAAATTTTTCTTAAAGAAAAAAGTTTACGAGTTTTTCTCTTAAAAATGTCAATTTATCATCTGCCCACAAAGAGAAAAAATTTTTAATTTTCTATTAAACATTTTTTAAATTTTCTATTGAAAATTTTTTAAATTTTCTACTGAAAAATTTTTAAATTTTCTATTAAAAATTTCTGATTATCTTCAAAAAGTAAAATTGTTTTATTTAAAATTTCTCTTTAAAAGGGAAACATTTTCTATTGAAAATAGATTTTAAAATCGCTATTGACAATTCCTCTTTAAAGAGGAAAAAAACATTTAAAAATTTACTCTATTGAAAATTTCTTTTAAAAAGAGCAAATTTTCTTGTGCATATTTCGCTTTAAAAAAGGAATTTTTCACACAACCGAAAATTTTACTGAAAATTTGTTTTGAAAACTTACCTAAACTAAATAATAAATTTTATATTATATATATTTTATATATATTTTATATAACACTTTCTATTGAAATGTCCTCCATTAAAATGTCCTTTAAAATATAAAAAATATTAAAAATATTTTTCTTCTATTGAAAATTTTTCTTAAAAAGGACAAATTTTCTAATACCAATTTCCCCTTAAAAAGAGAAAATTTTCTTCTGTCAATTTCAAGAGATTCAAAGAGAAAAAATTTTATACAGCAAATTTCTCTTTTCATTGAAAATTTCTATAGATTATTTTTAGCAGAAACGTATTCTACTGAGAAATTCTTCTAGAAACAGAAAATTTTAATATTTTTTTAAGATCTTTATTGATATTTCCTTTCTAAAAAAAATTATTAAAGAAAATTTTTTATTGCAAATTGCTCTTAATACAAATTTTTTTGTTTGAAAATTTTTCTTTAGAAGAGGATTATGTTATAGTAAAAATTAAACAAAAAATAAAAAATTACTAACCAATTTCTCTTCAAAATATAAAAAATGTATACTATAATTTCTCTTTAAAAAATGCATATTTTCAATTAAAATTTTCTCTTTAAGAGATAAAAAATTGTATTGAAATTTTCTTTCTGAGAAATAAAAATTTTTATAAATAATGTGTTTTTAAAAGCATTAAATTTTCAACAGAAATTTTCTCTTTAAAAGCCACACGTCTTTTATTGAAAATTTCTTTTTAATGAATCAAGTTTCTATTAAAAATGTATGTCAAAGAAAGCAAAGTTTTTACTGGGAATAGTTTCTAGAATAAGGAAATGAAAACGTCTCTCTAAAAGATACACATGTGTTTCTAGAAATATTTTCTTCTAATGAAACCAAATTTCTGTAAAAGAGTTTTCTCTTCAAGAAATTAATTTTCTATACAAAATTTATATTTTCTCCGTACTTCTTCTTTCGAAGCCAGTTGGAAATAAAAAATCTGTTTCTTAGATATCTATGTTCCTCTAAACAAATTTCCCCCGATATTAACTCGTTGTCTACACAATGCTCATTCATATAAAGGTAGACATTGAGACTTATAAATTATTTAATATTATATACAAATGTATATTATAATTAAAATGGGCTAGTGAAATTCTCCATAAGTTTTAAATGAAAAATCAGTTAGTAGCGTCTGGCAGGCTTAAACGTAACTCTCCATGGAAACTCCTCAAATACAACTAGCAATTGAAATCAAACTAAAAGCAAAATTAAAGAAAAATATAGAATAGTGAAAATAAATAAATTATTTAATAAAATTATTCATTAAAAATTTAAAAAATAATTAAAAAACAACTAAAGTTGCGTGTTAAATGATAATTTTTCCATAAACAAAGACATTGTATGAATGAGTGTGCGTGTATTGTTTGTGTCAATTTGATTATATCGCCTTTAGAAAGATTGAATAATGAGAGTAGAGATTTAGGAAAAACATTCTGAATCGTGCTTGCTGATTTAATTTGTGGTAAATTTAGTGCGTTGTCGTGTTAGTCATTTTTGTGATTTTTTTGTTTTCTTCAATATTATGACAACATGCAATTTAGTTTTTTTGAATTTTAGTGATTTTTTTCTTAAACGAGTGAAATATTGGAAACATGCAATTTACAAATTTATTAATTCCTGTTTAGTTGTAACCGTTACTCGAACAAGTTTTATTTCGAAATTAATAAATTGTAACATTATTTAACTCGTTTGCATAAAGTTCAAAATAAGCAAAAAAAAGAACAATTTTAATTATTTACGATTCAGTTTTAATTGATGTTTTGTGTAAAATTAAATATAAACAGTTAAGAAATGGTTTTATTTAAGTCTTATTATGCTGTAACTACTACCGGATTACGCGTAATTAAAAATAGGTATGTGTTTCTGTCTTTAAGTCTATATTTATTAAATAAATATATTTTTTAATATTTATTTATTGTTGTCTTTCTTTATTATTCTACTTATATACAATTTTTTTGTATATTTCTTGTCTTGTTGCTATTGTAAACATTTAGTTAAGGTTTAGGTTTTTGTTATATTTTTAATTGTTTGTTTGCTTTAAGCAAGGTAAAAGTGTTTTTATTGCACCCTACAATGATATGAGCACAATTAATCTTATCAATATTTTTAAACTTATTTGGAAAATTTTTTATTAAAAATATCAGATTATTGTATAAAACTTTAAAAAATAACTTTGAAAAATAAGTAATTTTTAAATTACTAGGGTTTACCTGAATTGCTCTATATTATTACATTTTATGCAGGAGCATCATTAAACCGTTTGCATTATAAACACACCATATTGTATTTGTTTATAAAGCAAATTATATTTAATTTTCTTATATCTATATTTAGTTTGAATGTAAATATTGAATAATACATTCAATAAATTTAAGAAATTCAATGACAGTTTCATCAACCTACACCAACGGCTCGAAAATCGTAACACCTGTTTTAATTTTGTTTCATATTTTTGTTAAACACCGCCTTTAATATTTTCGCTAATTAGTAGATGCTTTCACAAAAATATAGAAGTCTATTATTCTCTCGTTGTTTATTGTTTGATTAACTAGGCATTGAACTTAGTTGAGTTCATAATCTTTGTTTTATTTTCGAAAGAATTGTTAAAATTTAATTAACATTTTTAACACATTCTTAATTTCTTCTATAAAAATCTTGAAAAAAAAAAACATTACTAAAGTTGCATGTTAAATAGGCTAACATAAAAAGAAAAAAAGAAAGACTATCTTTCCATCAATGAGACTATTTTCCTACACATGATTTCATACATGATTTTTTTATATACTAATTTTTTGAAAAAAAATTTAATTTTTACTAATTTAATTTACAAAATTTCTTTGATTCAAAAGTAATTAATTATCTGCAGAGACTAATTCCTTAAAATACCTAAACAAGACTTAATTTTTGTAGAATATTTTGTACTTTTTAGACTTTTTGCTGTTAAAAATTTCTTAAAAAAAAAACAAATTTTCTACTGAAAATTTATCTGTGAAAGAGACAAATTTTCTATTGAAACTCTTCTCCATAAAAGAGAAATTTTTCATTAAAAGAGATACCTTTTCTATTAAAAATTTCTCCCGAATATTTCTACTGAATATTTCTCTTTAAAAGATGTTTTGTTGAAAATCCATTTTCTATTTAAAATTTTTCTTTAAAGGAGAATAATTCTCTATTGAAAAATTCTCTTAAAAGAGACACATTTACTATTGATATTTTCTCTTTAAAAGAGATATGAAAAGTTTCCTTTAAAGCAACACATTTTCTATTTAAAATTTATCTTAAAAAGCGATACATTTTTCATTAAAAATTTTTCTTTAAAATAGATATATTTCCTATTGAAAATTTCCTTTGAAAGAGACACGTTTTTTATAGAAGTTTGCTCTTTGAAACAATCACATTTTCCATTGAAAATTTTTCTTTGAAGGAGATACATTTCCTATTGATAAATTGTTTTTAAAAGACACAAATTTCCTATTAAAAATTTCTCCTTAAAAGAGAATTTTCTACTGGCATTTTCTCTTTAAACACATTAAAACACATTTTCTCTTTAGACACATTTACTATTTTAAATTTCTCTTTGAAAGATGCGAACTTTCTATTGAAAATTTTTTCTTTAAAAGACACACATCTTCTTTATAAAAAAACAAACTTTTTGTTTTTTTACTACACAAGTAGAACAAAAAACAAAAATATTAAAAATAAAATTTAAAATTTCTTATGTAAAAAATCCTGTTTAGATTTTTTTAATTTCTTTTGCTACTCCCGAACGGCTTTTCCGTCAGCGCACCGACGAAATGCGTCTTTCTATTAAACCAAATCATTTTTTTTCTATATTTAAAAATAGAAGTAGTTACTAAATATAATCATTATTAATTACTTTACTTACACCCTTGTTTGTTTTATGTATTAAAAATATACTTATCAAGGCTTTTGTTTCACTTTAAAAACTTGAATTTGTATTAAAGAATTAATTAATAAAATAAATGTAATTTTTTTCTGTAGCTGTATTATTTTTAAATAACTAATCAATTTTATTATAGAAAAAAATAATCCATTTCTGATTGATTTTTATTTATTTATTTTTTATTTTAATTTTTTTAGGAAATTAAAATATAATTTTATTTATTATATTAATTTTTTGAGCAAAACTAATTTGCAATTTAAATTTTATAATTAATATTTCAATAAATTTAAAGTTAATAAAAAGCAATATTTCTTAAAATTTAAAAATTAAATTAAGAAAAGTTTCATAATATATTGCATAGATATTTTGTGGGAAATTTATTACATCATTCCTTCAACATGTATTTGGAAAGTAAGTCTTTTTAATACAGAGACTATAAATGATAAAGTCAATGAAACATGTAATCCCAAAATTATAAGTTTAAAAAAAAATACACAACAGATGTTTAGTTGATGCTTATTAATCACAATTGCGAAAATAAGATAATGTATAATATTAAATACTTATAAAATAACAACATTTGTGACATTTTTCTTTTGAAAATTTTTTATTATTTATTTTTTATATTTTAATTTAATTAATTTTAGTTAAAAATCGTACATTGAAAATTTAATAAATTAAAACCAGCAACAGCAGTTAAAAAAAAATAAAAAATCTGTTGCTTTAAATCATGTAGCCATATTTTGATCTGATCTACTTATAAATTTATAATGTTTTTTTTTTTTTTTTTTGCAAGTTGCAACAAACTAATTAAGTGCAAAATGTATTGTAAGAGTATGGTAGTGTTTGTATAAACAAATATTTTGTGAATTCGTACCCTGCAGTTTTTAGAACGTCTTATTATTAAAATAAGAGGAAGATTAATTTAAGTAGTTGCTTTCGTTTAGGGAAGTAACTAATTAAAATTATTGTAATTACTTTTTATTAAAAGATGGGACTAAAAATAACTGTTATGTAATTTCGAATTTAAAGACCAAATATAGCATATTTAAGCCAATATCGGAAAACTGATTAAAATACAACAGTTTTTAATTTTTTTATTTTTATTTATTTTTTATTTTTATTTTATCTTATTTTTTTTTTTTGATCAGAAATAAGTTATTTTGTGATTTTTATTTCTTTCTAAGTAATAAAAATTATTTCTGATTATGCTTAAAGAGTTATTCCATATAAAAACGGAAAGAAAACATCCATTATGGGATTGGACATCTCCGATTTCATTAAAATTCACTAAAGGCATTGGCTATTAGAAGTGTTGTTTAAATCATAAGCTTTTACGCTCATGACCCTTTCCAGTCTAAAACTATTACGTTTTGAAAAACAAAAAAAGCCAAAAAATTCACAAAGATATACTTCTTTAATAACTATTAACCTCTAAACTATACATGGCAGATCTCTAGATACAACCTTTATAATGATATATATAAAATTTATTTACATCAAAAGTTCAAAGTTCAAATTAAACCATTTTATCTCAAAAAACGGTATATTAAAAATTCTATATATATATATATATATATATATATATATATATATATATATATATATATATATATATAGCTCTTCTACCTACTCGTGTAAAATTCCAAGCTGGACACTCAATTAAATTAGAAGTTATGGACCCAAATACAATCTAATTAGTAATAACTTCTGCACTATACATTGCAAAATTCTAGTTTTCGCTTTATTTTAAAGATAATTTTATTGCATACAAAATTATTTATTTGCTTTATAACTTCTAAACTTAATAAATGTCCATGAGTTATGTCAACATTACATGTTTTTTTAAGAATTTTAAAACACCGTTTTTTGAGATATAATGGTTTAATTTTTATACATATAAATGTGACCTTTGAATTTTTGATTTAAATAAATTTTATACATATCGTTATATGTTTTAATATGACACTAAAACTAGAGACCTATTATGTATAATTTAGAAGTCATTAATTATTAGTTATTAAACAAGTACACCTCTGTTAAATTTTTAGTTTTTTGGTTTTCGAAAACGTTACATTTTTGGACCACAAAGGGATATGAGTCTAAAATTTTATGATTTGAAAACCACTTCCAGTAGCCATGTCTGTAGTGAATTTCATTAAAATCGAAGATATCAAATCCGATGCTGTTCGTTTTGACATGGAATCACCATACTGAAAAAAAATAGCCGAAACGAAAATAATCGCCGAAATGGAAAAAAATCGAAAAAACGATTTTTTTCCTTTTTGCATTTTACAATGACTATTTAAAATAAAAATTCCAAAGTAACTGTTATTTCTGCTCGAAAAAAATGAAAATCATAAAATATTCCCATTTCTACTCAAAAAAATAAATAAATAAATAAAAGTGATAATACCATAAAGGTCATAACAATTACGATCCCTTATTAAAACTAATTTAATGCACCACTTTACGAAATAATTATGGTTATATATCATAAGTACCGCTTAATCTGAAAAATAGTACGTCCTGCTAATTTTAAAACTGCAGGGTTTCTGAACATATGCTATTACACAAGAAAACATTAAGTGACATAAATTACATTACATTGGTAGTGCTGAAAAGTAACTTAATTTTCACGTTAATTTTAAACATACACAAATGTCTATACTACACGTTCTCTATATTTTCTTCACTGTGGAATACACTAAGGCGTCAATAAACGGCTCATTAGTAATTATTTTATGGCATTAAAAGCATTTAAGCAGGTGGCATAATAGTCGTATAAATTTAATTGTAAATTTTTGTGCATTCTTTAAATAAATCTTAAATAAATAATAAATCTTAAATATTGCAAATAGTATACATTAGGATGAGACCAAGAGGAATATTGTTGAAATTTTGTTTTATTAAAAAAAAAGATTTCTCAGAAATGTTGCCCCAAGGTAAGCCAATTATTAGCTCAAGAGTTTAAAACATAATTTATGAATTTTTTTTTTTTTTTTAACCAACCTTCATGCTATTCAAGCTTGATTTAGAACCAATAACAAATAAGTATTAAAACACTATTTTGTACATTTAGAAATCTTCAATAGGATTCCTAATAGGATTCCTAAAATTCTCATAAAAAATAATTGTATTTATTACACTTTATTTTTATTTATTTATTTTTGTCATACCACAAAAACTTTCTTTCCCATAACATTTTAATGCATGACTCAAATACAGCTAAAACTTAAAGAAAATATTATTTTAAAAGTTATATAATATACAATTCAACAAAATTAACCACAGTTTTCCAGTTTTATTAAACAAACTAAAAATGAGAAAAAAAAATTAAAACTTTTGGATGTACGAAAAAATTGGTTAAGGGTAATTCCAAAAAATTTCGACCCAGCTCGGATTTTGACCATCTCCGTCTTTCATGAAATTCGGAATATATAACATATAGTTCATATTCTATGAACCTCTAAATTTGGACAGCTCGAGTTTTTTTTTTTTTTTGTCAAAAATGAATAAAATTTAAGCTTGAATAACTTTTGGGCGCATTATCAGATTTCAACAAATATGGTATCATTGGAAAGGATTGAGATTTTTCTTTATTATAAAGATATAAAAACTATTACATCTTCCTAGCGCAAGGGTCTTAAAAATTAAAAAATATACATTATTCTTAGATGTCGTGTGAAAAGGTCTTTTAATTTTACACAATGTGTAAAAATTTTGAAATGAGATCTCAATGGGATTAGAAGTTACAACAATTTTGCTTTACTAACTAACACATTTTCTATTAGATTTTAAATGGATTTTAGCCATATTGATATACTTATTTAAATTTTAATATAATAGATAATTATTTATTAAAATAAGTCAAAATTATAGCACATTCCTGATCCCTTTATCTTTACCTTTAACCCACTGTACCCCTTTACACAATCCGCCGGATATTTTTTTACTATTTTGAAGCCAAAAACTACTAAAATTGATCGTGATCGGTCTATTATTTCACCTACACTCCATACAACTTATTTCCCCGGAATAGTAGTTTAACGCATATAAATGTCTGAAATATGCCAAAATTTAGATTGTTGTACCAAATTTTATAATGATCGGTCCATAATTAATCATATATTGCATGTAGGTTCCACTACCTAAAAATTACCTAAAAGCACATAAATCCTACATTAATCTTCATAATTGAACATGCTTCCCACATAATCACCATTCCCGAAAATCAATTAAACTTGCATAAATCTCACATAAATTTCAATATCGAGATAAAATTTAAGACAACTAAACAAACATTTTGCTATTTTTAACACCTTATATAAATGAAAGATTATCGTTACTCTAAACATGGCACTTGCAAGAGTTTAACGCATAATGTTAATGTTGCATGAATTATGTTTTTGAATATTGAATTTTGACTATTGAATATTTATTTATCTATAGTTTAACGAATTCGCTTGCAAGCTGTTTCACATGAAATTTAAAATCAATTTTATTTTTGTCATATTTAAATTTTAGATACTTAAGTATTATTATAGATTTGTGGAAATGAATATTAAATAAGTTGAACTTCGAAAATACTCACTATTATAAAAATTACTTGGTTGGGAGATTTTTCATTTTCAATTTAGTACCCAAACACAAGAATGTAGGTCAATCCTGACCAATACTGCTCGCTTTTGTCCTTACCTATTTGTTTCTATATTAAATTTAAAATAAAAGTATCAGAATGCTTAAAGGTACTAATTTATTAATAAAATTGTACTAACTGCTATAAACAAACTGTTATAGCTTCTAATCATCATTGAGATCCCATTTTGAAATTTTTACTCTATAACGCCAAACTGATTGTGAACATCACCTAAAAAATAATTAAAATTAAAAGACCCTTTTCTAGGATATCCTAGAATAAAAGATGTTTTTTTCATTTTAAAGGTCCTTGCGTCAGGACGATGTATAATTTTTATGATTTTATAATAAAGAGAAATATTATTCCTTTCCATTGACAACAATTTTGTTGAAGTCGGATAATAAACATAAAAATTATTTAACTTTAAAATTTTCTTATTTTTGACAAAAATTTCCTAGGCGTCCTACTTTAGAGGTTCATAAAACATGAAGTGCAAACGATAAGGAACTGATTCATACGCCATAAAATACACGAAAAAAATCGAAAACGTAAAATTTTTAAAACTGTAATTTTGGGTCGAAACTTTTTGGAATTGCCCTTAAAAAAAGGAAATAAACCTGAAAAATAAAATAAATACAAAAAAATAACACTTTTTTCTCTTAAATGACATAAAAGTCTATGATGTAAACATAAGCATTTCATAAAAATGCTATTAAAATCAATAACCATAGATTAATAAGTAGATATTTATGTAAGAGAAAAAAAACTAATACAATTATCAAAAACCTAATTCATGCAACAACAAAATACACTTAGTCTCCTATATTTTGTTTTTGGGTTTTGAAAAAATGAGTAACTTTTTTGAAAAAAAAAAGTGAGTACAAAGTGCCTCTCACATAAACTTCTAGTTGTATTCTATGACAATAACCTTTTTTTAATTTTGTTTTGAAAGAATAGTTGAAATCTACTTTTTCAGTTTTTCTTTGTAAACTGACATATATTTCCATTAAAAAATCTTCATGCAACTCATATGCGTGTAAAATCCAACAGCTGTGTATACTCTTGAGACTGTTTGATTAATACCCTTATTTGTGCTTAAATTACAAACAACTATGAAATATTAAATTGAATACAGATCTCAATGAATTTATATAGAAAAGTGTTTCTTAAATTAACAAAAATAATAATAACAAAATAAAGAAATATTAGTTTTTAAATTTTAAGTACATTTGAGACGATATTTACTACAAAAATCCTTTAAAGATTTAAATATATATATTTTTTTAGTTAAAAAAGTTTTTAAGTAATTATTGAAATATATTTTTGTTTGTTAATCTTAACAATTTAAAATGAAAAACCAACAAAAAAAATTTATTAAGGTCAAATTAATTAAAAATTTAATTAATATAGTAAAAATTCTCTGATTAAAGTATTAATTTTTAATAATTATATTTGTTTGTTGTAGTTGACATTGTGATATATATTTGACCGGAAATATAGCAAAATGTTTATACTTGTATCACAAGAGTGTATGAAACATTGCATTACTCCTTCCGAACAGGACACAAAAGAAGAGAAACAAACGGAAATTAACTTTATGGTTAACAATTACAAACTCTTGATAATATAAATATACATAATATAAATATATATATATATATATATATATATATATATATATATAATAATAATATACAAATACTTACATATCTCTCATATACTTCAAGAACGTCATAACTCAGAAAACGAGATTTTTGAAATAATTATTTATAAATATGCATTATATCAAGGTCTTATAGTCACCGTTTGAGAAGAGAATTTGTCGCTTATTTTTCTATTAAGGTAACCGGCATTTGAGCATTTTGAATGTGTTTTCTGCAAAATTTTTTTTTTTTTAACTTAAGCCATTCTAGGAACAAATGAGCGATTTGTATGAAATAGCTTTTATTTTATATAATTTAAGATTAAAAAAAAACATCAATTTACATTTTTTTTATAAAATTTCGACTTTGGTGTAAAGTTTTAGGATTTTTTCTTTAAGGCCATACATCAAGGTTGGAAACCGAAACTAATTCAATTTATTTAATATTCAATTTATTTTTATTTCGGTAATGACATCGATCACGGTATTTTAAATTATATCGGTATGGGTATACCGGTATCTAAGCAAAAAACCATTATATACAGTTCCTATTCGAAAAAATACAAAAACATTAAAGAGTTACATCTTTTATTTCTTTTTAATTAAAATTCATTTAAGGAAACTCTGAATTACATAATTTTATATTTTGTGTTACTTTAAATTAAAATTCTTTGCAGATTAATTTTAGGCGCGGTTCAAAGTTCACTGTTTTCCGATTTTTTAAATACATTAAGTTCAAAACCATATCGAGCCCTAACCGTGAAATTATCGTTAGTGCAGAACTCAAACTTTTTCAGGAGAATCATTTTTGTGCTTGTTTACATATTGTTATTGCGACATTTTGGCGGTTAAGGTTCGATATAAATTCACAGATAGTCTCAATTCAAATAAACTCAATAAAACTTTAAAATTTTTCTCCTAAATGCGTACAAAAGATTTGGCAGCTTTTTGAGTTCTATATAACACTCCATCAATAATCCAATGTAAGGTTAAAATCGATTGCATGTGGCGGTACGTACTTAACCAATGTGAGAATAATACTCAAAATTTTTGTAAGCCAAGCAAATATAATTACAACGACCCGGGAGTTGTTTCACAATCTACAGCTAGGTACTTTACGACTCGTATGATGATATTATGATGTACGATCGTATATTACGAAAATTAAAAAACAAAAAGAATTACACTGAAAAAATGTATAGATAGTATAATAAAAAAAAATTAATAAATTTATAAAGGGGGGATAAGAATGGGCTAGAATGAGTAGACAATTCCAAATTTAACAAAAATTTTGAAATCGCATTGGTAGAAAATTTATGATCGTCAAATGAATTTTTAAGACTATACTCAGATGCATTTATGTATAAGGCGATGGTAGTTTGTGGAAAATTTTTTGTTTAAATTTTTGAGACCACATATCTAACAAATATTAACGTCAACAGTTAGAGAACATATAATTTCATATTAGATTTAATGAAAGAAAGCCTGAACGAATACACCTACTATGTCTAGCACAAGTGATATGAATTATGTAAATTGTATCGTAAAATTATTTACGATACAATTTTCCCTACCACTTTGTTGACTTGTGTTAAGAATTTTTTGTAACCTATTTACAACAAAAAACTAAACGAAATATATTAAGCACTTAATTTTTAATCGCTGGTAGAGGACTGAAAATAAATTATTATTTCTTAATTGATCAGCTTAATACTAATTAATGCAAATCATTTTAGGAAATCTACTGAAAAAAAGGAACAAAGAATAAAAAACTATAAAAACAAGATTCACTGAAACTAAAAATAATTCCATCTTTCTTAAAGCAAGTTAATTATATGAAAAATTATTTTTACAAAACATATTACGTAGCAAAAATACCGGTATTGAGCGAAACGGCATTTAAATACGGGATTTTTTGAAAATAATAATATCAGCAACCGTATCGGTTACGGTAAACCATTTTAAACGGTATTTAATCGGTATTGCTATTTATAATGGTTTCGGTTTCTAACCATGCCATACATATTTGTTTATAAATATTATTTTCTTTAACAAAAAACTAGATATTATTTATAGATTGATCGCTTAAAAAACATTTTGTAAACTTTCCCAAAAATTCTTTATATATTTCAAATATTATATTTGATGTCTCATTTGCTGCATACTTTTAGGGGCAAAAATGAGAACTTTTATTCTAGATAAAATCTACAGTTTTTGACTAGTTTTTACAAACTAAATCCTGTTATGTTTACAACAAAAATGTTTTTTTAGAACTATTGCATCGTTAAACTTGAAAAACTGTGGAAAAATAATATTTTGTTGTTTACAAAAAAAAAAAAAAAAACAGAATGATATAATAGCAGAAACGGTATCTTTTTAGGTGACGAATATAATATCATATTGTATTGGCGAAAACAATATTATTATGATATCGAAATTTCGAAATATTTGTTTCCAATTAAATAAAAAAAACATTTGGAAAAAACTTCAAAATAAAAAATTTTCAATAAATAAATACAATCTGAGAATACATAGAAATAAATCTTTAGGTAACAGATTTTAAATGGTTCATCCAATGGTGGATCTAAGGATATATATTTTCATAAAAATATGAATATATGTAATGTATAATGATTTTTAATATTTATTTAGGATTTTTTTCTTATTTCAACAAAATATGTTTCTTTATAATTATATATAGAATATTAAATTCGAAAAAAAACACAATTTTTGGTATAGAATAATATTCAAAACAAAATTTGGTCAATGACGATTTTACTATCGTTATTTTTGGAAATTATGATAACGAAAACGATATAATAATTTCATGCAAAAACGATATGTTAAGGAAAGGTACACTTTAGTCCGTAAAATTATTATATTTTATTCAAAAACGACTATCACTAGTGATAATTTTGATTACCTATATGATATCGTTTCGATATCTTTGTAATATCGTTTAATTAGTAAAATCAAATATTCAAATTCGTAAATATTTTATTGAAAAAAAAAAATTTTTTCCCCTTATTAAAATATTTTTACTATTTATAAATTTTAAGATTTGAAAATTTTCATAATATTTAATAGACTTTTTTAGTAAAATAACAAAAATAATATTTAGTTTTTAGTAGATATTCAAACAATAATTGTTGTTGGATCAATACAATTTTTAATAAAAATGTATATATATATTTTTAATATTGAATATTTTAAAATTAAGTTGCGAAAAAATAATCCAATAATATTTGTGTAAATTCGGTATGTGATTCATAAAAGAATACGTGTATATAAGTGTAATGTAGATATTTTATGACTTTAGTAAAATCGATGCAGAAATAATAGTGTGTTTTTATATACATATAAATAAAAAAAACGCTTCTTTTACGTTATATAAATTATCAAATCGACCTAATGAAAGCAATCCAAACGTTATTAAAATTTAAGATTAGTTCCAATTGACAACTACTTACTTGTCTTGTGTGTGTATATGATAAGGTGCCAGTAAAAAATGCTTGAAAATGAAGAATTGGAGATTGGCACAAAGTCTCAAATCTGCAAGTAGAGCTTGCAAAATTGTTGCATGTAAATCAAACAATAGTTTCCAAACATGTAAAAGCACTTGGTATATCCAAAAGCAAGGAAATTAAGTAAAATTAAGCCAAGAGACGTCATAAGGAGACTTGGCATGTCTGAAAGGCGCCACAAAACCAAATCGTTTTTGCATCGAATTGTCACGCGCGATAAAAAGTGGAACCATCATGATAATTCAAAGTGCAAAAATAGTTTTTGAAGTCCGTGCAACTAGAAAATGATCACGAAAGATCTGTATCAAACACGATCGATTCGTTTGAAGACAGCATAGAACGAATAATTTTTCGTGCAGCTATCTATAAGGAAGGACATTTCTAAATTAATACACTAGATAATAATGATAAGATATAATAAAACAATATTACTATCGTATAGTTATTTATTGAGGTAAAATATATTTATTATCACTTGCTTTCAAATATCTAAAAAGATACATAAATTTTAATTGTTATTAAAGAAATTGGGATAACTTACCTTCGAATGTCTTGAAATATTGAACTTCATACTTCTTTCCCCCATTTTTATAATTTTATTTTTTATTTTACTAAAATTGTCAAAATACATAAAATTGTTTTTGTTTTTCGTATTTATATTTAAAATCGTTTTCCACCAATAAAACATAATGTTAAAATCTAATAATTTTTTTAAAAAATTTTATTTACAATTAAACAATGATTTATTCAAAAATATTTTAGCCATAATTTTTTCTGTGCACCAAAAACAGTTTTTTGATGATAACTCAAAATTTTTCATGTGTAATAGATATTTTTAAACTGAATTATAATGTCCTCAATAAGGCCTATTACGTACTATATTTCATTTATCGAGTGATTTTTCATTGCATTGAGATACAAATTTCCTATAGAAAAATTAAAAAAAAAAAATTCTGTTTAAATAAATTGTTTTATTTAATTAAAAATTAAAGTTGTTAAGAGACTAAGGAATAAAGTTAGCTTTATCTATTTTTAATTAATACAACTTGTTTTATTTATTTATTTATTGAATAATTACAATACAATTACAAATTATATTCTAATTCTAACCGAGTGGAGTAACGAAGACTATTGCCCGTTGTAGTGAAACAGACCAGAGTCTCTGGTGGGAATCGAACCCACAACCCCCAGACTGACAGACTAACTCACTACCAACTAGGTCATCAGGGCACCCTTAATACAACTTGGTTTTCAAGAAAATTTTATAATTTTTATAATATGGCAATGTTTAAGCAAAAATTGATTACTTTTAGCCAGTTAATGGCAGCATGAATTATTTCAACGTAGTGGCCAATAAAGACAACATAAAAAAATAAAAATCAAAAAAAATTTTAAAAACAAATGAGTTAAAAGAAATTAAAAGTAAACAAAGGAAATTACTAAAAATTGCACTGGAATAAAAATGTTTTTATTTACTTCTTTTATAAAGCAGAAAATATGGCTCTGATGCATAAGCTCTCGATGCATAAATCTTACAATAAAAGTTAAAGGTCAGATGATCTGTCCTTTAACTTAACGTTCATCTTTGGCATAACTTATACTCATAATAACCAAAAAAAAAAAAATTTATGTGGCCGATAACATTCTAGCTTAAGTTATTAGAAAGTGATAATAACGGGCCTAAATGCCAATAATTTTTTCTTTTTTTTTTTTTGTATTACAAAAACGCTCGTTGTTATTATTTCTTTTTTTCTGTTCTACTTAAAACTTATAGCATTGAATAAAATGAATAATCCTTCTCTCAGAAATCTAATCAATAATTGTATTCGTATTATTTACTTAAAAGAAGCGATAGTTAGTTTTTAGAGTTGTAATATATATATATATATATATATATATATATATATATAAATTACTTACATTTATTTTTCATTTTCTGCCCTAAAGGCAAATTCTGTTTACGTATTAGTGTAAATTTTTCAAAAATGTTAAATATTGCTTTCTTGTCTCAAAAAGCAATATGTCCCAGCAAAAACTTGGCAATGGGATGTACCCAGTAAACACGATGTAATGTTTGAAATATGATTTTAACATTTGATACAAACGTGTTTCTCAAACTTGTTTCAACTGTAAGGAGAGGTTTTAATTTTGAGTTTTATTTCAAATTGAAAATCATTTAAGAAAAAACATTCAAAAAAATTTTGCATTCTCAACTCGATATTAAATGTTATTATTGAATCATTCTGAAACCTAAAGATAACTTTAAAAATGTTTGAAAAATAGTATTTTCTCAATTTGATATTAAATATTATTATCATTCATAAATCTAAAGACAAGTTAACGAATATTTGAAAAATGTTTTTTCTCTATTTGATATCTAATATTATTATCAAAGTATTCTTAAAGATATTTGAAAGAATATATTTTTAAAAAAAGTATTTCAAAAATTATATACAAATAAATAAATAAATAAATAAAATTAGTTAATCAAATATTTTCCAATTAATGAATCTATTACAGGACAAAATTACAAGGGTATACAAAAGAAAACTTCACAAAAAATTTAAAATGCAAATTACTTTTATTTATAATCCACATGAAGTCGCAAGCCACATTTGAAAAAAGTTTGAGAATTACATTTAACAATGATTTTATAATAATAGCATTTCTCAATTTGTCAATTAATTCCCTTTTTTGTTGAGAAAGCTATTTATTTTCAAATAACTCTCAAACGTTTGATATTTGAGAAAGGACTTGATTTTAAATCACTCTCAATTTGATATTAAACCTTTGTATTTCCTGGGTAGTTACGGATTTAATTACTTTTCAATGACAACAACATATCATTCAAATATTTAAAGAAATAATAAATACATGAAAAGCAGAATTTTTGGTTATTGTTAAGTTTTGTAAATCTGTAATTAAAATTTATGAAATTTTTTCATGTTTAAAATAAAATAAAAACTGTAAAAAAAACTTACTTTTTATCCTGATATTACACTAGTTATTTTTAACTTAAAAAGTAAATAGTTCCTATTGTATCTACCAATAACAACTTCAATAATACTTTAAAATCCATGAGTTATTGAACAGCTTGGAAGTAATTGGTTCATATAATGATATCTAAGTAATGACATTTCAAAATGAGTACTTGTAATAATATTAGGTAAGTAGTGGCCTTCAATGTCCAAGCATAAACTAAATAACGTGTTTTGTAAGCGAAAACAGCTTCTCTTTTTGGTGTTACAACTGATAAATTTTATTAGCGATGCCCATTTGAGTACCAAAACAATTGTTTTAGATGCTGATTTTTTACGCACAAGAAAAAACATTAGGCTCATCCGACTCAACGTCTAACTGACTTCCAATTTTAAAAGCAACAGCTTACTATATGCTTTATGTTGTAGCCTTAATCGCCACTCCCAGCATTACCTACAAGTACTTGAAAAAGTCGTTTTTAGGTAAGTAGTGGCCTTCAATGTCCAAGCATAAACTAAATAACGTGTTTTGTAAGCGAAAACAGCTTCTCTTTTTGGTGTTACAACTGATAAATTTTATTAGCGATGCCCATTTGAGTACCAAAACAATTGTTTTAGATGCTGATTTTTTACGCACAAGAAAAAACATTAGGCTCATCCGACTCAACGTCTAACTGACTTCCAATTTTAAAAGCAACAGCTTACTATATGCTTTATGTTGTAGCCTTAATCGCCACTCCCAGCATTACCTACAAGTACTTGAAAAAGTCGTTTTTAGGTAAGTAGTGGCCTTCAATGTCCAAGCATAAACTAAATAACGTGTTTTGTAAGCGAAAACAGCTTCTCTTTTTGGTGTTACAACTGATAAATTTTATTAGCGATGCCCATTTGAGTACCAAAACAATTGTTTTAGATGCTGATTTTTTACGCACAAGAAAAAACATTAGGCTCAGCCGACTCAACGTCTAACTGACTTCCAATTTTAAAAGCAACAGCTTACTATATGCTTTATGTTGTAGCCTTAATCGCCACTCCCAGCATTACCTACAAGTACTTGAAAAAGTCGTTTTTAGTAAATATGAATATGAATTTTACGTAGCTAAGTTTCCTAGAGCGTCTAACAAAAATTAAAATTATTAAAAATCAAAAAAGGTTCAACTTCTAACTAAGCCAAATACATTTTTAATTAATAATATCCTTATATGAACAAATATATCCTTATATGAAAAACATTTTTTAACGCATCAAAAGACAAGTCTATTGTGGTGTATCGAGCAAGACGTAAACAATGTAATGACGTGGGTTCAAATCTTAACCAACCCAAACATTGTTTGTTATGCGTGAAAAAAATCAACATTAAAAATAACTGTTTTGGTACCCAAAATAAAAACTGGTGAAATTTTGGACATCCCGAACAAAATTCATCAGTTCTAGAACCAAAAGAGGAAGCTGTTTATCATATTGTTTTCGCTTATATAAATAATGGGTGCGGCGATTAATGTTACAAAGTAATGTATATAGAAAGCGATTGCTTTTAAGATTGACTGTGAAGTTCGGCTTGTTAAAATAATGGATTAGCATCTTAACCCATTATATGGCAACCCAAGTGTTCTCATTTGAGCTTGAGTTCATTAAAATTTTATTTATATAAACTTATATTAGTGAAATACGGAGTTACTTTTGTCGAAAATATAAATCATATAAATTTTGCTTGAAACTATCAAAAATATTTAAAAGTTTTTTATAAAAATCTTCTTTTCTTAAATTGACAAAACGCCTTCATAACTTTAGTTATTCCCAAAAAAAAAATGTTTTTTCTTGGTAGGTTTTTTGTGTAAATTTATCCCTAATTCTGTTATTTATTTTTTCTCTTTTAAATATTTTTGGGAAGTAAAAGTACTTATTAGGTTTTTCAACCATATAGTTTGTTTGTTTATATTTTGCTCAAATATTAAAAGAAAAAATTTCAACAACATTTTAAAAAAATAAAATTGCTCTGTAAAAGTTTATACAATGATAGAGTAATTTTAAAAACATTTTTGTGGTAAATACAAGAAGGTTTATTTTGTTTTCAAATTGGACAAAAACTGCAGAACTTTTTAGATTTTATATGGAATTACTTACTGAAACTTTCCAAACATTTCTCATTTTTGCTCCCAAAAGTATGCACCAAATGAAACATCATGTAAAATGTATAAATAAAAGTTCAGTAAATGTTTAATAACCCAGCAAAAATTTTTTAAAGTTATACAAAAGTATGTAATATTTTTTATAATTTCTTTAGAACTTATGTATTCAAATGCATTCTTTATTTCTTCCTTATACGCAATAAATTTATCATTTGTGAACTTTTGAAAACATAGTTCAATGCATGCATTCAACTCCAGTCTTGGAATTGCAATATTATTTAAGATTACTAATTTTTTATACATAAATTAAATATAAAATTTTAAATTGAGTGCTATTTATTTGTTTATAAGACTTGCAGTTTAAGTTATATCCGAAATAATCACTTGGTATATAAAGCACCAATGGATAAACGTAGTCGAATCATCAAATTCTTATTGTAATTGAGTATTGTATTGAGTTGTTTCTCTAAAGAGAACCTATGCACGCCAATGACACACCAATATTAAAACTATGAACGCATGCATTTACTACTTCTTTTCCATGTCTTTTTGCTGGAAAATTTGTGAGTTTTTAAAGAGTTTTAAAGATTGACGTCTATGTTTGTATGTACATATATATGTATATATGTATGTATGCATTTATGTATGTATGTATGCATTTATGTATGTATGTATATGTATATATATATATATATATATATATATATATATATATATATATATATATATAGTGGCTCGCAGCTTATTTCGTGCTTTGAATTTCCAATGCAATTTGAGTTAATAATGTTCTTATTTAATGCAATAAATAGAACGAAATATATTATAAAAAAGTTATAAGCAGATAAAGAAAAGCATTTTATTAATACCCAGGATAATTTTATGAACTGGTTCCCAGTTTATCAATTATAGAACAGATTCTACTAAATCCGATTCTTAAAAAACCGGTTCCACAAGTATCGGTTATTTTTGGGAACAATGATGATTATTTAAATGTTTATTTTGTTTTTTTATTTAAATAGTATAAAGAACAAAAATTTTTAGTTTTTATAATAACTAAAAGTTTTTAATGTTTATTTTATTTTTTACTTAAATAACAATAATAGAAAATTATAATTATTATTCATTCGGTTGGAAAATAGCCTGCAAATATTCAATATTAAGTTCTATATTATTTCTGTCCTCTAGCAGCTAATATGAACAGGTGAAATATAAATAGAAAACATTTTGGGAATAATTTCTTTCGAATAGAAAAAGTGTTCTACACACGGGTCCAGACAGGTATAAATGTATATATGGGGTTAAACTTTCGTCTTTTTTCTGGTAGTAAAATTTTTTTTAAACCCTTTTGACCCTCAAAAGTTTTATTCCACTAAACTTCAAATTTGACTGAAATATAGTACCTGAGAAAACACTTAATAACACAAAATTTCTTAAACACTATTATCCTACCAACATAACAAAAAAATGCGACCAGTTATCGATAATAGTTTGCGAGTAATGATAATTTACTTCTGATCGGATTTACAAAAATCAAATTTTTTATAAAATAACATAAATTACTTGTTTTAATAGCATGCCACGCCCACACTTATCAATATTTTTACTATATGTTTTCTATTGAATGGCATTAACATTTTGAAAATCGGTGTTAACAAAAAATTGAACTTTTGACTAATGAAATTAATTTCAGATCCACCGTTCAAGGCACATTAAAGTAAGCACACGAAATAAGCTGCGAGCCAATGTTTATGTGATTTTATAAAATATTTTGCTATAGCTGAAAAGTTACATTCTTCTGCTACCTAAAATTCACTTACAATTTAGGGAGCTACGCGATTTTTAGTACAGAAACATGTTTTTTTTTCGGAATATCTAAAGTTTTGCAAAATTGTTATGTTAAGAATATCTACAACTCTCTTTAGTTCGTTTTTCGAGTAAAAATAAAAAATGTGATATTGTAGCAGAGTGTGATTAAATTTAATTTCAAATGTAAATTAAATCAACTATAAATAGTTGCATTCTTTCAGCAAAATATGAAATTAAATTCATAATTATCTGTTTTTCTAAAACGCTTTGTAATTATACTATTTAGAATCATTTACTTAATTGCTTTCAACATTTAAATACTAATTTATAAATTCTGTTTAAAATTCAAACTATTATAGCCATTATTATGTCAGCTTTTTCCCCTATTTATCTAATGAAATGCATTGATCTAATGGTTTTAGACTTCTACTGTATAATTTTAGAATACTTACGCAATTTCAAAAAAAAAAAAAAAAAAAAGACACACACAATAAACATTATTTTTTTTTTTCTATTTTTAAATTTAAACGTAGTTACTACTCACATAAAGTGTTGGAAAATATCTAACAAGCTAACAACCTTGAGAAGAGCAAAAAAAAATAATACAATAACTACAACAATATAAAAATAAAACCAATTGCTGCGACATCTAATAATGACCCCGTAGACAACCAATGAAATGGAATCAAAATGAACTGGTTGGTCGCTTGCAGGCAATCAGGCAGCCTGGCAGGCAAAATAGCAGCAAAAAGAGCAAATATGTAACAAACACAAAAAATTTACCATAAGTGCACGTTACAATTCATTTGGAAAGCAGAAGTTTAAAAGAAAATATTCTTTAAGTCAGTAAAAAATTTTTAAATTATTTAATAAATATTTTGAATTATTCACAACAAAACTTTTAGACATCTTAAATGTAATTAAACAAAATGCCAAATTTCTTAATACCAATTTTTATAATTTTATAATTTTATAATTTTACAAAAAAGTTAACTAGTTCCGGTTCGGTTAGCAGATCTTTATTATTAAAATTTCCATAAAATTTTTATTATATTACATAATATTAAATCCCTTAAAATGTGCTACAAAAACATCAATTAAAATTTTGTTATCCTCCATTAAATTTCTGCTTTGTGCCACCAAACAAACAAACTCGTTAACGATGACAATTTAAACCAAATATATAACCAGCAACAACAATCAAGTTAACAATCATTTAGCATATACCATATGTCTTACATATTTACTATAGGTAAATATATGCATACTAAATAAAATTCTTTGTGATTGTATTATGGTAAAAGCTAAACTAGGTCAATGTAAAAACGCAGTCGAGTTCGAGTTTTGTAAAACAACTACCAACCACTACCACTTAAATTATTTGGAATATATTTTGAAAAAAAACTTCTATACCACTTCGATCTACTTCCACTCCTAAAGGTATATAGAGCCCTTCTAGTGAGCCTTTTTCATAGTCAGAAGAACTTTTCACTGCATTCCATAATCATGTATTTTTTATACGTGATGTCATTGAGAGCAAGGCCTTACATATTCACAACCTGATGTGAACCTTATAAAAGACCTCGGGAATAAAAACTGTAGCAGGCCTTTTTTATTTAAAAAAAAACTGAAAAAAAGCTGTCAGCAGGTCTTCTACACTATTTAATAAAATATTATTATGTTTATATAAAATAACATGTTTTTATTATTTTAAATTATTGTAAAAAATTTAAACTTAAAAAAAAAATCAGAATTAAAAAACATATCTGTAGCGCAATTCCGTAACTTTATTCATTAACTACCGATGTCATTAACTAAAGAAAAAAGTTCACGATTTTTTTTTTTTTTCGTAAGTAAATTTTGACTACGAATATCGATAGAAATGAGATAACGTCATTATTTGAAAAACAAACATTGAAAATTAAAATTATTAAAAAAGGAGATTTTATTTGTACAAAAAATTTATTTTTATTAAAAATTTTGATTAAAAATGAAAATTTTCTCTAAATATCCATATTTCACAAAAATCAAATTTTATACAATTAATCCTAATTTCTAAAAAAAAAATATAAGTTTTTAAAAGAATTCAAATTTTTCACAAAATTTTAAACTTTTAATCAAAATTCAGTTCTTCATAAAAAAAAAATAAAATTTTAACCAAAATTAAGTATTTTCACTAAAATTAAATTCTTTAGTAAAAAAAAGACAAACAAAACTATTAGTAAATAGTTTTATTTTTATTTTTATTATTAATTTTTTTTATTAAATGGATTTTTATAATACATTTGTAAAAATTTAACAACATCATTATCGTTATGGTTTTACAACAACTTTTTTTAATAGTTAGCTTACCGAAACTTTTCGTTAATTACCAATGTGTTTAACGACAAAAAGTGGTAAAATTTTACTACAGAATAGCACTTAATGACAAAAATTTTTAACTAATGAACCTTCGATACTTAACGACAATTTTTTGTAGTTAAAAGGTTACGGAATTAATTAAATTACGGAATAAGACAATTTATTCAAAAATTCATATTTTGGTAGAAATTGCTAATTTTTTTAAATTGTTTAACTCTCCTTAAAAAAGTATACAGATATAATATAAACAATTCAGTTTTTATTAAAATACCCAGCAAAAACTTGGCAATGGCATATAGTTACTAATGTAGTTACTTTTCAATGACAACAGCATACATTTGCATTACAAAGAAGTACTTTAGTAACTACTCATTTACAACCCGGTATGTAATTAATTACTTATTTATGGTAAAATTTTTTAAATATATATATATATATATATATATATATATATATATATGAAAAGGCAAATTTTACGTATGCATATTTATATCTATGTACAATTGCAACTTACTTCGAATTGATACGCCAAAAAAAAAAAATATATGTTGTTTTTGAAATCTGTAATTCAAGTTTATAAAATTTTCTTTTTACGTCTAAAATAAATATAAAAGGAAAAAACTGTTTTTTTTAATTTCTGACATTTAATTAGTTATTTGTAACCTAAAATGTAATTAGTTCCTTTTGCTTTCACTAATAATGACTTTTGTCATACTTTAAAATCAATAAGTTATTGAATAGCTTGGAATTAATTAGTTCTTGGAATGACATCATAGCAATGACTTTTTAAAAAGGCTACTGATAATAATATGAGGTTAATAGTTGCCTCTAATGGCATCATCGTTTTAAAATAATGAGTTCTTCAGCTAATGTGTAAGTAGTGAAAACCCATTATATTAGATTCTTAACTTATTACATGGTAACCGAAGTTTTTGCTGGGTACCTATAGAAAAATACAACTTACTCAAACAAAGCATTAAATAAACCTACATTAATTCTTATTATTTTTTATTTATTTATTTTATTTTTTTTTTTTTATTTATGCTTTGAAGCATAAGATATTGCTGATATTTCTATCGGATATATAGAAGGCAAGGATGAGGTATTTTGAAGCCTTATATAGTAAGGCTGGTTAGCATGAGCAACTGAATCTTAAAGAAGATGTAAATAGACCTTCTAGAAGGCCTGCACGATGGAGGCCCTGACACTTTTACCGCTGGGTTGTTACTATTGCTGTTGTGATAGTAAAGGTGTTGAACTAACCAACAGTGGCAATTCTATGTGTAGTACGATTCATATATGTAAATGATGTTGACAATTTTAATTTTTATGATGTTTTTCTTTTAAATATTTTACAAGTGTAAAACGTATACGACCACATACGTTTTACAAGTAGTTATCCCCATTACACAAATTTTACACACAGAAATCAACCATCAACTACGCATACGTTTGTTTGCAATTGTTGATTCTTTTGCTATTTGCCTATGAGTATTTTGTATCATACATATCGGCAAAAACAAAAAAATAAAATAGAATTTGACTAAAATTTTTTTACTTTTTTCTTGGACCCCAAAATTTATCGCGCTTTGAAGTTGAAAATTTTGCTTATTTACATTATAATTGCACACATTAATAAATCTTATAAAAAACAATTAGCACATGCAGAAAGACTGATAATATATCATTATTACCTAAGTTACACGGAAGAATTAATTTTTTTTTTAGTCTTTTTTGCACAATTTTTTAAATAATAAAAAAGGTATCAAGTGAAAATTTTTTAAAAGATATATATTTTGTTAATAATAAAGATTCTTTATTTAGTACCGGAAAAATTAATATATTGAATGGTGTAAAAGTTACAGGGTTTTAATTCATGCAAACTCTTAACCATTTAACGTTCTAGGCTACCTTAGGGCATCATTTCTTATTTCTATTTTTTTTTTTTTTTTTTATAATTTATATTTTGACTTCATTGCGTATTCTAATCATTTGGTTAATTAGTTGACATAATAAACTAAATATCTAGTCCTTAAATTCTCCAAAAACTTTGCACTATTTTAAATCTGTAAATTGATTTTTTAAATTTTGGCTCCAACTTCTATAGGGTTAATTTTTACTGAAATTTTTTCAGATATTTTTTAATAAGTTAAATACGATTTTTTTTACTTCATTACAACATGCTCTTCATTTCTTCTGGTATTTAGCCGTAATTTCAATAAATAGATTACTGGTGTTTTTGCCATTGATGTCTAAAGAAAATATTCTTTTCTCAGGAGCTTTTATGTTATATAATTTTGTAAGTGATCGGTATAACAAATTGGTCAATCATGTTTTATAGGCATGAAATGGTGCTACAAATATTGTTACACATAGCCTATAATAGTCTTTAAAATTGTCATAATCAAAAATTTCTCAATTAACCCTGTAGATGGTTTAGATGAGAAATTTGTATTTAATATATCTAACACATGACCGCAGATCTCAAAAATGATAAAATTAATAAAATCGCACTGACAACAAATGAGTAGACATCAACTCCTGAGAGAAGCATATTTTCTTTGGTCTTCAATGGGTTAAAAGTGCGACGTGATGAAGAGAAACCGAAATGTTTATGGTGACTGGAATGACTATACCAACAATATCTACAACATATTTTTCACGATACATTTTTAGTGTTGACCTGTGTCATTTTTCAAAAGACAATGGATTTTTAGTTTTTCCACTTTTGGTCATTGGACTCTAACAACACCACTGATGTTTGTAACACCTGAAAAAAAAAACGTCGTATACTCATCGTTAAGTATACCGTTCCAATCATATTTGTCAACGTCTATCTAGCTGAGATGTCTATTCATTTAAACATTGAGCAATTATGTCAACAAATATCATTAATATTTTAATATAATTATGCACATATAAGTCCAAACTAGTCAATAATTGACAATAGTTCCATTTGAGACCCAATGCTCTTTAACGTGAATACTTTCCATATAAATATTTTACACAAGCTAAGTCTAATTTTATGTAAATATATCCATAATCGATCAAAGTTCACTTTCCAAAAATATCTTTAAATTACCTTAATTCCTTATTAATGTTTGTATCAACATAGTATTTTACATACGTTTCATAGAAGTATAAATTATAATTTAAAATTTCATAAGATTAGTTCCAGTATTGGTAGAAAGACTCTCTCGCAAAGTATTAAATATCCGCAATTTATGTGTTTTTTTTTTTTTTCTTTGAGTTTAAAATGCTGGTTTAAACCACACTTCTTTCAAAAATTATTTGTTTAACACATCAATTAAATAAAATCAATGATTAAGAAACACTACAGTTATCTGTTCGGTAAGACATACTTACGAGTTGAAATTACCAAATTTTCTTTACAACATAGGGCTTTAGAGAGCTAATTTGCCAACCAATAACCTGCTTTTAGAATTTTTACTCTATGATATTTTTAGGATTTATGAATGAAATGATGAAAGTTCAACATCTCTTTTAATTTCTACGCGATAAATGTGGATGTTTTTATTTTTACCACTATTTTCGTATTAAACTATAGAACCAGAAACCAAAAACTTTCTAGATCATTCAATAATCTGTTTTAAAGAAGATTTTATTACGTCATCACTTTTGTGGTTACTAAAATGCATTTTTGTCCATAAATTCTACTAACTTCGTAATTTTTTATGGCGCCCTTGATTTTAGCATATAAATCTTGACAAAACGTTGCTATTGTATTACATTTTTATAGTTTTTTTGATGGGCCCTAAATGTGCATTTAAATAAAGGCACCTCGTTTTTCGCCAAAACTGATTGATTTTGACAGATTAAAAAATTATCATTAAAATAAACTACAGCAAGACATTCAATGTGCTTTAGATAATTCTGACATTTTTTTCATCCAAAAATACTGAAGTAAAATATGAAAATTTTGCTAAATTCCAAAAAGTCTTTAAAATTAAATAAAATAATAATTTTAAATAAAATAATTAAAATGCAATGTTAAAGCCAAAAAAAGTAGTCTTGAGAGTCAGTGTTGCCAGTTTAGCCTTTTTAAGGCTAAATCTAGTCTTTTAATTTTTCTTTTAGTCTCAAAAAAAAAAAAGAAGAGTAATCCATTTAAGTGTTTTTGTGTATTATTCGCACAAAAAAATTTAGATTAATTATATTTAGCTAAAAATTTCGCCTGTGGCGCTTCAATCTCCAAACAAAATATAACTTAACTAGTTTTAATCAGTTATTATAAGTAATTATTGTTTAATAAACTTCATTAAACTTGGAATATAATATAAGAATATAATTAAAAACAATTTTAATAAAAGCGAAAAATCATTCAAAAATTTGAAAATGATACATTAAAAAAGAATTATAATTTGAAATGACGAAAAATCACGTCAAAAATTTGGTGATTTCTTGTATGAAATATGTATAACCCAAATTTGCATATTACTGGATCATTTTGAGTCCATTCTATATTTTATTTATAAATTTATTATAATATCTTTAAAAGATTAATTTTTTTCTCATTAGTTGTTTATATAACTAAGTTTATATAACTAAGTATAACTAAGTTTTTAAATAGAAAAAATATTATCTTTTTTCTAGCTTTACTTTTTAGGGCATTTAGGCTTTTTTGACCTTTTTTAAAGCTCAATTTAGCCTCTTTTCCCCACCTTCCGGCAACACTGCTGAGAGTGTGCTTTTTTCAAAATTCTCTCTTATTTTTTATAGATTTGGCCACATTAATGGGATACTTCACAAATGAAACAGAATTACCTGGTTTTTAAATATATGGTTTTTAAATATATGACATCATTGCATCATAGAGGGGCGCACATATAGTGACCACAAAGTAGAAAAATATTAAAATTGCTAAAATTTTGGTTTCGAAGTTTGCCATCGTATAACTTTTGACCGAGTAGCGATAGAATCGTAACATATAAACTGATATTGTTCCTCTATATCCGAGAATAGTTCTTTTATAAAAAATTTGAACTTGTGGAAAAAAGTCAAAAATATGAAATAATACCGGTTCGTTTCAATTACTTTTTTCTAATTTTTTTAAATTTAAAGAACTGTAACCATAAAGACCGTGGACCACAAAACTTTTCAATTTGATTGCTTAGAGTGTTACTATTACAATTACTATTAACCATTTTGCCAATAACAAAACCATGTTCGAAATTATAATAATATTAATTCGGTTTCATTGATTTTAAAAAATTTGTTTTTACGCCCATATATTTATTACTCAACTTTTGATTTCAGAACGAAACTAAAAACTGGAAAAAAATCAAATAACTAAAAACACGCTATTTCTACGCTTGCTATTAGCTATTATTTTAGAAAATACATAGCCTATATATCACGATATAAAGAAATAGAGGTAGAGCCGTTCTCTCTTTTCATTTCCATAACAAAATTAAACTAAATTAAAAAAGTCCGATTTCTTTTTTAATTTAGTTTTAAACGAGTTATATTTTCAATCAATTGAAATATATTCAATCAATTGAAATAAAAGAAAGAAAACACATTTTAATTTAGCGTTTATATTCATAATTTAAGATTATTTACACACATTAACATTTTTATAATCAATTACTTTGTCCTCCACTAACGATATTTGAGTTGTTTAGTAGTTATTATTCTAGCGGTCACATTCCCAAATTTAAATAACAACAAAAAGTTAAATACTGCTACTGTAGCATATTAAATTCTTTTGTTTAAGGTAATACAAAGGTCAAAATTCCGTTTACAATACTAGAAATAACCTTTCCAAGATACATATGCTGTAATTTAATAGGTTAGCGAAAGTTATATATATATAAGACACATTTTTTTTTTTTTAACAAATTACACAACAATTACGCAATATCTTCTTTTTATTATTCTTTTTATTATTAGGACGAAAATCATCAAAGCAATATTTTTCTAATATTTCATTTTTTTCAGTTTAAGGAAAGTTAGGCAATAAACAACAAAAATTGTATCAAATTAAATTTTTTTATTATTTTTATCCTTAAAATATCGCCCTTTTTTCAATAAGTTATTTATGACCTTCGCAATAAATTGATGATATCCTATTTAGATCATCTGGAAGAAATTAATGCAATACTTTTATTTTTCTGTCACAATTTTTTCTGTTGTCGAAAAATTGTTCATAAGTGAAAAAAATATTGAAGAAATTTGATTTCTTCACCAAAAATGGATATTTTATGTGAGCGTTTCAGTTTTCATGTTTTAGAATGCTAAGATTAATGTGCACGCATGTTTTACAAGATATAAAAGATTTCTTTATTATATTATTTCAAGATTTATATAGTGATAATTTTTCAATATATTTATCACATCTTCCATAAGATTATCTGGCGGTATCTTTTTCTTTCCAGCGTATTGATTTCTTATTGCTTAGATTTATCGCCTGTGATGCACAATCTCTCCCGATTGGAAAAATTTCCGCAATACGAATATGATTATTGCGGCAATAAAATTTTTCTTCTAAGCAATACAAATTCGAATCACTTTCACATTATTTTGCTTGTAGGGAATTTTGATAACAATTTCCTAAGTATAATACTCCTCTCTTGTAATATGGCAACGATTTTTTCTTTTGTGTATAAAAAAAATATATTTCAAAAAAATTTTCTCTGAAAGAGAACAGTGTTATCTTGTTTCTTTATATCATGTTAAAAATTAAAAAAAAAGTAATTTCTATTTTTTATGATTTCCTTTTTAATATCCCTATTAAAATTAAAAGAAAATTATTATTAAACCTTCAATACTACAATATAACCTCCGTATTCAAAAACAAATTTTAAATTTTAAATACATTTTAAAAACAAAATTTGTATAAAAATTTTTCAAAGGCATTATAAATTCAAAAGTTGTTTGTGAATACGGGTGTAAATGTTTAATGGCTTAATATAACACATATCAAAATGGTAGTGGTTCAACCGAAATTTACAAGGTCTAATAAAATCAATAACTTATTGAAGAAGAACACAGGGATAAAAATTGCACAAACAAAAAATATGAGCAAGTGAAAAATGAAACAAATATTTGAATTTGGTAAAAGAAAGTCGCTCACTTTTTGGTAATTTGAATAAAGAATACGAATAAATGAAATGAAATGAAATAAAGAGTTCATATTTATTTTTAAAATACTTTAATATCTAAAAATTGTTTTAATAAATAGCTAAATTCCAAAATTGTGGAAAGAAAATATATCGCACATTTTGTTAAGAAATTTTTCGTTCTTATAAAATACTTTTATAAAATTTATAAATCAAAAATATATCAACAAATATTAATGATATATACATCAAGCGATAGCTAAAGAACAGTAAATAAACCAGAGTTTTTTACAATATCTAAGCTTTACCACAAAATAAAAATTTTAAAAAAATTTCAAGAGTTTTCAAAAAATATTTCTTCGTATTCTGTCATTTGTACCAAGAAGTGCTTTCAAAATATAGTTTTCCTTGCAAAATTGTTTCCAGACAAGCAGTATTTTTGCTATGAAAAAATATTTTAAAATTTTGTTCTTAAAGGAAAAAATCAAATGGGTTAATCCATTTTATACCATTATACTCACTTGACTACAGCTGAATTATCGGCTGTTATTATGAAGTGTAAACAATTCTGAGCTGATATTATCTTTTTTATTTTAATATATGTTAAGTAGTGATTTAAAATAATAATTGATGAAGAATATCAGAATCTTGATTTTTAATTGTAAATATTAGTGTAATGAAAAGTGCAAAACATGTTTTGTTTTTGTTTTTCCCAATATTTGTTTCAAAATTGACTTTTTTTGTAATAAGATATCTATGAAATATATGATTTGCAATTATTTCCTGACTTATTTTTGTAAAAAAATACTATACCTGAAATACCTGAAAATATTCGTAAACAAAGGTAAACCAGTTTTTTAATTTTTTTTTTTTTTTTTCATTTATTGGCTTATTTTGTAATTGTAAGTAAAGTATTTTATAAGTAAAGATAATAAAAAAATATTTTGGAAAAATATCTCCGCTGGATATTAGCTTAAGTTATAATGGGTTAATATAATAACATGCTGCTACAAAATGACATTTTTTTCACTAGAAAAACAAAATAATATGGGCTGTAAATCCATGATTTGTATACAAAGTTTAAAATGATATTTTGTTTAGAATAAAACGAAATATCACTATATATTTAATATCGCTCAAAAACTCTAAAAATTGGAAAATTCGTCATGTATATTTTTTTATTTTTAATTTGTAGTTACTTTTTGAGGAAAAAATAAAAAATATATGGAAGTAATTAGTAAGTTATTCTAAATAAAATCGAATAAGTTCTTGTTGTAAGTTGTTACAACAAAAATTCCTTTAAAAATTGTTGCATAAAATGTGGCTTTTTTATAGAAAAAAATTTTAACAAATTTTAGTTAAGCTCGAAAAATGACGGAGAAATTTTGTTTTTTCTAGATGTTGTTCAGAAATTAGCTTTTAATATTTGACCAAAACATAAAAAATATATACGGTTGAAAAGCAAGATCCTTCTATTTTTCAAGAAAGTTTAAATATAAAAAATCAACAAAAGAATAACAGAATTAGGGGAATCTACCAAAAAACAAGCTGACTGGAATAAGTCACAATTATAAATGAAATAATACATTTTAGGGTTTCTTACACAGATTTATTACGTATAACAACAAAGGATAAATAAATATATATATATATATATATATATATATATACTTATTTATTTATTTTATTTGAACACCCTGCATTATTTTGTCAGTGTTTTCGGCTCAGTATTAGTCTTTCTTAATTCATTTTTCAGTTGACCGAAGTTCTGGGCAGTTTGGATGGTTGGCATTTTTTAGAACAAAATTAACATTGTAACTACTTTACCAATCTAAAGTACATTCAGGAAAAAATAATGTTGAGACTCTGTTTTCTTATAAATGGAAGCAGTCTTCTTTGCAGACACTACTTGATTTAAATATCTGAGTTTTTTGTACCCGATGTTACATGCAATTCACCATAGCTACATATAGTTTGCCAAACAAAAAACTTTTTGGGAAGTTTTGATTGTTTCTTGGTACGGTGCTCTTTTCTCTAACATCTGCTAATTAAAAATTTTGTTCAGGAAGCTGTAAAAAGTAAAAAATGACGTAAAAATAATAATTTTAATGAGCTTTGCTGTCTTTTTACCTTCAGTATTCTTTTTTGCAACTTAAATATTTTAAGTCCACTATTGGCTTTAATTTTGCACATATAGCATCCGGACATGTTTCGAATACTTCTTAAGAACTGCTCCACCTTTTCGGCCTTGTTTTCGTTTCGTGTTGTTTTATTTTTTTTTTTCTCCGTTCCAGGTTTCCGATCAAATATAAGGTCATTGTTTAACTTTCTTACCACTTTAAAAGCTAATTGTCTACTGACACGTAGCTCTTTTCCAGCTTTTTTCTAAGTCCAATTTGGATGAGTTTTATTAGTTTCAAAAAAATTTTGTACATTTTTCCTTTGACTCTCCATTGCGAAGCAAGCACACAAAGTATTTTGAAAATGCGTTTCATTATAAAATTTGGAGTGTTTTTAAAAGATGTATTGATCACAAAAAGAAAAGTAAGTTATCAGCAGACAAAGTTATAAACAAAAATATGTCTAACATTTTATTCGAATGCAGACTTCATGATGTCCTCAAGAAGATGTATAACGTCAGCTATGCCATTTCTCGAGTGATTGTGCATCCTCCAAAAATAAATATAGGATATGAAATGAATAAAAATGTCAAGCGCACTTTATATAAATATCATTTTTTTTTTCGCCCACTTTTATCATTTGTTTATCACTGTCATCAAAATGTTTATGAAATTTGAAATTTGCTTACTAAATAGCAAAGCATCCCTATTATACTTCCAGTCAGTACTTCCTTCCAGGATATACACATTTGCCAAGTTTCATTTTAATTGCGTCAGTACATTAGACATTGTTCAAGTCAAATAAAATAAAAATATTATGACAGAAATGGGCGTAAAGAAGGAGTGGCATCCAACAGAATTCTAGTACCCCCATTTACATTAATACTTTTGACACTTATGTAGATTTTGTTTAACAACTGGATTCTTAAAAATTTTTTGAGTAAATTTTACCTACGCAATTTCAATGTTTCATTAAAACTTTTTTATTTTAATATTACATCCATTTATAATAAATTTTAAAACAAATTTTATATATTCATAGTTTTATTTAAATTTTAAAATATTTGTTTACATTTAAAAGCCAGTTTATTATTTAACACATTGTTGTTTTTACTGAAAGAAAAACAGTATTGGATGACGATAATGCTAGACTACTAGTACGCTTTCATTTCGCGTTGGAATTATTGAAGCACTTTTTTTCTTGTTGCACTCTGTTATAAACGGAATGACTAACTTATATATAGGAAATTTCGTATTAAACTTAAAAGTATGGTGGTGCACATTGCTATGAAAAATAGTACTAAAAATGTACGAACCGAAATAAAAGAAATGTATATGTAACAAGCATATTTAGTTACAATTACAAATGCTAAATAACTAAATACATAAATAAAAATTTTTATTTCTATTATATGTATATGTATTTGTGTGTGTGTAATTTTTTACCTACAAGTGTATGTATATGTTTATGTATGTATATATGATATAAATCTTTTAAAAGGACTTTGAACACTAAGGATTTTTCTTTAAATAACTTTTATCCAAAATTAATGTTCTTATAAATAAAACCTTATAAATATAATTGGGGTTCGTATGTTTCTGATGTTCAACTAAATTTTTAATTTTTCACGATTATGGCAATTTTTTTTTTTTTTTTTTTTTTTTTTTTGTACCTAAAATAGAGAGGAGAGATAAAGTTGGGTCCATAGAAAATTAGGCAGATTTTAGATCAAAAAATGGAAAATTTTTAGTTGTGACCCTATTCTTGTAGCCACAAACAACTCTTTATGCCCAGCAGTGTTTTTATTTGTATTTTATATATATTTTTTTTTCCTTTTCATGTAATGCAACCAATGAAGCTTAAAATTTGCAGCAAAAGTTGTAAAGAAAAGAAATAACATAAATAACAAGAAATATATAAAATATTCATATTGAACTTGTTGAAAAAGTTAAGGTTGTATTACACAATTGCACACATACATGTGTATCTAGATTAAACAACAATAAACAGTTGTAAAAACAGTGAAGCAAAAGTAATACAATCATATTTTATTAACAATAAGTCTGTGTTCTTGTTTGAAAAAATTTACCACTAGTGGTGAAACACAGTTGTTTATACATGTTAAAGTGCATCGGTTTGTATGAACACGCAAAAATATAGTTTTCGATAAACAGTGTACACATCCTTAAACTTTTTGTCAAAAAAAAAAAAAAAGAAAAATACAATAATATGTAATAGACACATGTTGACTAACATGAAATCAGCAAATTTTTTTTAATTAGTTCTCATTCTCATAAAATGAAGATTCTAGTAATATTTTCTATGAATTTTTTTAAATACTATTTTATTAAAGTTTATTTTACAATGGAAAAATTTCGAAATTTTCCATTGTAATTTAGATTTTAGAGCATCATTGGAATGGCCTTACTCAGCACTATTGATATATGTATTCATTTAACTCTTTAGTAACAAATTTAATATAATAGATTAAGTTAACTTTTATGGCACAAGAAGCATAAATTCGTCAAAAAGTTATAAATTCGTGTAAAATAGTGACTAAACTTCAGAGACTTTCTTTTATTTGATTGTTACCTTGGTTTTAAAACAATTTATTATATTTTTCATAAATTCATTGATATTTAAGTATAAAAAATGCTTCCATAGAACTTATTTTCAAAAATTGCTCATTTATACTTTTGGGGTATTCGCGACGACCCATTATCGTTCTATAATTGCGACAGATTATAAAAAACGGGTTCTATTTTCGCAAATTTTATCTGTTTTTTTAAATTTGAATACAATAACCAAAATAGGGAAATCCCCGTCTTTTGATATATTAACATTTTTGGATGATTTTGACCTTCAATTTGGTCAATTTATTCGTGCCATTTGTTGTGTAAATATATCACTTAATATGGAAAAGGTGCAACATATTTTAAAGCCAAAGATTTTTAAAAACTTACAGATTTTTTTACAAGTTTAATAAGTCTTTGGTTAACCGCATTATAAAACAAGAAAACATAGAACTTTCAACTGTTGGTACATTTGTAGCTCAAATTGGTACGGAACATTTTTTCACGAATGCTGACATGAAAAACTGGATTCAGGAAGAATTTCATGTGGAAAGTAATGAGGAGCAAATGGCATTATCAGATACATAATCGAAGGATTTACACGATAGTGGTCATGAAATAAAACCAAATTAAAGTGGACGTTTGTATGACATCGATAGTAATATGGAAAACGATAAGCAGACAACAGTACTATTTGAACTACGTGATTCAGTTGTTATTTTGAAAAATAATTTGCCAAAAAAGCAACTCAAAATCTCCAATTTCTTTAAAAATGTTTAAAATGTAAATATATCAATAAAAACAATTCTAATTTTAAAAATTACATAAAATTTTTCAATAAAATTTTGGGTTCTGTTATCGGGAAAATTCAGTTCTCACGACAGGTCTGGTTTTTAATTAGTCGCGAAAATCGAGCTTGCACTGTATCTGTAATTTTAGATAGTATCAGAATATACTTTCCCTATGGCACCTTAATATCAAATATGTTTTGAAAAATGTCCGAAATATATACAATTACAAGTTTAAATAATGAAAATATGAAAACAAATTTTAAAAAAATCTGATTATTTCGTGAAGGAAAATAGATTTATGAATTACTTAAATACATATTTCAAATATTAATATATCTCTATAATATTTTGAAGTTAATTTTCTTATAACGAAAATTTTTGTAGTGCTATTGAAAGAAATTCATATTTTTAAAGGTGTTTTAAAAATAGTCCAGGTAATATTTTGAGAATCATACAAGAATATACCAATATTCATTTCTAAAGTGGTACATTTATAATTTTTTTTTTTTTTTTCGTAAGGCACTTTCATACATATATGTTTGTGATTATGTGTGACACTAGAAAGAAATAATTTAAGGTCCTATAAAGTATATATAATCATAGTCCATGTAAAATTTTGAGTTGATTTCTCTAAGTGTGTCTGAGGGAAACATTTTCACATCTAAACTACTAACCTGTATTAAATTAAATTCACCTGGAAAAAATTTTGTTTTCATAAAAAGTTTATTATGTAAAATCAGCTAAATCATTTCAGTAAAAAGTATATTTTAGAAAAAAATTTGGGCCAAACTATAATTCGGCGCAACCGAATATAGCATTCTCACTTGTTTTATTATTAATTATTTTTATTTTTTTATTATTAAAAAAATAAATTCGTTTAAATACTCTTACTCCAAAAATTAATAATTTTTTTATAAAACTCTATAAATTTCATTATAAATAAAAGAAATAAAATGTGTTCTTAAGTTATGAGACATTTTTGTGTATATGTCCGTTATCAATTTATTTTAATTCCTCATCTGTACTTAAATATTTGAACTGTCTGTTACAAACGTAAATGCTGATATTAATACTGACACTAAGAATTACAAATCATATATAACACTCGGCCATAACTTAATTCAATTGGTGTAGACAATCTTATCAAAAAGCAATAATGAAAAAAAAAAAAATAAATAAATAAAAGTTTTAAGAATTATTATATATTTTTGTATATTTTTTGTTTATATTAAGAGTAGAATAACAAAACATAATTTAGCAAGAAATAGAGAGGAAAAAAGTAGAAAAAGTAAGGAAAAGTTAGTATTTTATAACTTTTGTTATTAATTTTTTGTCAACTTATCAAAAATATTGTACTTATAAAATAAAACTAATAAAAAAAGAAAGAAAGTGAAAAGTAGTAATTTCATTTGTAAATTTTAATCAAGCTTAAATTGTCAGTGACCTTTCATTGCCGAGTCCTTGTCGCCGTGAACAAGCATTCATTAATAACATTTCAAATATTATTATTTTTTATAATAATTATTGTTTCTATACAAAACAAGTGAAAAACCTAATGCTCAAGTTAAATGAGTGTAAAAAATTATATAGAAACACCTTTCGGTGACAGACGTTAAAATTTAGATAACATTTGTTGAGAATTCTATTGTGAGGGTGACAAATTAATTTTAAAAACCATCAAAAAATTATTAATAGCATAATGACTGACCAAAAAATTCACTAAATACCCAATATGAAAAATGTTTTTGAAGTTTAAGAAGCTGACAAATTTTTAAAAAAGAATATCTTGCTTTTCTATTTAAAATAAATCTTTCATAATTTATCAACAACTTTAATAATATTAAATACTTACATTAATTTGCATTTACCAGGGGACTCAAAGGTATTTAGTATAATGTATATTCCCATTTCTCCTTAATGCTTATTTTGCAAGTAAATCATTTAAATATGGGCTGTGCACGAAAAATGTAGTGCATAGCTTATAAAAATGAAAGAAAGAGTCAATCTCTTTAAAATTTAGGTCTTGATTGAGACAATTATATGTAAGTTAAAAATTTAAAAGAAAAAATTATTTTTTATTTGTTTTTAGTAAAATATTTAAAATTTTCTGGAATACCCTCAATAAGAGCTTTATTGTATTATCCGTTATTTTTTATTGTAACGAGTCCTCTTCTTTTTAAATATATTATATTTTTCAGTCAGCTTTAAGTATTTTTTTTTTTTTTTTGACTATGACGTATAAATTTAAAATGGATAGAATTCTGAACAGTTTAGCGGATTGGCATCCTTGGGTAAATAACAGCACCATTTATTTGATACCACTCAGTTTTTTTTTTTTTTTTTTTTTTTTATAATAATGAGAAGAGAACTTTGTTCTCTTCCTATTATTATCATTCAAATGATTGTTAGGAAACTTTTCTTACGGCACTCATTTGCGTATATTTCTCTGTTAAAACTGTTATTTGTTATAAATTTTTTCTCCACAAATGTCTTGCCGGATCAAAAGTTTATTCGAGTATTTTAATTTTTTTCTGATATATTTCCCATAACATCTGTGATATGGAACTCATGATCAGGTTTTTGTAAAAACTCCGCCTTATTAAAAAAAATAGTCTCAGTAATTTTCGTCCTTTATTTTTCCTTGATATTTTTTCTAGCGTTTCTATTAACAAATTAGTTTATTTCTTGGATCCTTGGGCCAGCTTTTTAACTTTTCTGATAAAAGAGACAGACACAGAAAATATTATTACCGTATATTTTTCAATTAACACAGTTGTTTCATTTTGCATCTAAATTTAATAAATATCTTCAAGTAAATATAAATTAAAAATAAAATTTAATTAAAATTTTATTTTCCATTTAAGTTTTTAATTCATTCAGTCGTCTACTTAATTGATTTGATAAATTTTTTAATTTGAAATTTTTTTCTGTTTTTCAAAGTTTTTATTAATTGATATAATCCACATCCAACATGGTGAGAAGTGCAAATTTAAAAAAGTATTCAGTTAAATGAATTATTTACTAATATATTTGGTGATTGGTGATTTTTTTTTCTGTGGAGCAATTCATTCCATTGATGTGTGATGTATGAGTTTGCTGTTAAAATTCGTATTATTTTGTCTGCGATATTATAGTCTATATATCAACTTTTTCTTGGGTTATCAGTGTTCCTTTCGATGATCATGAACTCTTTCTATTTTTTATGACAGAAAAAACTGAATTTCCAACTCACCTGCGCTAGAAATTTTTTACGTGGTCGATATGTGTTTTGATAAAAATTTGAATTATGCGTTTGCATGAATTTTGTTAAATTTTTACATCAAGAAAAACTAGTTACGCTATTACAACAAAATTTAGTACAAATTAACTGAGAAGAATAAGAATTGTAAACAAGTAAACAGTACTATTTTATATAATAAAAGTTATAAGCTATAAAGTGTGCACAGATTTTATTCGTGCGCAGTCCTTACTTAAATTTTAAATTCAAGCGCTAATGAATTCCGTACTCAAATATGCACATAAATATCTTTCTTTGTAAATAAGAAAATATGAGAAAAGTAACACAAATAATCCCTAAAGATTCCTGTCATTGCTATAATATTTCTAGCTATCACATTTGAATCTAAAATTACGATGCTAATATTTCCAAATAAATAACAAATAAAATAGTAATAATAACTTTTCTTACATTTTTTTTTTTTTTTTTCTTTGCAAACATCAAAGCAAAAAAGCAACAAATTCTAAACACTCAAAATAAATTATTTTTGGAACCCAACAAAAATTGCTATAAAAAACTTAATACTAGAACATTGGCACCACAAATGATAGAGGAAATGGCATCTACTAACAAAAATAAATAAAAATTTGTTAACACGTGTACAAAAAGACAAAAGGGACTTAAGAGAAACACATTAAATTAAAAAGTGGAAGTATTTATAAAGAAAAAAGAAAGAAAATAATAGTAGCAGCTATAATAACAACAACAAGTATTTTAAATGACACCAACCATGCTTAAAGCAATTACGACACTAACAATTTGTAACAAAAACTAAACTGCAGCAATAAAAATATTAAATGTCACATAAACATATTCATATATGAAAACAAACCAGCAAACATATTAGTAAGACGTTAGAAAGTTTTTTTTTTTAACAAATATTATTTCAAAACATATACCCAATTCATAAAATATGTTATTTGAGTTATTGTGTTATATGTTATATAAAATAACACATTATTTTAAATTTTTTGAAAATTTATATGGAACTTTAAAATAACATTGAGAAGCCTATGTGTATTACTTCTGCTAAAAATTATTTTGTTTAAAAATTTGTTAATTTCTCACAAAAAAATTAATTTTTTCTTTAACATTTTTTACAAAATTTTCCAACAAAATTCGAATTTTTACAAAAAATTTAAATTTTCATCGAAAATTCAAATTTTCACCAAAACTACAAATTTTCATCAAAAATTCAAATTTTTACCAAAAATTCGAACTTTCATCAAAAATTAAATCTTTCATCAAAAATTCAAAATTTCACCAAAAAATTCAAATTTTCAGTAAAATTTCAAGTTTTCACAAAAAGAAAATTATTTACTAGAAATTAGATTTTTCACAAAAATTACGAAATTAAATTCTTCAATAAAAATCCGATTATTCACCAAAAATTCAAATTCATTCAAAACTGATTATTCACTAAAAATTCGATTTTTCAGTAAAAATTCGATTATTCTCAATAAATTTAAATTTTCACCAAAAATCAAAATTTTCACCAAAGATTCAAATTTTTACTAAAACTTCGATTATTCATCATAAATCCAAATTTTCACCAAAAGCCGATTATTCACTAAAAAGTTGATTTTTCACTATAAACTTGAGTTTTCACTTAAAATCTGATTTTGCACTAAAAATTAAAAATTTTTCACCAAAAATTTAAAGAAATCGATTTATCAATAATAATAATAATAATAATAATAATAAGTAAAAAATTTATAGTCGGTCATGCTAGACAATGTGATATCCTTCGCCATTGCATTTGACCCCAAAAATGATTTTCAAGATTTTCAGAAATGGCCTTATATGAGACCTATGGTCAATTATGAATTGATACATATGAATCCTTGGTACTATGATTTTTGTTTACATAAAACTTGTGTCAAATATTACCTTTAAGTGATTTTCGGATCTTATATCGAAGCTACGCTAATTATGGATTCATAAAATTTGGTATTCTGATTCACTCTTATATAAAATTTATTTGCATGAAATTTTATTGAAATAGTCACGTAATAAGGCATTTATGAGTATTAAAATGGGAGAACATTTACATGGGGGCTAGGTGAAATAATGGACCGATAATAGGCTGTGTGTGTCGTTATACCAAAATGATCATATTTTTAAAATTTCATGAAATTATCTTTAAAATTACGACTTGTACTTTATACACAAATTATTTATGCCCCCAGCCAACAGTGTTGCCAGGAGATGAGACAAAAAGTCCAACTCATTCTCATTAGTTTTTGATATTTTTCTAATAAATTTATAAATAACACCCAGTAAAATGACTCAATGAAAACTCTCCAAAACAAATTATCAATAATAATAATATAATTCTTTTTTGACTGGGCATTTCCAAATTTTTGGGTAATTTTTTTTTAATTATTTTCATAAATTGTTTCTATTGTTGATGAAGTATATTAAAAAAAAAGTTATAATAACCGACTTAGTAACTACAAAATTTCTTAAAGTACTTTTAATTTGGAGAATGAAGCACCGCAAGCGCTATTTATATTTATTAAATATAAACAATCTCGATTTTTTGTGCGAATAAATACACAAAAATTCATAAATGGGTAATTTTTTAAAAATAAAATTAGTAATAGCAAATAAGAAATTATTTTTAAGGTAATTTTGAAAAACAAAAAAGGCTAAAAGAAGCTAGAAGCTAAAAGGAAAATTTTGAGGCTAAAAGCAATATAAAACAGCTAGATTTAGCTTTAAAAATGTTAAACTGGCAACACTGTCTGCCAGACTGAAAGACAACGTTTAGTCAAATCAGAAAATGATTCTGAGTCTATTGATATACTTTAAGGTAGATGTTGCAATATATAAAAATCATAATTTTCTAAAAATAAGTTTTTCATCAACATTTTTTATTAAAAACCTTAATATTTAGAAAAAAAAAATAAAAAAGTTCACATAAATAATATTTTAATTAATTTTAAAATAACACACTTTTCACAAAGTGTATTACTTTTTTAAAAATATTATTTTTCTTCACATAATATTTTAACAAATAACAAAGTAAAGAATTTGTGAATTGGCCAACAGATATAAAACTACTAAAAAATTTGACTCAAATGTCAAAAAATTTATACATAATGTTTTTATTAATAAAAAGAAATAAAAAAAAATTGTTTTTTTAAGTTTCATTCGTTTTTTTAAACCTTATTTATTCCTAAATGGGGAAAAGGTTATTATTATTGTTAATTTGAGATTGTCAAACTTTGTCTTCTTGATTAATAAAATTTCCAGACATAACTTTCATTTAAAATCCTTTTTAATTTATATTAAAACCTGGTAATTTGCTGGGTAACTTAAACACTTGCCTTCACACATACAAACAAGTGAATTTACTCAAAAATTTAAGAACTTAGTTATGTGAAATGAAAACTACCCAGATGAAAAAGAAAAAGCACTTAAGGAAGCAACGCTCTGCGGTTTCAATCGAAACTCTAGCTAGACAAAAATAAAAAAAATAAAAAATATTTCTCTTTAGTTTGGAGCAACATTAGTTTTTTTTTTTAATTAAAATCGTTATGTTTTCATGTGATAAGTGCGAGAAATGTTACATATATTCGCTTAGATTATTTTCTTTTTTTTTTATAAATAAAAAATGTTTTGCTACAAAATTTAGTTTTATAGATTTAAATTAACGATTCTGGAATTCTTTAGTCTGTATCGTTTATTATTTACTACCTTAGCCCGGTCTGCTTCCTTATCCTTATGAATGTGATAACTGTTATATATATATTGTATGTGGCTACTACTTCCCCTTGATCTTGAGCTACCACTCCTCCTAAATCTATCCTTCCTATTTTTATCTCAATTGTGGAGCTTGATAGGCAAATTATTCCTGCAAAATTTTAAGTCTTTAACTGTCATAATTCTTTGTAATACTACAACCAAGATTTACTTTATATAGAGATTACCACTCCCCCTGCTCATGAAAAAAGTAACCTACTACTTTCAAGTTTTACAGAATGATGCTGTAAAAGTTTCATGAAAATCGGTTCAGCTGTATATAAAAACAAACATACAAACACGGATTCATTTTTATACCAGGCGTCAAAAAAGAAGTGGGCGTATATTAGGTTTCTCATTCTGTTAGTAATAGTATATAGTTCTCGTTAAAAATCTTAGAAGATCTAGCTATACCTATACGTCTGTGTGTCTGTTAAGAAAAGAATAGGACTCAGGGCGCATCACCTTTGTTTGGTATTGAAAATGGGCAAAATTGGTTCATAAAAAATTATACTAAGCAGAATAAGTTTGTGTCTGTCGTAACTCCAGTTCATATATTTCCGCCGATATCTCTTAAACAAAAGCATTAAAAATTACTGCTCACCTATTATATAAGGTGAGCTTTTAGATTAGAGTGGGAAAAAAAGTGCAATGATAAAAAAAAGCTTTACTAAAAAGTATTGTTTGCGCATACTGTGAAAATGCACAGAGCTTTTTGGTAACTTCTTTGTGTATGCTGAGAAACTAAACAAAAAATAATTTTTGAAATATGTCAGCTCTCTACGATGTTATGATCTACTTCTAGAAAGTTCTTCACATTTGCTTCTTGATATTGATAAATATTTTTAGAGGTATGCAACATTATCAAAAATTTCAGATTTTAGACTTTAAGAAAGAAATTATTGTTATTATTTTGATGGCACATTAAAATTCATTTGTGTTAATATAAAGTGACTCGAATACATTGAGAATCAGTTTGCGTTAATAATTTTCTACAGGGAGCACTAAAGTTATAGCGGTTTTAGGTTGAACCAATTTTCCTGAAATCCTTTTTTAAACTCAAATCTGATTTATAGAAATTGATTATTTTTGAGAAATTAATAACTTTTTAAATTTGTATCCTTGATTTGAATTTTTAAAACCACTCTAAAACTTTACCTGATTTGGTTTATTTCCCAATTATAACTTATTTTTTATTTTTTTATTTTTTTATTTTTTTATTTTCTGTAGAACCCATAACAATAGTATCAACTTAGCACCATCATATATTTTCATTATTTCCCACAATCCTTTTAAAAATATTCTTTAGTGTTCAAGTAGGTATAAAATAGTATAGGGGAAATAAAAATCATAAGGTCATAGTTTTTAATTGGTTTGGTCTTTCAACCATATAAGCTGAAGCTACATAAAATTTTGTTGGAACAAGAAATACGAAAAACAAAAAAAAATTAATTAGATTTTCGAGTAAATAAGAGTTACAAAAAAAATAAGAGAGAGATAATTAGGTCAGTTTTTTGAAAGAAATTTGAATTAATTTTAAAAAATAATTAAACAATTTAGAATGAACACAATTCTAGTTCAATTCTGGTTCAGTTCTAGTCCAATTCTTGTTCAGTTCTAGTTTAGTTCTAGTTCAATTCTATTTCAGTTCTAGTTCAGTTCTAGTTTAATTCTAGTTCGGTTCTAGTTCGATTCTAGTTCAGTTCTAGTTTAGTTCTAGTTTAATTCTATTTCAGTTCTAGTTTAATTCTAGTTCGGTGCTAGTTCAGTTCTAGTTCAGTTCTAGTTTATTTCTAGTTTAGTTTTTTTATTGTTAACTATTTATATATTTAAATAAATAAATAATTAAAAAAAAAATTTTAAATAAATAAATAAAATTTAAAATTCACAGGGTTTTCTTAAGCCTAATCCCGGGAAGCCATTCGGCTTGTCTTCATTATGTAAAAAAAATAAAAATAATTATAGTAAATAAAAAATTAATTTCTTAATTGCAAAGTAATATAAAGTAATATAAAACGTATGACACTTAAGCTGTTCTTTCCATAGTTGTTTCTAAAACGATTTACCCGATACCTTTATTCAGCTCGATGTCTTGTATTGTGTATGTGCACTATTGGCGTTAAGAATCTTGGGTCGTTATAAAATTCATTATAACAGTAATGTTATACATACTTTTTACGCTTAGATCGTTGTTTGCGCGTTTCTTTGTATTTATAAATGCGTTTGTTTATGTATGCATTGTTAACATGTATGTTGTTGTAGCTAAGCTCGTTGTTTTCGCATTTCTTTGTACCCTGCGAACATTTTCTATCGAAAGCGTAACTATATCGACACAACGGGAAGTTGATATGCGTCGCTTTTACTATCGAATTCTGATCTACTTAGTAACACCATTCGGGAAGAACTGTGCCACTAAGCGTTAGTTCCTTTTGAGTAATAACATTTTAAAATTTTCGTCTATGTGCACTCGTAAGTATTTAATCGATTTAACTACAACAATTTGTGAATTACATATGTTTGTTTTAGCCACCTTGATGTGCAACAATTTCGTTTTTGATACATTGATAATTAGGACGTTATCATGGCACCATTTTGAAATTATATTAATTCATCTTGCATAAGTCTGCTTGCAGTTCTATGTTCTTTTCGTATATTACGAGAGCTGTGTCACCTGCATAGGCGAATGTTGTACTATTTTTAACATATTATTTGCGTATAATATGTAAAGAATTGGACCAAGTTTTGAATCTTGGGATTCATCATTATTGTCTAAAAAAGTTTCTTCATTTGAACTGTCAATTTTTAGCATATATGCCCGAAGTTCTAAATAATTCGTAAACCATTCTAGGCAATTGCCACATATACCATACCTTTCTGATATGTCTCACAGATGTTATGTTGTGTTCCAAATCATCAAACGTTTTACTAAAATCAATGAATAATACTAAATAATGGTTGTGTTGGCTAAGGCATCTGTTAATATGATTTTAAAAATTTCCCAAAAGTTTGTCTATATTCATTCCATTCTGATAACCGTATTGTCTAGGATTGATTATATTATACTTTTTTGTGTATCATTTTAATCTCCTAACTATTATTTCCTCCAAGACTTTTTCAATAATCGGGATTATGGCTATTGGTCTGTAGTTATTTACATCTTTTTTTGACTGCGTTTTTATAAATAGGTCTTATTATCGAAGCCAAAATACTTACGCTTTAAAAGAGTTTTATTAATGTTCTATCAATGTTCTTGGATTCTTTGCCCGTAATTTCGTTTGCTGTTTGCCAAATTATTTATATTTTCTAGGAATTTTGTTTTTGCATTATTTAATTTTTTATTTAAAAGGTTTCTAATTTTTTTATAATCATTTTCATACATTATAGTTTTTATTATTTCGCCATTTGTTATAAAGTTTATCCTGTAAGTTGCAACCGTTTAACAGATAATCGTTCAGCCAAGGTTTTATTTTCTTTTTCTTATTGTTTTTGTTTTTAGCTTTTGAATTTCTATAAATGTCACTAAATTTTTCGTATATTTTTTTAAACAAGTTATTGGTGTTTATTATTTATTTATTTATTATTATTCTATTCAATTATTTTACTCGAATTATATTTATTAATATATTTGTTAACTTTATAATTGTTAAATTTTTCCTCCTGGTTTACAATTGTGTCGTATATACAACAAAAAAGACTATTGAGGCACTTGTTCGTGTTATTGCTGCGTACATGAATATGATCAATGAGGTATTTGTTTTCTTTTTTGCATCTTCCCTTGTAGCTTCATTAGTTATATATTGCAGTCCATTAGACGAAAGCATATCATCATACTTTGTTGTTGTTAAATTTTGTTCTAGTTCATTTCCAGTTCAGATTTCAAGTTTTTTTAGTATTTACTAATTTAAACCTACCCAACAAAAACTTGGTAATGTGATGTAGTTTGAACCGGCTGTATAATTACTTATTTATGATCAAATTTTTTAAAATATTACTTTTTATTGATTTTTTAATTCAGTTTACTATTTTATGTATTTAAAGAAGTTTTAAATATATGTATTATGAGTCAAATTTTGAATATGAATTAATTTTTAATTTAAAATAAAAAAATACAATTTTAAAACTTTATAAAACTTTTATCGTTTAAAATAAAAAAACAACATCAAAAGACTGTTTTTGATATTCTAACATTTCATTAGTTATTTGTAACCTAAAATGTTACTAGTTCCTATTGTGTTTACTAATAATTAATTCAGTAATGCTCTAAGATCAATGGGATATTGAGAAATCAATTCTTGTAATGACATCTAAGTAATTAGATTATAAAATGCCATTTGAGTAGTTGCCTCTTTGTGTCATTGAATAGTTGCCTCCAATATTATCGCCGTGTTAAAATAATGAGTTCTTCAGCTAATATATAAGTAGTGCTTTTTAACTCATTAAATGCCAATCAAATTTTTTTCTGGGTTCTTCAAATTAAGCAAAAATACTTTTCCTTCAATAATTATATATAATTATAATATATTTGTTTTCTTTTTTTTTTTTATTGGAAACATTACAATTTTATATATCCAGAGAACATTTTTCTTATAATTCTACTTCAGTGTAATTATGTTGAAATAAAAACACACGCGCACACTAAAATAACTTCATTCAAAAAAAAAAAAAAGAAACACATCACGTATGAGTAATAAATTATAACTTTCAACTAATACGACGTATGAGCAATAAAAAATTATAAATTATATGTTCAATATAATATAACTCTATAAAAAGTTAAATCTACTATTAAAGATATTTATTAATTTGTTAATATTTTTTATTATTTTCCTCTTCTTGCAGTCGCGTCGACAATCAGCCAGCTTTAGCGCCATGCCACCCGGTGTTTTAGCCAATGACAGTCGCAACAATTCCACCGATGATATACAAATCGCTTTAGCTCCTCACATACAAACCTATTTAAGTCAATCCGGACGTCGTCATTCCTGCTGCAGTGTCATGTTACCCGTCGCCTTTGAACGTGCCGCCTCCAATTCATGGCTCGATCCTAAATTTGATTCAGCCGTTTTGGAGGGTCAATTTCAGACCAGCGTATTTTCACATATAAGAATGAGATACAGGTAAGTTTATTTCAAGATATTTTGTTTATTATTTTTATAACGACTAGAAAAGAAAAGTAAGAGTTCAAAACTTGTCAATTGAAAAGCAGTAGGTTTTACAACAGTTAACCGCAACCAACAGCAAAAAGTCATTTTAAATTACACGAACCTTGTTTAAATGTTAACAAGAAAAAACTAAAAAAATTGCCGTCACAAAAGTTGTTGCATGCTTTAATGACTTTTTAACTGTAGGCTATGATAACAATAAAAAACTATAACAATAACAAAACTGCAACAAACGCAAGAGCGGTATTGATGGTGTAAATAAAAGAACAGGTGCAAAAGTTTTTAAAAATAGCAAATAAACTATTCTCCGACACGGTTTATTTAAACACCTCATAACATCTCTCTCCCTTTAGAGAGAGAACTCTCTAAAGGGTAACATTTCTTCAGTAGGATTTATTGGCAACTAGTTATTATTATATGCTGCAGAATATTTGCCAACAACTTTGGTAAAAATAGTTTCATATAAAAACATAAAACGAATTTTACGATTACTCTCGTGTGTTTGTTTTGGCGCATGTTGCAGATGTTATAGGAGTATATTGACTTTATAATATTTTATGTTTCACATAAGTGATATGAATTTTCATGTACTTGCGTTGTTGTGGCCATATGCACACAGAAGTTTGTTTCACATGTTAAAGGATATATTTCTTTTTTCTGCAATATGGTTTCATTTGTTATGGCTGCAGTATGTTTACCAATAACAACACTAAAAGCATTTCATAAGCACAAACAATCACACACATATAGTATATTAGGTTAAACCCCCAAACAGAACATACAATATAGGAAATTCTTCGATTCCATTAAAAACGAAACCATCCTAATGTAAAAGTTGTTATATGTATATGTAGTTGTTCACATACATATTTATAGTTTATGGTTTTAGTTATTTTGTTTTTATACCGCTCTACTATAATAATGTTGTTTCCTAAAAGTTTTGTTCGCGATCCACAATAGCTCCATACACTATTCTACATGTTTCTAGTTTTCACTGAACAGCAGGAGGTCATTGGCATTTGTTTTATTTTGTTAGAAAAAAAAAAGTAGAAAAACACCAGAGATTAGAATTATTAGTGCATGTGTGTTATAGATAGAAAGGTGTATGAGTGTAATATAACCTAAGGCTCTATGCAATATATTGCATACATAAAAGGCAATAACAGCAGTAATAACAACAAAAGACATATCTAACAAAGTTAAGTCATAAAGTTTACATTAATGATGAAAAATGGGTTGTTACAAACAAAATGTTGTTTTGCATAGAAAAGCAGTTCTATAAGGAATAATATCTTTTGAAATATTTGAAATTTAATTTAAATTTTTTTAGAAATGTCTATTATGATTTTTTCTATATAGGATTTTTTCTATATAGTCACAGAAACCACTTTTGTGCTGGCAATGGAATTTTTAACCAATCGAATTAGTTCGGTTTTGACTATTATCTTTTAAATTTGTTATAAGAATATTCTGAATATTAAATAATTTAGTTACAAATACAAAAATTATTAGTACTTGCAACTACAAACTCAATTAAAAAATTCGATTCTTGCTATGGAATCGTTCGTTTTACAAATTTGCCTTTTTTGAATAATTATTTTTTTCACAAAATAATGCAAAATTTATAATAAATATAATCACAGACATTACCAATATTTCAATTCTTAATAAACCGGACGTAATGTTTGTTGTTTAAAAGCCAATTGGAAGAGTAAATCACCATGATTAATATACTATTTGATAATTAAATGAAACTAATGTCAGAATATGTTCTTTTTATTTAAAATGCAAATAATATACAAAACTTCGCGCTTTTAAGAAACTTTTCACTTTTGGCCAAATTGTTTGTGGATATCCAAAGAAGGACAATACATTTTTGGTACAAATCTTTTAGAGATACGTGCAGTTCTATAACGAGAAGATGCTAGAGTTATCACTTAAAATAATGATCTTTTTCTTTATTAACCCAAATTAAATACAAAATCTTGTAATACGTTCGCAAATATTTTTCTTTAATTTTTTTCTTCTTCTTGTTTAATTTTTCTTTTTTGCAACAAATATTAATTTATTGCAATTTATTTTTTTGGAATTGTCAAATAAATGGTACCAATATTTTGATTAGAATAACAAATTTTATTCTAGATGAGATTATCGAATTTGCTTATATTACCATAAACGAATTTCGGAAGTTATTATGAATAAGTTATTAACCAGTTACTGTATATAAACAAAAGTTTTTAAAATAAATAATAATAATAAAAAAAAGAAACATTTTTCGTTACAAACATCAATTATTAATGATTTTATATTCACCGAATTTAAAAAAAAGAAATATATATTTTAATTACAGTCATAGTCATATATATATTTACACTTCTCTAAATTTGTTGAAAATTTGGAAAAAAGTTAAATATTTGTATTGTTATAAAATATTTTGAAATAATTGTTTTTTCAAAGCCTGAAATGTGTAAAGTAGATTGCGGTACTTCCTGAAAAAATCGCGGAATTTATGTATTTTTCGTTTCAAAGGTATTTATACACATTTTTTATACTTCAAACTTATTTGCACAGCTTCAAAAATTAATTATATACGCTTAGCTTTGCTAAAGATGGTCCTAAATCTTGCCTATAAGATAGTGTAAAATCTTGTGATACAAACTCATTTTTAATAAGTCGCAAAAATCTAAAAATATCGGCAAAAATATTGAAAAAATTATTTTAGAGTCAATTTGAGATTTAAAGAAAGATTTAAAATGATACGTCATCTTAAATATTTTTAATATTTATTATTACTCTTATTATTATTATTATTATTATTATTATTATTATTATTATTATTATTATTATTATTACGAGTATTATTATTGTTATTATTATTATTTATTTATTTATTATTATTATTTTTTAAGTTTTTTTAAGATCTTGTAATTAATTTATAAAATAAGCACAGAAAGACTGTCAGTAAAATGATCCAATAAAAAATCGTTCAAAAATTCCCATACAATTTTGGGTTATGTTTCATATGTAGTACGAACCAATGTTATCAAGTGATTTTTTTAATTTTTGAACTATAATTCCTTTTTTATTAAGCATTTTCAAATTTTCGCTTTTATAAAATTCTTTTAAATATATTAAATAATTGAATGAAAGATGTCAATTTGTGCGAATAAATACACTGAAATTTATAAATGATTGATTGTTTAAAAATAAAATTAGTAATATCAAAAACGAAATTAATTTCTTTGTGGATGCAATATTAATATTTTACCCTTTCAAAGGTAATTTTAAAAATCAAAAAAGGCTAGAAAAAGCCGGAAGCTAAAATGAAAATTTTGATTCTAAAGGCAAAAAATGGCTAAATTTAGCCTTCAAAAGGCTAAACTAGCAACACTGTTTATCAAGTTGTTGGATATTTTATACACAGTTATTGCCAAAAATTTTTAACACTGCTGTTACGTTTCATATAAAAATTTAATTGGAAAATTAATTGATTCGATCAATTTCTAATTGGTTAAAAATGTTTTTATCTAAAACATTTTAATTAACGTTGGTGTTTGGTGTTATATTAAAATTCAATTAAAAAATTAATTAATTCAGTCAATTGTTAATTCATTAAACTATTATACAAAGTAAATATATTATATTCATATAATATTCCTTATTATATGATTGATAAAACTTTGAAAATAGGTATTTAAAAAATAGGATATACCTAAGTCCTTTTTTAGAAATATTACTTTTGTTTAAATAAAACGTAGTATTATTTTGTTTAAATAAAACGTAGTAAAACTAAAATTTGTAACAATGAAACACATTAGAAAAACAAAATATTTTGGATTCATGAATTAATTCCCATATTTTTTATGCAAAATAAATGTTATTTTCAAGCCATTCTAAATGTTGTCCATCGAACACAAAACTACTTTTCATTTTTTGAAGCCAGAAACGAATCAAGCCAATTTTTGATACCTTCCCAGCAAAAACTTTTTGGTTTTCGGTAATAACAACTACTTATTAAAGTAGTTTCTTGGTAATGAGGCGTCATTATTATTTGTATTACATTAATAAGTACTCAATAGTATAATAGCGCAGTAATACTGCAATAACGTGGATGAGTTGGCTAGAGCGCCGGATTAACAACCAGAAGGTTGTTGGTTCAATCCCATTCTGAAGCTGTTAGTTTTTTATAACAAAATGTCTAAAAAGATATTTTAAACTAAATAGAGTTTTTGTCGCTTAGGCTGCTACGTGAGGGATGGTGCACTGTCATTAATATCTTACACATTTGAGGTAAGATACAAACTCAATTTTTTACTTTTTATTCTAATTTTTTTTAACTTTTCGGCCATTTTTCACTCACACTTTATTAGTAATAAAATGAGGTAGCGCTTGATAAAATCAGATGAGAATTGTAGAACATATGATTTATATCGAAGCTGCAAAACTCATAAAAATATGTTATTATACGCGTATTTTATTGTTGCCATTACTTTGCATCATAAATATGTTCACTTAAAAAAATATATATATTTATAGTCTTTTAAACCACTGTCATTTGCAAAGTCACGCATATCCTGTAAAAAAAAAATAACAAATAACTAAATAATTTTGTTTACATACAACAAGCATTAAAAGTTAAATCGATATTTACAATTTTACAAGTTAAAAGAGTAAAGAAAAAGATGTTGGGGTAGGTTTTCATTTAATATAAAACATTAAAATTCAACATATATTTAGAAAAATATATGTTATGTATATATGTATGTATGTATATATGTATGTATGGATGTTCGTTAAAAATTAATTTTGAATAGAAATTTTTAAAAACTAAATGCAAAAATTTTTTTATTGTTTTCTTATTCTTTAAGATTTTGAGCTAAACGTTCTTTATAATTATTTAAATTTGTCCTTTTTATTCATTGCCAATTACTCGTACCTCAAATAACTATTCAAGGTCCAGTAGAATTAAGTTTTATTACGCTCGTTTGTTTCCTTTATTATGTAAACGTTTCGGATCATTAGTGGTTGAATGTTATGTTTATTTAGGTTAAGATTTCTTATAAATTATTTTCATGGTCATGTTTTCTTTTATACCCTACACCACCATGGGTGGTTGGAGTATTATGCGTATGTACTGATGTTTATAACCTATAGAAATAATTTTCGTTAAAGAATACCGTTCTACTCAGAATCACTTTCTGAGTTAATTTAACGATGTTCGTCCGTCCTTCTGGTCGGCTCGCTGCCTGACCATCTATGTAAATCTTGTGAACAAAGAACAGTATGCAATTTTAAATATATCTAAATGAAATAATTATTTTGGCATAGGGACAAAGCCTATTGTAATTGGTTATAAACGGTCTATTATTTCACTTAGTCGCCATACAAAAGTACTCCCGGAATAGGATTTTAATGATTATAAATTTATTAGACATAGGAATATTTTAATGAAATTCGGCACAAAGAATTTTTATGTAAGCATAAATCCATGGGACAAATTTCATTAAGATAGGTCCATAGTTTGCTATATCTCCCATATAAACTCATCTTCCGAAAATCGCTTTAATGTGCATAAATCCCTTACAAATGTTAGTATCAACTTATTGTTTAACACAAATATGTTTTATATGAGTAAAAACCATAGCCCCAAATTTTATGAGGATCGATCCATATTTGGCCATAGCTTCCATAGAAGACCCACCTTCGAAAATCACCTTAAAGTGCATAAATTTATGTAAATGTTAGTATCAACTTATATTTTCTTTTACACTTAATGCAAGTATCGGTTCCAAATTGGCACCATACAAGATTTTGATACATAGCCACAATAGTGTAGAGTATCACATGGTCGGGCATAACGGACTTTATCTTTCTTAATTGTTTTTTTTTTTTTTTTTGGTATCTTTTGTGTATGTTTACATAGGAAGTAAACAAAGACGGCAATATTTATCTGTAATATAATTCATGTTTTTTTTTATTTTCTATACCAACAAAGAATAATGATCAATTATATATTACCAGAGAGAAAAAATCATTGAGTATATATATAGAAAATTGTTTATGTTGTAATTTTTATTTCGCGAATGTGCTCGTAATAAAAAATATTTAAAATAAATTTAATATGAATGTAGTTTGCAAATTGTAAACACTATAAAGTTTTGTTTATTGCCAAGAAAATAATTAAATCCTTTGACGTTATAATTTAGAATTTTTTTTTTTTTATTTGCTAATACCATAAACTTTTAATTTACTGAAAAATACATTGTTTAAATTTTCAAAATATTTTAATTAAAACAAAATAGGATCCAACTTAATTATATGTCAGGAAAAACAGAAAATATTTTCTTACATACGTATACATTTCTAGTGCATAAAATATCCATTTTGTAAAGGAAAATTTTCTTCTTCCCTTGGTTTATTCCTTGATTTTAATCAATCAACAAAAACTTAATGGTATCAGTTTTCCTAATCAATAAATATGTCACGATTTTTATCTTGAAAGTATGTGTTTTTTGGTGGGTACTAAAATAAATAACAACAATTATGTATAAATATATAAAATGTCATACATATTAATTCCCTTTTGCACGTGCCATTTTACCAATTGAAAGAACTCCCATTAGACTTAATATACATTCTCATATAAAAATTACGAAATATATTTTTTATATGGGTCATTATCAAAAATATTTAACATGGCTAAAACTGCTAATTTAAACAAACTGTTTACAGATCTAAACTCACAAGCCTTAAAACTAATAGAGTACAAAATTTTAGCGCCATAGGTATCATTTTATAAGGTCTTAAAGTTACTTAACTTTTTTGAAAACTTTTTTGTGTGCCTTTCAACGTAATATAAATTTTGAAATAGGGATTGATACTTGTTATAGTTATGCTTATTTTGCGCTATATCTCGTTAATGTGGCCGAAAAAGTCAACGAAGTAGTTAGTCTCAAAGTTTGAAAAACAAGAGCGAACATTAAAAAAAGCAGTTTTTCGCGAGGCGCATTCAAAGAATAGCATGGATTGCTGCATTAGTTTTTTTTTTTTTTTTGTTATTTAAAACAATAAATTCGAAGGAGCTTTAAAAGTAAATTTAAAAAACAAAAGTATAAAAATTACGCAAAAATTTTACTTTTTGTTTTTATATTTTTATATAGCTAATTGCAATTTACATTTATACAAATTTTGGATATATAGATTCAAGAAATGTAGTAAATATAATTGATCGAGACCATAAATTTAAGTCAAGTGTCGTTGATAGTTAAATAGGGGACAATTTTGTCAAAACAGATTTTGCTAAGACACATCGCATGGACAGTACAAAATTTACCATAAATGGCATAATTAGGTAGTATTTTTAAAGCTTAATGGAAATGTAGATATAATAATTTTGTAATAAACTCTAATAAAATATATATATTCGTACAATACATGGAGAAATAACTTAGATTTTAAACCCATTTTTGACAAAATTTAAAAAGAAAATTGCGATTTTTAGTATTGAAGAAGATTTTTTAAATTTTACTTGGAAACCTTAAAATATACCATAATAATACCACAAAACAATTAAAATATTAAAAATTTTATTTTTTTATTTTAATTTTATTTAGCACCATAGCTTTTGATATTGCGTATATTTTTTACCAAAAGTGTACATAAACTGCTAGTTTGTAAACATTTTCATATGTTCGACTTAAAGACGCCATAATTTTGGCACCCCCTGCACGAAATGACTAACGCGAACTAATTCTACATGCATTCGAGTCACTTTATACTTATACACAAAGATGTTAATGTGTCATCAAAAAAAAAATTAAGTCCTGAAAATAAACATTTTTGATAACGCCCCATATACATCCTTAAAAACACACATATTCTGTTCTATCCTTTTTAGATTCGTTACTACTCTAACACCTTTATAATGTGGAAAATAAAACTTAATTGCTCTAGATGTATTTGTCATTAAAGTTGAACCCAAACAGTCATTATTGCCACATTAAATAAATGTTTTATAACAAAGTTTTACAAAAACAAAAAAACAGATATTCATACATACATATGAGTTTCGTAATAATGATAGAATCATTTCAAACCAAAGACCAAAATGAGTGTTTATGGTCAGGAAATTTACTTTGTTGTAGTCATAATGGTTATCAAACATAGTCATTGGAACATACTAAGCTATACATATGTATGAATTTTTGTATGTATATCTAACTAACTAATATGCTGATTTTTAGTTTGTTTGAAGCTGTATTAATTACTGATTTATTTTATGTTTAACTGCTTTTAACTTTTTTTAACAAACACTTAAATTAATCTCTAAGAATTCTATATTTTTACCTTCTATAATTTTAATCGAGTTCCTTTAGTTCCAACTGAAACTTATTAAAAAGTTTTAATTGCATTTAATTAGTAATAATAAGTCAGTGAATTATAAACACACAAGTTAGTTAATGATAATGATTATGATGAAACAAATTAAGTTGATTCACGTGTTTGTTAAAAGATTTATTTTTAACGATTAGGTTTAAGTAGTTTGAGGAAGAAGAAAATTATTTTGATTTAAATGGGAAATAGAAAATATAGAAATATGTTAGAGTTTGATTGAGGTAGTAATTAGATGTAATTTAAATTTTGGTAGGTATGAAATATATCTTAGGCGAATAAACTTTGAGAATGAAAAAAAAAAACTTGTTTATATATTTGAGTTTAGTAAATTTGTTTGTTCTTACAACTGTATCGGCAACTCTTCTTTTGATGGCTATAGTCTTAATGATAGATCGATTTTTCTAAAACGATATTAAGGGTAACTCATACAGAATAATCTCTTTGGTAGTTTCTTTAAAAAGAACTAATAAATTTTCGATGATTTACAAAAACGTATGGCAACCAAAAAAAAAAATGTTTCATATACATAATTCGATATTTAAATGAACTTGTTCTGCCTTCAGATAAATGACTAGAAATTTGACCCTGCAAATCAGTATTTATAGGCTATCCAAGGACTATACACCAAAAACATTTTTCAGTGATATTTTTTTGTAATTTCGCATCTTAATACGAGATAAATAATGAACTTTCTGATGACGCACCTTTTACAATAATCAACGTCCTTCTGTGATTGTTAGTTTGTTGTTGGCTTACCACATACTAATTTATCCATGGTATTTTTAATATTTTAAAACATTTTTTAGCTCTTCTGAAAATTTGAAAATGTGAACTTAAGTCGTTTTATCAAAAGTCTACCGAATTATTTTTTTATACACAAAAATAATTTTAAATTGGAATATTGCACTAAATATGATACAAAAATATATATTTGTGGAAAAATATGCAAAAACATGAATTTTCAACAAAATATGCATTAACAAATCTATACCATTTCAAAGCAAGTTCTATAATTCGCAAAGGCATTTAGTTTACTCTGTTCTAGAAATAAAGGCAAAAAAACATGAATTTGCATGAACTTCCGGTCCACTCACAAACAATTAAAAACGAAGAAGAAAGATCATATAGTATCATAGGTATCATATCCATGATACTATATGATACCCTACACCATTGTGTATGGGCATAAAAATTCGGGAAGGGGATTCATATTACACCTGTGGCCAATTTTACTAAATGTAAAATAAAATATACAAATACAGAATAATGCGTTGACACTAACATCTTGATGATTTTATGTGATTCCTGAAAGTATTTTTATATGGGAGCAATGATAAATTATTGACCGATTCTCATTAAATTGGGCAATGTTGTTTCTACTTGCATAAAGTTTATTATTATATTAACTTGATACTAGCATTCGTATGCGATTTATACAAATTAAAATAAATTTCGAAAGAGGGGTTTATATAGGAGCTATGCTCAATTGTGGCCCGACCTTCATAAAGTTTGGTATAAAGATTGATACTTGTACGGGACTTCTTTGCACCGAATTTCATAAAAATATTCTTATTTTTAAGGCATTTTTGAGTGTTTAAACACTATTCCGGGGGGACATTTGTATGAAGGCTATGTGAAATAATAGACCGATCACAACCAATTTTAATAGGCTTCGTCCATGTATCATGAAAGTCCCACGTGCCAAATTTCATTGAATTATCTTTAAAATTGTGACCTGTACTTTGTTCACAAGGCTTACATGGACAGCCAGACCGACGGACGGACGGACATCGTTAGATCGACTCAAAAAGTAATTCTGAGTCGATTGTTATACTTTAAAGTGGATTTTGGATGATTTTTTTCTGTGCGTTAAAAACGTCAGTACAAACGCATAATACCCCAACCACCTATGGTGGTGAATATTAAGGTATAAACACTAAATATTAAACAACATTTTGACTCATAATTATTCAACAATAAATAAAATAATATTAAAAATTTCAAGATTTAAACAATCTATGGTACTATATTTAAGTTACAATACAAATAGTTTTTCTTATCGTTTTATTTCTATTTTATTTTCATCTTACATTATTAATTAATACTTTCTAATTTAGAAATGTAAAACACAATCCTGAAAAATATTTAAAATTGGTTCTCTTATTCATTTTAAAATCCTCAGTTAAGTTTTGAAGCTTTAATTTATATATATATATATATATATATATATATATATATATATATTTCTTTACAGTTTCATTGCATCACGTTGTGTTTTCAATGCAAAATCTCTCAACTTAATAATTTATTTTTATAATAGTGAATATTTTCAAAGTGCAACTTATGTATTTAACATTGATTTCCACAAACCAATAATACAATTAAAATATCAAAAATTTAACTTCCCAAAAATTAAAATTGTTTCGAAATTTCATTAAACTCTTAAGACATGATATTACTTAGTTTATACACAATTCTTATTTAGAAATAAAGTTATTTACAAATACTGAACTTACAGTTCATTCGCAGATAGCATATTGTAAATGAAAAAAAAAATTATATTTTTTTTTCCTTATTTTTCTTTTTTTTACAATATTTTTCAAGTCACATTTTTGAACACACAAAAAGAAATTTTAAAATGTCCACATTTCAGACCTTATTTGTAAATAGCTTCGTTAATCAGGAATTGTTTTTTATTTGCAAATAAGAACTGTATATAAACGTAATATATGACGAAAAGTATTAATATAGTATGTCAAAAGATTCGATACAGAGTACTTCAGACGGTAATGAAATAATTTTCTATTTAATTTTGTTTTTATTTTACTTTCAATATTTTTTCCTTTTAATTATTTTTTAGATAGTTTTTATATAATATTATTTTATTAATACATATTAAAATCAAATGTTTTTGAATAATTTACAATATCACTTTTGTATCGAATTTTTGATAAATCTTGATATTCATTATTACCTTCTAAAAATGGCTTTAGTAAGTAGTGTGTGTACAATAATGTAAATTTTTGCTTGAGGTGTTTAAAACAGTAATATTTTTTCTATAGGATTTTAAAACTACATATCAAAATAATATTAAATTTACCTTCTTCTCGGGAATTCCCGGACTCCAAACCCTAGAAGGGTATAAAAATTAAATTTTTTTTAATGTTACTTTTTGAAAAATATTTTTATATTTTTTATATTTAAAAAATTTTGCTTTTGTTTTTAAATACTACCATTTCTGAAAAGTAGCACTTAATTTTAAAAAATTACACTTTTTTGAAAAATTTTACTTTTTTTGTTTAATATTAAAAATATAATGAAGTAAATTATTTTTTTTAATTTGGTACTTATTTTGATAAATAGTACTTTTTTAAATTTTAGTAATTTAATGAATTATTATCATTTTGTTTTCTTAATTAATTTAATTTTGTATGTAACTACATTTGAAACCAAAAACAAAGTTGTACAATGTAAATGCATTTATTTTATGTTATTTTACGCATTATCATAAATAGTTTTTAAACTCATGAAACCATATTACTAGCACAACTACATTATATATATTATATTTTTTTACATAAAATTATTTCCACTGTGTAAAGAGTTTATATAAGTTTGTCATTCCATTTGTAATTTCCACAATTTTCATCTGCGAGCAAAAATTTATATTTTTTTGAATACTTAAAATAAAGAAAATCGAAATAACGATGTCCACCCATCCGTTTGTCGAGTGAAATGGCGTTTTTGAATTTACCATTTTTTTAATTTGCAAAATCTGTATATAAACAACCGAGCTATGGTCAAAAAACTGAAAAAACTGCTAAAAATATACACACACAGAAACTTTTATAATAATCACGGGCATCTGTGGCCCTCAGGGCCACTCGTAATATTATACGTCCCGTATAAAAAAGTATTTGAGTTAAAATTTATTTATTTCTTATTTTTGTTTAAATTCATATAAGCTCTGTTCCCGTGCTTGAAAATTGGGTAAATGAGAACGATTTTGTGAGAATAATATTCTTTTTCTTGTACGAAACAGCGCAGACTTTTTCTTCGAGTAGACTGGGTAAATTGTCAAACATAAAAAAAAAAAAAATTGGATGAACAAAATAAGACAATTTTATTTGAGAAAATTTTATTTAAAAAATTAAAAATAATATAAAATAAATTAAAAACATTTAAAATATTCTCAAATTTCTATATGAATTTTCAAATTACTTTGACGTTTTTTTTTTCCCTCGGTAAATAATTTGTTTATGTTGTTTCAGTACTTTTATATATACGGAAACAAATCTATTGCAATAATAACTGCTATTATTTTATTATAAAATTCTATATATAACACTTCAAAAAGTGACACTTTACAAATTTAAATAAAAAAGGGAGAGCTCTATGTTTTCTCTGCTTTTTAAGAATGTTTTTATTTTAGTATTTCTTAAGATGTTTCTGATTTTTGGAACTATTCAAGCAATAACTTTCTCTTTTATTCTATCGATTTTCGACTTTTTGGAGCAATCGGTTTTCGAATAGTTCGAATAGTTGGTATTTTGAAAAAACCGGTTGCACTTTTAGAAATTCAGAAAAAACCGGTTACGCGTTTTACTTTTTTAAACCAACAATTTATTAAACTTTCTTCTCAAGATTTACAATAAAATAATATTGTATAGGTACACAAAATTAATATCAAACTTAAAAAATTAATTTCAATAAAAAAAAATTAAATTCAATAAATAAAAAAAGTATCATTAAAATAGGATAATAACCTATATTGCTTATGGGATGTATTAAATACTGTTGTTATGTATTTTGTTTAAAATGATCTCTTAAAAATAATATACAATTTAAATTCTTTGAAGAGTATCAGTTCTTTTCTTTAGTTTTTATAAAACCACATAAAAAACGATCTTTCACTTAACGTGCTGGTAGGACATACAGACTTTTTATTACATTTGTCTAAATATATAAAATCAGTTAAAATACTTCCTTGGCTTGTTTTATTGCTTTTAGGATTCTGTATATTTTGAATGGTATTTTTTAATATATCTTCCAAATTCTCGGAATCATTTATTGTTACAACGTCTTCTTCATCGGAACAAGAATCCTCCTCTTTGCCGAATAAGCGACCATATAATTTACAGGCAAATTCCTTGGTTTCGGTCGCAGAAGAGTATTTGAGAAAATGATCGCTTTTGGGTAACAATCCTCCTCTTTACTGAATAAGCGACCATATAATTTAGAGGCAAATTCCTTGGTTTCGGTCGCAGAAGAGTATTTAAGAAAATGATCGCTTTTGGGTAACAATCCTCCTCTTTGCCGAATAAACGACCATATAATTTATAGGTAAATTCCTTGATTTCGGTCGCAGAAGAGTATTTGAGAAAATGATTGCTTTTGGGTAACTTTCTTGTATTTAAATATAGCAATAATGTATTTAAAACTTTTATGCGACGTTCGTTAATCCGCTTTCTTAAACATTCAAGTAAATCTTCTGCCAAAGCGTTTTCAATTTCTGAAAGGCTTTTAAAGAGAAATATAAAAATGCCTTCAGTTTCTAGAAGGGTAGTTGAATGGCTTAAGAATATTATTTAGTTCTCTCAATATTTTAATCTCCTTTTCATTAAAAGGTAACTGTCTCAAGTCTAAAAGTGCATGATTTACAACCTTATAAATTCTTAAGCATTGAGAAATAATTTTCGCTATGGAATTCCAACAGCGCTTCACATCGTAAATTAGTTTAAGTTCAATCTTTCCCTGTTCTTTAACATATGTCTGTAGCTATTTCTGTTTTTCGGGCGATTCCTTAAAGGTTTTAACACATGATCTAAATCGGTCTATAATTGTTTTTAAATTGATTTCAAACAAACATTATCGCCTAAATCAAAAATATTGTTTTCTTCGTCATCTTCAAAATCCACATCATTGTCTTCGTCGGAACTTGAATCCTCAATATTATAGTTTCTTTTTGAATATAAGGGGTTTACAATATACAAATGATATTTTGAAAAAATCCACGGCATCTATCCAGGAAAAACCGGTTTGAAAAAACTCATCGATCACCCTAGTGACTTATTAGAAATCTTAATAATATTAAAATGTAAGTCATACATTTAATTTACTCAAATTATTTTAAAGACTTAAGCGCAAAATAGCAAAATGCATGATACTTTTAGGAGATTCTTTCAATTTTTTGGTAATTTTTTTGGATTAGAATTATAAAATCAAGTCAGAAATATCCAACATTATCCATCCACAAGTTGTTTTATTTATCAGAAGCATCTTGTTTCAAAATTGTTTACATATAAAAGTCTTTAGAAGTTTTAGTAGAAACTCACCAGGACTATTAAAATGTTATTGAGGAGCTGCATCTAATTGGTATTTTGTAGGATATTTGTGCATTAATAATATTTTGGGTGGTTAATTTAATTAATAACTAATATTTTCCATCTTTTGAAGATAAGTTATATTTTTTATATTATTTTTAAAAAGTTTTGAAAGTTCTTGAAATGTGAACAAATTAAATTATAAGTAAATTAAAAGAAAATTTAATGACTTTTAGAATCTTGAATCTATATTAGGAAGTCTTATAGTAGACCATGGCAAAGATGCATTTTGATGAATATTCAATTCCCTTTCATCAATTGAGAATCGTGGGTCTAGTATGTATGGTCAAAAAAAGAGTTTTGACTTTTTTCTCGAAATAGGCTTCATAATGGGTAAACAATTTTTAGCAAAGAGAATTAAATTCATACTTTTGAAAATGTTATGATTAAACACTAAATCGTAGTTTTGGTGTAGTTTTATTCTTTTTATACTTTAAACATTTTGACCGAAAAATTCTTCTTTTGAAATAAATATCTTTAATTATTTTTAAATGTTACTTTTTGAAAAAATGGTGCTTATTTTAAAAAATATTTCATTTTTTGTTTTTTTGTAATTGATGTATTTTGATGTTTTTTTTTTTTTTTTTTTTTTTTTTTTTTTTTGCAAAACAAAATTTTCAAAAATTTTACTTTGTAAAATGGTATTTTTTTAAATATACTGTTTTTTATATTGTAGGTAGATTTTTTTAATTTTTACAAAAAATGTTGCTTTATTACAAAAACTGTACTTTTAAAAGAAACTCAGCAATTTATTTACCGATTTTACTTTACTCTACTTTTAAAAATAAGCTGACCTTCATCGTCAAAGCAACTGCCTTACCTACATACCATAATCCGAAATATATGAACAATGAATGTACTTTATGAAATAATATTTTTCATCGTTAACCCGCCTTTCTTCTCTCTTTTCAGATTCACTCTCTCGTACATACTCCTCTGCTCGATCGTCTGGTTTCTGTACTTCTTAGTGGATGGCGGGTCAGAAGATTTTTGGCGTCCTATTTCAAGTTCCTTTTCTCTACTATCGCTAATAACAATCGTAGCCATATGTTTCACCCATTGGGATATGTATCGAGCAAATCACATAGCCACTTCCGCTATAACAGCTGCAATTCTATGTGCCACATCACTGATATTCCTAACGTACACAGGGCGAGCATTTAGTCCTCTAGGACATTTTGCAATTTGTTTGGAAATTGTCCTGCTCATATACACCGCCCTTCCAATGACTCTGTGGTTGAGTGCAGCCATCGCCATAACCTATACCATAATCTTTGAAGTGGTTACACATATGGTAGTGGTTGGAAATGCTGTTCATGGAGCCACTGCTGATTTTAGTTATAAAATTTTATTCCTAAGAATACTTTGTCATTTTTCTGTACATTTAGTGGGTCTGCATGTGCTGATAATGAATTTGGTACGTATGCGTGGTACTTTTATGAAGGTGGGACAAAATTTACTAGTCAGACGGCAGTTGGAAATGGAAAAACAACTGAAGGAAAAAATGATACATTCAGTAATGCCTCCAAAGGTAGCTGATATGTTGTTGAATGAAGGTGGCATAGAGGGTAATAATGATGGTTCTATTAAACCTGAATCTCATTATATGAGACCAAGGCCCTCGAATGATGTCAAATCATTATTTCGGCCCTTTCACATGCACAGCATGGAAAATGTTAGTATATTATTTGCTGATATTGTGGGCTTTACACGTATGTCTTCAACGAAAACCGCTGAACAATTGGTGGAAATTTTAAATGATCTTTTCGAACGATTCGATGATTTGTGTACTTTAAATGGTTGCGAGAAAATCTCCACGCTGGGTGATTGCTATTACTGTGTTTCAGGCTGTCCGGAGCCAAGACCCGATCATGCAATATGTTGTGTGGAAATGGGCTTGGGAATGATTGATGCCATGCGCTGTTTTGATGCTCAACGTCATGAGGGAGTTAAAATGCGTGTTGGTGTTCACACAGGCACAGTTTTGTGTGGCATAGTGGGTACCAGAAGAGTTAAGTTTGATGTTTGGAGTAATGATGTCACATTGGCGAACAAGTAAGTTTTTTCTTAACATGCATAACTTTTTTAATGCGTATTAATGCCTCAATAATTTTAGAATGGAATCTTCTGGTAAACCGGAACAAGTACATATATCTGAAGTTACGGCTAGTTTTTTGGGCGAAGCTTATTATTTAGATGAAGGAGAGGAGGTTTTTGGTAAATTTGGTTTAAATTGTATAAATTTCTAGCTCTATTTTATTATTATTTTATGTTCTACAGGACACCGTACATATTTCGTTGTGGGTCGTCGGAAAGATACATCCCGCGCCAATAGTTTATGTACCAGTGTACAAGCTAATTCCACGAGCAGTCACTTACAGCTGCCCGGCATTTCCGGGCAACCCACCTCGTTATCGCAAAGTGCTACTAATATCTCTGTCATACATCCAAATGTTCCACCCGCCTCCCCTGTAGGACAATTATCGACATCTTTGAATCCATCTCCCGTTCTCTCAATACGACCAAGACTGACTTCATTAAGCATGAAATTGCGTAAAAAATCACAATCTCGGGAAATGGATGTAGAGCGTGGCATTATACATCCCGCAGCAGCCGGTATACCACCGGTTATAGTATGTCGAGAAAGACCAAAGATTATAATCACAACGAAAAGTTTACCCGGCAGTTTGGATTCCGAAAACGAACCGGATCAAACAAATGATGAGAATCAAGATGCCAATAAAAATGTCAAAACTTCCCAAGCAATGACAAATGGTAGACCAAGGTTACGCTTAAAGGTATGGAAAGTTCCCAGATTCCTTAAGAAACTGGAAGATATAGGAAGGACCAACGAAAAGTCTACCAATATCGAAGTCAGCATTAGTTTAATGCATCCTATACCAAAGACTCCTACGGGAAACGAAGAAACTGTAGCTTTTATAGAAGCCAGTGGTTATCAACCTTTACAAGCAGTGCTGGTGGAAAATAACAAACCAAATACCAATATGTTGGAAATTCCAAATAAACCAATGCTTCATCACGTGGCCACTTCGACGGGCATTAGTTCTAGTGTTAATCGTTCTCCAGATGCCAGCTGTTGTTCACCTGGCCAATACTCCATGTTTGATGACATCATCGATATTAGATCTTATATAAGTCAATCTCGTAGTGATATCTCTCCGTTTGGTAGATCTGGCAGCTATCGATCACAGTGTGGCAGAAGTGGACAATCGGAAACCTCACCATTACCTAGAACCAGAGCATCCACCTTAATGGCAGCAAAGGTGGAGGGCGCCAACAACAACAATAGCACTCAACCACTAATAGTACCTGGTGCAGCTACTGTACATCAACCTACACACTCCCGCAACTCTAGCATTTGGCCAGATGGTTTAAGTATATGCCCTTCGGCTACTTCGCGCAAAGATTCTGGCATCAAAAGTAATTCTCGCAGATCTTCAATACAACACCAAATATATGCTCTCAATCAAACCGCCATAAGTACTCATCGTGTTTCTGGCTATTTTACCAGTTCAACTTCCAGCATCTCTAATATGGGAGATGTACAAAATATACCCAATGTGCCACTACCGGCAGCAATGATTCCACCTCCTCCGCCCCAAGAATTTGCTAACGGTCATGTTGCCGATCCTCTGGCTGCTTGTTTACAACAATTGCGCAAACAATCAGATCTCCAGCTAATACGCTGTGTACGTGATAATGCCAAATCCCAAAGGAGTTATCTAGTCAAACCTCCCCTGAGGAAATTTAGTTTATACTTCAAATCCCGCCAAATGGAAAGAGATTTTCGTTCCAAAGCCCATAGATTTGGTAACGAAAATGAAACGGAAGGTCCTCCCACTTTAGCTACACCCAGATACAATACCTACATTGATATTTTCGTCGGTTTGGCGGTTTATTTGTGTATTTCTGTGTCCTTGTTTCTGATGACACCCAACACAGTTACTCCCAGCTTTCGTCTTTGGGTTTCACTCTTTACCTGTTTTACCGCCATACAAATCTTTGCTTTATTTCTCTTTACCCGCCAAATGTGTCGAAGACATTCCAACCATACAAGAACAAAAGTAGTTAACACCGAATCCTGTGCCGATCGCATATTTGAGGCCATTTCTAGCTGGTATCCTTGGCACATATGTCTGGCGGTATTGATGGCTATGCCGGTCATTTTAATAATAGCGAATTTTCTTTTATTGGATCTCAATGAACTGGAGGCATTTGAATATCATTATGGTATCCTGATATTTGTTTGTATAGTACATTTTTGTAATTTTACGCAATTGAATTGTTGGATGCGTAATATTTTAGCCTTTTTGGCAGCCCTATGTTTTGTGGGCATTGCCGTCTCCCAACTGTTGGTCTATTCAAATCGTAATGATGCCTTAGAGGCAACATCCATACTCAATGCGACTCGCTTGCCTAATCTCAGTCGAGATGTGGCCAAATATATCATCGAAGAAATTAAATGGTTTCAAGATTATCATGTCGAAATCTATTTGGACTTGTTCCTAATTTTAGTTTTAGTATGGTTTTTAAATAGAGAATTTGAAATTGGTTATCGTTTGACTTTCTATGGCAATGCTGTGGCCAATCAGGATAAAATTCGTGTACAAAATATGAAAAATCAAGCAGACATGTTATTGCACAATATTATACCCAAGCATGTGGCGGAACATTTAAAAAATACCGCCAAATATTCCGAAAATCATCATAATGTTGGTATTATTTTTGCCTCCATTGTTAACTTTAACGAAATGTATGACGAAAGTTATTTGGGAGGCAAAGAATATCTGCGTGTCCTTAATGAGCTTATAGGGGACTTTGATGAACTGTTATCCCGGCCCGAATTCAAGAGTGTGGAGAAAATTAAGACTATTGGTTCCACCTTTATGGCAGCTAGTGGTTTAGATCCGAATCATCGTGGTGATGGCAATGAACATATTTATGCTTTAATGGAATTTTCCATAGCCATGCAAGGAGTAGTGGATGCTTTCAACAAGGACCTATTGGAATTTAATTTGATATTACGTATTGGTTTCAATGTGGGTGATGTAACGGCCGGTGTTATTGGCACCAGTAAGTTGCACTATGATATATGGGGCGATGCTGTTAATGTGGCTTCACGTATGGATTCCACCGGTGTTTCCAATCGCATACAAGTGGGCAAAGATTGTCTATCCTTTTTGGAATCCAAGTACGAATTTGAACCTCGTGGCAGTGTTTATGTTAAAGGTAAAGATAACATGGAAGTATTTTTGTTTACCCAACGAAAACCCGATCTTTTGGGTGACGACGAAGAGGAAGAAGAAAACAACAGCAATAAGTTGGGAAATGGTAAGCAAAATGGTAGTATTAGTTAAATCAAAATTGGATTTTTTCAAATATAATAATTAAGTGAACGTTAACAAAATGATGAGTAACGTAAAGTGAAATTTTAAAATGATTCTCTTTTTTGTCTATTACTAAAGCCTGAGTTGAGTTGCATTCTGAAAATCTGCTTAGGCAGCCGCCGATTCTTGAAAATGAAAAAGGGCGATTAATTTTTGATGCGGAAATTATGAAATGTTTATTGGGAAGAATCTTTTTTCCCGAAATAATATATATGTAGTTCTACAAACAAAACGAAAATTAAAGCAAAGATCGAAGGGAATTTACTGAATTGAAAATGTTTTTAATAATGTATTTAAGACAAAGTTTTAAAATTTCAAACAGAATTTGAATTGTTGAATTTTTAGGAACATTTTCATTAATGTGACAAGGCCCGAATTACTTTCTTTTTTTTTCTGTTACATATCCGTTTTATATTTTACAACACCATAGGTGAAGAGTGTACTATTTTTAATCTCTGCATCTTAAAAGAAGAAAACATTTAATTACGTACATATGTATATGAAGCCTCACAAGGCAAATAATTTCAAATGCATTTAATAGAATAAATATATGAAACTTGACCTTTAAATAAGACCAAGAATGTTTAGAAAAATGCTATTAAGATAATTGCTCAAAACAAAATACAAAATTTAAATACCACCATTTCGCACCATCAGTAAAACTTCTTTATTTAAAAGATTCTTTGGTATTTTTGTAAAAGAAGTTCACAAAACAATTTTTGAAAATTTTGGAATTATTACTTATTTGGTAGATTTCAAAACAAAAGAAAACCCTTGAATATTAATTACACTTAATATGAAACAGTACGTATCTATGTAATACTATCTTTTTTAATTTAGATCAAAATAATTTTACAATACTAGTAAAACTACAAATTGACTTGCCATTAGATATTTAAAACGATAGCTATTTTTCAAATACTAAAAAATATCATTACAAAGAAAGGTTATATATTTTTATAATAATTTTCGTTTCAAAGCTTTCAAATTAATATCTTAAATTTTATGCTGCTCACTTAGAGGCGAAATCGTAACTAAGTTCTAAAAATATTTTTATGTTTCAAAACATATGTATTTTTTTTTTTTTTTTTTTTCATCCCATAAGTTTTTCCTAAGTATGAAAGTCTTATAAAATATTTATTGAAATAAACAAAAACAAATAGAACTACAAAATATAATAAAATTATTTAAACATTTGAACAAATTCAAAAAAAAAGCTTGAAATCTGTATTTTCATAAATTTTTTTTTTTTTTTTTTTTTTTCTTATTTTTCACAAAAAGACTTGCAAATTTCTTTATATTTTCAAAACTATATATAATTTTTCAAAATTAGGATAACCAAAAACAAAAAGTAATGTGATTTAAAAGATATTTAATAAAATATTAACACAGTTATTGAGAATCAGTTGAAAATAAATAAAATATGACTATAATTTTGAATTGAAAAATATGCCTGGAAAGTTGTAACGATCTTATTGTAAATACATACATAATAGCTTAAAAGTTTTTCTTTATTTTCTTGTCAACTTTTACTTAAAATTTTCTTAGCTAATTTTGGACATAAGTATACACTAAGGCAACAGTATAAAACTAAGTCTTAATTTTTAAATTTTAAATTACATTTTTACCATAATCAAGCCAACAAAGCTTCTACATATTTGTCTTTTAGATTCAGATTAAATTAAGAAAAAATTAGAAAAATATTTCTTCGTAGATAAAAAAAGTAAGAAAACATGATTAAAATCTCTAACTAAAATTAACCGAATATAAAACGCACTAATTTAGCGTCTTTTCAAGGAAAAACGCTAATGTAAAAAATACGAATTTTGGTTTATTGAAAAGCGCTAGATCTAGCGCGAAACCCGCAAAATTTGCAACACTGTTTGTGCCATATCTTGCGCAAATTGAAAAATAAATACTTTTATAAATAAGTAAGACTCTTGAGAAAATCTCTTACCCCTAAACATGATGTGATTTTCCAAAGGTGGGAAAAGTATAACTAATTATAATTATAAAGTATAATTATACTTGTATACCCGCCACCATTACAAAGGACCATAAATGTTAACAGATTTAGCATGCACTAATCTCTTTTATTTTTAAACGAAATACGAACTATATTTTTAAGAAAATATAATAAAACTAAATTACTTTTATATAAAATCTTGCCGTTCAAAATATAAACATGTTTTTTTTTTAAACTAAAATTTAAAAATAAAAATATATTTTACAAAACTTTAATTTTGAAACAAAGTTCGGTATCTAGAAGCTGAAAAAAAAACTTTAACGTGCTGGCAAATGTTCAAATTTATTAATAATATGTATACGATTACAGTTTCTTAAAATATTAAATTTTTTTTTTTTAAATTCACATTTTCGAAAAATAGCAATTGCGTTTAGTTATCGAACTGACCTAAATATACTAGGCGAAATTTAATTATAGGTACATCATTTTAGTTTTTATTAAAATGTATTAAAAGTCTTATTATAAAAATAATAGTATTTTAATAACCAGGTATTTATACTGCGAAAATAATTTTTGGACACTTTTTTCAAAATATTTAATATATTAATTAGAAATTTTAAGATATTTGGTTTTTTATTACGTTTTAAATTTTTTTAAAGGTTTCAGTCTTAGGATATAACTAGAAGTTTATGTGGGAGATAGCTCAAACTAAATTTTCAAAAAATTTTCTCATTCTTTTCAAAACACAAAAATAAAATATATGTGACTAAATGTATTTTGTTGTTGCATGAATTAGGTTTTTGACAACTGAATTATTTTTGTTTCTCACATAAACTTCTAGTTGTATTCTATGGCTTCAATATATTTTTTTTTTTTTTTTTATCACAGAAAAACGTAAAAAAATTGTTCAATATTTTTTATTCGATTATATATTGCGTTATTGGGAGTTGAATTTTAGACAATATTCTTTACACAGCAGTTTCTGGTGGCTGTTCCGAACTAGTTACTTGACTGGCTACACTAGGACACCATTAGTTACTTTATTAACTATGTGACTAGTCATTTTAATAAGGGTATGTCAATTGCCACCTCCACAACTAAGTAATGGCATTTTTTGCGCACAAATCACCTCCGCGACTATCAAAATGTCAGTAAAAGGGCAATTGCTATCTCCACAAACAATCACCTTCACGACAATCATTTTACTGCACACACAATCATTTTACTGGTTACAATAAGTCAGTAAAAAATGTTTATCTTCTTTTGGACTCCTTTCCGCTTACCATAGGGTCAGAATTGGGGACAGATGGTATTGCTACAGGTAGCTATATACCAATGATCCTTACTGTCTAAAAGGGGGTTAATTTGTAACAAATAAACTGCTGCGTAGCTTCAAATTTGTTCAAATAAAGTTTCATGTTCTAGATCTAAATATTTTTAAAGACTCAAATATACTGGATATTTTTTATTTGAAATTTTTATATATTTTTTTATTTTTTAAATCTAAAATTTCGTTTGAAGTTTTTCGAAAGTGCTGTCTCGTAATCACGTTAAAACTTTTCGAACTTTCACATATATTACAAGAAATAATTTTTTAAATGAAATTTTATAATTTTACTATTTTAAAAATTTATGACATTTACAGGAATGTGGTTAGGAAGAATTAGTATAAATACTGTAATGGAGTTAAACCATGATAATAACTCACTATTTGGGGTTAAAGGTTAATCTCCCGGGCGGACATAATATGACCATCATATAATTTTATAGTATGCTGGGGTAAATGATGTATTATTTAATATTATCATATCCAGCTCCTAACAAATTTTCATTGTATTGGATTAATTGTATTCTAAGATATTAATGACGTAAAACATTTTAGTGTTATTTACATTTTTTCATCATTTTTATTAATAAACTATCAATAAATCAATTGAGTAATCATAATGAAAATTTACAGAGCTATTACGGTCAAAATAAGGAATCACATATACTCGTATGTTTCCCATGTTATTTTAAACCATTAATTACGTCTGTTCGTAGGTCCGGCGTAGTGACAATGTTTAGTTATCATCCGCAAACAAAATTCGAAAAACAAGATATCAGTCTTTTGTTTTATATTAATTTAAGCGCGGAAGTAAAAGGAGCAACAAATACACATTCCATTAAAATTTAATTTCCATCTAAAATATTTGAATGTAATCTAAACAATAATTTCAACCACGGTTCTATTGTTTTTGAAATTTATGACTAAAAGTAAAATCTTCGCAAAGTTCTCTAAAATCGCATAAATTATAAAGTTTAAGATACGAAAATAATACTCTTAAAATGTGCTAGCTTTTTGTTTAAAACTTTTCTATTTCAATTATACTAAATGTTAAAAAATATTTATGATCAGCTCGTATTCTATCATTTCAAATAGTGCGTTGATTTTTTTTTTTAATTTTGGACTTATACCCGTATTCCGAACATTGTGACAATGACAAAATTACAACAAAAATAATTTTTTGGCATTTTCTTCATGATTTTTTTTAATTGTCAATTGTTATAGTTTTGTCATTAGTATAAAGTTCAGAATAGGGGGGTTAATTAAAAATTATAAATATCGTTCTTTTTTTAATTTCTTATGTCTTTTACAATACACTTTTGAACTTTAACTTTATTTTGTTATAAAATTCGTCATAAAAAACATTCTTGCATGTGCAATTTATCTTTTATAATTTTCGAGTTATCTCTCGAAATTCTGCAAGATCTTGGTCTAGCCTTTTTAATATATAGCCCAATATTTTCAGCCGATTTTCTTTGAATTAAGTTAAAGAATAAAATTATCTATCGAATAAAAAAATTTAAAGTCAATATTTCTTCCAAATCGAAATGGTAACGATTTTGAAATTGAAAATTGCAAAAAATATGATTTTTTGTATATTTACGGTCGAAAAAAAAGCTTTACAAAAAATAAATTTTCCTTAATTGAATTTCGCATAAAATATATTTTTCATTAAACATAATAAAAAGTAAAAACAAGCAAAACAACATGTATTTTCTAACAATATGTATTGTATTTAAATATAATAGAAAAATATTAATAATTTAAAAATATGTACTGTTATAAATATATTTTTAATTTATTAGAAAATTTTATATAAATAATGCTAAAAATAGAAAGAGAAATGTAAAACCAATATTAACACTATTTAAAACCTGTTTAAAGAAAATGTACATACGTATGATTTATGTATGTAATTAATATAATATTTAATTTTAAAATTTCTATTTTTTTTTAAATTTCTATTATTTTAAGAATAAAAAAATTGAATGATAAATTAAAATTTCTGGCTAGTATTCTAAAAAATAAAATTTCTTAAAATTTTATTATTGCCAGTTTCGTACTTTATAAAATCCAATCACAATTAAGCTTACCTGATCTTTATAGAATATTCTCAGAATTATGTCTTGAAGACGAACAACTTATTTACTCTATAACTATTTTGTAACATTTTCCTTTACTGAAAGAACTATGATATGATAGAAAATTTTTAATCTAATGATTTTAAAGTGTTAAATATTAACAGTCTTATTCATAAACGTTACTTAAATTATCGTTTTAAACAGCTTTGGTAACTTTAAATAATTATTGTTTATGAATAACACTATTAGAAATATTTAGCGATGTTAAATACCTTAAAAAAGCAAATGTTATAAACTTTCAAAGTTCAAAATACATAAAATTAAAAGAAAAAAAAAACAAAATACAAGAAACGAACTCAAGTTAAAAACTATTTTAAAATTATAAAACTATATACATACATATATATAAAAAAATATAGATAAACTTATTTATTATAAAAAACTTTATATCTATGTTCCCACACCTTTAAATAAAAAACAAATAAAAAAAACCAAAGCAATTTGTTACATATTTTTGAAAAGGAATTTTATAGAAATATTTCTAAATATCATTAAAAAACCGTAACAAAATTTATACAAAACAGTTGAAATTGAATAATATAATTTAAATGTCAAAGTTTTATAACAAATCTCGTCGCAGTTTTAAATACAAATTAGGTAGAAACTGTGACAGGCCTAAATACAAATCCTATTACTCATAAATAAACTTTATGTATAATATAATTTTATAAATTATTAATTTTATTGTAAATACTTGTTAATAAATACACTATTATTTTCTTACACAAAGGCTTTCTTTTCTAAATATAAAAATATTGAAATTTTGTAAATTATTATTTTTATTTTTTAAACTAAAACTTTTATAAAATTTATTCTATATACAATTTATATTAAATGTTAAGTTTTCAATGTTATAGTTTTTATATGTGCAAAATATAAGAATCTAAAGTAATATTTATATATAACTGTTAGTAATTAGCCAAAAAAAAAAAATATATATATATATAAAAGCATAAAGAAATTCAATTATAAATATGTATCAATTTCTAAAGAAATTGTTAGAAATTTATATTAAAAATACCTTAATAACAACTATGAAAAGAAATCGAAAATATTTAAATATATTATAAAAATTATAAGTAATTTATTTATATGAATAACAAATGAAAAGAACAAAAATCATACGCAAATATGATATAAAATTATAAAAGAAAAAAATAATAAAAATCAATCAAATGTATTTTGAGTGTTATTAGAAAAAATGCTAGTTTAAAGAAATTTATTTAAAATTGGAAATTATAAGAAAAAGGTAAGTAAAAGTTAAATAAAATCAATATTAAATATTAATCATTCAGTAATAAGATTTTTAACCATATAAATAAAATGCTTTATATTCATAGAATAGGCATGGTATTTTCAAGTAGTAGGTTTGGAAGTGGGAGTGAAAATTATATCAAATCTTGTAGCATAAATTCTTATATAAATATCGTACCATAATTTATAAAAGTTATTGAGATATTATGTTAAACGCTGGGAGTTTTAATCATTTATATAGAACTCTTTATTTTAAAATAGTAGGAGTGGCAGTGGGCGGTAAGATTATAATTGATGAAATAGCCCTAGTCTCTAGCTAAATTATGATACCAATTTCTTATCAATATCATAAGTACTTTTCGATATATTAAGCTTTGAAATAAATTTAAAACAATAATCCACCTACTGCTCAATTATGTTGACCTAATACTTCATTAAAAATTTTCTACAAATTGTAACAAAATTTCTAGAAAAGAATAATTTTGACAGGTAATAAATATATATAAATAAATTCTGTTCTAAATACGTTTTCTCAATAAAACTTGACAGGCAAAAAAATGTTGAACTTCTCTACACCTGTTGCCATTTAAAATTGCTACGCCCCTTTGGGGCTGAGATTTTGATTCATATATGTGTATAAAATGCTTTATTTTCAACTTGTAGGCGTAGTAGTGGCCATTAAAACTGTTACTAATCTAAAAATCCCACTTTCAAGCTTGAATAGGACAATAAAAACCTACACAATCTCTAATAGTTTTCGAGATATTTAGTTTCGAAAAATATTAACAACCAGAGTCCCTTATTTTTACGTTCCGAAAGGATAATTAAAGCTTCAGTTCTGGATAAGTTTTCTCAATGAAAGTAGATAGCCAAATATAGGTTAAATTGAATTTCCACTGTCTCTAGAGTCTGATATATATATATATATATATATATATATATATAAATAGGCGCGGTAAAATTTGCCTGATGATATTAATTTGGCCAATATGATACTGACTTCATACAATACCCTAAATAGTTTTCGAGATATTACGCTTAGAAAAATATTAAAAACAAAACTCTTTTAGATGTTATATTTTTATTTCTAGAAAAGCTTTTTCAATAAAATTTGGCCAACAGCAAGATATTTAATTGTCCTATGCATCCATTGCGTTTAAGAATATACTCCATACGGAGACGTAGTTGTCCTCTATTGCAGTTGAAGTCCAATTAAATTAGATTTCACTTAAATCAATTAAAATATTATTGTGAAATTAAAAGTAAAATAGCCACTTCTTTTTAAAAATACTTTATAAATAATATTTTTTTATTTCGTTTCATATTTATTATCTCATCATACTTAGTAATAGTGTATATTAATTTCTGGTTTTTTTCTAAAATATCAAAATGACAAATATTTACATGTTTGGGCCACATTAAAAATACGTATCTAGCATAAAGAGCGGAGAAAAAACACCACACAAAATCAACAATTACCGGCATACATATAGAAAAATATATATAATAGATATAAATATTTTTACAAATATTAGGATCAATATTAAAAAGTATAGGAAAATAAACAAATTTATATAAAAAATTAAATTAATATTATAATAATCAAGAATCACTTAGAATATCTTTTAAAATAGAACTGGAATTACGTGTCGGAGTAAAATCATCTAACACAGTAGAATTGAGTAATAACGGTTGAATGGGTACAGGAGCGGCGGGATATGTTGAAGAACCGCTGGCCGCCGCTGAAGGATTTACCACATTCGATGAACGTCTAGAGGCAGGAGAATTAGAGGTAGCAGCTGTTGCTGCTGTAGGTGTATGGGTAATATTTAATAAATTAGGCATTTGTGATTGTTGTGGCTTAGGTTGAGATTCTTGCTCCAGAAATTCCACAAAGGCTTGAACTAAATTGTCTTTTGAATGGGAACCTAAAAAAGTAAAAAATATTTACTTTAATTAGCTTAAAAAATGAATCTTTTTGAATTTTACCTGGGGAACCTGCACCACCACCCAGTAAGGAACCCAACCAACCAGTTTGCTGTTTATTAAGACCAACTTTGTCAGTTTCTGTTTGATTGAAATCTAGTACTGATGATATCATTCTTAAAATTTGTTGCTTATCATTAGGATTGCCACTAACAACATAACCTATGAGTAAACTTTTAATAAGACTCTTTTCGATTTTATCCGTTTGGCTGGATTCCGTTGAAGAAAGTTTCTGTTCTAAGTTTGAGTTATGTTGTTTCAAAGATTCCACTATATGAAAAAAAAAAAAAACAAAAAAAGGAAAAATATTAGTATTTTTCTATATTTTCTAGAAAATATAAAACTTATTTAATAAAAGCTCTTTTCAGTTTCAACACTATATTATTTTTAAACACTTTTCTCTTATTTTTATAACACAAGCACTTTGGTTTATTTTGAGGCTTTTGCATTTTATCTGGTTGTAAGTATGACATAAGTACTGGTTAGTATTTGAGAATAATGCTTAAATTTGCATATATTCAACACCAGTACCTAATGTAATACTCTACCAGACAAAAGTAGATTTTTATACGATTTAGATACAAATTCCTTTGAAATTTTCCTAACGAAGTTGCTTTAAAAGTATAATTTAACAATAAATTATGTAAAGAAAATTAAAATCATGCTAATTTTTTTTTTTTTTTTTTTGTATTAAAAACTAAAAACAAAAGGACAACACAATTTTATAGTATAAAAAAAAAATTGAAAAAAAACAGACAAAAAAATATATTGTAAAAAAAAAAAATATGAAGTTTAAGATGCAATGTCAAATAATCTCCACATGCAACGTGATTTCAAATTTTGTAAATCATCACATTACATAATGAGATTTTTTGAAAACTTGCATAGAGTTTGTTTGATTTTTGGTATTTTTTTATTGTTTGGAGAGATAAGAAAACTGTAACTAAAAAAATTAAATCAAAAAATATTTATAAAAAAATGAAAGAGTTAGTAGTAGAATTAAGTGATTGGTTAAAATATTTACTAAACATTAAAGAATAAGTGAGAAAGTGTAAGGTGATTTAAAATGATATAGATTTATAGGTGCAATAAAAAGTACAAAATGAATATTATGAATATTGCACAAGTAATAAATTAAAACCCAGTTTCCAAGAAAAAAAATATTAAGAAAATGTTTTACAGATTTCAAACAAAAATAATTTACATTAAAATTTGTTTTGCTTTATAAACAATAAGGGTACTCATTTAAACGCTTAAGTTTCTCATTTGTGCAATTGCACAAATTTACGCGATATGTTTCATGAACAAATTTTTTTTAATCAAAGATACAAGCAATAAGTTTATTATAATTAACATAAACATAATTTTTTATATCGCAGTTATTGATAATTTTTAAATAAAAGCAACGCAAATTTGCGGGACTTATAAGTGTTGTAAAAATGATTTTCCGTACAATTTTTGACAGTTCATTTGCGAATGTGCAAACTTGTAAACACATTGCAGAGTTTGAGAGGATTTTACGGGTTTTCATAAATATAAATAATATTCATGGCATATTAAAAGACAAACTAACGACTGAATATTGATAATTTAAGTAACATTTTATATACAAAACCTTTTATAAATAAACAATGATGTGAAAGCTGCAACCATTGAAATAGTTATGATCTTCTAATACTTTTATATAAATCGAGAAAAAGAATATATATATATATATATATATATATATATATATATATATATATATATATATAACTTTTTATAGAACTAATGAATAAATTTTTGCTACTTTTTTTCATTAACGAAATGTGTATAATAATAGAAAAGTGTTAACTTATAATTAAATTAAGTTTTGTTAAAAGATACAAAGTAAACAAAAGTTAGTCATAAAATTAGTTGCAGTTAGTAATAAACATTTAAGTAAAATTAAAAAGCCAATAAACATTAAATAAAAATTAACATTAAAATATAATAAACTTAAAAATACAAAAGAAAAAAATGTTTTGCAACTTTTGCTCTAAAACTAATATATTGTTTGATTTTTTATAATGAAAACATATTACTTTTTTATAAACAATTTTGCAATTTTTATAGAGATATGGTGTAATAAATTAATTCAAAAAAACTGATACCAACTGAAATTCCGAGGGTAACAAATTATATAAATCCCAGAATTACCAGCTGATATTTATTTTTAAGAATTACAAATAAGATGATGCAGTTTTCTTTTGAGTTTGATTTTTTGGTTTTTTTGCTTGAATTGTATATTATATATATATAAATAATAACTAGAAATTTATTGGTGGTGGTGGGTTATTAGCAATAAATTGTTGAATTAGGTGATTTAGAATAAAATTTTAGTTAAAATTTTTATTATTAGATAATTATATTAAATTCGTTCTCTTATGGGATAGATTTGCAGGATTTAGTGAGAAATATAATTTAAAAATGTTAGTTATTCTGCTGATATTAATAGGGAATATTTTATTCAATTCTCTGCTTCTTAGAATTCTAAAGCGTATTAAAAAAAATTATTGAGGGAGTGAAAAGAGTTATTAAGCATTTCTTTCATTGTCTTTATTTCTTTGGATATCAATGACTTTTCTTCTGCTAAACATTTTAAAAGGCCTTGATCTATTACAGCTTCAAAAGTTGTTTTTCTTCTTCTAGATCAATTAAACTCATGTACAGTTTTTCGGGCAATTCATCATTTTCTGTTTGTAAAGTTTTTACGGCGTTTTTGAGCACATTAATAAAAAGTTCCTTTTCCATTTCACGATCTGAGAATTTAAAAAAAATACTGGCATTTTCCAAAGCTTTTCTGTAGGCTGAAACTAAAAATGTAGCATACTACTCTTTTACTACAATAAATTCATATTTTCTCCAATAATTAAGAAGTCTTTGTACTTTTTATCACCACCAAATTTCTCTAATTCTATAGAGATTTTATTTGATTCAAGTTTTTTCTTCGCTGTCTTTGTTTTTTAAATTCCTTGCAGTAATATTATCCAAAGATTTATTTTCAAATAGTGATAAAAAATAAAAATATATCGTATTTTTTTCCTGAGCTTTAAATGAACCAAACTGTTGGTTTTTTATCCGTTTCGAATTTTGGTATCGATTTCTTACTGCATATTTTTGCATATTTTGGTCACAACATCATAATTTTGTATATTTTGGGCTTAGCAGCATATTTTCTCATATTTTCAAATAAATTTTTTATTTTGAGCATATTTCAGCAATTTTAAGTGGCATATTTTTGCATATTTTATACTTAAGAGCATTATTTGGCATATATTACAAAAAAGAGCATAATTTTGCATATTTTTCACCCAATATAATTACTGTTGCTATGTATTACCTTTGAATATTTTTAATTAAAAAATGAAAATATTTTTTGGAGTTTTAAAGCGTGATCCATTTCGAGGTTCCCTACTTTTTGAAAGAAAAAAACACAGAAAATTCAAATTTAATGGGGAATTCTTATTATCATTAGAAAGAACATTATTTGGCATTTATTTTTATTTTTTTTTTTTTTTTTTTTTTTTTTTGAAGATTATGTCTATCAAATGTTGGCCGTTGCTACGTCGCAGATGGTCATCCGTTGAGTCCAATTTTCGATGACTCGTTCGAACATTTCGACTGGTAACTGGCGAATGACACGCGTGATGTTTTCCTCCAAGGCCTGAGTCGAAGCGGGTTTGTCCGCATAAACTTTAGACTTTACATATCCCCACAGGAATAGTACGCTCAGTAAGACGATTTTGTTGACCGTAAGTTGAGCGGAGTGCACGAAACATATTCCTCACAGAATGTGAGTTTTCGTAATAAAGTTGAACGTTGTTCTGGCGTAAGTCTTTCCATTATAAAATGCCAAACAATACTAAACAAAAATAACATGACAGCATGACATGACTCACACGTGATCTGTCAAAAAAAAAGTATCTCTACTTGAATCACCCATTACAAATCGAGTTATTCTTAACACGAATAGGTGATAATTTAAAATTTAGGCAGAAAAACTATTTTTTTGGAAGCATATTTTTTAATTTTAAGGGTATATTTTCTAATTTTAAGAGAATTTTTTATGAGCATAAAATACTTTTTTAGATAATATTTTTGGTTGCTCTGATGATGACGAATCAACTTTTTTTAATCATTAATTTTTTTTCTTTGTTTAATGAAAATTCTCACTAAAACGTTTAAATCTAACTAATAAGAGAACAGAATACTAGTCACAATAGGCGAATATTGAATAAAATAAACGTAACTTGTATTTTTGGCACAAATTTATTTGTTCTTATTTTTATAAAAAATAAAAATTAAACAATTTGAAGCCTTAAAAAAATTTCTAAAATATTTTTAATATTACTCTTATTTTATCCAATATTTTACCAGGATCATAGTATCTTAGCATTAACACATTTTAAATTAATTAAAAATGTTAATTAGTGATTTTCAATTATTTACCTTTTGCCACAAAAAGATTTTGATTAGTTAGTGAACATTATGTTATAATGTAGAATTATTTACATTTTATATAACAATATTTAATAAAATGAAATTATTTTATTCATATACAAATACACTTACCCTCCTCTCTTAAGACATTAATAGTTTGCTGACTGCTTTCCAATTGATCAGAGAGTCTAGAGGCGGCATTAAGACCCTGATTGGCATCTGCCAATTGTTGCTGCAATTGTTGAATTTCCAATTTAAATTGTGATTCCTTATCCAATTGCTGTTGTAATTCTTTGCGTATACGTTGAGTGGCCAATTTAATGTCATTTTCTTTATCTTAACACAAAACAAAAGATAAATATTATTATAATTTGTTATTAATAAAATAATAAGCATAAATACCATTTTGAAACTGTTCTAAAGCACATTGTAAATTGGTTAAAGCTGCTTGATTTTTCGATTCACGATCTTCGGCTGCAGTTAGTTTATGCACCAATTCATCACGTTGTTGAACCACTAAGGCATATTGGGCCTGTAAGGTTTCGGCATGTTGATTGGCTCGAATGCTATTAACAATTAAATAAAATGTAATATCAGCATTTTAATTTATTGTTTATTTAAATCAATGCTAAGTTTAGTAAAAAAACATATGTTAAAATATTGGAAAAAACACCTTAAAAATTTAAATTAGTTCCACCATTATAACATTTTTTTTCTATTAAGCGATAAGATTTTATTTTATTATTATTTTTTTTTTTGTTCTTTTGTATCAAACAAGTAGAATTTTGTTTTATTAGCTCCACAACATAAAAGAAATTGAAATAAATTATGGCCGCAAATATGGCGTCATTAGTTAAACAATATTTTTTTTATTTCTATTTTTCATTTTATAGCCCTTACGTTATATGCAACTCTGTTATTTCATTATTATTTGCTTTAATTTAAGTATTTTCAGTAATTAGGTGATAATTTTTCTATTATTTTCTTGTGCAATTTACGTTTCTTTTTGTTGGCTCGTTAAATTCGTTTCATTTTTTTTTTTTTTAAATTTGAACAGGTGTTTTGTACTTGTTATTAATATATATTTTAATATTTTTTGCTTCTTTGCCTGAGTTATGGTTAATTTACTTAACATGCTGATAAATAAAATTGAATTTGAATAAATATTGTATTTTCTCGGCGGCCATCTTTTTATGTGCGGAACTAAATTGTTTGATAAAATTGAAGGGCTGCCAACGAAAAAAATTCATACATACTTAATGGCTTACAACTTTTATTATATGTAAAAGAAATAGTACCGTGAACTTGGTTACATTTGCTATTATTCTCAGTATCTATGCGCTAAATTGTGTTGTTATTGCATAATTAGTTTTTCTTAAAATGAAAATTAAACAAAATTCGTTCAAACACATAATTCATATTTATTATGGAAACACATGTCAAATATATACAAGAATTGCTAGGAACCCTGGTGATAAAAAAAATACAAAGAGTTCACGATCACTGCAAAGAATCCTGTTAACCAAAAAAAAAGTTAATTTACAGACTGTACGATCGCAGACAAAATAATACGATTTTTAAAAAAATCTCTACATCTCTGGATGAAATGTGACACTTTCTTTAAACTTCTATGTATCTTTTACCAAAAAAGTTAAAAAAGATGACCTGAAGATAAACAAAGTAAAAAACATTCCTAATAGGAACGCTAAAAAAATGTTAAGGCCAAGGAGAGGATGAAAATTATTCTTTCAAAAATATGAATACTGCCTAAAAGGTGAAAAAATTTATGTATGTATAGAACTTTTTACATCATCCTGGTCATGAATTCTATATCAATTATGTAGTGGGAAATATCGTGTAAAAAAATCTAAATTGTCGAAAAAACTTTTAGCCTGGCAAGATATTATTGCATGTGGGGAAAATCATTTTACAAGAACTCTGTATTGGATCATTATAAAAAATATTGAAAGAATACTTTAAGCTGACTGAAAAATAAAATAGAGTTTAAAAGGAAGTGAACCCATTCCAAATAAAAGGAAAAAAAAAAGATACCAAAAACACAATAAAGATCTTATAGGGGGTATTTCAGAAAATATTAAACATTTTATTAAAAACGAATAAAAAAATTATTTTTTTTAAATTTGAAACTTGAATATAACAGCCTTCAAAAAAAAAAAAAACTCAAGTTTACAACAAGTAGAATCCACTGTCAAACCTGGAATAATACTTGAATACATATAGCGTTCTGCAATTTGGAATCCAGCCAAATTTCAAATGCTTACATTTCTAGACTTTTTGGAACTACTGACTTGAATAAGCTCTAAAACTAATTGCATAACTAAAATTCCTCTTTATTGCAACTCACCTCGCCGATGTATATGCATTACTAGACTTATTGACCTCATCTTCTAAAGCTATCATTTTAGCTTTAGTCTCTTCGAATTCTTTTTGCAACTCCACTATTTCTTGAGTATGCATATCTTCACTTTCCAACAAATGAGCCCTTAAGCGTTCTAAATCTTTGCGCAAGGTAGCATTCTGTTCCATAACATCAGCCTTTTCTTGTTGAACCAATTTTTGGTTGGTCTGTTCGGTTAGAAGATTGGTTGTTAGAATATCCGATTTTTCTTTAAGGAAATTAATTTGATCTTGCAGTTTTTCCTGTTGTTTTGTCAATTCCGCTATGGTAGTTTCTAAAGAAGAACACTTATCGCACGGTTTGTCGGCCTGTTGTTGCACTAAGGATGTTAGTCTTTGTATTTCCATATAATATTGCATATTTTCGGCATGTTTTTGTTGCAAAGCTTTAATCATTTCTTGTTTTTCATATGTAAAAGAATCTAGGGATTTTTGTAAATCGGCTGTGGCCAGTAATTGTGACTCTAGTTCGGCAATACGTGCTAAATGGTTGACATTTTCGTTATTGCTAGCAGGAGTTTCTTTTAAAATTTTAAGCTCATTTTCCTTAACCTTAAGTTGTTCTTGTAATTCACTTCTCTCCTTTTTCAGTTCTTCTAATTCCGTTTTACCTTTCGATAGTTTGTCGAATTCTAATTGCATTTCTACCAGATTTTCTTTAATAATTTTAAGTTCTTTTAAAAGTTCTTCGATTTTTTGTTGCTTTTCATTTAACTGTTCCTCCAATTGTAATTTACTGTCTACCAGATCTTCGGCTTCTTGTAGATAAGTTTGTAAAGTTTTAATTTCCTCCTTAAGACTTTCATTGACTATATCCTTGGCCATTATTTCCTGCTTATATTGCTCAGACTTTGCACTTTCCGCTTTCAAATTATCTTGCAACTTTTCTAATAAGTTAACCTTATCTTTTAATTCCTCTTTTATTAGCTGTTCTTCTCTTAAAAGCTTTTCAGCTTGCTCACCCTTTTGTATGACCTCTAAAAGTTGTTCCTTTTGCTTTTGCATGGCTGCTACTAAATCAGCATGATCTTTGGCTAATGTACTCAATTGTTTCTCTAAACTTTCACATTTCTCTTGGTATATTCTTAAAGCTTGTGTATCTTCCTGTTTCTCTTCATTGCTCGCATTAACATCGTTAAGTTTAAGCAATAAATTACATTTTTCTAATTCTAATGTCTCCACTTGTAGATTTAAATCTTTTTCTTTTGTATTTAAGGCCTCACATTGTTGTTGCGTTGTTCTTAATTTTTCATTGATTGATTGATTTTCCTTTTCTAATTCTTCAATTTTCTCATTAAGTTCTATGTATTCTTGTTCCAAAGTACGATTAAGATTGTTACATTCTTCCAGTTGTGTTTCCAGTTGTACAATATTCTCTTCATTATTTTCGGATATAGTTTCCAATTTGTTGCGTTTATAGTTTTCTAATTCATTTAACAATATTTCATTGTTTTTCATTAGTTCATCACATTGTAATATATACTGTGAAATGTCAGCCTCTAGGGTTTTCTTTTCGTGATCCCATACTAATTTGCCATCTTGCAATTCCATTACCTCGGCCGACATGTGGGCCAATTCTCTTTCAATAGTTTCTAGTTTGTGTAGTTTATCTTTTAAATGTCTATATAATTTATCTATATCTTCGTTATTCATTTCCTTTATATCTTGTGTGGTAAATACTTTGATTAGAGATTTTAACTTTTCCAAAGAAAAGCCATCTTCATCTTCGTCATCATCCAAGTCGGTAATACAATGTTTCTCATCAGCTATGGCCCGAGAAAAATTAGCATCTGTTAGCCTTTCTAATTCGGACTTAAGGTGATCATTTTCCTCGTTTAGAACTTTAAGTTTTTGCTCTAATTCATTGCTATTGTTAAGAGTCTCAGTTTCATACTCCGCATTTAATTGCAATTGTTGATTTTGATAAGTTAAGGTTTGAATCTTTTGTTCCAATTCATTTATTCTTTGTTGGGTAGTTTTCTGAGCCTGCAACTCGAGTTGTAAAGCTTCTTTTTCTTGCTCTGATATTAGTAAACGTTTTTCCAATTCTAAAGACTTCTTAAGGGTGTCTTTCATTTGTTCTATTTCTTCGGCTATTTTCACTTTTTCGTCCGCCAAACATTTCAATTGTTCTTGAGCTATTACCGCTTCAGCTGCCTTTTCTTTAAGATCATTAATTTTAAATTGTTGATCTTCTAGCTCAATTAAAGTCATGCGCAGTTTTTCGGCCAATTCATCATTTTCGGTTTGTAAAGATTTTACGGATTCTTTGAGTACGTTGATCGAAAGATCCTTTTCCATTTCACGATCTTGTAATTTCAAAGAAAGGCTGCCATTTTCCAAAGTTAATTCAGACAATCTATTTTCTAATTGCACTATTTTGTCTTTAAGCTCTTCTTTAGAAGGTGGCGTAGCCGGTCCCGAAGATGTAGCATCTTGTTCTCTTACTACAATAAATTCATCTTCACTTTGCTTACTGGTAGAGCTGGTAGATGATTCCGAAGTCTTTTTACTTTTTGTCATTTTCAATTCCTCCAATTCTTTCGTAATTATATCCAATTTTTGATTAAGATCTACTTTTTCTTGCTCGCTTTCAATTGCAATTTCCTTAATTCTTTGCAATAATTCATTATTATCTAAAGTTTTCTTTTCTAATAATGATTGCAAATCAGCCATTTCTTCCAAAGTTCTTTTCATTTCCTGTTCAGAGGCTTCCAATTTTTGTTTTATTTCTTTATATTCCAGTTTAATTATTTGATTTTCCTGTTCTAAATGTAGGACTTGATTTTTGTATTTATCTATTTCTTGCAGGAAGTCATTAAACTTTTGCTTTTCAGTACTTTTCAAAGTTTCATTGCACTTAGTCACCTTGGCAAGTTTCTCTTGCAAGTCCGTTTTAAGCTCTAACATATTTTGCATGGCCAAGTTATGTTGAGTATCTAGTTCTTCCAATGAACTATTCAATTGTTTATTTTCCTCCTCTAACTGTTGTATACGCTTTTGTAATTCCGCGTTTTGCGAAGACGATCCCAAACCCAAACGTTGTATTTTTGCTTTGGTGGCTTTGGCGGAAGCTCCCAAGGGAATTTCCTCCAGGGTAATATTGACCATTTCATTGCCATTGCCACTAGAGGTTTCGGAACTGTGATCATTATCAGTTTTATTATTATCTGGTTCCCAGCACCAACTATCTTCCAAATTTGAAGCATTATTATCGGTAGGCTAAAAGTAAATAAAGAAAAATAATAAAAATTATTATTGAAATAAAAAATAAAAAGCACATGATGTTAAAAATTTACATGAGACATGTTTTGTAATAAATTAAAAGAATATGGATATTTTAAATGTGTTTATTTGATTTTTTTTTTTTTTTATTTTTTTTTGACTAATAAAATTTAAACAATAAAACATACAACAAGTTAAATATAGTTTTGCTTTTTATTGTAAAACGTGCAGAAGCCATTATTTTTTTTTATTTTGTTATTTAATATGAAATCAATGCAAAGACAGGCTTCAGCAAGTGTGAAATATTTTAAACAATATTTTTTAGTTTCTAGGCAATTACTTTTTTAACAGAATAATATTATTTTTTTTTTTTTTTTTCATTATTTTTCTTTTTTTTTTTTTTGCTTGTATTAACATGTGATAATTTGGTTACAAATCAATATTTCTTGAAAAGTAGTAAAAATGTGAAGCTTCTCATATTACGCCTGTTTGTTTATTAATTTCCTTTACTTGAGGTTTTAGGTTAATAATTTATTAGTATTTAAAATTTTAACAATTAGCACTTAAAATTTAACATACCAAAGAATAAATTGTGATTTGTTAAGAACATCCCATTCATTAATCATGTTACATAAATTTTAGACATAATGCACTTAAAGAAAATCACTGGAAGTTATATAAATGATCATAAGAATTTGTATAAAAGATTTACTATAAGTGATAAATTTTATTATCAAGGATTTTTTGCTTTTACAGTACATAAATATAAAACTTTTTTCTCATTTCAAGATTTTGCAAGTTCAGGCTATCATTTTCCGAAAGAAATTCTGCGACCTTATTTTCTAGTCAGGCTATCAAATGTGGAGATTTTTCGCCAAACGTGACGATTTTTAATTGCTTTTGATGTCTGAAATTTCCATTTTGGCGATATGTTTGGCTAATTTTTAAAATTTTATTTAATAGGTTATTGTGAAGAAAAACTAATAAATTTTCTCATTAGAAATCGTCTTTTTATAGTATTTGCCTATCTACACAGAGAAAAAGCTTTGTTTGGAAAATGGTTACTATTAAAAAAATAATAATAAGAGAATTAATTAAAATTAAAATTCAATGTCAAGTATTAAAAATATAAAAAGCTAGCAGATTTTCTACATTTGTAACAATTTTAATATTCATTCCCCCAATGGTATAATTTAAAAAATCGTCTAAGGTAACCGAATTTAATTTTAAGTTCATTTTAGTATAAAATATTTTCGTATCTGTAATCAAAATTCGTTTACGTAATATATTTTCGGGCCCAGTTACCAATATCTTGTTATAATATTTAAAAAATTCGGGTACCATAGACAAATAAATTCTGATCGCCCAAAAGAATTTCAATGTAGATAATTTTGTTTTGACGTTTTATAAAAAAAATAATAACAATTAAAAATAGAAAATATTATAAAATGTTTTAAAAACTGCCAATAAAAACTAACTGTATTTAAGTAAGAACATGGTAATTGATGGTCCAGTGTAAACCAATTGCGAAAAGCTATGCAATAAGATTAATGTTATTAAATTTCTTAAAAAGTTAAGTTTCTTCTTTACAAAATAATATTTATTTATTTATTTCATTAATATGGTATATTGAACAGCCGGAGCTCATCAAGAACTAGTTTTAACGATGTAAATATTAGTATTATGTGCAACATAATTTGCATAACCCCTCTTGTTTAATTTCTTTCAATATTATTCCTTGTTAGCATAATTGATACAAGTTGAAAAGGATCCATTTTAATCATGTTCGGTAGTGCCAAAGACTTAAGAAATAATAAAATGCTCATCATTATTTTCTCATGAAATAATATGAATATGTTGATATTTTATTATGCACATTAATGTTTTATTGACAATAGAAACAAATAAAATATAAAAATATGAATTATGTTTTTGACATTTTGTTATTTATTTAAAAATTCTATTTTAGGAACCGAATTTTTGGGTATTGTTTAAGTTATATCTACCATTAGTTTTAGCCATTCTGACTGAAAAAACATTAAAACCAACTAATTAATTGTTACATGTAAACGATATATTCAGTAATCACAAACGTTTTATTTTATTTTATTTTATTTTATTTATTTTTTTTTTTTTAAATATTACGTGTAACTGACCGAATTCGATTGCCTAAAAATTCAGTTACCACATGAAACTGTGTAGCAAAATGAAGAGGCTCAATTTGTAAATAGCTTCAACTTAGTTTACGAAAGTTTATCCTAAATAAATATATATTTCACAATACTTCTGTAGTAAATGTTTGATAATTTGTTTCATTCATCTTTCAAATATATTAAGAATATTAATAATTTCCATGAATAAATTAATTCTTTGAAGCAATGAATGTTAGAATCCTTCTTTTAAAATAAGTCAGAAAAGTGTATTTTAAGTTTTATTTCTTTTTACTCAATTATTATTAGCTACTGCAGTTATCGTTGACTTTTGAATTTACATTAATAAATTATACAAACTTTTAAATACTAAAAATTTTAACATTTTAGCTGATATTTTAGTATTACCAAATTCAAATTTAGTGAATTTTGGCGGTTTCCAATTAACAATTTGGCAACAGAGGCTCAAAAAAATCTGACAACCCTGCTTCTAGTTGTTCTATTTTAGCCTTCATAAGATTTTGTGAAAGCCAAGTTTAAAGATATGACATCTTGTTCTCTTAGTATATCTCTTTTATAAGAGAGAATAAAGTTTCAATTTGTATAAGAATTTGCAAAACTTCTGTTGCGTTAAAAGGAAATAGTATAAGAGTTCACGAACATAGTTACCAGATAAATTTGGTGAAAAATTTTTAAATTTGAGAAAAATCGTCAAATCAAGTATTTGAAATCGTCAAAACGAAAAGTTTCGTTTTTTATATTTTAATGAACATTTTCTATGCTTTTTCTGATGAAAAATTAAACTTTAAATTGAAAAGAAATTAATAAAAATTATATTAATTTTATATTGTGGGCATATTATGATCATATGCATAAAAATGATGAATATGTAATTTTGCATGACTTTCAAACAAAAAATAAGTTATTTAAGTTATTGCCACGAGTTTTTCTTTTTTATTTTTGGCTTTTGTTAAGAATTTAAATAAAGGCTGGATTTTGTATAAGAAATTTGTAATTAGCGAATCTCTCCGTAGTAGAAATTAGTTATATTAGCGTAAAAGCGTTTATTATAATAAATCATAGTATAACTAGCTGACAAATTAGTATTAAGTATTAGTATTATTAGTATTAAGCTGACAAATTATTTATATTATATTTAAAATATTTAGAAAGTGTGCAATTTATAATAATTGTATAAGATATTAAAATAATGGTTCATAATATTTATTTACAAAACAAATAAGGACTGCACACGATAAATTTAGTGTATAAAATTCAGCTTATAAAAATGAAATCAATAGGTTAATTTCTTTGAAATTTTGTTTTTGTAAATGTTTTATTTCTGTTAAAGTTTTAAATTTAAAATAATACTTTTTATTCGTTTTTAATCAAACATTCAATATTCTTTATTTTGTTTTCGGTTAATTTTTTGTTTGGATCTATCTTTTTAAACTCTATTTGATTTTTAGCCAGCTTTTATTCTTTAAATATTATTTTACTATGACCCAATACATTTAAAATAGACAAAGTTCTGGATAGATTAGTGGATTGCCCTCCTTTGGTACATAGCCATATTATTTGTTTGATACCACTCAGTTACTAAGAGTATTTGTTGTAATAATGAGAAAAAAGATCAGGCCAGAAAAATTATAATTCGTTGTGTTTTCTAATGATAAGAAGGAATATTTTCTGACGGCATTCATTTGTGTACATTTCTCTGTTAAAAGTGTAATTTGTTATGAATGAAGTGCATTTTTCCGCACATTACAAATGTCTTGCCAGCTAAAAAGATTTTTTCTATAATTTCCATTTTTTTGCACGATATTTATCTGATACATTTCCCATAATATCTGTGATATGGAAATTATGACCAGGATGTTGTAAAAAGTCTGCCAGTACGTACTTTTTATCACCTTTTGGGCAGTATTATTATTAAAAAAAAAATTAATCTCAATAATTTTCGTCCTCCCTTTTGCCTTCACATTTTTTCTAACGTTCCTATTAGAAACTTGTTTTACGTTGCGGTTTCTAATAAAAGATTCAGAGCAATTTAAAGAATTAGCCAATTCCATCCAGATATGTAGAGATTTTCTCTTAATATTCATCCTTTCGTCCTGCGGCCCTACAGTCCGTAAATCAATTTCTTCTTCAGTTATCAAGATTTCTTTTGTTGATCACGAACTCTTTGTATTTTTTATAACTCAAAAAACTGTATTTCCGAACTCACCTGCACTTCTAGCAATTGTTTCGATAAAAAATTTGAATTATGTGTTTGTTAAAATTGCATTTTAAGAAAAACTAATGAAGCTATAACAATAACGTTTAGCAAATAGTTACTGAGAATAAAAGCAAATGTAAACAAGTTAACGGTACAAATTTGTTCGTGTATAATAAAAGTTATAGACCTTAAAGTGTGTACGGATTTTTTCGTGCACAGTCTTTATTAGTGTTTTATTAAATTAATTTTTAAAATATTTTACAAATATAATCTCTGAAAAGAATCAGGAAATTCTTTAATGGTTTTGAGCTTACTTCATATGTTGAATTTGATGTGGGATTTTACCAGTTTCGAGACAAAACTCTGAAGCCACAAAATAACAAAATATGTGGTTGCAAATGCAACAAAACAATAACAACAATTTAAGAATAATATTAAATAAAAATAAAATATAATCGCAACACACAAAGTTGTGGTTATAACTTAAAAGATATTTTTTATAATTGAGTCGTTAAAATAAATATATTTTTTATTTAATATTTAATTCTATATAATAAATAACAAAAAAATATTAAATAATAAATCTTTCGTTTGCAACATTGTATTTTTTATATATTTGGAATTTATTAATCTATAAAAATAACAAAATTTTTAGAGATAAATTAAAGATGAGATAATTACTTAGATATAGATATATAATATTAAATGTATTCTAAATTAAACGAAAATGTTTGATATTTAAACAAGGTATTGCATGAACTTACATGAAAAAATACTGCTAAAGAAACGAAATAGGAATTGGAAATTACAACAAAATCATCCTTAATATAACTGTTATTCCAAAAAGCAAACAAATATGAAATTTTTGTAAATAATGAAAATGTGATGCTTTTCAGCATCACATTTAGAAATTACACTATAATAGAATCTATTATAAAAATAAATCATTTTCAAACTGAACCTACTACAAACACAGTCAATACTAAATTAGATACCAGCAAACACAAAAGTTTGATATCAAATTGAGAGTGATTTGAAATCAATACCCTTCTCAAATATCAAACGTTTGCGAGTTATTTGAAAATAACTTGAAAATAATAATTCTCAACAAAAAGGTAGAATTAATTATCGTCAAATTGAGAAATGTTATTATTATCAAATCATTGTTAAATATAATTCTCAAACTTTTTTCAAATGTGGATTGTCACCGCATGTTGAACATAAATAAAAGTAATTTGCATTTCTAATTTTTTATAAAATTTTCCTTTGTATATCATTGTACTTTTGTCCTATCAATATATTAATTAATTGGAAAATATTTGATTAAATAATTTTATTTATTTATTTGTATATATTTCAAACACTTTTTTTAAGAAATATATATCAAATACCTTTAAGAATGATTTGATAATAATATTTGATATCAAATAAAGAAAATACCATTTTTCAAATATTTGTTACTTGTCTTAATATTTATGAATGATTTAACATTTAACATCAAATTGAGAAAATACTATTTTTAAAATATTTTTAAAGTTATCTTCAGGTTTGAGAATGATTCAATAATAACGTTTGATATCAAGTTGAGAATGTACAATTTTTCAAACGTTTTTTATTAAATGATTTTCAATTTGAACTGAAAATTCAAACATCTCCCTACATTTGAAACAAGTTTGAGAAACACGTTTGATATCAAATATTAAAGTAATCATATTTCAAACGTTTGACATCGTGTTAACTGGGATATTTCTAAAACAAAAAGTTATGTATGTTTTAGTAAATTGCTATTTTGTGTATTTGTATACTAATGGCATCATATTTGGGTTATTTGTTTTAGCTCTTCACCATGTTATACGTTCTACATATGAGAGTGGAAAGCCTTTATCGTATGACATTATTCTGCACAATGGCCTATGACGAACTAAATTTTCAATGGTCATCCATTAGGTTAGTTAGTTTATTAGTTTTTTTTTAATTTTATTTTAAATTTCTATAATCATTATGTTGAGTTTATGTTGGTTGAGATGCTTCAATGGTTTTGTTAAATACTCCTATAGTCAAAACCTGTTAACACACAAATAATTCAAAATGTGTATAATGTGTCTTGTGCTGAATTGTTGTGACATTAGTTAAGTGCAACAAAAATATGCTTTGACACGCATGCAACTCAAATAGCAGCCGTTTTAATTTGTTTTTTCTTTAAACGTATTTCATCTACAAATCATGACGACTGTGTTTGAATATTTATGGCTGGAAGAAATATATATAAGTGAATATATAGTTCCATTTAAAGTTTTTTTTTTTTAATAACTGTATAAAGACGTTAAGCGTTAAGTGCAAATAATATTTAATATATAGCGAATTGTTTGTTAAAATGAGTTTTGAGAAAAAAGTTACCATTAGTCTAAATAAGTTATTAGCTATCAGATGTTTTAAGGTAAAAAATAAATGGAGAAGGAGTAGGTATATGATATTTTACACATTATAAATGTCACCAATAAAATTAAGATTTGGAAACTCTTTCTTCACAAACTAATTAAGTTTAACCCATATTTTATAGGACTATAGGTGACATAGATTTATTATTAAATATAGTCGGTGCGCTGTCGAAAAGTAATATGTATAATTTTCCGAAATTTTTTAGTGGCCTATCTGAAAATATATATGTGTAGGTCCTTGCAGTTAAGATATCGATTTTCTGGGAGAGTCTTATATGGAACTTGTGGTCAATTGTGGACCGATTGTTGAGAAACTTATATTCACTTAAAAAACTTGTTTGTGTCAAATATTATCGTGATACTAACTTTTATATGAGATTTATGCACGGTAAAGTGGTTATCGGAAGCTATGGTTTAACAATGTAGTTTTTGCTTACATGAGAGTTATTTGTGTCAAATATGCACAGAAGAAATTACTCCAAATAACTTTTTAATAAAATTTTTTATTCATTTTATATTGAAATTTAATTATGATATTAATTAATATAATTAACTTTCTAATTGGTTTACAATTTTTTTTTTTTTTTTTTTTGACAAAAATCTACAGCTCATTTTATCGTTTAAAAAACTGAAATATAAACATGTTCTAAAGTTTTCGGATACACGTTTAATAAATAAGTGAGAATTTAAAATATTTGATGATATTTTTAATCATTTCGATGCTTTTTTAGATGTTCCCGTCATTGGCACCGGAAGTTATATTTAATTTCAAGATCCATGCTGTACTCTGGAAGATTATATGCACAGCAAAAGTGTGTTAATATTGATTGTTTTTGACGATTTGTTCAGACATCTGTCTTCTTTAATGTTTTCACTGGTATTTCATCCTAGATCGTAAAGGCGTTCTGATAGGATTAAATGAAATCGTTATTTGAACGAGATATCAAAAGCTTCAGAACTCTTATTTATACGCAATTATAGGGGATTTTAACAAGATGTTTAAAACGCTAAGATGAAACAATATGTCATGTTTGATTTCCCCTAATAAAATTTGGAGTTTTGTTATTTCATTCATTTAATTAGACTTGCATAGCATTATTTATATCTATTTAATAATTTAATAATAATAATAACTACAACAAAATTCATGCGTGTTTATTGATGGAAAGATTTAATTAACTGTAGAAATAAATTAATACAATTTTAGACAAACATTCAATCGTAATTCTAATTAATTTTATTAAAAAAATTAATTTAAGAATTCTAAGCCAAAATCAATTTTTATCAGTTAATTCCCAGCAAAAAAAAAACGAGCAAGTGCTTCAAAAGTAAAACTAAATGCATATTTTGCACTTTTTTGGAAATTAATAAAAATTACTTCCAAAAAAATAAAAATACATGTATTTTTAGCAGGAAAAAAGGTGAATAATTTCTAAGAAAATAAAAATTTCACAAATTGGAAATTTTGATTATCTATTAATATAAAACCATATTTTTATTAAAAAAAAGAATATATAAATATAGTGTTCAGAGAAGAACTTCAAAAGAAATGAACAAAAAGCGTAAAAGAAGAACACACTAATAATGATATCAATGGGTTAAAAAAAGAACTTCTGCAGATCTTTTTCAGCACTAAGTACTTCCTTTCAATGACAACACAATTTAAAAATCATGACTTTATCAGCTCTTTTTCAGTTCTGTTTTTACTGGGTTAATATTATCATTTTGGTGATTGGAGCAAAATCAATTAAAAATATAATTAATATAAACGATTCCGTAATTGAAGTCCATTTTTATTTTTCTTTTTTTTTTTTTTTTTTTTGGAGCATTTCTTGATGCTAGCATTTATGTTTGATTTATAGACGTTAAAGTAATTTTCAGAAGAGACTCCCATATAGCTTTGTTCAATTATCGCATACTGATTAATGCTCATATAAAACTTTATGCCTAATTTCACTAAAATCATGACATATCTAAGGCATTTACAAGCGTTAACCCTATTACAGGTGGACATTTGTATGGGTGCCAGTTGAAATTATAGACCGATAATAACCAATTTCAATAGGTATGGAAAAAAATTACATGTGCGAAATTTCACTGAATTATCTTTGAAAATGCGACCTGTACTTTGCGCACAAGATTTACATGGACAGTCAACCAGACGACCGGACGAACATCGTTAAATCGATTCAGAAAGTGATTCGAATAGTATACTTTAAGATCGGGATCTGGGATGTTTTTCACCATAATTTAGAAAGCAAACAAATTTTATCAAAAATCTGATTTTTAACCAAAACCCGATTTCTGCCAACAACAAAAAAAAAATACTTGTCTTTAAAAATTTAATTATTTATTTTTCACTAAGACCTTTTGGATTTTTGGCCGATAACTTGTTTAACCTTTGTGTTCTCCACTGACTACATTTATAGCAATTAAATTTTTAAACTGGAATTGAAAACATCGTTACTAAATAGTTTGCATGCTAACAATTCACAAAAACTTCGTACAAGGTCCTCAGACCACACTTTCTGAAATCAAGTGGAAGGTGGACTACAAATGTAGTCACCGTATAAAATGTATGGAAATTCATAATATATATATATATATATATATATATATATATATATATATATATATATATATTATGAATTATTTATATATTTACTAATCAATAATTTCGAACTGTTTGGATCGATTAACACAAAACTTTACATATGCGTAAAAGTTTTGAACGGGGACTTAAAGTTATGAACCATTATCTTATTTGTGAAAAGTAAGATTTTGCAACAAACCTAGGTTTGAATTTTCAAAATATCAGGTAACATTTTCGAAAGATTTTTATTAACTTTTTATTTCCATTTAGTAACAAAATTTGCATTTGCAATTTTGCAAATATTTATTATATATTTTCGAGACCAAAGATAATCAACTTTGAATTGTCTTTACTCTTTTTCTTATAAAAAGAACCATATAGCAATTTTATACTTTTATGAAAGGTATCATTTTAGAGAAAATCATTAAGTAGAAAACAAGATCTTCTAATCGAGAGTACTCTGTTTATAGCCTTCCAAATTTGACCCGTTTTACATGAATTCATCGTAATTGTTGTAAAATTTGAGAGCTGCGATTGACAAAAGAAAAGTATTTTAGGAAATCCTAATCTATTATAAATCTATTCTAATAGATTTTTCTTCAAGCCCAGGACAAATGTGGGCTTCAGGGGCATAGATAAGAAATATCTCCAATTTTGGGATTTATGCTTTTTTATTTAGGATTTGTGGAAATCTCTTTGTTCAATTCTTCCATATTCAATCCATATTCAATGAAGATTTCATTATGTAAACCCACAAAATAATTAAATTAAAAATAATTAAAATCACATAAAAATCTAAAATTCAGTAAACGTTAAATAAAAAGGGTATACGCTTCCAAAATGTACATACATTTATATAAATTGGATCAACCACATAAAAATTACCTATTTATTTACAAAATATTTTACAAAAGTTTACACTCATTTACACTAATTTCCACAGAAATACATGGATAATTACAAAGTTTAATTATTTCACGGCGTTAAGTTCAACATCACAAGTATGTGAATTATTATGGAATTTTTTCAATTCAAATTATATAGAATGATATGTATTTAACATCTTTGAAAAATATTGTGGTAACCTACTGGCAAATTTGGCCATACGAGTTGATTTTTTAATAAAAGTGGCGCTTTTACAAAACTATTCTTTGACCTTAAAAAATTTATATTACAATAAAATAAATTTATTAGATTTTTCGGGTATTTGTTTGACTTCTTCACTAAGGGAAAAAAATCGATTCAAAATCTATCACGATTGTGGTAACATTGAGAATTGACAGTATCGGTTTTTTGATACCGTTCGTTTATAAATTATAAATACACAAAATTGAAAACATAATGCATAGTTCGATACTAAACTGGTGTCAGCTTGATGCCAATGTGGTAACAATTTTCGTTCATGATTTCAATTCGCGGTGTGGAATTTGACCACATGCGGGGCTGACTCACTATTGACACTAAATAGTATCGTTTTCTACACGTATGTAGAGGGATTTTCTCTGGGTGTTTCATATATGACTTTATAATACACATAATTATATAACACATTTTTAGGATATAGATATTCAGACTGATAGTTATGAAATATGTTTCTGAAAACATAAAATTTTTTTTTAAATTTTATTTAAATAAAATATTTTATACATCATTTTAAAGATGACATAATTTCCTTTAAAATGATATATAATATTTGTATTTTATATTTGCCACTTGTCAAATAAGTAAATTTAAGCTAAATTAAATACAGGATTATTTTCTACTAACGTTGTTTGATCCCACGTACAATATAATCCAACCTACTGGGAGGAGTCGAATGGCGACTAGAAAGACATGACCCGAAATTCTTTAACAAGTACTACGAAAAATTAAAATTTAATTGCAAATAATATATTTTCATCTACGATTTCATGTTAAAAGTTCTAAGAAGTTTTGGAATTTTTCAAATTTAAGTTAATTTAAAATTCTATTTAATTTTAAGGTTCCATATAAAAATGTTAATATTTTTCAATTAAAAAAATCTAAACCACCTTCGCTTTTCATATTATCATATAAATAATATATGTAAATACCTATATATGGAAAAACGTTTTAAAATAATTATTTTATTTACATAATCAATATATAAAATTGGTGTTTAATAACATTCAATAAATATTAATCGAATAATTGTTAAAGTTTGTTTAATTGATACTTCTATATGCGAGTAAGTTTTATATTTGTATTGTGGAATAAATTTACTATTTGGAAACAGCGAGAAATTTGAAAGCAATTTGCTACTAGTATAGCAAGTGTAGAAATAACCCTTTTTCACTAGTCAAGTGACTAGTCCATTAGAATAGAATATTTTACAATAATTATATCAAAAAAACTTTATACACATATTGTAAAGCTTTAAAGCTCTTAATAATTAAAAGTTTGTATTAAAATTATAAAAAATTATTTTTTAAATTATTGATTTACTCTTTTTTTATCGTGCAATATTTTTATTTCACTTTAAAACAACAAATTACTTAATCTCTCTTATTACGTATTTCATTACGTTTTAACACTTACAATTTCTATATTTTCCACTGTAAATATTTATAATTCTTTTTTTTTTGTGAATTTTTAATAAAAATTTTAGAAAACTCATTGTCGTATTAAATACCTGTACTTTTAAGTTATCAGACTGTTATTAAAGCAATTAAAATAAATTAAAAACAAATGCTAATATGAGGAAAAAAAGGTATTAACAATAAATAAGTGCATTATAGACATATGTATTAAATTTAAATATATTTTAAAACATTGATTACATAAATATTGATATGAGGTAAAAATGATTCCCATAATCAAGTTTTTTAACTAAATAGTTCTCTCGGTAACAATAGAATTTAGTGGAAGCTTTAAAGACAATTATTGTTATAGGTTAAACAAAACAGATAGATTCTAGGGAATAACAATTATAGATGTTTACTTAGATCAAATTAAAAATATTTCATAATAAACTGAAATTAGGTTTCCAATGAAAAAAAAAAAATAGTAAACCTAAAGCATTTAGTCTCATTCGTTAAGAAAGCTTTCATCCTTTTATATTTACTATATATTAAAATATAACACTTTTAAATTACTTTAATTGAATATGAGGTTTTATAAGAAATTTATGTATATATAATCAAATTTTAAGTGTTCTTTATATCCAAAATTATTTTTCAACCATTCCCCCAGAAAATATTCACTTCTCTGTTTGTTTTCTGATAACAATTCCCATAATTTTTCTCCCTTGTGCTTTCTAAGCAATCAAGTGTATTTGTTAGCTTTTTCTATGTATCTTTTTTTATCTATTCAAGTTTTTATTTATTTAACCGATTTTTTATCATGTTTATTTATTTTTTTACCAACTGACGCATGATCGATTGTCAACATTATCATGTGCGTCGTTGCTAACATTATCATCATTACTACGGTCGTAGTTGGAGCATTTACCGCTTGAGTTATAAGTATAAACAAATGTGCTTTTATTTGTTTTAATTTAGTATTTCAATTCTATTTTCCATTTTTTTCTGGTTTAACTTTTACTATTCATATCTTTTTTTTCGAACATTTGTTAGTTTCAATTATATGATGACTAATAAAGTCTGTTGCCGTTGGTTATATTGGTTGGTTAAACAAGTGTTCATTTTTTTTTTTTTTTTTTTTTTTTTTTGTTTGTTTTTTTTTTTTTTGGAGGGGAATTATTTAACTGTATGTATGGGATTTTAGGAGAAAGATATTTCCAGAACTTTAAAAAAAGTAGTAATGTTGGGGTTATAGTAACATATTTTAGTTAGTTTATAAATTAGTTGTGTTGGGTTATGTGGATTTAGATACAAAAATAAACTACAAATAATGGAAAATTTTACGTTTAAACAAAAAACATATTGACAGTACCAGAAAGATAATAGACAAGCTGATTGTTGAAGAATTATATAGAAAAAATAAATAGGTATTTGTGGCCTAAGCTTGCAATAAAATAATAAATTTACCTTTAGGGTTTTAAAAGTTATCTTTGTTTAACCTGTATGTGATCACAACTTTATAAGAACTCAAAATTCAAGCTTATTTTTGCAATTTCAGACTTCTTGCACAAAAATTCGTATAAAATCGATTTGTTTTTCTTTTTTTAATTCAAAATATTCAAAATGATATGAAGTTTCGGGTTCAAATAAACGAATCAAAATTTTTTTGAAAAAGATTTAGTTTTAATCTTTTCCATTGAATTTTTACAGTATTTACAGGATCGTCTTTTTAGTCTTTCAAACCATAAGCACCCAAAAACTTTAACTTTGGAATATTTTCAGTTATTCAAAATTATGATCCTTTTTTACATGAATTTTTATGTAATTTTTAACATATTCAGCTTTATGATAAAAGAGAAAAGAAGCACTTTTTAATAGTTTTGGATTTTTAATTTTTTTTAACTAAAATTTTTAAATTTTGTAAGTTCTTTTTTACTCAAAATTTTTTTAATATTTCCAAAATTATTGAACAAAATTAAAAAGTGCTTAAAGTACAACTTGTAGGTAATTTTAATCATTCTGAAGATATATTGCAATATGTAGTGCAATCTCATTAATTATTTTTTTTTAAATAACGGTTTATCTTGAGAACTAGAATCAATTCAAAAAAAGTGATATAGAATTCCATGAACACTTGTATCTGAATTGATTGAGAAGTATTATCAATTCTAAACGAACTTCTTTTTTATGTCTTCGAAATAGGATTTTTAATATCAAGGACTTTAATTCATTCCCGGGAACTCTCGGAAATTTTACTAAATATTTAAGAAATTTGCTAAAAAAAAAATGGTGAAAATTATTACGGAGGCAAAGTGTACAATCGAAAGAATCACGTTTTAACAATACCAAATCATTTTTATACTCTTGAAGATTTCTTTTAGTTCATAGATTTCTTTTACAGATATATATATATAAATCTATCTGTAAACGAAATCTATGAACTAAAAGAAATCTTCAAGTGTATAAAAATTGCTCTAAGTATCTACTTATGATATATATATATATATATATATATATATATATATATATATATATATATATATATATATATATATATCTTCAGTTACGATTTTCATCGTTGATACTATTTTTAACGGTCAAAATATTGATGTAAAATTTTTTGAGTGCAATTCAATACTTTGGAAGTTATAGTAAAAAATCGTACTTCCCTAAGAAAATCAAAACCCTTCCAAAGGACGGCTTTTAAGAAAAACGTTTTGATATACACTAGAAATTACAAAATATTTAAAAAATTTGCGTTAATGAAACTTTTTTATATATTTCTTATTTTATTTTCATAAATACGCAATTAAGACCTTTTAATTGATACCTTAATATTTGCAATGGGAAAAATATTATTAGAAATATTTACGATTTTAAGTAAGTTAGAAAGCTCAATGAGTACCGATTTGTCTGTCCATCTATTTATCTATCTATCCTAAAAAACAAATTCGCTTGAATTCTAGCCCTAAAGTCAGTGTCAAATTTTAGTTCAATAGCATTCACCACAAAAAAGGAATTGCAAGATCAAATAATAGTTATTTCACTTAATTAAATATTTGAATTTGTAAAATTCAATTTCTAGTTTTAAAAAGTTAAAAAAAAAATTATTAAATATAGTTTTAAAATATTAATAATGAAGTGTTTTCTCATAAGTAATAAGCTCAGGAAATAGTGCGCTGAAAGAATTTATGTATATATGGAATATGAGGTGCATTTGTGTGAAGTTTGTCAGATGAAGCTATTATTTTAGTCTTTCGCAAACTACACATTAGCATTTTTTGAAATTTTAACAGTATTAAGACACTTGCATAGAAAATATTATGAGATTTTTTTAAATTTATATAAAAATAAGATAAAAATTGATAAAACTAGTAAAATGTGAACCTTTTAATATAAAAAAAATAGCCATTTCTAATGCTTTCTATGAAAGGAGTAGCTCTAAAAAAATGAAAGGAGTAACTCTAAATAAAGTATTTTATGTGCATAACAAATTTTCTTAAAATCGAAAAAATATGCTCTTAAAATATTATTTTTTCTAGCTAATTTTTAAATTGTCTATTATTCATGCTGAAAATAACTAAATTTTGATTAGCAATTACAAAAAAATATATTTTCAGTTTGCATTTGAAAATATTCAAAGCTAAAACATTGTATCTAGGGTTTGGGGTTTCCCGCAAATTTCTTTTCCCGGGAAACGGGAACGAAAAAATCAATTTCCGGGAATCCTGGGAATTCCCGGGAAATTTTTTAAAACCTTAGTTGTAAGAAGAAAAAGTCATAATTTGTCTTATTAACAAAATTATTTTTTGTAAATCATACTGAATTAACGAAAAATTAAATAATATACAAGCATAATAACGCCATTTCTATTTTAAATATTTTATACAAATAAAATTAGTACCTTTCGTAATTTAGATAAAAAACTGTGTCTCAGATTTTTACGTTATTGTGTTTTTGATGCTAAAACTTTTTAAAAATATACATTAATCTATTGTATAAATTTCATTATAAATTGCTTGCCGTTTATTTCCACTTTATTTCTCTACTTATATTATTGTTTTTACTAATTCTTAGTAAATTAAACATAAATCTGGAAAATACTAAAAATTGGTTCACAATTTTGAAGTTATGACATTTACGTCTAGCATTTACATATACATTGCTTGGATCAAAGATGCTGTTGCAAACGAAAATGTTGTGTTAGAATGAAAAATATCCCAACCAATTAACTTTTTTTTTATAATATTGGGTATTTTCGAAGTTCAACTTATTTAGTATTCATTTCAACTAATCTATAATAAAATAAATGTTCGAAAACCTGTTAATGGTCTGGGAAATTTCTAATAACATTAATATTTTCTAACCGATTTTAAATTTTTTTTGTCTTGTTTGATAGATAATTATGTCTATATTACGGTTCCTTTACATGAAATTGCAAAAGAGAGTTCATAATAGCAAATTTTTTCAAAAAACTGTGAAAAGTCAAAATTTCCCATATAAATGCACGTTTTAGTGACATCCGATCACTATAATATTTTGCGCAATATATTTTTACATAAAAAAGAAAAATCCTACGCGAAGTTACGGTCGAAATTCGAAAGTCGGCTGTTTTTAGACCACTTTAATGGACATATTATGTAAAAATTTTCTCTTAAGTATAAAATATGCAAAAATATGTCATTTCAATGGCAAAAATATGCTCCAAATTAAGGATGAAAATATGACGAAATATGCGACTAAGCCAAAAGTATGCTACAACAAATCGATGTCAAAATTCTTAAAATTGTCTGAAGCGGATAAATAACTAACAGTTTGGTTTATTTGAAGCCCAGGAAAAAATGTGATTTTTCACATGCTTCGAGAATAAAAAAAAATGTGGTAAAGATATTTTAAATTTAATAAATTATTCAAAATGTTTCAAATATGAAATAGCTGGGATGGTAAAAATTATATATTGTCGATTAAAATAGATTTTTAAAACTCAAGACTTTTTTGGATCTTGTAATTAAATAGATTAAAATTAAAAAGAGTTATTCAATATTTTTCGTTAAAACTAAATATTAAATGATCTGCTTATTAAATAATTAATAAAAATAAATTATTATAAAATTTGTTCAATTAACATTTAATATAAAATTCTTCTTATATTTTTATAAACATAACGATGAACATAGTTTTCAAAACCAAACAATCATTCTATAACTTTAATTTAAAAAAAAGAAAAACATATTTTTCTAATTGCTTTAAAAATTTGCAATTTTTTAATGTGTAAAAATAGCTACAATAAAAACATAAAATTAATTAGTAGATAGCAAAAGCTTATAAAAAAGATATAAATGAAATTCTTAGATAAGATAAATACAAAAAGTAATTGAATAGAAACTAATCAAACAAAATTATGATTAAAATAAATCTTCTTTTTATAAAATTTCATAAAAAATTATTTATTTTTAGTAATTCTTAGTAATGAGTCATTAGGTTTTTATAATTTACAATTATCTAGCTATTGTAAATTTTGAAGTATGTACTTTGTAGTAATAAGTACGTAAAGAAAATCAATATGAAAACAACTTATTTATTAATAATTATAAAATTTTATAGTTGGTTAAGCCCTTTAAAATATTTGTATTTTCAAGATGTAGATGTTAGACAAATCATATTTATAGATTTAAGCTTTTTTTTCTTTTTTTGTTCATTTATAAAAATGTTTCTTTGTGTGATTTTTTTTTCACTATCTTATCGCTGGAAATTTAATAAAAAATATTTCTTTTTATCTAACAAATTATTGTTTACTAAAGGAAAAAATACCGGCGGCAGTTTAATACAAAGAAATTTATTAACACGACTCAACAGAAAACATTTTTTTTTTTTTTTTTTTGGCTTTAACTTTAAGGAAACTAAAAGGGGGAGATAAACCAACAGTAAAAAAAAGGAAATACAATTATTAATATATTAACAAATTTAAAATTTCTTTGAAATATTCATCATTCGATTTGCTTCCAAAATAAATATACATCTTATATAATCTTTTAACGACTATCTTTAAAAATAAATTATAAATTCACCTGTAATTAACCAATTAAGATAGTATGCGTTTATATAAAGTATTTTTTTTTTTTAATTTTACTCAATTAATATATTAATATATTCTCACTTTGTTAATTTAATTTTTGTATTTAACTGCACAAAATTTGTTTCTAAACTTTAACACTGACCTGAATGATATTTTTTCATAAGATAAATAATTTTTAATATTATTTTTTGTTGCTGCTGCAACAATTATAATCTGGCAAATATGTGTTTTGTTCATAATGGCAAACTGTTGTTTAACTTGGCCGGCATCACCACTGTCTTTTTTGAGTTGTTAAATGCTAGCTGACTGACTTGACTATAATGCATGTGACCTCTTACATGATAAATGTTGTTAAATAATTAAACTTCCTTTTGTTTTTTTTTTACTATTTTTATTAAAGTTTTCATATTTGTAATGTGTGTGAGAAGTTATAATAGATGGGGATGTAGGTTAGGAGAGAGAGCGGAAAATTGTAGATTATTTTGACAATTTAATTGTTTTTGAAAGCCACAATGAAACAATAAAAACTATTTAGTTAATAATACACTCGAAAAATGTTAAAAAAAAATTTTTTTTTATTGAGACAAAGTGGCCCATTGCAATATGATAGGAGGTATCGCTTTTATTAAAGCGACATATATAATGTTAAATGCTGTTTCTTTTTTTTACATTTTTGCTAATACAGTATTGTGCATAACAAAATAAAATCACTTTTTATATTTTAGTTTTAATGGTTCTAGTGGGAAATTAAAAAAATGCATTATTAGAAAAATAATTTGAAAAAATACTTATTACGCCGCCACTATTTAACTGATTGCGCTGAGTTTCAATATCAGGATTCGCGAGACTGTAATCAACATAAATGTCACTTATTTTTCTAATCTAGATTTATTCCTAGAAATGTTTATTTATTTTTAATAACAACACAATATATGTCAGCGAAAAAGTGTAAATAAACGGAAAAATATAATTTAAAAAATAATGTTTTTTTTCTCACTTTCTTCGTGTTCTATTCTGAAAAAAACATAATACTGTAAATAGGTCAAATATACTTATCTAATAGTGTTGCCCAAGGCATATTAAAAAGGTAATGTCAGTTCGAAGAGGATTTTTTGCTTAAATTGTTTATATATGGATTCTGGCGTTATTAGAAAATGTTAAGAGAGAAAAATTTATTTTTTTACGTAGAGTTTGACAGTTTTAACCAGCAAAAAAAAAATAATCATTTTATCAAAAATTCCGAAATATCATCAGAAAGGAGTTCTAGTCTATTCCATTCTGCTGGTCAACAAGGGTAGTTACCAATTGTAACCTTTTTATGGTCCTTCGAGCCTGACCATAAGCAGGCTTTTGATTGACGAGAAAGATTTCTATGAAACTCAAGAGAAAAGATATGAATACTAATGAGGTGGGTTGTGGAACAGAAACTTAGTTTTGTTACTGACAAACAGTCGCAATTATCTATAGGAACTTGTTTAGATATAACAGAGCACATTTTTAGACCCATTGATTTTTGTTCCTAATAGAAAGATTTTTAAAATCTCACCAACTTTAAAAAATTACAATATGAAATTCAGAAATAATTTTTCAAAAATTTTTGTGTATTTTCAATATGTACAAATACAATTAATGTTCTACCGAAAAAATATAATCGGTATTAACTTGCCAAATAATTAGTAATAAATGGAGATTTCTGTTTACTGAAGAAACCATTTTGATAGTATCTTTTGATTTAATAAACAGTCTGATAAAGCAAATAGTCAATCGTCCCTTAGAGCTTTAAAACCAATTTCTAGAGTTCAAAGAGGTCACCGAATGGCTATAGTGGGACATTTTCATTAAATAATTTAAAACGTATTTACAGACGTTTTCTCTCTTCTCTCAAATTTACAATCAATAAAACTTAAAGCTTTCAAACCTTTTTTACTGCTAAAGGAGTGACTGAAGTATGACGTATCCAGTTATAACCCAAAATCTGATCGGTTTCAAGTTGCTGAGAGCACTATGACATAGATGGAGAACAAATTTTTATTGCAAGTATTAACAAAACAAAATACTTTAACTATTTTGTTTTATTGTATATCAAAATAAATAATGAAAATACCGAGAATATCCTAAATGTACTTAAAAAACATATTTCTACATTTTACAAAACTCACCTTTTTTATTAAGTTACCAAAAGGAATTCAAGCTTTTCACAAATTTTCCATTCAATAACAAAATTTAAAATTTTGTTTACAACACAATAACTTGTTCTTTTCAACATTTTGTTTTTTTTTTTTATTTAATAAGTATATTCTTTGTTTTTAATTTTTCTTTTAATAAATTACAACCAACAATTATGCAATTATTAAAATGAAATTTTATAGAAATTGAAAATATATATTTTTTATAATTAAAAGCACGAGTAATTCACCTTACGCAAGGGTTTTTTATAAACTTTTTTTTTTGTTTTGTTAACAATATATTATAAAAAGTTGTTGTAGTTTTTTTTTTCTTATTAATTATAAATATAATAACACCAGGCAACACTTGAATATACAATAAATTTTGTATTGTTTTTTTTTAAGTTACTTGAACTGAGCCGTTAAATTTTTGTTGAATCAGCTTTTTTAAATTTTTGTTGAGACTAAAGTGCTAAACCGTGAAACAAACAAATAAACAGTCTTAAAAGCAACAACAAGTATAATTCCAGCACTTTTTGAGACGGTGTCAAATAACCATAAAATAAAACAAACAAAAATGTTATATATGTATGCGATATTTTTAAAACGGAATATTTGCGTAAAATAGTTTTTCTTTTTGTAATTAAAAAAAAATCTTTCCAAAATGTTTTTTAAGAACAAGAGTTTCAAATAAATATTTTTTCTTAAATTTTGTAATCAAAAACAATATTAAAAAACGCGCGTTTTTTTCTAGTTTAAAACACGTTGTTAACGTTGGCTCTTGTGATCGACGAATGACAAAACTAACCTGTAGCTTAACTCTAGCAACCCCGCGACCAAAGCATTTTTCACTTAGCATGATATTGTACAATACATTTAATAACTAACAATACACTAAGTACTCACTCATATAGAAAACAATACAACAACAAACGAGCACACATCACAAAATAATACATATTCGTCTACATATTATAACACCAAAAGAATTGTAGAGTGCACCAAACACACACATGCTAGTCTTTTCACATATTTATATACTCACTCACTCTTGCTCACGTAAGTGTTTGTTACTCATATGCAAATAATCTTATTAGTAAGTAGTAGTCGTTTGTAATCGTAACAGTGATAATAATAAAGGTGTTAGTTAATATGTATAAGTATGTGTGCTTATCATTAAATTAGTATTCGTACTTTACTAGTACAATTATTATAGTTTTGGGTAATAATGAGGATGAATGGTACCATGCGAACGCGAAAAACTGCCACGCCGGCGATATCACTTTTTAGTTGTTGATTTTAGAAAATTCTAAGAACAGAATTTAAACAGAATTATTTTTTTTTTTTTTTTTTTTTTGGGAAATTTGTATATAGTTCATGTACTAAAGCCCACAAACAAATTATGTTTGCTGAGGGAACTACATTTACAAAGAAAGATAAGAGCAATTACTTATGTGCTTATGGTCGTACTTACCGGACAACCACGCACAGTGCTTTGTTCTCATGCGTTAAACAGATTCCAAACAATGCAGAAGATTCAGTTCGGCCGCTATTAATTTCTGATTTCTGGATCATTATAGGTTGAGGCATCGAAATAACGATGTCTGCCTGTCTATCAGTTCACCTGTTTTTTAATATCACTAAAATTGGTCAGTCAGTTTTTTTTTTTTTTTTTTTTTGTTGTGAACCTCTTTTGAAAATTTAATTTTTTTAATTAAAATTTTTGAAAATCTAAAAAAAAGTAAGAAAAAACTTTGTTTTTTTTTTATTTTAAATCGTACTTTTCAAAATAGTACATAAATTCAAAAAAAAAAACAGCTTTTCAACAACATATTAAAATTTAATGTGTACTTTCCTGCTTCTGAGATTGGCAATAATTAGTAAAGATTGAAGATATGTACCAATTTCTAACAAAAATCTTTAATTAAAAATCTAGTTCTAGAATTGTTACGTAAAAGGTAATGCTTCCTTAAAGCTAGTTGTGGAATAATACATTTCTTCAACTGGAATTGGATAAAAAGGTGTGCGTTCGAATAAAATATAACACATATTTTTGTTTATAACTATGTCTGCTGATAACTTATTTTTCTTTTTGTTATCCATATATCTTTGAAAAATACAGATTTTATAGTGATACGAATTTTCAGTTTTTTTTTTTTTTTTTTGTAATCGCTTTACAATGGAGAGTCAAAAGCAAACAAATAAAAAATTTTTTTAAAATAATAAAACTCATTCAAATTGAACTAACAAAAAAACTGAAAAAGATCTACGTGTCGGCAGACAAATAGTTTCCAGAATGATAAGAAAGTTAAACAATAACATTACAATTAATCGGAAACCTGGAACAGGAAAAAATAAAAGACCACGAAACGAACACAAGGCCAAGAAGGTGGAGCAGTTCTTAAGAAGTATTCCAAACATTTTCGGACGCGAAGTGGCTAGACGTGTCAAAAGTTCTGAACGTTATGTGTGCAAAGTTAAAGTAAATATTGGACTTAAAACATATAAAGTGCAAAGAGAACCAGATAGGAACGCAGAAAAGAATGCTGAAGCTAAAAAGAAAGCAAAGCTCCTTAAAAAAAACTTAAAAGTTTAAATGTTGGTTAATGGATAATGAAACGTACGACATTTCTGACTTCTTATAGCTTCCTGGACAAAAGTTTTATATAGCAGATGATACAAGAAATATTCTAAAAGAGTAATGTCTCAAAAAACAATCAAAATTTTACAAAAAGTTTCTTATTGAAAGAAGTGAATTGTATGTAATACATCGGGTACAATAAACTGGGATATTTATTGTGACTACAAAGAAGACTGCTTCCATTTATAAGAAAACATAGAGTCTCAACATTCTTTTGGCTTGATTTGGCATCGCAATGTATCGTGGGTGTGGCCAAAAATGAAGAAAGTGACATGTTAAATTTTGAAAAAATGGTAATGTCATTTTATAAAGTACATGTCAGTTAAGAAAAGTCAAAAAGAACTTTCTGAAAAAGTTGTTTCTTTCAGAAGTTACGTGGGTTCAAAGTTGAAAGTTTTTGTTTGGTATTAAATTATTGGAAATAAATTTGAAAATAGGTTAATGCTAAAAGATTAATAAAATTAAAAATTGTTTATAAATTTGTCTAAATCTGCACATATTTTTTTGTTACATTACAAAAATATAATTACACTAATTTTGTTTATAAAATTCATAGTTTACATTTGATTTGCCATTATTTTGAATTTAATCAATTGGAAAAAGTCTTAATATTAAATATGTTCAAACTTTAATATACAATTAAGGGATTAATCTCACAAGTGTCTGATTTCATAAATGGTATTTTGATTTCCCCTTTGTTCCCTCTTTAATTTTTTTATAATTTTCTGCGTCGGCATAGGCTCAAAATATTAAATTGTTTAATATTTAGTAAAAACATAGCACATGTACTGCTACTCAGACCCAAGTAATAATATTTATAAAAGATTATTTAAAATAAAACTAATAAAGAGTTTCAAATTTAATAGTACTTAAAAACGAGAAAAGTAAATTAAATTGGAAAAATTGCTATTAAATAAATGTAGAAGTTTGAAAAACTAGTGTTCGTTGCCTTTAATACTCATAAGTACAATATTACATAAATTAAAAAAAGATACTACTTGGGAAATTTAACCAATTATTTGTTTATTGCACCGACTTAATAAGAGGGAGGAGGATGCATCAGCTTTTAGCATCAACAATTTCAAACATTATGTAAACTTGTTTCAAAAGTGTATGATGCAAATGATATTCGATATGTTTGTTTAACTGCATAAATACTAATAATTAAAAATTCTATACATAATTATAAAAAAATTAAGTTTTTTATTTATATTTGGTTTAGTTGTTATTTTACATAATGAAAATATTTAAAAGAAAAAGATAATTAAAAGGATTTTTCTCTTATTTAAAAATTTGTATGCGAAAGGATAATAAAGTTTGATTTTATCATATTCTCTTCATAATAAAAGCACATTCATATTATGGATTTATGTAATTTCACTTCCCTTTGATTTTAATCTAATTTAATTTAAAATTGTATAAAAAATATACTCCAAGATATACAGTTTTGATGTATCCTTGCATCAAATTTGGTCACTAAATATGAATATAATAAATATATTATTAATTAGTTGTTAAGTTTAGTTTTTTCAACTTTTCTGTAGATCTTGCTGTCAATGACATCTTCGAGCTAGACACATCCTTCGTCAGAAATCATCGAAATTTTACATAGTCAATTTTGACTACTACAGATAAGACATATACAAAATTGGATTGCGACAGTTTCTGTGGATTTTATTAAATTCTTCACTTTAGGTATCCTTGGCGAGATTTTGACCAAATTTTGAATTTTTTCACAATTAACATGCATCAAATTTTGTTAACATACTACAACTCCTTCCATTTTTGGCCACACGTTATTTGAAATCGCGACACTGTGCATCGTACCATTACAGTAAAAGTACTTTAAAATGGTAAAATGGTACAGTAAAAGTACGAAAAATGCCAACCCTTCAAACTGTCCAGAACTTCGGTCAATTGAAAGATATTGGCCCCTTGTCAAAATAGAATTAAGGAAAACTAATTCTACGACAAATCTGACCTAAAATACATTGTTTCATTCATATTTGCAACTAATTATTTATATGTATTATGTTTTATTCGAAAGCACACTTTATGAAAAATGTAAAGATTTTTTTATTTAAAAACAAAGAACCGAATTATCATCTCATTCCTTAACTGCACTGAATTTAAACGTTCATTTGTTATTGTTGCTATTTGTTAAACATGTTCATCGAGCAATGTATATCTCCTTTACCATAAAGAATAATACACATAAAATGCTCCAAAACTTAAAATAAATCTTATATTATTCTTTCAAAAGGTAAGTTATTATGTTATTTTAATATGTCCAATATGAGTTTAAAAACTATACGTTGGAACTTTCCGAATTTGTTATTCGGTTATAGTATCCTAGATTACCTTTTTGTCGAAAGGATTCTACAAACTCTCCTCTGTTTAAGTTGGTCCAAAACTTATTAATCGATTATAATTTAAAATTATTTGGAGATTTTTAATTTTAACACTTAAACTTAATTTAGAGATTTTTCTTACTCCTAAAAATCATTCTGTTGTTATATTCAGATACTGAAGTAGTGTAGAAGATATATCTTTATTGGATAATATACCTCGATATTTATTTTTATAAAATCCACCAAAGTTTTCTTTGACTCTCATTGCCATCTGAGTTAAAATATAAATCATTTTGTGGTGGTGTATATATAGAAATGATGTAAAAAATTACAAATATTTTTTTCATGTAGTTCGGCTTTTTTTAACATTTTGAAGACAAGACATCTGGCCATCCAAAACTGATGATAAAAAGTATTTATCATTAGTATACTGTTTTTAAACAGCGCCGAAAATTTTGTTGCAATTTTATTCCTCATACGTTAAGTAAAAAGTTTATCAGTGCTAACATAACAACTTGTTATTTATTTTATGCATAAAAATGCGTTTAATTTAATCCTTCATAAAATAACTATTATTTAATAAAAATATATATATATATATATATATATATATATATATATATATATTACAAAAAGGGTTTTAACTTTCTTCCTTGTTATCACTAACAGATGCTTTATTAAATTCGATAAATATTCAGTATCAATAATTATCCAAATATGGTTATTTTCAATTGTTTTAATCAATCAGAAATTGTACCGCATATGTATATATGTATGTATGTATGTATGTATGTATGTATGCATATGTATATATATATGCATATGTATACATATATTTTTTTATTAGAACTGTTAATATATTTCTACAATCATTTTGATGATCGTCGATTGTGGTCAGCATTTATTTATTATTTTTTCAAAACATAAAAAAGGGTTCATTGATTCTAAGAAAATTATAAATAAACAATAAACTTGAAAATTGTTTTGTGGTAAAAAAATCAGCTTATCAAATATGTTTCGATTTTATTAATATTATTTTATTTTATTTATTATTATTATTATTATTGTTCGTTATACTTAGCAAAAAGTATAACAAACAATTATTTCATATTGTACTAATGATAAAAAAAATATTTTTAATATATAAAGGATTTGTAATTATTTTTCCTAATTAACAAAAAAATAAAATAAAATAAGACAAACGTATACAAAATTCTAATTGCACAGTGTCACATCTGGCAGTTTTAGAACGACAAAATTTATATTCTGTTAGTAGAAAACGCCGTAAACATTTCCACTAAAAATGGACGGCAGAATCACTACCATTCCTATACTAAGAAAATGTTTTCTTTTTATGATTTTCGGACATATTTTTATAAGTTTTATTAAAATAATGAATACTTTAAGGGTAGGCATTGAAGGATTTAATCACACTAATCTTAGTATAATATTTGTATAACAAATTTTTATCAAATACCTTAAAATTGTGAAATAATTCTTAAAAAATTGTTAATATGAGGTACCGCATGTTTTTTCTAATGTTTTAAAAGATCGCAAAATGTCGCAGCCAATATTCTCAAATATAATGTTATGGATGTTCTTTTGTATACCAATCGTATTTTTAAATTGGAACTCTTTGGAACTTTTTAGTTCTAGTTCATTGAAAATATAATTTCAAAAAAAATATTTTTTGATATTAGGTTTTCTTAAAAGAAAAAAAGAAAATAGCTTCAATATTGATTTTTTTTAAACAAATCATAATAAAATCTGCAGTATTTACTATGATATATGCAGTTAAAGTTAACAAAGTTCTTCACAAACTTTTTAAATAAAATAAAAATATTTTTAAATGTAGCAACTGCCATATTCTAATAATATAAAAATAATTTGACATTAGGGATGATGTATCCGAGATGCCAGAAGTGACATCGAGAATTTGATGTCGGATTCAAAAATCACCAAAGAGAAAATTTAAGCGGTTATCAAACCATTAACAACGACATATCACATCCTACAATCAGACATAAAATGGCGACGCTACAAAAAAGAAAAAGGGTGGTATTTTGGGGCGTGGCAAAAGAATAATTTTTGCATTTTTGTAAACCTCATGAACTAATCTTTCATCTAGAGGTTGACTGGCACAACTTTTTTTTCGATTCACCCTAATGTGACATTGTGCATTGATTATCAATTGAAGTATTTTTTTTTTTTAATATTTATTTAGTTAGGACAAAAAAATATAAAATTATTCTTTAGTTTTAACTTATTGATTTTTTTAGGCACTTAATAAAAAGTCTCAAAATATATCATAATGTTAAGAATTTTTTTTTATAGTATTTATCTTCGTATTGTTTAGTAGCATTTTTTTTTTCTTAGGAAAAAGAAAAATAAAACAATAAATTCGTTATCTTTAAATTAATAATAGGTCTGTTCGTTTGCATGATATTTTTACTAGTTTTACTATTTTTGCAAGTATTTTATTTGAAATACGTTTCTGTGCACATAAAAAATATTTCAAGAGAAAATATTTTTCTATTTTGCTATATTTTACTTGACGTGCGACTAATAAAATCTATTTTAATTTCAAATTCCTATTGAATTTTATTTTGAAAAAGAATAATTAGAAAATATGTTTAATTTTTTTAACGCTTTTTGTGGGAACCTGTGGTCAGTTTTGAATACTTGTATAAATCTTAGGTGTACCAAAGTGTATTGTGATACTAATAAATGCACCTTTAAGAGATTTTCGGAAAGGGCCGTGAAATTTTTTACATTGATTGGTATTAAAATAAGATTTGTCTACATTTGCCTACATATTAACATTTTTAACTGATTAATGCACGTTTGAGTAATTTACGGAAGGTTTGTGGCTTATGGCCAATTATAGACCAATACTAAAGAAATTGTTGCAGTGGTTTAAGGTTACAAACGATTTTATGTTAAATTCTGCCACATTTAAGAGATTTATAGGAGTTAGATCCCATTCTAGAAATATATTTGCATGAAAGCTAAGCGAATTAATGGACAGGTTTTAAACAATAGGCATCGTCTCTGGATTATACAATTTTAAGGTAACTTCTATCGTAGTTTTTATCAACATAAGTAAGGTATAAAAATGCATTCCATTCAATTATAAAGATTTTAAAGAAATTTTACTTTTATTATTTCTTTAAAATTTCCACAACACGATGCTTTACAATCATATCAATAAACTGAACTATTGAAACTATTGAACCAAAAACTATTAATATTTATTTATTTTTTTCACTAATTGAAATCACACGTAGCCTCAGATGAAAGAAATTTTATAAGGAATTATATGAAAAACTATCAGCTAAGGAACATATGACCGTATTTTTGAGATGTTTCCAAGTTATTGTTAAAAAACTGAATAAATTATTTTATTTTATTATTGACACTATTTTCCGTTTTCTTACTTTTTCGAGCAAAAGTTTAGTTTTGAGTTTAGTTTAGTTTATGTTTTTTTTTTTAATTTCTCTTTTTTTTACTAGTTTCGCTAGAACAAACCTATTGTTAATGTTACAAACCTAATGTTAATGTTATTAGGGTTTCCCCTTATGATTTGATTTTAAAATAATCAAATTGTGTGAAAACCACAAATTTGCAACCAAAACCAAACATTAAGTTATTTAAACTTAACTTCATGTTTGAAATTAATTCAACATTTCCAAGATCACAAGTTGTTCACACATTATAACCGACAACAAGTTAAAATTAAGTCATTTAAAGCATAAGATAAATTGCATTGAAAATACATCAAATAACCGTATATTCGACATTTGACATGAGTGAAATATATTTCATTTCTTAGCAGTGCGCTTGGGGCATAGGTATATAAAATTTGGCATTATATCAACCCCGGTATTATATTTCTTTAATATTTTATTCCTAATCCTGGTATTTTAAAATATGTCTTTCTTAAAATAAAATTTATTTTGTTATTCAAATACATACTTAGAATTGATCATGACGGTGTTGCTAGAAGATGTAATCGTCCAAAAAATGTGTTAAATTATTCTACAGCAGCAAACAACAATGCTAAATTATTTTGTAAAGAAAATTCATATTTTCGTTGCCCTTGTTTCTTGTAAAAGTGACTTCAAATGACAATTTATACATTTTTTTTTATCGAAATTGATGGGCAATAAACTAAAAATAGTGCACATATTTTAAAAATGGCAACTAATTACTAAAAAAAATCTTTCAATAAATCGATATTGTATACTTCAAAAAGAGTGCTACAAAGCATTTAGCACATTTTTAGATAAAGTTTATGAAAAATCGTCAAATGTTAAGAAAAATAATCTTCAAAATCGTCAAATTTGGTTTTCTATATGTTAATGAGTATTTTCTATGCTTTCTCATGAAACTTTAAATTTCAAATTGAATATAAATTAATAAAAATTACATTTATTTTATATTGTCGGCCTATTATGAAAGACAAGTAGTATCTATTAAGTCTGATGATATAACATAAAATGATAAATATGTAATTTTGTATGACTTTCAAACAAAAAATAAGCTAGTTACCTTTTATTTGAAAAGTTATAAAAAAAAGAACATATAGGCCCTTTTGTACGATATACGAAATTCAATTTTAAATGAATTCATCAAAAATGTCTTTGGATAATTAATATTTGTAATAATGCCTTAATTATGAAATTAAAGTTTTCATAAAAATTGCAAGAGTGTTTTGACCTTTTGTAAAATGTTTATTCGCCATTTCATAATTGAATCGCCATTTCATAATTGGATTCCATAAACATTTCCTATTAATGAACCAATTATATTGACAAATTTATAAAGATTTTTATTTAAATTGTTGATATATTTGTACCAACTAATTCATTTTTAAAGAAAAAATATATAAAAAATGGTAAAAATAGATCTTAATTTCCTTTTGTAAAGAATAGTCAAATTTGGGACAAATATCGTCAAATCGTCAACAGTCCATTTTTAGAACCAAAAATCGTCAAAATGACTATAAATCATCAAATTTGGCGTGCTTATGCAGTATGCGTTTATGGGCCACTTGGGGATTTTTATTTGGTAACTATATATCCAAATAGAAAAATCTCAATTAAATATTTTAATATTTTTATTAAAAAAAATCCAAAGAAAAAAATTATTCATCCACAAACAAATATATATTACTTAATTTTTTCCAAACAAATTTATAATTATTCAAACAAACTTGTGTTGAATAAATATATTCCAAAATTTTCTATGAATAAAAAAAAATTAAATATTTCAAAACAGATTTTATTTAATTTTTAAAATAGGAAATTAGTAATTGTATTCAAGATAAAGAAATAAAATTTATTTTCAAATTAGTTGAAGACTTTGAAATTTGATTTAAATTTTATATATTCGAATGCTTCTGTTGAAATTTTTTCTAATCTGACTTGTTAAGAAATGGAATAATATTTAAATAATTTTATTCCAAATATAATATATAATAATATAATAACACACTGGAGAGAGTCGTCATTTTTAATTTTTGTTAAGTCAAAAAACAGAAAAATGAAAAACAAAAATTAAAAATCAAGAATGAAAAAATATAAAATGTTTTGTTTAAATTTTTCATTTGAATTACTTCTTGAAGTGAAGAACTATATCTATATTGTTTGTTCTTAATAATATTTAGTTGAAAATGTTTAAAGAAAATTTTTGTTATAAATTGAATATATATTTATTATTTATGTATTTATTTATATATATATATACATATGTAAATTTCAAATTGAAAATAATTTGAAGTTTTGTTTAAAATTTTTTACATTTTCTTTTGCTTTATATGTGATTGACTTTTCAAGATAAATAAAATTGAGAACAAACTTTCCAGTAATTCTACCTTTAGTAATTGTGTCATGATTCCAAATTAATTTCAAGTAACTGAAATTGTATTATAAATAGTACAAAATGATTTGAAAATATTTTATTTCTAAAAATATAAATTTAATATAAAAATAGTTTATTTTTAACAAATATTTTGAATTAAAATTATCACAATGAACAGCTTTGATATGTATACATCAAACGTTATTAAGGAAAAAATTTAAGGCACAATTTTTTTCTTGCACACTCAATAGTTCTAGTTATTTCAACTATTTAAAGAGAATTGTCCAAGTTATATAATCTATCTGTCATTTTCATTGCATTTGGCAAGTTCCGTTAATACTTTTATTTTTAGTCATGTAATTTTTATTTTATTTTTCCCCACTTTTTTGAACTCTTTTTCTGAGTAAAATTATATAAAAGGTTAAATAAAGTGATGTTTTAAAAAAATCGGTTAACCGCATAATAAAAAGCCGGTTTCAAATAAAACCAAAAGTCAGAAAAAAACCGAAACCGACGTTTGTAAAAAAACAGGAAATTAGTTTTCGATTTCTGTTTTGGATACTCTAATAAGTCCCTTCATCAGAAAAAAATAGAGTTAGTATAAAAATAGTAAAATTTTGAATAATAGTTTTATCCTAATTTAAGTTTTTTTCTCTATTCATTCAGAAATCTTAGCAAGTTTTAATACAAAGAAAAAAAAAATAAGAATTAAATAATTACGTCAAAATTTTAATACCTTTATACCTAATTTCATCATTTTTGTGGATGGACTTGAGTCACTTTCATAATAAACAGCTCATATTTATTTATAAAAATGGCCTATTTACAGAGACCTTTGATATATTTTAGAAAAATTTTCTACTTATAGAGAAATTTTATCAAATTTTCTATTTACAGAGAACATTCGATACATATTAATTTGTCCATAAATTTTAAATTAATTTTATTCGAAAAATTTTCTGTTTATAGAAAATTTTCAATTAAAAATTGTTTAAATTTGCAACTCTCGCCAAAATTATTATATCAATTACTACTTACTATAAAAAATGAAAAACAGAAGAAGTTTTCCAATTAAAAAAATTTAATAAATCAAATATATGATTGAATGAATTAAAAGTTCAATTGAAAAAAAAAATCTTACTTGAATTTTATTTTTACTACTTCTTTTATTTTATTTTATTTTATTTTATTTTATTTTATTAATTAAATAATTTATGTAAAATAAAACAACTGTGTTAATTGAAAACAAGTACTAGTGACTATTTAATACCCTATACTATAGTGTATGTGCATCAAAATTCGCAGAGGGGTATCATATGGGACCTGTGGCTAAATGTGGATCGATACTTGTAATAGGCTTAGTGTATATTTCTATGAAACATAGATATGCATTATGTTATGTTATTTACGCACTTTAGGGTGATTCTCGGAAATTGACCGTATATAGGAGTTATTTATTTTGTGTGGATTTATGCCAGTGGGAGCTATAGCCAATTATGAACCGATCTTCATGAAATTAATGCTTATAGAAAATTTATACGTGCAAATTTCATTAAAATATTGATATTTTTAGGGGATTCATGATCGTTAACCCTCTATTCTGGGTGGGCATTTGTATGGGGGCTATGTGAAATAATGAACCGATCACAACCAATTTCAATAGGCTTTGTCTTTGAACCATAAAAAACCTGTTGACTAAACTTCATTACATTATTCTGTAGTTTGATTACAAGGTTTACATGGACGGACAGACGGTGATTCCAAGTCGATTGGTCTTAAAACAATATTTTTGGGTGTTAGAAACATCAGCACAAAGGCATAATGCCCTCCCCACTTATGGTGTTGTAGGATATAAATATACGATAATAATATTTTTTGTGCGGGAAATTATCGATAAATTTTCTATTTATTTTATAAATTTTTTATTTATACAAAATTTTCTGCACATTTTCTAGTTATAACGAAATGTTTTATTAATAAAATACATTATATTTTATAACGTCAAAACTAGTTTTTTAATTACAAAAAAAAAAAAAAAAAAAAACTGAAAAGTTTGTAAAAATATCTTCATGTAAACCAAAATTTTATAGTCAATTTTTTTATTAAAATATTTTAACAATAAAATTGGGAATTTTAACTTTAAACCGGTATTTTTTGGAAACTTTAAACTTACCAATTAGTTTAGAACGGTCGGGTTCTATGCACTTTAGTATAGAAATACAGTATAAGCTCGATAATCCGGACCTGAATAATCCGGATTATTCGGTAATCCGGACGGTATTTCCCCACTCATTACATACTTTATAATCCGTATTGATCGCAACTCTATAATCCGGATTTAATACAAAAATTATTTTTTTATTTAAATTTTAGTATAGCTTGAAGAATGCAATTAGAATTATGATGTTCGATTTGATTGTGGTTAAATTTCTTCACTTTCAGTTAAATATTGTTTCATAATTTTTTCAGGATTAACGAATTTATACTGTACAACCTAATTAATACATACATTAATCATACATTAATTTTTTTTTTTTTTTTTTAATTCTCCTAATTTTTTTCTATCCAAAATAGGAAACCCAAAACATGCATATTTACCAGGTTCCAAACAAACAAATGTTAAGTATTTGTTTTATTCTTTCATTAAAATTTTGTTAAATATAGGACTAAGCCAAACTTAAACATTCAAATACGTTTTTATCAGTTGAACCAAAAAAAAAAAGTAAAAAATAAAAACAACAAAATGAAAATAAATACAAATACAAATAAAGCGAAAAAGTAAACACATGCATAAACATTTGTGTTGGAAAATATAAAAAATAAGTAAAAATAAAGGTATAAATGTATTTGATTAAAGTGAGAGTCATAAAAAACAAAAACAACTAAACACCGGCTTAAATATTTAGACACGTAAGTACACACAGATACAGGCACACACACAAATGCTTATTAGCCAATGATATGGGTGTTCCGACGAGTACTAGTGTAAATAAAAACAAATAGCTATGTGTATTACCTAAGTATGTATGGGGATAATATGTATGCATTTGTTTGCACTCTTTATCTAAGGTAAATGACGAGTTGTTGTAGTTTAACGCGGTTTAATCTCTTTTTTTTATTAATTTCATTCTCTCAACTTTCATACATATCCACGTAAATATAAAGGTAAGATTGCATGTGTTCTATTTCTATGCCTGAATTTATGAACGAATATTATTTATTTTTTTATGTAATGTGTGTGTTTGTTGTCTTGCTTAAGTTGTAAATGTTTAATTAACAAAGATAACCATTACTAATAAATAATATTTTTACACATACACAAATTAACAATACATTTGTTATATATATATATATATATATATATATATATATATATATATATATATATATATATATTAACAAAAAATAAGTTAAGAATTCCATATGAATTATTATTGTTGGTATGTGTTTATTTGTATGAGGAGAACTCCTCTTTACAAGGCAATATTGTTATTATTTTTTCTATTTTTGTCGTTAAGCGTTAATTAACTTTGCTCGATTTTTGTTTTTGTTCTGCCATTTTTTTTTTTTTTTTTTTTTTGTGTTATCAAATATTGAAATTTGTATACACATTTCGAAAAAATGGTGTCTCTTAAGTACTAAATTACGAATTGAAAGTTAATTGACTTTTATATTTTTATCTTTTATTTATTTTTTTGTCAAAGCAGATACAAAATATCTACGTTATCATTTTTTTGAATTCATAGGAGACCTATTAGGCTTTAAAATTATATTGAGGTTTTCCAATATAAACAATTTCTTTATAAAATATAATTTTGAAATCAGCAGATTTAATAAACCGATACTTACGAAACTTTTTACATTATACGTTCTTGTGAAAAATAATAAGAACTCACCTGAAAATATACAAAAATATAAATAATTAGTCCAAAAAATTAGAAAAATTCTAATTAAATGAAAGTTAAAAAATAATTCTAATTACAATAATCATTTTTGAAGTTTAAACGAAAAACCAATACTAAGCGAAATCGCTGTTCGACATAACGAGAGAACAAAATCGAAAGGTATCTATAGCGAAATTTTTTACAAACCTGCATTATAACCATAAGAAACTAACAGATATATTTAGATTTCAATGAAATCCAAGTAGAAACTACATAATACTGATAAAGTGTGTAACAACTTAGAAAATATATATTCCGTTCTGCTGGTGTGTAATTATAGCCCACAAACTATGCTTTGGTATCGCCAAAATGTGACAGCAAGGCACATTTTGGCAACATTTTTTCCTACTTTTCCATAGTATTTGTTGATTTTTTTAAACAGTTTTTCAGCTCTCATAAAAGATTTTAATATTCAAATTGAGTTGTTTTGTAAAAAGTTCACAAATATATTTTTTCCTCTCTTTGTGTAACGAACTACTAAAATAGATTCCGAATGAATTCATATTCTTTATGTACTTTATGTACTTTATGAATTCATATTCTTTATGTACCAATCAAAGACTTGATTAAAAAAAATTTATTACCATTATTTCTAATAATTTCTCGATATACATTTTCAATTTAAGAGAGAGAAAAAAGAGTTGCAAATGTTTTGTACATTTTAATTTCAATCTAAAACCATTAATTACTAGTTTAAAATTTATAACAAATTTATAACAATTTTAATTTATTAAATAAGATATAAGGACTGCGCACAAAAAAATAGTGCACGCTTTAAGACTCTGTGTTTCTTATTAGTTAGTGCAAATTCATAGACGATGTCACAATCAAATGGATATAGACATCACTATTCTATTGTCTTAGATAGCTTCATGTCGCGGCACCTATTTTAATTTAATGATGTCTAGGTTGTGCTAGAGAATACATATACAAATGATACAGACAATCTGATTAGTTACGATTACAAAACACCTTCCTGGCCAACAGTTTTATAACTCAAATAACTAATGCCTTGAAATTAAAAATTATACATATTTCTAAAAATTATATTTTACAAGTAGGGTTCACTAGTTGGAACAAAAAGTCGACTTTTTTGATTTTTCGATTTTCCGACTTTTTTCAGTTTTGGAATAGTCAACTATTGACTTTTCTTGACATTTCCCTACTTTTCGATTTTGACAATCTTTTATTATTTGTCATAAAAAACATTTTTACGATACTAATTCCAACAATTAGATAATGTTGTTGACCTTTTCAGACTTTTTTCGACATTTCCCGACTGTTTTTTGACTATCTGGCACTGAGAAAGTCGATGACTTGACAATTTTCAAAGAAAAAGTCGATTTTGACTTATCGACTTTTTTCAACAAAAAGTCGATAGTTCGATTATTCGATTTAGAGAACTCTATTGACAAGCCATATTTATCTTAAGATGATCGAAATTATAAGCAATTAAAATGAAAATTAATACAAACAATACTTATGCAAGGGGATAAATCCAAAAATTATTAACAATATCAATAATTTATTTTTTCCCCTCAAAAACCAAATTCAATAGTAGACACCATAAATAATATATTCTGGTTTTCTTACATAGATTTCAATTTAAATTTCATTATTCAGGATATTATAAAGATTAGTCGGAAAAATATGAACCTTATAAATCTCTCCCATTTGGAGGACATTCAAATAGTTCCAATCTACTATTTGTTCTGAATTGTCATTAAGTATTACAAAATTATTGTAATTATTAATTTGTTAACATTTACTTTCGTATTAATTCATACAATTAAATAATTTATTTATATGTGGTTAAAATAACATCAACAATCTTGCAAATATAACCATTTTTTATTATTTTTGTAGTCTTGACAAAAGACTGACAATGCATTTTTATTGTGCCACAATACAATAATAACAAGTACATATCCAAGTACAACATTTGACCATTGCCTTTAGCTACAAATTATAATTTTTGGATTAAAAAAAAAAAACAAAAAAAAAACAAAACAAATCAAGTAAATACAACAAATGATATTAAACCCCATTAGTTTCGCCTGTATTACATGATGAGAATTAAAAATTTCATTATTCAATCTTGACTATAGCAACAGCAATATTTTAAGTTTTATTTTTTGTTAGATATACGATCAATACTTTGATCAACCATTCAACCACAAATGTTTTATATATATTTTACAAGTACGAGTAGTAAAAATATATATATGGGCCATTATCAAAAATTTTTGATTTTAGGCCTTCAAGAAAAAAAAATTGTTTTTTTTTTTTTTTTTTTGATGGCACATTAAAATCCATTTGTATAAATATAAGTTGACTATAATGCATGTAGAATCAGTTCTATTTAATCATTTCGTGCAACGGTGGCGAAGGTTATAGCGGTCTTAAATTGAGCATATAAACATTTTTACAAACTAGAAGTTTATGAAAAATTCTGTTAAAAATTACGCGTAATATCAAAACCTACTGAGCTATTTAAAGGGTGGTCGAAAGTTCTTTTTGTCATTTTCGAAATGCAATAACTCAGAAACTAGTAAATATATTTTCATAATTCTTTCTTTATTAAGTTATAACAAAAATAGGAGGAAGGGAGAAAAAAAATTTGGACATTTTGGATAAAAATTATGGTTTAATTTAAAATTATAATTCTTACCTCTACATATGGGAGAAAGAATTATATATTTTAAATTTGCAATAAATTTGACTATTAATCTTTCTAACTAATTATATATTTGACTAATTAATTATACAAGTTTATAGAATTTATCTAAAATTTCTTATATTTTTTCACCGATATTGATAGGCAATTAAGAGTTTCGAAATATTTTCGCACAAAATTGTACTAAAACATAAACACGAGGTCTCTGTAATACAAATAATTAACTTAAAAACATATACAATTTTATTCTAATAAATGATCATCTGAATGCCTTCTAAATATTGAACATAAATGATCAATAAATTATAAAGTATTGCAAAACATGGTGCACCGAAATTATTCTGAACATAATAACCCAAGTTTTTGTGTTGTTTAGAGCAACTCAAGTCTCAAGATATATTTAGATATATATTTTTATTTTCTTTTAATGACTTAAAAAGCTGTTGGTTATTAGCTGGTATGTTATGGATAATTTCTAAATGACGCAATTTAGAAATATCACCCTTAATTTATACCAATTAATATAGCCAGACACAACTAAAATTTTATGATGGTATAGATTGTTAAGTACTTAATTTATTTGGCAATTTCTGGCGATCAGTTATTGTAGTATATGGATTATACATTCCCAAATAATTAGTGTAGTTTTTATACTAAGAACATTGCGATATGTTTTCGCTATAACTAAACCAGTTAAAAAATTTATGTGCCAAATAAATCAGGGTTTTTTTAATTTAACTGAAAGCCTCTGTGAAGCACATATATCAGTACGTGTCTAAGTTAAAAAGTGAGGTTATGAAACAAAATCGCAAATTATTCCAAAGTGGATAAAAACTCAACATTAATTTTCATTTATGTCAAAAGTGTAGATAATCATCTTTTTTCATAGTGCAAAAACTAGTCATTTTACAGCATTTCAAAAATGACAAAAAGCACTTCGGAACACTCTTTAAATAAAATTTATGATATTTTCAGTGTTTGATGGTATAAGTGTGGCATATTTTGAGGTATCCTAGTAAAATTTCTAAGTCCATTAGAAACTGTGAATACGCCTTGCGAAAAACTTACTTTTTTTAAATTTTCGCATTTGTTTTCCAAACTTAGAAACTATCTACTGCGTTGACTATTTCGGACTCATCAACGAGATATTACACAAAATATGCACAATTCCCTATTTCCGAATTTGTATTTCCTTGAGGGACGCACAGAATCTGTCAAAAAAATAAAAAAATTTAAAAATTTTACCATTAAAATTTGATCACCCTGTATTTTTAACTATTGATAGTTTGCACACCAACAAAGAAGGTGTAGAATTTATCCACAAAGTCCGAGTAGTCTATATAAGAAAAGTGTGGAAGAATGAAAAAAGTTAAGTAATTTTTAACTCTTTTTCTAAGTTTTCTAAGTTTCTGATCAACAATCATGATTATAAAATGAAACCTATGATTCTAAAATTTTGCAAGTCTTATGAGTTCAGATTTGTAACCCGTTTGTTTAAAATGGTATTATCACAAAACTTATTAAAGATTAAAGTCAGTTTCAACCAGGTTAAAAAATTTTATAATGACCCATATGTATAAATTAAATTGCTTCCGTTTTTTTTTTTTTTTTTTTTTTTAATAAAACTATTATTTCAATGCAACTTAAAACTATACAGTAGAGTAGAGCGTTTAATCTCTTTGCTTTGACATGCTAATGTGAATGAGCTTGTACTCGGTGCACACCTGTAATAAGAACCAATTTAGTTGTTGACGTTTTTTTAATATTTTTAATTATTATTTTATTTTTAATATAATTTTAACAATAAAAGTTGTAAATGTTTAATTATGAGAAGTTTTAAATGTTTGACAAGTGCAGAGTTTTAAGAGGTTTTAAATCACTTTAATCGCTTCAAATATAAAATAAAAATTCTTTAGAGAAATTTGATATGTAATTTATTTCGTAAAGTGCAAAGTCACATAAGTACTACACTTAAAGTAAAAGAACTCGATGTTAAATCAGTTCTTTGTAACCACATTGAACATAAGTTTCGTTGCCCAGAGTGCAGGAATTAAACTTTTTCATTTAAATAAGTTATTGTCTCTGTTTAATGACACCAAAACAAAGTTTGTGGACAATAATTAGACACCAGGAGAATGAAATACCTATATAGTATATAGTGCAATTCTGAAGAGCCTTATATACAGCTTCAGGTGTTTGGGGCAGATTAGAGAATTTAGCAACAGTAACGTTTAGTTATAGGTATAGTTACAGCGTCGTCAACCAGCACCCGGTTCGAAGGATCATAAAAAAATTGCAATCGGTAATTTCCCTGTTCTGCCGCAGAATTTAATACGTATTTTCAGCCTTCACAAGCCTCGAATCATTTTTGAGAAAATTAAGATTTTATTTAGAGCCAATTTGCCATCCCCGAAACTTTTCCCTGTAAGTCAACAAAACGAATGTTTAAACATCTTACCACTTAGTACTCTAGGATCGGTCTTGTCAATCGATAGCAAGTACACGTTCCCAGCATGGCCATCATGGCCAGGCAGCCGGTACAATCTTAACCTATGAACTTGGGCCGAAACCAGAGGACGAAACCGATGTTGAATTGCAACCAACAGCGACTAGACAAAAATATTATCAGCGACAGCGGCGGCGGTTAAACAAATAAAAAACAAGCTGCGATTTACAGTCGACTAAGCCCAAATAGCGAAAATAAAAAATCAAATTAATTAGTCAAAAATCATTAAGTTTTTTCAATATAAGATTCCCAACTTAACCTTTCCGAAATTCTTCCGACATTCTCATATACCCATTTTTAAATACATTTTATAATATTTAATCATAGTGCGATAAGTAACAAGGTAAAATTAATAGATAGAACGTTCTCAAATTTATTTTCTCTGAAAAGTTAGTTTTCAGTTATTGTACCAATTTTGAGAGCCAGATTCTGCCGAGTCTGAAGAGAAATTGAATTAATTCGTAATTGTTCTAAGTATAAATTTTTAAACTGAATAAACGAAAATACATAACAAAATTTTTGGTCGAAATTAGTGGCACACTTCGGCGACCAAAGGCTTAAGAAATAAGTCGGCGGAAATATTAGCCGACTTTTAGTCGATCGGCTTCACTCTCAAGAGCCCTGGCTTCAATCAATTTGTTTCTTTTTCTTCTGTTATCCTCTTCTTCTACTGAAACATAACTTTTCGTCTTCATTGTTTCACTTACTACCTTGTAGATTCCATCTTAAAACCTATCAGGCTATATTTCCACAAGGTTTCGGAGAATAAGACTTAACTAGTGTTATTTCCGCACTTTAATTTTCATTGGCCCTGGTTTCTGACTTATTTGTATCCACATAAGACTGTTACTGCAATGAAAACCGTTTAATAATTTTGAAGTTAGATTTTTCGAAACAAACTTCTTTCTTCATTCTGTTAATTTTTTCCTTGATTTTGTTTATAAATTTTCCATGTCGATATTTGATATATAGAGAACATAATTATAAACTTTTACATTTATTTTATTTTTCTAAACATAAATTTTTTAGCTATTAAAATTCAAACCAAATATTGACCATTGCACTATGTACTTTTTTTGGAGTGTGTGTGATCAAAAATAAGTTACAACATAAAAACCAATGTTTGAATAATTTTAATTTTAACATTGACCTTAATGTAAAACATGTTCAATTTTCTAAATCTGTTTTTGGTTTTATTGTATCTTTTTTAGTTAGAAAAATGTTTTGTTTTGAAATCAGCTAAATTTAATCAGAATAAAAAATTAATTTTTAGTAGGAATATTTTTAATATTTAAGGCGCATAATTTTCAAACGTTTACATACCTTTAATATTTTATTTGATATGATCATTGTTTATCAAGTGCAAGAATAATTATGTTTAAAAATTTCAACATATAAATTTTTATTAAAAAGAAAAAAGTAAAACATTTTTTTGCAATTTTTTTTGTCTCTACCAAAACTTTTAACTATATTGCCAAAACCAGCAAAAAATTCTATTTATACTGGCTTATAGAGCAAGTCATTTTGCACCATTCTATATATAATTTAGCTGCAAGAAAGTACAAGACTGGATGTAGGAATGCTTTTAATTAAAAATTGTATTATTTTGTATTTTATAAAACAAAATGCGAATTTAACTTTGCTTAAGGAAAAGAAAAGAATCCTCTTAACATTCCATAAAAAAATTACATAAAATAAAAAAAAATAATCAAAAGACTAATATGTCCATGTGTTAAAATTGCGTCTTATGTGAATTTTCTGATTAAACATCTCATGTTTATCTAATGGTAGTTAGAAATTTCATTCAAATAAAATATTTATTTTTTTTGAGTAAAGATATAAAATTTGTATGACGATCTTTTATTTAGTAGAATCCCTTTTATTTATAATTCAGGAACCTCAATACGCATTCCGTTAGCATTGTCCACAGTGGCTAAAGTTTGAGATGTATAAGTTACAGACATAGTGTGGGTCAATTCACTGACCCACACATTTCATAATTCAAAAGCCTTGAATGATTTTTACCGAAATACGCATATTATATAATTTTTGTTATAATTTTACAAGAAAAATATGTAAATTTATAATGATTATTGTATTATGTGCGATAGGTAATTTTGTGCACAATAACATACAACAAGTTTGGGAAAAAATAATAATCCGTTCAAAAGTTATTGATTTTTGATTACTCATACATCCAAAAAAGTACATTGTGCATCGCTGCAAACAAATAAGGTGTTAGATTGCTCTACAACACTCCATCAAAGTTCTAATCTTTGCACATCTCTAATAAGTCTTGGTCTTTAAGATTTTCTTTTTTTTTTCTACATCATGGGAATTAGAGCTAAATATTTGAATATTACTAGGTTTATTCTATTTGTTTCTATTATTTTTTTTTTTTTAATATTACTTATTTCGTTTTAATTTCATGTTTGTTTTATCATACCACTCGAGTTGATGATGTTGAAATATGTTTTTAACACCAAAGTGCTAAATAGTAAATACTCGTACGAGTACTCGTAATATTGGATGGATACGATGAACATGAACAAGAAAAGAAATAAAAAAAAATAAATCTTCTAAGACCTTTTCAAGTAATAACATGGACGTTGTCGTTGACTTTGCCTCCTTCTTTCATCTTCATGATTGTATATATATTTAGTTAGCCGTGATAAGATGCAGGGCTGCCAGATTTAAGGGCTTAACTCCAAATTTGGAGAACTTTTGTTGCAGAAAATGATGAAAATTTTGGTTTGGGGATTGGGGAATTTGTTGGGGATATCTGAAATATTGTGCGGATTTTTTCGGGGAAATAATGTAACAATTTATCTTTTTTTAGTTAATAAAATTTAAATTTTGAACAAAAGTATATAATTTTAAGGATACTACGTTTACATGTCATTATATGTAATTATAATGACTGGCACAAGCAGTCCGTAATATACTAATGATGAATCCTACAAGCATGTGTAAAATGAATATTTTCGATTATGAGTTAAACAAAAACCAAACTTCAGGATGTAATGCATAGTTATGAACTTCGGGAGGCATCTTAACTCTTTATTATCCGATGATACCTGATTGAGTACATCTGAATTATAAATGTTATTTTTAAAGTTTAAAAAGTTCCGTTGCGGAAAATATCATAATTCTGCTCCCAATTAAGTATACTCCCCACAAAGAAAGTCTGATACATTTTTTCAAGAATTTTTAATTTTTATACACTGTAAAAAATACATTTAAAATTACTACTATAAATAAACCAAGCAAGTTTTCATTTAAACATACGAAAAATATGTACACTTACGCATAGCATGTTTACAAGAATAAATTACATGTTTATAATATAATAAACATTTTAACTGTAGAACTACATAAATGTGCGTAAAACGTATGTTTTATATACAAAGTTTGTAAACATATTTTCAAGGAGTAATAAATAAATGTCAAACTTTTGTTTAGAAAAACTTTAAAAAACTAAAAAAAATTATAAAATAAAATACATATCGTCGGTGCACTGACGAAAAGTCCTATGTGTTTTATTATTACTTTTCAGAAAAACAAAAAAAAACCGTTTTATTTTGTCAGTTCGCAATTTTTTTTTTCATTTTTGATTTTAGTATTTTTGTTAGAATGTTTACTAATTTTATTTGCCTTCGCGAATGACAAAAGAAATTTAAAAAAAATTTACAAATAGGATTTTTTGTATAAAAAAAACTTTTAATTTCATTTTCTTTTATATTTTATTTTTTTTTTTTTTTTTTTTTTTTTGTTCTTAAGCAAAATGCAAGAAAATCTACACATGCGACTTTTTGTAACTTTCGAAATCCGTTGAGATAATGGAAAACATTTGGTGGATAACGTATAATTAATAATAACACAAGATTCGGTAATAAAAAAAAATTACAAATAGGTTCTTTCGTCAGCGCACCGACGATATGTATGCACGTACACATAAATATTATTGAGAAACCGATTCAACAAAAGATATTGGTTTTGCCAAAAAATTAATCAATAAGAAAATGTAATAAAGACGAAAGTGTATGAAAACGGTGAGTTAAAAATGTGTGAAAATTAATTTTGGCCAACCAAAGAATCGAAGACGTAAATGAAACCCATTTAATCCGATGCTGAGCTGTTATATGATTAATACATATGGGCATTTCTTCAAACTCGTTTACTTTTGAGGTTCAAAAAAATTTGAACATTTTTTGTTAGTTAGGCGTCAGTGCTATGGAGGTTTAAGATAAAAAAAATTATAAAAAATTGCAAAAATTCTATTTTCAAAAACATTTAACAAATTACCAAACGTATATAATCAAAAATTTATAAAATTTTTTGATATATTTTTAATATTTGGTAAACAAAAACATTTTTTAAATGGTATTAATGGACAAGAAATGACCGATTATGTTATGGTAGTTAAAATTCAAAAATTTTAAAATATTGTAAGAATTCCACTTTAAGTCAGATATCAATAATAAATGCACATATTTAACGTACACAGACGTATATAAAATGCAAATAAAAGAAGGTTCGGTAAGTTTTATATAATATTATCGCGACCACAAATCTGTTTAAACTTCCCTTTAGAACATATATATATATAGCTGAAGATTTGTGTGTGCCTCGACGACTTATATTTCGTTTAACTTAAACAGAATAGATGTACTTATTATAAATATAATTTCACATAAAATGTAGAAAATGCGAACATAAAGTATGCAAAATTTTAGATTGATTTTAAAGAGTAAGAACGTTTTTGCAATTTAATATTTTATCGCGCCACAACGATTTTAAAATGTAATTTGGAAACCTTTTTTGATTACGCTGTGAGTGTGCCTCGCGAAAAAAACCTTTTAGAGTCATTCACGTTTCTTTTCCCCAAGTTTGAGCATACCCTATAGCGCTGTCATGGAGGACACATTAAAGAGATGTATCTCAAACGATTAATAATTGCAAGAGCAGTAAACCCCATTACTTATTTTGCAATACTCGAAACGGCGCAAATTTTCTAATCGAAAAACTGTATTTTTGTATTTTTTTTACTTTTACTTTTATTTCAGATCTTGAATTTTTGTTATTTTACTCCACGAGGTGTTGTTTGCATAATTGCATCAAAAATTAGTTTAAAAAAATCTAATTTAAGAAAGATATTCGAAGTTTAAGATCGGTTTATTGAGGGTAACCACACCACGTTAAGAATTGGTAAAGCATAAAACACTCTGCAAACCAAATTTTTCTTAAATGGAACAAATTTCACGACTGTTTCGTTTATGATGTTGTGGCCTTTTGACTTTCGTTAATATTGATGTCATTTTTGAAGATATTAATATGATTTTTTTTACATGTAGTTTGGGTCATTATATTATAATCCAGTAAAAGAACAACATATTATTTTCCCATGGTTATGGCGTTTTGCATTTTAGGTAACCATATGTTCTTTTTTTGATAAATACTCAATAACACTAAGATAATATATGTTAAAAATAAATTTAATGTTGTTCTTTTTTTAATGGAACGTTGATACACACATTATATTGTAATATAGAACATTATGAGCGCATATATACATAATTTCTGTTGAATTTTAAACATTTTAACAGTACATAAGGTATGTTTATAAAAAATTTTACATACATGAAAAGTTAAACACATTTTTTTATTTATTTTTAACACAAAATGTGTTTAAATATTAGAAAATGTTTTTTTTTTTACCCTAATTATAGTAGTAGTCAATTTACCTACTATAAATAGAGTAAATTTACATGAAAATTTATTTGAGTGTAGATCAAGTAGAAACAATAGCAAAACAAAGGTTTTGCACAAATATTTCCTCTGGATGTTAAATTGTCCATTAATATGTTAATATTAATAAAATCGGTTGGCAAGTATGCAATTTAACATGTTGAATAACTTTGATTCTAAAGTAATGTATAGTACCAATTCTTTTGATTTACAAGATGATAAATCTGAAAAAATTATGAAAAATATTCAATCAAAAATTATCTCTATAAAGAGAAAGCACAAAAACTTGTTAAAAGCAAAAAAATGATAATAATGGTTTTGAATGATAAAACTTTTTTTGAATGGGGATTTTTTGGGGAAATTTTTCTAAAATTTTGGGGTTGGTCAAAAAGTATCTGGCAGCCCTGATAAGATGTGACGTTGTATTGTTATGTACTCTACTTGCATTGAAAATTGTACTGGTAAACTTTAAAAAACTTCGTCTGACAGTCGGTTGGTCGATCGGTCGGAGACCCTATTTTTTGTATACATATAGATTACTAAATTACAACAAATATCCATAATAAGTACACAATGTGGGTCTCTCCATGTGGATGTTAATAGTATCCATCCGTGTTTTTCAGTCGTAGGTCTTTTTTCTTTTTTGTATTTAACAATGTTTATATGTAAGTGTGCAAATACAAATATAAAAAGAAAACGTTAAAGTAAAAAGGTTTTTCTGTATTTATTTTAATTATGCAGTTCATTAGCATCTTTCTTTATTTCTTTATTTTGTAAGTATATGTGAATCTATTTAGGTATTATGTATAATTTCTTTTTTTTTAATGTTTTATTTCTGGATTCTGTGCTAGTTTTTTATGTTAATATTTTCTTTTTATTTATTATTTATTCTTTTTTTTCGTTACCTTTTTTGTATTTGTTATTCTGTTATTTTATACGTTTTTTAACAAAAAATATCCAATTTGGTTTTCAAATGAATCATGAAATTGTAAGCAAGTAATTCTTATGTATATAATTTGTTTCTTTTGACAAACAAATCTATATAAAAATGTATGGGTGCATCAGAACTAAGCATAGAATTGTTAATTTTTTAACCCTTTAACGTACAAGTTTATAAAATTAAGGTATCTCAATAAACTGAAGTTTTTATTGTTTTAACTTATTATATACATAATTTCATATTGTAGTGTAAATTACCGCAAATGTTTTTAATATATCTCTAAAATTTTATTGGTATTTAAAAAAGGCGGTCTGATATTAGCAAAGACAATCGAGGATTCAAAATCAAATCGAACACCTAATGTAGCCGTAAACAAAATTATTATATTATTAATTAAAATATACACACAGCTCGAAATGTCGAAACAATTAACTTGGAATAGTATAATATACAGATTCGTATCGCCTCGTTTTGTGTTTATTCAAATATAGCCGCCAAAAAATAAACATTGTGGCTTTGATTTATGTCCTTTATATATCGATTAGAAACATTTTTTTTAATTTAAACATTACTATAACTATTATAAGCTGCTACAAAATGATAGTTATTTTCACTCGAAAAACGATATTTTTAAGGATATCATATAACAGTTTCCATAAACTTCGAAGCACCCTCTAAATTTTAAGATAAGGTGTACGTTCAAATGAACCCAAACATGTTAAAAAAAAGAGGAACAGAATAAGTTAGGATTAAAACTAAATCAACTACTTCTGGCATTTCTCATAGCTATTACTTGTGAATAAAATAAAAAATGAAAATACTTTTTATTTTATTTTAATTTTTTGTTTCTAATATGCCATTTACAACAAACAAAAACTAGTAGCTTTTGGCTTTATTTGGTTTTTGAATAAAAAACTACATAAATTTGTTCGGGTTTTCCCTACAAATCAAATACCATTGAAAACCAAATAAAAACGTAACTATTTACGATACATCCTGTTTAGCAAATTATAGAACCTTAGCTTTTATATATAAAGAGAAAAATAAAATTTCAAATTCATAAAAATTATTTGTTTTGTTTATGAAATTATTACAATAAATAACTTATTAAAAATTGTTAAAATATGTTTTAATATTGAAACTATGTATGTATAACTAAGGTATGTAAACGATGTAGTTTTTGAAATTTTGTTTTTCAAAAACCTATTAGTTTTTGTTTTGGTATAAACGGCATATAATTTAAAATATTTGTTAATCAGTTTATTAATTTTTAAATAAAAACGGTAAGATTTCTATTTATACTTAATAAAATGAATTTTTATATAATATTGTAACTGATTGAACAAAATAAATTAAAAAATAAAATATTTTATTCAAAAGTAAAAGATATATTATTTACAAGAGGATAAACATTTTTTTTATATTTGAATATTCCAACCTTATTTAAATAAAAAAAACTTCAACAAGTTTTTAGGATTTTTATTTCTATTGAATAGAAATTTCAAATAAATATTTTGATATTTTTATTCAAAAAAATAATATCCAAAGAAATGAAATCATTCAGCCATAAAAGGTTTGAATAAAAAAAAAAATTAATTTTTTTCAATTATTTAAGTTAAAAAGAATAAGAATAAGGTAGCCATTGTTTCAGAAGTTTTTTTTTCAGCAATTAATGTTTCTTGTGATATCTCCGACTGTTTAAAAACCTCTTTACGGGAAAATCCAACGACTAGAGTAAATAACGTGACCAATAGTCATCGAAATAAACTTATTTAAACGTATTAAATAATAGCAGTAATAAAAAAAATATACATATTACTTATTTTTTTCCAAACAAATTCATAATTATTAAAACAAACTTATTTTGAATACAAATATTCTACAATTTTCTATGAACAAAAAAATTAAATATTTAAAAGCGGATTTTCTTTCATTTTTAAAATAGGAAATGAAGTAAAGAATAATAAAATTTATTTTCAAATTAACTGAAGACTTTGGAATTTGATTTAAATTTTATAAATATATGTTCGAATACTTCTGTTGAATTTTTTCTAATCTGACTTTTTAACAAACGGAATAATATTTAAATAATTTTATTCCAGAAAATTATATAATAAAGAGTACAAAATGATTTGAAAACATTTTGTTTCTAAAAATATAAATTAAATATAAAAATAATTTATTTTTAACAAATATTTTGAATTAAAATATTCACAATGAACAGTATACCACCCATGAAATACATGGGATTTACAAAATTTAATCTATAAGAATTTAAAATTAATAATCACAATTAAGCGAATACAATCTAATCTAAGAATTATTCCTGTATAATTATACTGTTGATCAATCTCCAGAAAGCATGGATAATGTGACTAAAAAATGTTTCTTGAAATGTTGTGATTTCAATCCGAATCTTTAGCCCAGTATTTTATGTAGAGAACTTCAAGGATATGAAATAAAATATGTCGCTAAAGATACACTTTTTGTATGCACAATTGGATTTTCCCTAAAAATTTGCTTTGAAATTTTAAAACATATGGGCTAAACTCAAAATATTGATAAGAAATAGGTCAAAATCAAGAGGATCTAGACTGGTTTCTATTAAAAAATTAGTTTTGATTTCTTCTTAGGACTGATTTCCATAAACGTATAAAATATTTATACTTTCTTAAAGAAGTTTTTATTTAGCAGTTAAGTTTTTTTAACAAAAATAATGAAAACGGATGAGAAACAGAAAATTAGCAAACGTTCTAGAAACTTTAATATCAAATGTGAGAAGCCATAAATATATTCCTGAGGGGTCTGTGGAATAGTACTCTGAGAATTTTTGTGTTAAAAAAAATTACAGATTTATATCCAATGAATAAATCTTCAGCTAAAATGTAAAAGTGCCAATCAACACTTCTTAAAATTTTACAGGAGAGTTTTTTTTAACAAAGTCGGTATTGTGGCAATAGAGGCCTAAAATATGTTTTAATGCCACATTGTCAATAAAAAAAAAAAACATTTTTCATTTTTTGTTTGTTTTGGTGGAATATGAATGGAAGTGAATGTTTTCCGACTATCCTGAAGTTTTGATAACAATCTGTTAAGTTAATTCTTTCCGTGCAAATGTTTAAAATGACTTTTCTTCTCTTTTTTTTTGGTCACGATAGGACAGTGAAAAAGCATATTTAAATTACCTTGATAAGTCGTACCATTTTTAGAATTGCCAATACGGAGATGTAATATTATCTTTCTGCCAAATACGTGCATTGTTTCAGTAGTTTTGACGTGTATATGAACCAATTTAGTGGTTGAGTCAAAAAATTTTAATAGCTAAGTATTTTACTTAGTTTCCAAAAGTGGGCGTATAAAAAGAAAACAGGTCATATAAGTCACAGTTCACTCCGAACTCTCTTTGTGCCAAATTTAATGTGCACCGATTCAGTGATGGTTAATACAAAAAATTTAAAAAATTATGTTAAATAAAATATGTCTTATAAGCCAATGTTATTTCTGAGCTACATGTGTGCCAAATTTAATGTGATTCGATTCAGGGGATAGGTAAAAAAAAAAATAAGTAAAGTATCATTTTCAGTAAAAATTGGCGTAAAAAGGGAGTGGTGTCCAATCAATTTCTTATATAGTCTAAAGTTCCCTCTGGGAACGAAATATGTGAGTGCCACATTTCATGTAAATTGGTGCAGTAGTTTTGCCGTGAAAGAATAACAAACACATTCATATATAAATGTCCAAGCTACGAAATGTTTATAATCATTTATCCCAGCAACAAAATGACAACAAAGCGTTTAGTTTAGTGATCTGACCCTTTATAATGCCCAAAAAGTTCAATCAACCGATAGTATTGCTACTGTTGCTGAAATTTTAAACGATGACTCGAATTCGTGCCGTAAAAAAACTTATTGAATTTGTGGACTCAATCGAACGACATGAATTGGAACAAGTACTTTTCATATGAACATGATGGATATATTAAAATTATAGCAAGAAAAGGTTTCACAATTTAAAGCACTTCGCCTATTTGATACCAACGAACTTGTTTAGTTTTAAACGAAATCCAAGAAGAAAAAAAACCATAAACGCCACAGGAAATAAAATTACAAAAAAAAAAGAACTATCTTGTATGAGTACGCCGTACGTGCGATTTGAATTTTGCGGATTTCGGCAAAATGGCATTTTTTACAGTTTTTTAGTTACAAAGTCAATTTTTTGGAACTGATATTCAGACTAAACAAAATTAAATATTTAAAAATTTTAAATATTTAAAAATTTTAAGGAAAATATCGCGAAAAAATATTTCTTCTTATCTAGATTTCGATGCAATGATTTCTGTAAAGAATTTTGATGGTTTAACATGAGTTTACTTGTCAGAATATGGTAATAATACTTTTGTTTGTCATTTATATTAATTAATAAAATTTACTTTAGAAATATTTAAGAAAAGGTATTTAAGAAATTCTCACTCCAAGCTCATCTGAGGGTTGAATTTGCCTCTTTTACTATTCATATCATCGAAGGTCTTTCAGTTATATTTTCACAAAATTTTATCGAAATCCAGATAAAAATAAATATGAGTTCGTTATGTATTCCTTAAAACTTTCAAATATTCCAAATTTTAACCTCTGAATTTCGAGTTTTAAGTATTATTCTTATCCAATTATCCTAAAAACTTCAGAATGTATTTTTTGAGACATTTTTTATCTTATTGTAATAATTCTGTGATAATTCTGTTTAGTTTGAATATCAGTTCTGAAAAAAAAAAAAATTATTTTATAACTAAAAACGCGCAAAAATGCCTCTTTGCCGAAATCCGCAAAATTCAAATCACAGGTACGGCTTAGTCATACAAGGTATTGACTTAACTTCTTTTTTTAATTTTATTTCATGTAGTGTTATCTATAAACTTGCATAGTTTTACTCCAACTTTTTTGAAATTTGTTTAACAAAATTTTTAAAAGCTTGAAATTGGAGTTTTGAATCAGACTTAAAAACATTAAAATTTTTTAATCAATCATGAAGAAAAGAGGTTTCAATTATCCTGGAGAAACAAAAACATAATTTTCAGTAATTATGGTTCGAGTTTAATTAAAAATAGCATTTCATTTAAATATTTCTTAAAAAGTTAAAAATTTGTTACTTACGCAAGTGGTCTAAAACACATTAATGGCCTGGAGAATTCGCAATTCGTCTTGTTTGATAGCTAATTATGTGTCGATTATGATTTTTCAACATTTTCTGATAAATCAAAGTACTTAATAGCTAATTTTTTCTAAAAACTACAAAAACCCCTTATTTTCCCCATATTAACGCACTATATAAGCTTCAGGTCCGATGCAGCACGATTTCACTAATATTTCAAATTTCAAAATTCGGTAAATTTTGGCGCAATTTAATATATAGTTGGAAAATATCGATGTTTCCAGCTGAAAAGAAAATTTTTTCATCCAAAGAAACCGTTTCTTAAAATTTTCGCCCAGGCATTTTCCTTTCCTGAGCTAGATCGAAATTTAAAAGAAATCTTTTTTTTCAGTTTTTTTTTTATATTTCTGCCAAAGAAGCAATATGAAAATTTGGTATCGCAAGAAAGGTCTTTAGGACTAAAATTTGGGACCAAGTTTAAATTTAAATTTTTCAAAATATATTTTCCTTCACATGCAAATGTTCGAGTTGGGAATATCAATACTCATTATTTCCTCTCCATACCCTAATATATACATATTTAATTGACAATGAAAATAAAACAAAACTTTTAAATCTACAAATACATTTCCAAAACATGAACATTTAACAATAATATGTTTGTAATTGCATTTAACAGATACAAAAATAGAAATATACTTAAATTAAATAAAATATTGTTTAATTGACCAATTTAACAGCCATGATCAGACATTAAAATAAAATACATCAAATTTTATTACAGCGTTAGAATATTGAGTATTCTAAACGCGTACACATACACAAAAATTATAAGTTTAACATTTGCATGAGAGTGTTTAGCACGAGGCATAAAATAAGATAAACACTTGTATAAAGACCAACACATTTGGTAGCACGATGACTTGTGACACATGTACATATACTATGTAGTAAAACATGTACAAGTATTTTATAACCAACGGATGCACATGCCAAAATGTGTAACCTAACACAAAATTAAAAAAAAAAAAAAAAACTTAATGGAAATTGTGTTTAAACCAGCCATTAACATTGAATGATGATGATAAATATGTTAGAATGGACTGATAACACAGTAATGAAGAAATGAATGTTATTCGTTAGAGTATACCTGCATAAAGAGTAAAAAGTAATTAGGGTTTCCATAAAATATTTTTATTATACATTCAATAAAATGATTAGAGAACTGTAATGGATAAGGTATTCTAAAGCGTGATCCAAAGGGCTTTTGTCATTTTTGAAACTCTATAAAATGACTAGTTTTTGAGATTTTCAGTTAAATTCAGTTTTCAGTTAAATTCAAAACTATTTAAATAGTTTAGTTATAGCGAAAACATATCTCAACATCATTAGTATCAGAACTACAGTAATTGTAATTTGGAAACGTATAACCCATATACTACAATGACTGATCGCCACAAATAGTCAAATAAATTAAGTACTTAAAAATCTATACCAGCATACAATTTTAGTTAGTTCTGGCTATTTTAATTGGTACAATTTGAGGGTGATATCTCTAAATTGCGTCATTAAGAAATTATCCGTAACATACCAGCAAATAACCAACCAAAGTTGTTAAGTAATTAAAAAAAATATGTCCAAATATATATATATATATATATGGGCAATAGTGCTCAGAGTAATTTCTGTGTACCAGGTTTTGCAATACTTTATAATTTATTGATCAATTATGTTCAATATTTGGAAGACAGTCAGATCATCATTTATTAGTATAAAAGTGTATACAGTTTTCAAGATAATTTACTCTTATTTGTATTATAGTGATTTCGTAATTATGTTTTAGTTTAACTTTGACAAAAATATTTCGCAATTCTTAATGTTCTAAAAATATCGGCGAAAAAATATAAGAAATTCTACATAAATTCTATAAATTTATATAATGAATTAGTCAAATATACAATTAGTTAGAACTAACTACTTTTTTCCATTTAATAGTCAAATTTATCAAAATATATAATTCTTTCTCTCAAATGTACACATAAGAATTATAATTGGCTCCATTTTAAATTAAACCATAATTTTTATCCAAAATGTTTTTTTATAACTTAATAAATACGACTCCGACCAATATAATATTTTACATACATATTATTTGGACTTATATCAGTGAGATTGTGAATTCCTATTAGTTTCAGAGTTATTTCAAATGACAAAAAGCACTTCTGACCACCCTTTAGTTATCTTTATATAGCAATAAATAAATAAATAAAGTGTGTTTATACAAACACACTATTTATTCATTAATAATTAATTTTCCAGTAAGTTAGTATATTAGTGGAAATTTAGGTATTTTTTACCGAATAAATTATGTATTCAGCATAATTTTATACATTTTCAGTGCATCTTAACTTTTTACAATGTTTTTTCAAGCACTGAATGTGCTAAAATGGCAACACGGGACGAAACAAAGAAATATACCTCGGGTAAAAAATCGAAAGAGGTACTTTTTTTCTAAAAGGTAATTTTTATTGAATAATATTATTATATTTAAATATTTTTAAAACTAATACTTTTTGTCAGAAATGTTTTTTAATGTATTTTAATAAAATAAAACTTGTGGAAAATTTGTACTTTCTTTTTGGATGGAAAAATGGTACTTGTTTGAAATGGTATACTTTTTTTAACTAACACATATGTCTTGGTCCTGGTGGAAAAAGATTAAAAAAGTACTTTTTTTAATTTTAATTAAAAAAGTACATTTATTAATTTTAATTAAAAAAAAACTTTTTGGAAAAATGATTACTTTTTTATAGAACTTAATTTTATGTTTTTTTTTTTTATTTTTAAATTTTAAATTGGTCCGTTAAAAATTGTTGTTTTTTACCTCTTTATATTCGATGAAACTTTTCAAAAATTAGTACTTTTTTTGGAATAATAGTACTTGTTTTGAAACTTTTTATTTATTTTGGAAAACTGGTACATTTTTTTTTGAAAAATGGTACTTTTTTGATAAAAGTATTTAAAAATATTATTTTATTTTTTATTTATTATTTTTTTAATTGTAATTTTTAGAAAATCGGAATGGAAAAATGATTGTCTTAAACAATAATATGGGACCTTTGGAAAGTTGTTTTCAACAAGCAGATAGACGGACAAGCGGTCATTATTATTTCCCTTACATTTAAGAATCCAGAATACACTCTTGTCAGATATGATGAAAGGTATATTTAAAAAATTCGTGATTTGACTTAAATTAAACTGATTTACAGGAAATTTCGCATACAGATAAAATGCGCTAGAAAAAATTTAGAGGCGAAAGAGAAGACAACATTTTTAAAATGAATTTATTTCAAAATTTTGAATGCTATCAACTCATGAGACTAATGATAACTATAGTTTTTAATCCAAGATCTCTGGAATCCCGGGAAGTAAAAAAAAATCCCATTCTCCCTCTCAGCAAAAAAGCTTTGCACATTCATCAACAGCATTTGGAAAGAAATTTCATATATTAAAACTTAGCGAAAGTGGTGTTTATTTATGATTTTTAATAATTTTCAGAATATTCTAAATAAGTAACCCTCTTCTATGAACAAGAATTTGCTAAAATCCACAAAAATCAATATTTGGTTATAACCAGGGAAACCACAATTATACTATAAAAAAAACGAAAAATATGCTCTAAAAATACGAATAATTGTTTTCATTAAAACCTAGTATTTTATTAATGTTTTAATATCATAAAATAAGCCAAAATAAAAATGTATCTATCAACTGTGTCGAGAAGCCTTATTTTTAATACCCCTTTTATTTTATTATTATTATTTATATAATTCTATACATTAACATTAGTTCAGCAATTATCAAAAAGATTCATATGTAAATTTTCATATATAGCTTCCATTCAAACAAATAAATAGTTTTTATAATATTCTATTCGGGCAAGTTTAAAAGCTAATACGTCCTCTACATCATATTTCAAAAATAGATTTAATAAGGGTCAATTAATATATTTCTAAATCTTCATGATTTTTTTCAAGTAAGTGATTCTTAACGAACTTAGGCGATATCTATTATAATTAATTTTTTGGATCTCTTATTTTTTTATGCATCTCAAATCAAATTTAAACGAAAAAGATATAGACGGTCATGACCGACTATATGATACCCTACACCATTGTGCACGAGCATAAAAATTCGGAAAGGAGACTTATATTACACCTGTGGCCAATTTTACTAAATGTAAAATAAAATATACATGTACAGAATAATGAGTTGATAGCTGGACCGATTCTCATAAAATTTGGCAATGTATGTTTCTACTTACATAAGACTTATTTGTGTTGAATATTAACTGGATACTAACATTCATATGGGATTTATGGGAGTTATGGTCAATTGTGGCTCGATCTTCATAAAATTTGGTACAAAAATTGACATTTGTAGAGAATTTCTTTTAACCAAATTAAAATATTCTTATTTTTAAGACATTTTTGAATGTTTAAATTCTTTTCCGGTCGTTAATGGTGAAATATACCAAAATATGCAAAAATAAAATTGCTTATTTGTGGTTTCCCAGGTTATAACATTAATCAGCATAACATTAATCTTAAATATTACTAAATATCCCCACCTTCCGCTTACTTTGCTCTTCAGTTAAAACTTACGTACGAGAGTACTTTTTGCAAATTTCTGATTAGGAATTCCATATCGCAGATGTTTTGCGAAATGCAGCAGATACGTATTGTGTAAAACAAATCAAAATTGACTAACAAAATTTTGGTCAGGTAAACACGGGGAAAATATTCTTTTCGATTCATTAAAGGAACACCCTATCTATCACAAATACCAAAATAAAGTCAACAGAACATGTCAAAAAGCAAAAACAAGAGATATTTAACAAATACATGTGTATTTACTGATATTGACTGAACTATGATTAAACAAATGGAGAGCAGCAATAATGATGATCAGTGCTAGTGATCAGTAAAGCATAGAAACTAGAAAATAATATAAAAATAGAAAATACAGAAAACAAAAAGATAAACACAAGTGTATGACAACTAATGATTAAATGATGAATATATAATTTCAAAAGTGTTTTCATACATTTAGGCCAACTTACAAAAGCAACAACTTCCAGCAAATAAATAAATAGATAAATATTTGAACACAGAGAATAAATACTTATACTAAATAAAAATATACGGGTCAACACGGTGGCCAATAGAGTAAATTGAACACAAGTTCTGTTTTAATAAACTCCACACGAGAAAACTTGTAAAGGGTTTCAAATGAAAACTGTGTTAAAATAAAATGCGCTTGCACTTTTTGTAATTTGAAGTTTTTAATAAAAAAAAACAAAAAATACAACCGGAAGTATGCCATTCTGGCTGCTAGTTTACTAATTCATTTGTATTTGTAAATAATATAACACTATTTTATTTATAATCTATCACATTATATTTTTGTAAAAATAAAATTAAAATTACATGATGTTCGTTGGGAACATTTGATTTATATCTTGTAATTATTTGGTATTTAGACACAGACGTGGTCAAATTAAAATGTAATGTGGCTTAGAAATTGTTACTTTTTTATATATAAAGGTGTTTAAACCCTAATGGTATGTTTATCACATGTCTACTGGGATAAAATACAAAAAAAAAATTATTATATTTTGTGAATTTCGAAATATTGTATGAATGTAAAAATATTTTAAAATACCTTTGTTTAAGTATTTAGATTTGTGCTTACTTATCCTTACATATCCTTATCCTAATGCTTACTTATCCTAGTTCATTTCTACTTCAGTTCTATTTCAGTTGTAGTTCAGTTCTAGTTTAGTTCTATTTCTATTTCTATTTTAATTCAGTTCTAGGTCTATTTCAGTTCTAGTTCAGTTCGAATTCAGTTCTAATTAAGTTCGAATTCAGTTCAAGTTCAGTTCTAGTTCAGTTCTAGGTCAGTTCTAGTTCAGTTCTAACTCAGTTCTAGCTCAAGTTTAGTTCAGTTCAGTTACTGTCTAGTTATATTTTAGTTCTACTTCAACTCTATTTTAGTTCTAGTTAATCTCTATGTCGGAGAAACCGCTTTATAAATATAATCCGAAAATTTAGTTCCTCGAACTGTATTATATTGATAACAAACATATATTTTTTTACAGTTTAGGGAATTCACTTTACAAAATGCAGAAAAAACAAAAACATCATTTCAAGCACGTTATAATCGTATTATATATATATATTGTCATCATTACAACCAACAGCAACAATTTCAAAGTCAATATCTTGTGAAGCGTAACATTTTTGTAGGTTTTTTGTCATTTGTAAAAATACTTGCACACTCTCATACTCTTTCATAAGTACTCCTCTAACTTTGTTTTCCATGCATTCATAAACTTTTACAATGGAAAACTACATGAAAAATATTAATAGAAAATTAAAAAAAAAATAATAATAATTGCAATTAAATGACAATAAAACAATATTTTAACGACAAAATTGCAAAAATATATGACTGACATGCACATGCAAAAATTAAAAATAAAAAAATGTAAAAACTTACAAACCTTTTAAAATAGAAAATGTCCACTAAAAGTTTGTTTTTTATTTTAAACTACGTAGATTTTACATGAGTTTTCAAGTTTTCAACATTGTAAAACTTGGTCAACCTTTAACAATAGAAAACAAAACAGCGGCCACAAATTGTGGCAATTTAACAACGAAACTTGTTAGGGTCTAAATAATTTTGAGAACAAATTTGAAAAAAAAATCAGGCTTCGTTTTTCATAATTATTTAATAATTATGAAAACAATAGAAATTTTAGCTTTTTCTAAAACTATTTATTAACAAACGCAAAGAATTACAAGGTCTCATGCATAACATGCTTAAATGCAACATATTGACCTAAATAATAAAAATAATCTTTGGTAACTGATCATTAATTGTTGAAATTATTTTGAAATTTGTTACACTTTGATGAATGAGCATAGATAATAATTATCCTTGAATTTAAATAATTAATAAATTAAAACAAATTAAATTAAGTTAAATTAAATTAAAAACAAATATATTAGATCAGAAAAATGTACAAATTTTTTTCAATAAAACGAATTTCGGATTGAATGAAGCAAATTTTTCGAACTGCCCGAAACTAAATCTACCGAAAAGGTTTTGAAAGCTAGCTCAAGGGGAGTTATACAACACAAAAATTTATCCCGAAGTAGCCAAGACTTCAAACGATAAAGTGTTAAAAACTCTATGAAAATCTTAGATTTAGCCACAAAATCCCTGACAATTTAACAAAAAACTAGACAATATAGGTAGGTGCAGAGAAAAAACATGGGTCAGCATTATATATATATATATATATATATATATATATATATATATATATATATATATACATATATATATACATATATATATTGCTAATGAACACTTTTCTATAAAAAAAAAAAAAATCATAAAAATAATAATTTTTATTAATACGTTTTATCTTAATATATAGAATAATATGATAAGATTGGATAACTATATGATAACATGATAAAATATGTATAAAATGGAATCATAATATGTGGTATAATAATATAATATAATGTGGTATCTTATATATATAAAATTCTCGTGTCACGGTGTTTGTAATTGAACTCGTCCGGCTTAACCGATTTTTATGAAATTTTGTATGTGTATTTGTTAGGTATGAGAATAGGTCGTAAAGTATATTTCATATCGCTAGAGGGTGTAAAATATAAAAGCTCCCCCTCCCTATATCTTCTTAACTAAGAAACCGATTTTCTTGAAATTTGTTCTTAGTATAACATCTGGAAGGAACTATAGCCTATAATTTTTATTATTTAGGGCGTAAAATAGGGCAAAAGCTTCCCCTCCCTATATCTTCTTAATTAATCAACCGATTTTCTTAAAATTTGGCAGGCAAATAGTGGAAGGAACTATAGCCTAAAATTTTTGTTATTATTATTATTATTATTATTATTATCAACCGATTTTCTTAAAATTTGGAATGCAGACACTGTAATATGTGAAAGGAACTTAAAGATATACATTTTTTTGGAAATTCTAACATTTAGGACATAGAATAGGTCAAAACGGGTAAAAGCTCCACCTACAAATGTCTTATTAATTAATTATCCAATGATAGCTTCAAGTCTTGAAGGAACATTTAGGGAGTAAAATAAAGCAAAAAGGGTAAAAGCACTCCCATCCATTCCAACACACTTACAATACATTCGTTATTTTTAATTAAAAACCAAAATATTCACTTGAAACAAGTTATATGGCAAAACAACGTTTGCCGGGTTAGTTAATAATATAATAACATCAAATCATAAAACATTATGAGATTGAATTGGTATTTTGCCTCTTTTAGCACCGATAAATAAAATTGACAATCTTTAATTGTACAAACTTTTACTTTGCTTAAATGAATATAAAAGAAGACAATAGATTAAACCTAAAAATGTCATATATTCCATTCCAAATTACGTTATATCATTTAGATAACTTTTGTTAAACAAAAATTATCACAAAACAAGTTTTGTATTTCTCAGTTTCACATTATCTGTATAAATTTTGTTATTTTTGTATTTCTAAAATTCTCACCTATTTCCGTTCCATTGCCAAAAGGAATTTTTATATACAACTCATATGTAGACATAGACATTAGATATTATGCAAAAATGTTTCACTGAAACACGATGACATAAATTTAGCAGCAAAAAAATTTAAATAAATATTTTACTTTGAACACACATTTAACATACACAAAATTGCATTAAATGCCGGCCTTCATTTAATTACTAATTGTACAAAAAAGTACTTACTTGTTAAAAGTATCTATTTAACTGCCGAATACTAAGGAAATTTAACTTTTTTTTAGATTTATTAACTTATTTTTTGTGCTTTTCATTTATATTTTTCTTATTTTATACACAATAGATACATACATATGTTAAGTTCATTTGTTCATTAATATTTGTTCACATAGTTACATACTTTGTTAGTAGAACTTTACTACGTATATATACGAATATGCAGGTTTGCATGCAGTAACTATTTAATATGTCACACAAAATAATTTTATACTTACATATGTATGTATAAATATGTGTACATATAAATTGCTTGTGTTGTACGTGTTGATTTCAATACAAAAATTTTGTACTTTTAAGATACTCGTACACACGTAGATACATATTTGAGTTAGAAATTGTTTTTTTTTTTTTTTTAATAAGTCTATAACATATGTTTCAAATATTTAAAATGAAACAACAGCAAAGAAAATACACTTGTATTTTTTATTGTTTAACAAAGAAACTGAGCTAACAAATTGAAAATCAAATAGAATTTAAAAACTATTGGTAAGAAGGGACTAGAGAAGAATACTACGTCGCTGGGATATTTAATTTGACTCAGGGCAACCAGCTTGATATGAACTAAAATGCTAGTTACATATAAAGAGAATGTTCTTTCGAGTCATAATAAAGAATCCGACATTCAAATCTATTTTAAGTGTTTTATTTAAAATTAAAAAAAGGTCTAAATGGATCAGTCTATATATCCGTTTCAGACAATATTAAGAATGTTGGTATCGATTTGTTTGGAAATTTAAAAATTTCCTGATACAATGTGAGAACATATTTCTTTTAGCAATTGCTAATTCAAATTTCTAATTATTTTTACCATGAATAGTAAGTTAGGTTATTAGGGCAGCTGTTCAGTCAACGAGAGATAGCACACTTGGGTCCTATTTGGTCCCGTTGTGAAACCCTGAGTGATTATGTATTTCTAATTCACATGTCTATACCAATGTTCGAAACGAACCAACCCGACGCATGTATGAAAAAGCTGATCCATCTGACATCAATATCAGAGATATCTGACTACCTACTCATACATAAACGTACTTCCAAAATTGGAAGTCCTGATCTCGGCAAGAGTGGGACAGTGACATAAAAGATGCTCCACCGTCTCCTCCTCTTCTTCATCCCGACAACTTCTGCAAAAGTCGTTAAAAGGGAACCCTAGTCTCCAAGCATGCGCATCAGCCTGTGCCCTGTGACCACGGCTACCAGAGTTCAAAGCCGATAGCTCGATAGTCCCATGATGAACCATGAATAGTAGTTAATTTAAATTTTAGTCAGGAAAAATAATATTTCAAGAGTATATTTTCTAATTTTAAGTGCATATTTTCTGATTTAAAAATTATTTTTTTTATTTTTTTTTTGTCTATAAAACACTATTTTTAGAAGACATTTTTGGTCGCCCTGCTCATAAATTTGTTTGAATACTTGAAAAAAGTTTTCTTTTTCCTATTGGATCAAACTTTTTCTTTGGATTAAAACACTTAAGGCCACATTTTGTAAACCAAATCGCTTTTCAACAGAAGAATTTTGTAGAGTAAAATATCAAATTTAAAAATGTCTTTATTATTCTTCATAGAATTATTTTATTTGGTAATGGATTTATTTATTATTTTAATAACGACAAAATATCACAGTGCTTGGTATTTGAAGTGAAGAAAAAGTTCCCATACCACACTTCTGTCCGGTTGACTAGAAATTTAGTCACCGTCTAACAGAGAATAATTTTTCTAAAATACAGAAAGTTCAATTGACAAAAGGAATAAACTTTCTAGTTTATACTAAAAGCCGTTTTTCAATCATAGTACAAATGTGGATTTTATAAGTAAAATTGTTAAAACCCCATTTTTGCGATTTTCGTTTCCTTATTTTGTTTTTGCGTGATTGTTTTAGTCGACCTTAATTTTTGAACATTTTATTATTTTAAATTTTCAAATCCATATGCAAAGAAAATTTTAATCAAATAACTATATTTCATTAAAATTGAATGAAGGACAAGAAATTGACAAATGTATAAAATATTTTTGCCATTTTTACTGAAATATCCATAGAAATACATGGACAACTGACTGTCTCGTTAGTTTACGTTATATCAAAATATCAAATATATCTATGATAAGTATCTCTTAGAAGCACCTCACTCGCCATTACTACTTAGTTTAAACTAATACATCTTTTGGCATTTATTTCTGCTATATTACTACTGATTCATACCAAGCCTTTTTTGGGGAAGGCAATTAGTGACTACATTGATTCTAGATAAGTAACCTAAATTAATTGCTGAACAGCCTAATGTCACAATCCTTAACTTCAATAAAGCACATTTTCCCAATATTTCAACGACTTTTTCTCGACTTCTTCAGGGGATTCGTAATTTGAACATTAATTATGACATTGTATTATTGAAATTTTACATTTAACATGAAAAAATAATTTGGAAATTTATATAAAAAAGGAATAAATATTCGCTTTGCATGGTGCCTACTACCCCCTATAAAATTACTCTACTTATTTTCTCCA